>OV702299.1:336305377-337555377 GCA_916181665.1 Avena sativa | reverse complement strand
GCCACGATCCGACTAGGGTTTCGGCTGAAGAGTTCTCCAGGGGTGATCTCGACAAAATTCTTCGTCGCTTCTGCAGTACAAGGCTGGAGAGGATCTCCCGGGGAAGTCGCTGACTCCTCCATTCGCCGCCTCTCGTCTGGTTACGCAAGTGTAGATCTGGGACATGCGCGTAGCGCTTTTTTCGACTGCGTTTTCCTTGGACTTGTTTGTGTGCTAAAAATTTGTTTCTTTTTGCGCAGGAATTAAAGGTACCGGGCATGTCGCCTCCACTGCCCGAATTGTTTCTGGACGCACCGGACAATGAGGTAGTGGACTCCATGTCTGAGCTTCCTTCGGTGCGGTCGCCGGCCAAAGAAGCCTTTGAGTCGAGCGAGGAGCAGACTTGAAAGCGGACACGGAGCTCGAGTGAATCGTCGGATGCTTTGACTCCGCCGACGCCTAGGAACCCGCTGTGCCTTGAGCGTCACAGTGGGGGTCATGGGGGTTCTTCCTCTCATATTCCGGCCATGCCCGTGTGGGCTGTGGCACCGCACCTGCCGGCGAAGCGGAAGAAGGAAGATAAGAAGGAAGAGAAGAAAGAGGAGAAGAAGGGCAGGAGGACCCCGCCTGTCTTCGACTTGAGCGATCTCGACTCGTATGTTTTCTTCAGTTGCTTTTTGCTTTCTCTCGTCTGTTTGCTTGTAATTGGCTGACTTTTTCTATTGTAGCCACTCCACCGATGGCTCCTTCAGCGATGGCGCTCGGGAGATGGTGGGGGAGTCAAAGTTGTTCCTCCTCCTCCTTAGACGGTGGCCACCTCTGAGGGCGCTGCTCCGAACCCTTCTCCACAGGAGGCTCGGGTGGTTGTCCCCCAGAAGACTTCGGCTCGACCTTCGGAGTCACCGTCTGATCATGTAAGTCCCTTCGTTCTTGCCGCGGGGGGAGCCCCCGAGCGTTTTCGGACGATCTGCTGATCACTTTGATTTTTGCTTCGTGTCTCTGGGGGAGCCCCCGAGCATCTGTAGGATGATATGCTGATCATTTTTTGCTTTGTGTCTCGGGGGGAGCCCACGAGCGTTTTTTCGTATGTATAATCTGTCTTGCTCGTTCTTTGGGCGTAGCCCCCGAGCCTTTCTTTTGACGAGTAGTGTCTTTTTGCAGCCTTTTGTGCAAGGCGCCAACCAGCTGGTGCAGCAGCACCTGGTGCGGGAGGCCAGCTTCAAGCAGCTTCAGGGTACGTTCATGAGTTGGTCTTTTTGCGTCTTCTTTTGTTTCCTTTTCTTTGATCTGATAAGTGTTCTGCTGTTTGCAGAGGACAACAATACCACCCTCCGCGAGCTTGATGCTCTCAAAAAGAGTGGAGAAGAAGGTCGAGGACGCCGTTGGTGCGAAGGAGAGCCTCGAGCAGGAGCTAGCCAACACAGCTGCGACCAAGGAGCGCCTGCAGCAGGAGGCTACGGACCGCGAGGAGTAACTCGCCACTGCTGCGGCCTCGCGCGAGAAGGTGGTAGCCGACAAGCTGATGGCGGCTGCCAAGGCTATTTCGGGTGAGTGGTTTCGTCTTTTCCTTTTTGGCTTCCTTGTCTTTTCTTGCTTTGCGTTTTATTCACGTTGCCTCTTTCATTTCTTTAGATGCCGCAGGCATCGAGTTTGACCGCAGTGCTCTGGAGCACGGAAGTGCTCTAGATGATGCCACTGCGGCAGTCTTCGACCGCTACAGTACCGTGGTCGGCTCACTTGCCAAGGCCAAGGAGGTTCTCGGGCGCTTCTATAAGGAGCTCGTCCCCAAGGGCGTCACCCTCGAGGATGTCGATGCGTTGGAGGATGCACTGTCAGCCGATGCGCCTGCGGCGTACAAGCACAAGAAGAAAGGCATTGGTGCATCCGTCGGGCTGGCGATGGCCCTGGCGTCTGGAGCGGAGCTAGATCTTCATCAGGTCACCTCCCAGATGCGAACGGTTGCTGACGGATCCGAGGTAGCCTTCGCCCTCTACACTGCCCGCTGTAAACGTTATGGGCCGAAGTTGATTGACTTGTTGGCTGAGTATGCATTGAAGCAGCAAGGGGGGCCGAGGCCAAGAGCAAGCAATCCGGCTCCGAGGCTACTCAGGATGTAGCTTCCTAGGTCTTGTAGTTGTAGGATAGATTTTGTTTCTTTTCTTGTAATATGTCTATGAACAGTCTTTGTGCCACGCAGTGGCTTTTTGCTGCATATAATGAATCTCCGAGTTCTTTGTTCATTCGACTGTTTGTTCATATCCCTGCCTTCTTTTCCCCTAGGGACCTTCGGGTGATGATCCCGTTGACACTTCGTCTGCGCCATAGCTGCGGCCATCCTTGGATGCTGCGTCGCAGCTTGTGTTTCTTCATGACCGCATCCGTAGTCTTGAGAAAGAATTACTTGGAGTGTGCGGCCACGCCGATGTTTGGAAATCGAAGGCAGAGCGAGGCGCTGCCAGAGAGGAGTATTTGATGGGGGAGTTGCATCGTCTGTCCGAACAGCTTCAATGTGAGTTTTTTGAGTTGCTGCTCATTGTTTTGGATGCGCCTGTTGGCCTTTCATCTTATTTTTGCAAGTGTTGCAGGTGCTAACCTTGCTCCGAAGGAGGAAAATGAGCGTGTTGTTGTTCGGATCAACTGCTTGACCCAGCAGGACATGGAGGCCGGCGGTTTTTTCTGGATGGACCGCGATCATGCCATGGTCCTTGCGACTGTGCAGGATCGTGTTCACCAGGTGTCGCGGCTGCTGCGTCAGGCTAAGGCTTCGTTGGCATCGGTTCTGCATGTGATGTTTCCCCTGGATGAGGCGCCATCGACTCTCTAGGGCCTGCTGGCGAAGTTTCGAAATGTGCATCATGTTAGGGAGCTGGTGCGGCATCAGCTGGTCGCAGGGGTGAAGGTCGCGCTTTCCCTTGTGCGGTTACATTGTCCAGATGTATATCTGGCTGGTGTAGCAGCTGGGCCGCCTCTTCGGCCAGACGGTGGCGAGTGGGATATGCGTCCACATTATGCGGCTGTAAGGCAGTATGCCGAACAAATTGTGGATCTCTTTGAGCAGCGTGCGCAGGTGATTCTTTAGAATAGGTAGGACCTGTAAAAAGATAGATGTAAAATTTGTATGTATTCGACTGGGCGTGTTGTGCCCTTTGCTGTAAAGGTTTCATTGTTGTTAGCACGTGGTGCTTTGTTTGTATGCGTGCCCTTTTCGTTAGCCTGACGTGGTCAGCTACTCAGGTGTACACGCTTTATCCTCAGTCGACAAAGTCGTGAGGTGGGGGGAGCCCCCGAGTGTGTTGTAACATGGAGTAAAATGCGAACAATAGACAAGAATTTGGGGCGAGACACTTAGCTTTATTCATATCGTAAGGAGGAGGTACATTGTTCGGCTAAGTAGCCTTACTGCAAGTAAAAAAGAAGGGGGTAGCTAGGGGTAGAAGCGTCGCAGTTGTGCGACGTTGCATGGGTTGGAGTATGCGACTCCAGACTCCATGTGCTTGAGGCGATAGGCACCACCTGGGATGACTTCGGTGACGATGTAGGGTCCTTCCCATGGTGAATCGAATTTCTTCGGTCGCTCTTGCTTGAGTCGCAAGACTAGGTCTCCTTCGACGAAGGACCTTGGGCACAGCCGACGACTGTGGTAGTTGCGGAGGCTCTTTTGATACACCGATGATCGAGCTGATGCTATGTCACGCGCCTCGTCGAGTGTGTCGATGGCATCTTCGAGTGCGGCCGTCGATTCGGCTTCACTGTAGGCGATGAACCATGGGGCCTTATGGCGTACCTCTGCTGGTAGCACGGCTTCGGCTACGTGCACCATGAAGAAGGGCGTGTAGCCAGTTGAGCTGTTTGGTCTCCTGCGCAAGCTCCAGAGGACCGAGGGTAGCTCTTGTGTCCAGGCTCCTGCGATTCGCTCGAGTGGGCTCATGAGGCACTTCTTGATGCCACCACCGACTAGTCCGTTGGCCTTTTCGACCTGCCCGTTCGTTTGCGGGTGCGACACGGAGGCGTATGTGATGTTGATTCCGAGGTCTTTGCAGAAGTCCTGGAATTCTTTAGAGATGAAGATGTTGTGCGGCACGCCAAACCTATAAACAATGGATTCGAAGAACTTGACGGTCGTTTTGCCCTTTTGGTTAGTGACGGGAATGGCTTCAATCCACTTGGCGAATTTGTCAACTGCGACCAGGAGGTAGAAGTGACTTCCTTTCGAGGACCTTGGCAGTTTGCCAATCATATCGAGCCCCCATTGGGCGAAAGGCCATGCTAGAGCTATGGGCCGAAGCTCCGATCCGGGTGCGTGCGGTTTGTCGGCGAACCTCTGGCACCCATTGCATCTTCGGACGATGTCCTTGGCGTCGTTCATGGCCGTTGGCCAGTAGAACCCAGCTCGTAGAGCTTTGGCGACAAGGACGCGGTTGCCTGCATGATGGCCGCAGATGCCCTCGTGGATGTCTTGGAGGATGGTTTTGCCGTCACCGATGGTGACGCACCTTTGGAGTACACCCGAAATGTTGCGCTTGTATAGCTCGCCACTGATGATGGTGAAGGCCTTGGACCGGCGAGATATGCGCTGGGCATCTTTCGGGCTATCAGGCAGTTCTCCGTCTATCAGGTACCTGAGGTATGGCCGTGTCCAAGTTTCTTCGACTGCCATGACCTGCATTAGGTTGACCACTGCGGCCTCTGTGTTGAGCTTTTCGGGTCCTTCCTGTCCTTCGGGTAGCGCAGCCCCCGAGTGCTCTGCCTCTTCGGGTGATCCCTTGGGGAATTTCCGTTTGATGGACGGCACGCAGATCTGTTCGAGGAACACACCTGGTGGCACCCGTGCGCAGGTGGAGCCAATGTTGGCGAGTCTGTCGGCCTCTTCATTGCTTTCTCTCCCAATGTGCCGAAGCTCGCAGCTGTCAAAGTCTCCTTCGAGTGCGTTGTAGAGTGCGCGGTACGCAATCATGTTGGCGGCATGTGCGTCGCACTTGTTCATCGTCAGCTGGACGACAAGGTTCAAGTCTCCGTAGATGACTAGGCGCGTCGCGCCACATATCTTGGCCATCCTCATGTCGTGGATGAGGGCCTCATACTCGGCCTCGTTGTTGGAGGCTCGAAATTTCATCCGGAGGACGTACTTCATCTTGTCGCCCTACGGGGAGGTCAGTATGACCCTGGCTCCTGCTCCGGCCTCCCGCTTGGAGCCGTTGAAGTGCATTGTCCATGACTGTGTCATGTCCGGGGTGTCTGGCAGCTGCAATTCCATCCAGTGTACGAGGAAGTCCGGGAGGACCTGAGACTTGATCGTGTGGCGCTTCTCGTAGACGATGTCTAGAGGTGATAGCTCGATGCCCCACAGGGCCACACGTCCTGTGGCCTCCGGATTGTTCAGGATGTTGTTCAGGGGTGCCTCGTTGACGACCATCACCTGATGCTCCTGGAAGTAGTGGCTAAGCCGACGAGCCGTCATGAACATGCCGTATGCGAGTTTCTGGTAGTGAGGGCACCTCTGCTTTGTCGGCGTCAATACCTCGCTGAGGTAGTAGATTGGGCGTTGGACCCCATGGGTCTTGCCTTCTTTAGGTCGATCGACCGCCAGTACGGTGCTTACCACCTGGTGTGTGGCTGCTATGCACAGCAGTAAAGGCTCGCGCTCCTTTGACGTGACCAAGACGGGCGAGGTAGAGAGCAGCCGCCTTAGATCTTCGAATGTGTCCTCCGCTTCGGGCATCCACTCGAATTTGTCTGCCTTGCATAGCAGCTGATAGAACGGTAGAGCTTTTTCGCCCATGCGGCTGATGAACCTGCTCAATGCCGCGATTCGCCCGGTAAGCTGTTGGATGCCCTTGAGGTTCTTCGGCTTTTCCATGGCCATTATGGCCCAGATTTTCTTCGGGTTCGCCTCGATCCCTCGCTGGGAGATGAAGTAGCCAAGCAGCTGGCCAGATGGGACTCCGAAGGCACACTTTTCTGGGTTTAGCTTGATCTTGTAGCGATCAAGATTATCGAACGTCCCGCAGAGATCGTTGATGAGCGTCTTCGCCTCCCTTGTTTTGATGACTATGTCATCGACATAGACTTGGATGTTGCGGTCGGTTTGGTCCTTCAGACATGCCTGCATGCACCGTTGGTACGTGGCTCCTGCGTTCTTTAGCCCGAAGGGCATTGTGTTGTAGCAGAACACTCTGAACGGCATGATGAACGTCGTTTTCTCCTGATCTTCGACCTTTAGTTGAATATGGTTGTAGCCTGAGTAGGCATCGAGGAAGGAGAGCTTCTCGCATCCTGCAGTCGAATCGATGATCTGATCGATCTGAGGGAGAGGGAAGTGATACTTTGGGCAGTGCTTGTTTAGCGATGTGAAGTCCACGCACATCCGCAGGATGTCCGTGTCCTTCTTGGGGACCATCATGGTGTTGGCGAGCCACTCGCTCTCCTTGATCTCCCTGATGAAGTTCGCGTCGAGTAGTTTGTTGACTTCGACTCCAATTGCTTTGGCTCGTGGTTCGGACAGTCGTCGGATGGACTGTTTGACAGGCTTGGCGTCTGGAAAGACGTTGAGTGCGTGCTCGGCGAATTCCCTGGGAACTCCTGGCATGTCCGCAGGACACCAGGCGAAGATTTCCTAGCGCTCACGGAGGAATTCGACGAGCGCGCTTTCCTATGCGGGGCTGAGGTCGTTGGCGGTCAGCGCCGTCTTGGAGGCGTCCGTCGGGTAGACTTGCACCTTCTCTGTGTTGACGATGGAGTCGAAGGACATGTCTGGTGCGTTCTGTCTTGCGGCTGGGGGTGCCCTGTTGTACATCACCTCACGGAGCCTTATGAGCTCCTCCTGCATGCCGAATGACTGGGATATTCTGTTGAAGTCCCTGTCGCAGTGGTCCGATCAGGTGAAGCTCCCGTGGACCATGATGACGCCCCTGGGTCCTGGCATCTTGAGTAGCAGGTACGCGTAGTGCGGTACTGCCAGGAATCGTGTGAATGCCACACGCCCGAGGATGGCATGGTATTGTGATGGCCAGTCCACCACCTCGAACTCGAGTCGCTCGCACCGGAAGTTATTCGGCTTGCCAAAGATGACGTCGAGCCATATCTTTCCCAGGGGGAATACGCCCTTCCCTGGGACGATGTCGTGGAACATTGTGTCGGACTGTTCCAGGCTGCACAGTGGGATCCGTATTGCTGCTAGGGTGCTAGCGAACATCAGATTGATGCCACTGCCGCCATCCATGAAGACGCGGCTCATGTCGAACCCTCCGATCTGCGCCTCAAGCACCATGGCAGCATGACTGGGCGAGGGACCTGGCAAGGGTGGTCCGAATGGCTGAACATGATGCAGGACTCCGATCCACTGAGGTACTCAGGGATGGCGGGTGGAGCGGTCACAGCCAGATTGATCCGACGGGTGATTTTCTTCTGCACCCTGTTCGTTGGGCGCCCTTTTTGGATCATCAGTGATCCCTTCGGCGCGGGGTACCCGTGCCACCGTTATTCTGCGCGGGTGCGATGGGTGGTTTGAAGGTCCCGCGGGTGGTGGTGGAGGATCTCCATGTGCGATCTCACCTGGTGCGGGTGCGTTCCCGTATCCAGGGTTTGGGGCTTGCTGCCTCATCTGAGCCATGCTCTCGCTGAGTTTCTGGAACTCGCGGCAGTCCTTGAGCATGTGACTTGCTATCTTCTTACCATCCTGATTGCCGATGTAGAAGTGGATGGTGCATGGACCCGACAGTTTGTCGTATGCTGAGGGTCTGTCATCACGGCTGCGACGTTGCCATGACTGCGTTGGGCGTCCTCCGTCGCGGAAGTTGCTTCTGGGGTATCCGCCGCTGCTACGGTTGCCATCGCTGCGGCGGTTGGCGTAGCCAGCCGCAACCATGTCGGGTCCATCGCGATCGTCATAGACACGCGATCTTCTCTTGCTACGGCATTCACGTCGCCGGCCGTAGTCATCTTCCTCCTCCGAGTGCGCTTGGTGGATGGAGTCCTCGCCGTCGGCCCACCTGTTGGCGATGTCCATGAGGTGGCGAGTATCTTGGTCTTGACGCGCCCAAGTTCTTCCTTGAAGTCCTGGAGTTTGACACCGTCCTTGAAGGCGTCAATAGCTCTCTCCTCAGAGATGTGCGTCATGGAGTTCTTGGTGTTGGACCAGCACAGTATGTACAAGCGAATGGATTCACCCGTTCGTTGGGTGCAGGCTCGCAGCTCCTTGATCGAGGCTGGCCTTTTGCTGGTGCCTTTGAAGTTTCGGATGAAACTGTATGCCAGTTCCTCCCAGCTTCGGATGGATCCCGAGGATAGGCTGTTGAGCCAGATGCAGGCTACGCCTAATAGCTCAACTGAAGGCATTGCAGGGCGGTGTTCTTGTTTCCGCCGTGTAGCTTGACGGACGACAGGTGGTCGCTGAGCCACGCCTTAGGGTCTTGTGTGCCGTCGAACTTCGGAGTATCCGAAGAAAGCTTGAAGTTATGCGGCATCCATGTCTGCCGAACGGATCTGCTGAAGCATAGGGCTCCACAGAGTTCTCCTTTGTCGTCATCCTCCTCGGATTCGGACGAGCATGCGCGCTTGGCGTGCGCTTTGTCGATTTTGCGCTGGGTGAGCTCGCTTCGAGCGTCGTAATCGCGGCTGCGATGGCGGGAGCTCTTGTGCCTTCGAGGAAGGTCGTGCTCTTCATCCTCGGATGAGGGCGTGAGACTGCGGTTGAACCTGACCGCAGCCTTCTTCTTTGGCTCCACAGGAGCTTCTCCGTGGAGCATGGCTCCAACTAGTCCGAGTCCGGTAAGCGCGGACTTGTGCATGGTCCTTTTCGGGTCCCCCTCCAGAGGTGGATGCGACGCGAGGTACGCGGTGGCTGCCATGATCATAGCTTGCGGTGTCTTCGGGATGATGTTGCCGTCGGCATCCATCTCCATGAAGGACGCGTTGAGGGCCCGAGTCACCTCGCGACGTGCCTTGGGATCCATGTTCTCCGTGCGACAATGGTTCTTGTTGCCATGGTTGCCGTGCGAGCTGGAGCCAATGCCCATGGCGGAGAGCGCAGCTCGCCGCGCACTGGACTCCGAAGCTGCTTGCTTGCGTTTGTCAAGCACCTATTGCATCTTCACCTGCTTCTTGTGCTCCTCGATTAGGAGCATGTGGTATGCCATCAGCAGGTCCCGTGAGGCACCCACGGTCAGGATCTTGTTGCCTGCTACAGCTTCGCGTGCTTGAGCCCATCCTTCCTCGCTGAGGTGGATGACCCGATCGGTGTCGTCCCCGTTGAGCGGGGGGACTGGCTTCTTCTGTTCTCGTCGTTTCTACCCTGTGGGTTGGGTGACGGGTTGTGCTCCTAATCCACGTCACTCTGGATGAATGCGGTGCATTGGTAGTGCTCGTAGATTGCATCGCTGCTGCCGCAGCTTTCGGATCCGGAACCGTAGGTCCCTTCCTACGATGGTGGCTCACACAGATCTGAGTTGCAGTTGCTGTTGTCGTAGGACTCATCTGTTGATGGCGATGTGCGTAGCACGGGGTGTGGAGCCCATGAAGCGGGCCTGATCGATGGCAAGGGCACCCGCTCTGGGAGGCGGAGGGTGCCGGTCTGCCCCACCTGGAAGCAAAAGCTCCCGAACAGGATCTTGAGTCCGTCGCCAACGGGCTTGAAGTCCTTCAGGGTGGCTGGCGAGTGGGCGGTGAAGTCGATGGTGCCGAAGAGGAGATGACTCTCCGTCGCCACGGAGTTGTAGATCGCTTTGGTTGGGACCGTCACGATCGCAAAATCAGCGTCCCCAGTTCCCATAGACGGCGCCAATTGACGAGGTTTAATCTCGTCAATCCCCATTGTTATGGACTTGGGTTTTGGAGAAGATGGGGATGCTGGAGGTCGCAAAACGGTTAGCAAACAAGCAACACGGGGACACGAGGTTTACCCAGGTTCAGGCCCCCGAAGGGAAAACCCTAATCCTGCTTGTCTGCTCTTGATTATGGCGGAACCGAAGGTTACAGGGTGCGCAGATGCAATCTGGCGTGGAGGTGTGTATGCGGTGATGCGTGAGAGAGCCTCCTCGTCGTGCCCTCCTGGCCTTTATATAGAGGTAGGTAGGTCCCGGGCACAGATCGAGTCGGTTATAGGTTTTAGGGTTTACCCCTTTGAATATTCTATCTACTCTAGTCTTGCTCTCCAAGGATCCGAAGGCGTCATGGGCCTTGGCCACCCGAAAATCTTCATGGGCTGGTGCATATTCTCTGTGGGCCTTCCTTGGGATGGACCAGGTATGCTAAGGTCGTGTACCTGCATGGTATAACCATGTCAACTAGAGCACCCCCAACCTATTTGGCGCAGGAAGCATCCCGAGCACCCACAATCTGTTTGGCGGAGCGCACCACAACGACTCCATCATGGTCGACATCATCAACGGTGTCTCCGCCCATGCCTTCACGCAAGATTAAGCCACTGCATATGCATACGAGGAGGAAGATGTCGGCGAGACTTGAGAGTACGAGGTCTACACGTATGAGTAGGTGGCGAAGGTCGCGGATGAGGTGGTGGAGGAGCCGGTGACCATTGCGGCCAACCTGAAAGGAAGAAGAATGAGGTGTAGGTGGAGGGGGAGAAAAATAAGAAAGGAGGCAGCGGACGTGGCCCCAAATTGAGCTTGAGGGAGGATGAGTGCCTATCCGAAGCTTGGAAGACCATTAGCATAGACCCCTTCACTGGCGCTAACTAGAACTCAGACTGCTATTCAAAGAGGGTGAAGGTAGTGTATGATGAGAGGCTGATCCAATGGATCCCTAATTCAAGTCCTTGTGCCACGACCGCAACGACTCTGGCATGTCTCACCATTGGGCCATGATCCAGCACGCCTACAACAAGTGGCACGACGTCGTGCAGGAGGTATGCCGTGTCCATGTCAGCGGCACCACCTAGGACAATCAGGTAAGAAGCCCCCATCGCCGCCCGCTCCCACCCATTTTAAATTTGTCTCCAATTGTTGGTATTGTTCGTAGATGTGTGACATGATCGCTGCCTACCACAAGGACAATAACGACAGCGGGTTCAAGTTCATCCACGTCTTTGCATGGATCGAGGGGTGTGACAAGTGGGCGGAGACGCATACCGCTCTCACCAATTCCAAGGCCACCGCCTATGACCCCGGAGTGGCGCCATCGGGTGCCTCGGAGGGTCGACTTGTTGGCCACAAAAAGGCAGAGGCCACCAGGGCATGTATGGCCGATACCGCCGCGCATGCCGCCGTGAGGGCAAAGCGGTGTAACACCCTCGAATAGGCGCTATGCAAGTTTTAGCGATTCTCGCCAAACCCACATACAAACGATTGAAATATGCCCACTAGACACTTGTGTGCAGGTGGAAAACAAAATAATATCATTGCACAATAGTTCACGATGGAACCCACAAGAACGTATATATACAACGATGACTCAATAAGTCAAGAATACAGATACATAGTACAAAGATCCAAATCACCTTGAAAACAATATGGCATCCGAGTACGGATAAGATGCAAATGGGGCTAAGAGCCCTGAGAAATAACCAATGGCATCCATAACCCTTCTCAGGCCAAGCCGGAAGGGTAACCTTGCTAACGTCGTCAAACTCATACCTGTCAAAACAAAGGGGGGCCAACAAAGGGAAGAGGAGAAGGGGAGCGTTTAGTACCGAGGACAGTACACGGTGAGTCTTATAATTCGGCGGCTCTCTCCTACATAGGTATGGTGGACTAAAGCAACGAAGCATGCACTAAACAACCTATAGAGACTCGATACAACTGTTGGCTATCAGAGAGGGATAAGAAAGAACTATTCGAGACCAACTTGATACTAACACCAAACATACCCATTCTGGTATTTCCCCCTCGAGACAAAACGAGGAAGTCATTCTGAGGAAACTCACACAGTTGGCAGTTCTATTCATTCCATGGTAGTTATCTAACTTACTAGTCATAGCAGATACGAGTCAAGTTATATTTGTAATTGTTTAGTGTAAGTTGTATATGATCGAGAAATTATGTTCCAAATCGTCCATAACCGCGGACACGGCTTTTCAAAAAGATTTAACCCTGCAGGGGTGCACCAATATTTCCACACGAATTTCCATCCTTGTTGCTAGATTAGGTAGGTGCAAGATCATAAAACATACACCCAACGGTATGTCAGCGGGGCTTCAGACATGACGTTTCCCAGAGCCAAAGCAAGTACATGGGGGGCACCCCACTAAGCTACCCGCAACAAAGTCGGTCGGCTCTGAGATGTACCCAGGGTTTGTGTTAATGGCTGTAAACGACTAGGAACCCGAAAGTGTGACTGGGCTTGTAGATACCGCGAAAACATTCCACATTGGTTCCAAAATAGTAGAGTAGTAAACGGTCTCGAGCAACAGTAGTAAATAAAGCAGTAAAGTATGGCATAAGTACAGGATAGTAATAACGCCCCAAACTAGTTTGTGGCCCCCAGTATAGTACTTTGAAATCAAGTACTAAGTCGATAGGGGTTCCCATTCACCCCACATGTTGTTAGCGCGCTTGATCTCGGAGCAGGTGTCAAGAACTCGGGTCCAAAGTCGACACAAGTGGGCGGGATAAGAGCCAGATCTCAACTACTACCCACCTATGCCTATGCATTAGTTATATCTACTTTCAACATTTAATTGCCATGTGACAAGTAAAACCATGATTATCACCACTATTAAGCCTGTGCCAACCTCCCAACAACGATGGAACATCGACGATGCGAAGAAACCCTAAGCAAGCACTACGACTCGCAAGGCCAACTGGCTACCAAACAACAAGAAATAGGAGGTGTCCAAGACAATATGGGCAGTAGGGAACATAACTAGTATGGAAACTAAAGCATCTATGAAAAGGATAGCAATAGATCAACAGGAGGAAGTAAAGACTATAAATACAAAATAGGTAGAAAGGGGAGAGTGCTCGCCTGGTAAACATTGCCAAAGATTCATTATCCGAAGGACTTATCGAGACCCGCATCAACTCAATGGCCTAATCTGTGAAGAAGCAAAGCACTAAAAGAAACACCCAATACACTATTTAATACTACAGCAGAAGATCGGGCATGATGCATGTATGATGCATGACATGGAAAAGGTACGATGCAACTAGACAATATTAAGCATCATCAGGATCCTGACAATTAAATATGAGGTTCAAGTTATTTAGGTTCCCTGCAATTTAAATGTTGCATTAATAAGGAAAAACATGGCATCGATTCTCTACATGGATTTAAATGCAACCAATATAAGACAAGAATAGCCCTTATATATACTCCATATTTAATTATTAGATGATTCCACAAAACACCCCCAACAAATGAATATGTATGCGAGCATGAACAATTTAATATGCAAGATGGCATTTATAAAATAGGAGTCTCGGAAAAGGGGATCACACATTAGGGTTCGGCGATCTTGGATCGGGGGGTTCGACGAGGTTTGGGCTTGGCGAGATCGGTCTTCGGGGCAACGGCCTTTGAATTCCATGAAGGGTAACTCGAGGTGTGCGGATCCGGGATCAGGGGTCTCGGCGTCCATGAAGAAGAGCATCGGGTCATCGGCTCCGGTAGAAGTTTTGGCTTCATTGTGCATCGAACTCCTTGTACACTTGTTGATCTTGTCCATCGGGGTGTCTCAACCATCTTGCCGGTTGTAGCCAAGGGAGGTAGCCGAAGGTCACCCTCCTCAACACCACATCGGTTTCAAGGATCCATCTACCACCATGGGTACTACAAGGTACCACCACCCCATAGATGACATCACGAAGCTTAAACATGTCTACAACACACTAAAACCATCGATCACAAAAGGACATGGTCATGTTGGACGCCAGGGACACGCTCGGTGTAGCGTTGCTGTCTAAGGCAGCAGGAGAGGATGAGGTTGGCACGACCATAGGAGGGGAGCCACACCGTTCGTAGCATAGGGCAACGCGAGCATGCAGAGGGGCAACGCTGGTGTGGCGGAGAGAGGCGATTGTCGTGGACAGCAAGAGGGAGGTGAGGAGCCCATCGGTGCAGGGGCGGCGAGGCAGAGGATAGACGAGGCCGGGGAAGCGGCCAGTGGCGGTTGGGGACGCGTAGGCAGGGTCGGGGTCGAGGGCCTAGTGACAGTATGCACGATGGTGTGGTATCGCAGGGAGAAGGAGGCCGGCAAGATCGGATCTCGGCCAGAGGAGGCGGCGCAGGGTCGACGCACCAGGGCGGCGGGGTCGGTGACGAGCGCAGGCCCCAAGGAACTATGTGGGGCGGCGGGCTCACGAACACGGCGGCGGCAGGCGTTGCTAGTGGTGTAGAGTGGGAGGAGGGAGGCCGCTTCCGGGAGGCGAGGTCAAGCTTGGTGGCGGAGCTCAACGAGGCGGTACGGCTTCCTCTGGATTCTATGGTGGTGGTGCGCATTCGGGCAGGAAGGAGAGTGGATTTTCACGTTTTATCTGCATTTTCGTACTCTTCTCTCCCGAGCCCTTCCCCTCTCCTCTGCTTTGAGAGTCCAGCAAAAGCGACGGGGGTGCTCCCGAGCCCCTCTCGCCGGAATAGCCGGCAGGAGACGGCGGAGGAGGGCAGTCGAAGTAGTAGTAGTAGGCTGTAGGGAAGGTAGTGTTGGCCTCGTGCCGGTATTGGGAAGTTTGCCCAGATGCAGAGTTGTAGATCTCCTGGCCCAGATCTTGGCTATAGGGCTCTTCGACGGAGTCCTCTTGCTCGTCCGGTCGGAGCTGTGGGCGGTGGCGGTGACCACCGCATCTCTTAATAAAGTTTGGGTCTTCCTCCATCTCCTTGTCAGGGATGCTCCCTGGTTCTTTCATCTTCCACCGACCGGCCACGGTGGCGAGGGGTTGAAGATGGAGAGCTCGGTGGCGCTCAGACTTGGAGGAAGCGAGCGAGTCTTCGTCCTGGCATGTGTGCGCGGCGCTGAGCGATGGCTGGCTTCACTCCTGCTGTTGATTCAATTTCCTCTGGCTGACCGTGGTGGCAAGGGGATGGAGCTAACGAAGGCCTGGCGGGCAGCCGCCTTCCTCTACATCCCGCGCGGCCAGCAAAGCACTTCCTCGTGTCGAGCCCACCTTGACCTCCTGGCCGGCCATGGCGGCGAGGGAGAGGACTAGGGTGGCTTGGTGCGTTCAGTGGCGTTCTTCTGGCCTTTGAAGCTTCCTCGAGCAAATTACGCGGATGGTATGAAGACCGCCGCGATCCTTGGCCGGCATGGCGGCCCATCTTCTTCCTCCCTAGAGGAGTCTTTCCAGATAGTGTGTCGAAGCTGAACATTTCCTTTTCTCCAAGTGGTTTCGTCCCTAGAGTTTCGGAGGTGGCCGTAGACAGTGATCTCTCGCCGGAGGAGAACGACTGAGCACTTGCTCTCAAACCTAGGCGCTGGCACCGCCTGGAGATCGTCGGCGCGCAGTGGTAGAGGCACCCAAGCACCGGATTGCATTTTTCCACTTTGTGCTAGGGTGTTTTTTGTAACAATAGAGGCCTTATCTTTGAATAGCTTATTTCTTAGGGTTATAGTCTCAAAGGGCCTCTTTTGTAAATTGTACCTGCCACATGTCTAGTGACTAATGAAGCTTTCGGGGCCTTCGGGCCTCTTCCGTTTAAAAAAGGAAGGAGAGGGGCGACAGGGGAAGATGAGGGAGGAAGCTACGTGTGAGGGAGACGCGGTAGGTGGGAAGTAGGGTCGTGCGTCATGGTGGGTCGCTGCATCGCGTGAGCGATGGCTGCGCTCTAGCGTGTGCGGCGTGTGTGTGCTGACCGTGTCGAGTGGGTGTCTATGGGACGCGTCTAGTTGTGAGTCGGTAGGGTTAGGTGTATGCGGGTGTGGCGGGGTGTGCGTGTATCGCGTGTGTTGCGATGGCGGGTGGGGATTAGTATTAGGGCAAGTGGAATCTAGGGTTAGGGGTTCGGGGCACTGGGGTGGTAGGTGCTACGGGCCGGGTTTTTGGGCCTGGCCAGAGGCTGCCTCCCCCGATACAAAATATTTATTTTTATTTATCTTTTAAATATTTTTATAAATAGTTTTTAGACAAATAAAAGATTCGGAAAAAGCCAGAGCTTAAGTTTGATATCAAAGAGGGGGATATTTAGAAACCAAAGATAGGCTTTTAGTTAAAATATTTTTAGGCAAATATATGGATGATGTCATGATGATGCACAAAAAAGTAAACAACGAGCGATTTTCTAGTAGTGGTTTTCCTGGGGTGCTACAAGGAGGCCACTAGGTTGGAGGAGATCAGCGCGGCAAGGTGGGCGCCGGCCATCAAGCGGAAGGACATCGAGCTCGGCCTCATCAAGGCCAACATGGTGGCAAAGAAGAGGAGGGAGGACTTGGCGATCTTGATGGTCGACATGAAGGACATGGACGACAAGGTGAAGGCGTTATGTCTTGATCAGCGCACCTTGATCCTCTCTGAGAGCCAAGCGGTCGCCAACCAGGCTAGCGCCCCGACACCGGCGGCTGCAACTATGACCCCGACCCAGATCGGCACCTAGGCCGACACCACCGTTCCGCCGCTGGCAACCCCGGAGGTGCCTCCTACCGCGGTCTATGATCTCCATGTTTGATTTTCGTGTTCCTCGCATGTTTATTTTGACCGATAAACTTGTATTCCGGTGATTTGCGGCAATTGCATCGCCTGAACTATGTTGTACCCAGTGGCGACAAAACTATGTTAATTTCCGGCGACCTTTTTAAATATTTGAATTTACAACTATGATTTGAGAGCTATTTAGGGACGACAGCTAGGAGGCGGTGACCCCGATAGGAGGTACGACGAGTGGAGATGCTGTTAGAGCAGTAAACTTTAGTCATCGCCATCGACTACTCCTCAAATATACTTGGTCGCAGCTCATCCAGAGAAAAAATGAGCCCTCCATTCTATGCTAACAGACTCATCCGTAAGCACCACATCATGGACGAAGTCCACCATTAGGCTGTGCCAGGACCTTGCAACCTCCGCCAGACCGCCGTCCTCCTACCCTAGTCCGACTCGCTCACTGGTTGATGCCGTCGCCAGAACCAAATCGTGCCTCTCCAGCCGTTGTGTCGATGTCATTGCCGAAAACTCCAATCGGGGACCTCTGAGCCCCTACGCCGACTTCCGACATCTTGTAGCTACCGCTCGCCCATTGCACGTGTCGTGGGTCTAGAATTCGCCGCCCCCAGCCGACATCGTTCAATCTGTCATCGCCGTGTATGGCACGTCTATCGAGATGGAGGAGACCAAGCTTGTCTCCGCATAAGCTCCCTCCATTGTAGGAACACTAGAACCAACGCCAGCATTCCTGCCCTTCTCATTCACAGGATGCACCCATGGCGTTCGGCACAATGCGAACAAGGTAATTTTTTTCCTTTTTTCCTCTTGTGAATGAGGTAGGGGGATTTATGCCAATGTGTTACTTATGTGACTTTATTTGAAATTCATATTTCCATAATGAAGTGAAAAAAAGAGGCCTTAAATGGTCAGAGAATGAGGAGAATGCATTGTATTTTCATGGAATGATCAAGATGTTCTTGAATCTAGGAGTGGAGTTAAACAACAGTGCAAAACATTTTAACAACAAATCTATAAACGCTTTAACAAGTCCAACACAAGTCAAGAATCTAGATCCCTAGCACACTCTTAATTAGGTGGAACTTATGTGTTCCAATGCAGCTCGGTTTGGTCTTCCATAAACTAGAACATTAGGGTTTATGCTATCGATTTATATGCACTATGACTATGATATCGGTTTATATGCACTATGAATCTTACCAAAATGATATGTACTCTGTATTATTTTTTAAGGGAGTTAAGTTTTTAGAGGATTAGTTAGGAACCATTTTTATTGAGCAGACCAAATAGTTGGGGGAAGATACACAATCCCTATTGCTTGCGGTGAATCCCGAGGATAATTTCAATCAACAAATATGCAGCGGAAATAAAACAATGAGCACATGCACATGTGTCACAAGGATTTCTGTGGAAAACCCTTCTCAAGGTGAGAAGAAAAAAATCACGAGTACGAACCAACGAGTCCATGCGAGTTTCACTATGAGCAACCTGGGTACAGAGTCTTCTCTAGAACATCTAGAGATATACAACACACTCAGCACATTGCCAACTGGCACCAACAACTACAACCACTTGAAAGAAAGATTACAACAAAGCAGAGTATCTCAGTTTCTGTTCTCTTCGGTAATTAGCAAACTGCTTTTAAATCATAGATCGAATCAGCACCAAACTTGATAGACAAGCTAACATACGAGTACCCAACATACATGCCAAATTTCAGGCCAATCGGACACTTTTTGCCTGCTCAAACTGTTCGTCTACCAAAACTTCCAAAACTTCTCTGTGCTAAAAATACAGGAGATGGAACTGACTAAACCGCTTTCAAATCAGATGCTACACTAACCCAAATATCAAACCAGCTAACCAGATCAAAGTACTCAAAGCAAGGAACAAGCTCACCAAGTTTGAAGCCAATCCAAGTACGTTTGAGCCTCCAAACACCAGCTTGAAGACAGACTGATCAGATCTTAGAAATCTGGATAGAAATCACATTTTCTTCTTCTTCCTCTGTTCTTCTTAGGTTGTGGTGTTCGTGTGTGTTCGCTCACCTTCTCCCTTGATCAGCTCACAATTTGATAGAGTGTCTCACGCACACATACTCTCACAGCGTGTCTCACACACAGCCACCAAGGGTGGCTAGGGTTTTCTTTTCTACTCTCTTCCAAGAAGCACCTCGGTTGTTGGATACGAATGTTGATAAACGGTTGAAACGTGTTGGACTTTCACGGGCTAATGTTGGGATGCCAACACACCTCCATGTAGAAGGACATGATCCAATACAAATATAAGTACTCCTTTTGCGATAAAAAGCTGTTTGAGAGACTGAATTATATAGGGGGCGGCTAAAGATGTTCTTAGCTCAGATGCAGATTTATGGGTATCCTTGTTCACCGTGGTAGAAGCATTCACGGCGAGCCCAATGAGCTTCCTGATTCTGGTTCTGCCTGGGCAACCAGATCGCTAACTAATATCACCCATGGTGATCAGGCTTCGCCGGCGTTGGAAACAAAGATGCTACTAGTAGTACGGTAAAGTGTAAACCTTTTGCGATGTAGTGTTCAAGTACTCGTCGGAGGTGCATGACGTGGTGTAGGTGACCAAGGATGGCTACCTCTCCTTCACGGCATCCAATTACATCCTTGGCACCCTCAAGACCGGCCAAGACACAGTCCACCTGACCGCCACTACTTCACATGCAACGTATAGGGCACTGCACCTCCGGCATGAAGCTGCGGGTCACTAGTAGAAAACAGACTATCCGTTCGCGACCCCCAACTGCATTATTCCTAGGTTTCGCCACGAACCGGGACTAATGCCGGTATACGTCCCGGTTCGAGCGGGCTGGCCTGCCCCACGAGGGCCGGAGGCATCCGTCCCGGTTGGTGAGGGAGAATGTGTCCCGGTTTGTAACACAAACCGGGTCTAAAGCGTGGGTGCCAGACACGTGGCCTCCCACACACCTTTAGTCCCGGTTTGTGTTACAAACTGGGACGTATGAGCCAGTCCTCTATAAATACGACGCCCCAGCCCTCTGCCTCCCCTCTGTTTTTTCTTGGTGAAAGGTGTGAGAGGTGTGCTAGTTTATTTTTTCCTATGCATGCATGCGAGGTGTTTAATGAAATGTTTGAGTGAATGATCCCGTTCAATTTCTCACAGAACAAAAATATAGGAGGTGCCCTAGACGCACTTGAGCTTTTTCCTCTTTCTTTCCTCCTCAATCAAGGTTAGCAATCTTATGTTTTCTCTGTCATTGATACAATGCATGTGTCGATGTGAATTGGTCATTTCACTATTTATGATGTTCTGTTTTTGATAAACTTAATTATAAGATGCAGATGAACGGCCAGGAATGGATGTACGGTGACCGGCGTGAACCCAGGTACATTAAAGGCATGGATAAATTTATCGTTGTGGCTATGGCAAACAAAGAGAATGGCTTTATGTGTTGTCCATGTGTTCAATGTCGGAACAACAAAGAGTACTCTTCCTCAAAAATCATTCGCGGCCACCTGGTTATGAAAGGTTTTATGTCCAGCTATAATTGATGGACCAAGCACGGGGAAAGAGAGGTTATGATGGAAGACAATGAAGAAGAAGATGATGATAACAACTATCGTCATATGTTTCCTGAATACAGTGATACTGCAATGGAAGACAATGAAGAGGAAGGAGGTGAAGAACGGGCATCATATGAGCCCGCTGATGAACTTGGTAGGGTCATTTCTGATGCAAAGCGAAACTGTTAAATAGAAAAGGAGAAGTTGAAGTTGGAGGGCATGTTAGAAGATCACAAAAAATTGTTGTACCCAAATTGCAAAGATGGCAGCACAAAGCTCGGTACCACACTGGAATTGCTGCAATGGAAGGCAGAGTATGGTCTAACTGACTCTGCATTTGAAAATATGCTAAAAATAATGAAGCCGAAGTTTCCAAAGCATAACGAACTTTCAGAGAGTACGTACGAAGCAAAGAAGACTCTCTGCCCTCTAGGATTAGATGTGCAGAAGATACATGCATGCATTAATGACTGCATCCTCTACCGCGGTAAGGATTATGAGAATTTAGATAAATGCCCGGTATGCAATGAATTATGGTATAAGATCAGACGAGATGACCATGGTGATGTTGAGGGAGAGCCCCTCCGGAAGAGGGTTCCTGCTAAGGTTATGTGGTATGCTCCTATAATACCAAGGTTGAAACGCATGTTCAGAAACAAAGAGCATGCCAGGTTGTTGCGATGGCACAAAGAAGACCGTAAAAAAGACGGCAAGTTGAGACACCCCGTTGATGGGTCGCAGTGGAGAAAAATCAAGAGAGACTTCCCGGACTTTATAGGTGACGCAAGGAACTTATGGTTTGGTCTAAGTATGGATGGCATGAATCCTTTTGGGGAGTAGAGCTGCAGTCATAGCACCTGGACTATGACTCTATGTATCTATAACCTTCCTCCTTGGTTGTGCATGAAGCGTAAGTTCATTATGATGCCAATGCTCATCCAAGGCCTGAAGCAACTGGGTAACGACATTGATGTGTACCTTAGGTCATTAGTTGAAGAACTCTTACAGCTATGGGGCAAACCAGGTGTATATGCGTGGGATGAGAACAAACAGGAGCCATTCGACCTACGAGGGTTGCTTTTCATAACCATCAGTGATTGGCCTGCTCTTAGTAATCTTTCAGGACAGACAAACAAGGGATATAAGGCATGCACGCACTGTTTAGATAAGACTGAAGGTACATATTTGCATAAATGCAAGAAGATTATGCACCTGGGGAATTGGCGATTTCTTCCGACCAATCATCCCGTAAGAAAGAAAGGCAAGCATTTCAAAGGTGAGGCAGATCACCGGAAGAAGCCGGAACTCCCTGTTGGTGATGATATATTTGGTATGGTCAAGGACATAGATGTGATATTTGGAAAGGGTCCCGACGGTCAATCAGTTCCGAACGACGTCTCTACTGGACACACACCCATGTGGAAGAAGAAATCTATATTTTTGGAGCTGCCATATTGGAAAGTCCTATGTGTCCGCTCTTCAATCGATGTGATGAACGTGACGAAGAATCTTTGCGTGAACCTGCTAGGATTCCTAGGCGTGTGTGGGAAGACAAAAGATACACCAGAAGCACGGGAGGACCAGAAAATTATGAAAGACACAAAGAACATGCATACACAGAAAAAGACGGGTAAAGGGCGTCACTTAAGTCGTGCCAGCTATGCTCTTACCAAATCAAAGAAGGAAATCTTTTTTGAAGTCCTTTACAGTATCAAGGTGCCGTCTGGCTTCTCATCTAATATAAAGGGGATAATATGAAGGGAATATGCCCGAGAGGCAATAATAAAGTGGTTATTATCGTATTCCTTGTTTATGATAAATGTTTATTTTACATGCTATAATTGTATAATACGGAAACGTTAATACATGTGTGTTTAATAAACAAAAAGGAAGTTCCTGATCATGGACATTGGATGTTGTTAATAACGAGGTCACAACATTAGTGTAATGGTGTGATGAACATTCATCTGAAGTATAGCATTACGATCAAAGTCATTGAGTTTATATTGCTATAACAACTTACGAAGTGATCAAAATCCTTAGACCATGAGATCATGTCAATCACTAACACCGGAAGAGTTTCTTGATAACATCAAACGTCACACCATAACAGGATGGTTATAAAGATGGGTTCAGAACTACTAAAGTGTTATGTTGAGGCCCATGGATCGAGAGTGGAATTTGTTCATCCCGATGACAGATAGATATGCTCTAGGCCCTCTCGGTGATATCACATTGATTAGCTTGCAAGCAAGTGATTTGATCACAAGAATGTTATATCACGGGAACGAGAAAAGAGTGCATGTCAGTAACGAGATCAAACTAGGTATGGAGATACTGATGATCGAATCTCGGACATGTAATATATCGCGAAACAAAGGGATTAAGATACTAGCGTAAAAGGTTCCGACGATCACAAGAAAGTCATCATTGAATGTGTGGGAGTCGGTATGGGTCTCCAGATCCCACTTCTGATTATTGATCTGAGAGGGGTCTCGATCATGTCCGCATTATTCGCGAACCGTAGGGTGACACACTTAAGAGACACTGACATCCATTTGGAGCAAAAGTTTCATGCCGAAAAGAATAACAAGCGCAGGAATTTATTTCACTAGATACCGAAACAGGTTTTCAGGTGAAATTGCAAAAAGTGTTTCTGCATGTAAAATGAAATACTAGCAAGGGGTTATATGTGAATGTTTGTCATTAAAGTAATTGAAAAAATTCTATATAAATAAAAGGAGTTTTATTTAATGAGAATTTGCATTAAATTTGGTGAAAATTTAATGGGAATTTGAGTGGGTTTTTGAGTGGAGGGAATTGAAAGGCATTTGAGTGAGTGGAGTGTCCACCCACATGAATGTGGAAGAGGTGGGGGCAGCCCCATGGCTGGGCGCATGGCCCCTTGGGTGCCCCCCTCTCCCTATAAAAGGAGCCCCCTCCCTCTCTCTCACTCACACCTCCTCGTGAAGGATCTCTCTCCCCCTCTAGAATTTATTCCCCATGGTCTCGGACTAGCGAGATACATGTTCCCGGTGGCTATTCGGCAAGAAAGAGTTGTGCTTCCGTTGTATCGCTGGAGCGAGGAGGCGGAGGTTGCTCGGTGCCTCGAACATGTGTGCGAGCACGGATGCGCTGCTGTTTTGCGGCGCTAGGACTTCCTCTCGATCTTGAGATCGGCAAGAGATCGTCTACATCAACCACGAGTTTGGACTCGTTAAGCTTTGTCGGTCTTCAAGGGTATGTTCTCTACGGATGTACATCCACCCGTTGTTTGTATCTAGTAGATAGATCTTGGTACATAGTTGTTCCCATCGTAGGAAAATTTTTGTTTTCTATGCTGCGAACCCTACAGTGGTATCAGAGCCGGATCTATGCGTAGATACTTTGCACGGGTAGTACACATATGAGTATGTGGGCGATGATGATCATTTTATTGCTTCTTAGTTGTACTTTGGATATTGGTGGCATAGTGGGATGAAGCGGCCCGGACAAACTTTACATGTCCTCGCACATGAGACATGTTCCACGCTTGACATGCAACTAGTTTTGCATAAGTGGCTAGCGGGTGTCTGTCTCTCCTGCTATAGTCAATATCTAATTTGCAACAAGTTGTCAACAATTTGGTTATCCTCGTTGTGGTTCATGTTCGTAGGTAAGAACGGTTCTATCTTCGAAAGCCCTAAGCCACGTAAAACTTGCAATGGATAAATTAGAGCCGTCTAGTTTAGATTATTGCTGGGCTAGTGTTATGATATGGTGATGTTGTAAGTAGAAGTATAAGATGATACTCTTACAACACATATAACGTGTAGGTTCCATAGACCTCGGTCTTACACATAGAGGTATGATAGAGATCATACCACGATGCACATGATGGAGATCAAGTGCGGGAACCATATCATTTCACTTATTAACATGTGATGTTTATTGCATCTTATATTGCTTGTTTGGCGTTTTATTAGCATAATAAGATGATCCCTCATTTAGATATCAATATAAAAATGTGTTCTTCCTTAAGTATGCACCGACAATGTATCGCCGTTTCAAGACATCACGTGATGATCGGGTGTACTTGAATCCACGAGCATATCTCGGGTCTAAGACAGTTACACAAGCGAATACTAAGGTTCTTACTTGGCGAGCCTAGCATGTACAGACATGGCCTCGGAACACGGACCGAAAGGTTAAGCATGAGTCATATGTTTTGATATGATGACCATTTGATTCTCTCCTTTGAAGCTACACCGACTCACGTGATGATCGGACTTGGTGTAGTGCATTTGGTTCATGTAATCACCAAAAAGGCACGAGGGATGTCGTTTTTGAGTGGGAGTTCATTTCTAATTTGGATTAGTAGAACTCAATTTATCATAAATTAAATGAAAGTGAATTTGCATAATTTTTTGTAGTCATTGGCATTCGTTCACCACCTTATGCATAGTTGTAATTGAGATAATAGAACTATATAATTCTGGATATATATACTTTACGAACTAGTATCGTATTGTGTTGAGTGTCAGTCTAAAGTTTAAAGTCCTATTGCAAACTTTCAGCAAACTCTATTTACTTCGTGAAATTTAATAATTGGTATTAAATCGAGAGTAACAATTCCAGTGTTAGTATCTTAAGTATCATATTTGCCTCCATGATTCTTGATTTAAATATCAAGATTATCTAGGAGCTGAAAGAATTGTTTCAGAAACCATCATGTGTGACAGACATAACGATATCTGAAACAATGTTTCGGTTGCAATATGATAGAGTATAATATATGTTCTCATATTGGATGAGAATTTGCAAAGGTTGGAGATGCTAGACATCCTAATCATCTAAAAGGGTTTTGGAAAGTAATGTTATACTCACGATTCTCCTTTATAAGCTACAGTAGCTTGATCATGAAAGTCGTCATGATAAGGGTGAATAGAAGATGTATGTAAAGTGTTTACTACACTAAAAGATTACTATAGAATGGATTTTGAAAGAATGTCGATCATTTTGATGATGGTGATCTACTTCAAACTGCAAGTCCAAAGGTATTATTATTTGAATATACACGCTTTGGACTATGTGTCATGTATATGGTGCCACTTTTGATGTTGATAGATTCTTTTAAAAAGGAAAAGGAAATGCTGAAAGAGAATCTATAAAATATATTTGGTAGAAAATAAAATATTGGAAATATCCAATTTAGGTATATAGATGATATACATGTTATGGTTGTATTCTTTGCTTGTTAAACAATGTGGCTCTTGGGTATTGGATACTGAATTGGTTGGTATGAAATTTCATACGGAACGACGCAATTCATGAACCACAATGGCCTAAGTAACTAGCAAGAGAATATGTGATGATGTTCATCGAAAACAAACAAACCGTTGTTTGTATTTCTCGTTGATATCAAAGCTTGACTTCAAGATTTGTTTTAATAATTGTTATTTAAATCAGGTATTATGAGAACAAAGGTTGTTCAAATAATTACCGTATTCCATATAAGATGGATGATTTACAAATCTAGTTGTAGAAATCACATCCATAAAACCTAATGCTAAAATGTCTCAAGACAAATGATTAAAATATCACTTACGAAGTGACATCACCGTTTAAATTATATTGGAAAGAAAACATGAAGAATCTCCATTTTCATGGAATTTTGGAGTCTTTGATTTGATCAAGTGACGCTTGTGAGACTTTCCTCGGGATAATTAAAACATCGTTCAAATGCTAAAGAAGAACGATTGACTAAAATATTGGAATTTATACATATCGATGTATGTAGTCCATTATGTATAGTCGTAAGCGATGGATTTCAACTTCATATGCTTTCTCCGGAAATTTGAGTGAATATTCACTTAATGAGAAAGAAGTATGAAATATTTGAAAAACGTTTCAAAGACTTTCAAGATGAAGTGAAAATCATTGTAACAAGAAAATAAATGGTTTATGATTTTATCATAAGGGATTTATTTGAGTTACAAGTGTAATAAGAAAATAAATGAATTATGATTTTATCATAAAGGGATTTATTTGAGTTGCAAGTTTAGCAAAACACCTAGATTTACATCTCCTGAAACACCATAGGACTATGGAGTGTTTGATATTTGTAATAAAACCTTGTTTGACATGGTTGGATCAAAGGTGTTATTTATAAAACTGTCATTATGTTTTAAAAGATTAAAGCTTTAGAGACTACTGCTTTTACACTGAAAAGAGCTCCATCTTGATCCGTTGAAATGACACCATATGAGTTATGGTTTGGGGTAAAACCCAAGTTGTCCTTTCTTAAATTTTGGTATGCTAAACATAAGTAAGATGTTTACAACCAAAGTCGGATGAGCATGTCTTTGTAGGTTATTTCAAATAAAAATTGGTTATTCCTCCATAACACCAAGGACAAAAGGGTTTGTCGCTTGAAACGTGGAGTTTCTTGAAGAAGGAATTTTTCACAAAAGTTAAATGGGTGGACAATAGAACTTTGATAAGGTTAACGTACCTTAGCTAAATGTGCTGAGTTGCGCAGTGCCGGAAAATGTTCCAGAGGCAGCCAGAAAGCTCATAGCTTATGTGCCTCAAAGGTTGTGGTCACTGAGATCTAAAGTTCCTATTGAACCAAGAAGGTCGGATAAACAATAAAATGATTGAGATTTGAGAGTAAATCATTATTGTTTGACAATGATGAACCGACTACAAAGAAGCGATGATGGGCCCTGACTCCGTCAAATGGCTTGAAGCCATAAAATCCGTGATAGTTCCATACACGAGAAATCAAGTTTTTGAACTTGGAAGACCCTCCGGAAAGGTGTAAAAACCTATCGGTCATATTTGGATCTATAAAGAAACAGACATGGATGTTTCACATCTATGAAATAGTCGACATGTCATAAATTATTTTATGACAATGTTCAAAGGAGTTGACTATGACAAGATTGGATCTTTCATAGCGATATTTAGTCTGGATGGATTAAAGTAGCAACCACTACATATAATTTGGTATATGGTAGATGAATAAAAAACAAAATTCTTCTAATAGAATGGTTACCTAGGACGTGTACAAGACACGGTCCAAAGGGTTTTGTTAAATTCAAAGGATGCTAAAAGGGCATGCAAACTTCAATGGTTGAAGTAAGCATCGCGGAGTTGGAATCTTCACCGTGATGACAAAGGAGTTTTCATCTAGAGACGATGAAGATGCTTGCATTTGCAAGAAATTAAGTGGGAGCGCTGAGACATATTTCTAATACATTATGTGGAGGACATCTTGTTGATTAGAAATGATGTATCTTTTATTGACAAAGGTTAAGGATTTCATTTTGATGAAATACTTAGGCAAAACCTGAATATTTAGCATGAATGTCTATAGTGGATAGACGGTGAAGCTAATATGGTTGGGCCAAACGTACATATATGAGATATTGAAGGAGTTCAATATAGAAACGACAAGAAACGGTTCTTGTCGCATGGAAAGCAATTGAATCAAGATTCAAGTGTATCGACACTTGATTAGTGAAACAAGATTCAAGTGCTTTGACACTTGATGAGTGAAATCACGAGAATGTTTTGATCAATCATACCATGATATGTACACATCCAGATATGTCCTATGCTCTAAGTGTTATGAGCATATACCAGAATGAATCATAAAATGAAAAATGGACGATAGTGAGAATATTCTTATGATCTTTTGGAAGAACTAAGAATATATTTGTGTAGAGGTGACAAACAATTACAAATAGTTCATTGTAAAGCGTTACATTGATACTAGTTTTGTCACAAGATATAAATTAAGTTTATCTCAATTTAAACTATGGGTGGCACAATGTAATGGAAAGGAGATTCCATGATGGATTTGGATGAATTCCATAGTTAAGACATTGTGACGAATACTACAACAAAAAGGCTAAGTATATGACTGCTATAGTAGTAGCAAAGGAGGGAATTTGTGTCAAGAAGTTTGGTATCAAACTAAGGTGTGGTTCACAACGGGCTAACACTAAAGATATATTGTATGACAATAGTATCGACATGATTTAACCCCAAGGAACTAAAGGTCTCACCGAAAGAACAAATTTATACAATGCTATCTCATTGGAGAATGAGTGATGCGTGAGGACGCAAAGACATGCAAATACACACGGACCTGAAGCGTCATACCGTAGATTATGTTAACCACTTGCAATTGCGTATATGGAACACCAGAAAGCCATAGGTGTTTCATACGCAAAGTTTTCAAACTAGATTATTGTCTCTAGTGCAAGTGGGAGATTGAAGGGAATATGCCCGAGAGGCAATAATAAAGTGGTTATTATCGTATTCCTTGTTTATGATAAATTTTTATTTTACATGCTATAATTGTATTAATATGGAAACATTAATACATGTGTGTTTAATAAACAAAAAGGAAGTTCCTAGTTATGCCTCTCTTATAAACTAGATCGTTGATTAACAAGATGATCAAAGGTTTCCTGATCATGGACATCGGATGTTGTTAATAACGAGGTCACAACATTAGTGTAATGGTGTGATGAGAATTCATCCGAAGTATAGCATTACAATCAAAGTCATTGAATTTATATTGCTATAAAAACTTACGAAGTGATCGAAATCCTTAGACCATGAGATCATGTCAATCACTAACACCGGAAGAGTTTCTTGATAACATCAAACGTCACACCATAACAGGGTGATTATAAAGATGGGTTCAGAACTACTAAAGTGGAATTTGTTCATCCCGATGACGGATAGATATGCTCTGGGCCCTCTCGGTGATATCACATTGATTAGCTTGCAAGCAAGTGATTTGATCACTAGAATGTTATATCACGGGAACGAGAAAAGAGTGCATGTCAGTAACGAGATCAAACTGGGTATGGAGATACCAATGATCGAATCTCGGACATGTAATATATCGCGAAAAAAAAGGATTAAGATACTAGCATAAAAGGTTCTGACGACCACAAGAAAGTCATCGTTGAATGTGTGGGAGTCAGTATGGGTCTCCAGATCCCGCTTCTGATTATTGATCTGAGAGGGCTCTCGATCATGTCCGCATTATTCACGAACAGTAGGGTGACACACTTAAGAGACACCGACATCCATTTGGAGCAAAAGTTTCATGCCGAAAAGAATAACAAGCGCAGGAATTTATTTCACTAGATACCGAAACAGGTTTTCGGGTGAAATTGCAAAAAGTGTTTTTGCATGTGAAATGAAATACTAGCAAGGGGTTATATGTGAATGTTTGTCATTAAAGCAATTGACAAAATTCTGAATAAATAAAAGGAGTTTTATTTAATGAGAGTTTGCATTAAATGTGGTGGAAATTTAATGGGAATTTGAGTGGGTTTTTGAGTGGAGGGAATTGAAAGGCATTTGAGTGAGTGGAGTGTCCACCCACATGAATGTGGAAGAGGTGGGGGCAGCCCCATGGCTGGGCGCATGGCCCCTTGGGTGCCCCCCTCTCCCTATAAAAGGAGCCCACTCCCTCTCTCTCACTCACACCTCCTCGTGAAGGATCTCTCTCCCCCTCTAGAATCTACTCCCCATGGTCTCGGACTAGCGAGATACATGTTCCTGGTGGCTATTCGGCAAGAAAGAGTTGTGCTTCCGCTGCATCGCTGGAGCGAGGAGGTGGAGGTTGCTCGGTGCCTCGAACGTGTGTGCGAGCACGGATGCGCTGCTGTTTTGCGGCGCTAGGACTTCCTCTCGATCTTGAGATCAGCAAGAGATCGTCTACATCAACCACGAGTTTGGACTCGTTAAGCTTTGTCGGTCTTCAAGGGTATGTTCTCTATGGATGTACATCCGCCCGTTGTTTGTATCTAGTAGATAGATCTTGGTACATAGTTGTTCCCATCGTAGGAAATTTTTTGTTTTCTATGTTGCGAACCCTACATAATAAATATGGCAGAGAAAAAGTTCCAAAACCTGAAGTCTCATGACTGTCATGTGATTATGATGCATTTGCTTCCGATTGTATTGATGGGGCTTCTACCGAAAAATGTTCGAGTACCCATTGTGAAGCTGTGTGCATTCCTCAATGCAATATCTCAGAAGGTAATCAATCCAGATATTCTGTCAAGGTTACAGAAGGATGTGGTACAATGTCTTGTTAGTCTTGAGTTGGTATTCCCACCATCCTTCTTCAATATTATGACGCGTCTCTTGGTTCACCTAGTGGAAGAGATTGCCATTCTCGGTCCTTTATTTCTACATAATATGTTCCCCTTTGAGAGTTTCATGGGAGTTTTAAAGAAATATGTTCATAATCGTGCTAGACCAGAAGGAAGCATCTCCAAGGGATATGGAACAGAGGAGGTCATTGAGTTTTGTGTTGACTTTATTCTTGACCTTAAGCCGATTGGTGTTCCTGACTCGCGGCATGAGGGAAGACTAAGTGGAAAAGGCACACTGGGAAATAAAGAAATGATATGTAGGGACGGGGAATCTTTCACTAAAGCACACTACACAGTTCTACATAATTCCACCTTGGCAGCTTCTATATCGAGGAACACAAGAATATTGTATGCTCCAAAAACCCAGGGAAGCCTGACTCATGGATTATAGATGAACACATGAAGTCTTTCGGCGGTTGGATGCGGACACATCTCTTGAATGACACCACTATTGGAGATCAACTATACTTGTTAGCCGTGTCACCATATTCTACTATATTGAATTTCCAAGGGTACGAAATAAATGGGAATACATTCTACATGATCGCCCAAGATAAAAAGAGCACCAACCAAAAAAATGGTGTCCGCTTTGATGCAACGGACGAGAATGAGCAAAAGGACACATACTATGGTTACATAGAGGAGATATGGGAACTTGACTATGGAGTCTCTTTTAAGGCCCCTTTGTTTCGCTGCAAATGAGTCAACCTGAATGGGGAAGGGGTAAAGATAGACCAGTTGTACGGAATGACAACAGTGGATCTCAACAATCTTGGTTACAGAGATGAACCATTCGTCCTAGCCAATGATGTGTCTCAGGTTTTCTATGTGAAGGACATGTCCTCCAGACCGAAAAAAGAAAAAATAAGCAAACGAATACATCATATGATGAGCCAAAGTGTCACATAGTTCTTTCAGGGAAAAGAAACATCATGGGAATCGAGGATAAGACAGACATGTCAGAGATTATAATAAGTTTGATGAAATTCCGCCTTCACAGTGAAAACTGACCCCAAGCATTCCGTTAAGTAAAGAAGATGCTCCATGGTTATGTCTAAAGCGATCATAAGGAAGGACATATGCCAAGAAGTTCATGCTCATATTGTGTACCTCTAGTTCATTTCTGGCCGGTCGGCCGCATATTGTGAACCTAAATGCCATGAGACATGATAGCTCAGTTTGTAAAGGATATTTTATGATGTTTGCAATTTTCCAAGTTTAATAAATGTATTGAGCGTTAGTCCCGGTTTGTGGCTAGACCAGGACTATAGGGGGCCTTTAGTCCCAATTTTGTAGTCTCGGTTTTTAATATTAATAAATGTCTTGAGTGTTAGTCCTGTTTTGTGGCTGGACCAGTACTAAAAGGGGGCCTTTAGTCCCTATTCATAGAGTGACTTTCCCGAAATATGAAGAAGTTGTCCCGATTCGTACTTACCATTAAGATCTGATCTCCAAATGCGCGTGGTCACATATTAGGGAGTGCCTCTATGACCAGTTTCTTGGAGATGCCAGAGGACTGGGCTCCGGCGGCATCTCCCTGAATCTGGCCGTAGTGGTGTCCCTGCTCTCGCACACCATCTTGCAGCTTGTAACTTCTCTAACTAGATCAATACGCCTGGGAGCTAACTAGCTAGTTTCACATATTAGGGAGTGCCTCTATGGCCAGCTTGTTGGAGATGCCGGAGGACTGGGCTCCGGCGGCATCTCCCTCAAGCTGGCCGTAGTGGTGTCCCTGCTCTCGAAAACCATCTTGGAGAGGACTGGACTCACAAGGATGCTTATTTATAGTACAAGCAGCTCGGCATAGTGTCGACACTCACCCCTATTATTAGTGCTGACTCATGTTTTGTCCCGGTTGGTGTCTCCAACCGGGACTAAAGGTTCATCTTTAGTCCCGGTTGGTGACACCATCCGGGACAAGGTACAAGCCACACGACATAATGTCGACACTCACCCCTATCATTAGTGCTGCCTGGCCCAGCCTGCCAAAATCCCTCCAACTGGGACTAAAGATGAACCATTTCCCTCTATTTACAGGTCTTTCTCTCTATTTATAGGCTGCCCACCTCAGCCTGACCTCATGTTCGAGGTTTCATGGCTTTCGGTCCAAATGACCGATGTTATGTGCTGAATCGCAGTATAGTTTGTGATACTATGCCCATATTATGCATGCACGTGGACATTGGGATGGAGAACAATGTTGGAGGAGGAAGTTTTCCTTTTCGTCGCACGGAAAAGACATTTTCCATTTTCCGAGCGCAAAAAACGGGTCGTTTTGTGAAGCAACCACCAAAATGCTGTTTCAGAAAGCTACCGTCCCATTTTTCTAAAATACTAGACCACCTTACATGAACTATCTCCCAACCGGGAGATCTCAAACCTTTCCGTCCATCTCGGGTAAAAAGGACAAATGTCTGCCGAATCGGTAGGAAGTGGGTCCGGTTTGTACTACAGGTACATTATCTAACGCCTATGAGTTTTTGAAAAAATCATTATTAGACTCGCAATATGTGGTTTCTTTAGAGATCCAATTCAAGTTCTAACGATGCTTGTCCCCTATCTTCATGCCCGCCGGTTCGACCTTAGTTCGAAAAGGGAAAATTCAAAATGGGCATTAGAAATTCAAAAATATGTCCGAACAATGTAAATCCTTCGCATGGTGTCATATTATGTGACATAGTTACAAGGAAAAATACCAAACTTGGTATATTGATAAGTGTTTAAAGTTTTTCAATATTCCAAATTAATATGAAAAAAATATAAGTTAATCCATTTTTAATTTTTAATGGTTAATAGTTTAAATGGTTACATTAATTATTTTTAAAAACAAAAAATGGTTTTGAATTAGTTATTCAAATTCAAACATTTTTTATGTTTAAAGTTTTTCTAAATTCCAAATTAATATGCAAAAAATATAAGGTAATTCATTTTTAATTTTAAATGGTTAATAGTTTAAATGGTTACATTAATTATTTTTAAAAACAAAAAAAGGTTTTGAATTAGTTATTCAAATTCAAACACTTTTTATGTTTAAAGTTTTGCTAAATTCCAAATTAATATATAAAAAATATAAGTTAATTCATTTTTTATTTTAAATGGTTAATAGTTTAAATGGTTACATTAATTATTTTTAAAAACAGAAAATGGTTTTGAATTAGTTATTCAAATTCAAACACTTTTTTATGTTTAAAGTTTTCAATATTCCAAATTAATTATTATTTTAAAAACATTACAAATTTAAACCCTAAAATAAAAAATAAGGCGAGAACAGAGAGATAATTTGTGAAAATTTTGAAAATAGGACCTTTAGTCCCGGTTTCTCGATCCAACCGGGACTAAAGGCCCCCTACGCACGCCGCTTGGGCTCAGCCCAAAAAGTATATATATATATATATATATATATATATATATATATATATATATATATATATATATATATATATATAAGTGGAGCATACGTCCCGGTTGGTGGCTCCAACCGGAACGTATGACCCTTTAGTCCTGGTTGCTAGTACCAACCGGGACGTATTCTCCCTCCCCTTTTATACATGACGCGCTCGTTCCTCTTCTTCCCTTCTTCATTCTCTGCAACTCCGACGCACGCGCACACAGCAGGGGAGACGCCGCCGCCCTGATCTCAACGACGTCGGCAGGCTGCCCGCCGTCGTCGTCAGTGCCGCTGCCTCCGCCTTCGTCTCCGTCAGCTCTTTGGCCGCCGCGCGCTCCTCCCCGACCGCCACCATCTCCAACCGTCACCATGCGTCATCGTCGTCCCCCTCTCTAGCTGCGCCAGCACCTCCAACCGCCGCCGCGCCTCGTCGCCGCCAGCAGGTATGCCCCCTCTCCGATAAGCAGGTTACGGGATATGGGGCGGCTACGGGGCTATGTCGTCATCGCCATCGGCGCGCGGGCTACGGGGCGGCGAGCCACGCCGGCGAGCGGCGGTGCTGGCCACTACGGGCGCGAGCAAGCCGCGGCGAGGCCGGCACGCCATTGCGGAGGGGCGCGAGGCGCGGCGGCGTTGCCGCGCGCGTACAGGGGCGAGCATAGCACGGGAGGATAGGGCCAATTTTTATTTTTTTCTAGTTATTTTTTAATATATTATCATATTATGTATATGTATATGTATATTATCATATTTTTTATATATTATCATATTGTGTATATGTAGTATATGTATATGTATATTATCATATTTTTTATATATTATCATATTTTGTATATGTATATTATCATATTTTGTACATACTATTTTTTCAATAGGAAATGAATAAATCTTATAAATTTCATAACTATTGTTTAATAATTCAGAAAAATATGCTTAATATATGAAATTTTTCAGAAAAATAAAATATACAACCTAAAACTATTACAATACATTATTATTTTAACTATTTAAATAATTATTATTTGATAAATATTTTATACGTATTAATACTTTGAAAATTCATATTTTAATATTCATAAATGATAAAAATATAAATTATATACCAAAATTTTGGTATAAATAATATACCAAAATAGTATACCTAAGTGACCCCTCTCGTATGCATCCAAGGTTTCACCGAACTAGGTTTTACACCCCTCGGAACTCCGGAATATTGATTTTAGTTGATTTTTATTATTGTAAATATTGTAAAGTCATTTTTATTATTGTGTATGTATATATTAGGGTTTCTTCGAATTAGGGTTTATATCTCTCAACACCCTACCTAAACTTCTCCCTTAGCCGCTTTGACTTATTCGCTTTTCCACCTATGCAGAAAATATGGAACCACAAGGAAGAGATGAAGAAAAGGAAGAGTTAATCCAAGGTGTGATCCGCGGGGAAGAAAATATAGATGTATCGACGTTTCTGAACAACTCTGGTGAGGGTGATCCTCTAGTTGCCGGAAGAGACGACTTCTTTGAGGGAGAAGGTGATGCCTTCCGCAAGGGAGAAGGCGATGCCTTCTGTGATCCGGAGGGAACCTTCAATATTACAATATTACAAACTCCGGCGAGGTGCATGTAATATAATTAATTAATCATCTATTATCTATATACAAATATTAATGATGATCTTTCTTATCTTAGCCCTCCGGATCGACCATACTGAAAAGAGCAGACGAGGCCCAACCAAAAAGTTGGAAGACCATGAGAGGTTCAGGATCGAAGAAGTCGGTGACAACGGCAAACCGACGGCTCCCCTTGTTGCCACAAACAAATTTGTGGCACAATGTGAAGTAATCGTTAGGGACTTCATCCCGATCACCATTCGAAATTGGAATAGGCCTGCTAATACGAAAGAAGAGGGAACGTCTTTATTTCTCCCTAGCGTGGCCAAAGATTTACTGTGGAAGAGGCTCATGCTTAATTTCACCCTACCTAAGGTAGAGCTGGATCCAAATGCGGAGGATACAGTTGAGGACGCCAAGCAACATGCCAAAGCCATGCAGATGAAAGTCAGGAAGTGGGCTTTGAAGAAGATGGCCTAGTGTTTCACCAACTGGAAGAAAAGATTGCACCTTGACTATGTTGTGAAAGAGAAGACTCCGGATTTCGAGAAGATTCGGTATCAGAAGTTAAAACCATTATGCGCTGAGTTTGTGAATTACAAGACATCAGAAAAAGCTAAGAAAATGTCTGAAACGAATAAGCTAAATGTTGCTAACAAGAAGTATCACCATACTATGGGGCAAGGTGGCTACAGGGCTGGCATTCCTAAGTGGAAGAAACTTGAGGATGAACTGTGTGCTAACAAGATCATCCTAGAGACAGACGATTGGATCGAATGTGCAAAGAATTGGTTTTACAGGCATGGGGGAACGTTGGACTCAGAAGGGAAGTGTATATATAACATAAGACATAAAGAAGACCCCTTGCCAATCGAGAAGATAAGAAAAGCAGTAAAGGCTGTTGTAGATGGGGACTTCATTCCCAATAGAGAGAATGACGAGCTCACACTCGCCCTTGGGAATAATGAACACGATGGACGAACACGAGGCACAATAGGCTCCCAACCATGGAGCACTATGTTTTTTCCGATGAGAGGAAGAAATATCCTGATAGAAGCCGTAAAAGGAGAAAGGACAAGGCGGAAGTTGAAGCAAATATTCAGGCAGACCGAATGCATAAAATTGAAGAACAAATAAAGCAACAACAAGATCAAATTAACGCTCTTAGCCAGCAAGGTACTACCGGTCCATCTCAGTAGCACATGGTGCTACCGGCCTATCGAATAATAGAAAAAGCAGTGTGGCTTCCACCGAGGTCCGGGTTGATGACGATGATGATGGTGCACCAACGATGGCTCGTGTTGGCTACCCAGTGGATGATATCACGCAGATGACACACTGCAAGCTACATGCCAAAGTTGTGAACATAACAATGAAGGTGGCAGTCGGCTATGCCTTACCAATTGGACCTGCACCAACTTACCATTGTCGTCCGGTTCCACAGGGCTACACTATTGTCGGGGTGGATGAAGTCATGCCCAGCTTTCAAGGTTTGAATCTTGACTACCCTGCAGGTGAAGGGGATGTGACTGAACTGGGAGAAGCAACAAACGTCACCATTCTATGGCCAAAGGAATGTATCGTGCTTTCAAATCAGACGCCAAGGCCATCTTCGCCGCCGCCTCACCCGTCTCCAGCGTAGTCGTCGCCGCCGCGGCAGCCGTCTTTGTCGCCTCACCCGTCTCCATCGCCTCACAAGTCTCTAGTGCAGTCGTCGCCGCAGCGGCAGCCATCGCCGATGCCTCAGGAAAAAAGCGTAAGCGTACCACCGCTACCCTGCGGAGTGGTAAGCGATCGCCGACACGTAAACAGGAGCCTCTTCCAAAAGTACCAAAGGTTCCTCCCAAGAGAGCTTATGACTGTATTGAAGAGGAGACTACAGCGATCGTCGAGGCGGAAACGATAGCGTTTTTCGCTAAGCTAAGGTGGCCGAAAGAGCCAGAGTTCCCTAGCACCGAAGAAGTTAAAGCCCGAGTGTTCAAAATGCTAAAGGGCCTTCACCAACCCGAGCCAAAGTTGTCATCAGACTATGAGCGCTCTATTCTCAAGTCACATGCAGCACAACAACTATCGAAGAACACTAGTGCAAGCCGGAAATCTGTTCCCCATCTCCGAGAACAAACAAAACAATCTTGCGCTCCTCTCAAGGTGATTTCCCATACCAATGTGGGGTCGAGCAAATATGCGGCCGAAGAGCAGTATGATCCAGAGGTAGTTGCACTATACAGAGAAGCGGCCGCTGCTCAAGGTATGAGTATTGCCCACTACTTATCCCAGTTACAGTACTTCCCCGCGGGTGAAATAGCATACAAATACCAGTACGAGAAACCTCTCGTCAAACCTGAGAGGTAAAGAATCTTTCAACAAAAATGCGAAGATTGCATAACTGGTACATGCATACCACAAAGGTCGGGGCTAACTGGATACCGCTGGGGGTTACAAAAAAGCATTACGGGAAAGAAGCAGATGACGTGGTAGCCATTGAATTTTGTGAACTATTTCAATTATTCAATCAAGACGCCTTGGACATAGCGATCATCAGTGCCTATTGTCTGTAAATACTAATTCTGTAATTAATTAAGTCTCTAGTTATCTTACCTCGTTTATTGCATGTATATAATCATACTATAATATGCAGAATGAAGATTCTCGAATGCAGCAGAGGACAAATCTATGACATTGGGTTCGTTGACCCATATTTTGTTCATCAAGCTAATCTCAAAACAAACCCCCAGGATATGGAGGATAATATTATACACACGTTAAGATTTCAAGAAACCAGAATGGAAATACTATTTCCTTGCATGTGCAGCTTATATTTACAGTGAGTGTTATTGTCTTGTATACACTTTCTATTTCGCTTACTCGATGTTAATTGTATAATTGATGAGTTATGCATGAGCAGCTTCTACTATATTCTGTTAAACATTCAACCTGACAAAGGGCGGGTACTAGTCATGGACTCGAAACATAAACCCCTTGAGACATGGGCGGACATGCAGATGATTCTCCAGCGGTAATTCTAATCATTACAACACTATATCGGCAACGTTCGTAAATTTCATGATATCAAGTAATTAATAACTTCTTTTATTCGTTTTTTTTATCGGGCAGCGCTTGGAAATGGTTCACCAAGAAGGCTAGGGGTGTTTGTAAAGAGAAGCTTACATTTAAACCACTAGATGTAAGTACCACTAGCTATATCCGCGCATCTCTTTGATTCTAGTTTTGATACCATTATCATGCTTGATTATTATTTTGATTAAAATCTGTTCTCGTAAAGTGCCTAACGCAGGGACCAGGGAAAAATTTATGTGGATACTATGTTTGCGAGTTCATCCGTTAGACGTACTGTGAGAATGGCAGAAATTTAGAACAACTTAACGTACGTAAACAATTTTCATAGTTTTTATTACCATCAAATTGTGTTTAGTTTAATTCATATAGGTTGACTCCTTTTCTAAATCAGCTCGAACGGCTGTGGGGCGGTCTTCTGCCAAAGGATCGCATACAAGCAATTCAGGAGGAATTGGCGGAATTCTTGGATGTAGAAGTCCTAAACTCAAAAGGAGAATACTATACGACAGCGGGTGCATAGGCAATAGGGACACAAAGAGATTATTTTGTATGTATATATGTGCACGAAACCCGTGTATCGAATGTAATATGTTTGACACTTGGATCTCTATTGTCATGATGATGTTGTGTAATATAATTGTTTCTTCATTGATGAGTAAAAACATAAAATAAAAAATAAAACAATATAAATGAATTCTCTGCCGCGGCACAAAAAGTGGCCAAAATGCTCCCACGACAAAAAAATATGGCCAAAATGAATTATCTGCCGTGGTAGAGAAATGTGTCAAATCTCTGTCGCGGCAGAGAGTATTTTATCCCGGTTCGTGTTACGAACACGAACCGGGACGGTTGCTCCTCCCCCCTCGCGCGGAGCAGCGGCCACGTGGACCACATTTTATCCCGGTTAGTGGCCTAACCGGGACTAAAGGGTCAGGGCTTTAGTCCCGATTGCCCCGTCCCGGTTGGGCAACCGGGACTAAAGCCCCTTACCAACCGGGATGCATGGATCTATTTGCACTAGTGGGTCAGGGGCCAACTCCAACGGGCAGGGGCAGATCCGGACTTGAGCATAGTGGGGCGAAGAAGACACTAACTATTAAGATCACCAATTGTTAATATATACTGTAAAGAAGTACCAACTGTTATATATCATAAAAGAATACCAATTGTTATAGTAATATATATAACCGATAGCAAACTAGAAAGTATAATGTTGTGTAATTGAAACTAGAAAGTATTATGTTTTGTAATTGCAAAAGCTCTATTTAACTAGTACTCCCTTCGTTATAAAATATAAGATGTTTTAGGTTTGTAAAGAAAATGTATCCAGACTTGTTTCAGTGTGTGGATTCACTCTAAACTTAAGTAAACCTATATACTAAAAGTAGTCTAGATACATTTGCTTCACAAAACTAAAACATCTTATATTTTAAAACAGAGGAAGTATATGTCTAGATCTATATGCCCACAAAGCCCTTCCCAAAAGGTTCATAATCTATGCAGCAGTTAGTAGACTTAGGCCCAGTTTTTTTGGAGCATTTGGGTGGCTTAGTGGTGAAAATAAGCTTAAACTAAAAAAAACTCGATTTTAAGCCGTTTCTCCAAACAGCCAGCTTCCACGTTTTCTCCACGGTGGGAGGAAGCTGGATACCCCCAGCTTCTTGCAGCTTCCCGGCTCCAACGAAAGTTATTATTGCTTGCCCCTATTTTTTCCACTCTATTTACGTCAAACATGCCACCGCGCTGCACATAGGCGAGCCTCAGTTTTGATCGAATCGTTTTTTCGAGCTGACTCCTGACCCGAGCGACATCCTCTCATAGGGTTCCTCTGCACCCATCCAGCTGCCGTCGCCGGCGCGTCCGGCCAATGCCTTGCTCGTTGTCGCGGATCGAGCAGCGCTCAAGCTCGCCGCTTGACGCTCGATCTGCTTCGGCCATCCACCAGTGCTCCCGGCTCCGGCCGACCTTCTGCTCCCATCGCCATCCACTTCAAGCCTCGTCCGCTGCTGCCCTGCAGTTATGTCACTGAATCGCTGCATGTTCGTCGCCTTGTGGTGCTCGTGCAGTGCACTAGAGCTGAGCAGCAACGGAAAGGGCGCTTCATGCTCCATCGATCTGATTCTTATTGAGGGATTGGGAATTTGAGGATGCTAGTTTAGATTTTTGACCGGTCAATGGTGCCTGCTGTATGCACCAGGAATTCGTTACACGGTTCTTCTTGTAGATATTAATCTGATCTGTACTTGCAAATGTGGTGCTCTTTTTATTGGAAAGAAAAAATTATACGTTCCTTCAGTTCTAATTGTAAGCAACTAATAATTATAGATTCTATTGCAATATTTAAGACTTTTTATACTCCATCGCCATCCACTTGAAGTGGAGTAGTAAAAAAACTGAATGGAAAAACAATACTAAATAACTCAATATCGGTTAGTTAACACACGGACTCATTTCAAGGTATTACAGACACTTTTCAAACAACTTTACAATAAGCTATGATAGGAAAAGCAAAAAAGAACTGAACTATAATTTTTTGTGAGCTTATTACCACAGCTGTTTATCTGGACAGCTCAAGCCAAGAGGGCTTATGCATAAGCCGTAGCCAAAAAGAACTGGGCCTTACATTTTTTAGGTGCTATAGTCGAAGGTTCAAACAAATGGCTTGAAAACTTATGTGTTGCGTCTCTCTCTTCATGCTTGATGCAGACATGCAGTTCTAACTACTCCCTCCGGTTCATATTAATTGACTTGAATTTGTCAAAATTTAGGTGAATCTAGACATTATTTAGTATATAGATTCATTCAAAATTTGACAAATCAAAGTCAGTTAATATGGGTCCGAGGAAGTAGTAAAAGGTAAATATATGATTTGCAAATGATGTAGTAACAAAAAATTGTAAACTAGTACAGTAATGAGATTGAAGAGGCGGCGGAAGATTGGTAATTGGCAGATCACGACTAGAGGTAAGATTCATGCTGTCGAAGGGCAGTCACACCTTTGCCAGGCAGTTTTTTTATGCCGATGCCCCGGCGCGGCAGCTGAACCTTCGCCAGCCTGGTAACCACCGGTGGCGGCGTTTGCTGAAGGCTGAAGCCCTGGGTCGGCCGGGCGGCGACGACGATGGACGATGATGATGTCAAACGGCGGATGGGAACTGACCAAAAATCGTGTGCATTAGATTGAGGAAAAAGATCGACTGTGTCATTTAGTATCCCCCCCCCCCCCCCCCCCTCTCGCCCCCGTTGGATCCGCCACTGCCAACAGGCCTCCGTATTTTGGATATCGTTTTCATCCGAATCGGTCCGTTTTCGGGGTGGCAGACCCAGCCCAGTTGCAGTGGCCTGTACCCCCACCGGCTACCCCATATGCGGCCTTCCTTGTCCACCAGGAGCCATTAAGCTCGAGCTGACGGGAGTATCAGCGCTAATGGCGGCCGGCGATTGTCCCGCCAGAACTCCAGTTCCCGTCCGCTGGCCCCGGCCTTTCCCGCCTAGCCCGCGCCATGTCTCGCCCGGCTATCCCTTCCCGCTCAATGTTCCCGCCGAGCCCCGCTTATATAAATCGGGACCGGCCGCCGAGACGGAGCACCAGCACCAACCCCTCCCTCGTTGTTCCACCCCTCGCTCGTCGTTCCCTCCATCCCTTGCCATGGACAGCCTCCTTGTGACATGGGCCGAGCTCAGCAAGTTTGCCCTCGCCACGTACCCCATTCCACTTCCCATCCGGATGTCGGTGAAACTTCGGAGGGCAACAAGGACATGGGAGAGTTGGTGCCGAGCGGGGCGGAGTTGGTGGCGCAGGCCGAGGCGGACGTGGCGGAGGGCGAAGTCGATAGCACCGACGCTGCTCACTACGTCTGCGAGTTGTACACGGCATCCAAGGCCAGGAAGGCCGCCGGTCAGCAACCCGCCCATCGGCTTTGGCTGGAGGCTGAGGAGGTGGCGAGGGAGGTGGAGGCGACCATCGAGGACCGCGACGAGCGGGAAGCACAGCAATCACTGGCGACCGAGAATGCCGCTCAGCTCGTCGCCGAAGCCATGATGGAGGAGGAGCGGCAGCAGCAAGATGCACAGGAGACGGCGGAGACCGCGACCTTCGGAAGTGTCTTGTCCAAGGCCGCCGCCAAACGGGGCGAGCTGGCAGATGAGCTGGCGGATGCAGTCAAGCGGGAGGTGTTAGCGGAGGCCGTGGTCTTGGCCAAGAACGTCGCCGCCCAATGGAAGGACCCGGCGGATGTGCATGTGGCGGTCAAACGAGAGGTGCTAGCGGAGGTGCTGGAGGACGTGGGCAACTTGCGTGCTGCGGTGGTTGCGGCGGCCCAACGGGAGGTGCTCCTGGCCGCCACCAACTGGGAGGCGAGAGCGGCGTGAAACCACGTATGCGCAATGATGGCCAGGCTGAGGGAGGTGGAGACCCTGGCGCGCCACCGCCAAAGGCAGGCCACAAAGGCCAAGACCGCAGCCTTGCGGCTCAACGGGCCCAAGCGGCCAAGGCCGCGGCCTCCGGCTAGGACGGGGCCGATGCTTATTTTAGTTAGTTTAATTAATGCTATTAATAATTTTGTATATATGACATGCGGGCCCAGAAGTTTATGCAATGACGGTCAGTTATTTAGCGATTCTTTGTGTATGACACACGGGCCTAGCTGTGGACCGCCCCGGACGAGGCCGGTGATGAGGTTCGATCTCGTAAATGCCCATTGTTATGAGCTTGGGTTTTGGAGAAGATGGGGATGCTGGAGATCGCGGAACGGTTAGCAAACAAGCAACACGTGGAAACGAAGTTTACCCAGGTTCAGGACCCCAGAGGAAAAACCCTACTCCTGCTTGACTGTTCTTGATTACAGCGGAACCGAAAAGTACAGGGGTACGCAGATGCAATCTAGCGTGAAGGTGTGTATGCGGTGAGAAGTGCCCTCCTCGCCGTGCCCTCCTAGCCTTTATATAGATAGGCAGGTCCCGGGCATAGGTCGAGTCGGTTACAGATTAGGGTTTGCCCCTTTAAAATTCTATCTACTCTCGTCTTGCTCTCCAAGGATCTGAAGGTGTCATGGGTTTGGGCCACCCGAAAATCTCCACAGGCTGCATACGTTCTTGTGGGTCTTCCTTGGGCTGGACCAGGTATACTAATATCGTGTACACGTAGGGTATAACCATATCAGTAGCCCCCGACTGTTCTGTCGAATCGTAGATTCGGCTGAGGACTCTTCAATCTTTCGGATGCAACTGGTCCTGTTCATAAGAAAAAGAATGATTTTAGTTCGTAGGGATTTTTGATGCGTGTGTCTGACTCTCCTGATGGATCAGGTTCAATTAACTGTCTTAGGACAAAACAACACGATCTTCTTTAGACTCGATTCCATAGACTCGAATCTGGAACGGATGCTGGCGTAATTCGACTCAGGCCGCTGGGGCCTTATAGGAGTCGAACCCCAGTAGTTTTCGAGTGATGTACCCAACGCGTCCGTCAAGATTTTCATCGTGTCTGTTGACACGGCTTTTTACTGGCAGAGCGCAGTCAGGTGCGTTACCAGGCCATCAGATGATATCTGCAGGTCTTATCTTTGCGTCGCAGACACGGCTTCCAAAATGTTATCACCGCGGAGGTGTTTCGGGTGGCCAAAGAGGATGCTTCTCACTTAGCGTTGGTTTGGGAAAAGTTGCCAGAAAATATTTTGCTGTGTTTGATCCGAAGGATCGCAGTCGAATAATTCATAGGGTGCGCGGCCAGCGCTCCCTATGGGAGTATCCCCCGAGTGTCTGTTCGAGTCGTAGACTCGAGCAAAGACTTTAGTTCAGTTAATTGAGCTTCAGGTCTGTAGGACACAATTTTTTCGGATGCTTGATCCGTCCTTCCTATGGCAGTAGCCCCCAAGTCCTTAGTGGAGTTGTAGACTCAACATAGGACTCGAAGATATCTTGCGAGTTGTTTTTCTTCAATCGTCCTTCGGGTGCGTGGTCAGCGCTCCTGATAGGAGTAGCCCTCAAGTAGTTGTTCGATCGTAGATTCGAGGAAGTACTTGTTTGATCAGTCAAAAAAATCTAGTTGTTGCTAGACTGCTTGATGACGTCAGTGCTGACGACCGATGACCTCAACCGTCTGTGGTACCAGAGGTGACGTAACAGGACGAATGTGGGTCCCACTTTCTAACTTGAAGTTGACTAGTCATGCGTGTCATGGCGAGAATTACGACGTCTCCTTGATTTCCGTGCATAGTGGACGGTGTGCGGTCGACGGTTCGCTGTTGTGTTGACACGTGTACAGTTGGATCTGTCCCTAGCGTTAGGGCTTCTGGATGAACGGTTCCTATTCGTCGTCTTCATCCTTATAACCGTGGGGAAAACAGTGATTTGTTTTCACCCTTTTCCATTCGCTTTCACTGCCTACATTTTCACGAGCTCTTCCTCGCGCACACTGGACGTTCTTCGATCCTTTCCCTCTTTGTTCTTGCGCGCGCATCGCCGCCGTCAACGCTCCACGATGGTGAAGTCGAAGAAGGCCTCCGCTGAAGCGGGCTCGAGTGCTGCTGCCGGCGGAAAGAAGGTTGCCGCCCCTGCGCGCAACACTGACGGCAAATGGAGGCGCTCCGACGTGCGTGACACCGATCTGCATGATGCGGGATTAATCCCGCAAAACAAGGAGGACGTCAAGATCCCTGGCGATGAGGTAATCCCTCACCCACCCGTGGGTTTTTGGGTGATCTTCGTTGCCTTTCATTCTTCGTGGTTTATCTCTTATTCGTGGGTGTAGCACCCCCCGGGGTTAGGGTTAAACTAACCTCAGATTACCATCTAAGAAAAGTTCAACTCCCAAAACACGGAAGATCACAGTAAAATTCGGTAACATTACAGAACACAGGGATTCAACAGCATAAGTTTAAACTCTTAGCAGAGTGAGATATTAGAGTTATTACAAACCAGAGGTCATAGACCCAACATTACATCACATAGCGAAAGTAAATTATGCTGTTCTACACAACAACTTAGCAAAAGGCCTAAGAGGCCATTAACAAAAGCGACGTCCATCCCATAGTCCTCAGGCTGCTACCTGGGACCCCCAACTACTCGTCGATGTCAACGTAGAAGCCACCTTCAGTGGTAACCAGATCCTCTGTAGAAAAACAAAAATGGCGCAAGGCTGAGTACGAGAATATACTCGGCAAGACTTAGTTAACTTAGTATCTACATGCTATGGATTTACTTTTGCGGAAAGCAATCTTTATTTGTAAACAAGAGAGAGAAGAGGCTCGTCTACTCAGAATATTTTAAAAGAGATAAGATAGCGACTTCTTCATCTTGTTCATCATATCTTGATAACCACCAGCTCCATCAGAACCTCCTATCTAGGATCACCCCCTCAACCCAGAGGAAGCATCCTTAAGAACACGTGGATCATCAAGTTTTATAGTGGTTAATGTTATCTATGATCTTAAGTCTGATCGCCAAGTCGTTCATAACCGTGAACACGGCTTTTCGAAAAGATTTAACCCTACAGGGGTGTACAACTTTACCCACACGTACCAACCGACTCTTAATGCCAAATTATTAGCCCTCTTCCTTGGAAGGCCGGCAGAGGGTGGTTGACCACGACCTTTACCTTGCTTTCGCCGAGACCATGAGTCACGCAATAAGTATGATTCCGCCGTAGCAGGTCAATTCCCGAAGCTGGTACTTAAAGATGTGAGGTGAGGTTGGTATACCAGGGGCGCTATCTACCCCAAGCAACCTCGTCCACGCTTACCTACCTGTTATGAATGCATCTGCACCCGGCAAATCTTTCAAAAGGTTTTCTATGCATATGTCGAATGGAACGCCCGAACTATGTGACTCATGGAATCTATTAAGCAAGTTAGTTAGTCGAGGGGTTGTCTAGGCCCCGTGTGGCTGTACGCTCGTCTTGGTTTCAAAGGTAAGAACTCAATTCCTAGTGGTGGCGAGCATGGGACTACAAAAACCACACCCAACATGGCCTCCCATACAAGCCTTAGCATGATTATTTAACTCCTTCGATGATGTCACCACCTCCTACCTTTCTAGATTCTCCGGCACCTCTGATTCATCATTCGGATAGATCAGACATTGATACTATGCATGGCTAAGCTGTCCATCTCAGAAGCTCTAGCAACGCTCAGATGCCGGACCTAGGTATGCTAGGAGCAGTGGATCAGGAGTATAAGGCTACAACAAGGAAACTATGTAGCAGATATGTAACACTAACTACTGACAGAAGACCACATTGGAATTGTGTGCATCATAGCGAGAAAGTAATATACTTTGTAAAAGTAGGTTCAGAATGAGAGGCTACACTTGCCTTGTCCGTCAGTAGACAAGTATTGATCTTCGGTGTTGTTGACTTCAGCTTCGGGCTCTGATCCTATCGCGAAGAACCAACACCGGAAAGAAAGGCAACAATAAAGACATGGCATCGATGCAATGCTCAAACAAGGATGATGATATGACAAGTTAAGTTGCATTGAAATGAAACCCTAAGGCATGCTTGACAGCTTAAACGGGGTTCCGAGGGGTGAAAACCCTAACTCGAGGAAACTCCGAAATCACCTATGAGGGGTTACTATGTTATTCTAATTAAACTTGTCTTTTAAGTTATTGAACAATGCATGATTATAGCTTAAAGAGATAGCTCTCATTTTTCTGAACATTTTGATATATTATTTGTATTTTTCTGAATTACAGATTAAAAGTTATTGAATTTACAATATATAAAACAATTCCTGAAATTATTAAAGCATTTTCTTAATTTAAATAAAACTAGAAACCTTTTTACACCGAGGCTGGGCTAGCCACATACACAGACAGGTGGGCCTCTAGCCACCTCAGCAACCACACACGCGAAATGGGCTCAGGAGCATTTTTCACTGGGGCAGAGGTTACCCACTCCGACTAACGGGTGGGGCCGAGGCCACGTGGATGCCACGCCGGCGAGCGCATCGGCCAGCGGCCAGGGACGGCGGAGGAGGGCGACCGCGGTTGCGGGGTTATGTGTGTTCGACGCAAAGCAACAGAAGGGAGCGACCAGCATAGGCTCCGCCCGTTTTGGGTCACCGGGGTGTCACCGGCGACCATGTACTGCGGCGGTGGCGGGCGGTACACGACGGCAGAGCTCCAGGGAGGGGTAGGAAGATCGAAGAGAGGTCCTTGAGGACCAGAGCTCACCGGAATCGCGATGGTAGGGTTGAACCGGTCGGAGGAGCTCGGAATCGACGACTAAGACAACGGCAAGCTCGTCGGAGGCCAGGAAGACGACTTCGATTGCGGGCGACAGAGACCTTCTCGACTCAATTCCTTCAGCGAGGATACTCACGGCAGCGAGGAGAAGACGCGTGCAAGATCAACGGAGCATGGGGGTGGCCAGAACGGCAACGTCCAGCGGCGGCCGTATGGCTAGGGTTCAGTGCTTGCGAGAAGAAAGGGAGAGAGCACTAGGGGAGAGTAAGAGGATAAGGGAGAGGGAGGCGTTCTTGTCGGATCCTTATCCTCGTCTCCAGGGCGGCAACACGCATCACGGCGCGGAGGCGAGGCGACGACATCGGCGCGGGACAGCGAGCTACTTCGCTCGTCCTTCTGTCGGCAGGAAGAAGAAAAGGGAAAGAAGGGCGAAGGGTTATGGGCTGGCTGCGGGCTGCACTTGGGCCAAGCTGGGGTGCGGGTTTCCACACTGCGCAGAAGAAAGGGAGAAAGGAAGTGGGCTATGCGGTCTGGGCTGCTGCTTCTCTATTTTTTAAAATAAACAAAACCTTTTTGTTTTCTGTTTTGATTTCTTCTTTTGTAATGCATTTTTAAATTTGTTTTGGATGTTTCAAAATATCAGAAGCTTTTGTAAAATATACAAACTGTTGTGGGGCCCTTGTAATCCATTTGGGATCCACAATTTTGGGTTTTCAAACTATTCAAACCATTTTGGATAAGCTTTCAAAGAAAGAAAGGGGAAAACTAGGGTTTTAAATTTGCATTTATTTCAACACATGCTCACATGCAAATATTGTATTGATTTAAACAGATGCATGCAATGCTTTAACATTATATACATATATCACAGACTTGGGTCGTTACAGCTCTACCCCCTTACAAGAATCTCGACCCGAGATTCCTAAGTTTTTGAAAAGAAGGCAGGGTACTTAGATCAGAGACGATCTTCTCATTCCCAGGTTGCTTCATCCTCAGAGTGATGAGACCACTGAACTTTCAGAAACTTGATGTTCTGATGATGAGTTTTGCACTCGGCTTCATCAAGGATACGAACAGGATACTCACGGTAAGTCAGATCCTTCTGGAGATCAAGAGTTTGGTGATCAACACCACGGACAGGATCTTTGAAGCAACGCTTGAGTTGAGACACATGAAAGATGTCATGCACCTCAGTGAAGTTTGCAGGCAACTCCAACTTGTATGCGAGGTTACCTTGCTTGGAAAGAACACGAAAAGGACCAACATAGCGAGGAGCTAGTTTGCCTTTGATACCGAAACGGTGGACACCCTTCAAAGGAGTGACCCGTAGATAAGCTTGATCACCAACTTCATACTCAACATGTTGATGGTGACGATCATGATAGCTTTTCTGATGAGACTGAGCAGTTTTCAAACGATCTCGAATGATACGAACTTGATCTTCTGCTTACTGGATCATATCCAGACCAAAGAACTTTCTTTCGCCGGTTTCTGACCAGTTCAAAGGAGTACGACAGGTTCTTCCATATAGGAACTGGAATGGTGCCATACCAATACTGGACTGATAACTGTTGTTGTAGGAGAATTCAGCAAAAGGAAGGCATTTCTCCCAGTTCTTGCCAAAAGATATGACACATGCTCTTAGCATGTCTTCAAGAATTTGATTCACTCTTTCGGTCTGGCCACCGGTGCTAGGATGATAAGCTATACTGAAGGAGAGACGAGTTCCCATAGCAGTTTGGAAGGTTGTCCAGAACCTTGAGGTGAACAAACTCCCTCGGTTAGAGACGATTTTCTTTGGAATCCCATGAAGAACAACTATTTGAGAGAGATATAGATCTGCTAGATGACTAGCATTGATACTCTCGCGAACAGGTAGAAAGTGAGCAACCTTGGACAGATAGTCAACGATTACCCAGATGACATCATTTCCTTTCTGAGTCTTAGAAAGACCAGTGATGAAATCCATGCCAACTTCATCCCATTTCCACTTAGGTATTTTATGTGGTTGCAGGAGACCAGCGGGTCTTTGGTGCTCAGCTTTGACACGACGACAAACATCACATTCAGCAACGAAACGAGCGATATCCTTCTTCATACCAGACCACCAGAATCTTTGACGAAGATCCTGATACATCTTGGTACCTCCAGGGTGGATAGAAAGAGGTGATTCATGAGCCTCTTGGAGAATTAAATCCCTCAATTTTGTTCTCTTTGGCACTACCAGACGGGTACCAAAGTAGACAGTACCTTGATTATCAACAGAGAAACACTTAGCAACTCCGCTAGCAATGTTCCCTTTGATCTCAGCAATTTCAGAGCCATGTTTCTGAGCAAGCTTAATGTCATCCTATATAGAAGACTTCACTTCAAGAATAGAAGGAATCCACGAGGAACTACTTCAAGATTCAATCGAGCAAATTCCTCATGAAGAGAAGGTTGTGCTTGTTTGATCATCAGGGTGTTGCAATAAGATTTACGGCTCAGCGCATCAACAACGACATTGGCTTTGCCAGGTTGATAGTTGAGACCCAAATCATAGTCCTTGATGAGTTCCAACCATCTTCTTTGCCTGAGATTCAAATCAGGTTGTGTGAAAAGATACTTTAGACTCTGATGATCCGAGTATAACTCGCAACGACTACCGAGAAGGTAATGTCGCCATTGCTTAAGAGCATGAACAACAGCTGCAAGCTCAAGATCATGAGTTTGGTAGTTGTTCTCATGTGGTTTCAGCTGACAGGATGCATACGCCACCACATGCCCATCTTGCATCAACACACATCCGAGACCTTGGTGAGAAGCATCACAGAAGACAACAAAGTCTTTGCTGGTGTCTGGGAGAACCAACACCGGAGCAGTTGTTAGCTTGGTTTTCAACATCTGGAAGCTTTCTTGAGCCTTATCAGACCATTCAAACTTCTTATCCTTCTTAAGAAGATCAGTCATCGGCTTTGCAATTCTAGAGAAATTCTTGATGAATCGACGATAATAACCAGCCATCCCGAGAAAGCTTCGGACATCCTTGACGGATTTACGAGACTCCCAGTCGAGGATAGTTTGGACCTTATCGGGGATAACAGCAACCCCTTTGGCGGAAACAACATGAACAAGGAATACGAGCTCTTGTAACCAAAACTCGCATTTGGAAAACTTGGCATAGAGACGATGTTCTCGAAGTTTTGTCAACACCAAACGAAGATGTTCGGCGTGCTCTTCTTCAGTCTTGGAATAGACCAGAATATCATCGATGTAAACCATGACGAACTTGTCAAGATACTCCATGAAGACAGAGTTCATGAGCCGCATAAAAGTGGCTGTAGCATTGGTAAGACCAAAGGACATGACTGTATACTCATAAAGACCGTAATGAGTGGTGAAAGCAGTCTTTGGAATATCTTCCTTACGGATCTTTATCTGGTGATACCCTGACCTCAACTCCATTTTGTAAAAGATAGTGGCACCACTTAACTGATCAAATAGATCATTGATCCTAGGGAGAGGATATTTATTATTGATAGTCACAGCATTGAGTGGGCGATAATCCACAAACAAACGCAGTATATTGGTATCCTGCTTCTTGACAAAGATGGTAGGACATCCCCAAGATGATGTGCTGGGCTGAATGTATTCTTTTCCTTCTAACTCCTCTAATTGCTTCTTCAACTCCACAAGCTCATGAGGAGGCATATGGTAGGGTCTTTTAGAAACAGGAGCAGTTCTAGGAACTAACTCTATGACAAACTCCACACTTTGATTAGGTGGCATGCCAGGCAACTCCTCAGGAAAGACATCCGGAAACTCACAGACCACGGAAACATCTTGGATCTCTAGCAGAGGTAGAACTTCAAGAGCATACAACTCCGCTTCAGGAATAGAAACAGCTGAAGGAGATAGTGACCCTACGGTCCAATACTTGACTGTTATGCCAGCAGGACTAGTCAGAGTCACAGACTTGGTTGTACAATCGAGAATGGCTTGATAACGGGTCAACCAGTCCATGCCCAAAATGATGTAAATATTAGTTGACTTGAGGGCGATCAAAGAAGTGGGGAAAGTTGAAATGCAACTTCGATTTGATTCCCATGACTAACCATGGTGGAACGCCAACTAGAACCAGGAGACTGAACTAGCAAAGGAACAGATAAACCCTCAAAATTTATCCCATGCATTTGAGCAAAATCTTGTGACAGGAATGAATGCAATGCTCCAGAATCAAACAAAACTTTAGCTGGAATTTGATTGATACGAAGCGTACCAATGATGACGCTTGGATCTTCCTGAGCCTCCTCAGCAGAGATGTGGTTCGGGCATCCTTTTCCAGCACCTGGATACTTATCATTCTTGTTTGGGGCTTGTGCCTTCTCAGTAGCACTCTTTTGAGGACAGTCTCTTGCATAGTGGCCAGGCTGGCGACAGTTGAAACATATGAGGCCTGATCCAGTACCAGCAGAAGGATAATTTGATCCACTAGCATTGCTTGAAGTAGCATTTGGACGAGGTGCATATCCAGAAGTCCTTGGAGTATAAGGAGCACGTGGCACAGCACTGTAAGGCACGAAGACACGATGCTTCTTATTACCAGAACCAGCCTTGTTGTACCCCTCCTAAGGACTCTTACGGGTTTCTTCATGCTCCACCTTTCCACTCTCGGCTTTCATAGCCTTATTAACAAGACCTTGGAAGTTAACAAAATCCATGAGATGGAGATCACGAGGAACCTCAGGATCCAGTCCCTTGCGGAACAGAGCTTGCTTCTTAACATCAGTGGAGACCTCTTCAGTAGCATAGCAGGCAAGACGATTGAAGTTGCGCTGGTAATCACACACGGAACTAGTGCCCTGCTTAAGCTTGAGGAAGTCCTCCCTCTTCTGATCCATCAGACCCTCCGGAATATGATAAGCTCGGAAGGCTTCAGTGAACTCTTGCCATGTAACAACATGTTGAGCTTCTTGCATAGCCAAGAAATTTTCCCACCAGGAATTAGCTGCTCCCTCCAGATGATAGGCAGCAAAAGTCACCCAATCAGCTTGAGCAACATGACCAACCTGAAGTTTGCGCTCCATAGTGCGAAGCCAGTAGTCCATATCAAGTGGCTCAGTGGAATATCTAAAAACTGGCGGAGTGAGACGTGTGAAGTCCTTGATTCCAAATTGATTGTTCTCGCGTTGAGCGGTGTTGCGCTCAATCCTTTCAAGGAGCCTCATGTTGTCAGCACGGTTGATTTCGTACATGGCCATGAGTTGAACCATGGACGGCGGTGGAGGAAGGTTGGAAGACTCACCCTCATTCGCAGCACCACGTGCATGAGCACGGGTACGGGCACGAGAAGTGTCACCCATCCTGAAAGAACAAAAAGAAGGTTAGACAAGGGATCCAAAGGAACAAGATAGAAAGATGAACAAAGAGTACTTGATATAAACGTATCATCTTATCAAGCATGGTAGTATCAAAGCATACTAATGTATACACTAACCAGCTGACTCACAAACCATCACAATGGAATGCTAAGATGTTACACACCAAGCAAAACTAGGATATCTTGGAACTCTGAGAATAGCAACCAAGTACGGAGTACTTTTAGAGAAACAACCCCAAAACCATGATCCTAAATTTTTTGAGATATGAGGTAAGGAATGAAAACCTTTTCAAACCAAATAGGGTAAGAAGAACTCCAGCATCAAAAACACACCAGAGAAGGAATAAATAGAATCCTAGTCAGAGTTTCTACAAATAATTTTAACTTTCAAATAGTTTTGTCAACTTCTAGACTCAACATCGACCAATAAAAGGGTTTCCTACAGGCAGTCCTGCTCTGATACCAAAACCTGTAGCACCCCCTGGGGTTTGGGTTAAACTAACCTCAGATTACCATCTAAGAAAAGTTCAACTCCCAAAACACAGAAGATCACAGTAAAATTCGGTAACATTACAGAACACATGGATTCAACAGCATAAGTTTAAACTCTTAGCAGAGTGAGATATTAGATTTATTACAAACCAGAGGTCATAGACCCAACATTACATCACACAGCGAGAGCAAATTATGTTGTTCTACACAACAACTTAGCAAAAGGCCTAAGAGGCCATTAACAAAAGCGACGTCCATCCCATAGTCCTCACGCTGCTACCTGGGACCCCCATCTACTCGTCGATTTCAATAGAAGCCACCTTCAGTGGTAACCAGATCCTCTGTAGAAAAACAACAATGGCGAAAGGCTGAGTACGAGAATGTACTCCGCAAGACTTAGATAACTTACTATCTACATGCTCTAGATTGAAAGGCTTTCTCTGGATGTACTTTTGTGGAAAGCAATCTTTATTTGTAAACAAGAGAGAGAATAGGCTCGTCTACTCAGAATCTTTTAAAAGAGATAAGATATCGACTTCTTCATCTTGTTCATCACATCTTAATAACCACCAGCTCCATCAGAACCTCCTATCTAGGATCACCCCCTCAACCCAGAGGAAGCATCCTTAAGCACATGTGGATCAGCAAGTTTTATAGTGGTTAATGTTATCTATGATCTTAAGTCCGGTCGCCAAGTCGTTCATAACCGTGAACACGGCTTTTCGAAAATATTTAACCCTACAGGGGTGTACAACTTTACCCACACGTACCAACCGACTCTTAATGCCAAATTATTAGCCCTCTTCCTTGGAAGGCCGGTAGAGGGTGGTTGACCACGACCGTTACCTTGCTTTCGCCGAGACCATGAGTCACGCAATAAGTATGATTTCGCCGTAATGGGTCAATCCCGAAGCCGGTACTTAAAGATGTGAGGTGAGGTTGGTATACCAGGGGCGCTATCTACCCCAAGCAACCTCGACCATGCTTACCTACATGTTATGAATGCATCTACACCCGGCAAATCTTTCAGAAGGTTTTCTATCCATATGTCGAATGGAACGCCCGAACTATGTGACTCATGGAATCTACTAGGCAAGTTAGTTAGTCGAGGGGTTGTCCAGGCCCCGTGTGGCTGTACGCTCGTCTTGGTTCCAAAGGTAAGAACTCAGTTCCTAGTGGTGGCGATCATGGGACTACAAAAACCACACCCAACGTGGCCTCCCATACAAGCCTTAGCATGATTAGTTAACTCCTTCGATGATGTCACCACCTCCTACCTTTCTAGATTCTCCGGCACCTCTGATTCATCGTTCGGATATATCAGACATTGATACTATGCATGGCTAAGCTGTCAATCTCAGAAGCTCTAGCAGCGCTCAGATGCCAGACCTAGGTATGCTAGGAGCAGTGTATCAGGAGTATAAGGCTATAACAGGGAAACTATGCAGCAGATAGGTAACACTAACTACTGACAGAAGACCATATTGGAATCATGTGCATCATAGCGAGAAAGTAATATACTTTGTAAAAGTAGGTTTAGAATGAGAGGCTACACTTGCCTTGTCCGTCAGTAGACAAGTATTGATCTTCGGTGTTGTTGACTTCAGCTTCGGGCTCTGATCCTATCGCGAAGAACCAACACCGGAAAGAAAGGCAACAATCATGACATGGCATCGATGTAATGCTCAAACAAGTATGATGATATGACAAGTTAAGTTGCATTGAAATGAAACCCTAAGGCATGCTTGACAGCTTAAAGGGGGTTTCGAGGGGTGGAAACCCTAACTCGGGGAAACTCCGGAATCACCTGTGAGGGGTTACTATGTTCTTCTAATTAAACTTGTCATTTAAGTTAATGAACAATGCATGATTATAGCTTAAAGAGATATCTCTCATTTTTCTGAACATTTTGATATATTATTTGTATTTTTCTGAATTACAGATTAAAAGTTATTGAATTTACAATATTGAAAACAATTCCTGAAATTATTAAAGCCTTTTCTTAATTTAAATAAAACTGGAAACCTTTTTACACCGAGGCTGGGCTAGCCACAGACACAGACAGGTGGGCCTCTGGCCACCTCAGCAGCCACACACGCGAAATGGGCTCAGGAGCATTTTTCACCGGGGCAGAGGTTACCCACTCCGACTGACGGGTGGGGCCGAGGCCACGCGGATGCCACCTTGGCGCCACGCAGGACTCGCCGGCGAGCGCGTCGGCCAGCAGCCAGGGACGATGGAGGAGGGCGAGCGGGGTTGCAGGGTTATGTGTGTTCGACGCAAAGCAACAGAAGGGAGCTACCAGCATAGGCTCCGCCCGTTTTGGGTCACCGGGTTGTCACCGGCGACCATGTACTGCGGCGGTGGCGGGCGGTACATGATGGCAGAGCGCCAGGGAGGGGTAGGAAGATCGAAGAGAGGTCCTTGAGGACCAGGAGCTCACCGAAATCGCGATGGTAGGGTCAAATCGGTCGGAGGAGCTCGGAATTGACGGCTAGGACGACGGCAAGCTCGTCGGAGGCCAGGAAGACGACTTCGATTGTGGGCGACAGAGACCTTCTCGACTCGATTCCTTCAGCAAGGATACTCACGGCATCGAGGAGAAGACGCGTGCAAGATCAACGGAGCATGGGGTGGCCAGAACGGCGACGTCCAGCGGCGGCCGTACGGCTAGGGTTCAGTGCTTGCGAGAAGAAAGGGAGAGAGCACTAGGGGAGAGTGAAAGGATAAGGGAGAGGGAGGCATTCTCGGCGGATCCTTATCCTCATCTCCAGGGTGGCAACACGCATCGCGGTGCGGCGGCGAGGCGACGGCATCGGCGCAGGATAGCAAGCTGCTTCGCTCGTCCTTCTGTCGGCAGGAAGAAGAAAAGGGAAAGAAGGGCGAAGGGTTATGGGCTGGCTGCGGGCTGTACTTGGGTTGAGCTGGGCTGCGGGGTTCCACACTGCGCAGAAGAAAGGGAGAAAGGAAGTGGGCTATGCGGCCTGGGCTGCTGCTGCTCAATTTTTTTAAATAAACAAAACCTTTTTGTTTTCTGTTTTGATTTCTTCTTTTGCAATGCATTTTCAAATTTGTTTTGGATGTTTCAAAATATTAGAAGCTTTTGTAAAATATACAAACTGTTGTGGGGACCTTGTAATCCATTTGGGATCCACAATTTTGGGTTTTCAAACTATTCAAACCATTTTGGATAAGCTTTCAAAGAAAGAAAGGGGAAAACTAGGGTTTTAGGGTTTTAAATTTGCATTTATTTCAACACATGCTCACATGCAAATATTGTATTAATTTAAATAGATGCATGCAATGCTTTAACATTATATACATATATCATAGACTTGGGTTGTTACAGTGGGCTCCTTTTCCTCTCTGGGATTCAGATTCATCATCTATCTCCCAATTCTCTTCTTAACATTGTGTGTTTCATCACGCTTTGCGAGTGCTAGCTCGGTATCGATCCACATTTTGGTCTCTTCCGGAAGCTCTATTCCGTGAAGAGGCAGTCCGGCACTGGCGGAGTCTATCCGCTCGGTGGCTGCATCATTTCTCTTCATCCCTTTATCCAATTTTTCTCCTTCTCCATTTGCAAGTCCATTCAGTATTGGCGTCACAAGTGGTTTTACATCCACGATGTCAAGCTGGACGGTCAGCAATTTGGTCTTGCTCCCTTCGACTCCGAGCAGAAGATTGTTCCTAAGAGATCGTGGAAAAACCACATCTTGGAGGGCGAAGTTACGAAGGTGGAGAGGCTCTACAAGCGAGTGGAGGCTCTCCAGCTGGTGCCAGGCAAGGAGGTCAACAGAGTCAACATCATCCACACCTTCCTCAAACGTCGGGTGCAGCCTCTCTAGGCCAGGGCGCACCTGATGTTTCTCTACACCGGCCCCAGTGATCCCACCAGAGTGTCATACGAAGAGTTATCTTCGGGTGTTCTTGATAGGCCCCTCCATCCTCTGCTGAAGTTCAAGGCTGGTGAGGACCTTCCAGGGGAGTCGCTGACCCCCCCCCTCTTAGCTCTAGTAAAGGGGCCTCAAAGGTGAAGATTGTTCGTGCATGTTGTGCATGTTGAGCCAGCCAAGAAGAAGAAGAAGAAGAAGAAGAAGGAGGAGGAGGAGAAGGCGCCACCAGTCTTCAATCTTTCCAACATTGACTCGTAAGTAGTTTCAGTTGCGCTTTGTTTTGTAATTTGCGTGTGCTATGCTTCTTCATGTTGTGACCAACATTTTCCTTGCAGCCACTCTTCAGAGGGTTCTCTTAGTGAGGGCGCTCAGGAGGCCGTAGGGGAGTTGAAGCTGAGAGCTCCTCACTCTCAGATGGTGGCCGACTCTAAGGATGATGCCCCGAATCCCTCTCCGCGAGAGGCTCGAGTGGTCGTTACTCAGAAGACTGCACCTGGACCTTCGAAGTCCCCGTCTGAGCATGTAAGTTAACTGTTCCTTTATCGTTCTGGGGGGAGCCCCCGAGCCCTTTTCGAGTCGCTTTGTTGAATGTTTTGATCTTTTCGGGGCGTAGCCCCCGAGCACTTGTTATGATGCTTTTTGATTGTTGTCCTCTGTTTCTTCTTGCAGTCCTTTGTGCGCGGTGCAAACCTTCTCATTCAGCAGCATCTGGCCTTAGAGGCCAGCATGCAGCAGGTTCGAGGTATGTGTTTGGCCCACTCTTGTCTGTTTTGTCTGTTGCTTGAATAATGATTGTGGCACTCACGTGTGCTCTTGGTGCTTTGCAAATGAAAATAATGCGGCCCTTCGCCAGCTAGATGCTCTCAAAAAGAGCCTCGGTCGAGCGGAGAAGAAGGCTAAAGATGTTGTGGAGGCAAAGGAGCACCTGCAAAAAGAGTTGGCTGATGCTGCCGAGGCGAAGGAGCGCCTGCAATGGGAGGCTTCGAATCGCAAGGAGCAGCTCGCAACTGTTGCAGCTGCACGCGAGAAGGAGGTGGCCAAGAAGCTGATGGCTGTGGCCAAGGCTTTTTCCGGTGAGTATCTTGTGTTGAATTTGATCTTTGAATTTTCAGGCGCTCCTTGTCGCGTTCTTATTCAGTTCTTTTGTTTCTTCTTTCCTCAGATGCTTCAGGCATCGCGTTTGATCGCGGTGCCTTGGAGCATGGGAGTGCTTTGTATGATGCCACCGCAGTGGTCAAAGATCGCTGCGGCACTGCTGCAAATTCTCTGGCGAAAGCCAAAGGGGTGCTCATGCGCTTCTATAAGGAGATCGTTCCCAAGGGCGCTACCCTTGAGGATGTCGGTGCTCTGGCAGATGCGCTGTCAGAGGATGCCCCTGCGGCTTACAAGCGCAAGCAGAAGGGCATTGGTTCTTCCATGGGTCTGACCATGGCTATGGCATCTGGAGCGGAACTGGATCTTCCGCACATCACCTCCCAGATGCCAACAGCTCCAGACGGCTCTGAGGTAGCCTTTGCTCTCTTCGCCTCTCGCTTTAACCGTTATGGTCCGAAGCTTATCGACCTGCTAGCGGACTATGCTGCGAAGTAGCAGGGGGAAGCCAAGAGCAGGCACTCTGGCTCCGAGGCCACTCCGGATGCTGATGCCTAGGCTATGGGGCTGTAGTTTAGGATAGTTTTATCTTCTTCCTCTTGTTGTAAGTTTTTGTTGATGAACAATTTATCCTTGTGCCATGCAGTGGATTTTGATGTATATAAGTTATATTTCGAGCTGTCACCAAAGATGTGTGTGATTTTCATACCCTTGTTTGTTGTTCTTTAGGGGCCTTCGGGTGAGGCTCCCATGGATACTTCGACTGTCCCTCAGCCGCGACCATCTTTGGATGATGCGTCCCAGCTTGTTTTTCTTCATGACCGCGTCCGTAGCCTGGAGAAGGAGATCCTTGGCGTTCGGGGTCACGCGTACGTGTGGAAGTCGAAGTCGGAGTGAGCTACCTCCAGGGAGGAGTATCTGATGGGGTAGCTGTGGCAGTTGAGCGAACAAATGCAATGTGAGTATTCTTGAGCTGTTGCTCGTTTTCGGGTGCGCCTTGTTTGCGTGTCACCTTATTTTGAATGTTCTGCAGGTGTCAACCTTGTTCCCAGGGAGGAGGAGGAGGAGCGCGTTGCGGTTCGGATCAACTGTCTAACCCAACAGGACTTGGAAGCTGGCGGCTTCTTCTAGATGGATCGTGGTCGAGCACCGTCCTTGCGACTGTGCTGGATCGTGTGCATCAAGTTTCACGGGTGCTGAAGCAGGCGAAAACTTCCATGTCGTCGATTCTATATGTCATGTTCCCCCTAGACGAGGCACCTTCAACTCTTTGGGGTTTGCTACCGAAGTTTCGATACATGGGTCACGTGAGGGAGTTGGTGTGGCACCAGCTTGTTGCAGGCGTGAAGGCTGCCCTTTCGCTTGTTCGGCTACATCACCCTGATGTTGACCTTGATGGGCCACATAGAGATAAAACAAAATTTTCCCTCTAACCTGGTGATCCCAAGAACTAGCTGAGGAAGAAGGCCATGAGGTTTACCACTCGACGCGCAGTTGCAGATTACTGATGTAGCGCGTCAGTTGATGCAGTGTAGTCCTTTGCGATCTGATCGTCCTGGTGCTGATCGTACAGCACCTCTGCTGGTATCCACACGTACAAGGAGGAGCACCGGCGGCGAACTGCTAGGTTCGTTACAATGGCAGGACTGCTGTGGAGCTAGGGTTTCCAACACATGGAATGACCTAACTGAACAACGATTAACCTTTCTGGGTTACGGTGCTCCACTATATATAGGGAGTGAATGAGGGCTCCGCTTGCACGAACCATTCACTAAAGCCCATATAATATTAGTCCCTGTGAGTCTGACTCACTGACTCAGTCCAAATCAGGCTCGGGTCCAACCCAACCAGATTTCCAGTTCAGATCCAATCCAAACTAGCTCCCGCTCTTAAGTGTGTGACCCCGCAGGCCCATGGCTACTTGGACACGATTAGAGTCCGACTCTCAATCGATCAGTCGGTAGCGGTTCCTAGCAGAACGTGTCGACTCCCAAGTACCAAAGAGTCATGACGACTTGACTTTCTAATGCGACTTGCGTCCGAGTCCCTTTTGCCTCACGATATACCTTGTCAGACTATAGGCGAATAATTGTCATCCCTTAAATAGTCTGACTCTCTTCTCGATCCGAGATAAGTGATTCATCCGACTAACTCTTAGTCGATCGCCTCGGTTAACACTTAACCGAGTCGTGCATGGCCATGCTTTCCGAATCATATCTCACGAGAGGGCCCAGATAATATCTCTCTGAGTGGAGGGGCAAAATCCCATCTTGGTTATTCACATCACGCAGCTTGATTCTCAGTCGACCCGAACTCTGCCTTTATAACTGTCCAGTCACAGATCAGCGTTTGATAGAACCTAAGTCGGTGATCCTCAACTCGGATTGTGCAACAACCTCAGGTCTAAGGATTACATTGATTGAGATATACAAATGACAACTTTTTCGTTGTACCTCAATTTGGGTCAATCCGACTTGCTAAACTCTTTAGCCAAATATGTGTAAGTGGGAATAGCATTTCCATGCCCATGACAAGTGGAACCGAGTCATCAAGCCAACTTTCACATTGGTCTAAGTTGTGTGTCCAGCACAACCTCAATGACCAAGGATATTTAGTACAAACAACATGAATGCAAAGTTCCACAACCGAATCACATATTCAATGATACACATCAGATGTTTATACAAGGACTACTTAATATCTTTATGAATACAATGGGAAATATCATCATACATGATTGCGTCTAGGGCATATTCCCAACAGTCTCCCACTTGCACTAGAGTCAATCTTCCGACATCACATGTCTAAGCATCTAATGCCCATGGCTCTCAGGTGCGCCTCATGCTTTGGCTGTGGTAACAGCTTTGTCAACGGATCTGCAATATTTGCAGCCGTGTGTACCTTGCATAACTTGATATCACCCTGATCCACGAACTGGCGAATCAGGTGGTACCGCATGAGTATGTGCTTGTTCTTCTGGTGTTGTCTAGGTTCCTTGGCTTGTGCAATAGCACCATTGTTGTCATAATACACGTCTAACGGATTGGACGAGCCTTGAACCACACCAAGATCCATGAGGAAATTCCTCATCCAAACAGCTTCCTTTGTTGCCTCCGAGGCGGCAATATACTCAGCCTCTGTTGTAGATGCAGACACAGTCTCTTGCTTGGAACTCTTCCAGCTCACAGCACCTCCATTTATGATAAAGACGTATCCAGATTATGAATGAGAATCATCAGAGTCGGTAAGATAACTCGCATCCGTGTAACCCTTTACACTGAGTTCATCTTCACCACCATAAACCAAAAACATAGCCTTAGTCCTTCTCAAGTACTTTAGGATATTTTTAGCCGCTGTCCAGTGGATTTCTCCAGGATCAGCCTAGTATCTGCTCACAACACTTAGAGCATATGAAACATCCGGCCTAGTACAAATCATGGAATACATGATGGATCCGACTGCAGAAGCATACGGAATCGCACTCATCCGACTTTGCACATCAGTTGTCGAAGGACACTGAGTCTTGCTAAGTTTTACACCATGGGACATCGGTAAGAACCCCTTCTTAGACGATTCCATGTTGAACTTCTTCAACACTTTGTCCAAATAAGTACTCTGACTCAATCCAATGAGCCTCCTTGATCTATCTTTATAGATCCAGATTCCGAGGATGTATATTTCCTCACCCAAGTCTTTCATTGAGAAACTCCTTTCCAATGATTCCTTGGTTTCTTGCAACATCTGGACATCATTTCCAATCAGTAATATGTCATCCACATATAAGATTAGAAAGTTTACTTTGCTCCCACTAAACTTCTTGTATAAACAAGAATCATGATCACTCTTGATGAAGCCAAACGATTTGAATACCTCATCAAAGCAAATATTCCAACTCCAAGATGCTTGCTTCAACCCATAAATGGATTTCTGAAGTTTACATACTTTGTCAGCATTAGCCAGATAGACAAAACCCTCGGGCTGTATCATATACACGTCCTCAGTTAAATTTCCATTAAGGAAAGCCGTTTTGACATCCATCTGCCATATCTCATAGTCGAAATAGGCTGCTATATCTAACATGATCCGAACTAATTTAAGCATCGCTACAGGCGAGAAAGTCTCTTCGTAATCAACTCCCTGAACTTGTCGGAACCCCTTCGCGACAAGGCGTGCTTTATAGACGGAAACATTTCCATCCATATCAGTTTTTTTCTTAAAGACCCATTTGCACTCGACGGGTCTTGCACCGTCTGGCAGATCAACCAAGTTCCAAACTTGATTTTCATCCATGGATTTTAACTCGGATCTGATGGCTCCAAGCCATGGCTCGGAATCAGATCCCACCATCACTTCTGAATAATTTGTCGGCTCATCACTGTCTAACAGTAATACATCACGAACACTTCGTAATCTTGTCGATCTTCGTAGTACAGGTACTGCTGCCGGCTCAGCCAACACGACCGGCTCAACCTCCAAGGTTTTTGCCGACTCTCTACTAGCCGGTTGCTCTCGAATTTCTTCGAGTTGCACCGTGCTCCCACTGACTCCCCGACTGAGAAACTCTTTCTCAAGGAAGACACTGTTCCGAGCGACAAACACTTTGCCCTCTTCTTGGTTGCAGAAGTAGTAACCCAAGGTTTCCCTCGGATATCCCACGAAAATACACTTATCCGACATGGCCGTAAGCTTGTCTGACTAAAAAGTCGCTTGAAAAATGCTTCATAGCCCCAAATCTTAAGAAAAGACAAACTCGGCTTTTTGCCTGTCCACATCTCATGCGGTGTCTTCTCTACTGATTTTGATGGTACTCTGTTTAGTGTGAATGCCGTTGTTTCTAGACAATAACCCCAAAATGATATAGGCAGATCTGTCTGACTCATCATTGGTCGTACCATGTCTAACAAGGTCCGATTCCGCCTTTCTGAAACACCATTCCTCTATGGCGTTCCTGGCGGAGTAAGTTGAGGAACTATTCCACAACTTTTCAGATGGCCATCAAACTCATGGCTCATGTACTCGCCTCCTCGGTCCGATCGAAGAAACTATATTTGTTGCCGAGTTGATTTTGTGCTTCATTCTGGAATTCTTTGAACTTTTCAAAGGCTTCCGACTTATGTTTCATCAAACAGATATATCCATACCTACTCAAATCATCAGTGAAGATAATGAAGTACTCATAACCACCTCTGGCTGTCGTGCTCATTGGTCCACATACATCACTATGTACTAGTCCCAATAAGTCGGACGCCCTTTCGCAACTCTTTGCAAAAGGTGTCTTGGTCATTTGCCGAGTAGGCAAGATTCGCATGTCTCGAACGAATCTAAGTCGAACAAAGTTAGGAGTCCATCATCATGGAGCTTCTTCATGCGTTTCCAACTTATATGACCAAGCCGACAGTGCCAAAAGTAAGTCATATTCAGATCATTTGGTTTCAACCTTTTAACATTTATGTTATAAACCGACTCACCATCAAGATTCAAAATAAATAACCCATCCTGGATGGGTGCAAATCCGTGAAACATATCATTCAAATACAAAGAACAACCATTATTCTTGATATTCGACTCATAGCCTTGCCTCATCATACATGAAGCAGAAATAATGTTTCGACTGAGCACTGGAACATAATAACAATTATTCAGTTCCATAATGAATCCGGAAGGTAAATGAAGTTACATCGTGCTGACTTCCAACGCAGCAACTCTTGCTTTGTTGCCGACTCGAATATCAACCTCGCCTCTTGCTATGCTCCTAGTTCTTACCAGTCCCTGCAACGAGTTGCAGATGTGAATAACTGATCTGGTATCATATACCCAAGAACTATTAGGTGCATCAGCAAGATATATGTCTATAACATTGCAAAAAAATGTACCTGAGTCGGAAGTCATACCTCCACTCTTAGCTTTGTCGGCCAAATACTTGTTGCAGTTCCTCTTCTAGTGGCCATCCGCCTTGCAATAGAAGCAAGTAGATCCGGCTGAAGGAGATGGCTTAGTCCCTAAGGAAGCGCTTGGGACCGGGTCCTGAGCCTGCTTTCCTCCTGACTTAGCCTTCTTCTTAGTACAAGAACTCTTCTTGAACTTAGCCTTATTCTGCACCATCAACACTTGATTGGCGCCCTTCTTGAGATCCGCCTTTGCGTGCTTGAGAATCCGATGCAATTCAGTGAGCTTCTTATCCATAGCATGCATGTGGTAGTTCGAAATGAACTAACCATATGCACTAGGAAGAGAGTTCAGAATTATATCCGTAGCAAACACTTCGCTAATGGGGTAGCCAAGCCTCTCCAGAGACTGCACATAACCAACCATTTTGATCACATGCGGACTCAGTGGATCACCATCCTTAAGCTTGCAACTCAGCAAAGCCTGAGAGACTTGATACCTCCCAGTCTTCGCCTGAGCCTGGAACATACTTTTGAGGCTTTCAATCATATCGTAGGCCTCAACGTGCTCGAACTGCTTTTGCAAGTCCAGTTCCATGTGAGCAAGCATAAAACAGCTAATATCCGTGGACTCATCCTTAGACTGACAGTAGGCATTGGTGGCAGCGATAGTCGCATTCTCATTCGGCTCATCTGGAAGTGGGTTGTCTAGGACATGGTCCTTCTTTTGTTGTTTGAGAACAATTCTCAGATTTTGATACCAGTTGGTAAAATTAGTGTCGTTTAGTTTATCTTTATCAAGGATAGTTCTCAACACAAAACCGGATATCTGAGAGTGACTGCTACTTGGTGCCATGATCTACAACAGAAAATATGCAAAACACTTAAGACATGTATTCATAAAAGAGCAAGCATATTAAACATTTTAATATTTTATGCTCCCACTAGAACCAACACCCCTCTGATGGTTGCATAGTGATTCAGGATCCTAAATAATCAAGTCAGCTAGTGAGCTTTAGCATCACCGCTAGACGCCAAGTGATCCAGGTAGACAACTCCTTGTCAATGGCATCTCATACGACTCCTGTTGGACGGGTGGCGTCACATGCCCCGGCTCCCATCCGACTTTTCCCCGAGCCCCACAACTGTTGTGATAGACCCGTCTAGCTTACCGAGTGTTTCCGCAGTAAGAGTCCAACTCGAACACACCTAGTCAGAAATAATTGGCATCACCTCAATTTTATGAGCCCACTACCAAAAATGTCCGACTTGTGATGCTGCAAACACTGGCAGGAAAACCAATTAGACCTTCTTTGAGGGATTAAATCTTACTGACTATCTAATAGAGGTAAAACAGAGACATAACAATAATACAGAATAAAGCAATTATAATGTGAAATGGTATGGCTCCCTTCATGGCGATCTCCATCTCCACAAAGCCTGTAATCCCACTCGTGCCAACTCTTGTCACTTGCCGTCTTACTCCATGTCGCCGACATGTACATCGCCTTGCATGTCATCCAGATTCTCCAAACAGCTACACTAGCTTAGTAAAGTAAATTACATAAAGAATCCGACACGCAGGTCGTTATACAATAAAAGACAGCACCTAGGCTCCAGAGTCCAGCCGGCTGACAAAAAACCGTGATTCGCAGATCATGTATGGATTACACACATACATCACATGCACATGAACCATACCATTCACAACTTCCTGCAAAAACAATATATGCATAGATACAATATCTACCGGCGTTGTGAAATTCTCAACAACATCTAAGGCGCTATGACAGGGTGATCTGATCATGGATTCCGACCATCATTCCGACTCGATCAAACTCTTTGATCTTTGATCACCGCATCTAGATTTACGTGTCACAGCCTATCCCGATGGCGGAAGCTGACCGGTAGGGGTATGTCATTCCACGACCTCAGCAGTATGATCACGGAAATCAGATCTACCATTCCCTGAGTACAGTTGATCCAATCAACCTCATACAAAACCGATCTATCTCATAGATCGACCACCAAACAGCATATAGATCTCATCTATAGCCAACCGCATATCACATATGCGAGATCTCGAGACTAAACCAGAAGCTATCGCTCTGATACCACAGATGGGCCACGTAGAGATAAAACAAAATTTTCCCTCTAACGTGGTGATCCCAAGAACTAGCTGAGGAAGAAGGCCACGAGGTTTACCACTAGACGCGCAGTTGCGGATTACTGATGTAGCGCGTCAGTTGATGCAGTGCAGTCCTTTGCGATCTGATCGTCCTAGTGCTGATCGTACAGCACCTCTGCTGGTATCCACACGTACAAGGAGGAGCACCGGCGACGAACTGCTAGGTTCATTACGACGGCAGGACTGCTGTGGAGCTAGGGTTTCCAACACATGAAATGACCTAACCGAACAACGATTAACCTTTCTAGGTTACGGTGCTCCACTATATATAGGGAGTGAATGTGGGCTCTGCTTGCGCGGCCCATTCACTAAAGCCCATATAATATTAGTCCCTGTGAGTCTGACTCACTAACTCAGTCCAAATCAGGCTCGGGTCCAACCCAACCAGATTTCCAGTTCAGATCCAATCCGAACTAGCTCCCGCTCTTAAGTGTGTGACCCCGCAGGCCCATGGCTACTTGGACACAACTAGAGTCCAACTCTCAATCAATCGGTCGGTAGCGGTTCCTAGCAGAATGTGTCGACTCCCAAGTACCAAAGAGTCATGACGACTTTCCTTTCCAATGCGACTTGCGTCCGAGTCCCTTTTGCCTCACGATATACCTTGTCAGACTATAGGCGAATAATTGTCATCCCTTAAGTAGTCCGACTCTCTTCTCGATCCGAGATAGGTGATTCATCTGACTAACTCTTAGTCGATCGCCTCAGTTAACACTTAACCGAGTCGTGCATGGCCATGCTTTCCGAATCATATCTCAGGAGAGGGCCCAGAGAATATCTCTCTGAGTGGAGGGGCAAAATCCCATCTTGGTTATTCACATCACGCATCTTGATTCTCAGTCGACCCGAACTCTGCCTTTATAACTTTCCAGTTACGGATCAGCGTTTGACAGAACCTTAGTCGGTGATCTTCAACTCGGATTGTGCAACAACCTCAGGTCTAAGGATTACATTGATTGAGATATACAAATGACAAATTGTTCGTTGTACCTCAATTTGGGTCAATCCGACTCGCTAAACTCTTTAGCCAAATCTGTGTAAGTTGGAATAGCATCTCCATGCCCATGAAAAGTGGAACCGAGTCATCAAGCCAACTTTCACATTGGTCTAAGTTGTGTGTCCAGCACAACCTCAATGACCAAGGATATTTAGTACAAACAACATGAATGCATAGTTCTAAAACCGAATCACATATTCAATGATACACATCAGATGTTTATACAAGGACTACTTAATATCTTTATGAATACAATGGAAAATATCATCATACATGATTGCCTCTAGGGCATATTCCCAACAGACCTTGCGACGGTGGCGACTGGGCTGCCTCTTCGACCAGACGGTAGCCTCTGGGATATGCGCCCGCATTATGCGGCTGGTAGGCAGTATGCTGAAGAGATCGTGGATCTCTTTGAGCATCGGGCGCGCGTGATCCTTCAGAATAGGTAGACCCTGTAAAATGAGAGATGTAAAACTTGTATATGTTTCGAGTGGGCTTGTTGTGCCTTTTGTTGTAAAGATTATTTGTGTTAGCACATGGTGCTTTGTTGTATGCATGTCCTTTTTGTTAGCCTGACGCGGTCAGCTACTCAGGTTTACATGCGTTATTCTTAGTCGACGAAGTCGTGAGGTGAGGCGAAGCCCCTGAGTGTGTTGTAACAGAAAGTAAATGCAAGGAAAAGAGATTTTCGGACTGGAGACCTATCTTTTATTCATATCGTAACGAGGAGGTACATTTTTTGGCTGAGTAGCCTTATTGAAAGTAAAGAGATAGCTAGGGGTAGAAGCGTCGCAGTTGTGAACTTTCCATGGGTTGGAGTATGCGACTCCTGACTTGACGTCCTTGAGGCGGTAGGTGCCACCTGGGATGACTCCGGTGATGATGTAGGGTCCCTCCCAGGGTGACTCGAGCTTCTTCGGCCGCTCTTGCTTGAGTCGTAGGACGAGGTCTCCTTCGACGAAGGACCTTGGGCGCAACCGGTGGTTGTGGTAGTTGCGAAGGCTCTGCTGGTAGACCGCTGAGCGAGCCGTGGCAATGGCGCGTGCTTCGTCGAGTGTGTCGACGGCGTCTTCGAGTGCGGCCGATGATTCGGCTTCGCTATAGGAAACGACACGTGGGGCCTTATGGCGTACTTATGTAGGTAGTACGGCTTCGGCTCCGTGCACCATGAAGAATGGTGTGTAGCCAGTTGAGCTGTTTGGCATTGTACGCAAGCTCCAGAGGATGGAGGGTAGCTCTTCTTCCTAGGCTCCCGCAAGTCGTTCGAGTGGGCGAAGTAGGCGTTTCTTGATGCCACCGCCTATGAGACCATTGGCCTTTTCGACCTGCCCGTTGGATTGCGGGTGCGCCACGGAGGCGCATGATATGTTGATGCCAAGGCCCTCGCAGAAGTCCTGGAATTCTTTGGATATCAAGTTCGAGCCGTTGTTCGTGATGATGCTGTGCGGCACGCCGAACCTGTAGACTATAGACTCGAAGAAATTGACGGCTGTTTTGCCCTTTTGGTTGGTGACAGGCATGGCCTTGATCCACTTGGTGAACTTGTCGGCTACGACCAGGAGGTATACGTGGCCTCCTTTCGAAGATTTGGGAAGTTTGCCAATCATGTCGAGGCCCCATTGGGAGAAGGGCCAGGCCAGTGGTATGGGCCTGAGCTCCGACCCTGGTGTGTGTGGCTTGTCCGCAAACCTCTGGCAGCCATTGCACCTTTGGACGATGTCCTTGGCATCGTTCATGGCCGTTGGCCAGTAGAATCCAGCTCGTAAAGCTTTGGCGACGAGGGCGCGGCTGCCCGCATGATGGCCGCGGATGCCCTCGTGGATGTTTTGGAGGATGGTTTTGCCGTCACTGATGGTGATGCACCGTTGGAGTACACCCGAAATGTTGCTCTTATATAGCTCGCCATTGATGATGGTGAAGGCCTTGGACCGGCGAGATATGTGCCGGGTATCTGTCGGGTCATCAGGCAGTTCCCTGTTTATCAGGTACCGAAGGTACGGCTGTGTCCATGTTTCTTCGATTTCCATGACCTACATCAGGTTGACCAGCTCGACCTCCATGTCGACCTTTTTGGGTCCTTCCTATCCTTCGGGTAGAGCAGCCCCCGAGTGCTTTGTTTCTTCGGGTGATCCCTTGGGGAATTTCCTTTTGATAGAGGGTACGCAGATTTGTTCGAGGAACACGCCTGGTGGCATCTGTGCGTAGGTGGAGCCGATTTTGGCGAGTCTATCGGCCTCTTTGTTGCTTTCCCTTCCAACGTGGCAGAGCTTGCAGCCATCAAAGTCTCCTTCGAGTGAGTTGTAGAGCGTGCTGTACGCGATCATGTTGGCGGCGTGTGCGTCGCACTCATTCATCATCTGCTGGACGACAAGGTTCGAGTCACCATAGATGACTAGGCGCGTTGCGCCGCAGATCTTTGCCATCCTCATACCATGGATGAGGGCCTCGTATTCGGCCTCGTTGTTGGAGGCGCGAAATTTCATCCGAAGGACGTATTTCATCTTGTCACCTTGCGGGGACGTCAGTATGACGCCAGCTCCTGCTCCAGCCTCACGTTTGGAGGCGGCGAAGTGCATCGTCCATGACTGCGCCATGTCCGGGGTGTCTGGCAGCTGGAGCTCCATCCAATGAACTAGGAAGTCAGGGAGGACCTGATATTTGATTGCCTTGCGTCGCACGTAGACTATGTCTAGAGGGGATAGCTCAATGCCCCATAGGGCTACGCATCCCGTAGCCTCGGGGTTGTTCAGGATGTTGGACAATGGTGCCTCGTTAACGACCATTATCTGGTGCTCCTGGAAGTAGTGGCTCAGCCGACGAGCCGTCATGAATACTCCGTATGCGAGTTTCTGGTAGTGAGGGTACCTCTGCTTTGTCGGGGTCAGTACCTTGCTGAGGTAGTAAATTGGGCGTTGGACCCCGTGGGTCTTGCCTTCTTCGGGTCGTTCGACCATGAGTACGGTGCTTACCACCTGATGCGTGGCTGCTATGTATAACAGCAAGGGTTCGCGTTCCTTTGGCATAACCAAGACAGGCGAGGTGGAGAGCAGTCGCTTTAGGTCTTCGAATGCATTGCCTGCTTCGGGCGTCCACTCGAATTTGTCTGCTTTGCGAAGCAGCTGGTAGAAAGGCAGGGCCTTCTCACCCATGCGGCTGATGAATCTGCTCAGCGCCGTGATGCGCCCAGGTAGCTGCTAGACACCTTTGATGTTTTCGGCTTCTCCATGGTCAGTATGGCCCGGATTTTCTCCGGGTTCACCTCGATCCCTCGCTGGGAGATGAAGTAGACGAGTAATTGGCCAGATGGGACGCCGAAGACGCACTTTTCTGGATTCCAGTTGATCTTGTAGTGATCAAGTTTATCAAACGGCTCGCGAAGATTGTCGATCAATGTCTTGGCCTCCCTTGTCTTGATGACTATGTCGTCGATATAGACTTGTATGTTTCGACCGATCTGGTTTTTCAGACACACCTGCATGCACCGCTAGTACGTGGCACCTGCAATCTTCAGCCCAAAGGGCATGGTGTTGTAGCAGAACACTCCGAACGGCGTGATGAACGATGTTTTCTCCTGATCTTTGATCTTTAGTCGAATCTGATTGTAGCCTGAGTAGGCATAGAGGAAGGAGAGCTTCTCACATCCTACGGTCGAATCGATGATCTGATCGATCTGCGGTAGGGGGAAGTGATCCTTGGGACAATGTTTGTTGAGCGACATGAAGTCCACGCACATCCGCAGGATGTCCGTATCCTTTTTGGGGACCAGCACAGTGTTGGCTAGCCACTCTCTCTCCTTGATCTCCCGGATGAAGTCGGCATCGAGCAGTCTGTTGACTTCGAATCCAACGGCTTCGGCCCGTGGTTCGAACAATCGTCGGATGGATTGTTTGATGGGCTTGGCGTTCGGAAACACATTGAGTGCATGCTCGGTGAAGTCCCTGGGAACTCCTGGCATGTCCGCAGGACACCAGGCGAAGATTTCCCAACGCTCATGAAGGAATTTGACGAGCGCGCTTTCCTATGCGGGGCTGAGGTCGTTGGTGATCAGCGACGTCTTGGAGGCATCCGTTGGGTGGACTTGCACCTTTTTCGTGTTGACTGTAGAGTCAAACGACATGTCGGGTGCGTTTTGTCTAGAGACTGGGGGTGCCCCATTGTCTGTCACTTCTCGGAGCCTGATAAGCTCCTCCTGCATACCAAACGACTGGGAGATTTTTTTGAAGTATCTGTCTCAGTGGTCAGATCGGGTGAAGCTGCCCTGGATCATGATGACGCCCCTAGGCCCTGGCATCTTGAGTAGCAGGTACGCATAGTGCGGTACTGCCAGGAACCTTGTGAATGCCACGCGCCCGAGGATGGGGTGGTATTGTGATGGCCAGTCCACCACTTCGAACTCTAGCCGCTTGCATCGGAAGTTGTCAGGCTTGCCGAAGATAACGTCGAGCCATATCTTTCCCAGGGGGTATATGTGAAGGGTTTCGCAGCATAGTAAATCAAAAAAAATCTACGGATGTGAACAAGAAAGCCAAGATCTAATCTAGGAGATGCAATCAGCGAGAGAGATAGATGAGATCTTCATACCCTTGAAGAAATCGCATAGTGGAAACGTTCAACAGAACGTGGTTGATGTAGTCGTACTAGCCGTCTCCTCCTCGCGATCCGATCCGATCCTACGCCGCAAGTGGCGGCGCCTCCGAGAGATGCACACGTACGGTGCCGCGACGTCTCCTTCCTTGGTCTAGCAAGTGGGTTGGAGAGATAGATTAGATCTGCAGCACGACGGCGTGGTGCTAATGGTGGAGAATTTCTGCAGCAGGGCTTCGTCTACGCGCAGTCGGGAGAGAGAGAGGAGGAGGGCAGCAGTTGGCGGCTAGGGTTGAGGAGGTGTAGCGGGGGAGGCTGCGCCCTGCCCTCCTTATATAGGGGCTGGCCGGCCCCCCTTGTCCCCTCCTCCAAGCCCTAGGGCGGCGGCCCCAAGGGTGGAGTGGGGGGCAAGTTTCCCCCTTCCTTCTAGAAGGGTTCCCTAGGGTGTCCCCTAGGGTTTGGCCGGCTGGGCCTATGGGGCCTTGTGCCCCTGGCCCAAAGCGGCCAGGGCACTCCCTCGTAGGCCCACGCACCCCTCCGACAAGTGGGGCCACGTTGGTCCCACTCCGGAAGCTTCTAGAACCTTTCGGTACAATACCGAAAACTCTGAAACGATTCCGAAATCCAAAAACTGCTTTCCTTTGTATAAATCTTATTCTCCGGACCATTTCGGAACCTCTCGTGATGTCCTGGATCTCATTCGAGACTCCGAACAAAAACTCATAAACCAATTATCCATTCTATCCTAGCGTCGAGGCACGTTAAGTGCGTGACCCTACGGGTTCGAGAATATGCAGACATGATCTTCTATCAATAATAAACAGCAGGATCTAGAAACCCATATTGACTCCCACATATTAATCGATGATCATATCGAATGAACCACGATGCCAGGATTCAATTAATCCCATATATATTCCCTTCGTCACGCGCTATTTTACTTGCCCGAGATTCGATCGTTGGTATCGGTATACCTAGTTCAATCTCGTTCACATCAAGTACTTTACTCGTTCCATAATCCAATATCACTTTGTGATTAACTCCTTAACCACGTGCTTGCAAGCGGTGTTGATATCGATTACCGAGTGGGCCCGAAGTATATCTCTCCGACTCGGGAGGGACAAATCCCATCTTCATACATACAACCCAACAAGTACTTCCCGATCACCTGAGAGACACCTTTATGATCACCCTCACATAGGATGATGTTTGATGACCTCAAAGCTTTCTTCCGATACCAAGAAGTTGTATTATATCATGGTCTAAGGAATACAATACTTGACATAAGAAAAAGCTTCGCAAAGATGAACACGATGACACGATCTAATTGCTCTGCTTAATTTGGGTATGTCCATCACATCATTCTCCTAATGACATGATCTCATTACTAATCGACAACTCATGTCTATGGTTAGGAAACCTTAACCATCATTAATCAATGAGCTAGTCCATAGAGGCGTAATAGGGACATGGTGTTGTTCATAAACCACACAAGTATCAAAGTTTCCGCTTAATACAATTCTAGCATGGAATATAAACATTATCATGAACAAGAATTATAATAATAATATCTTTATTATTGCCTCTAGTGCATAATTCCAACAATATGCCCTTCCCTGGGACGATGGCGTGGAATGTTGTGTCGGATTGTTCCAGGCTGCACAGCGGGATCCGCATTGCATCTAGGGTGCTAGCGAACATCAGGTTGATGTCGCTGCCACCGTCCATGAAGACGCGGCTTATTTTGAACCCTCCGATCTGCGCCTCAAGCACTAGGGCAGCATGACCTGGGCAAGGGATCTGGCGGGGGTGATCCGAACGACTGAATGTGATGCAGGACTCCGAGCCGCTGAGGTACTCAGGGATGGCAGGCAGAGTGGTCACAGCCAGGTTGACTTGGCGGGTGATCTTCTTTTGCACCCTATTTGTTGGGCGCCCCTTTTGGATCATCAGGGACCCTTTTGGCGTTGGGTACCCATTTATGCCGTTGTTTTGCATGGGTGCGATTGCTGGATTCGAAGGTCCCACAGGTGGTGGTGGAGGAGCTCCGTGGGCGATGTCACCTAGTGCAGGTGCGGGTCCGAACCCTGGGTTCACTATCTGGCGTCGCATTTGGGTGAGGCCCTCACTGAGTTTCTGGAACTCTCGGCAATCCTTCAGCATGTGGCTGGCCTTCTTTTTGCCATCCTGCTTGTCGATGTAGAAGTGGATGGTGCAATGGCCCGACAACTTGTCGTATTCCGAGGGCTCGTCATCATGGTTGCGACATTGCCACGTCTGTGTGGAGCGTCCTCTGTCATGGAAGTTGCCTCCGCGGTATCCTCCGCTGCTGCGGTTGTTGTCGTTGCGACGTTCGGCGTAGCCAGCCGCAACCATGTTGGTTCCGTCACGGTCGTCGTAGACATGCGGCCTTCGCTTGCTACAGCGTTCGCGCCTGCGGCCATAGTCATCCTCGTCATCCGAATGTGTTCGGTGGAGTGAGTCCTCGCCATCTGCCCACCTGTTGGCGATGTCCATAAGGTGGTTGAGCGTCTTGGGCTTGATGCACCCAAGTTCCTCCTTGAAGTCTGGGCATTCGACACCGTCCTTGAAGGCGTAGATCGTTCTCTCCTCTCGGAGATGTGTGTTGTGGAGTTCATGATGTTGGACCAGCGTAGTATGTACGAGCGAATGGATTCGCCCGCTCGTTGGGTACAGGCCCATAGCTCCTCGATCAAGGCTGGCCTCTGGCTGGTAACCTTGAAGTTTCGGATGAAACTGTATGCCAGCTCCTCCCAGTTTCGGATTGAGCCTAAAGATAGGCTGCTGAGCCAGATTCGAGTTGCGCTTGTCAGCTGCAGCTGAAGGCATTGTAGGGCGGTGTTCTTGTTACCGCTGTGCAGCTTGACGGACAACAGGTGGTCGCTCAGCCAGGCTTTCGGGTCCTACGTTCCGTCGAACTTCGGAGTCTCCAAAGGGAGCTTGAAATTTTTCGGCATCCGCGTTCGCCGAATAGATCTGCTGAAGCATCGGGCTCCACACAGTTCTCCATCGTCTTCTTCTTCGGACTCGGTTGAGAACGTGCGCTTGGTGCGCGCCTTGTTGACCTTGCGCTAGGCGAGATCGCTTCGAGCGTCATAGTCGTTGTTGCGACGCCTTGGGCTCTTATGATGTCGAGGTAGATCATGCTCGTCCTCGTCGGATGAAGGTGTGGGGTTGTGGTTGTATCTGACCCCAGCTTTCTTTTTTGGCTCCACATGAGCCTCATCGTGGAGCGCAGCTCCGACGAGTCCGAGTTCGGCTAGCGTGGACTTGTGCATAGCCCTCTTCGGGTCCCCCACCGAAGGTGGATGGGACGCGAGGTACGTGGTGGCTGCCATGATTGCAGCCTACGGCGTCTTCGGTATGACGTTGTCGTTGACGTCCATCTCCATGAAGGACGCATTGAGAGTTCCGGTGACTTCGCGACGTGCGGTGGGGTCCATGTGCTCTGTGCGAGAGCGATGCTTGTTTGCATTGTTGTCCTGCGAGCTGGAGCCACCAGCGGCGGAGACCGTAGCTCGCCGTATGCTGGACTCCGAGGCCTCTTGCTTGCGCTTGTTGAGGTCCTCCTGCATCTTCACCTGCCGGTTGTGCTCGACGATAAGGAGCAGGTGATATGCCATCAACAGTTCCCGTGAAGCATTCACAGGTAAGATCATGTTACCCGCCACGGCTTCGCGTGCCTGGCGCCATCCATCCTCGTTGAGGTTGATCTTCTGATAGGTGTTAACGTCACCTTCGTTTGGCTGGAGTGGCGGCTGCCCCCCGTTTCCTCTATTTCCACCCTGTGGGTTGGGTGGTGGTACGTGTGACACCCCCGGGATCAGGGCTAAACAAATCCCAGACCTCCGTCTGAAATAATATTAACCTTGAGCTCGAGAATATCCAGTGAAGAATTGGTAACACGGAAGTGACCCTACGACACAAAAATTTCTTACAGCAAGCTCATAACTGAGCAGAGAACCAAATTATTACAAGCAGAGGTCACTGACCATAGACATCAAACAACGGAAGGCATATTATGCTATTAAGTATAGAAAACTTAACAAAGGGCCTAAGAGGCCTGAAGCATAACGATGACGTCCTAGCCCATAGATTCCAGGCTGTCGGCCGGGAACCCCAAGCTACTCGTCGATGTCGATGTAGTACAAACTGATCTTCAGGGAACACTTACTCTGCCAAAAGTATCAATAAAGCAAGGGTGGGTACAGGGTGTACTCTGCAAGACTTATGGCTGGTGTAGTTGTTTTGCATAAAGCCATCTTTGTTTGTAAAACAAGAGAGAGGAGAAGCTCGTCTATTCAGAGTATTTTAAAAGGGGGTAAGAGAGCGACATCTCCAAAGAATTGATCATCATCTTTTGATATCCACCAAATCATCATCTTCTACCAACTAGGATCACCCCCTCGTACCCATGAGGAAGCATTTGTTGGGAATATGCCCTAGAGGCAATCATGTATGATGATATTTCCCATTGTATTCATAAATTTATTAAGTTGTCCTTGTATAAACATCTGATGTGTATCATTGAATATGTGATTCGGTTGTGGAACTATACATTCATGTTGTTTGTACTAAATATCCTTGGTCATTGAGGTTGTGTTCGACACACAACTTAGACCAATGTGAAAGTTGGCTTGATGACTCGGTTCCACTTGTCATGGGCATGGTGATGTTATTCTGACTTACACAGATTCGGCTAAAGAGTTCAGCGAGTCGGATTGACCCATATTGAGGTACAATGAACAAGTTGTCATTTGTATATCTCAATCAATGTAATCCTTAGACCTAAGGTTATTGCATAGTCCGAGTTGAGGATCACCGACTTAGGTTCTGTCAAACGTTGATCCGTAACTGGGCAGTCATAAAGGCAGAGTTCGGGTCGACTGAGAATCAAGCTGCGTGATGTGAATAACCAAGATGGGATTTTGCCCCTCCAGTCGGAGAGATATTCTCTAGGCCCTCTCAGATGATATGATTCAGAAATCATGGCCATGCACGACTCGGTTAAGTGTTAACCGAGGCGATCGACTAAGATTTAGTCGGGTGAATCACTTATCTTGGATCGAGAAGAGAGTCGAACTATTTAAGGGATGACAATTATTCGCCTATAGTCTGACAAGGTATATCGTGAGGCAAAAGTGACTCAGACGTAAGTCGCATTGGAAAGGCAAGTCGTCATGACTCTTTGGTACTTGGGAGCCGTTCTTCTAGGAGCCGCTACCGACTGATCGATTGAGAGTCGGACTCTAATCGTGTCCAAGTAGCCATGAGCCTGCGGGGTCACACACTTAAGAACGGAAGCAAGTCCGGATTGGATCTGAACCGGTAATCTGGTTGGGTTGGACACAAACCGGATTACGACTGAGTTAGTGAGTTGGACACACGGTGACTAGTGTTATATGGGCTTTAGTGAATGGACCTCGAGAGTGGAGCCCACGTTCACTCCCTATATATTGTGGAGCACTGCAACCTAAAAGGATTAATCGTTGTTCGGTTAGGTCATTCCATGTGTTGGAAACTCTAGCTCCACATCAGTCATGTCGTCATAACGAACCTAGCAATTCGCTGCCGGTGCTCCTCCTTGTACATGTGGATACCAGCAGAGGTGTTGTACGATCAGCACCAGGACGATCGGAACGCAAAGGACTGCACTACATCAACTGACGCGCTTCATCAGTAATCCGCAATTGCGCGTCTAGTGGTAAACCTCGTGGTCTTCTACCTCAGCTAGATCTTGGGATCACCGCGTTAGAGGAATTTTTTTTGTTTTATCTCTACGTGGCCCAACAGCATCCTTAAGATCACGTTGATCAACAAGTTTTATGAATAGGTTATAGTTATCTATGATCTTAGAATTTGGTCACCAAGCATTCATAACCATGAACACGGCTTTTCGAAAAGATTATTACCCTGCAGGGGTGTACAACTTTACCCACACATACTAACCTTCTCTTAATGCCACTAGATAAGCCCTCTTCCTTGGAAGGCTGGCAGAGGGTGGTTAGACACGACCTTTACCTTGCTTTCGCCGAGACCATGAGTCATGCAATAAGTATGGTTCCATCGTAACGGGTCAAATTCCGAAGCCGGTACTTAAAAATGTGAGGCGAGGTTGGTTTACCAGGGGCGCTATCAACCCCAAGAAACCGCGGCCATGCTTCCCTACCTGTTATGAATGCACCTTCACCCGGAAAATCTTTCAAAAGGTTTTCTATGCATATGTCGAATGGAACGCCCGAACTATGTGACTCATGAAATCTACTAGACAAGTTAGTTAATCATGAGGTTGTCTAGGCCCCGTGTGGTTGTACGCTCGTCTTGGTTCCAAAGGCAAGAACTCAGGTCCTAGAGGTGGCGAGCATGGGACAAGAAAATCACATCCCACCGTTGGCCTCCCATACAAGCCTTAGCATGTTTAACTCATATCACCTATGATATCATCTCATCACGTTCTCCTGTCATACTAGATTCTCTGCATCTGATACATCATCTGGATGAACCAGACTCAATAGCTAAACATGGCTAAGCAGGACATAGATAAGCTCTAGCAGTACACACAAGCCAAACCTAGTTATGCTAGGAGTAGTGGATCAGGTAATATAAGCTCAAAAGGAGTAATGCAATAGATAGGATACTTTATCTATCGATGAAAGACCACAGTAGAATCATATGCATCATGGCAAGAATTGAAATACTTTCGAAATCATAGAATTATATCATGGTGGGGCTATGCTTGCCTTTGCCAATTGATAACAGATATGCAGATCTTCGGGAGCTTGTACTTGACTTGATTACAGTTGGTCAAGTATTTGTCTTCGAGCTTCGATCTTCGACGATGTTGATCTCGGTCTTCGATCTCGATCTCGATATCGTATTCTACCGAAGAAGAACCAAATCACTGGAAAGAGAAGGAAACAATCAACACATGGCATCGATACAATGCTCAAGCACGTATGATGATATGACAAGTTGAATTGTATTGAAATGAAACCCTAGAACATGCTTGGTAGTTTAATCGGGGTTCCGAGGGGTAAAAACCCTAACTCGACGAAACTCCGGAATCACCTGTGAGGGGTTACTATGTTCTTCTAATTAAACTTGTCATGAAAATTGTTTAACAATGCATGATGATAGCTTAAAGAGGTAGAGCTCATTTTTCTGAACATTTTGATATATTATTCATATTTTTTGACTTATAATTAATTAGTTATTGAATTTCCAATATTTATTCATTTTCTGGTTTTATTTAAATCATTTAAAATAATTTAATGCGTCACTGTGACATCAGCGAGGGCGTTAATCCTTTTTACACTGCTACTGGACCTAGCCCCTGTGGCTGACTGAGGGGCCAGGGCCACGTCATCAGCCACGGTGGCAGAGCTTGGTCGACGCCACGTCATCTGGCCGTTGACCGGCATACGGTGACCGGATCCGGCGATCAGGGACGCGCTATAACGTGGGAGTGGGGGCAATCGAACGAGGGGAGCGAGGCCAACCATCTAGTGGTGGCGCCGCTGGTTTTAGGTTGTCGGAGCTAGGGGAATGGCGGCGCACGGCGTCAGAGCTTACGGGTCGACAGCGAGAGACGGCTACAGAGCGAGAAGGGGGATGGAGGGGTCCAGAGAAATCGCTAGCTCAACCTGAGCGTGCTGGAGTGGTCGGTGAGGCCAGAGGAGGACTGGAACGACGGCAGGGTCGACGCCGGAGCTCGTCGGGCTCGGAGAAGAAGACGTTGATGGCGAAGATACAGAGCACTCCGCGTCGATTTTGTTGGCGAGGAGGGAGCTGGCATCACAGCGGTGCTCTTGGTGGTCTCAGGTAGGCGAGGGGAGCACGGCAACAGCGTGACGTCGGCGGCATCTGCAAGCTAGGGTTCGATCTCACTGGGGGAGAGAGGAAGAGAGCACGTGAGAGGAGTGAGAGGAGCAGGAGAAGAGGGCACGGCTCGGCGAGGTCCTTATCCCCTCCAGAGAGCGGCGGCGGGCATCGCGATGCGGCGACGACATCGGGTGGCGGCGGCGCGGGCACGCAGCTGCTTGCCGCTCGCGGGGAAGACGACGAACAGGAAGGGTGAAGGGGTATGGGCCGAGTGGGCTTCTGCTGGGCCGCGGCGGGTGCTGGCTGCTGCGCGGGTGGGCGGCAGGGAGGGAGAAGAGGGAATTTGGGCCAGCTGGGTTGCGGCCTGAAATGGCTTGCTGCTCTATTTTTTCGCAAAACCCTTTTTCTTTTTAGTTTTATTATTTCTTTCTTTTGCAAACCCATTTCAAATCTGTTTTAAATGCTTTTAAAAACACAAGAGGCTTTTATAAAATATGTAAAATATTTATGAGCCCTTGTAATCCATTTGGGCTCCAATTATTTTTGTACTTTTTCAAATTCAAACCATTTTGAATTGATTTCAAATAGAGGGAGAAAGAGTAAGGTTTAGGGTTTTGTGTATTTCTCTTTGCATGCATTTTTAATAATGATGCTAATGATGCACAATCAAACCCTAAATAATGATTATCTAAAACTGGGGTGTTACAGTACGTGGGCACCCGAACCTGGTGGTTGTTCCACGTCGCTTTGGATGATCACGGCGCACTGATAGCGCTCACGGATTGGATCGCTGCTACCGCAGCTTTCGGATCCAGAACCATAGGTTCTCTCGTCCGATGGAGGGTCACACAGATTTGAGTTGCAGCTGCTGCTGTCATATGACTCGTCTGTCAGCGTCGACGTGCGTAGCACGCTGGGATGCGGGGCCCACGAGGTGGGCCTGATGGATGGTGGTGGCACCCGCTCTGGGAGGCGGAGAGTACCGATTTGTCCCACTTGGAAGCAGAAGCTCCTGAACAGAATGTCGAGCCCGTCGCCTACGGGCTCGAAATCCTTCATGGTGGCTGGCGAGTGGGCGGTAAAGTCAAAAGCGTCGAAGAGGAGGTGGCTCTCCGTCGCCGAGGAGCTATAGATCGCTTTGATTGGGACAGTCACGATCGCATAATCAGCGCCCTAGTTCCCACAGACGGCTCCAATTGACGAGGTTCGATCTCGTCAATGCCCATTGTTATGAGCTTGGATTTTTTAGAAGATGGGGATGCTGGAGATCGTGGAACGGTTAGCAAACAAGCAACACGGGGACACGAAGTTTACCCAGGTTCAGGCCCCCGGAGGGGAAATCCTACTCCTGCTTGTCTGCTCTTGATTATGGCGAAACCGAAAAGTACAGGGATGTGCAGATGCAATTTGGCGTGAAGGTGTGTATGCGGCGAGAAGTGCCCTCCTCGCCGTGTCCTCCTAGCCTTTATATAGATAGGCAGGTCCCGGGCATAGGTCAAGTCGGTTACAGATTAGGGTTTGCCCCTTTAAAATTCTATCTACTCTAGTCTTGCTCTCCAAGGATCGGAAGACGTGATGGGTTTGGGTCACCCGAAAATCTCCACAGGCCGCATATGTTCTTGTGGGCCTTCTTTAGATTGGACCAGGTATACTAATATCGTGTACCCATAGAGTATAAAACCACGTCAGTCGGCGTCCGAGCCCGTAAACCAGCCCCGCGTTTTGGCCCGGTTTGTGCCGAATCAAACTGTTGCATGCTGTCCGGTCCGTTTGTGGGTGCGTGTTGGGCTTTGGTCTCGGTCCGAAAAAACACGATCCGACGTGCGGAGTCAGTTTGCGTGGGGTCCGTTGGGATGGCCTGAAGTAGTCTGATCCTGACCGGCGATTCCTACAGTTCGGCGCCGGGATCTCCAGGCAGTTATGGTTGTTGCTACGGTTGTGCTGTTTGGCCTTTACGGTTCTATAGATTTGTTTGCGATTGTTTGTCACACCTAAATTTGTACTCGTATTTTAAAAACTTCTCTCACTCCTTGTGTTTAACTGAAAGATTGGACTTGTGCATGGAAGAAAGAAATGAAGTTGAGTACTTTGAAAGGAAAACAAGGTAAATCAAGTATCAGTAGTTATTCTTCATGTATACAGATTAGAGAACAAGAACGAGCATTCTTCCTTTCTCCACAAAAAATGTATTGTACAGATTAAAGGGTAGTAGTCTCTATATTGCACACAAATGACAGCATTCTCCTCAACAATAAAAACTACCATTGTGTGAACAATAGTCTAATTTGAATTAGAGAGACTATGCGCAACAATGGATCGAACAACTATGCTGTTTTAGGTTACCACGAGTTCACATGATTTAAACGGTCCGAGCATCAGGCAACTGGCGGGCATGCTTCATTGTCCTTCGATGTGTCCACTTCGGAGGGTGGCATCAACTGCCACATCGGATATCCTGGGTAACTAACAAATGGCATCATCAATTTCTGTCCTGGAGCTTGCCCGTGGGGATGGAAGGGTGCCATTGGTGCCTGCGCGAATGGTGAGGCCATCATGGTGGGATGAGGCATATAGGCTGGAGTTGCGGTCATAAGTTTCATCTGGTGCTCCAAAGTCTCTTTCTCTAGTTTCAGCTTCTGCTTCTCGTCACGAAGTTCATCCTTCTCTGCCTGTAATTTTTTTTAAAGGGTCATGGAAACATTATCACAGATGTTAGGTAACATGATCGCACAAACAGTTCTGGCATTGTCCAAGAGATGCAATGCAGATCAGTCACTTGAGCCATAGCAGGAATGTCACATGAACAAAAGATAGCAAGTTCATTTATTTACATAAAAGTATATAATGTCTTGCCTGAACAACATATGCACTGTGCTCCACAGTAATATGAAGCATACCATATAAGTAACCAGATATGTAATTTGTGATCAGCTCAGTCAGGCTGCTGATTTGTAATTTCTGGCCATATTATTGGTATTCTAGGTTTAACAACATTAGTAAGTGACTAAGTGGTAGCCAGAAATGTATATTCCATGATGCAAACTAGAACAGCACATGTATGCATAAACCACACTTCAAAGCTTGGAATACGATCTGCTAATCAAATAATAAGACAAATATTTAAAAACACTGGACCGATTGGTAGGACAGAGAAATAAAATAGCATGACTTCCATGATTCATCCAAAATTGGTGTTGCTATAAGCATAATTCCCCTAGAAATGTTGTTTCGATCAAAAGAAAATATGATATGTTGTCTTCGGGTTAACAGCTACTACAAAGTTCCATGTTCATAATATTTTGAACTATAGAAGATTGTGTGTATGTAAAGTTCCCTCACCTTCAGCTCTTTAATCTTGTCTTCAAGACTTCCATTAGTATCCTTTAGCTGCTGTGCTTCAGAGCGAAGCTGAGTAACCATGCGAGTAGCATCACTTAGGATAGCAGCTTTGTCAGCTTTTACTGGCTTACCAGGATCCAAAGTAGTACTCAATTCATGAAACCTATCAATCAAAAGAATTACTGAAAATCAAAGCACGGCCTCTCTTCCATCTAGAATTAGCAAAACTGAAGGTATGATGTACCTGTCATTCAGCTTGTCTCTTCTCACTTTCTCCCTACAGGCTTTAGATGTCAGCCTCCCACAGGGCCCTGACCTCAAGCTGTGATTTGCAATAGATTCAGTTACAGATCTCACAATGAAGCAATCTGATGTGCATCTCTACTATAAAGTAAAACAGCTGCCTACCGTTTATTGGTGCCCGAATCCTTCAAGACATCAGAAGAGTTCACATAGCTGCCTACTTCTGCACTGTAGTGATAAAGGGGGAAATTAACTCAAAGGCAAAAGCAAGTAGTGTAATAGAAATATTAAGTAATACACCACAGAGATACTTAGATAAAGAATTAAAGCTAGGCCACTTTGTGGAATATAAATTAACTTCATAGAGAAATACTTAATTTAACAACCGTCCAAAAATCTTTATTTAGCAAAACTAAGGTTCAGTGCAAACGAATCCATCATTCCTGAGATAAGAACCAGATTTGTTTGGCAATGGAGTTTGTGTATAACGAGATGGAGTTCTTCGTCAGAATCTAGGATTGCACCACAATCTACATGCAGATACAACCAGATTCAAAGTAAATCCTAACATGGAAGTGCCAGAATTAAAAATGAATGCTGATGCTGCACACAAGAAAAAACACATCTATAGATGACCCCAAAAATGCGCATATTCAATTATTGTAAAGTTGTGTATCTTGGTCTATTCCTCATATGTGATATGTGCTACATAACCTATTCAGCAATCTGAATCCTACAGTCTTACTACACAATTAGAAATTTCTTACTGTATATAACTAGTACTACAAAATTGTGTGAATTCCAAATTAACCAGAAACCTATCCATCTCTACCAATATACAGCATGCCGTTATCAGTAAGCAGGAAAAAACATCATTCCGCATCCTCAGGAAACCAGAAATTACTAACTGCTGCAATTGAGTCCATATTGTGACATATATGGTCCATACAAACTCTAGATTTGATCCTGATCCTGACCACATCCAGAATTGGCAGTTATCATGTTCCAACACTCCAGTTTCATCCATTTCCAAGAGTACAACATTAACAAATACTTGCATCAGAGTCAAACATATGAAAAGTTATGACAGGTAATCCAATCCCATCATACGCTCCTTGAAGATTGCACCAAAGATCCGCAGCAATAAGCCAACTCCACAATCATGCCCAGCAGCAACATAACAACGTGTCATGTACTTCACTAAAATTGCCCTCCCCACCCGATCTAACCCATCTATTCCCCAAACAACTTTGAACAAATCTCAGCACATCAATGATAACCAATAATACATCAGAAGCTTTTGCAAAATTAATTCATCGGAATCCCTAGGATCCAGATAAAACAACAGTCTCGACGAGCAATGTTTAAATTATCCAAAGGGCGTGTATGTATCTGTACAAATCCAGCTATCTTCACGACCGGACCTGAATCTAGAAATCTTCTGCAATCATCGCCCCGGCGAGAGATGGGACGCCGTGTTCAGCATCCAATCGACGAAATCGATACCTCTAAAATCAATAGGAACCAAAAAATATCTATATGCCAAAACAGGAAAGGAGCGGCTGGCGGACCTTGGATTGGACGATGAGGCGGAGGCGTCCCACGGGAAGGCGCCGCACGCGGCGGCCGGGAGGTCCGCGAGGATGCCGCAGTCGAGGAACCAGTCGTCGCCGCCGTCCGCCTGAGGGAGAGACATCGCCGTCGTCGTCGCCGCCGCCGCCGTCGCCTAAAGGTGGGAGACTTTTCCGCCAACCTTTTCGCTCGGTTTCTATTTTTGGTTCCCCTCTTTTCCCCGATTTTTAGACGGCTCGTGTTTGGGGGAGATTGGGTGGGCGGCGGACGTCCATGACATGTGGGACCATGGGCGGATTTTATTTATATTTGTTTGATTAGTTTAAAGTTTTGAGCGTTCTGTGTGGTTGGAGAAAGATAGGAGTAGGTGAGGCCTAGGGACGCTTAACGTGGCGCGGTGGCGCCGGCTGATAGGGCCGACGGAATCCGTCGGGATGCCGCGCCAGATAGACTAGATTCTCCTTAGCAATAATGCTACGGGTAGCAAAGCCATTAGAGTGTTACTCTTGGGTTGGTCATAGTGAAAGCATTGGCGAACCTAGCCGTCCTTAAGTCCGGGCATATGTCTAGGTTTGTCGTCGGCCGACAAGCCTAATTTTATAGCAATTTGATTGAAAAATAGTATTATTAGTCTTAAAATATACTGTTTGTCCAGTCTTTGCATAATTCTTAGGTCCACCACTGAGTGGAAGTATCATAATACTAGTATCATATGGTATGATATTATGTCTTTATATATCATGTAGTAGTATTATAGTCATGGTATATTTATTAATTTGTAAAATCTCTATGTAAAATGTGTAAAATGTATGTACAAGATTTACTTGTCGTTATAATTTCTAGTTTTACGTGCTACCTATGATACTCCAACCACCTCTCTCTTCATTAATTATGATGCCACGTCAAATTTTTGCCAAATTGGCATGCATGATACACCTTATAATACTAGCACTAGGACCAGCCTTAGAGTATCCCAACGGTGCCGTCCATTTTGAATAGCAAATGTGTTCGAATTTATCTATTTGGTTAGATCGAGGCCCTGGTATCCTTCTTTGTCATTTTCGCGAGCATTTTTCTGCCAATTTCGGCCTTTCTCGGCGGTTTGGCCGCAAATGTGGGCAATTCGGCACACAGTTTTTGGCCTCAAATAGACTATATGGGTCATTATTTCAAAGTTATACATATAAATCATGGAATTGTCCATATAAATAATAAGATTCGGCCATACAAGCAATTGTCTACACAAATAACACATACAAATAGTTCTACACATTAAATAGTTCTACACACCAACAATAAAACTATTTGTGGTCTAGATGCCTCCATGTGTGCTTGACGAGACCTGCCTGAAGTGCATTGTGGGTTGTCCGGTCACGAATTTCATGTTAAGTATGCGGAAATTCTTGGAATGTTGCTGCTTCTGGCCTGGGTTCAACAAAATCTGTGCAGAACTCCCAAACTTGATCATGAAGCATATCATTGTGCTCATCCTCTACAATCATGTTGTGCATGATCACACAAGCAGTCATCATCTCGTCCATCCTCTTCCTGCACCATGTTCTTGTAGGGAACTTGACAATGGCCTAACAAGCTTGTAGTACTCCAAATGCTCGCTTTACGTCCTTCCTACATGCCTTTTGTTTTTTAGCAAACCTATGCTCAGCGTTGTTAGTGGGTTGGCAGATTGTCTTCACAAATATGGACCACTCAGGATAGATACCATCGTCTAGGTAGTACCCATTGTTGTAGTGGTGATTGTTTGCTATAAAGTCGATTTCTGGAGCATTGCTTTCTGCAAGCCTATAAAATACCAGAGAGCGCTGCAACACATTGATATCATTGGCAGAACCTGTCATGCTAAAAAAGAGTGCCAAATCCAAAGATCCTACGATGCTACTGCCTTGAGTATGACTGTGCACCTGGTAGCATGGCCTTTGAATTGTCCCTGCCAACCAACTGGACAATTCTTCCACTCTCAACGCATGCAATCTATGCTACCGAGCATACCAGGAAACCCTCTCGCCTCGTTGATAGACAAAAGTCGGGCAGTGTCCTCCATCGTTGTCTCTCTTGAGTACCGATCGCCAAATGCCTTAACAACAGCGCGGCAAAACCTATCGACTCGAGGGCAGTGGAATCTCTCATGCGCATGTACTCATCAATGAGATCACTGGTAACTCTATAGGCAAACATCCTAATCGCTGAAGTGCATTTTTGTTAGGAAGTAAAGTCAAGCTTACCGATGGCATCTTTCTTCAACATGAAATAATCATCTGCATCCCTCACTCCCTGAAAAATCCTCATGAAAACATGCCTCCCATCCGAAATCGCCTTCGAAACTGAGCCGGGGTGTACAACACATTGGTGTGGTCGAAGTAGTCGTTGTACAGCTGGATGCGGCCGGACTCCCTATCCCGATCCAACACAGTCGCCTGGCCCTTCAAACACCCCATGTACTATGGGAGCGCATCTTCTTCGAGTTGCTTGATGACTACGGTCGTGGCCACGATTATCTTGGTATCATCATCGGAGGATTCGTCAGATGTATCGAAGAAAATCTTATAAAAGAGCTCGTCCAAGCATAGTCACAACAAGAATTACCTACAATGTTGCGAGATTGTCAATAAAATGAAGTGGCCAAACGTACCAGCCCCCTTTCCGCAAATGGTCGAACATGTCGTGGGAGTGATACTCTGGGCCGCGTTCCTCCGACGGTCAGCCCTGGCAACGCCCGTCCAACTTCGGCCTCCAAAAAATAAGGGATCCAGGTCGAATGACCCGCCTGTTGTCGAAGGGAGGAAGGTAGTGGATGAATCTGGTGGCAACGGTCGTCGATGACACGAGGATGGAAGGGGAAGAGGGGCCTCGGGGTGGGATGCAAGGAGTAGTGGGGATTTTTGGCCCTGATGAGCGGGCCAGGGAGGACAAGATGAGGACACTTGCGTTATCCGTTGGTCATCCGCATGAGCGCAAACACTGTCCCAATTTGGGTCGCGAATGTGTTGGTCCGGGGCCTAGAGACAGTTTTCCCCCATTGGGATATTGTTTTTAGTCCTTGCTATCCACGGAAAATTTTAAGGATAGAAAAAGGCCATTTGGGGGGCACCGTTGGGTATTCTCTTAGAGTATCTCCACTGGCGCTCCCCATCGTATCCGTCAACAAAATCGATACAGTGCTACGGGGAGCGCCAACGGATGGTACACAAGATTAGGGGTGAGCCACCCACACCGACAAGCCCAACGGTCGGCGCTAATACAGATTCTACCTAAAAATAGAAATTACATAGAAATAGAACCCTAAATCTAGTCGATGATGTCGCTGCCATTGTTTTTCAGAGTCGTTAGCCTGGTCCTCACCGTCTGATACGTCGGAAACATATCTATAAATTTTTGATGTTCCATGTTTGTTTAGTATCTACTTTGCTTTGCTTTGTCCACACTTTGATGTGCTTTTTATATGTTTTCTGGTACTAACCTATTAACAAGTTGCCAAAGTGCCAGTTGCATGTTTTCTGTTGTTTTTGGTTCTAGAAAAGCTAGTAAGGAAATATTCTCGGAATTGGACAGGATAAAAGCCAAAGTCAATATTTCACCGAGGAGAACACGGAGTCCAGAGGAGAGACGGAGGGGCGCCATAGGGTGGCCACACCCCCATCCCCCAGGCGTGGTCCCACCCTGGGCAGCGCCTGGGCAGGGTGTGGGCCCCTTGGCCGCCTTCCAGCCTCGCCTCTTCGCCTATAAGAAGCCCCCGATGCCTAAACCCTAAGTACCCGATCAATATTCCACGAAACCGTCTGTAGCCGCCGCCACCATCGTCCCTAGATCGGGGGGATCTGAAGCTCTTCCCGGCACCCTGTGAGAGGGGAGATCATCCCGGAGGCCTTCTTCTTCATCATGCGAGCCTCCGGTATGAAACGTGAGTAGTTCCACCTTGGACTACGGGTCCATGTAGTAGCTAGATGGTTGTATCTCCTCCTTGTGCTTTAATACGTTGGAAATGTATCTATAATTTTTTATGTCCACACTTTGAGGTGCTTTTTACATGTTTTCTGGTACTAACCTATGAACAAGTTGCAACAGTGCCAGATGCCTGTTTTCTGCTGTTTTTGGTTTCAGAAAAGTTAGTAAAGAAATATTCTCGGAATTGGACGGGACAAAGGATAAAGTCAATTACTTTCCGTGGGGAACAAGAAGTCCAGAGGAGAGCCGGAGGGGCCAGCCAGGGGGGCCAGACCCACCCAAGGCATGGGTGGGCCTTGCCCTGCGCCTGGCTAGGGTTTGGCCACCCAGGCCGCCTCCTCGGTCTCCCCGTTCGCCTATAAGAAGCCCCCAATGCAGAAACCCTGAGCACCCGATCAAATATCCACGAAACCGTCTGTATCCACCGCCACCATCGTCCCTAGATCGGGGGGATCTAAAGTTCTTCCCGGCACCCTGCCGGAGGGAAGATCATCCTGAAGGCCTTCTCTCCGGTATGATGCGTGAGTATTTCCACCTTGTACTATGGGTCCATGTAGTAGCTAGATGGTTGTATCTCCTCCTTTGTGCTTTCATGTATAGATCTTGTGAGCTCCGTTCATGATCAAGATCTAATCTATTTGTAATCATGCATATTGTGTTTCCGGGGATCCGATGGATATTGAGATTATTATGTTGGTTTGATTAATGGTTTTGTCTTTATGATTCTATCATGTCTGTGTTGTTTGTGTTCTTGCATGCTCTCCGTTGTTAGTAGCTATCTTGGCCAAGTAGTTGCTAGTGACTCCAAGAGGGGGTATTTATGCTCAATAGTGGGTTCATGCCTCTAGTTTCCAAGGGAAGTGACAATAATCTCTTCGGTTGTAGATATGTTGTTGCTACTAGGAAGAAAACAACGGTCTCTTGTTCATGGAACATGTGGACTGTTTACCTTACACACTTTGCTTAAAGCAGTTGTCTATTGCTTGCAACTTAATACTGGAGGGGGTTCGGATGATAACTTGAAGATGGACTTCTAGTCATAGATGCAGTTGGATGGCGGTCTATGTATCTTGTTGTATTGCCCAATCAACCTCATAGGATATTTCTAACTAGTAATTGCATTGTTATGCCTTGCTCAGTTCCTGTCAATTGCCCTGTTGTAATTTGTTTACCCTTCATGCCATGTTGTTTATCTAAGGAGAGCACCTCTAGTGAACTATGGACCCCGGTCCAAATCTTTACCATTGATACATCTTCCACTGTTACTTGTTTACTTGCTGCAAACCTTTACCTTCCACACAATACGTTTAATCCTTTGTTACGGCAAACCGGTGAGCTTGACAACCTCATTGTTCGTTGGGGCAAAGTCTTGAGTTTGTGTTGTGCAGGTCTTCGCGTTGCTTGCAACACCTGTGTGACGTTTCCTTCCTCCTTCTGGTTCGATAACCTCGGTCTCAATTGAGGGAAAACTTGCTGCTTGCTGCTTCACACCTTGCTCTTGGGGTTCCCAACAGGCTGTGCATAGACAGTCGTCAAGCTTTTCTGGCGCCGTTTCCGGTGAGGCCAAGGACGTCTTCACTAGGGGAGTCCTTCACTTCCTTTCTCTTTTCTTGTTTTTAGTTTGCTTTGTTTCTTTTGCTTGGTTTTGTTTGCCTCTTTTCAAAAAAACCAAAAAAAATAGTCTAGTTTGGTTTGCTTGCTTTATTCAAAAACACAAAAAAATTAGTTCCTACTCTAGTTGGTTTGTTGTTGCCTTGCTTGGTCATGATTTCTATCAATGGATGGTTTCTTTGAAACTAGTTTTTATTGGCAAGGTGGGTTCACGGAAGAACAAAAGTATTATTATAAGGAACACCGTTTGTCACAAAAAGAGAAACACTTATGGGAACAAATTGATAAGTTGAATACTATTGCTAGAGAGGTGTGCTCTACTTATGATGTTACTTATTGCTTTGATAAAGCTTATTGCTGCAGGAGGTATAAACTCCTACCCTTTCAATGTGAGTATAATGATAATGTTACCATATCCTCTTATGTTAAAGGAAATTATGATTTTGATGATGTGTAACAAATTGAAGAATTTATTGCCTTCAAGGGTGCATTTGAACTTGCCAGTTTGCTTGAGAATACTGATGATGCACCTTATAAACATGAGGTTTTTGAGATACTTAAATTTTTCTTTGATAATTACAAGGAAGAATATAGCTATATTCTTGAATATTTTAATAAGCATTTTCCACGAATGGAAGATACTATTGCCTTGCAGGATACTATGGAAGAAGAAATTGTTGAAACTGGAAGCTCATTAGATGAAAAAGAGGGGGAGAGTAATGAACAAAAGGAGGAAGAATGGATTTACCCATGCCTACCTTCTAATGAGAGTAACTCTTTATCCCTTACACTATTTGATTGTCCCCCTTGCTTACCAAAGGAGGATGAATGTTATGTTCCTGTGGATCCTTTTGAAATATCTACTTTGGGTAAAACCTATGAAGGTTTTAAACCCACTATTTTTGAGCTTAATAGAAATTATATGTTTGTAGATCATGAAAAACACGCTTTATGTGATAGCTATATTGTTGAGTTTATTCATGATGCTACTGAAAATTATTATGAGAGAGGAAAGTATGATTGTAGAATTTTTCATGGTACTAAAACACCTCTTTATGTTCTGAAAGTTTTGAAGTTACTCCTGTTTTATCTTCCTATGCTTGTCACTTTGTTCTTTATGAATTTATTTGCGTACAAGATTCCGATGCATAGGAATAGGGTTAGACTTAAATGTGTTTTGAATTTGCTTCTTGATGCTCTCTTTGACTTCAATTCATATTTCTTATGTGAGCATCTTCTTCTTGCTTCTTGTGCCTAACTTAAAGGTGTTAAAGAAAAGTACTTGTTGGGAGATAACCCAAGAGTTTCCTTGAGTCTTGGAAGTTATTACTTCAGTAATGACCTATCCTTATAATTTTTGTTTGCTTTTTGTGCCAATAATGACCTCTAATGAGAGGGAAGTAAGATTTGGGGAGTTGCTGTCCCGAAACAGATTTCTGTCCTCCACCAAAAAAATCGTGAGGAGTCTCTATAACTCGGATTGAGCTCACAATTTACGAATACATCCCCCAGTATGTTAGATAACTTTTGTTAGTTCAACACTTTTTGATTTGAGCAACAGGCGATGTTCGAAAAAATCGATTTCTGCCTGCTGGTCTATATTGACAGATTTCTGCCATTATTTGCATTTGCTTCTTATTGATTCCTTTTTGAGTTCTCTTTAGGTGAATTGAGATTTTTGAAGGAGTTACTACAGTAGCTTGTGTTTTTAGTGAAAATCCTTGTTGTTCCAAAGCTTTGCCAGAGGTCTAATATCTTTTGAATACACTAATGTTGCTAATGAAGATTGTGTGAAGTTTTGTATGAAGGAAAATTTTCAGGTGTAGAGAGAGAATGATGCAATGAGATGAAGAATGGACAAAATATCAAGCTTGGGGATGCCACCATGGTGTCACCCCAAGAAATATCCAAGAGTTACAAGCGTCAAAGCTTGGGGATGCCCAAGGCATCCCCTTCTTCATCAATAAAAAGCCGAGGTCTGTCTAGACACTTCGTTTTTATTGTTTCATGCACAGTTGTGTTGTGCTTGGAGCATCTTAGTTTTCGTTTGCTTTGCTTAGGTTGTTTAGTTTGCTTAAGTAGTTTGGACCCCCGTTCTCGCTGTGTTGTTTTGCAAATAAGTTTGCTTGGTGTTGGAAAGGAGTAGTAAGTGCTTGCTTGAAGTGCAAGAGGAGCTTGCATTGACTGTGACTTAGACTTTAGCATGTCATGCTAGGTGTTGTTTTGACCTTATGCTTAGTGATTATTGCTGTAGCATGTCTTGTTCCAAACAATTGGGATTGCTTAGTGTCCCTTGAAGAAATTATGCATTGTTTTAGCATGCAAAAGAATAGTATTGTGGTATTCTCCTTTGATGCTTTGCTTGGGTTGACTTGGCACATGCTCACACCATGTTATGAATCTCACAAGTCACCATAGCCTCTATGATCATTTAGTACTTGACTTGTAGTACCACTCTTTGATTTGATTAGTATGTTTTGTTGCACTACATGATTATGGTCATTATTGCTCTCTTAGTTTGTTGCTCCCAGTCTTTTGATAGCCTCCACTTGTATGAGTAAGTTCTACTCATGCCTCCAACTCCCAAGAAACCAAGTTATTCCAAAGTGTCCACTATAAACTCCTATGCATGGTGTGTTACACCATTCCAAGTATATTCTTGTTTTCAACTATCTTCCAATTAAAAACTATTTTGTTATGTGAAAACTTAGTGATTAAAGCCCTCACGAACTTGATGGCACACTTTATTCTTTGCCCCTAATAAACTTGAACCATTGTGACAACTTTGTTGTATATGCTTGCACTTATAAGTTGGAATTACCAGAATCGTGCTGTCACGGGGAATGTTTTCAACATTGCACTTGTACCTTGTTGTACTCAGTTGATATCATGTTCTTTTGTCTATGGATGTCACCGGTGTGAAATAAAGAGGGAACTTGTAAGTCCATGGAGTTTGCATCCTGTGTTAGAGAAACGCCTGGGCCACTAGCCTAAGCCATGCCTAATCATGGTGGAAACTTGCAGCATCACCATAGTGACATCTATGAAGCATTCTTCTTACTCCCTCCGATCCATATTAGTTGACTCAAATTTGTCTAGATTTGGATGAATCTAGACACTATTTAGTATATAGGTTCATCCAAATTTTGACAAATCCAAGTCCAGTTATATGGGTCGGAGGGAGTATAAAAAAAGAGACACATTGAGAAAATAGGAAAGAGAGAAAAAAGCACCATATTCCCATGGTACATAAGAAGAATTGCTGAGATGCTCATTGTCTGCTTGCCTTGTCATTTTGGTTATGGGAATGCTCCTGTACCATGTGCAAGGGGTACCCTGTTGGCGGTTCTCAATGATATGCAAATACTTACAATGACAAGAACTTACCTGGACCCAAAGTTGATTATGCATGAGGTGTGGCCCTCGTATTCAAGGGACATGAGATTGCCAACTTATACTTCGTCAAGCATATACTCCATCTTTGCCACTTTAACCTTAACCACTTCAAGATGCTTATGATAGGGGCAATGAGGGCTGAAAGCTAACAAGTACCATAATTTTTGGAAGCTCTTTTTGAAACTTGTAATCCCTGCTTCCTTTTACAAAAAGGCCTTTCTTCCACCACTATTGAGTCTCCACCTTCTACCTTTAGGCACCATTAAGAGAGCATAGTTGTCATTCTGTGTGCAGTGTTCCAAAGCTTATTAATTGATGCATATTGTGATATTACTTGTTCTTGTGCTATTTGTTTCTAGTCACCCTTGTGAACTTTGCAGGTGTCCTATGTATTTATATTGCTACTCTATGAGGGACAAGCTGATTGCCACTATGCTATGTTTTCTGCATGTGAAACAAACAAACGGTTTTCAATGCATGTTATTCATGATCTTTATTTGTAGCTTGTCATGTTGCATTCATAGTTACTATGTCCTATTGTTAGAACTCCATATTTCATGCACATGTTTTGAGTTCTTTGATCCCAGCTTTCAATGCTTGCAAATTGTTGGATCTTTATTGTGAGGGTGCATATCACCTCAAAAATTATTCTGTTTATCACTTACCTACTCGAGGACGAGCAGGAGTTAAGCTTTGGGATGTTGATACGTTGGAAACGTATCTATAATTTTTGATGCTCCATGCTTGTTTAGTATCTACTTTGCATTACTTGAATTGTCCACACTTTGAGGTGCTTTTTACATGTTTTCTGGTACTAACCAATTAACAAGTCGCAACAGTGCCAGATGCCTATTTTCTATTGTTTTTGGTTTCAGAAAAGTAAAGAAATAATCTCGGAATTGGACGGTACAGAGGACAAAATCAAATATCCACGAAACCGTCTGTAGCCGCCACCACCATCATCCCTAGATCGGGGGGATAGAAAGTTCTTCCCAGCACCCTGCCGGAGGGGAGATCATCCCGGAGGCATTATCTCCGGTATGATGCGTGAGTAGTTCCACCTTGGACTATGGGTCCATGTAGTAGCTAGATGGTTGTATCTCCTCCTTGTGCTTTCATGTATAGATCTTGTGAGCTCAGTTCATGATCAAGATCTCATCTATTTGTAATCATGCATGTTGTGTTTGCGGGGATCCGATGGATATTGAGATTACTATGTCATATTGATTAATGGTTTTGTCTTATTGATTCTATCATGTCTGTGTTGTTTGTGATCTTGCATGCTCTCCGTTGTTAGTAGATATCTTGGCCAAGTAGTTGCTAGTGACTCCAAGAGGGGGTATTTATGCTCGATAGTGGGTTCATGCCTCTACTTAATCAAGGGAAGTGACAGAAATCTCTACGGTTGTAGATGTGCTGTTTCCACTAGGGAGAAAACAACAGTCTCTTGTTCATGGAACAAGTGGATTGTTCATCTTACACACTTTGCTTATAGCATTTGTCTGTTGCTTGCAACTTAATACTGGAGGGGGTTCGTATGATAACCCAAAGGTGAACTTCTAGTCATAGATGCAGTTGGATGGCGGTCTATGTATATTGTTGTATTGCCCAATCGAATCTCATAGGATCTTTATGTCTAGTATTGCATTGTTATGCCTTGCTCAGTCATGTCAATTGCCCTGTTGTAATTTGTTTACCCAACATGCCATGTTTGTTTATCTAAGGAGAACACCTCTAGTGAACTATGGACCCGGTCCAATCTTTACCATTGATACATCTTCCACTATTACTGTTTACTTGCTACAAACCATGTTCACCTTCCACACCATACAGTTAATCCTTTGTTACAGCAACCGGTGAGATTTACAACCTCACTGTTAGTTGGGGCAGTCTTGAGTTTGTCTTGTGCAGGTTTCCACGTTGCTTGCAACACCTTTGAGATGTTTCCTTCCTCCTACTGGTTCGATAACCTTGGTTCTTGCTGAGGGAAAACTTGCTGCTGTGCTGCATCATACCTTGCTCTTGGGGTTTCCCGACGAAGCGCTCGACGTTGACGCAGCGCCATCACCGGCCTCCTCCTTGTTCGATGAAATGTCCATGATCCCTGTGTTGTTTGCCTCCCTCATGAATGTGTCACGACGTGCCGTGGCATTTACCTCGTAGGCCATGGTCGGGCACAGACCAGAACCGCCGCCACTCCTCGGCGTTGCGCAGATGCGGTGGGAACTCCCTGTGCTCCTTCGTGAAACACCTTGGCCAACAGTCACTATCGGTCGTGTACTGAGGCATTGCCCTCTTCCACATCTGGTAGTTAGTGGCACCACTCCTTGATCTTGATGGACACCTTGTTGCCACGCGGTAGTGGTGCCACAGGTACCCCGCCAAAGCTAATGTGGAATCCCGGCGGAAGCACAACGTGTGGCGGCATGAGGATGCCATGGAAGGTGAACTCGTTGGCCTCATACTAGTTCAGAGAGACCACGTCCATGGCGAGTGGCGGGGAGAAGTGAGTGGATGGAGGGCACAGGTAGTGGGGTGTCAACACCCGGATTTTTAATCCTAGATGCCTGTTATGCCATACATCGCAATCCCAGGATTTCCATTATTGCGAGACATAACAGATTGGATATCACAGTACATCATCCATTACAAACCGTACATAAGGTATTACACAAATAAGGATCTCATGATCCAGTCTTAATACAATTCAAGCAGCAGAAATAACGTAATAATAACGATAGCGTAGGCGAGGCTCCATCTTCATGGTCACAGGCAATGCTGACGATGGGAGATGATCCTAGTTGTCGTAACCTTCCTGCTGTCTGTCTTCCTGATACTCCTCCTCATAGTCTGGCCACGAGAATAGCCAGGGACTAAGCCATGAGTACTCTTTAAGTACTTGCAAACTAATACTAACAAGTGAAGTGGTTTTGGAATAGGAAGTACTAAGCTCTAGGGTTATTTTGCAAAAATACAGATTTACCTCTACTAAGTTCAGAAGCAAATTAAAAGTTTTATAACACCTAAGTGGGAACTTGAATTTCATGTCACAACTCTGTTGTGGTCAAATCAAAGTCATAAATCATTTCATAAGTCATTTTGAAAACATCTGACGACGGAATAGTATGGCCACTCCAACTGTCCATAACCGCGGACGCGGCTATTCGAATAGTTTGACACTCTGCAGAGATTATACACTTTCACCACAACATTCGATACATCCGTCAGGAACAATCCTGAATTCATCATACTCAGTATGCGGATAATCAATCCTAACCTTTCAATTACACGCCCTAGTATAGGCACCTCTCCTATGAGTTTGGCCTCCCAACCATGACCAACTGTCATCTTGGGAACTGCACATGTGGACAATCTTCACAAGGTAGCCTCAGCTCAGACCTTGGCCACAAGGGAAGCCATACTAAGGTATATAAATTTCCAGTCAAGCCCTACCCATATTTCGGGTATTGTGGTTGTACGGTAAAATTGGAATGGTATCGCATCCAGACAACCATCAGTTTTGTAAAGGGCTAAGGCTCATGCCTTAACGTTTTCATCATCAAAATCCTCTGGTGTTCAAGAATACATTTCAAAACATTTCAGTAGAATGACTCATCATTCTTAAGGTTTTCATAACCATTTTCACCAAGTATTCCCATCTAAATTTGATCAAGTTTTATGCTTAGCACTAGCAACTATAGGTGAGGGGTAAACACTAATGAGGGGTGGTAATCAGTGTATCTCATCTTCTTTCAATCTCATGCCTCAGGATGACATCAAGATTATCTAATTTAGGCCAAGTTTTATGCTCTTTATTGTCACATCCCAAGATTTCCAAATCTTGTAATGTGAAAAGTAAATAAACAAAATAAATAATTGTTGAAATTTAGGGTGAAAAGAAACTTTTGTTTATAAATGGAAACTTAAAATCCCATCTTGAACAAACTTTTGTTAATGTTTGAATCTAACTAAATTCAAATCAAGTGGAATGCATTCCTCATAAAATGCATCTTGAAATTTAAACACTTGGAGAATAAACCAAAACTCTAAAACCCTAATAGAAGAAAATCATTTTCAAGTTATCTCTAAGACTATGGATTTGATCCATATAAAAATTTGTCAACAAACATTTACAAATGATCAAGAATGACAAATAGAAATATTATAAAACCATAGAAATTGGTTTCACTTGAATTGGAGCCATAGATAAAACCTTATAAATTTAATAAGATAAGGAAATTGGATTTCCAAAGCTAATAAAGAACTTATCTAAAATCCATACCAAATGGTGAGAAATTAATCCTAAAAAGGTTTAAAAGGATAAATAAATATTAAATAAGATTTTACAAATTGGAATCACCAAGTTTGGATCTATAAATAAAAAGATATGGATTTTTCAATAAGGAATATTTAAAGACCAAATTATATCTTGACCTAATCCATAAGCAAATGGAATAATTATGATCCAAATCCAAATAAAATAATGAATAAAGAGTTTTCAAATTAATTGAAAGGGCATTAAACAAATCCTATTCTATTTGAATAAAGATAAGATTCCTATTAGAAATGATTAATTAGATCATGGGAAAATAATATTTGGAATTTACCCAAGTGGATTAAAAGGTTATTTAATTAACTTAAATAAGAAGAAAGAAATCTTCCCAATAAAAATTATGGAAATAAAACTATATTTAATTTCATTGGAATTAAAACAAGTATCCAAATTAAAATGATTGATAAATCCTATTAAAAATATTCCAATCAATTCAAAGTGAATTATTTGACACCATATTAATGAATAAGACTTACTGAAAAGGTTTTATGGACAAATGAAATTTAAATAAGGATTAAAAATATATTTGATCTTATTTGAATTTAAAGCAAGGGCTTGTGTTAAATAATTAAAAGACCTTAAAAAGAATAAAAGATTTATTCCAAAATTGACTTAAGAATGTATAAATAATCAGTGTTTGAATCCACACAAAATTTGAGAGAAGTTTGAATTCAAATAGATGTTTGAATTGATTAAACAAAATCAAAACAGAAAATCAAATTGGAAAAAGAAAAATAACAAGAGAAGAAAAAATATGAAACAAAGCAACCCAACTAACCTAGCCCACTAAGCCCATCAGCAGCCCACCTCTCCCTCTCACCCCGAGCGAACCGTTTTTCACCGCAGACAGAACCCGCTAGGTCGCTGACGGTTGGACCCCACCCCCACACTCTCTCACTCGCTGACTAACCAGGCCCACGGCCACGTCGTCATCGTTCTCACCCGCCGCTGACCGCGCCCCCCTCTCTGGCCATTACTACGGATTGAATGCTGGCGTGAATTCGAGTTAACCACGCCATGAAACAGCCCCGCGATCACGCGTACTAAAGCGCCTTCGCCCCCTCTCTCTTTCCCCTCACTCGCCAGATCCTCTACGCCCCCAGGCCGCCATAATTTCGAGCTCGTGCCTCACTGCTCCGGTGAGCTCGCCGACAAATTCCGACGAACACGTCCCACCCCACCGTCCCTGCTTCACACTATCCTGCTCACCAGAACCTTGCGCACCTACTCGTATCATCAGCCTGGCCGCGCTTGCCCCAGAGCGTCGGCAAGGACGACCTCTGCACGCCGCCGTCGTCTGCTACCTCTCTGGCAAACCCTACTGGTAAAATCTGACCTCGCCTCTCCATCTCTGTGATGCTCATGTACTCAGCATCGTCTTGTGCATCTAACGATCTCTCTGCCTCTCCTTCCCGAGCCGTGTAGCCTCGCCTTCGACCACAGCAGAGCGGACCCGACACCAACGACAACACCGGCGAGCAATCACCAGCAGCACTGTGCGCCCCTGTCCCTGTGGCGACCACGTCGAGAATCAGCGCAACCCTGCGAACCTGGTGAGACTCTCCCCACCATCTCTTGCTTCCTAAATCGCCGGGAACACCCTCGTCTGAGCGCGCCGCCGCCAGCGCCGCCCACCTTTGGCTAGCACCTATGCACCGTTCGATTTCGATCCAACGTGTGTGATAGAATCATTAACCGAATAGGTATGGAGTGTTTCCAGCTATGCGATGCACATTAGATCCAGCGGCCCACAATATCCGATCCACACGAATTGTTTTTAGCCAATCAGAGCCCTCCACGTGGACAAGGTTTGATTTAAAATAGAAAATAGAATCTATTAAATATGCAAACTTGAAAAATTCATAACTTTCAAACCACACGTCCAAACTTTTCAAACTTTATATCAATGGAATCAGCAAGACAAATCCAACCCAACCATGCACTTTGTTTAGTAAAATGCTTCTGTTAAATTGATTGTTTTTGCAGAAACTTGTGTAGGCATATTTAGAATATAAAATTTGTTCTAAAATTATTTTGGTGATAAAACCTTTGGGCAAATGGATTGTTTGAACCTACTGACCATAGAAATCAATTTTTGGTTTCAAAAACATATTTGGTGAAGCAAAAGAATAAATCTTTGATTTAAGGCATTTCTAGTCAAATAAAAATAATGTTTATTTATTAAAAATACTTTCGGGAGAAAATCTTTGAGAAATGTTTTGAAATAAACTCTCTGACCCCAAGCACCAAGTTTTATGATTTAAAAATGTATTTGGTGAACCCTATAAAGATTGTTACTTTGATAAAGACATTTTTAACCACATAAAATAATGATTTGGTTTAAAAATGGTTTATAAGTAAAAATATTTTTGCAAATGGTTTTGCCACTTTTATAAAGTGACCAATAGGTGTTTTAGAATGTTTATAACCCATTAGGAACCAATTTTCCAAATAAAACAATGTTTGGCATGCTTGCATGCATTGTTTTGTTTCTATTATTTTATGTGATGATGCTTTAATGGTAGTTTGAATTCTTGCTTGCTTGATTGAATTGTAGTGGAATTTGAAGAGTGTGAACATTGCAAGATCAAGGAGTGAACTCATATTCTCTACCAAAAAGGCAAGTGATGCTTCATACTTTTGTCCCATTATTTTCACTATGCATTAGTGATATTTCTAAAGTAGGACTTGCATGGAAGTTTTGCTAAGTGTAAACTATGCCATGGGAAATCCTAGTAGATGAAACCTTAGTAGAAATTTCCTAAGTTAAGATTCCTACTACTATCATGCTTAGCTTAGCTAGTAGGAAACAAGGGTGGATTATATTCATACTATGGAATACTTCTAAGTCAAGGACTTGTGTTTTATTAAACAAAACAACTAAGTGAATGAATCACCTGGGTGGAATGGAAGGAATGGTTTGTGTTGAGTGGTTCACAAGGCCCATTTCTATGGTTTACCTTGTGTATCTCACTTGTGGATGGCCACCCAGGAACAAAGAGATTTGAGATGTCAAATGTTGAGAAGCTTCAAGTGCAGCCACTTGGCATTATGGGCTCTGCCTGGATCATATAGGTTGCAATAACTTAGCCAAATGGACAGTTGGTGGTAGGGGATGATCGGTTGGAACGCGTCCATTCTGGTCTAAGGGAAGGCTTCTGAAAGATCTTGTCTTGGTGAAACCAAGTCTTGTGGGGAAAGTGCACAACCTCTACAGATGGGAAAATCTAAGTACTTAGCCATGTCCCTGGTAAAGGACAATTTGAGCATCAAGACATGGAAGCTATCAAGAATCTCCTCATACCAATTTCTAAGTTAAAAACTTGTGGTTGAAAAAGGGTTGAAGGATCACCAATTTCTATTGGGAGATGCCTTGGGTGATTTTGTCAAGCAAAAACTTAGTGTTTTCAAATGATAATCTATTTTGAACAAAGCAAGCCTAAGCTCCACTTAGCCAAATGCATATAGATGATAGACTCCACTATACTACCATAGTATCACTTGCCAATACAATTCAAATGTATTGACCCTTGTGGCTATAACTTATTATGTTGCAGGTTTGTTTGATGTTAGTGAAATTTATTGATTAGGATTACAAGTCTACAACCAACATGACTGCCTGTGGCACTTTGAAGATGAAGGACCCCATGCTATTGTTATATTCTGCTGCATTGTAATGAAATAGCCAAATGAGCTATGTAAGATGTAATAACTTATTTTATTCCTGGTTATAAAGTTGTATTATGACCTTTGTTTCTTGATATTACCTCTTAACTGTGGATGCTAGCAATTGATCCAGGGACTAGCATTGCAATCACAGGGATCTCTACCTTATTAAAGGTTGGGAACCTTATATTTATGCTACCTTTAAATATATTTCTGAAATCTACAAGTCACTAAGTAAACTCTAAGAGAAAGCTTTAATAAAGAAACAAAGTACTAAGCTTGCAAGTAAAACTAGGATGGGATATCATCAAATGTATCTAACCAAGCATGCTCAATGCATGGCATAGATTAGCTAACTTTCGTAGTTGCAAGGGTTAGCTTGCAAAGTCAATAGCCTGCCAAGTCAACTGGTAGTATTAGGCTTGCCTTGTGCAGAGTAGTGGTTGAAGTTCTCCTCGGCTTCTTCCTCGTAGTATCCTCCTTCCTCCTCGTATCCTTGGTTGGTACTAGCGTCTATAAATAAATACGAGGTACACAATCACCACACAATTCTTAACTACTCTATTTAGCACACCAAGGTTCACACTAGATGATCTAGCATCATCCCTATCATCACAAAGATTAAAGCATTTGTCTTATTTATTTTATTTTAGAAAAGTAATTTCTACTCATTGAAAAACTACTTAAGATTTAATATTCTCCAACTCAAACATGGGATCATGTTGACACATGTGATCACCACATATTTCAGTACATGGGATGTGATTTAAAGTGGTGTCACAATTTAATAAAGTTTAACCTTTTTATTTTAACTAAATAAAATGACTGGAATGGCCTATGGGGCATTCTTTTATTACTTGATCTTTATTTCTGCAAGTAAACCTAGATATTTTTATATATTCTGAAAGGTATGGTTAAATGTGATTTTTGAGAGTTGGAATCAACTCAAAAGCTTTTATGGTTGAATTTTGAAAAATGTTTGAATGCAGAAAAGCTTCTGCCTTGTTATTTTTACCTTCCTCCTCGTATCCTTGGTTGGTACTAGCGTCTATAAATAAATACGAGGTACACAATCACCACACAATTCTTAACTACTCTATTTAGCACACCAAGGTTCACACTAGATGATCTAGCATCATCCCTATCATCACAAAGATTAAAGCATTTGTCTTATTTATTTTATTTTAGAAAAGTAATTTCTACTCATTGAAAAACTACTTAAGATTTAATATTCTCCAACTCAAACATGGGATCATGTTGACACATGTGATCACCACATATTTCAGTACATGGGATGTGATTTAAAGTGGTGTCACAATTTAATAAAGTTTAACCTTTTTATTTTAACTAAATAAAATGACTAGAATGGCCTATGGGGCATTCTTTTATTACTTGATCTTTATTTCTGCAAGTAAACCTAGATATTTTTATATATTCTGAAAGGTATGGTTAAATGTGATTTTTGAGAGTTGGAATCAACTCAAAAGCTTTTATGGTTGAATTTTGAAAAATGTTTGAATGCAGAAAAGCTTCTGCCTTGTTATTTTTACCATGGGTGATCTACAACTCCAATTGGTTTGAATCCAATGGGCTTGGATTAAGCACTCCAGTATCTTTCTAACAAAATTGGTTTCATGCATTTTGGTTCAGTGAATCGAGCTAGGTTGATTTTTGAATCTGGGTATAGAACTAAGTTTAGAACTAAATGGAAAAACCTAAATTTGAATTGCTTGGTCGCGCGGGATGTTTAACTGGGCCGGCCCACTACGCACAGCGTGCACGGGCTGATTAATTGGTTGTCCCCACTCGTCGGTGAGACAGAGAGTGGCGAAGAGGTACAGGTGATCTAGGCCGTGCGATCTAGCTCTAATCCTATGGCTGTGGTTCATCGTCCATGCCTGAACAGGACGCGGCGAGGTTGAACCCTAGCACGGCCAGTGGGGGTAGACAGGGGCTCACCGGGGCTCCGGCTATTGGGGATATACTATATGGGTATCCTCATAGCATGTCTCCTATTCGGATAACCCGGGTGGCCCATAGTGGGTAGGCCCATGGCCTGCTGGGCAGCCCAGTTAGATGGATCCAGAAGGGAGGCCCATGCCGGAAAAAGGAAGGCTACAGAGGAGTCACTGGCGTACCCGGAGCCTTGGAGTGCAAGACACGTTAGATTAGTTGTAACCCTAGGATCTAGCGACTATATAAGTTGGGCCTATGGTAGCCTTTAGGGCACAATATTAGACAACCTAGTGTCGACTACGACGCACCTCGCACAGCAAACCAATCCATGTAACTCGGTGTATTGCCATTATAGTGATTTATAGCAGGAGTAGGATTCCGCCACCATTGTGGGATCTGAACTTGGGTAAGCTGTGTTACCTCGTACCCGCCAACCGTCCGCCTTCCCCCACGTCTCTAAACACGCACTGTGAGGACCCCTCCATGGCGTACTCGTCGGTAATACCATGACAGTTGGCGCCCACTGTGGGGCAAGAGGCGCTTTAGGCTCTTCAACGGGCAAGGATCAAGATCTTCGCGGGAATCGGCGAAACCATAGTCATCGGTCGTGTTCTCTTCTCCGACAACATTCCGATCGTTCCTCCCGACGAGTTCTGGATCTCGGCGAAGACGAACCCTACGCGGTGCTCGATCGTCCCCATTGGAGATATCCACCTCTTCATCGGCAAAACCGACTCGGGCACTAGTTCCCTGGGAGTCGGAGGAGCATCAAGACCCGCACGGACCGCCTACGGGGCAGGACATGTTCGCAGAAGGATCGATGTCGGATCTCTCCTTGGAGTTTGCCAGCAAAGATCGGAAAAATTCAAGGCCCAACCAAACCGCCCCGGTGCAGGATACAACGGTGGAAGATCACTGTAAGTCCGCCGGCTTCGTCCGTGCGTCTAGACAACAGAGATCCAAGTTCGTCGGTGTGGTTACCATCTTCGATCTGGCACATTGCGTTCAGAGAGAGGGCGAAAACCCCCACGATTACCTACCCAGGTGGCTCCGTATACGAGCCGATCTGGGGCATTACCCCAATGACGATGCTATGTATCACTTTGTGGAAGGACTGGACCAGGGAATGCTTCTCCGACATTCTCTAAGGCGGCAGCAAGCTTCAGGACGCCTCACCTTCGAAAGCATGGTGAACACCGTCAACAACTACGCGGAGGCTGAGGAGGAATCTCAGACAGCTCTTGCACTCATTAACGGAGCGCCACCTCTTCAGCCACCGCCACCACCGCCTCCGTCCGCCATCGCCGCAGCTGCACCACCACCTCCAGTCATCATCGCTGCTATTGCACCTCCATCCCCCGTCATCGAGGAAGCCCCAGCACCCTCCGACTCTGTGATAGACGCGCTTTATGCCGACTTTAGCGCAGATTCAGAGGAGATAGACCTCAGTCCGGAGGATCTAGACTCTGCCATGCAGGAGATGGAGGAGGATTACAAACGCGACGAACAGGCCAACAATGCCGTCACGTACCGAGAGGTGTTCGTCACCATTGGGACGACGATGGATGAAGATCAACCCGGAAGAGCTCTGCCTATAGCACTGGACAAGGGGAAGGGAGCACCTGTTGCTGCCGACAATGATCGCGCAAAGGACATGCCCCCTCCGCCTAACCCAGTGCAACAGCCGCAGGAACTCGGCACCGGCCTGAGCAACAACAACACGGCAAACCCGCCACCTCCGGCATCTACGTCTGCTGCTGCCCAAGTCACTCCAGCTGATAGAGTGATGTACAGAAATCTCCTCGTCGAGCCCATGACCGTGGCTCATATTCACAATGTAGTCCAGCTTGACGAGAAGCACCAGCAGCTGCTAGAGGAAGCATAGACCATCGCGGAGCAAGGCGCAAAGCTAGATCAAGATCTGGCCAACGCGCAGAAGTCAATAGAAAAAGCCAGAGCAATGGAGGCCGAGTACAAGACTCTGCTGCAGCAGCAGAAGGCCAAGAAAGCTCCGGCTCGCGTCATCAACGATCCTGGTGTGCGGCGAAACCTAGGATGGGCTCCCTCGAAGCCGGCACAGGCCAAGCCATACATTGACAGTGAAGGCAGGCAGGTGATGCCCACTCCTCTCCTCAACCTCGCCGTCGCCAAGACCCTTCTGGAGCAGGATAGATCACCTAAAGTGGTGGACCAGGTCTATGACCTAGTGGCCAAGGCGGTGAAACGGCAGGAAAAGGCCACCTCTCGGAGGCTTGAGTCTGACCCAGCGTTTTGCCAGTCTAGCCAACATAAGCCGCCAAGGGACAGATCTCCTCTTGATGTCGAGTCTTAGACGGGTTTGTCAGAACAAAGACGGAGGGATGCGCGCAACAGGAAGGATGCTACCCCCATATCCTTCGACCATGGAGGTAAGGCCCAACCTCGTCTCCCATCGCCATCGCCCCGCTCCTCCCGACATCGCGAAGACCCCAAAGCTCACCGTTGTACGAACATGCCTCCGCCAAGGCAGAACAACATCGTCATCCGCGACAATGTGGAACAGACCCGTCATGATGGAGATCGCAACCAAGGACACAAGAGCAGGTCGCACCATGACCCTCCGCGTCCGACAAGCAACTGCGACAAGCGTGAGGCGTCGCTAGAGGGTAACAGCAAGAAGGCTAACCCACCGCCACCTCCGCCTCCGTCGCCACCTAGCAGCCACCATGGTGGAGGAGGCCCGCGTCGTTCACACAGCCCATCCCCTGATGGCAAGAAGAAAAGAAGCCCAGAGCCATACGATGCACGTTCGTGTATAGACAAGATCCACGAGGCCCGGGAAGGACCATACCTAGGACCACGTTACTTTGGACATGTGATACGGTCTGCAACTTACCCCAAAGGTTTCCGGATTGACAAGACCATCAAGCCCTATGACGGCACCACCAAGCTAGATACATGGTTGCAGGACTACGACAATGCGGTGGAAATCGCCAGGGGTAGCCCCAACGTCGCTGTCAAGTACCTCCCACTGATGTTGGTGGGCACGGCCCATCAATGGATTGATGACTTGCTGGAAAGATCCATCTGCAATTGGTTGGACATGCAAGAAGCATTCACCAAGAACTTCGAGGGTACGTATAAGCGTCCATGCACTGTTGGCGATCTATAGCGGTGCGTGCAAGAGAAATACGAGACATCTCGCACCTACCTCTCCTGCTGGCTGGATATGAAGAATTCTTGCATAGGAGTGCACTCTCAGACCGCCATGGCCGCCTTCATCGATGGGTTGGAAAGGGGTAGTTGCTCCGACATAAGCTGAAGCGCCTGCAAGAAAATCACCAGCTAGACTTGAACCAGATGATTCAGTTGGCTAGTGAGTTCGCAGCTGCCGATGATGATGCTCGCGGCTCCCTGCCGGCAACGGCTGTTCCAACTCAAGCTCGGAGGAACAACAGCACCAAGCGGAAAACCACACCAAAAGAAAAGTAAACTCCCGACATGGTCGCCATGACTTTCGCAGGACGAGGTGATGGCGGACAGCGTGGCCGAGGGCGGGGAGCAGGTCATGGGCAGCAGCGAGGAAGTGAAACTACCTCGGCAGCGCTCCACGTTCCCCAAACCTACGAGGAGTACCATGATATGTCGTGCCTCATACACCTCGACGCCAACGGCAAGGCCACCCACACCAACCGCCATTACAAGTTCGTCAATGACCTCAAGGAGAACCCGGAGTCTGGCTACAAGCGAAGTCGGAAGAACAGACCGCGAGGAAAGGGAAAGGGCAAGAAGAAGGAGGATGAGTCCAAGGATTCAAGTGACATGGACAAGGACATTGACCCCAAGCACGCTGCCAAGAGCGACGGCAAAGACAAGAACCCCTTCGAGAAGAAGGCGGCAGTTTTCCACACTTTCCTTGGTACCCCCACCGTCCGACAACAGAAGACCTCCATGAGGATATTGATGGCTACTCTACCCCCAGTTCCCTAGTACCTGCGCTGGTCGGAGATTCCAATTACTTGGGACAGAAGGATCACCCAGACCTCATCCCTACGAAGAACCAATACGCCATAGTCATCAACCCCCTAATTGACGACAATGAGTTAACCAAATGTATGGTGGATAGTGGAAGCAGCATCAACATCATGTACCTGGATACACTGTAGAAGATGAACTTGACGGAGGCAAACCTAAGGCGTACCAACACCATCTTCCACGGTGTAGTTCCTGGCCGGGAGGCTCGGTCCCTTGGGTGCATCACACTTTAGGTCGCCTTTGGTGATGTTAATAATTACCGCCAAGAGCGCATGACCTTTGAGGTGGTCCCCTTCAAGAGCGTGTACCACGTCATATTCGACCGCGACATATTCCACACCTTCATGGACAAGCCATGCTTCGTCTACAACAAACTCAAGATACCTGGACCAAACGATGTCATCACCGTATCCGGAAGCTTTGCCAAAGCTAGGGACTATGAGATTGGAGAAGCAGCCTACGCAGAAGCTGTCCTCTACAACGAAGAATTCAAGGAGATCCAGAGCAAGGTCGATGCCTCGGAGATGCCCGCGTCGAAGAAATAGATTTCTGACTCTGCCCCAGCATTCAAGGCCGCCATCGAAACCAAGCCGGTGGAACTTTTGGTAGGCGATGCCTCCAAGACCACCGCCATCGGGATGAACCTGGATCCCAAATAGGAAAGCGTGCTCATCGAGTTCCTCCATGAGAATAGGGACATCTTTGCCTGACAACCTGCCGACATGAAAGGTGTACCTAAGGAACTTGCCGAGAACAGCTTGAACATTGATCCAAAATGCAAACCAGTGAAGCAACCTCTACGACGCTTTGTAGATGAGAAGAGACGCGCCATAGGCAAAGAGATAGCTAGGTTACTTAAGGCTAGTTTTATCCGAGAAGTCCTTCACACCCAATGGGTGGCCAATCTTGTACTTGTCCCCAAAAAGGGAACCAAAGAATTAAGAATGTGCGTTGATTACACCGGCTTGAACAAAGCATGTCCCAAAGATCTGTTTGCTTTGCCTCGCATTGAACAAGTCATTGACTCGACGGGTGGCTCGGAACTTTTGTGTTTTCTCGATGCATACTCAGGATACCACCAGATCAAGATGAGGAAGTCGGACCAATTGGACACTTCGTTCACTACACCCTACGGCATGTTTTGCTATGTCACGATGCCCTTTGGGCTGAAAAACGCAGGTGCTACATACCAGCGGACAATGCAACATTGCCTACACGATCAAATTGGTCGGAACGTTCACGCCTATGTGGACGATATAGCGGTGATGTCTGAAAAATCAAATGACTTAATCTCCGACTTAAAAGAAACCTTTGGTAATCTTCGGAAATACAACATGATGCTCAACCCTAAGAAGTGCGTCTTCGGGGTTCTACCCGGCAAATTGTTGGGCTTCATCGTTTCCCAGCGTGGAATCGAGGTCAACCCGGAAAAAATCAAGGCCATCTTAAACATAAACCGTCCGACATGCCTAAAGGACATACAATGACTAACAGGTTGTGTTGCAGCAGTTAGTCGGTTCGTCAGCCGACTTGGAGAGAAGGCTCTGCCGTTGTACAAGTTGCTGAAGAGGGCGGACAAATTCACGTGGACGGACGAAGTAGATGCAACATTGAAGCAGATCAAGGAGATACTTTCCTCAGCGCCTATCCTTGTAGCACCCGAACCTGGAGAGCCCATGTTAATTTACATGGCGGCCACCAACCGGGTAATCAGCATCGTCGTCGTGGTAGAGCGGAAGGAACCAGGCTATGAGCACGGAGTTCAACGACCAATTTACTATGTAAGAAAGGTTTTGACGGAGTCCAAGCAGCATTCCCGCACTACCAAAAGATAGCTTATGGAGTATTCCTTGCTTCTCGAAAGCTAAGGCACTACTTCCAGGAGCACCCTATCACAGTGGTGAGAAAGACTCCACTATCGACATTATCAATAACAGCGACGCTATAGGAAGGGTCACGAAGTGGGGCATTGAACTTGCTGCCTTCGAGATAAACTACAAGAGACGCGACGCTATCAAGTCACAAGCCTTGGCGGATTTCATCGCAGATTGGACGGAGATGCCAGATGCTACCCCAATGCCGGAGCCAGAATACTGGGTGATGCACTTTGATGGATCAAAGCTACTCAACGGCTCGGGGGCTGGTGTACTGCTATAGTCACCAATTGGGGATAAGCTACACTATGTTCTGCAGATCCACTTCGAGGCTACAAACAACATGGAGGAGTATGAAGCACTCATTCACGGACTACGCGTAGCCAAGGATATTGGCATCAAGCACATATTTTGCTGTGGAGATTCCGACTTGGTTGCCCAACAGGTGGCTGGCACCTGGAACGCGCGTAACCCTATGATAGCAGCATATCGAGACGAAGTGGACGAGATAGCCAAGTGCTTCTTGGGCTACGAGGTCAAGTATGTACCTAGGGAGCAAAACAAGGCGGCTGATCTGCTGTCTAAGCTTGTATCAGGGCACAAACGTGTAGGGTTTCGTAGCATGGAAAACAAAAATTTCCTACCGCATACAAACAAACAAGCCAAGATCTATCTACTAGATTGTAGCAACGAGTCGATAGAATAACTCACCCTCGAAGATTCCAAAGTGTTTAACGAGAGCGGATTCTCGTGGGTGATGTAGTCGTACTCTTCCCGATCTCAAGATCGCGTAGACGATCCTTCCGGCGCTGCGTTCCAGCAGCGCTCCCGCAGTCGGTCACACGTTCGGTACTCGACGAAGACCTTCCTCTCCCTTGTTCCAGCAGGCCGTGCAGGTTGTAGCACTCTCCTCGTGATTCCGGCAGCACAACGGCGTGGTATCGGAAGTAGAGGGGAGATCTCGCAGGGCTTCGCCTTAAGCCGGAGCGAGTATGGTGGACTATGAGAGAGCCCTCGACGATCTAGGGTTTAGACACTCCGAGGAGGGGGCTAGGCCGGCGGCTAGGGTTTCACCTAGGCGGCGGCAGTTGCCCTAGGGCCGGTGGCGGCTATGGAGGCGGCGGCGGCTTGGGGCTAGGGTTTAGAGGTGTAGGAACTTGTGTCTAGGAGGGGAGCCCTGCCCCTCCTTTTATGGGTGGAGGGAGGCATGCTAGGGGAGGGGAGTCCCTCCCCAACTCGGACCCAAGGTGGGCCGGCGGTGGAGGTGGAGGGACTCCTCCCCAACTCGGATTCCACCTCCCCTCCACTTCCCAAAATAGCCGTTTGACTTTCAAACTTGGCGTTTGACTTTTTCAAACTAGGATTTGAATAAACCCTCTATTTTGTTCAGCGATGACACCAAGTACATGATGCAATCATACCAACTTGATATAACACATTCATGTACCCTTCCCCTCCGGAGTGCTGGACATTCCGGAACCTTCTAGAACATTCCCGACGAAAACACCGGAACCATTCTCCAACTCCGAAACGGGACTTTCCTTATATGAATCTTATTCTCCGGACCATTCCGGATCTCCTCGTGATATCCCGAGTCCCATTCGAGACTCCAAACAACATTCGGTCTCTTTCTCATCATTCCATAACTACTCAAACAACGTCGAATCCTTAAGTGTGTCTCCCTACGGTTCGTGAATTATGCGGACATGATCGAGACACTTCTCCGAACAATAACCAATAGAGGAATCTGGAAATTCATATGGTTCCCACATATTTCTACGATTACTTTGCGATCAAATGAACCACTTACATACGATACCAATTTCCCTTTGTCTCACGATAGTTTACTTATCCGAGGTTATGATCATCGGTATCTCTGCATACCTAGTTCAACCTCGTTACCGATAAGTACTCTTTTCTCGTTCCCGTGATATGTGATCCCTTGTGAGCCAGTCACATGCTTGCAAGCTAATTGGATGACATTTCACCGAGAGGGCCCAGAGTATATCTATCCGTCATATGGATGGACAAATCCCACTCTTGATCCATGTGTTTCAACCAATACTTTCCGAACACTCAATGCCACCTTTATAGTCACCCAGTTACGGTGTGGTGTTTGATGTCATCAAAGCATCCATCCGGTAAAGGTGATATGAATGATCTCATGGTCGAAGGAATTAGGTTACTATGTATCAGAAAGCATATAGCAATTGAACTATTAAAATGACTTGATCTTTATGCTACGCTTATCTATAGGAGTATGTCCACCATATCATTCTCCTAACGATATGATCTTGTTGTTAATAACATCTCAATGTTCATGATAGGGAAACCACAATCATCTATTAACCAACAAGCTAGTATTATATAGAGGCTTTACTAGGGACTCTTATTTTAGTCTACAAATCACACAAGTATTAATGTTTCCTTGTTAATACTATTATAGCATGAATGTAAACATTTATCATAAACACAAAGATATAATAATAACTATATTTATTGTTGCCTCTAGGGCATATCTCCAACAAAACGAATTCTGCCTGGAGTTTTCCTGGAGCATCTACGGACACCATCCGTGAAGGGAGCAGACATCGACAACCCGGATAGAGTTGACTCTTTCGTCCACATGGTGGCAAAGATCCCTCCGACTTGGACAAAACCGTTCATGAAGTATCTCGAACACGGAACTTTGCCCGACGACGAAGTCGAAAGACGGCAAATAGTATGTCGAGCAATGGTTTATACCATAATCAATGGACAGCTCTACAAAAGAAGCACTACTGGTGTATACCTTAGGTGTGTTTCCCAGCAAGAAGGTATTGAAATCCTATGCGAAATCCATCTTGGAGATTGCGGGCATCACGCCACTCCCCGATCGTTGGTCGCTGAAGCTTTCCGGCAAGGATTCTACTGGCTGACCGCGAAGGCGGACGCCGACAAGCTGGTTGAGACGTGCATGGGATGCCAGTACTATGCCGGACAACCACATGTTCCTGCTGAAGAATTGCGAACGATACCAATAACTTGGCCGTTCGCAGTCTGGGGGCTGGACATGGTTGGTCTGCTACAGACGACACCATGTGGGTTCATGCATCTGTTGATAAATTCACCAAATGGATAGAAGCTAAACCCATTAGAAAGCTCGATGGGGCAACTGCCCTTAGGTTTGTCCGGGATCTAGTGGTGAGATTTGGTCTCCCACATAGCATAATCACCGACAACGGCAGCAACTTGTCACTCAGAGAAGTGGAGGCTTATTGTTGGGACAAAGGCATCCGACTTGACCTTGCATCTGTGGCACACCCACAATCCAATGGTCAGGTTGAGCGAGCCAATGGATTAATTCTACAGGGAATCAAGCCACGTCTTGAGGCACCGCTACATAGAGCAGCTGGAGCCTGGGCGGAAGAATTGCCATCTGTGTTGTGGAGTTTACGAACTACACCCAACAGATCCACCAGCTACACCCCTTACTTCATTGTATATGGAGCAGAAGCCATCCTGCCTTCCGACATCCTTCACGATGCACCAAAAGTTTTTGCCTACGAAGAAGATGATGCTGAAGAATCCAGACGCCTAGATGTGGACCTTCTCGAGGAGGAGCGCGTATTGGCATGCCAAAGATCCGCCATCTACTAGAAGAAGCTATGTAGCTACCATAGTCGCCATGTTCGGCATCGCTCGTTTAAAGAGGGGGATTTGGTGCTCCGACTTAAGCAGAAGAAGTCACACAAATTATCCCCGCCATGGGAAGGACCATTCATCATAAGCAAGGCGCTGCTCAATGGGTCCTACTACCTCGTTGACAATAGTGAACTGAAAGATAGACCCAATGAGGATCATAAGCATAAGCGACGTGACCCGGATGATGACTACCCGGAGCTTGATCGGCCATGGAACATAGCACATCTACGTCCTTTCTACACTTAGCATTTTTATCTATTGTGTACCTCTTATATGATCAATGAAATAAAGATCTCTAGTTCACTCATATTTTTGAGTATTTTACCTCCTTTAGTGTTCCTTTTTGGACCGTATAAAACCTTTATGCACAAGCTTTGCAATTGCACTTGTGAAAATTCTGCCTACGGGCGTTAGCTTAAGTTTTCTGGTCTACACGTTTTTTGTCGTGTTTATGTGGATTCTGGAGTAGTGACTTTCGACACTTATTGTCGGCAATTTTGTGTTTATGTTATTGACGGTGCCATTAGGCATCATCACCTGAGCGCATGGTTCCGACCACGAGTCTTCCGACTCACGAAAAGTCAAGCATAAAAACCACAGTAATGGATAAGCCAGCACTTGCTTAAAAAACATATATACGTGCTGGAACCAGTTCTTGAGTAGCAGGAAATAACAACCATTGTTTTCCGCCTTAAGTTAACAAGTAGTTTTTACGCATAAACATTATGTAGGAAACAAATATTACATATTGTTTTTCATTCCTCTGGCACAGGTGACTTGGACGCAGCATCGTCAGCAGCAGGAGAGCCATCTTCCTCGAAGTCGACAGTGTTGAGGGACTCGGAGGAGCTTTGGCTGTTGCCGTCAATGGTTTTCATGGGCACAAAGACGTTAGGGTCAACCAACTCGGCGACTCTGGTGTCAAAACCCCCGAGCGATGCCAGGATAGCTTCATGATCTATCTTTTGGCCTTCGTTGTCGACCTCGGGGATACCAGAGGTCACCGTGTCGATGTCGGAATTTTCGTAGTGTGCCTTGACCATTGATAGAGCCATCCTCGCGTCGGCCCGTGTACATGAAGCTTTCCAACTTGCGATACGCTCGGGGGCTCGGCGTAGGATCTCCGAGAACTTCGCCACATATTCCACCGCCTTGATGTTAATCTGGAGGGGCTTGGCTATATCCTTGGTCTGCTTGATCACAGTGTTGATAAAGTTGCCGGTAAGAACCATACGTTCCTTTGGCGGAGGAGGCGACCGGGTTAACCCCATAGGAGCTGCAAATTTCCGACAAAGGAACACATGAGTTCAACAAACACAAAAAGTTCAGAGTATATAGCTTACAGAAATACAAGGCGAACAATCACTTACCGAAGATGCTAATCTCGGCCTGCCAGAGAGTTCCCATTCTTGTCGGAGGATCTTGTACGCTTCATGATGGCGCTGATTTTGCTCATCGGCAGCTTTCTTCTGCTCCTTCAAGATCGCGATCTCCTCCTTCAAGCGGTTCATCTTCGTGTTGGTGGACTCCTGCAGGACTTTCATGGAGTCCTCATGCATCTTCATCATATCCTTCCTCTCCTGCTTAAGGATCTTGTTTTCACTATCTAGCTGCTAAATGTGCTTGGATTGTTCAACAATATCCTTAGCCTTGGAAATGGTTTTTGCAAGATGGAGAAAGAGCAGTACACAAGTGAGTACTCGGAGAATGTTGGCACAAGACCAAGTCGGAATACGAAAAAGAAAGGAAAAAACAGACGCTTGCTCTTGATGATTTGTTCCTCCAAGAAGGCAGTTTTACCCTTTCAGCTTCCAAGTCCGTGCATCTTCTGGTACTTGTCATTATCCACGCCTCTCCGAGCATTTTCATTCTGTGAAAACAGAAAAGTTGACGTTGTTCAATCTACTTGGAGCATCTAGCTGGAAAAATTCCACCTAGAAGCTCAGGGGCTACATCGAGAGTTTTTTAACTTAGCAATATGCTTAGTCTTTCTTTAAGCATCTAGTCGGAACTAATTTAGTTACAACTAGAAGCTTGGGGGCTATAGTATAAAGTTTTTAACTTAGTCATATGCTTAGCTTCTCTTTAAGCATCTAGTCGGAACTAATTCAGTTACAACTAGAAGCTTGGGGGCTACAGTATCGAAATTCACAAATACTGCGTATGCTACTCTGAAAGTATCTAGTCGGAATAATTCATTCAAACTATATGCTTGGGGGCTACAGTGAGAAGTTTTCTAGCTTAGTCACTCTTAGAGCATTTAGATGCAAAGACCTATGATTTTCCGTCTAAGTCCTCGGGGGCTACAGTGGGATACTCATATGAAATGTAAAAGGCAAATAAAACTTAGAAGTGCAATGATATTGAGGTTGGTAGCGCTCTCAGCAAGCAACTTGCCAAAAGAAAGGCTGTTCCCTTGCAGGATTTCTGCTTGCCGGAGAAGTTCCTCAAGACCACATGTTGTAGATGTCGGCGCCACACCAAGAACCAAAGTGGAGCTACCCGGTGTAAGTGCCGGATAGACTATCTTCGGGAATTATAATGTCTTCCTAGGTGCGGAGGCGCCGCCTTCGGCAGACGTACCACCCTCCACCACCGCCTTACCGTTACCGATGGCATCCTTAGCCGAAGCTTCAGCCATTTGGGTTGCGGCAATTTCTTGCGTCGCCTGCTCGCCGACGACGGCAAGCTCCGTGGAGGCACCTGAGTCCACTTCCATGGCGGAAGGGCCAGATGGTTCTTTGGCCTGTGAGCTTGTCGGAGTGGACGTGGGCTGGACACTGGGAGTGACAGGGGTGATGGCGGGAGATGCGTGGGGAGACACATCATGATGCAACATATCCTTAATGTTTCTAGAAGCCCCCAAAGTTTTGGAGGTCTTCTTCAAACTGGTAGTAGCCTTTTTCCTGAAACGTACAAAAAGTATAAGTACAGGAATAAGACAAACAATGGACAATGTCGAAGAGAAAGAAGCTTACACAAGAGTGGGTGCTTTGGCAAAAGGGATCCCGGTAACCTTTCTTTTCTCCGCCTCCAGGGCGGCGGTAGTCTTCTTGGAGGCTCCACCCTCCGTCTTCTTCTTCTTCTTCTTCTTGCCTCCGTCGACAGCGTCAGAGGTGGAGCTCTTCCGCTTTCACGCCAACGGGACATCGTCGTCGGACACGATGATGACTTCCTTCATCTTTGGATCATATATTTGGACAACCATGCTATCCTTCTCTAGATCGCTAAGGTGTTAAGTGAAAACCCAAAGTGTTAGATGAGATGGTAATTGCTAGAAGGAAGAACTGGAGTATATGTCATACACGAAAAACAAAGAGGTACCTTTGGGCACTTGCTCTCTACGAACATGTCGTAGGTGATGGTGAAGCCATGCTTCCTATCCTTCACCTTGACGATTTCCTTGAGGCGGAACTTGACGGAGTTGCTCGAAAAGTTGTCCTCGGAGATGCGAAGGCTATCCTTCCTCTCGTTGGTATACTCGTGCATCAACTTCAAGTAGTGCTGCAGAGGCTGGATCCGCCTGACGAACCAGCACATGGCCAGGTCCAATCCGGTCAGACCCGTCTCTACGAACCACTCTATCCGCCTTATAGCGCGGGAAGCGTCGATGTTGGAGGGAAGGGAGGCCTGGGATCTCCATGTCGAGGCTTCGGCGGCAGCTCCATCGACGAAGTTCGGATACGTCGCTTATCGGCCGGCCAGAGGGATATCTGGGCCGTAGAAGTACGTCCATTGCCAGTTCTTGCTAAGCGCGAGTATGCTATTGGGGGAGAGGTTCTGAGGCTGTACTCGGTAATGGTTGAGGACAGCTAGGAAGAAATTGGAGATGGGCAGGGAGACGCCACGTACCATTTGAGCTTTGAGGTACACCTTCTCTCTGGCTTGGGGAGAAGGGGTGACCTCGCCGGCCGGCGCCTCCCGCCAGGTGAGCCCCTCCGTCGCGGGGAGGTAGCCCTCGATGATCATATTCTTGATGTCGCGGTCCGTAATATCCGAACTGCGCCAGTCCCCCTTGTGGGAGTCGTTCTCCTCCTCTAGCAGCTCCAGCGCCACTGAGTTGTGGTCGTCATCGGTGGATTCAACCACCACAGATTTGGGAATCACCAGGCCCTCTAGGGGCACGATGACGGTGTTCGTCGGCTTTGCCGCGGCATCGCCTGATGCTGCCATGGAGAGGGCGGAGCTACTGCTGGCCATTGGGAGGTTGCGGTGGTGACTGGGAAAGGTCGAGGAGCTAGGGTTTTATGCACGGTGACCGGAGAGCTCAAGGAGGCGCTCGAGGGAGGAAGAAGACGATGCAGAGGAGAATGAGGTGAAAAGTAAAATTTCCACCGCTGTCACAATTTATAATCTCCGGCATCGAGATTCGTGTAGCATGATCAAACGGTTGTCATGTGGGCGACGTGTGCAGGCGCGTGCGCGGAAATTTCTCCATGTTCCCAACCGTCACCGCCAACGGTTCGTATCGCTCGCGCGGGAAAAACAGACATGATTGCGTTTTCTGCATGTGTGACTTACGAGGCATTGCTGACCTATGTCTATGTCGCCCTAGCTGTCACTGGCAGATTAACCATCACATCAGAATACTCCGGCATGGACGGATCTAATCCGGCTACGGAAAAGTATGATAGAAGATTCAGCAATTCTCCGACTTACAAATTGAAGACGGAGAAAACCTTGCAGGGTTCTTTGGGAGGACTACAAGATGTTGCTTGAAGATTTCCCGACATCCATCTAGACAGAGCATTCAACGTGAAGAGGCAAGACGGCGCAAGATCTCGGAGTTCTCCGGGGGCTACTGTTGGGGATATGCTATATGGGTATCCTCATAGCATGTCTCCTATCCGGGTTCCACATTCATAACAAGTTACTTGGGACTTGTCCTTTGCTGCAACATGCACAACATTGCTTCCAGTCCTTGGGGCAGTGTCGGTGTTAGTGGCGACATTGTTGTTGTTGAACTTGGGTGGAGCACGATTGGAGTTGTCGGGGTTGTTGTGGTTTCCTCCGGGCCTTGGGTTTCCATGGTTGGGATAAGTTGGACGGTTCATCGGGGGTCTGTTGGTTCTTGGGGAAAATCCTGGAGATGGGTTGGGCGATACTTTGGTGTATGGTGGGTTCCTGGTTGATGCATCATGCGACGCTTGCGGTTCTCATTAGCTTGGTTGATCTTTCCTTCCATCTGAATGGCGAAATCCACTAAGTCTTCAATATCAGCAAAGGGGATATTGACTAACACTGTCTGCATTTCATTGTGCAGACCATTCAGGAACCTCTCCTTCTTCTTGGCTTCAATATCTATCTCATCCGGTGCATACCTAGCCAATGACAAGAATTTGTCACGGTATTCCACGACGGTCATCCTCCCTTGCTTCAGTTCCCTGAATTCATCTCTCATCCTCTTGATCAAACCCGGTGGCACATGGGTTCTGCTGAACTTGACTTTGAACTCTTCCCAAGTCATCATCTGACCTCCTGTCATTGCGCGAACACTGTTCCACCATGCTCTTGCATCTCCAGCCAGGTAGTGGGTAACAAACAACACTTTCTCGTTAGCTTCCACTCCTGCAACTTCCAGATTGTTCTCCATGGTTTGCAACCAATCATCGGCATCGAGGGGATCTTCTGACTTAGTGAAAACGGGTGGATTGGTGTTCTGGAAATTCTTGATCCTAGATCCATGGTTGTCCTGATTTCCATGGCCTTGATTGTTGTTGGCCATCTGAGCTATCTGTTGAAGGGTGGCTAAGTTGGCTTGACGTTCGGCTCTTTCGGCTTCGCGGTCAGAAACCAACATTTGCAAGATTTGCAACATATGGTATGGGGATGAAGTGCTTCCTCCGCGAGGCATCTGAAGATTTGAGATAGATCATGAGAAAAGAAGGAAATTTCTAAGGTTCCGGAGTTTTGTGTTTGAAAAGTTTCAAAGTTTGACTCAGATTTTTCTAGCAACTTTCTTTTCATTCATTCATGGCACACGATACAAACACACACCACAACAAAGGAAAATAGATGGTTTTAAGAACCATTCTGTGAAACTACGATACAGTGGGACCGAATACAACTCACTAACGCTAGTGCTCAAGTGCTACTACTCCTCGGAGTCAGTGTCCTCATCATCCTCATCATCATCGATGAAGGGGAAGTCATCCTCATCGGTGAAGAAGTCCATGGCCGGATCCTCCAGAAAGTCATCATCATCACTGAGATAGGAGTAGGGGTCTCCACGAAGGTCTTCCCCTGCATTCTCCCTCTCTTCCAACTGCATGTCTCTCTCGTGGATAGTCTCCACCAACTCTGTGATCCGGTGGCGAAGACAGGCAATGATGCGCTCCTTCTTGTCGAGCTGACGGCGACGAGACTGGCGATCCTTCACTAACATGGCAATATTCTGATCCTTCTTGTTGGTGATGGCGTACTTGTGGTTGGCGTAGGAGCAGGCATTGTCTAACTCCTTCTGACGGTCATACATCATGAAGCTGAGGTGGTCCAATTGACTCTTCAGCTCATGGTGATATGGGGCCTCCAATGGCTGTCCCATAACATCATGCCTTGGGTAGAACTCAAAGCGGGTACCCTTGATCTGATTGATACTCTGCCCACACAAACGGGCAAGAGCTTCCTGCATGGCCCTGACAAGTCCATCGAGCCAGTTGTTCTCTCTCAAGGTGAACTGAATTCCCTCTGAGGTGGGGGCTTCAATCTTTCCCCGGAGACTTACAACAACTAGCCACTACAAATCCTCCCCTTCCTGATCATTGAGCTGAGCTCCGAAGAACTCGGGATGCGGACGCTCCAGCATCTCTGACAGCTGGTCCAGGTCACGCTCAAAGATGACGTCTCCTCCATTCCCCAACTGATAAAACTTGTTATACTTCACGTCCATCTATAAGAATATAGGATGAGTAAGTTAGTAGAGTGATCAAGTGTGTCAAATTTTATGTAAGTTTGCAAGATTTTTTTTGAGGAACATTAATTTTCATGAAAGAGTCTAAGTGATAAGGATGAGAATAAGTTTTTGTAAATACTCACTTCCTTGGTTCTGAAACTAAGTTTTTGATTCAAACATCCATTCTAAACTAGGGTCTCCTATGGTCAAGATGGCTCTGATACCAACTTGTCAACACCCGGATTTTTAATCCCAGATGCCTGTTATGCCATACATCGCAATCCCAGGATTTACATTTTTGCGAGACATAACAGATTGGATATCACAGTACATCATCCATTACAAACCGTAGATAAGGTCTTACACAAATAAGGATCTCATGATCCAGTCTTAATACAATTCAAGCAGCGGAAATAATGTAATAATAACGATAGCGTAGGCGAGGCTCCATCTTCATGGTCACATGCAATGCTGACGATGGGAGATGATCCTAGTTGTCGTAACCTTCCCGCTGTCTGTCTTCCTGATACTACTCCTCATAGTCTGGCCATGGAAATAGCCAGGGACAAAGCCATGAGTACTCTTTAAGTACTCGCAAACTAATAATAACAAGTGAAGTGGTTTTGGAATAGGAAGTACTAATCTCTAGGGTTATTTTGCAAAAAGCCAGATTTACCTCTACTAAGTTCAGAAGCAAATTAAAAGTTTTATAACACCTAAGTGGGAACTTGAATTTCATGTCACAACTCTGTTGTGGTCAAGTCAAAGTCATAAATCATTTCATAAGTCATTTTGAAAACATCTGACGACGGAACAGTATGGCCACTCTAACTGTCCATAATCGCGGGCGCGGCTATTCGAATAGTTTGACACTCTGCAGAGATTGTACACTTTCACCACAACATTCAATACATCCGTCAGGAACAATCCTGAATTCACCATACTCAGTATGCGGATAATCAATCCTAACCTTTCAATTACACGCCCTAGTATAGGCACCTCTCCTGTGAGTTTGGCCTCCCAACCATGACCAACTGTCATCTTGCGAACTGCACATGTGGACAATCTTCACAAGGTAGCCTCAGCTTAGACCTTGGCAGCAAGGGAACCCATACTAAGGTATATAAATTTCCAGTCAAGCCCTACCCAGATTTCGGGTATTGTGGTTGTACGGTAAAATTGGAATGGTATCGCATCCAGACAACCATCAGTTTTGTAAAGGGCTAAGGCTCATGCCTTAACATTTTCATCATCAAAATCATCTGGTGTTCAAGAACACATGTCAAAACATTTCAGTAGAATGACTCATCATTCTAAGGTTTTCATAACCATTTTCACCAAGTATTCCCATCTAAAGTTGATCAAGTTTTATGCTTAGCACTAGCAACTATAGGTGGGCGTAAACACTAATGAGGGGTGGTAATCAGTGTATCTCATCTTCTTTCAATCTCATGCCTCAGGATGACATCAAGATTATCTAACTTAGGCCAAGTTTTATGCTCTTTATGCTACCTTTAAATATCTTTCTGAAATCTACAAGTCACTAAGTAAACTCTAAGAGAAAGCTTTAATAAAGAAATAAAGTACTAAACTTACAAGTAAAACTAGGATGGGGTATCATCAAATGTATCTAACCAAGCATGCTCAATGCATGGCATAGATTATCTAACTTTCATAGTTGCAAGGGTTAGCTTGCAAAGTCAATAGCTTTCCAAGTCAACTGGTAGTATTAGGCTTGCCTTATGCAGAGTAGTGGTTGAAGTTCTCCTTGGCTTCTTCCTCGTAGTATCCTCCTTCCTCCTCGTATCCTTGGTCGGTACTAGCGTCTATAAATAAATACGAGGTACACAATCACCACACAATTATTAACTACTCTATTTAGCACACCAAGGTTCACACTAGATGATCTAGCATCATCCCTATTATCACAAAGATTAAAGCACTTGCCTTATTTATTTTATTTTAGAAAAGTAATTTCTACTCATTAAAAAACTACTTAAGATTTAATATTATCCAACTCAAACATGGGATCATGTTGACACATGTCATCACCACATATTTCAGTACATGGGAATGTGATTTAAAGTGGTGTCACAATTTAATAAAGTTTAACCTTTTTTATTTTTATTAAATAAAATGACTAGAATGGCCTATGGGGCATTATTTTATTACTTGATCATTATTTCTGCAAGTAAACCTAGATATTTTTATATATTTTGAAAGGTATGGTTAAATGTTATTTTTGAGAGTTGGAATCAACTCAAAAGCTTTTATGGTTGAATTTTCAAAAATATTTGAATGCAGAAAAGCTTCTGCCTTGTTATTTTTACCATGGGTGGTCTACAACTCCAATTGGTTTGAATCCAACGGGCTTGGATTAAGCACTCCAGTATCTTTCTAACAAAATTGGTTTCATGCATTTTGGTTTAGTGAATCGAGCTGGGTTGATTTCTGAATCTGGGTACAGAACTAAGTTTAGAACTAAATGGAAAAACCTAAATTTGAATTGCTGGGTCGCACGGGATGTTTAACTGGGCCGGCCCACTACGCATAACGCGCGCGGGCTGATTAAGTGGTTGTCCCCACTCGTTAGTGAGGCAGAGAGTAGGAAAGCGGTACGTGGTGGTCTCTAGCTCTAATCCTATGGTTGTGGTTCATCGTCCACGCCTGAACAGGACGCGCCGAGGTTGAACCCTAGCGCGGCCAGCGAGGGTCGACGGGGGATCACCGGGGCTCCGGCGATGGTCGGCGATGAGGGCGAACGACGAAGTCGACAATGGCGATCCTCCTGGTACCGACAGCTCCTCCTGGGGCGGCTCCAATCGACAGCGCCTCTCCTCCTCTACAACGACGAACTCCGGTGAAATTTTGGCCACCTGGTGCTCGCCTTGCTCCGGGGGTGAGTGGGTGTGATCGGTGAGAGGTGGGAAGTGAGATGGTGTGCTCAAATCGAACGGGGGTGGCCTCCTTTTATAGTGCCTGAAGAGGACCGACGGGCGCGGGTGGAGCTCGTCGTGGTCTTCAGCACAGCGTGCTAATGGCATGGGCGACGATAGGGACGGTGCGTTGCCTCCTGGCGAAGCTCAACGACTTGATGGCGAGGCGTGGGGCGGTACGGAACAGTCGGAATGTCGCGACGCTCTGGGCGGGTCCGACGGTGATTTTAGTGGCGCACAACGTCCATGGTCCGCGCGGCGGTGAACGGGGTTATCTGGTGGGTTGCTGGGGGGCTGGCGATTACGCACGCAAGTGGCGAGGGCGGCGCGCGGTCGGTGGGCTGGTGTCGCGTGCGGCGCTCTGGCGCGCTCGTAGAGAAGCTGGTCGCGAGCTTGTCGTGTGGTCCAGTGGCTGGCTGCGCTCGAGGCTTGGACAGGAGGTAGCGGTGGACGGTGTTGCGTGTCCCAGACAAGGATGGCGAGGCTAGAGCTTCTCCTAGCTCGCTGGCGACATGGGGGTGGCAAGGGTGCTCTCGGCATGGTCACCATTGATGGCTATGCATGCTCACAGTGGTGCTAAGGGGGTGTTTGTTTGGGCTTTTGGTGGCTTTCCAGTGGAAAAAGCCAGACAAACTGACCAAACGGCACAGCTGCGCGGTGGGCTTCGGCCAAAGTGGTTGGCGAAACAGGAGATACAGGGAAGCAGGTCCGCAGGTGCTTCCCGGGGCTGCGAGCGAAGTGTTTTCATCTTTGGACATTTGGTTAGAGGAAATTACAAGCAAACTGCCATCCTGAGCCGTATCACCACCCCACCGACCGGACCGATGGACCTCCTCCTCGCTGTTCTTGCCCGACCCCCGCCGGCCGACCGCCCGACCCCATCCCCCACCCCCCGGGCCAACCTCGTCCCCGGCCGACCTCCTCCCCATCCCAAGTCAGTTCCAAGGCTGACCCCATCCCCATCCCAAGGCTGACCTCCTCCTCGCCCGACCTCGTTCTTGGATGTGCGGGAGCAGCGGCCGGCCATGGTGCGGGAGCAGCGGTCATCCATGGTGCGGGAGCAGCGGCCGGCCATGGTGACTATGCGTCGGGGAGCAGCGGCCGGCCATGGTGACTAGGCGTTGAGGTGCGGGAGCAGCGGCTGGCCATGGTGACTAGGCGTCGGGGAGCAAGCGTGGGAGGGAAGAAGGAGAGGCCGGGGAGGAGAAGAAGAGCAGCGTCCGGTGGCAGAGCTAGGTGGCGGAGGTGCGCGTGAGTGGCGGGGAGCAGCGGCCGGCAGCGTCGCTGGGTGGAGGACGTGAAACAGAGAGATAAGGAAGAGGAGAAAATAAAGGAGAGAGAGGACAGCAGCTGATTTTTTTCCTTTTTATTCTCTCTTTTTTTTAATTGAAAATTTTAAAGCATACAACCAGACATATTATCCTTTTACTATAAAAAAAATATGTAACAGCAAGTGTCCTTTTTTATACTTTTGCTGTAGAAAAAAAATGTACTTCAGCTATAGTCACCATGGCCGGCCGCTGCTCAACGCCTAGTCAGTCAATAACAATATATGCATTTATGCACTTTAATAATGAAAATATGTTATATAAATTACAGGAACATTACAGACAATTTTTTAGCATATAGTCAGTCAGCCAGCCAAGTTACCAAACGGTCAAACTCAGAGAAGTAGTTTTTCCTACACAGCAGCTTTCCTGGCACAGCAGCACAGCCAGCCAACCACAGCCCAAACAAACAGGACCTAAGGCTAGTTAACTTAGTTTGATCATCTACTGAGAGTGTAGAGTGACCTAGAGAGGGAACAAGGTTGGCTAAAATCACTGCTTCTAATAATGTTTTGTGTTTGTTTGTTTGCTGCTTACAAGGTGTTTGATGAAATGGCCGCAAGAGATTCAAATTTGAATTTTGGATTCAAACTTGGTGGGTTTGCTAGTTACATACTAGGAAGTCTCTAGTCAGTTGGATTGGTCAAGGGGCACTGGTTTGGTTGAGTTTTGAAAATGTGTGATCTTCACATATGTTATAGATTCAATTTTAAATTGTCATTTGAATGGGTTTGCCAAATGTTTCTGCAAGTTTGAAAGGTGGGCTTTGATTCACTTTTACTTGGTCTAGCAAGGGGTGAAAAGAATTGGAAAAGTTTCTGTTTGAAATCTTGGACTAGAAACACTCAAAGTGGCCTAGTGAGCAAGATTGACAAAAATAACCATTTGCCTTATTTGATTTGTTTTTGATTTTTTCTTGATTTGTTTCTGCTTGGAAATGTTTTAGATGATGTTGTATTCATCTTTAAACCATTCCTTGATATTTAGATCAATCACACAAGTCCATTCATGTATTCACACAATCATCACATACACACATGCATTCATAATGATTTGAATTAACACAAGTTTTTGTTAACCCTAATTTTGGTGATTGGAATTTGATAATCATTGTTCAACATTTTTGGGATGTTACAAGGGGGATATGGTGTCCACGACCATTAATAAGGTTGTGTCATCGATGATGACACAGACATCCAAGCATCACAAATGGTGGATTTAAACCACAATACAATTTAAACCATACAAGAAATGTATGCATATTCCAACTACACATGCAAAAAATACAAGCATCTTCATCATCTAGTACATGCAAGTGGTCTCATAGAAAAATCTATACAACAATTGAAATAATCGATTGGAGATTCAGGGGTCGGGAGGTGTGAGTCCCTTGCGCATGGCTTAATAAGATTAATAGTGTACCATACCAACAAATTGCAACTTCTTTTCCGGAAGCTCATTTGAAAAAAACTCTAGGGTTAAGCGTGCTTAGCCTAGAGCAATTTAACGATGGGTGACCGACTAGTAAGTGGGTACCGGGTGCGCACGAATGAGGACAAAATGCGCAGAAAAGACTAGTGTTGGTCTGTGGGGTCAGCCTAGAGATCCTATTGAGCTGCCAGGAGTGATAGCCGCTGGTCTAGAGAGGCCGGGGTGTTACAAGTGGTATTAGATATGAACCTCGCGGTTACACGGGGCGTGCGCGGGTCAGGGGTGGACATGTGGAGCATGACGTGTGTGTCCTGGAGTGGACACGACATGGCACATGTGACGGCACTAGACGCACAGATGTATGCCAAGAGGGGAGGTTCCTGACTTGTGGTTGATTGACGAGGGCGTCGATCTTCTAAGGGTGGGTGTATGTGAGACTCATGGCTTAATAGGATTGATAGTATCCTCATACTAATAAGCTGCAACTTCTTTTCCGAAAGCTCATCTTAAAAGAACTCTAAGGTTAAGCGTAATTGGCCTAGAGAAATTTGAGGATGAGTGACTGACCGAAAAGTGCGTACCGGATGCACACAAGTGAGGACAAAGTACGCAGAAAAGACTAGTATTGATCTATGGGGTTAGTCTAGAGATCCTATTGAGCTGTCAGGAGTAACAACCGTTGGTCCGAAGAAGCCGGGGTGTTACAGGAGGCAGATGGGGAGTGTTGGAGAGGGTGGAGAACGGGTTTATTTGGCTGCCAAGGTTGACCCGATGGCGTAATCTGGCATGGATTGAGGTACCGGGGCTCCCAGCACGGGCCTTGTGGGCAGGGGCCAGCTTGGGGTTGTCGGCTGTTGTATTGGACTTTAAAATAGGCTGGCGGGTTATCGGGACCGTGTTATGAGCCAAAAACTGGGCCTAGTCCTCACGGGCCTATCGGGAGCGTTATTGAGGCCTCTCATATGGAGATGCTCTTATCGTGTATACATTTTTCTTAATATCTAGTAAAATTATTTGAAGTCTAAAAATATAAAATTTGATCACATTATACTCTCTTCGTCTTGAAATAGATATTGTAAAATTGAGACAAATTTACGATATCTATTTTGAGAGCTAGAGGGAGTAGACAAAAATATTAGCACTTACGTTGTCAAACCAATATCACTAGGCACATCGTGACATGCAACTTTCACTATAGTCGTAAATAGTTTTCCTATAAACTTGATCTAATTTTCAATTGTCACATTCGGAACGAAGCTGGTATAATAAAAATATAAAAACTCTTAAAATTAATAACCTCTAACTACTCGCTCCATATTAATATCCTTAATTTTATCTAGATTTGTATGTATCTAATTAAGTATTTTGACTAAATACAATCATATCTAGATAAATTGAGACCATTCCATACATAGACATTGGATAGATGGCAATACTAGTTAAAATAGGTGGTAATTCAGTAAAGGTATTATATTTTTCTTAGGATCTGTCAATATGTTTGTCCGTGTTGACCAATATATCACTACAAATTTGCTTTGACATCACAAAAGTACTTTTTTTAAAATGGAGGGTGCGAGCATCTGACCTCTGTATTGAAAAGATGCATACCCTAATCCCCACAAAAGTAAATGAAAAGAAAGAAACATATCTATTTTTGTCTCAATAAACCGACACTATTAGGAAATAGCACCCGGGGCACATCAAAATCGATCGATCATCCATAATGCACCTGCAGTGCGCCACAAGCCGCGTGCTGCGGGTAGATTTTACCCACAGCGCACTGCATGGTGTGCTGCGGATAAAAAATTTACCCGTGGCGTACCGGAGCAGTCGTTGTCAGCGCGGTTGTCATTGCCTCGTCGGAGAGGTCACCACTGTTGCCTCATCGGAGAGGTCGCGATCGTCACTGCAAGGAGGAGGAGGAGGCCACCGTCGTCACTACAAAGAGGAGAAGGAGGAGGCCGCCGTTGCCATCGTCACTACAAGGAGGAGGGGAGGCCGCCGTCGTCACTGCAAGGAGAGAAGGAGAAGGAGGAGGCCAGAGCAAGGAGGCCCGAGAGAGGAGGCCAGAGAAAGGAGAAGGAGAAGGAGAAGGAAAAGGAAAACGATAAGAAGAAAGGAGAAGTAAAACGAAAAGGAGAAGAAGAAGGGAGGAGAAGGAGAAGAATGGGAGGTAAAAAGGAGAGGGGGTAGCTGGCCAGCCGGATTCGAATTTCGAATCCCTCCCACACTTACTTGTGGTGTACTACATGGTGTGCCACGGTTAAGTGGCCCCATCTTTTTTTTTCAGGAAAATTTCTTATGTCTGTCATACCTTTTTATCCTTTTCAAATTTTGAAAATCTAAAAAATCGCTAAACAATCAAAGATGGTTGCGAGCGGATGCGAAATTTCGTGCTCATCATTTTGATATACTGAATTTTTTTTAATTATATGCAAAAGTTATGACCGTTTTACCGTGACATGACTTTTTTCAGGAAAGTCCAAATTTATGTTTGTTAATTTTCCTAGAAACTAAACTACATAACCACCCTATATGTGAAAGGATTTTATTTTTTAAAAGTATTTTTTATTTTTTTATTTTTTTACAAAACTTAAAAGTTAATCCACCGAGAGGGCACCACATGGCTATTTACCCACAAGGCATCACCTACCATGTGCGTCACATGGATTACCTATAATTATTTTTACCTAATAGCGTGATTTATATTGTGGGTCATGACTTTCCCAATCCCCATCGCATGAACGATGAATAGCAAGAGAAGGTTTACCCTATTCTTCTTTATCTACTCCCTCCGATTCATATTAATAAGATCAAGCCCTCAACTTTATCTAGATATGGATGCATCTAATCTAAATATTTCACTAGATTTATAAAGTTAAGACCATTGAACAGAAGGAAGTAAGTTTAAATCGAGACACTACCAATGTTTAGAGAACTTAAACATTGTCGTGTCATGACTTATGCAACACTACTAACGATGCAACTGGGACGGGCCTGCCGCCAAACCCGCCTCCCATCCCACCAGCTGAGCCCATCTGTTCTATTTCTAATATCCGATTGTCCCGACATGATTACCGCTAACTGTCCTATTAATCCCACCTGTAACCGGGCAGCGTATAGAAGTATTGTGGAGACAACTTAGTCCATGCGGAGAGGAGTTAATGGTGCAGCTGTTAGACTCTAGGCCGTTCGGTCCGAGTTGTACTGATTGGTAGTTTGATCCGGCTAATCCCACTGTGTCCCGGCGGACTGATTAGGCGGGAGGCGGGTCCATCCCACATTCCCACCTGCATCGTTAAACACTACGTGCTGCCACTTGAAAACCGCCAAAAATCTTCTTCCTCCGGCCATCTCCCGGGTACACCAGCCGTCCGCATAATAAATCCCATCCACAAGCCGATGAAAAGTGGGGCCGGCATCACATGTCCGTGGAGCATCCCCGCGTAGACCTACTGTGTGCAAACCAGCTCAGTGAAGAAAAAAAAAAGGCTCAAACGATATCCCCTTGCTCCCCTGAGCTCAAACGATATCCCCTCCAAAAACCCCCCAAAACCTCGCCACCTTCGCCACAAATTCACCTCGATTTCTCAAAATTTAGCCTCAATCCCCTCCGAATTCAGCTCGGTTTGCCATCCACATCCATGGAGCTGCAGCTCACGCCCCTCCGCAGCCTCCCGACGCTCCACCCCAGCACCACCATCCACCACACCAAAGCCACGGCCACGCCGACGGCCAACACCGTCTCCGCCTGCTTGCTGGAACCGCTCAAGCCCCGGCCGCAGCTCCCACGGCGGGTGCTCCTCCACGGGCGTCGGCGCAGCAGCCCCGTCGACCTCCCTTCCCTCTGCGCCGCCATCGAGCAGCTGGTCACCGAGGGGCGGCACCGGGAAGCCTGCGACGCGCTCCGGGACGCCCGCGCTGGCGCCCCCTTCGTGGCTCTCCCGGCGCCCACCTACGACGCGCTGGTCACGGCTGCCTCCGCGCTGAGAGAGGCCGGGGCCGCGGCGGCGGTGCTCTGGCACATGGAGAGCTCCGGGTTCGAGCCCGACCAGTACATGTGGAACCGGGTGCTGGGGATGTATTTGGTGTGCGGGATGCTCACGGAGGCGCGCGAGGTGTTCGAGGGAATGCCAGCCCGTAGCAGGGTCACCTGGGGTGTGATGATGGGCGGGCTGGTTGACGGGAAGCGTCCCCGCGGCGCGCTGGCGCTGTTCGGGGAGCTGTGGGAAGAGGTGGGCGTGGGTGCTGGGCCTAGGGTGCTCGTGGTGGCTGTCCGTGCGGCCACGGTGTTGGGGTCGGTGCATGCTGGACGGGAGCTGCATTGTTGCGTCGCCAAGATGGGGATGTGCGAGGACCAGTACCTGCCATGTGCGCTCATCGACATGTATAGCAAGTGCGGGCGGGTTGATGAGGCGAGGCGTGTGTTCGATGGGATACCTTGGAGAAGTGTCGTGGCGTGGAACACGATGTTGGCCGCATATTCGCTTCATGGGTGCAGTGACCAGGCGTTGGACCTGTACCACGACATGTGCCAGAGTGGTGTTGGCTTGGATCAGTTCACATTCTCGACGATGCTCAGGGTTTTCTCTAGGTTGGGTTTGCTGGAGCATGCAAAGCAAATGCATGCTGGCCTGATCCAAAGTGGGCTGCAGATGGACATTGTTGGGAATACTGCACTTGTTGATCTGTACTGTAAGTGGGGTCAGATGGAAGATGCAAGGCATGTTTTTGAGAGGATGCCTAGCAGGAACCTCATCTCTTGGAATGCTCTAATAGCAGGGTATGGTTACCATGGCATGGGGACTAAGGCTATTGAGATGTTTGAAAGGCTGATAGCTGAAGGGATTGCTCCAAACCACGTGACGTTTCTGGGGGTGCTAAATGCATGTAGATTTTCCGGCTTTATCGACAAAGGGAAGAGGATTTTCCAGTTCATGGCTCAAAATCCAAAAACGAAACCTCGTGCAATGCACTATGCTTGTGTTATTGAGCTTTTTGGCCGGCAGGGGCTACTAGATGAAGCCTATTCAATGATAAGGAAAGCACCATTCACCCCAACTGCCAATATGTGGGGAGCCTTGCTCACTGCTTGTAGGATTAACAAGAATATTCAGCTTGCTAGATTAGCCGCGGAGCAGCTCTTGGCGATGGAACCTCAGAAAGTGAACAATTACATTGTGCTTCTCAACTTGTATATTAGCTCTGGGAAACATGATGAAGCTTTGACTGTAGTTAACACCTTAAAGAAGGCGGGGTTATATATGGGTGCTGCTTGTAGCTGGATCACACTCAAGAAAAAAGATCACAGGTTTTTCTTTAATGATAGTCTCAACCCAAAAAGTTCAGAAATTTACCGCAGGCTAGATACATTAATGGAGACGATAAAAGGACTTGGTTATGTCAGCGAGGAGGAAGAATTGCTACCAGATATTCTTCCTGATGAGCATGAGACATCAAAAGTTTACCATAGTGAAAAGCTTGCAGTTGCTTTTGGCCTTATCAGCACATCTCCATCTGCTCCCTTGACGATCAACCAAAACCATCGGTTATGCCGCGACTGCCACACGGTGATCAAATTTGTGACACAAGTTACAAAGAGAGAGATTACTGTAAGAGATGCTAGCAGGTTTCATCACTTTAAACTTGGAACATGCTCTTGTGGTGACTACTGGTAACTAGGTATGTCCAACTGAATGATTGTTCCACCTTGTCTTTATCCGAAGGCATGCTAATTCCTTGTGATCTAGGCCTGCGCTGCAATTTGATGGAACTAAAACCAAGCAACTATTGAGTGATAAGCAGCAAGAACTTGATTTTCACTTTCTGAAATATCAAATGTGAAATCCATAGCAGAGTTGATACAGTTGACCTACAAGCTACTTCCCTGATTTTATATGTTGCCTGTAGTGTGACACTCGAACATGGCATACCTGACTTTTGGCATAGTTTCCGTTGTTTGTTAATTTATGGTTTTATGAGATTTTTTTTCAAGTCTTTGTCTTGTCATGTTTGTTCTTGTCTATTGAGATTACATGATAACTGCTATGGCTTATAACCTAAGTTCATACAAATAAAATTCCATTTTAGTAATTGTAGTATCTGATCACACATTTGTGTGGGGAATTTGGCTAGTTTCAGTACATCTGATAATATGCTCTGATTAAATATCTTGTGCTTAGGTTGCATATTGAGCAGTTGTTATCATATAGAATGTTAGGCTAAACAAAAATTGCCGACGGCTGATCATTCAGAAGTTTGGAATCAAATTCTGGACTGGAGAAGCTTCATTGGTCAGGATGAAAGTCTTGGTAAACTTATAATTTTTTAATCTATCTCATATTTTGAAATAGTAAAGTGCATGTTTGATTCCCCTTTATATGCACATTTGCCTTGTTTTCCCCTGTCATTTTACTGCTGTCAAAACTTGTTTGCATGTCTTTGTTAGTAGCTTCTTATATGCTCTTATCAATCTTTGAAAAGTTGGCCTTTATGACGTGCTAAGAAGATTGTTTTCTTTGAGCAAATCAGACCGATACTTTTCCCTCTGTTTTCAGTTTTCCAGTAGCTTTACAAACCTTGTGTGAAACAAGAATCTGCAAAAGTAGCCTGAATATGGGATGGGGTGGCTTTCATACTGGAGATGCCAATATTTACTTGTGTACTGCAAGAAGGAATAAAGCTGAGATGCAACAAAGGATCGAAGGAAAGTATAACACTTTGAGCATCTTTTGACAGCTTGTTTCTAACTGCGTCATAGTTGGAGAAAATTCTCCTGCGGCACTTTTGCTCTGATCTCTTTATTCAGTGCTTGGCAATAAAAAGGGCCACAACTTCCTTCATTGTAAGCAGGCAATCTTTCCTCCCACAACTTCACTCAGCTGACAGAAGTTTGAGAATACAAGATGGCTAAAATGGTGGCTGCTGTCATTGTGTGCGTGTTGGTTTTAGCCCTGGATATCACTGCTGGCATACTAGGACTTCAGGCTCAGGCTGCACAAAACAAGGTATTGTTGCATGATATCGATAAATCTTCTCGGTTTTTTCTTCATGAAATGTACTATTTTGTAATAAAGGTTGTTTTAAACTGATGTCTTCAGCTATTGCAGCTATACCTTCATGGATGGTTGTTATTGCAGAGTAGTTACAGGTGCTTTGTATCAATAGTTTTATCTGAAGCTCTTGTTATTTAATCTTGTTGGCAGACTAAAAAGGTAACGGTGCTCTTCATCCAGTGCGAGAAACCGGTGTATAAAGCATACCAGCTAGGGCTCGCGGCGGCAGTGCTGCTGGTAGTTGCTCACGCAGTGGCCAACTTCCTAGGAGGCTGTGCCTGCATCTGCTCTCAGATGGAGTTCATCCGGGCATCCATCAATCGGAAACTCGCAGCAACTCTCATAGTTCTTTCATGGTAACTTTGCTCTCACCTTAAAAATTATTTTGCAAATCTGCAAGAGTTTATGACTGATAACTGATGTTCGATGTTGTAATAGGCTCGCGCTCATCGTCGGGTTCTCGCTCCTGCTCGCTGGGGCGATGTCCAATTCCAAGTCGAAGACATCATGCGGGTTCGTGCATGGCAAGACCCTGGCCCTTGGTGGGATAATGTGCTTCGTCCATGCGGGGATCACCATTGCATACTACGTCACTGCCACCGCAGCAGCCCACGAAGTTCGTTAGGCCAGCAGGCATCGTGCGTGCTATACTTTCAGCCGAGAGATTATACAATCTGATACTTTCTCACATGAGATCACCATTCTTTTCTTGCTTTTGTTCTTTCGTATCTTTCAGTTTGTGATCTGGCTTTTTACTTCTTTTTAACAACTCGTGGAAGCATCCGGCTCCATCTTGTATCAAAGTTGCACAAAAAAGAATATTATTGTGGTTTGACTGATTTGTCATTGTAAGTTGTAAATGCTTGCCAACCAAAAAATTATTGATGAACTTTTAGCAAATTCATATGTAAATTTTTAAATTCTGGAAAGTGCTATTAAATACTCCCCCTCAACCTACAGATTAAAAGACGTCTATATACATGTGTTTCAGAAAAGGAAAACATTTTATATTTTGGAACATAGGGAGTAGCTCAATGTACAGCAAAGGGATCCAGACAATAGTTTTGATATACAAAGGACTGAATAAACATTACCCTTTTTTGAGAAAAAAAAGTTACCCATTTTCGGTTGTTAGAACAGAAGCTCTTTTTTTTTACCCTGAACTATGAGGCAACAACCCCACAGCAAAATTTATTTCACTAAATAAAAAAACTGTATACAGTAGTTCAGGACATGCCTACCTAATATACAAACACCCACTCATGGCAGTGAGGCTAACCATTCCTTGTATCTATCTATATGTTTGGCCTTAATCCTATGCATAAGGAGATGAATATCATGTATAAAACTACTTTTCCACTTTGCAAAAGTGGGTTTCTCCTTCCTAAAAATAAGTGCATTTCTGATTGTCCATACTTTGTCGGGCAGCAGCAACAGTATCTTGTAAGTCACCATTTCCCCCTGCCCAATCTATTTGAAGGTAGTTCCATGTACGACTGCTAAAATTACACTCAAAGAATAGATGCACACGGTCTTCATGGGCTCTCAAAGGGCAAAGAACAAAATGCTTATCATTAGTGACATGCCAATGTCGATGCTGTAGCAGATCCCTCGTATTCAAACGATCTCTCAACAAGAGCCAAGCAAAGACTTTGGTCTTCATAGTGCAGCCTGACTTCCAAAGCCACTTGAAAACCAACGGTACAGAAATGTGTCTGAATGTGAGCATAGAAATTGGCAGCAGTGTATCTGTCGCCCCAGCAGTAGCTCCAAACGGTCATTTTGGTTAGACAAGGGCGATGACTGCATTAGTTGTTGCACTTCTATCATCTCCTCATAAGCTGGCCGTGAGAGTGGCATATAAAACATTGACGCCAAGTCATCTAGTGAGTATACATACTTTGGCTGCCGACTGTTTGCCCTCTAGAACATATGAATATAAGCATGGAAATCGATCCTTCATGGGGGTCGAACTCCCATTGAACGGCCATTTATCCTCCCAAAACAGGAAAGTGTCACCCCTACCAGGTTTCACTTCTGAAATTGTCCACCAACATCATAACGTCGCGCCACCAAAATGACCCACACAAGTTTTCAGCATGAGGTATTTTGTCAACATAATAAGAGGACCAAACCAATTGAACCCATGGCGTATCAACTCTATTGTAGAACTTGTCTAAATTTTTTTATCAACAAACCAGCATTATGTTTCTGAAAGTTGACGATCCCAAGCCCACTAGACTGTTTTGGCTGACACGCCATTTCCCATGAAGCGAGAGACTGCTTTGGTGTATCAGTGTGATCTCTCCATAGGCACTGCCGAAGGACTCTATCGAACTGCTTTGTGAGAACGAGAGGTAACTGTAGCAAACAGAGGAAATGCAGATGCATGGAAGAAAGTGCCGAGTTGATCAACTGCACACGAGCTCCCTGATTGAGAAATCTAGAACTTACAGACAACTTACGCTCCAATCTACACACCAAGGGCATTAAGTCTCTGATCAAAGGCCTCGTAGTTCCAAGTGGGAGACCCAGATACGTGAATGGCATCGAGCCCACTTGACATCCGAATTCAGCAGCTAACTGTGCAGTAATGTCCTCACTAACATTAATAGGGACCAGTTGTGATTTACTATAATTGATATTTAAGCCCGTGGACATGGAGTATTTTTGGAGAACTTCCTTCAAAGCTCTTAACTGAACAATATCAGCAAGCAGAACCAGAACGGTATCGTCGACGTACTGTATAATTGGGAAGTCGGGATCATTGTTATATGTTGATCCAAATTCTACAAAGTATAGGCCAACTTCTGACGAGTGGAGCGAGGCCCGTCGCCGGGAGGCTTGGGCCGAGTGTAACGAGTTTGAAGTTGGCCCACACCGTGCCCAACGGGGACGCCTGTGGGGGGTGCGGGGGGCGACAGCCCCCCGCGGTACGGTACGGATCGTCGAAGACCTAGGTTTCCACCGATATATAAACCCCTTGTAAGCCGCCGGTTGGGAGAGTTGCATCTGTGAAATCCCCGGCGTTTGTAAACACTCCTCGATATAGTGAAGTTTCGCTGGCTGGCGCCCGTGGTTTTTTCCTCTCTTTGTTGGAGAGGTTTTTCCACGTTAAATCTGTGTCCCCCTTGCTGTGTTTTTGTTTTCGTTCTTCGTTATCTTCTTGTCGCAATTGTAACAATCATGAGTGTCGATGGGTCTATTAATGACTCCTTGATTCATTAGATCATTCACAATCACCTGCAGTAAGATTGGAACCAAACAGGTATAACAGAGGAGAAAGGGGGTCTCCTCGCCGTACACCACGTTTGCAAACAAATGCTCGCATGGGATCCCATTGAGCATAATAGCTGAAGTTCCTGTAGATAGAATTTCTCTGACCCAATCAATCCACTTTCCATTGAAACCCAAATGCTGCATAACTTGGATAATTGCTTCATGCTCTATGGTGTCGAAAGCTTTGGCAAAGTCCAACTTTAAAATAATAATGGGCTTCTTAGAGGCGTGATATAAGAAAAGGTATTCAAACGACCATGCTAAACAGTCTTGGATAGATCTGTCTCTTAGAAAACCATATTGATTTTTGCTAATGCAATCCAAAATTTTCTTAGAACAGAAGCTTTCCCTGGCCCACTGATCAGTGAGCCAATGTTCTTCGTAGAACAGAAGCTTGTTGTCTTTCCTAGGCAAGGCAATTATTGTACAAAAGAACTAAACCAGCACATTATCTAGGACAAGCTGTATACTAGATGATGGTAGTAACAATCAGCTTCCATTTATCAACTAGTTACAGTGCAGGTCTATACAACACAGTCACTATTGATAGCCCTCGGCGCCAGTCAGCACTCGCAATTCACAAAACTGCTCAACACTTCACCTCCCTATCAACTAGTTCCATGCTTGATCCTAGTGCTTTTCATATCAACAAAACAGAAGAATGCACAAGTCGAAAAGAGAAAAAAACGAGCCAGGGGCAACAGCAGGGATTTTTTTGTTAATTCCGGTCAGACATCCGGAAGTCCAGGAACGCTGCCAACTGACTCCTGTCTCTGATGGCCAGAGGCAGATGACTGACCCTCGGACGCCTCGAGGTCAAAAGACTCATCATCCGCCCTGCCCAGTGGAAGCTTCCTACCATGATGGTTCCTGCTGCTGCGGCTATGCTTCGCCACTCGGATCAGTGCCTGGACAATATCTCGCATCGATGGGCGCTTCCGTGACACTCGGCTTACGCATTTGTAAGCCGCAGCCGCCATATCATTGAACTCATCCACATCAAATGCACCTTCTAACCGGGAGTCTGCGATTTCCTCCCATCCACTCTTGCCATCAGCATTGATTGCAGCCTGATCATAGATTGCATTATAGTCAGCATTTACAACATTAGTGTCTTGCAAACTAAATTCTAGAAAACGTCAAGCATGTGAAGGGGGACTTCCTTACAAGCTCAACATATTCCATTAAACCTTGTTGAGGGTTTCTGCCAGCGATCAGTTCAAATAGCAGAACACCGTAGCTGTACACATCACTCTTCTTCGTGAATGATCGCGAGGAGACGTACTCTGGATCAAGATATCCATAAGTTCCACGTATGTTGGCTCCATTTCGAGTAAGCATTTCCTCCCTTGATAAACCGAAGTCGGCAACCTGGACAAGAAAGAATGCTCCTCATATTTCATTTCTAGGAATAGAAGTTTCAGAAACAAAGGCAACAGAGGTAATGCTGAGCAACAAAACCTATTCTATTGAACTGCCAAATTTGTAGAGTTGTTCACATAATCACCATTCACTAAATATGAGAAAAATCATCTGTGTATTTATAAGCAAAGGCTAAAGGATAGATGAGAAGACTCCCGATGTGTATGTCATATATAAAAAAACTCGACCAACAGGCACTAGCACACATGGCATTTTGATTATAAGAAGCAGCCATGAGCATAACCGTGGAGGATATGCCCCTAGCATGGGTGGGCGGGGCATGCATTCGCACCTCTAGTGAACTGAGTAACACTTTGTTCTCTTTATGTGTATTTAATTATTTATAAGAATAGGGTATTTCAGAAACAGGTTAATCATGTAAAGGATGTTTCGTGGATTTTCATATTCTGCAAGTATGCTAATACATTGATTATTTTTTAAGACATTAATAAGCTGGTATTTAGGTTTAATCAAATCCCTGTCTTTGATAAAGAACAAATGACAACAACATACAATAGCACAAAGTCCTGATGCTGCTTTCAGTGTATGGCTGTATGCAGAATCAAGAACAAACAAAATTTTGACAGTACAAGTTAAGAACTACAGAGGTGCAAACGGGAAAATAAATAAGCAGAATGTTACAGCTAGTGTTTAAATGAATACTCAGATGAATTACAGAGATGTACACAACATACCCTAGCATGCATAGACTGATCCAGTAAAATGTTTGGTGATTTGATGTCCCGATGAACTACCGGAGGAACAGCCTGCACTACAGTTAAGCCAAATCAAGTAGTATATTCACATATCATCATGGACCATGCTTCAAATTATGCTTCACAAAGCCTTACCCCATCATGTAGGTATTCCAAACCCCTAGCAACATCCAGAGCTATGTTTACCCTCAAATCCCACCTCAATGGTGCACTGTTTTCACCTGGATCACAAAATGTCTTCAGAAACAAAACAAAATATGTAGTATCTAAATGTAACATGTGGCATTCTGGCTGTAAATAGTCTCTTATAAAAGATAGATTGGCAAGGCAAATCACTCCAGTAGTTGTTCAAGGATCTAGCAAAGTACCAAAGCTTAAATATTGCCGATTGACTTAATTCATATGAAACCACTGGCATTCTTTATCAGGTAAATAAGCTCAAAAGGTGGTGGCTATTTTTCTCAGTGATCAAGAGCTATAAGTTAAAAGGGAGATAGCATCGAACATAATTGCATTTGCGAGACTTTTCAGATATGCTGGCTGTACTTCATGAATTTCATACCACCGTGTTCTTACAAAATTACAAGTCCTTTTTGTACCACATTCAAGTTAAAACAGAGTTATGGTAGCAACCAAGCACAAATGTGCCAAGTAATTACTGTAAGGAGAGTGCTCTAAATGAGCAATATATTTTCCAAATGGAGGTAATAAATACCATATAAGTGTGATGCAAGGCTCCCATTAGGCATGTATGCATATAACAGAATGTGTTGCCCTTTTTCAGCACAGTAGCCGACCAAGTTCACCAGGTTCCTGTGGTGCAACCGCCCAAGAAGTAAGACCTGAAATTAGTTATCCATTACATACCAGGCATGCCCATTTCCAGTCATGTATAATCAGTAGCATACCTCATTTTGGAACTCCTTTTCACCTTGTTTTGAATTGTTAGCAAGTACTTTAACAGCCAGTATCTCACCAGATGACATATCAGCTTTGTAAACCGGACCAAAGGCTCCTTGGCCCAATATTGTTGTGAAATTGCTGGTAGCCTTCTGCAGTTCCCTAAAACGAAAGAAAATGATGTTGGGCGGTTAATTTAAACTAAAAGAAACACAGTTTCGTGATCATGATTAAATTAGCAAAGTTATGTACTCCCTCTGTTCCATAATTCTTGTCGTGGTTTTAGTTCAAATTCTTTTAGTTTACAAGAATTATGAACCGGACGGAGTAGAAGAAACAGTTTCACGATCATACTTAAATTAGCAAAAACATGAGATAACTTACAAAAACAATAATAATAAGCTGATTTTATCTAATGTTGAAATCCTGGGGTATGATGGCTCCTTTACGTGCTTAATAGTTACTCAGTTTTTTTGTGTTTCGTTGCAGCCTCCTTATATCTATAAACTACACCTGAGCTGTGCAGATCTCACTGGCAAGTATATGATATGTTTTCCTATCCTTCATTCATGTTTCTCACAATAAAGAACACCAGATTTTATTTTGCATATTCTCTTTCAGTACAAACCAACCATCATTATCTTGTCCCGTTGTAGTTGGTAGGTCCAGACATATATAAGTCAATGGAGGATAACCAACCTATGACATGAACTTATTTTCAGAACCGACCCCTAAAACTAAATCAATTACTTGAAAACAAATGAAGTAGGGCCCAATTTGTGATACAGCTATGAATCTAGCAACCATGAGAATACAGAAAAATCAAGGAACCATACTTGTACGCATATTTGGGTATCCCAGAAGCTGATATTAGGCTCTTCCTTCCAGGCCCTTCAATCCACAGAGAGACCCCACGATCTTCAAACTCCCTCGGCGAGTCCTGCCCTGTAGTTGAATTCGAGAGCTCCGCACATGTATTTACACCATTTGCACGAATGGGGACCAACGATGACCTCCTTGAGCTACTACTCCTTATTTGCGCTTGAGAACGCCGATACCTCATGCACAGGAGTATTCCAACTGCCATCAGCAGCCCTATCAACACGCCAACCGTAGTACCGATGATCAAACCTTCAGAAACCCCATTCATTCTACCCCAATTCAGTTACAGAACCTAGCACCTAGGATACTGCATCCACCTCATGGAAGCTCTGACGAGGAAGAAGACCAACAGCTATATCTGCCCTGCCAACAAGTGTAAGGAATAGTAAAGTGGATGCCTTGAACAGTGACACCATGTGGCTTCAGGCATTAGGTGGCTTTCTGGGTCAACATCATGAAATGGAAATGCAATCTTTAGGTAGACTTCGCCATCTCAACTGATGTCACATCAAAACATCAGATCTTTAACAACCACTGCGACACCACTGGTAACCACAAATTTAAGAAACTGTTTATCTACGCGAAGTCATATTAGACAGGAACGGTGGATATTATTGGTGAGCTAACTTCCAAACTGAGAAATTGCTTTTCATAGTACCCTTTTGTCGTGAAATAATTTGTCATTAATACCACACGGGATATATCTCAATTTACATAAAAATTACAGTATTTGATCATATGAGATAATCAAAGAAATAGGCGCAACTCTTAGGAAACAAATAATTTCTCCACGATAGTTATATAGCAATACCAAAGATTTGGGAACTTTTTATTGTAAGAACTCCGATGTTGTCACCTGATGGCTGATGCCCCAAACGCTTATCTCCACAAACACTAAAATCACCAATACAGATCGCAAAGCGTCAACTTCCACTTCTTTTTTTGAGGGAGTGTCAACTTCCACATTGGAATCAAGAACAACACTTCTGACCCTGAACACTATAAAAATCAACAAACTCGGGGGAACGTTGCAACGAACAGTATGCCTAGAATAGCAAGACAGAAACTGGCGGAAGAACTAGGTACCCAAGAAAAGATCGTCCGAACCGATGAAACGAACGCGGAACCGCGCGTGCTAGTCAAAAGATCAAGAAACCGAATCAAGGAAACGTACCAGAACGGACTACCCGAATGCGGGAGATGAAGCCACGGGCGGGCGAATCCGCTCTTGTTCGGATCGGCTCCGGGCAGCGATCTAGGTTCGTGGTGATCCCATTGGCGAATGCCGACGGATTGGGGTGGAATCGGTCCGGGAAGATTTGGTGGTGGCTTGGTGTTCAAGAGAGGCGAGAGAAAGACGACTTTCGAGAGTGTAACTTCCTGTGCAGAATAAAGCAAAAGGAAAGGAAGAAAAAGGAAAAGAAAAGGCAAGTTCGAAAAAAGAGAGCGCAGAGAGGCTTCAGCCTCGAGGGTAATTTTGTAATTCTGGCTAAGTTCAAATTAATTCATAGCCCTCTTATAATAGATTCGTAGTAGTCTTTATGGATTTTTTTCCGATAAAGTAAGCTTTATTAAACAATATAATATATGTTAGGATCACACGCACCTTTTACAACTTTGGGTATAGCAAATATTTTCAGTATAATGCAATTATAAAGAGAAAAACATTTGAATAAACCTAAAGAAATCCCATTGGATATCCTGGATCGCTCTCCCAAGGCAACTCAAGGGAAGAACATCTCAAACAGGCGCTAAAACGAATCAGCGCTAGAAAAACCGCCGATTTACAACGCGGCCAATTCTAACGATCCAACAAACGCAGAAAAGTAGAGTGTGCTGTAAAAAAAATTAGCGCACGCACCAAAAAGCGATATCCTATGCGCTACGTTTGCCGCAATGGCCTGGACGCTAGAAAGTCCGGACGAAGCGCGTGAGAACAACTAGCGCCCAAAAGTTTCCTCCCGCGCTCCATGTCCGTCGGGATCGCGTCGCCTGGCTGTCAAAATCATGCCACTGACCGCCGAAATTGCATAGCCTGGCTGCCCGCGTGGAGGAGCACTATTGTATGCCCATGCGTGGAGGAGCTAGTAGGAGGAGCACCACCGACCCTCCTCCAACTGTGCATGGCCCTCTGTCACGGCCCTCCGCCACCCACGCGCAGACATCGTCGTTGGCCCTCTCCTGTCGCTCGCTCGTGCGCCGGCCGTCTGCCCGTCGCTCCCTGTCGCCCCTGCCATTCCCTGGCCGTCGCCCACCGGCCCTCCGCCATCCCCTCGCTCCACCCTTCGTCGGCCGCCGGACCTCCGCCATCCCCTGGCCACCCGCCCACCGGCCCGCTCCCGCGATTGTTGTGTGTAATTGAGATTAAAGGACAAGATTGCTTTTCCTAAAATGTGTGCAAGGTCTTCTTTGTAAAATTTTAGAGCCTATTTTACAGCCTACGACAAAGCGTCGCCTGCTCTATGTTATATTTTAGGGCGTCTGGAAAAGCTAGAGGCGGCACGCTAAACCTGAATACAACGCGCTGCAAAGCGGTTTCACATTGCCAGAATTTAGAGCCTTCGTTGGAGATGCTCTTAGGAGTGTCGTCAACGAGCTCTTAGGACATTGCGGTGACACCCACTCCAAAGGCAACGGGCAGAGGTAGTTAGTGGGAACGATTGTTTCTCCCGGCAGGCGTGAGGCAAGGGAAAGCCGCGGTATTGGGTGGAGCTGCTATAGGCGCTATTGTGGGGCCGTCTGGAGCATGCCCACTCTAGAGTGGCGTATCCAGGCCAAGAACATTAGAGGTTAGGTGAGCCTTTGGTGGCCTTTTGGCTACCGGCTAGACCACCCTATCCAGATCTGGCGCGGGCGACGCGTTAGTTTCGGCCTCACTGATGTTGTGCTACAGACAACCCTCAAGATGGTGGCGACATTGATTCACCTCGAGACGAGGAAGATGCTGGTTTTGTGAGGTGCTATTGTCCGAACGAAAGTTCTAATGTTTTTGAAGTCGGCGTTAGGACATCCTCGTGTGATTGATCGCTACCTTTTTGGAGACATCATTTTGTGGATTAGCAGCTCCTCCTTGGATAGGCCTCACATTTTCTTCGAGGGCTGAGGGGTAGGAGAGAGGGAGGGAAACTCACATCTTTTTGATTCGACGATGGCGACACTACACGTCGCTTTACTTCCTTGAATGCATCGTCTCGGGGGTTGTCCTTCTGTGCCAGTTGGTTGGCTTGGCTTGAACATGGATGGTTGAGGTTCCGCTTCAATATCAACATTGGTGCCTCCAGCGTGTGGATTGGTCGGTGCTTAATTTTAGGCTTGCTGGTAATCGCTAGTGCTCTTTCCTTTATCTCTAATATGTAATTTTTTTAGGTTAAAAGACAATCGTTCTGCCATCCGATTAGATTAGAGAAAAAAAAATTAGATGAAAGATTAGAGAATACAAGAGATTGTAAAAACCGGGACCAAACACAAGGCACAAGGAATCAAAAAGGTTCTCATCTTCCTTATCATATCTACACAGCTGCAACCACGTCTCCAGGTCCTGACCTATTGAATACTACTATACGTTTAGGCCAGCTTAGACCCATTATAACTAGAGCAAAAAGAATGTCATTATAAAGAGACACACACGCTTGAATCTTTGGCAATCACTCGTCTCTTTACTCTCTCGAGCCAAAGGTCTGATAGACTATTTTCTCATCCAACAACCTCTCATGTTGAGGTTGAAGAGCCAATGGCGGATCACTAGTTTGTTGAGATAAATCCTTGTGTTCACTCTCGATTGCTTGTTGGTCTGATATCACACCTTACACGTTTGTAGGGTTTATATGTAGAAAAGTAAGCATATAAGTTCTCCAACATATGAAGTCTTGTCACATCTTAGTGAAAGAATGGAAAGAAAAGTTAACATCTCTAGCTTTCCCATTAGTCCTGACCCCAGCTCCCTCCCGATCCCATGCGGCTATGCTGGGCCGCACCGGGCAGCCCCCTTCAGCGACCCATAACCCTTATCCGTGCCTCCCCCTCCTCTTCCACTGCCGATGGGGCCGTCACCGAGCAAATCCCATGCGGCAAGGCGGCGACGACGTCCTTTCCTGATCTCCCAGCAATGATGTTAGCGGGAGGACAATGGCCAGGATATGCATCCGCGAGAGAGACGTAGGTGGCGGTCGGTGGAGGTGGTGGCGTGGTTCTAGGGGATCCCGATCTGGTCCCAAATAGGCCTGGCGGTCCACCGTCTCGCACTACTGCCCTTGCGACTTCTCCCTCCAGCGGTCTTGCTGAGTCGCTTCTATGCTAGACTCACAACATGAGCGAAGACGCCAAGGGTTGTAGCCCCCGGGCATGGCGGTGGTGGCCTTCTTCGTCTGTGGTGGTCGGCCATATGCAACCGGGTGTGGCATCTGATGCGCCTAGTTGATGTAAGTGCGCTTTGTCAGGAAACCCCATGAGCAAGGTGTGATGCAGCACAACATCAAGTCTTCCCTCATTAAGAAACCGAGGTTATCGAACCAGTAGGAGGAAGGAAATGCCACACAAGTGTTGCAAGCAACGTGGAAACCTGCACAACACAAACTCAAGACTTTGCCCCAACGAACAGTGAGGTTGTCAATCTCACCGGTTGCTGTAACAAAGAATTAACTATATGGTGTGGAAGGTAATGGTTTGCAGCAAGTAAACTAGTAACAGTGGAGGATGTATCAATGGTAAAGATTGTACCGGGGTCCATAGTTCACTAGAGGTGATCTCCTTAGATAAACAACATGGCATGAAGGGTAAACAAATTACAGCAAAACAATTGACAGGAACCGAGCAAGGCATAACAATGCAATACCAGACAAAAAGATCCTATGAGATTCGATTGGGCAATACAAAAATATACATAGACCGCCATCCAACTACATCTATGACTAGAAGTCCACCTTCAGGTTATCATCCGAACCCCCTCCAGTATTAAGTTGCAAGCAACATACAACTGCTTTAAGCAAAGTGTGTAAGGTAAACAATCCACTTGTTCCATGAACAAGAGACCGTTGTTTTCTCCCTAGTGGCAACAACACATCTACAACCGAAGAGATTTCTGTCACTTTCCTTGGAAACTAGAGGCATGAACCCACTATCGAGCATAAATACTCCCTCTTGGAGTCACTAGCAACTACTTGGCCAAGATAGCTACTAACAACGGAGAGCATGCAAGATCACAAACAACACAAACATGATAGTATCAAATAGACAAAACCATTAATCAATCTGACATAGTAATCTCAATATCCATCGAATCCCCGCAAACACAACATGCACGATTACAAATAGATTAGATATTGATCATGAACGAAGCTCACAAGATCTATACATGAAAGCACAAAGGAGGAGATACAACCATCTAGCAACTACATGGACCCGTAGTCCAAGGTGGAACTACTCACGCATCATACCGGAGAAGAAGGCCTCCGGGATGATCTCCCCTCCGGCAGGGTGCCGGGAAGAACTTCAGATCCCCCCGATCTAGGGACGATGGTGGCGGCGGCTACATAAGGTTTCGTGGAGTTTTGATTGGGTGCCTAGGGTTTCTGCATCGGGGGCTTCTTATAGGCGAAGAGGCGAGGCTGGGAGGTGGCCAGAGGGCCCACACCCTGCCCAGGCGCAGGGTGGGCCCACCCACGCCTAGGGGGTGGCCCTGGCTCGCCTCTATGTCTCTCTGGACTTCGTGTCGCTCACGGTAAAATATTGACTTTGGCTTTTGTCCTGTCCAATTCCGAGAATATTGATTTTCTGCCTTTCTGGAACCAAAAACAGAAGAAAACAGGCAACTGGCACTGTGGCAACTTGTTAATAGGTTTGTTCCAGAAAAGATATAAAAAACACCTCAAAGTATAGACAAAGCTTAGCAAAGTAGATAGTAAACAAGCATGGAGCATAAAAAATTATAGATATGTTTCCGACGTATCAGCATCACACATCTAGTCACATCGGCGAGTGGGGGAGGCGTGGCTGCTGGTGTAAACCGAGCTCCGATTCCGATCATGGTAGACGATGGTGGCGTCTACGTGTCGTTACCTTTTCGAAGGCATCGTCGTTGCATCCAATGTTTACCTACTCGTGATGCTTTGAGGGAAAGCTCAGATCCGGGTTTCCCGGACCAGACAATGGTAGCGCTCTTGGTGTCGCTCGACTCATGGGGGCATTGTTTTTAGAAAAACAACTTGATGGATGAGGAGAGAGAGAGAGAAATGGAGCGGTGTGTATACCGCGCCGACGATGACAAGTATCCGCGTTGTGGTGCATCGGGGTCTCGACATGACATGATGAAGTCATGCAGCGAGGGGCCGATGTTTGGCGTCATGATGGTGTTGACGGCTAGACTAGTGAAGACCATACGAATCTTGACCCTACAGATTGCTCGATGTTTCAATGTTGGTGACGGCTTCTGTAGCACGTGCATGAGGTGCTCGCTAAGAGTATCTTATGCCAAATGAGCGTTCATGTTTCACCTAGAGGTAGCCTCGGGATACGCAATATGTTCTGGGTTAGAGGTTGGCGGGAGATTTTGTGTTTTCAAGGTATTAGGCCCTACGGACATGATCTTCACTATTTCCGATGTAGGTGTTGTGCCGGCTTTATGTTTTGGTGTATACTCTTTGTAACACTAGTAGGGAAAATCCTACCGCCGGCTAACCAAAATGGCCTACCGCCGGCAAGTTCGGGCTTGCTGGCGACCATCTCGCCGGCGGTAAGTACACATCGTCGTCGGACTCCAAATTCACCGGGGGTATTCTCTGTTATCGCCGGTGAATAATCTTATTCGCCGGGGGTAGTGCCCTTACCACTGGCGGCCATCCCGTTTCACCAGGGATATTATGTACCAGAGCAAATAATAATAATAAGAAAATAGACAGAATACACAGTATACAGGATAATGACAGCAAAATACATATTAACACAGAAAACAGTAGCAGTATACACCAAATGTTCAATATAGCTAGCTAGGACATTGGTCCATAGCATTATCTAGAGTTCACTCATCTTCACCCTCGTCGGAAGAGTCGAGAGGAAAGTAAGTCATACACCACAAGGGATTGACTAAGTAAAATCATAGGATAGAACAATTAGTCGTGATTTTTATTAAACATATATATATATATATATTTACATTTTCCACATGAATTTTACTGAACATATCGTCTCATTCAAAAAGAAAGGACTTGTGTGAGTCACTTTGAATGGCTAACACCAAAGTTCGCAGGGAGCAGTATGGTAATCTTCCTGTCCATGTAATGCCAAAGTAAGTAAACATAGTTATAAAGTAAGTAGCACAAACATAGTTATAAAATAAGTACATAGCACAAATAAAACATCACAAAGTCTAGCAGGATAAGTAATATATGACAAGTAGCTAATCCACGTCTCTGTCCAAGATAGATTAGGCGTCGTCGTCGTCATTGTCGGACAAACCTAAGGAAGACAAGTCAGCAGACGACGTGGTTGTGATGGTAAAGTCGCCGGGGCTGAACCCGTAGTATGGGCCCTGAGGGCGCGCGGTGGAGGAGCCCATGCCGTCGGACCTAGAGGGAAACGCCTCCTGGACAGGTTGCTGGCGCTGAATGGCCGCCAAAACCTCATACTGCTGCGCTGATATGTCGGAAATGTATCTATAATTTTTGATGCTCCATGCTTGTTTAGTATCTACTTTGCTTTACTTATCCACACTGAGGTGCTTTTTACATGTTTTCTGGTACTAACCTACTAACAAGTTGCAACAGTGCCAGATGCCTGTTTTTTGCTGTTTTTGGTTTCATAAAAGTTAGTAAAGAAATATTTTCGGAATTGGACATGACAAACATCAAAGTCAATTACTTTCTGTGGGGAACAAGAAGTCCAGAGGGGAGCCGGTGTCGGGGGGATAACCCCCGGGTGGGGGAAGCCAGGCACAAGTAGGCCGACTCTAGAAGATGCATGCCACCTGGCCTCCAGGAAGGACAACTCTAGATAACTGGTGAACACACCCAGCTGGGCTTATAACCTTCCCGGCTGGCCCGTCTAGCCGGTGGCCAGAAGAACCGGTCGGGTGGCCGTTTCCACCCGGCTCACCTCGGATTCGATGGAGAGCACGGAAGGGCTGACGTTTCATGCTGGGTACGCCTCTGGCTCTCCCTCGTCATCAGGCTAGAGCTGGCATGCCGTCATGGCCAGCGCTACCCGACGAAGATAAAGCAAGGTGGTCGGCTGGACTAGCGAAAGCAGTCCGGATGACCGTTAAAGCAAGTATGACACCCCAAAGGAAGCCCGGGTGACCACTAAAGAGAAGGATGATGCTAAAAGAAGGGCGGACTGGGTCCTGGCCCACCGGCTGGGCCCTGCAGCCGACCCTGTCCTGTAAACCCATATCCAAACAGTAAACCCTAGGACCCGATCTGTAACCTGCCCCTAGACTAGTATATAAGGGAGGGAAGAGCTAGGGTTGTAGGTAGGCAACGGTAGAAGGATAGAAGTGCTAGCATCAAGTCCCCACCTTCCTCTAGCTCTCAATAGTCGCTAAGGAAATAGCTCAAGGAGCATCTGTACTGAGCATCAGCTCCCACATATAGTTCATCTTGCAGGAGTAGGGGTGTTACCTCGCCAAGAGGGCCCCGAACCTGGGTACGTCGCTGTGTTTGCAGTTCACCGTGCCCAACCCGTTGCGTGAGCCACCGAATGCATCCGTGTGTCCCTTCTTTGCCATCTCGGATGGCACTGCCATGTTTCACACCACGACAGTTGGCGCCCACCGTGGGGCACAACGCTTCGGCTGGGATCATCTTCCGCACGGGAATTCCGCTTGTCGCCGGCAAACGCGTGGCCTCTGGCCTCGTTCTCGCGCTAGGTGTCTTCGACTGCGTCATCAACAACGCAGCGTACTTCGCCGGTAACACCTTCCCCGCTGACGGCTCCATCATGCATTTTGGAGACGTCCGCATCTATGTCGCCACTGTCGCTGAGGTTTTCCCCAGCGTGGTCACCCCTGTCCTCGACGTGCCCCTCACCCGCGTCCCAGCCGTAGGGAGTGGTTGCATCGAAGTCATGGTGGTAAACGCTCGCGAAAACCACCGACCACCTCAAGAACGTCGGGTAGGAGGAGAAAACTCCGCGCCCGAGCAAGAGCAAGACCCGCTCACCGCCTCCATCCAGCACTTGCATGCTCCGGTCGTCGTCGAGATGGATCCAGCGACTGCAGCGGCAGCGCTCGAAGCTACGCGCCAAAAACTCCTAGAGGAAGCCACCAAGGTCGCGGCTAACCAGAATCAGCGGAACGCCACCATGCATGAATACAACGCAGCTCACGGTTTCGCCAGGAAGATCCAGCACCGGGGGCATGACCTGGCGTCGGAACTGGACCGCGTCGCAGATTCGCATGCAGGTGTGGCGCAGCCCGTCTACAGCATTCCCGCCAAGAACATGAGGGCAGCCGAGGTGGCGGCTATGGAGCTAAAACACCTTGAGGGCGAGGAACTTCGTCGCCAGCAGGAGCGCGTGCAACTCTTCGTGGCCACTGCAAACAAGCAGCAAGCCGAGGGCGTCCCTAGCCAGGTGGGCAACTCCCGCGACATCGTCGTCCGCAAAGGCACGAACTAGACGGCGCACGGAGGAAGCAAGCATCAACATGCCTCTTCTCCAGGAGGTGTTGGGCAAAACGGCCGCCCGCGTGGCGAATCCGGCAATCACGGTCGCCACAACCGGGAAGCCGCCGCCTCCAGCGTAAGCCGCGCTCCAGCAGCCGGTGCTTCCCAGGGGAAAAAGACGCGAGCACCGAAGGAGGGAGTAGACGCGAACAAGGACCCACCTGCGTCACGCCTTAAGGGCCGGCTCAGTCCCCGAGAACCGACCGACGTGCGGGAGCGCATCGAACTCCTGGTGCATTCACGCACTCTGGAGGAGGAAAGTCCGGCTGGCCCGAAGTATTTTGGCCCACGCATCCGGAGCGAGCCATTTCCGAAGGGATTTTCACTCCCAAGGGACACGCCAAAGTATAAAAGAACCGTCAAGCCTGAGGATTGGTTGGTCGATTACACCACCACGGTGGGAATCGCCAATGGCAACCTCCGCCTGGCCGTCCGCTATGTCCCTCTCATGCTCGTCGACTCGGCAAGGACATGGCTCAATAGCCTCCCCGACAACAGCATCAACGCCTGGCTGGACTTCGAAGAAGCGTTCATCTGTAACTTCACCGGAACATACAAGCGACCGGGTCGGCCTCGCAAGCTTGCCCTCTGTGTACAGGGCAAGGACGAGTCGGATCGTGCCTACCTCACCTGGTGGACCAACATGCACAATTCGTGCGAATGGGTGCGTGAGCACCAAGCGATAGACTTCTTCACCAACGGCTGCCGAGACGACACCATGCTGAAGCATAAGCTCAGCCGGGCAGACCCGCAAACCTATTGGAATTATGCCCTAGAGGCAATAATAAAGATGTTATTATTATAATTCTTGTTCATGATAATGTTTATATTCCATGCTAGAATTGTATTAAGGGGAAACTTTAATACTTGTGTGGTTTGTAAACAACACCGTGTCCCTAGTACGCCTCTATGGACTAGCTCATTGATTAATGATCGTTAAGGTTTCCTAACCATGGACATGAGTTTTCGATTAATAATGAGATCATATCATTGGGAGAATGCTGTGATGGAGAGACCCAAACTAAGCGAAGCAATTAGATCGTGTCATCGTGTTCATCTTTGCGAAGCTTTTCTTATGTCAAATATTGTATTCCTTAGACCATGAGATAATACAACTCCCTGGTATCGGAAGAAAGCTTTGAGGTCATCAAACGTCATCCTATGAGAGGGTGATCATAAAGGTGTCTCTCAGGTGATCGGAAAGTACCTGTTGGGTTGTATGTATCGAGATGGGATTTGTCCCTCCAAGTCGGAGAGATATACTTCGGGTCCACTCGGTAATCGATATCAACACCGCTTGCAAGCATGTGGTTAAGGAGTTAATCACAAAGTGATATCGGATTACGGAACGAGTAAAGTACTTGCTATGAACGAGATTGAACTAGGTATGACGGTACCGACGATCAAATCTCGGGCAAGTAAAATATCGCGAGACGAAGGGAATATAAATATGGGATTGATTGAATCCTGGCATTGTGGTTCATCCGATATGATCATCGATGAATGTGTGGGAGTCAATATGGGTTTCCAGACCCCCGCTGTTGATTATTGATAGAAGATCATGTCTGCATATTCTCGAACCCGAAGGGTCACACACTTAACGTGTCTCGACGCTAGGATAGATTGGATAATTGGTTTATGAGTTTTTGTTAGGAGTCTCGGATGGGATCCGGGACATCACGAGAGGTTCCAGAATGGTCCGGAGAATAAGATTCATATAAGGCAGTGCAGTTTTTGGAGTTCGGAATTGATCCGGGTTAATCGGTATTATACCGGAAGCTTCTAGAACCTTCCGGAAGGGGACCAACATGGTCCCACCTGTCGGGAGGGGGCATGGGCCTATGAGGGAGTGCCCTGGCCGCATTGGGCCAGGGGCACAAGGCCCCATAGGGCCCAACCGGCCAGCAAGGGTAAAACCCTAGTTGGAGCTTCTAGAAGGGGGGGGTTTCCTTGCCCCCACTCCTCCCTCCTTGGCCGCCGGCCTAGGGCTTGGGGGAGGGGTTAGGGCAAGTGCCCACCCCTCTATATATAGAGGGATGGGGCGCACCACCCCCCTACACCTCCTCCTCAACCCTAGCCGCCCTGCTGCCCTCCTCTCTCTCTCCCTCCCGACTGCGTGTAGGCGAAGCCCTGCTGCAGAAACTCTCCACCACATACACCGCGCCGTCGCGTTGTAGATCCAATCCATCTCTCCACCATACTTTCTAGACCAAGGAAGGAGGAGACGTCGAGGTGCTGCACGTGTGCATCTCCCGGAGACATCGCCACTTGCGGTGCTAGATCGGATCGGATCGCGAGGAGGAGAAGCGAGTATGACTACATCACCCACGTTCCGACGAACGTTCCGCTGTGCGGATCTTCAAGGGTATGAAGATCTAATCCAATCTCTCTCGTTGTTTGCATCTCCTAGATTAGATCTTGGCTTCCCTCTGTTTGCATCCATAGAAAATTTTGATTTACTATGCCGCGAAACCCTTCAAAACCATGGCCCAGGTCATGGCCATCGCGGACAAGTACGTCACCGCTGACGCAGCAATGAAGAAACCCATCGTGGTGGACGACCAAGGCCAAATCATCACGAACGAGCAGGCGGAGCGATGCTAGCCGGGTGACCTTCATCCCAGGCGGCACGGTCATGACAACCGCCACGGCAAGAGGAAAGACGACCAGCCGGATAGCCGGTACGGCACCAAGAAAGTAGCCGATGTGCATGAAGATCCGGCTGCAGGAGGCAGCCGGAGGCAGAGGCCGGACGATAGGCCGCCTCCGCCTAAGTACACCATGGAGTCCATGCTCGACGGGCCATGCAAGTTCCACAGTGGCGGCAACAAGCCCGCGAATCACACGACGCACCAATGTAGCTGGACAAAGAAAATGGCCGAAGCCGGTGGACTCCCACCACCACCTCCACCACCAGCCGGAGGCCCACTGGACAACAGGGAACAACGCAACCGCCGCGAGGATGACGAAGGCGGTTACCCGCACAGGTGGGCAATTACCACATATTCCAAGCTGAGATGCGAGGCGGAGGTGAACGCAATTGTCCCCCCGTTCCCCAGTACCTACACTGGTCCGACCAGGCGATCACCTGGAGCAAGGAGGATCAGTCGTCCGTGTTGCCAAGCCCTGGTAGCTACGCGTTGGTCCTCGACCCCATCATCATCTCCAAGAAGCACTCATGCCGCTTCTCACGGGTACTGATCGATGGAGGAAGCAGCATCAACCTCCTCTACCGGAGCAACCTCGAGAGGCTAGGCATCAGCGAGTCCCAGCTGCAACCCTCGAGCATTTCGTTCCATGGAGCAGTACCAGGACCATCGCACTCCCCAATCGGCAAGATCCGGCTGGACGTCATCTTCGGCAGCGAGAACAACTTCCACCACAAGCCAATTTGGTTCGAGGTCGTGAACCTCTCCAGTGCCTACCATGCCATACTAGGGCACCCAGCTCTGACCAAGTTCATGGGAGTACCGCACTACACATACCTCAAGATGAAGCTGCCAGGCCCAAAGGAAGTGATCACTATTGATGGATGCTACAAGCATTCGATCGAGTGCATTTTAGACGGCTCCAAGCTGGCTGAAGCGATGATCATAGTTGAAGAGAAGCGCATCATAATGTAGAACGTGGCGGCTCTGTAGAAGGATATGCCGGCTGGAGAGCCCAAACCGGCTGGAGAATCACAGTTCAAGCCCTCGCAAGGAACAAGGAAGATCCTGCTGAACAAGGAAGACCCAAGAAAGTTCGTCCTGGTCGGAGACGGCCTGGACAGCAAATAGGAAAGCGCGCTCGTCGATTTCCTCCGTGAGAATCGGGACATTTTTGCATGGTGCCCCAAAGACATGCCAGTGTCCCGAGGGAACTCGTCGAGCACTCCCTTCATGTTCGACCAGACGCGAAGCCGGTCAAGCAATCTTTATGCCGCTTCGCAGAAGAAAAAAGAAGAACCATTGGTGAGGAGATCACACGGCTGCTCGCAGCCGGCTTCATCATGGAAGTTTTCCACCCGGAATGGCTTGCCAACCCGGTGCTGGTGCTGAAGAAGAACAAGACATGGCGCATGTGCGTTGACTATACCAGTCTCAACAAAGCTTGCCCCAAAGATCCTTTCGCTCTGCCACAGATGGATCAAGTCATCGACTCCACTGCGGGGTGCGATTTGTTGTCTTTTCTGGACGCTTACTCGGGCTACCATCAGATCAAGCTCAGTGTAACCGATCAAATAAAGACATCATTCATAACCCCGTATGGAGCATACTGCTACACCACCATGCCCTTCGGGTTGAAGAACACAGGCGCAACCTATCAACGCTGCATGGAGAAATGCCTGCAGACGCAGATCGGAAAAAACATGCACGCCTACATCGACGATGTCGTCATCAAGACCAAGGAGTAGCACACACTCCTTGAGGATCTGAAGGAAACGTTTGACAACCTTTGCCGTTTCTAGATCAAGATGAACCCGGAGAAGTGCGTGTTCGGCATCCCAGCCGGCAAGCTCTTGGGCTTTCTCGTCTCCGAGGAAGGAACCGAGGCAAACCCGGAGAAGATCGGAGCCATCGAACGCATGGAGTTGCCACAGAACATGTGCGACGTGCAGAAATTCACCGGATGTCTCGCTTCCCTCAGCCAATTCGTCAGCCGGCTGGGAGAGAAGGCCCTTCCCCTGTACCAGCTGATGAAGAAGACGGACAAATTTGTCTGGACAGCTCATGCGGACGAAGCTTTCCGAGACCTCAACCGCATGCTCACCTCACCACCCATCCTGGCGGCGCCAGCGGCAAAGGAGCCCATGCTGATGTATATCACTGCCACAAACAGAGTGGTTAGTGTGGTATTGGTAGTGGAGCGACCAGAGGAAGGGAAGGCTCAGATGGTCCAGCGCCCTGTATACTACCTAAGCGAGGTGCTCTCGCTCTCCAGCAGAACTACCCCCACTACCAGAAGCTGGTGTACGGCGTGTACATGGCCGCCAAGAAACTCAAGCACTACTTCCAAGAGCACTCCATCCGGGTAGTAGCATTGGCCCCACTCGCGGAAATCATTGGCAAAAAAGACGCCACTGGCCACATGGCAAAATGGGCCATCGAACTCGCTGCGCATAACATTCAGTACGAGCCGTGAACCGCAATCAAGTCGCAAGCACTAGCTGATTTCATCGTTGATTGGGCGGAGACACAATACATGCCTCTAGTGCCGGATTCAACTTACTGGAAGCTACACTTCGACGGATCGAAAATGCGAGGAGGACTCGTAGGCGGAATCGTGATAACCTCGCCCAAAGGAGACCGGCTGGAGTACGTCCTCCAGATCCACTTCAAAGCTTCCAACAATGTCACCGAGTACGAAGCACTCATCCATGGACTCAAGATGGCCAAGCAGATAGGCATCCAGAGGGTGCTATGCTTCGGAGATTCGGACTTGGTGGTGCAACAAGTATCTGGCGAGTGGGACGCCAGGGACGCGAACATGGCCCTTTACCACTCCTTCGTCCAGCAGTTGTGTGCCTGTTTTGAAGGATGTGAGTTTCACCATGTGCCCAAAGCCAACAACGAGGCTGTTGACGCCTTGGCCAGGGTCGGGTCAACAAGACAAGCCATAACGCCTGGGGTCTCCCTCGAGCACTTGCGCAAGCCCTCCATCGTGCTCAGCGCGGACCCAGGAACGTCCGGTGCCTCGCCGCACCCGGGGACTGCCGCATCGCACCCAGGGACTGCCGTGCCACACCCGGGGACTGCCTCGCCGCACCCGGGTACTGCTTCGCCGCACCCGGGCGCTACCGTGACGCGGCCCATGGTCGACATCAGCATGCTTCCACCCGGGCAGGCCTCTCGACGTTCCGGAGCCGGCCATCCATGAGGAGATCAAGCTCATCATACAGATGGTGCACACCATATGGGAAGCACCCGACTGGGCAAAGCCGTACATGGATTTCCTGGCCAAGGGCGAACTCCCGACAGAAGAGGTGGCAGCACGATAAGTGCGGCGAAGGGCAAGCGCCTACACCATCATCAACAATGAGTTGTACAAGCGCAGCGTCGGGGGTATCTATCAATGATGCGTCAGTCAGGAGGAAGGAACCAAGCTTCTAACAGACATACACCAGGGCGAGTGTGGCCACCACGCCTCGTCAAGGGCAATAGCAGCCAAGGCCCTTCGGCATGGTTTCTACTAGCCGACGGCGCTGAAGGACGCCGAAGAAATAGTCAAGACATTCAACGGCTGCCAGCGATTCAGCCAGCTGAAGCACACACCGTCTGCGGCACTCAAGACAATAACAATCACTTGGCCGTTCATGTTCTGGGGCCTAGACATGGTTGGGCCATTCAAGACATCTCGATCCGGTATGACACACCTGCTCGTAGCCGTGGACAAGTTCACCAAGTGGATCGAGGCAAAACCAATCAAGAAGTTGGACGGAGCGACGGTGATCAAGTTCTTCACGGACATCATCATCCGGTTCGGCTACCCGCATAGCATCATCACTGACAATGGAACCAACTTCGTGAAAGGAGTCTTCGCTCGCTTCTGCGGGGAAAAAGGGATCCGCCGGGACCTGGCTTCAGTCGCACACCCACAATCCAATGGACAGTGCGAGCGCACTAACAGTTTGGTTCTAGCCGGAATCAAGCCAAGGCTCATCGAACCGCTCGTCAGATCACCCGGATGCTGGATAGAGGAGCTGCCAGCAGTACTTTGGAGCCTGCGCACCACACCCAATCGCTCAACCGGCTTCACACCGTTCTTCCTCGTCTATGGGGCAGAGGCCATTCTCCCCACGGACATCCAGTTCGACGCACCTCGCAAGCAGCTCTACACGGAGCAGGAAGCCAAGGAGGCAAGAGAGGACAACGTGGACTTGCTCGAGGAGGCACGCGAGTTTGCTCTGTCCAGATCAACACTACCAGCAAGACCTGCGCCGATACCATGCCAGCCGGATCCGGCCCACCTCCTTCCGCGAGGGAGACCTGGTGCTACGCCTGGTCCAGAGCACCAAAGGAATGCACAAGCTGTCCCCACAATGGGAAGGCCCATTCATCGTCAGCCGGGCGCTCCACAACAATTCATATTATCTGATCGACGCACAACAGCCGATGAAGAACAAGGCAGATCGCTCAGATGAGGAGACAGAACGCCCATGGAACACAAGCCTACTCCGGCCATTTTATAGTTAGGGAAAGAAAAGTGTATGTATCTTCCCCTTTCATGTAACAAGTGAACAAGATTGAAAGCCTCTACACGATGCTGAGGACTTTGTCCCAATTCCGCACACCATCTGCATTTTCATACCGGCTGGCCTAGGCCCCATGATTTCTACATGCGGCATAATATTGCACACGGCGCCTAGAGTAACCTCTTAGGTTCCGGCTTCAGTATGCACGCCGGCTGTCGACCCGGCAAGAGCAAAAACTCAAAGCGCACACTGCAAGAAAATGCCAACGCAGAAAGCAAGGGCGTCCAGGCGAACCGGTCGCGCCCCGCATGAGCTAAACCAACAACAGCGAACCGAAGTATCACGAGGCACGCCAGCGTAGCCACTCCTTCGGTTCTGGCTGCAGACCGCAACCCGGCTGCCAGCCGGCAAGGAAAAATGCTCGAAGGGCCAATACTCGCTGAGAAAAGGGGAGCTGCTAACGGCCTAACTCGAAGGGGCGCGCCTCTATTTTCCTTTTACGATAAGTACCAACTAATGAATGAGCATATGCACAAGAAAACTAACCCAAAGCAACGCTATGTCTCGCATGACCCGAGCCACAACTTGGCAGGAAACGAGGTGGCAAAAGAGCTTCAACCCGACTGGCTACCCTAGCCGGCCCAAACCTTGGGGACTACACCCAGTGGACGTGCTCCCGTGCACCCACAAACTCAAGTCAAGGTAGCCAAAAGAGCTTCGACCCGGCTGGCTACCCCAGCCGTCCCGAACCTCGGGGACTACACCCAGTGGACGCGCTCCCGCGCACCCACAAACTCAAGTCAAAGTAGCCAAAAGAGCTTCGACCTGGCTGGCTACCCCAGTCGGCCCGAACCTTGGGGACTACACCCAGTGGACGCGCTCCCGCGCACCCAAAAACTCAAGTCAAGGTAGCCAAAATAGCTTCTACGTGGCTGGCTACCCCAGCCGGCCCGAACCCCGGGGACTACACCCAATGGACGCACTCCCGTGCACCCACAAACTCAAGTCAAGGTAGCCAAAAGAGCTTCGACCTGGCTGGCTACCCCAGCCGGCCCGAACCTCGGGGACTATACCCAGTGGACGCGCTCCCGCGCACCCACAAACTCAAGTCAAGGTATCCAAAAGAGCTTCGACCCGGCTGGTTACCCAGCTGGCCTGAACCTCGGGGACTACACCAAGTGGACGCGCTCTCGCGCACTCACAAACTCAAGTCGGGACGGCAAAAGAGCTTCAACCCGGCTGGCTATCCCAGCCGGCCCGAACATCAAAGACCGCAAATGACAGAGGTGTAAACAAAGAAGCACCAAAGATAAGCAAAAAGGCACCAAGCCATGAAGCGGAGCACGAAGGCTCCGCACAGATTCAGAATTTGGCGACAAAAGTCAGCCAAAATGTAGCAACAACAAAACAATAAGTTTCACAAGTACACCTGGCATTCCGGGGATCAAGACTCTAGGACTGAAGAAGTGGAAGGAGCAGGAGAAAGAGCTGGAGGAGGAAGGGCTGACAGGAAGGACGAAGCCGCGGGCAAAGTGTGCGAGGAAGACAACGTGCTCCCCCAGCCGAGGATCCGGCACCCGCTCCCCCTCCGGCGCGAGCCGGTGCTTCACGAGCATCAACGAGGGAAGAAATCTCCCCCGCCGGTACTTGTTTACAAGCTCATCGGTCATAAAGGACCCGCACCAGCCGCCGCGCTGCTCCGGCAGCATCTCGACATAGGAGGTGGCCATGGTGGACAGGTAAGAAGTGGCCGGCGATGGCAAGGAGAAGGCGTACAAGAGCAAAGGGCGCTGGAGTACGAGGGGAAGATGAGTTGGAGGATGGATAAGTTTGGGAACTGATCCCCCTCATAGCTCTATTTATCCCTATGGACGGCACCGTCGCCTCGTCGGCTTCTGCGCGACGCGTGGCTTCGCGGAACCACAGCCACATGACGCTTCGGCTCCAGATCCTCTGCGCCGTCATAATTGCCACAGAAGATCCGCGGGCGTTACCAGGAGACGAGGCATGCATGCTCGCCCCGAGAAACCGCTAAGGAAAGTTGCATGTGCAGTTGCCAAAAACTAACGCAGCGACGCAGAAGTCAAACTGACGCGACGTGCGCCAGAGCCACAGTCGTGGGTGACGACATCAACGACGTAATCAAGCTAAACGTTTCATCTTCAGCTGTGCCAGCCGGTACCTACCTTCGCTGTTTACACCCAGTGGACGGCCATCGATTCCACAGCCGGTTAAATCTAGCTAGAAAGCAAAAGCAAAAGCCGCAGCCGGTCTTTATGATTCTATCATGTCTGTGTTGTTTGTGATCTTGCATGATCTCTGTTGTTAGTAGCTATCTTGTCCAAGTAGTTGTTAGTGACTCCAAGAGGGGGTATTTATGCTTGATAGTGGGTTCATGCCTCTAGTTTCCAAGGGAAGTGACAGAAATCTCTTCGGTTGTAGATGTGTTGTTGCCACTAGGGAGAAAACAACGGTCTCTTGTTCATGGAACATGTGGACTGTTTACCTTACACACTTTGCTTAAAACAGTTGTCTGTTGCTCGCAACTAATAATGGAGGGGGTTCGGATGATAACCTGAAGGTGGACTTCTAGTCATAGATGCAGTTGGATGGCGGTCTATGTATCTTATTGTATTGCCCAATCGAATCTCATAGGATCTTTCTGACTAGTAATTGCATTGTTATGCCTTGCTCAGTTCCTGTCAATTGCCCTGCTGTAATTTGTTTACCCTTCATTCCATGTTGTTTATCTAAGGAGAGCACCTCTAGTGAACTATGGACCCCGGTCCAATCTTTACCATTGATACATCTTCCACTGTTACTTGTTTACTTGCTGCAAACCATTACCTTCCACATCATATGTTTAATCCTTTGTTACAGCAAACCGGTGAGCTTGACAACCTCACTGATTCGTTGGGGCAAAGTCTTGAGTTTGTGTTGTGCAGGTCTCCGTATTGCTTGCAACACCTGTTTGACGTTTCCTTCCTCCTAATGGTTCGGTAACCTCGGTTTCTTATTGAGGGAAACTTGCTGCTATGCTGGTTCACACCTTGCTCTTGGGGTTCCCAACGAATCGCTTCTACATCAACTCAGCGCTGCATCAAGATTTTCTGGCGCCGTTGCCGGGGAGGCTAAGGACGTCTTCAGTAGGGGATTCCTTCACTTCCTTTCTCTTTACTTTGTTTTTAGTTTGCTTTGTTTATTTTGTTTGGTTTTGTTTGCCTCTTTCCAAAAAACCCAAAAAAATTAGTCTAGTTTGGTTTGCTTTCTTTATTCAAAAACACAAAAAATTAGTTCCTACTCTAGTTGCCACCTTGCTCTAGCTCACCATGTTGCTCCCCAAGTTTGCCCTAAAAGATCTTGCAATAGGTAGTGGTTGTACGGGTTCGTAGCATGGAAAACAAAAATTTCTACCGCATGAACACACAATCAATATCTAATCTATGATCAAGCCAAGATCTATCTACTAGATCGGTGCAACAAGTTGATAGGGTACTAACCCTCGAAGTCGTTTTATGAGTGAGTGAGCCCGCCCTATCTAGCCCTTAGCTTTAGCACTGGGCTAGACTATACCTTTTTAGTCTTTAGGATCCAAAGCGGTTAACAAGAGCAGATTCTCATGGGTGATGTAGTCGTTAACTTGTCGATCTCAAGATCGCGTAGACGATCCTTCCGGTGCCGCGTTCCGGCAGCGCTCCCACAGTCGGTCACACATATGATACTCGATGAAGACCTTCCTCTCCCTTGTTCCAGCAGGCAGCGGAGGTTGTAGCTCTCTCCTCGCGATTCCAGCAGCACGACGGCGTGGTGTTGGAAGTAGAGGGGAGATCTCGCAGGGCTTCGCCTAAGCCGGAGCGAGTATGGTGGAGTAGAGGGAGCCCCGGCAATCTAGGGTTTAGAGGGCCGAGGTTTAGAGGTAGCTAGCAACTAGAGTTTAGCTAGTCGGTAGCGGTTTAGAGGAGATCTAGATTGGTCGCAACTAGAGAGGGGGGCGGCGGCCAACCTAGGGTTTCTTGGGTGCCTAGGGCAAGGTGGATACCTTGGGGTGCGCCCCTACCCCTCCTTATATAGGTGGGGGGCGTCCAAGGGTGTTCCCAACCCAGGTGGAAACCCTCCCTAACTCAGAAACCCTCCCTAACTCGGAAACCATGTTGGGATTTGACCTTTTCAAACTGCCTTTTTGACTTTCAAATTAGAGTTTGATTTCTCTCTTCCAAGTGTCCAGCCAAGTGACCTAGGACATGATGCAACCATTACACTTTGTCATTACACATCCATGTACCCTTCCCCTTCCAGATCGGTGAACCTTCTAGACCCTTCTAGAACATTCTGGTGAAAACACCGGAATCATTCCCAAACTCCGAAATTGGACTTTCCTTATATGAATCTCCGGACCATTCCGGATCTCCTCGTGATATCCCGGATCCCATCCGAGACTCCGAACAACATTCAGTCTCTTTACTCACATTCCATATCTACTAAACAACATCGAATCCTTAAGTGTGTCTCCCTACGGTTCGTGAATTATGCAGACATGATCGAGACTCTTCTCCGATCAATAACCAATAGAGAAATCTAGAAATTCATATGGCTCCCACATATTTCTACAATTACTTCGTGATCGAATGAACCATTTACATACGATACCAATTTCCCTTTGTCTCACGATATTTTACTTATCCGAGGTTTGATCGTCGGTATCTCTGCATACCTAGTTCAACCTCGTTACCAATAAGTACTCTTTTCTCGTTCCCGTGATATGTGATCCCTTGTGAGCCAGTCACATGATTGCAAGCTAATTGGATGACATTCCACCGAGAGGGCCCAGAGTATATCTATCCGTCATATGGATGGACATATCCCAATCTTGATCCATGTGCCTCAACACATACTTTCCGAACACTCAATGCCACCTTTATAGCCACCCAGTTATGTGTGGTTTTTGATGTCATCAAAGCATCCTTCCGGTTATGGTGATTAGCATGATCTCATGGTCGAAGGAATTAGGTTACTATGTATCAGAAAGCTTATAGCAAGTGAACTATATTAAATGACTTGATCTTTATGCTACGCTTAACTATAGGAGTATGTCCATCACATCATTCTCCTAATGATATGACCCTGTTGTTAATAACATCTCTATGTTCATGATCAGGAAACCATGATCATATATTAACCAACAAGCTAGTTTAACAAGAGGCTTTACTAGGGACTCTTTTATGTTTACAAATCACACAAGTATTAATGTTTCCGGTTAATACAATTATAGCATGGTATGTAAACATTTATCATAAGCATGAAGATATGATAATAACCACTTTATTATTGCCTCTTGGGCATATCTCCAACAGTGGCTCCATAATTTGGAAAGCTAATATTGAAGAATTCTTTAATTATGTTAGCAAGCATGAGGATATTGAGGATAAATCTATAGCAGAGCTTTCTCCTAATTATGAGATTGCTGCAGCTTCTTTAGTTCATATGTTGGAGGCTAGGTTTGTTAGCCTTAATCCCTTCATACAATTTTTATTCCTAAAACTAAAAGAAGAGAAGAATGCTGAAAAGAGGGAATTCATCCTTAAAACTTTATCAAAAGAATTCCATGATGTTGCTAGGGAAGCCAAAAAGGTATTTGAGCATTTCAATATGCTAGGCTCAAGTGTACATGTTGTGGGTATTTCTGATAAAACTAAGCCTAGAGAAGAATTTAAGGTACTCATCCCCTTTAAGCTTGTTGGAATGCATGAAGCCTTTGAAAAGAATTTTGATTGGATTGCTCCTGAAAATCTTTTTGATGAAAGTAGTAGACCAAAGAGAAATGAGAAGGGATCCTTCAACCCATTTGGATGAGATACCTTTCATAGTTGAAGATTTTGCAAGTATGGATGTTAATGCTTCTTCATTTGAAAATACTTGATTCTTCTTGCTTCTTGTGCCTAACTTAAAGGCGTTAAAGAAAAGTACTTGTTGGGAGATAACCCAAGAGTTTCCTAAAGTCTTAGAAGTTATTATTTCAGTAATTACCTCTCCTTATCCTTTTTGTTTGCCTTTTGTGCCAAGAATGACCTCTAATGAGAGGGAAGTAAGATTTGGGGAGTTGCTGTCCCAAAATAGATTTCTATCCTCCACCAAAAAAAATAGTGAGGAGGCTCTGTAACTCCGATATAGCTCAAAATTTACGAATAAATACCCCAGTACGTTAGCTAACTTTATTTAGTTCAACACTTTTTGATTTGAGCAACATAAGATGTTCGAAAAAATCGGTTTCTACCTGCTAGTCTGTTTTGACAGATTTCTGCCATTATTTGCATTTGCTTCTTATTAATTCCTTTTTTAGTTCTCTTTAGGTGAATTGAGTGTTTTGAAGGAGTTACTACAGTAGCTTGTGTTTTTAGTGAAAAGCCTTGCTGTTTCAAAGCTTTTCCAGTGGTCTAATATCTTTTGAATACACTAATGTTGCTAATGAAGATTGTGTGAAGTTTTGTATGAAGGAAAAATTTCAGGTGTAAAGAGAGAATGATGCAATGGGATGAAGAATGGACAAAATCTCAAGCTTGGGGATGTCACCATGGTGTCACCCCAAGAAATATCCAAGAGGTACAAGCGTCAAAGCTTGGGGATGCCTAAGGCATCCCCTTCTTCATCAATAAAAAACTCAGGTCTGTCTAGACACTTCGTTTTTATTGTTTCATGCTCAGTTGTGTTGTTTTTGGAGCTTATTAGTTTTCGTTTGCTTTGCTTAGGTTGTTTAGTTTGCTTGAATAAAGTAGTTTGGACCCCCGTTCTTGCTGTGTTGTTTTGCAAATAAGTTTTCTTGGTGTAGGAAAGGAGTAGTAAGTTCTTGCATGAAGTGCAAGAGGAGCTTGCATTGACTGTGACTTAAACTTTAGCATAACATGCTAAGTGTTGTTTTTAATTTATGATTAGTGATTATTGCTATAGCATGTCTTATTCCAAACAATTGGGATTGCTTAGTGTGCCTTGAAGAAATTATGCGTTGTTTTAGCTTGCAAAAGCATAGTATTGTGGTATTCTCCTTTGATGCTTTGCTTGGGTTGACTTGGCACATGCTCACACCATGTTATGACTATGACAACTCACCATTAGCCTCTATGACCATTTAGTCCTTGACTTGTAGTACCACTCTTTTCTTTGATTAGTATGCTTTGTTGCATAGCATGATTTTGGCCATTACGCTCTCTTAGTTGGTTGCTCCCAGTCTTTTGCTATCCTCCACTTGTATGAGTAAGTTCTACTCATGCTTCGAACTCCCAAGAAACCAAGTTATTACAAAGTGTCCACTATAAACTCCTATGCATGGTGTGTTACACCATTCCAAGTATATTCTTGTTTTCAACTATCTTCCAATTAAAAACTATTTTGTTATGTGAAAACTTAGTGATTAAAGCCCTCACGAACTTGATGGCACACTTTATTCTTTGCCCCTAATAAACTTGAACCATTGTTACAACTTTGTTGTATATGCTTGCACTTATAAGTTGGAATTACCAGAACCGTGCTATCACGGGGAACGTTTTCAACATTGCACTTGTACTTTGTACTTAGTTGATATCATGTTCTTTTGTCTATGGATGTCACCGGTGTGAAATAAAGAGGGAACTTGTAAGTCCATGGAGTTTGTATCTTGTGTTAGAGAAACGTCTGGGCCGCTAGCCTAAGCCATGCCTAATCATGGTGGAAACTTGCAGCATCACCATAATGAGCTATCTATGAAGCATCCTAAATAAAAAGCTATGCATATGGTAAATAAAAAGATTGTTGAGATGCCCATTGTCTGCTTGCCTTTTCATTTTGGTTATGGGAAAGCTCCTGTACCATGTGAAAGGGGTACCTCGTTGGCGGTTCTCAATAATATGCAAATACTTACAATGACAAGAACTTACCTGGACCCAAAGTTGAGTATGCATGAGGTGTGGCCCTCGTATTCAAGGGACTTGAGATTGCCAACTTATACTTCGTGAAGCATATACTCCATATTTGTTCACTTTAACCTTAACCACTTCAAGATGCTTATGATAGGGGCAATCTTCAAGATGCTTATGATAGGGGCAATGAGGGCTGAAAGCTAACAAGTACCATATTTTTTGGAAGCTCTTTTTGAAACTTGTAATCCCTGCTTCCTTTACAAAAAAGGCCTTTCTTTCACCATTATTTGAGTCTCCACCTTCTACCTTTAGGCACCATTAAGAGATCATAGTTGTCATTCTGTGTGCAGTGTTCCAAAGCTTATTAATTGATGCATATTGTGTTATTACTTGTTCTTGTGCTATTTGTTTCTAGTCACCCTTGTGAACTTTGCAGGTGTCCTATGCATCTATATTGCTACTCTATAAGGGACAAGCTCATTGCCACTATGCTATGTTTTTTGTATGTGAAACAAACAAACGTTTTTCAATGCATGTTATATTCATGATCTTTGTTTGTAGCTTGTCATGTTGCATGCATAGTTACTATGTCCTATTGTTAGAACTCCATCTTTCATGCACATGTTTAGAGTTCTTTGATCCCAGCTTTCAATGCTTGCAAATGGTTGGATATTTATTGTGAGGGTGCATGTCACCTGAAAAATTATTCTTTTTATCACTTACCTACTCAAGGACAAGCGGGAGTTAAGCTTGGGGATGCTGATACGTTGGAAACATATCTATAATTTTTGATGCTCCATGCTTGTTTAGTATCTACTTTGCTTTACTTGTCCACACATTGAGGTGCTTTTTACATGTTTTCTGGTACTAACCTACTAACAAGTTGCAACAGTGCCAGATGCCTGTTTTCTGCTGTTTTTGGTTTCAGAAAAGTTAGTAAAGAAATATTCTCGGAATTGGACGGGACAAACGTCAAAGTCAATTACTTTCTGTGGGGAACAAGAAGTCCAGAGGGGAGCCAGGGAGGCGAGCCAGAGGGGCCACCCCCAGGCGCGGCCACTGATACGCCCAATTTGCATCACCATTCTATACCATAATTTACCTCTATTCATTGATATTTGTCTTATTATGAGGTATTACTTATGGCCTTTCAACTGTTTATGCATGTTGGATGATTCCTGGAGGATGGACTGCTGAAGTCTGGATTCTGATGGAAAAGAAGGCGTTTTGGTGCAATTTCGCGAAGATCAAAAAAATACCAGAAAAATATGGAAACATATTATTTCACCGGAAGACGAAGGAAGCCAGAAGGAGGAGCGAAGGGGGCTGCAGGGGGCATAAACCCCCTAGGCGCGGGCCCACCTGAGGCCACGCCTGGGGTGGGTTTGTCCCACCTGCCCGGCCTCCGACTCTCCCCCTTCGCCTATATCTTCCCTACGGAACCCTAATACCGGGGGAGCGACCATAGATAGATTTCCGCCGCCTCTGGGGGGCGAAAAACACCGAGAGAGAAAGATCTCTCCAGCAGACAGATTTCTGCCAGGGGAATTCCTTCCTGGAGAGGGGATACCATCGCCATCAACATCATCATCGAGCTAGGCTTCATCGGGATCATCATCATCATCCACACCATCATCTCCACCAGCACCATCATCACCACTCCGTCCCGCTGTAACAATTGTGTTGGATATTGCTTTAGTTCGTAGGGGAAACTTTCCCGGTGTTAATTACTATTGTAGTTGATGCTTGTGAGTGGAACCATTGGATTATTGTTTATGTTCAGATTGTTATCCATTATCATATCATCTTTGATCTTGATCCATATGATGTCTTGTGAGTAGTTCGTTTAGTTCTTGAGGACATGGGAGAAGTCATGTTGTTAGTAGTGAATCTGTAATGAGTTATTATTCAATGGTTTAGTATTTAAGTTGTGGTGCTATTCTTCTAGTGGTGTCATGTGAATGTTGACTACATGACACTTCACCATTTATGGGCCTAGGGGGATGCATTGTGTATTTGGCTACTAATCGTGCGGTTGCCGGAGTGACAGAAACCTGAACCCCCGTTAGGACACCTTTGCACAAGGGAGTGTAGGATCTCATAGTTTAAGGCTGTGGTTAGATTTATATCTTAATTACTTTCCTGTAGTTACGGATGTTTGCAGGGGGTTTAATCACAAGTATGTATTAGTCCTAGGAAGGGCAGTATGTTAGAACAGGTTCACCCACACAACACTTACAAACACCAAAGAAGAGTACTCGACTATTTGCAGTGAAAGAACTTGACATAATTCCCATGTGTCCTCGAGAACGTTTGGTCCTTATAAGTATTTCCACCGGCTTGTCCTTTGCTAAGAAAGGATTGGGACACTTGCTCCGTTTGTTCGTTACTTCTGTTACTTGTTCTTTGTTTTGTTGCCTTGTCAGAAAACCACTAAAATCCGTTTGCTAAGTATTCACAGGGATTTCCTGCTCCATTCCACTGTTCAGCACCTTCAGCTCATCGTTGGGATCGACACTCCTATTTATCAATAGTATTACGATACACCCCCTATACTTGTGGGTCATCAAGACTATTTTCTGGCGCCGTTGATAGGGAGTGAAGCGCTATTGAAGAGTGGAACTCGTAAGGGAAACTTTCACTGTGAGTATTTCCTTCTGTTACTGTTTGTTGCTTTGTTTCCAATATGGATAACCCACTTGGTTTTCTGTTTGGGAGAACTACTACCACTGAAAGGTTAGTAGATGAACCACCACTTGTTGAGATAGATCCTTTTAAGATACCTACAAGTATTGTTAATCGTGTTATGGATAATTATTATTTTGGGCATGGAACTGTCCATCCTGGTGATCACTTGCTTTTTATCCATGAATTATGCGGGTTGTTTAAGTGTGCAGGTATCACAACTGAACAGGTGAAGAAGAAGTTACTCTCCATATATTTGAAAGGGGGAGCCGAGGCATGGTATAAGCTGCTAAAGAATGGACAATCCATGGAATGGGACTCTAAATTTTATCCTCCCAGTGAAATCCATAAGGATAGAAGTCTTAGTTATAAATTTTGGCCTCTTGATGGAGAGAGTACAGCTCAAGCTTGGGGGAGATTGAAGTTACTAATGCTTAAATGTCCTATTCATGAACTCCCTAACAATATTATCCTTAATAACTTTTATGCTAGGCTGTCTCTTCATGATAAAGATTTACTAGATGCTTCTTGTGCTGGATCATTCACAAGTATGAATGAAGAAGCTAAATGGGATCTCTTAGACCATATTCAAGATAACACTGAAGCTTGGGAGAATGATAAAGGAAGAAAGTCAGGTATAAACTATGATTATGAATGCATTAAATCTTTTATGGGTACTGATAGCTTCCGTGATATTAGCAATAAGTTTGGTCTTGATTCCCAAAGTATTGCCAACTATTTTAAGGCCTTTGCCTCTTACATTGAAATTCCTAAGAAGAAGTGGAATAAGTACCATGCTCCTTATAAAGATGTTGTTAGTCATGTTACTGTTAGAAGTACTCAAATTTGTGCTACTAATCATATTGTGCCTGAACCTCATGTTGAGAAACTGCCTTTCCCAGCTAAGGTAAAGGAGTATTCTATGATTATTAGTGCAAATAACATAGGTACAATGAAAACTGTGGATCCTGGTAAGCATTTGAGTGATGAACCTATGGTGGCTATTGTGAAAGACACTGTCACTAGAAATAGAGAGGATGAGCATATTGTCTTCTATGAAGACACTTCTAATATTATTTCTCATCCTGGTAGAGTTAAAAAGCTAGTGTCCCTGTGCTTTCTGTTAAAATTGGTGATCATTGCTACTATGGTTTATGTGATATTGGTGCTAGTTCTAGTGTTATTCCTTATGAGCTTTACAGAGAAATTATGCATGAGATTGGTCCTTGTGAGCTAGAGGACATTGATGTGGTCATTCACCTTGCTAACAAGGAGACCATTTTCCCCATTGGCATTGTAAGAGATGTGGAAGTTCTCTGTGGTAAGATTAAGTATCCTGCTGATTTTCTAGTGCTTAATTCAGCAGCTAACAAAACTTGTCCTATCATTTTTGGTAGACCTTTCTTGAACACTTGTGGAGCTATTATTGATTGTAAGAAGGAAAAAGTTTTAACTAAGTTTGATGGAGATTCTTATGAGTTTAACTTTTCCAAATTTTCTAAAGCTCCTTGTGAAAATAGCTTGCCTAATAAAGATTTCAGGATGGAATAACTTGCTTCTATTGATCCAGTCTATGACCTTGGACCTCTTTTTAGTGACTGTAAGTATGCTTATTTTGATGATAAAGTTGTTTCCAGTGACAGTTATATTTTCAACTTTATTCAAAGTGCTACTGAAGCTTATTTTGAGAGAGGGAAGCATGGTTTTATGCATCTCAATGATGTTAAGTTTCCCCGTTTTATGTTGAGAGCTTTGAAGTTGCATCTGTTTTGTCTTCCTATGCTTGTGGCCTTTTGTTTCAACAATTAGTTTTATCATGATACCCCCATGCATAGTAAGTGGGTTAGACTCAAGTGTGTTGGTTATTTGCTCCTTGATGCTCTCTTTCACTCCATATATATATATATATATATATCCTATGTGAGCATCTTTGAAAGTTTCAAGCCTAACTTAAAGGCATTAAAGAAAAGTACTTGTTGGGAGATAACCCAAGAGTTTTATCGAGTCTTGGAAGTTATTACCTCAGTAATAACCGCTCCTTATCCTTTTTTTTTGGCTTTTGTGACAAGTTCAATTACTTTTGTGAAGTAGAGGAGTTGTGAAAAGTGGCTGTCTTGGGATAGATTTTTGTGTTGTATTGTAGAAATTCGTGAGGAAGCTCAGTACTTCGGATGGAGCTGCATTTTTTTGAGCTTGTTCTCCAAGTTGTTACCCAACCTTCATCAGTTCTGAACTTTTTGATTTTATCAACAAAAGGTCTTCGAAAAAAATCAATCTTTACTTGTTGGTCTGTTTTGACAGATTTCTGCCATCATTTGCATTTGCCTCTTACGGAAGCTTTTGTTTTGATGGGTTTTCAGTTGAAGTGTTTACCAAATTTTTATTGTTTTTTATTACAATAATGTTTTCATTGAGTTTGTACAAAAGTTTTGTATGAAGGAAATTCTTAGGAGAAAGAGGAAATGAATCTGAAGAGTTCGTCTTTGAATAGGTAAAAGTGGTGAAAACAGAAGGTTCGTGAAACTCCAATCTTTTTATATTTTTGATGTTTTTAATACATAAGGTAAGTTACGAGATGAAACTGAAGAGGAAACGGAGCCTGGGGTGGACAAACCCACCCCAGGCACGGGCCCAGCCTGGCCGCGCCTGGAGGGGGTTTGCCACCCCCGAACTCCGTCTCCGTTTTGTTTCCGTGTCAAAACCTTCCTTATGCATTGAAACTTTGTAATATATAACCCCGCGGGTTCCCCAAGGTTCTTGTATCGTGTTCTCGTCGTGTTTTTGTTTTCAATCTGTTTCTGTCAGGGAAGTTCTTAGATTTGGAGCCTCAATATCTTCCTCTGGATCACCCACGGAGGATTCCTCTACGGATGTCCTCAACCCGTACATGTATGAGTTGAGGATTCATCCCAAAGATTTGATCCTCAAAGAGGGGGAGGTACAGATGAAAGAAGTTCAAGGCCCTAAAGGAGAAGGCAGCCTGGAAGACAGGATGGAAGCGTTGGAACAAGAAGTTTTCAGGTACAAGAAGATGGCAGAACGCGAAGTGGATGTTATTCACAAGATAAGTTCAGAACTCATCACCAATCATGAAGCAGAAGTTGCTAAGCTCCGAGAAGAGATCTTCTAACTCCATCAGACCACCAATCAATTGCAAGCACAGCTCTATGGCATACAAAATCAAAACTGTGAGTATGAAGCTAGATTTGATCGCATTATCTCTGCTGCTAGTTTCAGGATTGCAGAAACAAAGACATCCTTTTTGGATGGGGAACCATTGCCTTGGAAGTTTTATGATGACAAGAGAACACCACCACCAAGGGAGTAATTCGTCATCAGGTTTGGCATCCCCTTGGCTTGTTCCAAGCTTGGGGGAGTGTCGCGGTATCACCACCATTATCTTTCATATTTTACCTTTTTAGTGGATTCATATATGTGGTAGAGAAGTTATCTTATAGTTTGGTTTGCATGTGGAAGTATCTCTCCTTTAATTGATTATCTATGTATCCCTTGGTGTGAGTGCCTTTATTGAATATTAATGAGAAGTCTCATCTATTACTTTTTGCACTTCTTATTTTAGTTTGCAATCTCTATTATATGATGGATCTTGTTGTTCAGTATTGGCACCACTTTGGGATCATCAAGTGGATCTAAATTGGTTTTGGCAAACCGAGTTCTGGTCAGTGGCATTAGTTTGAAAGGAAAAGAAAGAAAGAAAAAGCTTACAGGTATTTGGTATCTTTTGTTTTCTTTCTTGTTGGCTCATAAGCTTAGTATTCTTTATTTAAGATTCTTTTGTGTCTTCAAGGAAGATTGCATGTTTGGCTTTATTACTTGTATGTTTGCTTGCTTCTTTCAACTCTCTTGCTTGCTACCAAACCTTGCTAGCCAAAAACCTATTTTGAGAAGGCATACTTCTCATGTTTCCAAAATACTTTGAACCCAAAACCTTTTGCCACTTGTGTCCACCATATCTACCTAATAGCTATTTCTATTCCTAGCAAATTCTCAAGCTTCATCTACCTTTCGAATTAAAAAGTATTTTGTCATGTGAAAACTAGTTAGTAAAGCTCTCACGAACTTGATGGTACACTTTATTTACTTGCCCCTGATAAACTTGAACCATTGTGGACATCGAAGTTGTATATGCTTGCATCTATACGTTGGGATTAGCAGAACCATGCTGTCACGGGGAATGTTTTCAACATTGCACTTGTACCTTATCGTACATAGTTGATATCGTGCTCTTTTTTCTATGGATGTCAACGGTGTGAAATAAAGAGGGGACTTGTAAGTCCATGGAGTTTGTATTCTGTGTTAGAGAAACGCCTGGGCCGCTAGCCTAAGCCATTCTTAATCATGGTGGAAACTTGCAGCATCACCATAGTGAGTCATCTATGAAGCATCCTCAATAAAAAGCTATATGCATAGTAAATAAAAAGATTGTTGAGATGCTCATTGTCTGCTTGCCTTGTCGTTTTGGTTATGGGAAAGCTCATGTACCATGTGCAAGAGGTACCCCGTTGGCGGTTCTCAATGATATGCTTACAATGACAAGAACTTACCTGGGCCCAAAGTTGAGTATGCATGAGGAGTGGCCCTCATATTCAAGGGACATGAGATTGCCAACTTATATTTCGTCAAGCATATACTCCATCTTTGTTCACTTTAACCTTAATCATCTAAAGATGCTTATGATAGGGGCAATGAGGGCTCAAAGCTAGTAAGTACCATAATCTTTTGGAAGCTATTTATGACTTGTAATCTCTGCTACCCTCTAAGAAGGGACCTTTCTCCTAGTTACCAGTTTGAGTCAGTAAACCTGCTTCCTCTCTATCTCCAGCAAGCTTTTGAGTTATTGTGTTTAAAGCATTCATATGGTGATTTATTCAATCATGTTCTTTATCTTCCTTGTTTGCACAAAACTCTTATCTATTGAGTATTACTTTGAAAGCCTTCACTTGTGAAAAAACTTTTTGAGCAAAGAGTGCTCCTGTTTTGAAACTTCTACAAAAAATCTTGTGAAACTGTTTGACAGGTGTTCTCTGACCAGGAACAAGTTTGCCAATTCCAATTATGATTTATCTTTATGCATCTCTATTGTGACTGTTGTACTTGATTGCAAGCTAAGTTATATAATGGTGAGTTTCTTTCTTATATGAGTTGTGCAATGGTAAGTGTGATGCTTCTTGTTCGTATTCTTTTATCGACACTTCACTCCATAAACCTGTGGACATGTTTACTGAGCTCAGTATTCGCTTGGGGACAAGCGAAGTCTAAGCTTGGGGGAGTTGATACACCAAATTTGCATCACCATTCTATACCATAATTTACCTCTATTCATTGATATTTGTCTTATTATGAGGTATTACTTATGGCCTTTCATCTGTTTATGCATGTTGGATGATTCCTGGAGGATGGACTGCCGAAGTCTGGATTTTGATGGAAAATAAGGCATTTCGGTGCAATTTCGCGAAGATCAGAAAAATATGGAAACATATTATTTCACCGGAAGAATAAGGACTCCAGAAGGAGGAGCGAAGGGGGGCTGCAGGGGGCCCAACCTCCCCCCTAGGCGCGGGCCCACCTGAGGCCGCGCCTGGGGTGGGTTTGGCCAACCTGCCCGGCCTCCGACTCTCCCCCTTCGCCTATATCTTCCCTATGGAACCCTAATACCGGGGGAGGGACCACAGATAGATTTCCGCCGCCTCTGGGGGTGGAAAACACCGAGAGAGAAAGATCTCTCCGGCAGACAGATTTCTATCGGGGGAATTCCTTCCCGGAGAGGGGAGACCATCGCCATCATCATCATCAAGCTAGGCTTCATCGGGATCATCATCATCATCATCCACACCATCATCTCCACCAACACCATCATCACCACTCCGTCCCGCTGTAACAATTGTGTTGGATATTGCTTTAGTTCATAGGGGAAACTTTCCCGGTGTTAATTACTATTGTAGTTGATGCTTGTGAGTGGAACCATTGGATTATTGTTTATGTTCAGATTGTTATCCATTATCATATCATCTTTGATCTTGATCCATATGATGTCTTGTGAGTAGTTTGTTTAGTTCTTGAGGACATGGGAGAAGTCATGTTGTTAGTAGTGAATCTGTGATGAGTTATTATTCAATGGTTTAGTATTTAAGTTGTGGTGCTATTCTTCTAGTGGTGTCATGTGAACGTCGACTACATGACACTTCACCATTTATGGGCCTAGGGGGATGCATTGTGTATTTGGCTACTAATCATGGGGTTGCCGGAGTGACAAGAACCTGAACCCCCGTTAGGACACCTTTGCACAAGGGAGTGTAGGATCTCATAGTTTAAGGCTGTGGTTAGATTTATATCTTAATTACTTTCCTATAGTTTACGGATGTTTGTAGAGGGTTTAATCACAAGTATGTATTAGTCCTAGGAAGGGTAGTATGTTAGCACAGGTTCACCCACACAACACTTACAAACACCAAAGAAGAGTACTCGGCTATTTGCAGCGAAAGCACTTGACAGAATTCCCATGTGTCCTCGAGAACGTTTGGTCCTTATAAGTATTTCCACCGGCTTGTCCTTTGCTAAGAAAGGATTGGGCCACTTGCTCCGTTTGTTCGTTACTTCTGTTACTTGTTCTTTGTTTTGTTGCCTTATCAGAAAACCACTAAAAATTCGTTTGCTAAGTATTCACAGGGATTTCCTGCTCCATTCCACTGTTCAGCACCTTCTGCTCCTCGTTGGGATCGACACTCCTATTTATCGAAAGTACTACAATACACCCCCTATACTAGTGGGTCATCAGCCACAGGTGGGCCCGCGCCTGGCTAGGGTGTGGGGCCCCTGGCCACCACCTCGGCCTCCCCCTTCGCCTATAAGAAGCCCCCGATGCAGAAACCCTAAGAACCTGATCAAATCTCCACAAAACCATCTGTAGCCGCCGCCACCATCATCCCTAGATCGAGGGGATCTGAAGTTCTTCCCGGCACCCTGCCGGAAGGGAGATCATCCCGGAGGCCTTCTCTCCGGTATGATGCGTGAGTAGTTCCACCTTAGACTATGGGTCCATGTAGTAGCTTGATGGTTGTATCTCCTCCTTTGTGCTTTCATGTATAGATATTGTGAGCTCCGTTCATGATCAAGATCTAATCTCTTTGTAATCATGCATGTTGTGTTTGCGGGGATCCGATGGATATTGAGATTATTATGTTCATTTGATTAATGGTTTTGTCTTTATGATTCTATCATGTCTATGTTGTTTGTGATCTTGCATGCTCTCTGTTGTTAGTAGCTATCTTGGCCAAGCAGTTGTTAGTGACTCCAAGAGGGGGTATTTATGCTCGATAGCGGGTTCATGCCTCTAGTTTCCAAGGGAAGTGACAGAAATCACTTCTGTTGTAGATGTGTTGTTGCCACTAGGGAGAAAACAACGGTCTCTTGTTCATGGAACATGTGGACTGTTTACCTTACACACTTTGCTTAAAGCAGTTGTCTGTTGCTCGCAACTTAATAATGGAGGGGGTTCGGATGATAACTTGAAGGTGGACTTCTAGTCATAGATGCAGTTGGATGGTGGTCTATGTATCTTATTGTATTGCCCAATCGAATCTCATAGGATCTTTCTGACTAGTAATTGCATTGTTATGCCTTGCTTAGTTCCTGTCAGTTGCCCTGCTGTAATTTGTTTATCCTTCATGCCATGTTTTTTATCTAAGGAGAGCACCTCTAGTGAACTATGGACCCCGGTCCAATCTTTACCATTGATACATCTTCCACTGTTACTTGTTTACTTGCTGCAAACCATTACCTTCCACACCATGTGTTTAATCCCTTTGTTACAGCAAACTGGTGAGCTTGACAACCTCGCTGATTCGTTGGGGCAAAGTCTTGAGTTTGTGTTGTGCAGGTCTCCGTGTTGCTTGCAACACCTCTGTGACATTTCCTTCTTCCTACTGGTTCGATAACTTCGGTTTCTTACTGAGGGAAAACTTACTGCTGTGCTGCTTCACACCTTGCTCTTGTGGTTCCCAACGAAGCGCTCCTACATCAACTCAGCGCTGCATCACTACTACATGGACCCATAGTCCAAGGTGGAACTACTCACGCATCATACCGGAGAGAAGGCCTCCGGGATGATCTCCCCTCCGGCAGGGTGCCGGGAAGAACTTCAGAACCCCCCCCCCCCCCCCCGATCTAGGGACGATGGTGACGGTGGCTACAGAAGGTTTCGTGGAGTTTTGATCGGGTACTTAGGGTTTCTGCATCGGGGGCTTCTTATAGGCAAAGAGGCGAGGCTGGGAGACGGCTAGGGTCCCCACACCCTACTCAGGCGTGGGGCAGGGCCCACCCACGCCTAGGGGGGTCTGGCCGCCCTGGCTCGCGTCTCCGTCTCGTCTTCTGGATTCTCGTCCCCGACGGAAAGTTATTGACTTTGGCTGTTGTCCCGTCCAATTCTGAGAATATTGATTTTTTGCCTTTCTGGAACCAAAAACAGAAGAAAACATGCAACTGCCACTTTGGCAACTTGTTAATAGGTTAGTTCCAGAAAACATATAAAAACACCTCAAAGTGTAGACAAAGCAAAGCAAAGTAGATACTAAACAAGCATGGAGCATCAAAAATTATAGATACATTTCCGACGTATCAAGCATCCCCAAGCTTAACTCATGCTCGTCCTCGAGTAAGTAAGTGATAAAAATAATAATTTTTTAGATGACATGCACCATCAAAACCAAGATCAAACCATTTGCAAGCATTGAAAGCTGGGATCAAAGAACTCTAAACATGTGCATGAAAGATGGAGTTCTAACAATAGGAAAAAGTAACTATGCATGCAACATGAAAGGCTACAAACAAAGATCATGAATAACATGGATTGAAAAACATTTGTTTGTTTCACATATAGAAAACATAGCATAGTGGCAATCAGCTTGTCCCTCATAGAGTAGCAAATAGATGCATAGGACACCTTCAAAGTTTACAAGGGTGACTAGAAACAGATAGCACGAGAACAAGTATTATCACAATATGCATCAATCAATAAGTTTTGGGATACTGCACACAGAATGAAAACTATGCTCTCTTAATGGTGCCTAAAGGTAGAAGGTGGAGACTCAAATAATGGTGGAAGAAAGGCCTTTCATAAAGGAAGCAGGGATTTCAAGTTTTAAAAAGAGCTTCCAGAAATTATGGTACTTGTTAGCTTTCAGCCCTCATTGCCCCTATCATAAGCATCTTGAAGTGGTTAAGGTTAAAGTGAACAAATATGGAGTATATGCTTCACGAAGTATAAGTTGGCAATCTCAAGTCCCTTAAATTATGAGGGCCACACCTCATGCTACTCAACTTCATTCACCTGTAAGTTCTTGTCATTGTAAGTACATGCATATCATAGAGAACCGCCAACGGGGTACCCCTTGCACATGGTACAGGAGCTATCCCATAACCAAAATGACAAGGCAAGTAGACAATGAGCATCTCAACAATATTTTTATTTACTATATGCATAGCTTTTTATTGAGGATGCTTCATAGATAGCTCACTATGGTGATGCTGCAAGTTTCCACCATGATTAGACATGTCTTAGGCTAGCGGCCCAGGCGTTTTTCTAACACAAAATACAAACTCCATGGACTTACAAGTTCCCTCTTTATTTCACTCCGGTGACATCCATAGACAAAAGAGCATGATATCAACTGAGTACAAAGTACAAGTGCAATGTTGAAAACGTTCCCCGTGACAGCACGGTTCTGCTAATTCCAACGTATAAGTGAAAGCATATACAACATAGATGACACAATGGTTCAAGTTTATTAGGGGCAAAGAATATAAAGTGTGCCATCAAGTTCGTGAGGGCTTTAATCACTAAGTTTTCACATAACAAAATAGTTTTTAATTGGAAGATAGATGAAAACAAGAATATACTTGGAATGGTGTAACACACCATGCATAGGAGTTTATAGTGGACTGTAGTGACCTCGGATCGATAAGGATCCTAAGTCCCTGTGATTAACATGCTAGTCCCTGGATCAATAGCTAGCACTCACAGTCGATGAAATATCATGTAAAACACAAAGTCTTTATTACACGGAGAATCCAGAGTATGAATTTATTACAAAATTGCTTAGCATTATGCTAGCTCAAATAACAGCGGAAACATAAAAGCAGCATGAATCCATCAACGCCCCAGTCTTGTCGAGTGTAGACCCGCGATCCCTATGCACCTTTCAATCTTCGGATTCTGCACATAAAATGTGCAGCCAACAAGTTGGGTCAATACTTTGAATGTATTGGCAAATTACACCAAGGAGAGAAAAGACTATCTCTACATGCAAGGCTGGTATAGGCTGTAGAGTTCATTTTCTCAAAGCTAGTTTTCTTAAGTAGAGAGAAGAAGAGAGGATTGTCCTACTTTGTAAACATTTGCTTAGATATCATCAGGTCGAGTGGCACACGAGGATATTACGCACCAAGTGTCCAACCAACCAAACACTTGGATATTACGCACCAAGTGACACTTGGATATTACACACCAAGTTCCCCAAAATCCCACCCATTAGCGATATTACGCACGCCATGGGGTTTCAAAACTTGTTTTAGAAAAGAGAGAGGAAGATCCTTCAGAGGCTCCATCCTTCAGACGCTCATTGTTGTTCTGTTACCGTGAACACGGCTGATCGATCAGATTGCAATACTCTCGAGAGTTTGTGCACTTTACCCACAATCCACGATCAAGTCCTTTTACAGACAAGACCATGGCGAGGCTTTCCCTTAGTAGCCCCTCTACCTTCTGGATCCAACCGTGCCAAGAACCTCCAAATGTTGGTACCCAGGTGAGGTTTCCCACTAAGTACTAGGCCAAGACAGAGCCTATAATGTATTGTGGTTGCACTGGAAGCTTCTGAATTCTGAAACATGGCAGACTTCTTTGATTCCTGGGCGGCCGTCCTCCACCAAAATCTCACTCGTTGTCCCGACAACCATTCCGCCCAGAAGAAAACTTAGTTTTATTTTGAAGTGGATTTGAGAAGAAAAGTTTGCTCTAGAGAGCCTTTATACTTAGAAAAATTCTTTGTCTTTCGAACCCCCCAACGGTACTTTTTATATATATAGCATAGCAAGCATTACTTATCAAAAACAGGGGAACCTATTAGGAGGTAAATCCTAAGTATAGAGCTACTCATGGCATACTACAAAATCATCGCACTTGCAAAATAATACTAAGGAAAATTCTACTAGAACATCCTACACATGCATACTACAAGAATTTTGAAGATCACATGCATAGAATCAAAACTGGGACAAAAGTTATGAACAAGTGGTGTAACTTGCCTTGATCCGAGCAGCACTCTACACAATAGCACTCCTTAGCGCACTCCGAACAATCTAACGAATCACAAACATAGATCTGATCACAACTTGTTCAAAACATATCACAGAGGTAATCATGCATGCATGCACATGGTAACTTATGCAAGGTTGGTTCTTCTAAATTGACCAAGGTAGCAAGATTGAGTTGCAATGGTGTGAGGTGTCACTAGGATTGATTTCCCAAAGGTTTAGATCTAATTGAGTCACTAAAACAATTCCTAGGATTAAAGGAGATCAAACCATCTAATTAGCCCCAAGCTATATCTAATGATCTTAAGCAAAGTTTAATAATTTTGTTCAGTAGGTATTGTGGAAACAAAGTTATTGCAACAAGAATCAATTAAAACAGAATTTTAATTATTTTTCTATAGGATAAACACTCTAATGTAATGATTAAAATCTACACCTAAAACCTTACTGTAAACCTGGGATATTATTGCAGATTTGGATTCTACATAAAATTAGGAATCCAACGGTATATTATAAGCTAAATTTGGCCAAATATTCAATTTTATATGATTTTCGCAAGTTTGAATCTAAATCTGCAAACAGATCTATTCCTCACTTAAGGTTTTTGCCAAGTGGCAGACGCTGGTTGGTCCAGCTAGCAACGGGGGGGGGGTGATGTGGCGCGGCGCGGTGCGCTGATGCGACGAGCTGATGTGGCGGCCACGCGGCGGCGTGTGATAGGCGCGTACCCCTTCAGGTCTACTTCTAATCCGAGCCACAGATGAATATCGAACGGTAGGAGGCAGCGCGGCTTACAGGCGGTGGCGACGATGGTGGCGAGTGGCGGCGGCGTTAGTGGTCGACGGGTGGCGGCGCTCCGGCGGTTCCCTGGAACAGCGGCGAGGTCAACGAGGTTCGCCTGGCCCTCGCGGTCACGCTCGCGTCCTCGTCGTCTCCCCTTGCTTCCTCGACTATCAGCGGCGTCCTGCTGATCTCCTCCGTCTCCGGCGGTGCTCCGGCGAGCAATCGCGGGCGAGTTCCTGCGAGAGAGAAGGGGAAAGGCACGCGGCTAGAATCAGTGGTGGATGGGGAATCTCCAGAGGGAGGAAGGAGCAAGGGAGGGGCTTCGAACCGTCTTTGGCGAGGTTGACCCGACGGCGGCGGTGCGATTCGTCGACGGCTAGGGTTTTTGCAAGAAAGAAATCGAGCGGGCGAGCCGAGGGTGGCGGGGTTTAAATAGACGGGAGTCTTGGCGTCGGGACATGGACTCCTCTCCGATTCGGTCGGAGTCCGACCAGCTCACGGCGGCGCGCGGTTTCCATGGGGAGGAAGGGGATGACGGGTGGGTCCCGCGTGTCTGTGGTGGAGGGGGAAGTGGGATGGCGTGGCGCTGGCGTGTTTGCTGTTGCGCGGGCGCTGGGGGCGGGGTGGGCTGGCGAGCCGGCCCAGCTAGGTTAGATGCTGCCCTTTTTTTCCTTTTTAACATTTTTCCTTTTTCTGTTTTAGTAAACCTAAATAACTTTTGCAAACTAAGTCCAAACTTGATGAAAATTGTTTCTAAATTTTTATAAAATTAAGGTGGTCAACATAGGGCCATAGTTTAATGTTTTACAAGGTTTTTAGAAGGGTCAAACTTGACCATTATAATAATGCTTACAAATGGCAAAACACTATTAGGGTTTTGCTAGGTTTAGGTGTTTAGGATTTGTTGTAAAAAAAATCATTTGTAGAATGCAATGATGCAAGGATGATGCATGGAACTAATAACATCCTAATATAAAATCTGGGATGTTACAAACCTACCCCCTTAAGAAGAATCTCGTCCTCGAGATTCGGGTTGGCTAGCAAATAGGTGTGGGTGTTCTGCCTTCAAGTCTTCTTCACGCTCCCACGTAGCTTCTTCCTCGGAGTGGTGGTTCCATTGTACCTTGCAGAATCTTATAGTCTTGGTGCGGGTAATCCTTTCAGCTGTTTCCAGTATTTTGATGGGTTTTTCCTCATAGGTAAGGTCATTCTCCAATTGAACCTCATCTAGGGAAATGGTGTCCCTTAGCGGTGTTTCGGCCATCTCCGGGTGACACTTCTTTAGTTGCGACACATGAAACACATCATGAACAGTCAGTCCTTCTGGTAACTCCAACTGATAAGCAACTTCTCCTCTACGGGCCAAAACCTTATATGGTCCTATGAATCGTGGGGATAACTTGCCCTTGATTCCGAACCTCTTAACTCCTCGTAGGGGTGAAACTCAGAGATACACACGGTCCCCTATTTCATAGGCCACATCTCTGCGCTTGGAATCAGCGTAACTCTTTTGTCGGGATTGGGCTACCTTTAGCCTATCCTGAATCTGTCGTACCTTTTCTTCGTCATCCTTTATCAAGTCAGGTCCAAAAAGACTGCGTTCACCAACTCCATTCCATAGCAATGGAGTCCTACATTTCCTGCCATATAGAACTTCAAATGGAGCCATCTTGATACTTGTCTGGTAGCTGTTGTTGTATGAGAACTCAGCATACGGCAGGTTATCGTCCCAACTAGACCCATAGTCCAGTGCGCAAGCTCTCAACATATCTTCCAAAATTTGATTCACCCTTTCTGTTTGGCCATCTGTCTGAGGGTGGAAGGCAGTACTGAATTCTATTCGGGTCCCAAGAGACTCATGTAGTTGTCGCCAAAACTTTGAAGTAAACTGGGTGCCTCTATCTGACACAATTCCCTCGGGAACACCATGCAGACTTACAATTCTTGACATGTATATCTTAGCAAGCTTAGCACTTGTATACGTGGTCTTTACGGGGATGAAGTGAGCCACCTTGGTGAAGTGGTCCACCACTACCCAGATAGAATCAAATCCAGAACGAGTCCGGGGCAATCCCGTGACGAAATCCATGCCTACCTTGTCCCATTTCCAATCGGGTATAGGTAGTGGTTGGAGTAGTCCTGCCAGTTTCTGATGCTCGGCTTTAACTCTATTGCATACATCACACAGAGAAATATACTCTGCAATATCTCTTTTTAGGTTATTCCACCAGAATCTATCCTTCACATCCATGTACATCTTCGTGTTACCTGGATGAATTAAGTATGGCGAATCATGAGCTTCCTGTAAAATCATCTTCCTGATATCGGGGTCATTGGGAACGCACAAACGCTTCCCATACCAGAGGGTTCCTTGTTCGTCCAGACGAAATTGTTTAGTCTTTCCTTCACTTATCCTGATTCTTATTTCTTCCAACTCTTTATCTCCCTTCTGTGCTTCCTTGATTCTCTCTTGGAAGGTGGACACTATTTCCATAGTCGCTACGTGCCCTTTCGGAACTATCTCTAGCCTGAGATCCCTGAATTGTTTGCATAAATCCTCTGGAAGTTCCCCTGCGGTAAGTCCATTCACATACACCTTACGACTTAAGGCATCAGCCACCACATTTGCCTTTCCGGGATGGTACTGTAAATCCAAGTCATAATCCTTAATTAGCTCAAGCCATCTTCTTTGTCTCATACTCAACTCCTTTTGGGTGAAGATGTACTTCAAACTTTTATGATCTGTGAACACATCACAATGTTTGCCCATGAGGTAGCGTCTCCATACCTTGAGTGCATGAACCACAGATGCAAGTTCCAAATCATGTGTGGGATAATTGTGTTCGTGGTTCTTAAGTTGTCGGGAGGCATAGGATACCACCTTCCCATCCTGCATCAATACACTTCCAAGTCCTTGTCGAGAAGCGTCACAATAGACTTGAAAATCCTTCTGGATATCAGGCAGACACAGTACTGGCGCCGTTACAAGGCATTTCTTCAACTCTTGAAAACTTGCTTCGCATGCCTCGGTCCATAGGAACTTCTTTTTATTCTTCAATAGTTCCATCATGGGTTTTGCTATTTTGGAAAAGTTTTCAATGAACCTCCGGTAATATCCTGCGAGGCCCAAGAAACTCCTAATATCTCCCACATTTTTGGGTGACTCCCATTCTGTCACGAAAGCTACCTTACTAGGATCTACGGCAACTCCTTTTGCTGACACAACATGACCAAGGAATCCCACTTCCTTTAACCAGAACTCGCATTTGCTGAATTTGGCATACAACTTGTGTTCTCTTAGCTTTTCCATGATAAGGCGCAGATGTTTCTCATGTTCCTTCTCATCCTTAGAGTATATGAGTATATCATCTATGAATACCACGATAAACTTGTCCAAATATTCCATGAACACTTTGTTCATCATGGTCATGAAGTATGCTGGGGCATTGGTCAGACCAAACGACATTACGGTGTACTCATACAATCTGTATCTTGTGGTGAATGCTGTTTTGGGCACATCCTGTTCTCGAATCTTTAGCTGAAAGTAGCCTGATTGCAGATCGATCTTTGAGAACACACTTGCTCCCTTTAACTGGTCAAACAAGTCATTGATGTTGGGCATAGGATACTTGTTCTTAATCGTCACTTCGTTCAACGAGCGGTAGTCCACAACCAGCCTCTTGGTCTTATCCTTCTTTTCCACAAATAGGGCGGGTGCTCCCCAAGATGACGCGCTGGGTTGGATGAACCCCTTGTCCAATTGTTCCCTAAGCTATTTCTTGAGTTCCTTTAACTCGTCCACATCCATCTTGTATGGTCTCTTAGCTATCGGCCTCGTGCCTGGTATTAAGTCAATGAGGAACTCGATATCACGGTCGGGGGGCATTCCTGGTAGTTCCTCCGGGAAGACATCTGGGTATTCCTTTACAATAGGTACCTCCTCCAAGCTAATCCCCTTAAGAGAGTTCACCATGACTTCTTTAAGTGCGAAATTCGACTTGATATGAATCCTCTTCCCTTCCGGTGTGGTGAGCATGACAGTCCTTTTGGCACAATCTATGACTCCTTCATATTCGGTCATCCAATTCATGCCCAAGATGATGTCTAATCCTTGTGATTCTAGAACTACTAGACTTGTGGGAAAGATGGGTGTCCCTATCCTTAGTTCTAATTCTCGGCAACCGGAGTTTGCCACTATTTCTCCCCCAGGAGAACTTACCCTTAGAGGAAAGTTTATAGTCTCCGTTGGTATCTTGCCTCTATCCACAAATACCCTTGATATGAATGAATGCGATGCACCAGTATCAAAAAGAACAACTGCTGGAATAGAATTGAGTTTGAACTTACCAATCACAGAGTCTGGCGCATCACAAGCATCCTCCATAGAAACATGATTCACCGTGGCTTTGACAAACGGATTTGGCTTCTTCCCGTTTCCATTGCCATGGTTGTGTCCATTTCCATTACCATTACCATTGCCATTCTTCTTCTCGGGGCAAGAGGTTGCATAGTGTCCTGTCCTGTTGCACTTAAAACATGTCACCTCACTGAGATCCTTCCCATTGTTGACATTCCCATTGCGGTTTTTATGCCCATTGTGTTTGTGGCCACCATGGTTATGACTGTTGTGGTTGTGGCCATTATTGTTATAAGGTGGCGGTGAGGAATTGCGCTGCTTCTGGTACGGAACAGAGTGTTTGTGAGGGTTAGACTTCCTCTTGCGGTTTTCTATGCTCTTCCTTTTGGATTCAACCACAATGGCTCTGTCCAGGAGTTCTTGAAATTTGTCAAATTTCTGAGCCACAAGCTGAATGGATATCTCATCATTGAGCCCTCTTAAGAACTCCTCCTGTCTCTTGGCATCAGTTGAAACATCATCGGGTGCATAACGGGCTAGCTTATTGAAAAGCTCACCATACTCGGTGACAGAACGGTGCAGCTGGTGTAGGTCGCGAAACTCGCGCCTCTTCAGAGTCATGACACCAGCAGCCACATGATGAGTGCGAAAAGCTAACTCAAACTGTTCCCAAGTGATAGCATCAATATCCGGGTGGGTGACTTGGTAGTTATCCCACCATTCTGCGGCAGGTCCTTCAAGCTGGTGTGCGGCATAACGCACCCTGTCGGCTCCGACAGCTTGCACGGTGTCTAGCTTCTTGTTGATCGTACGCAGCCAGTCATCAGCGATGATTGGTTCAGTGCTGCTAGTGAAGGTAGGTGGGTTCAGCCTCAAAAACCGAGTCAAGCGATCCTGTTGAGGAGGTGGCGGAGGTGGTGGTGGCGGCGGGTTGTTGTTGTTGTTTTGCATGTTCTGAGTGAGCAATTGGATCAGCTGGTTCTGAGTGGCCAAAAGTTGTGCTATTTCTGGCAGGATTTCGGAGTTCGCACGTCTTGGCGGCATCTGTGGGGTTTAAGAGAATAGTTAAGAAATAGAAAGAAAGACTAAGTAGTAAACTCCTACCCTTATGAATACACACCAAGCACACAAGGCACACAAGACATAACAACACAGCTTAACACAGAAAACAACCAAGTTTAACTAAACCAGACTTGTCTTGGTATTTATTACAATTGCGAATAACGTTCTACTATAGAATTAAAGGTGGTCCGACTATTACACATCTTCCACGCCTTCCTCTTCCTCGTCCTCGAACGAGTAGCCTTCCTGCTCTAGAGTTTTCTTGTACAACTCCATCTCCTTTGTGGTGGCTTCAAGATTCTCTTGGAGGTTCTTTATCTCATCCTGTAGCTTCTTGGTAGTGGCTTCCAGCTGCTCCTGAAGTCCCTCCTCGCTTTGTAGCTCCTCCACTAAACTTGACTTCTTTGCGGCTTCAAGTTGCTTTGCCAAGTCCCTCTTGGAAGCACGCACATCATTGATTATCTTGCAAAGGCCTTCAGTTTGCACTTCATCTCCATCGATCTGCTGTTTGAGTTCCCTAATTCTCTTGTTTTTATTTATCACCCTCTTCTCTTAGTTAGCGAACTTCTTCTCTTGGTCCTGGAATTTTATCTCTTGGAGCTTCATTGCCTCCTCCTGCTGCTTGATCATTTCTTCCTTCTCCTTGATGAGGGCGCATAGCTCGTCGTTCTTCAACATCTCGAGGAAGGTACCCTTTTCAAGGTCATGGATGTGGCACTCCAAGTATTGATATTGTGTTCTTCGGCGCTTGGTAGAAGTTCGTTCCTCAAAGGTTAACTCCATGGGAATTCCTTCCTCATCTCGTCTTCCAAAGAGGCCGCCGCTGTGTCCTTGGAGAGCTTCATGATGACGTCCACATAGGCGACCAATGAGTTGCTGCAAGCTGATGCTAAGGGCCTTCCCCTTGGAATCGCTAACAATGTGGATTGCTATGTCTTCCTCCGGGTTCTTGCCTCGCTCTTTTCCTGGCTGGATGACCTTGACTCCCCAATAGCCGTCCTTGTGGAGTTTCTTCATTGTGCTCCCCTGGATTGTTGGGAGAGGAAGGTCCAAACGTGTGAGTAGATCCATGAGGCATCCACCAAAGCGAAGGGGCTCGATGTCCACGACGGTGTCTTAGAGGAAGCTTGTCATCTTTGAGTTAGAAGAATGAAGGTTAGATACTTAAACAAGTAGAGGAAAGCAGATACTAGAAGTGCGGAAAATAACTTAGTAGAAAAACAAGTAAGGCACAAAAGTTAGAGGTGGTTCCAATCCTAGGGTCACGTCCTACAGGCAACGATGTGCTCTGATACCATCTGTAGTGACCTCGGATCGATAAGGATCCTAAGTCCTTGTGATTAACATGCTAGTCCCTGGATCAATAGCTAGCACTCACAGTCGATGAAATATCATGTAAAACACAAAGTCTTTATTACACGGAGAATCCAGAGTATGAATTTACTACAAAATTGCTTAGCATTATGCTAGCTCAAATAACAGCGGAAACATAAAAGCAGCATGAATCCATCAACGCCCCAGTCTTGTCGAGTGTAGACCCGCGATCCCTATGCACCTTTCAATCTTCGGATTCTGCACATAAAACGTGCAGCCAACAAGTTGGGTCAATACTTTGAATGTATTGGCAAATTACACCAAGGAGAGAAAATACTATCTCTACATGCAAGGCTGGTATAGGCTGTAGAGTTCATTTTCTCAAAGCTAGTTTTCTTAAGTAGAGAGAAGAAGAGAGGATTGTCCTACTTTGTAAACATTTGCTTAGATATCATCAGGTCGAGTGGCACACGAGGATATTACGCACCAAGTGTCCAACCAACCAAACACTTGGATATTACGCACCAAGTGACACTTGGATATTACACACCAAGTTCCCCAAAATCCCACCCATTGGCGATATTACGCACGCCATGGGGTTTCAAAACTTGTTTTAGAAAAGAGAGAGGAAGATCCTTCAGAGGCTCCATCCTTCAGACGCTCATTGTTGTTCTGTTACCGTGAACACGGCTGATCGATCAGATTGCAATACTCTCGAGAGTTTGTGCACTTTACCCACAATCCACGATCAAGTCCTTTTACAGACAAGACCATGGCAAGGCTTTCCCTTAGTAGCCCCTCTACCTTCTGGATCCAACCGTGCCAAGAACCTCCAAATGTTGGTACCCAGGTGAGGTTTCCCACTAAGTACTAGGCCAAGACAGAGCCCATAATGTATTGTGGTTGCACTAGAAGCTTCTGAATTCTGAAACATGGCAGACTTCTTTGATTCCTGGGCGGCCGTCCTCCACCAAAATCTCACTCGTTGTCCCGACAACCATTCCGCCCAGAAGAAAACTTAGTTTTATTTTGAAGTGGATTTGAGAAGAAAAGTTTGCTCTAGAGAGCCTTTATACTTAGAAAAATTCTTTGTCTTTCGAACCCCCCAACGGTACTTTTTATATATATAGCATAGCAAGCATTACTTATCAAAAACAGGGAACCTATTAGGAGGTAAATCCTAAGTATAGAGCTACTCATGGCATACTACAAAATCATCGCACTTGCAAAATAATACTAAGGAAAATTCTACTAGAACATCCTACACATGCATACTACAAGAATTTTGAAGATCACATGCATAGAATCAAAACTGGGACAAAAGTTATGAACAAGTGGTGTAACTTGCCTTGATCCGAGCAGCACTCTACACAATAGCACTCCTTAGCGCACTCCGAACAATCTAACAAATCACAAACATAGATCTGATCACAACTTGTTCAAAACATATCACAGAGGTAATCATGCATGCATGCACATGGTAACTTATGCAAGGTTGGTTCTTCTAAATTGACCAAGGTAGCAAGATTGAGTTGCAATGGTGTGAGGTGTCACTAGGATTGATTTCCCAAAGGTTTAGATCTAATTGAGTCACTAAAACAATTCCTAGGATTAAAGGAGATCAAACCATCTAATTAGCCCCAAGCTAGATCTAATGATCTTAAGCAGAGTTTAATAATTTTGTTCAGTAGGTATTGTGGGAAAAAAGTTATTGCAACAGGAATCAATTAAAACAGAATTTTAATTATTTTTCAATAGGATAAACACTCTAATCTAATGATTAAAATCTACACCTAAAACCTTACTTTAAACCTGGGATATTATTGCAGATTTGGATTCTACATAAAATTAGGAATCCAACGGTATATTATAAGCTAAATTTTGCCAAATATTCAATTTTATATGATTTTCGCAAGTTTGAATCTAAATCTGCAAACAGATCTATTCCTCACTTAAGGTTTTTGCCAAGTGGCAGATGCTGGTTGGTCCAGCTAGCAACGGGGGGGGGGGGGAGGGTGACGCGGCGCGGCGCGGTGCACTGATGCGGCGAGCTGACGTGGCGGCCATGCGGCGGCGTGTGATAGGCGCGTACCCCTTCGGGTCTACTTATAATCCGAGCCACAGATGGAAGATCGAACGGTAGGAGGCAGCACGGCTTACATGCGGTGGCGACGATGGTGGCGAGCGGCGGCGGCGTTAGTGGTCGACGGGTGGCGGCGCTCCGGCGGTTCCCTGGAACAGCGGCGAGGTCGACGAGGTTCGCCTGGCCCTCGCGGTCACGCTCGCGTCCTCGTCGTCTCCCCTTGCTTCCTCGACTGTCAGCGGCGTCCCGCTGATCTCCTCCGTCTCCGGCGGTGCTCCGACGAGCAATCGCGGGCGAGTTCTTGCGAGAGAGAAGGGGAAAGGCACGCGGCTAGAATTAGTGGTGGATGGGGAATCTCCAGAGGGAGGAAGGAGCAAGGGAGGGGCTTCGAACCGTCTTCGGCGAGGTTGACCCGACGGCGGCGGTGCGATTCGTCGACGGCTAGGGTTTTTGCAAGAAAGAAATCGAGCGGGCGAGCCGAGGGTGGCGGGGTTTAAATAGACGGGAGTCTTGGCGTCGGGGACATGGACTCCTCTCCGATTCGGTCGGAGTCCGACCAGCTCACAGCGGCGCGCGGTTTCCGTGGGGAGGAAGGGGATGACGGGTGGGTCCCGCGTGTCTGTGGTGGAGGGGGAAGTGGGCTGGCGTGGCGCTGGCGTGTTTGCTGCTGCGCGGGCGCTGGGGGCAGGGTGGGCTGGCGAGCCGGCCCAGCTAGGTTAGCTGCTGCCCTTTTTTTCCTTTTTAACATTTTTCCTTTTTTTGTTTTAGTAAACCTAAATAACTTTTGCAAACTAAGTCCAAACTTGATGAAAATTGTTTCTAAATTTTTATAAAATTAAGGTGGTCAACATAGGGCCATAGTTTAATGTTTTACAAGGTTTTTAGAAGGGTCAAACTTGACCATTATAATAATGCTTACAAATGGCAAAACACTATTAGGGTTTTGCTAGGTTTAGGTGTTTAGGATTTGTTGTAAAAAAATCATTTGTAGAATGCAATGATGCAAGGATGATGCATGGAACTAATAACATCCTAATATAAAATCTGGGATGTTACATGGACACTTTGGAATAACTTGGTTTCTTGGGAGTTGGAAGCATGAGTAGAGCTTACTCGTACAAGTGGAGGCTAGCAAAAGACTGGGAGCAACCAACTAAGAGAGCAATAATGGCCATAATCATGCAGAGCAACAAAACATTACTAATCAAAGCATAGAGTGGTACTAAAAGTCAATGACTAAATGATCATATAGGCTATGGTGACTTGTTCATAGTCATAACATGGTGTGAGCATGTGCCAAGTCAACCCAAACAAAGCATCAAAGGAGAATACCACAATACTATGCTTTTGCATGCTAAAACAACGCATGATTCTTTCAAGGCACACTAAGCAATACCAATTGTTTGGAACAAGACATGTTACAACAATAATCACTAAGCATAAGGTTAAAACAACACCTAGCATGTCATGCTAAAGTCTAAGTCACAGACAATGCAAGCTCCTCTTGCACTTTCAAGCATGAACTTCCTACTCCTTTCCAACACCAAGCAACTTATTTGAAATAACACAGCGAGAACGGGGTCCAAACTACTTTATTCAAGAAAACTAAACAAACCAAACGAAAACTAAGACGCTCCAAGAACAACACAACTATGCATGAAACAATAAAAATGAAGTGTCTAGATAGACCTGAGCTTTTTATTGATGAAGAAGGGGATGCCTTGGGCATCCCCAAGCTTTGACGCTTGTACCTCTTGGATATTTCTTGGGGTGACACCGGGGTGGCATCCCTAAGCTTGAGCTTTTGTCCATTCTTCATCTCATTATATCATTCTTTCTCTACACCTGAAATTTTTCCTTCATACAAAACTTCACATAATCTTCATTAGCAACATTAGTGTATTCAAAAGATAATAGACCTTTATGAAAAGCTTTGGAACAACAAGGCTTTTCACTAAAAACACATGCTACTATAGCAACTCCTTCAAAAAGCTCAATTCCCCAATAGAGAACTCAAAAAGGAACCAATAAGAAGCAAATGCAAATAATAGCAGAAATCTATCAAAACAGACCAGCAGGTAGAAACCAATTTTTTCGAAAGTCTTTTGTTACTCAAATCAAAAAGTGTTGAACTAACGAAAGTTAGCTAACATACTAGGGGATTTATTAGTAAATTTCCATCTCAATCCGAGTTACAGATACTCGTCACGAATTTTTATGGTGGAGGACAGAAATCTGTTTTCGGACAGCAACTTCCCAAATCTTACTTCCCTCTCATTAGAGGTCATTCTTGGCACAAAAATAAAACAAAAAGGATAAGGATTGTTCATTACTAAAGTAATAACTTACAAGACTCAAGGAAACTCTTGGGTTATCTCCCAACAAGTACTTTTATTTAACGCCTTTAAGTTAGGCACAAGAAGCAAGAAGAATCAAGTATTTTCAAATGAATAAGCAACTCTCTTGTTCTTTCCTTTCTTACCTTTCTTCTTCTCTTTAGGGAAGATATGATTGCTTACTGGAGGATCAAAATGCATAATGCCTTTTCCTACATCTATTATTGCTCTAAGGTGTTTCAGTAGGGATCTTCCAAGTGTGATTTGTCCTTTGCCTGCACATTCAATAACAAGATAATCGGTAGACACCATTTTCCCTGAGATTTTTGTAAACACACCTTCATCTATTCCAATGGGTAATAAAGTGGCATTATTAGTAAGAGAGATTTCCTCTCCTCCTTTAGAAAGTACCCAAAGTATCAAAGATTCATAAATATCTTTAGGCATAAGGCAAAATTCAGACATGATATCACAGCGGGCATCAAAAAGTGTAGTATTTATAGAGACTTTGATTGTGGGAAACCACTTTCAAGGCTCAGAACTTATTGGAACATAATCATGGTACGCCCTAAGTGTGTGCTAGCAACTATTCATAGCAGCAATACTGGACTCAAGAGTGTTCAACCTAGCAAAAATATTTATGAAAGAGGAATCAGACTTGCCAGGTGTATTATAAATTATAATCAATTTATTTATGGCATCAAAAGCTTCATCCTTAGTACATTGAAAAATATCTTTCCCAGCCACAACATCTAAATCATATCTATAACAAAGAGCAATACCACGGTAGAAACTATTGATAACCAAGCTAAGACTCATCTTAGGCTCAGTTTCCCTTTGCAAAGCAGAGATTCTAGATCAAGATTCTTTAAAACTCTCTTCACCTTTTTGCTTGAAAGAAAATATCTCTTCCATAGGTGTTAGAGAGATAGAACCAAAACCAGACATGGTAGTAACTAGGGTAGGAACTAATTTTTTGTGTTTTTTAATAAAGAAAGCAAACCAAACTAGACTAATTTTTTTGGAGTTTTTGGAAAGAGGCAAACAAAACCAAGCAAAAGAAACTAAGAAAACTAAAAACAAAGTAAAGAGAAAGGAAACGTGTCTATAATTTTTTTGGAGTTTTTGGACTTATGATACGTCGGAAACATATCTATAATTTTGATGCTCCATGCTTGTTTAGTATCCACTTTGCTTTGCTTTGTCTACACTTTGAGGTGTTTTTATATCTTTTCTGGAACTAACCTATTAACAAGTTGCCACAGTGCTAGTTGCCTATTTTCTTCGGTTTTTGGTTCCAGAAAGGCAGAAATTCAATATTCTCGGAATTGGACGGGACAAAAGCCAAAGTCAATATTTTACCATGGGGGACATGAAGTCCAGAGGAGAGACGGAGAGGCGAACCAGGGCTACGACCCCCCTAGGCACGGGTGGGCCCACCCTGCGCCTGGGCAGGGTGTGGGCCCCCTGGCCGCCTCCCAGCATCGCCTCTTCGCCTATAAGAAGCCCCAGATGCAGAAACCCTAGGCACCCAATCAAAACTCCACGAAACCTTCTGTAGCCGCCACCACCGTCGTCCCTAGATCGGGGGAGGGTCTGAAGTTCTTCCTGGCACCCTGCCGGAGGGGAGATCATCCCGGAGGCCTTCTTCTCCGGTATGAAGCATGAGTAGTTCCACCTTGGACTATGGGTCCATGTAGTAGCTAGATGGTTGTATCTCCTCCTTGTGCTTTCATGTATATATCTTGTGAGCTCCGTTCATGATCAAGATCTAATCTATTTGTAATCATGCATGTTGTGTTTGCGGGGATCCGATGGATATTGAGATTACTATGTCAGATTGATTAATGGTTTTGTATTTATGATTCTATCATGTCTGTGTTGTTTGTGATCTTGCATGCTCTCTATTGTTAGTAGCTATCTTGGCCAAGTAGTTGCTAGTGACTCTAAGAGGGGGTATTTATGCTCGATAGTGGGTTCATGCCTCTAGTTTCCAAGGGAAGTGACAGAAATTTCTTCGGTTGTAGATCTGATGTTGCTACTAGGGAGAAAACAACGGTCTCTTGTTCATGGAACATGTGGATTGTTTACCTTACACACTTTGCTTAAAGTAGTTGTCTGTTGCTTGCAACTTAATACTGGAGGGGGTTCGGATGATAACCTGAAGGTGGACTTCTAGTCATAGATGCAGTTGGATGGCGATCTATGTGTATTGTTGTATTGCCCAATCGAATTTCATAGGATTTTTTTGTCTTGTATTGCATTGTTATGCCTTGCTCATTTCCTGTCAATTGCGCTGTTGTAATTTGTTTACCCTTCATGCCATGTTTTTTATCTAAGGAGAGCACCTCTAGTGAACTATGGACCTCGGTCCAATCTTTATCATTGATACATCCTCCACTGTTACTTGTTTACTTGTTGCAAACCATTATCTTCCACACCATACGTTTAATCATTTGTTACAGCAACCGGTGAGATTGACAACCTCACTGTTAGTTGGGGCAAAGTCTTGAGTTTGTGTTGTGCAGGTCTCCGCGTTGCTTGCAACACCTATGTGATGTTTCCTTCCTCCTACTGGTTCGATAACCTCGGTTTCTTACTGAGGGAAGACTTGCTTCTGTGCTGCTTCACACCTTGCTCTTGGGTTTCCCAATTGGCTTCACATCAACTGAGCCATCATGCGCCATCACTATATAATCCTCGCGGAGTGTCTGGACCAAGGGGTCAAGAAGCTGTCTCTCGACCAGTCGGTGCTCCCGCTCCTCCGCCATCGTGGCGAACGTCATATCCACGGGCCTATTCTGAATGGTCGTAGCTTGATGCTCGGGGAAGTTTAGGATCGCCTTCGCCCCGAAGTGCTGGACTGCCATGCAGTCGTAGGCACGTGCCGCCTCCTCGGAGACGCCATGTCCCAAGGTGGCGCCTCCTCCCATTGACGGTGATCTTAGCCTCCCAAGTGGGGATCCTTGTCGTCTTCTTATACACACCGCGATATGTCGGCTCCCCCTGCATCATACTACTTAAAAAGACAATAATCATTAGACATGTAACAGAGGGTGATAACTGCACCATCTAGTGAAAGAACCAACTGTGTCTACATGAATAACATAAACTAAAAATATCGTATAAGAAGGCCGCACTAGCTCAAGGAAGAGCTAGTTAGCAATGCTAGGAGGGTAAATTCCACAAGATCAAGCAGCAGATGATCAAGAACAGCTGCAAGCACACAAGCCGTGAAATAGCAACCACTCTACAAGTCACAGGTGAACATATCAATGAAATGGTATCTGTCCTTATCAGATCAGCTTTAGAAATAATAATACCAAATCCCCAAGAGGAATAAAACTAATGAATCTCATAGATATGTATAGAAATTCTATACTAAATAATCACATAGATTTAAAGCCAACAGTAAGTATCTGTTCTTATCCAACACACTACCACAGTCTATGCATCATTGGTAGCTAAAACATAAAATTTTAACTAATCAATCAAGTAGTTGATCATACATGTGATCTTTCTACTATGCACACTCTCAGGGAGGCCCCACAGTACCAAGATTAGCCTAGCAGGAGTCACTGAGTTAATTAACAATTTCAATCCCAAGATCTTATGCCTCTAAAGGATCTGCAAACAATCAGGAAAATTTTCAAATCATTTTCCTAGCAAGACACTACGAATCATTTTTTGATAGAAACTATCTATTTATATCATCAAGCCACCTTATTAAAAACCTCATAATCCCTTTCGGTACCCTATAAGGAAAATAGTGCGTATGGAACTTGCTGGCCTGAAACCAAGTCAATTACAATCATGGGCGATGAGCTCCGACATGCAGGAGGGAGGTGCATCACGAAAGAGACCATTAAAGCCCGACTTGTCTAATTGTGCTAGCACATGCGTGCCGCACCATTCTAACACGGTCAACCTTACAAATGGCAATATTTCCAAAAATCCTAAGGAGGCCCCGAGCCTCATTGTAGATATCCCATCCACTAGATAATTCATGCTCTGAGCTCGATATGGTCTGGAAAACTCTGAGACAATCAGATTCAACACTAGCTTGGCCAGTCCCTATAGACAAAAGATGTTTAATTCATGCAACACATGCTTGCAGCTCAGCCTACTTGCACAAGGGTAAATATACCTCCACTCAGAGATGATAACCTGACCCAGATGGTTAAGGATGATAATCCCCAACCCTGCCATCTTAGATAATTCATCCCAGCCGGCATCAACATTTGCCTTTAGTTGTCCTTCCATTGGGGCTGTCCACCTAGGAGTCCTCAACGGGTCTTCTAATTTATCTTGGACACAAGCCTGCGGATACCGAGCGGCAGAAAACGATCGATGGTAGTTAGTAATAAACGAATCCAAGACCACGATCGATGCCTTACCATCACCATGAACCACATTATTTCTATGATGCCAAACACGCCACAACAAGAAGATAGTTTTCGAGTGGGCCTCCTTTGAGATACTGCTGAGTAGATACAAAATCCATTCCTTACCACATGCCATGAACACCTGCTCCGGTGGCAACTGCCAGTTCTTCCGAACCTCTTCACGAAGGGCGCGGGCAAGGGTACAACGAACAAGCACATGATAGCTATCCTCAACTTCCTGACCGCAGATGGAGCAGACATGATCAGTCACTTTGATTCATTTTTAGCTCTGAGATCACGGCAAGGATGTTTGTCGCTGCACACTAGGAATCATTTTTCTTAGATACTTATAAACAACATGGTTGTTTAATAAACTTATAAAACCAAGATCGTTACTAAACCAAGATTCAACTCATCATCCATGTTTTATATCTAGCCAACTCAATATCTAGTAGCCTCAATGTTCAATTTACCAAGTAAAACTTCCAAGACCAAACCACATTAAGCAACCAACAGATCAAACCACACATGCCTAGGATGACTCTATCATCCGATCTCAAATATGTATAAAAATTATATACTAAATCATCACAGAGATTTAAAGCCAACAGTAAGTATCTGCTCTAATCCAACGCACTACCTCACTCTATATATTATTGGTAGTTAAAACATAAAATTTGTCTAATCAATCAAGTAGCTTATCATGCATGTGATCTTACTACTGTGCACACTCTCGGAGAGGCTTCACAGGACCAAGATCAGCCTAGCAAGAGCCACTAAGTTAACTACCAATTTTAATCCCAAGATCTTATGCCTTTAAAGGATCTGCAAACAATCAGGAAGAATTTCAAATCATTTTCCTAGCAAGGCACTAGAAATCATTTTACTAACAAGACACTAAGAATCATTCTTTTAAGTCATCTATCAGATGCTAGTTACAGCAAAAGTAATCTACCACTGACAGGAGTAATACAAAGGTCACAGGCACTAGATGATACATCTTAAGTACTCCCTCTGTCTTAAATTATTTTACGTTTTAGGTTTAGTCAAAGTCAAACTTCATAAACTTTAACTACGAATATAAGAAAAAATATCAATATCTAAAATATGTAATAAATATAGTTAGACTCGCCATAAAACATACATTTATATTATATATAATAAATATTATAAATATTATTATTTTATCGAAGATGTTTAGTCAAATTTTAACATGTTTGACTTTGAACAAACCTAAAACGCAAAGTAATTTGGGACGGAGGGAGTATAATGTAGGTAATAAATCACCACTAATATCACAAAAGGCACAAGCATGCTCGCGATTTGGAGCGGTCGGGATGGCGTCCAGCAGCTGCGACGTCGGGGTAGGGCATACGAGGGTTGTAGAAGAGAGGAAAGGGCACGGTCACCATGGTCGCGAATGAGATCGAAAGCAAAGAAGAGAGGGGCTCACCACCGAGACGAGGACGACGACGAGTGCGCAGAAATGACGGCGGGCGGACGACAACGCGCTCCTCCACGGACTACTCCTCCAAGGCCTTGTCCACGTACAGGGGGTGGTCCTCCATGAGCTACTCCTCAGCGGACGCGGGACGACGGCAACGAGGGGGAGACGGGACGACAATGGCGGAGGGAGGGTGGGGAGAAGGAGGGGATTTGGGGATTTTCGTGGCGGTACGGGTTGCGTCGGGAGGGGATTGGGAATTTTTCGGGAGGGTGAGACGGGGGCCCTGATAGGTGGGACCCGCATCACTTACCCCGACGAATGGGCGCATTCATCGGCGACAGCTGAGCACCCACTTATAGGTGGGACCCGCTTATAGGTGGGCCGGTGATAATGGGTCCTAGCCCCAATGAACGGGACTGTATTTCGCCGGCGCTAAAGGGCGGCCCATCTGGGGGTACGCGGCCCACCACAGTCCCGGTGCGCGCGAGGCCTGTTCACCGATGTATATGGGCTAGCCGGCGAACATGGTATCCATTCGTCGGCGATAACGCGAGGAAGGCCTGGAAGGACTTACCGTCGGTGTGGGCCCACTTCGCCGGCGGTAAAAAACCGACTATAAGGTTTTCTCTACTAATATCAGATCTTCGTTAAATAATATAATAAAGTATGTAGTACATATCTTTTCGATGTAGAAGTTAGAGCTCTCATCCTCCATCCCGGAAATAAAAATTCTTAGCCAGTAGGCTATGGAGCACGATAGCCTCCGGTTTTTGCTGATTGGGTCAATCGCACGGTCAATCAACAAACATGCGTCTTGCACATATTAGCCTCTACAAAGCGGATTGATTTCTCAATTAGAGAAAGAAAAAGGAGAAAAAAAGGCGGAAAAGTGTGCAAATTGGACGAATTTTAAGCACTCGAGACATGAGCTCAACCCAGCTCAGCCCAAGGACAAAACTGCCCTCCGTCCGACCGTCCCACGTCCACCAGGTTCGGTTCGGTGGTTGTTGACTTCTTTCCCGACAGCAGCGAGCGGGTGGATCAAAGTAAGGGCCAGGAACATACATCTGGTCCAGCCACAACCACCGACAACCGGGCCCAAAGGCTCCGTGGGTCCACGTGTCAGTGAGGAAGCGAAAACAAAATGCTGTAGAGTATTTACAGTTGGGGAATGGGCTGTGGCGGCAAGTCCGGAAACTGTCCCGCTGGGTGCTGCTGTATAGTATCAGTCCGATCCATTTTGAGCTGGAGAATTGATTAAGGTCCACGAATCACAAAAGCTGAGATCCCCGTACACGAAATTGGAAATTTAGAAACTCTTACACGAAAAGGTCCAATGATATATTACCTCTTTTTTTTTTACAAAAAGGATCCGCCAGTCTATTTAGTATTATCATCCATATAAATATTTCGGTATGCTATTTAAGACTACTAGGACCTTTTATGTTTATTTATATTTATATGAACAAAGGTACTACAGTAGTAGTATTGGATAAAATTCCGCCAAAATCAGTTTGTTTCATGATTCCGCAGGATATGTATAGCCTAATGCGGTGGTGCTAGTAATGTGTTCTCTGAATGCAGGTTGATGCGTGTCATCAAAAGTAGCTGATACATTTTTAGCGACTCTCCTGAAATAAGGTCTATGGCATAATTTATTAGAGAACATGTTTGGCCTGTGATCGATCACATGGTCGTTAGAAGTACAGTATACTTGAGACCTGCCTAAGCACGCAGGAGACATGTACTTATGTACCTACCTGCGATTTCCTTATACGTACACACATGTCATATCCATGTGCATGCATGCTATGGCCGGCGGTGGCACAGTACCGCAATCTAGTTGCACGTCCAACCACCCATGCATCGATCGGCCTCTCAAATGGAAAAGTTTGCTAAAGGATACCGTTATTTTGCAAGGTTTGCCAAAATATACAATATAATTGCATTTTTGCTAGATATTATTATAATTTATGGCACATTTGCACAACATACCGCACGGTTAAGAAAGAAAAGTTTGGTATATATTCTTCAAACCCGGCCATAACATGGGCATCAGTGCAAAAATGCTTAAACTTTCTTTTCTTAGCAACGTGATGTGTTCTGGCAAATGTGGCATAAAAAGATAATGATACCTGGTGAAGAAACAATCGGCAATATGTTTCAACAAAATGATAGAAAATAACAGTGTGTCTTGTAGCAAAATTGTCCTTCTCAGATCTATTTATGTATCCTCTTCGACGGTTACTTGACCATGTATAGTTTTCAACAATTTACTAGACCGGTAGGAGCAGGGTTGCCGCGCGCATGCGCCTGTATATTTTTTTAATATTTACGGGGGAAATGTGTATAAACACTCGGTACATGAAACATAAAATAATATACCTCCTCCGTCTCAAAATAGATGTCTCAAATTTATCAAAATTTAAATAAATCTAGACACTATTTAGGTATATAGATTCATTTAAATTTTGAAAAAACTAAAACATCTATTTGAGACGAAGAGAGTATTATATTTTAGAGCAAGGGCAATTCAAATGGATGATCAGATATTACTTTCAACATATATATACTCCCTTAGTTTAGAAATCTAAGACATTTTGGCTTTGTGAATCGAATGTATCTAGACGCTTTTTAGTGTATAGGTTCATAGAGATTTAAAATAAACCTATACACTAAAAGATGTCTAGATACACTAAAATGTCTTATATTTCTGATTGGTATGAAATTAAATATTCTATACCATTCAAATGGGCCAAATGGATGTTATTTAATCATGCTGGACGGGCTTTCCTGCTACCCAGATGGGCTTTAGCATGCATTTAGTCCCAATCAACCTCACTGGGCCAAATTTGATCTCTTCTTTTGGCCCATTGTCTCAAGGTCAAAACCCTAAGCTGGGCCTCAAATCCAAGTTCTACAAATTCCTTTGTCATGTCCAAACATCAAGAGACAGTCGAACCAATATGCATGTATGTTTCGATAAACAGATCGATATACACACTTTAATTAACATAATCTACTATTTACAACAGCTATATTAATCATTAAACATATATATGTACATAACATTTACACACCATGGGTGCCGCGAGGCCAGAAGATTTACAAGGTCACGCATGCATGTACACACCATATGGATACATAGAGATAGACTAGCTAGTTAAGTAGAGTATTAGCCTAGCTCGCGAAGGAGCTGATTTATTCCCTGTATAGGTCCTTAGTTCTGCAATACGTAGACAGTAATAGCAATCTGTATACATATTTCCGATTCTGGCGCTTCCTTTTCGTGGTCGTCGCCGTGGTCGGTCGGCGGATGTCTTCAGAACAGAAACGCCGTCGGCGCGAACGCCGGCATGGACGATGCCGTCTCGATGTGCCTGCGTGCATCCATGTATAATTAAGTTTGGCTAACATCGGAGTACGTATTCCGGCACGAGAGAGAGAGAGAGAGAGAGAGAGAGAGGTGAGAATATATATCTGCGTACCGGTACTCGCGGCTGTGCGCGCGGGGCAACACCCTGGCGCCGGGCCTGGCCGGGACGACGCGCCCACCGCCGCCCGCTGCGGCCTTGCCAGCGTCCACCGCGACGCCCTCATAGATGTCCCCGAGCGCCGGCCTCCATTGCGGCGAGCCGCCCAGCGACCTGGCCCTCCTCCGCCTCCTCCTCGCGGCGGCGCCTCCGTCCCTGGTGACCGCAGCAGCCTGCTGCTGCTGGAGCTGATCGGCAGGCGGCGCGTCGTCGATGGGTCCAGCACGGCAGCCGCAGGGCACGAACGACAGGAGCCTCATCAGCTTCCTGCGCACACTCCCCTCTATCTTGGCACCTCCCTGCCCCTCTAGAGACCTCTCCTACCCTCTCTCTAGATCTCTATGCACAGAATTCTTTCACTAGACTCTGTGCGCGAAAAATTCCCCGGCCGGCCGGTGCGGCCGTGTACTCACGGCCGGAATGCCACTGCTGCCTACGAGTGGCCTCAGCTCGCTAGCTGACCACCACTCGACTAATGCCGAGAGCGTATCGTCTGAGTGTCACGGGTTCGGCGTGATTTATAGGGTTCGCGGGGGTAGCAAATGACCGAAACACCCTCGCTCCGCAGCAGGGTTGCCAGGGGCAGACTCGGGACCGTACGTGAAAGTCGCCGGTGCCACGCAGGCGAAGGAGTTCTCGATGAGGGAAGAAAAAACACTCAATCGTCGTCGATCCGCAGATACCAAGATGGATCGTGTGGTGCGTACACACGTGGGTCCAGCTAGCCAAGTGGATGGGGTGGTGGGCCCGGCCATGCGCGTGCCTGATGGAGGCGTATTCCGTCTACGTGCGTACGTATCTGATGCTAGCGAATACGTACGTACGGTAATTGCGTTCTGGAAGAGAGTACGGAAGCCTGAGCATTCTGTAGAAAAAAACAGCAAGCAAGAACGACTGAACTGTGAGATACGATTGTGCGATATCCGATCGGGCACTACCGAGATTGGCCCCCACCGAAGCAAGCCCATAGGTGGAGACAAAAACATTACTGATGGGCAAAGGTTAAATGTCTCCAGACAGCTTGTTTCCAAGATTTCTTTTCCAAAGTAGGAACATAGTCTCAGCCATCGATTAATGCACACAACATTTTATTAACTTAGACCAGTAACAGTGAGAGTACACAACATTTTATTAACTTAGACTAGTAACAGTGAGAGTAACTTTAGATACCCCTCCTGTATTGCGCCGTCCACCACAATTGTGACAATGAATTGAACAGATGTCATAGACAGATGTCAGGTGATGCCACGCAATCTCGGTTATAAGCCCATCCGCAACTAAAATATCTAGCTGTAGCCCCTCGCAACTAAAAAAATCTTGGTTGCAACTTCATTTGCAACAAAAAATACCACTTGCAACCCCACTCAACTCACAAGACGTGCGAATCACGGTGTAGATCCAATATATTATGACTTGGCTAAGCTTTAACTTAACTCTTAATATAAAATTAGCAAAATTGAAAAAACATACTCCCTCTGTTTTTTAATAGGATTTGCTAGGATCAAACTTTGTCAACTTTGACCAAAAACATACAAAAATATCAATATTCATGATATCAAATGTTTATATTATGAAATATATTTTATAATGGTTCCAATACTATTGGTTTTACATTTTAGATATTTTTATGTTTTGCTAAATATTTGGTCATAGTTTAAAAGGTTTGACTTTGACTAAACCTAGAACACGATCTAATTGTAAACGGAGGGAGTACTTCCTTCATCTTGAATTATATGTCGAAGGTTTCTTCTAGATTCGGATGTACCTATATACTAAAATGTGTCTGGATACATGCAAATCTAGACAAATCGGATTCATCTGATTCGAGTCAAAGGGAGTAGCACAATTCAAGGCGTAGTGAACTTAGATAAATGGCTAAACATGCTTCAAATTCAAGAAAAAATATATTCAATTACCATTGGTGTGTGGCACGTCATCTATATTTCAATTCGCCAGAAACATAAAAATTAGGGTAGGTTACAATTTTAGTGTATTGAAAGTGCATCTAGTAGGCTGATAATTCTAGTGATTGAAAGACTATTAATTTTTTCTGAAAATATAATGCATATTATTATGCATGCGGTAACACCAGTCTATTAATATTCATCAACAACAGTACAAAGAGACCTAAAAGTAATAAAAATATAAATAGGTCACTGGACCATCTAGCAACGACTACAAACATTAGCGCGAGCCAAAGGCACGCCGCCATCCTCGCCCCTCCATCACCGAAGCTGAGCAAAGCCTGTCGTAGTAGAGCTTGTTGGTGTAGACAGATGATAAGTCGTCGTGCTAAAATCACAATGGACCAGCGCACGAGAGCAACAACCATCGCTAATGATACCATCCGTAGAACGGAAGAGACTGACCTGAAAACAAACCGACGAACACGAAAACATGCATAATCTCAAGAGATCCGCCGGACAAACGACTCCACGCCATAGTTTAAAAACCCGGACCAGTGACCGAACCGGCGTGGCACTCCGTTCACAGTTCACTGATTGGACCGCCGGTTCAAACCGATTTTCTCGCTATTAAGGATAAAGTAATGAGGAGAATGTATAATTTTAGTAAGAAAAATGAAATATATTTAATCCATACGTGAAATATCTTGAGTTGGAGGTCTTAGGATCGACTCCTGAGCTCCTCCCTTTATTTTCACACACGCTAGTGATTTTTCACCGGTTTGATCTAGGGCGGTTTTCAAGAAAACCACCAGTTCAATCATGGTTTGAACAGTTTTTGTGGTTCATTAGGCACTAGCAGTCCAGTGCGCTTAACAAACCACTATGGGCACTAGTTTTAGTTTTTTTTTGTTTAACCAGTGAACCGGTCTGGTTTTGAAAACTATGCCCCACGTGTCCTCCGTTAGCTCTAGATGCACCACCGGAGCGAAGATAGAGTGGAGATGATTTTATTCTGACTTCAAGGCGTAGCCGTCGCCTCAATATCCCAAAAAACACACTAAAAAACAGACGAAACAAAGAACGGTAAAAACTTCCGCCGGATTGAGAACATGCATGCGGTAACCTTGACTATCAGTACATGCAGAAGTACCGTGGAAGAACGCAAGAATAACACAACTATATTTGTCTTTCAGTTTTTAATTTTACACTAGTACAGCATATCGTAGAGGTCATAAAAATCAACAAGGTGTGTTGAACCCTTGCATTTCATAATATATAATAACCCTTTTACTTCCGTTCAAATGTTTTTTTCAGAAATTTGAAAAGAAAGATTGGGTTTGGTTGTTGTCACTGTTGGAACATTAAAGCTCATTTATTTCAGACACCGGATATACACACAAATAAACAGGTAGACCAGATTAGATTAGACAGATGGCCTGCATAAACCGCAAGTAGACTGCCGATGTGGCGGGACGCCGCTGCTTCCCTGCGTCCCAGGGCACCTCTCGCAATCTCCTCCACTCGAAAGCAGCCCCTGAGGCCCCCGTCGGCCGTGCAGTAAAAGGCTCACGAGCTCAACGCGATCCTCCCGACATGCCGACGGCGACAACGACGACGGAGGAAGAAGAATCGTGTGGCCGCGGCCGCTTCCTTGGAGGCTTCCATGTAAAACTTTGGCCAGGTTTTACAGCCGCCACAGAACAGTATTTGCCCAGCGTCTGCAGGTGGAGCAGACATTATGATGCCACGAGAGCACGCAGCGGCGTCAGGCATGACCTGATTCGAGCCAGCAACCGGGGTGTGAACAGGCGCCGGGGAGGGCAGGCAAGCTTCCCAAGCTTCAGGGGGATGAGTCACCACTGCAGATTATATCTCCATCAGGCAAGCAACTTATGGTCCATGAGCTGCACAGTCAATGCTAAGTGACTCCGATAGGAATGTTGCACCCCTAGAAAAGGACAGCATGTCCTCAACTGATGTTGCACATCATCACCAACCGTTGGTACACCCTCCACAAGGGACAGGTGTGCAAAAGATAAGTAAGAACACAAGACAAACAACACATACAGTACAAAGTACAGCCCAGGAAACACAAGGTCCACTGTACAGAATGACAGTTCAGATAAGATCAAATCCAAATCAACAGAACAGCACACCATCCACGGGTTCATGCGCTGTGCAGATTCACATCCCTATCGGCGGAATGGATTGGATCATGGGGAATTCTGTTTGAGATTCGCTTGCAAACGTGTTCTTATTCTGAGCAACGAGTCATTATCCAGTACATGAGCTGCACATGCCAACAGCAAAGGGCTGAGACAATTCAAATACAAGGGACACTACTCAGACATAACACCAACACCATCCAGGAACTTGGATAAGGTTATTGGTAATGGTCCGAAGCTGTTCCGTGTCTGTCACACACTGACAGTAATACCTGCTTGGTCCATATTCGGTTCGACAAGTGCAGCTCCATGTAGAAACCGTACATGACCAGTCCAACACGACAAGAATATTGGATCGGTCAGGGGTGTTCACACCTGGGACAAGACGGCAAAGCTATATAATCTAAATGGCGAATGCGATGGCTAGTTGATACGCTGTCAGACCCACAGCGAGATAGGATGATTGTCGCTTCATCTACTGTGGGAACCCCAGGAACCAGATGGAGTGCCCCATGATTGTTGGGGCTGCGAAGTTGGCTCTCCCATCGGGGGTCTGGGTCTAGCATATTCAGCAAAAATAACCCACCCATCGAGAAACTGCACAGAAAGAAAAATGTATAAAAAAATTTAAAAAAAGAATTCCCATATTATTACATATAATCATAACAGCAAGGCTCTACACATGAGTACAAATGGACCATGGATCGTCTTTCAGACAACCAAACTACACCAATTATACATATTGTTTCTTGTATCAATATGAAATAATTTAAGCATCTCAGTTAATTAGCTAGAAGTAATAACAATGGAAAGCACTCAAGTAGGCTTATATGGGCAGTGTACCTTATCAGGAAATAATTATCCAGAAGGAACAGAACAAAAATGAGCTTCCATCAGTTAATAACTAGTACATCATTCTTCATAAATACTAGTCAGTGGGAGCGTAGAATCCACATTCAACAACTAAGAAAGACTTACGCCAACACCCAGTAGATAAGAACATAATAGTGCATTATATGTTTGTTTTCTGAATGGTCTTTCTGTGCTTGTTTGAAATTGATGCTTTTATATTAGTGTCTTTCATATTAGATATAGGTAGCTAGCCAAGTGAAATCTGCGTAGAATGGAGGTAATGCCGCAGTTAGTGTCTGAAAATTCTTCATATGCATTAAACGTTTACTGTGTTTAGAGAGAAGAACCAACTTTGAATTATAGCACTCTCTGATTCCCTGGATGGAATTGGATTGTCAAGATGCTCCTGAACTGGATCGATGGTGAGTTAAAATGTCATGAAAAATTCAAAGCTACATGGAATGTTCCCCTTAGGGGGATGTTCAAGTTACTCAATAGGCTGTAAAAGTGAATTGGGCTCGCCAATTTGAGGTTGCCGAACTTTGCGTCTGCAGTCACGTGTGTGTGTGAGGTTGCTAGCTTGCTATGGGCTCTTCTGTACTGCTTGCAGGGACACAACTTATATAGTATATTAGAATATATGTCTACAGTCTCAATTTTCCTATGAATAGATACTAAAACAAGCTCCCTCACCCTGAAGTCCCCAAACTATTTCCTGCACCATATATTCTCTGATTTACTAAAAGGCATCAGACAGTATATCTTTGAATTACAACTCTGCTACAGTAAAATCAGTTGAGTGGCCGACAAAAACAAAACAAGCAAAAATCAAGCATCAAACATTCAAAGTACATAGAGGCATGAAGAATAAACAGCTGTACAGGCAGCAGGGAAATATAATGTGAGTTCAATTTTATTTCTGAATGAGTCACATCTAAGTGGAGAAATACTGCACGATGACTGTGGCTAACACTGGCCAAGTGGCCAGCCCCGAGTATTGTACCAACAATGACACAAACTCGATCAACGAGACAATAAAGCAAAATCACAGAATCATCAGACCAAGAAGGGAGAAACATAGGCAATCAAGACATTGAGAGATTCACAGAAATGGAACAGTAAGTACAATAAAAAACCTTACTTTTCCGTCCATTCCTTCTACTCCTTTAGCAGCATCTTCAACCGTAGCATACCGTACAAAGCCAAACCCCTTAGAAAAACCAGTGACACGATCTGTGACAACTCGAGCTGCAATAAGATACAGGACTGAGAACCTCAAGTACAATGCTTGTGAAGTATAATACAGTTCCAATTATAAACTCATACCTTGTACAACTTCCCCAAACTTTGCAAAAGCTTCTCTTAGTCCATCAGTTGTCGTACGCTTGCTTAACCCTGATTCATCATTATTAGTATGAGAATTCAGACGTCGTGTTCACCACAAGGATAAGATGAAAAAAGCAAAAAAGGGGCAGAGTATATATTTTTAACTGCAATAGAAGACAGTAAAGTAAGGAAAGCAGCTATAATCTTTCCTTCAGTTGATTGAACAAAAATATGCAGAACTAACTGAAAACAAGTTCAACAGTTCTTTCAGGACCAATTGATCAATTTAAGAGTCACATCACTATAACTGTACTGGCTTTAAATGTTACAGCTGTACTGGCTAAATGTGCTTCATAGGATGTTTACTTGTTTCATCGGCTTTGTGTAGGATTAAGCAAGAACTAAGATGGTCAAAAGTCTAAACCTGAGATAGTTGAAAATTTGATCTTGTTGGACACTGTGAATAAGTTAAGTGTTTCAGAGAGATGGATGCTCATTTAATATCCTAATGCGGTTAACTCAGTTATAGAGCACCATAGCCCATTTGAGCAGAAAATTAATAATATCAAGGTGTGTTCTGGTATGGTCTTGAGTTCACCAAAAGAAGCATGAATATCTGGATGTTCTATCTTCACATCACATCATTAAGTTTTGTTGACAGGTCAGCAAGCATTGTAGTCCGAGCCGCTTTGGCTCTTATGGGGGATTGGGTGTCCTGTTTTCTGTTGAGGAACTTTCCTTGAAAGCAGGCCTCAATTCGGGTTCTCTAGGAAATTCAGAGAAATTCACCATATGTTCCATAGTTATTCAGGCATCCACAGCATAGAGTTCATTTTCCGTAGTAAAACACCCGATATCCTTACATAACCGTTCCGCTAAATATTTTAAGAAATTATGCTAGTTCCCAGTTAACTGAAATTTAGTCACCTAAAATTGCACATCACTTGGCCTAAATAAAATTATAAAAATGTGTGTGCTACAGTTACTCTAAATGTTCTTCAAAGTGAAGTTTACAGTGAACAAGAAAGCGACTCAATAGCATGTCTCCTAATTCGTTGCTGCAAATCTAATAGATCGGATCTATAAGGTCATGCAGAGTCCCAAATAAGTAACAGCACAGGGTTTGCTCTGATAATTGCTTCCGCGCACAAACTATTTTGCACATGCGACCATAAAAAATCTTCAAATCCCAGATGTAAGCCCGTAATTAAGACATCACAGAAGAACAGCATGATCCAAATAAGGGCTATGGTTTCAAAACCGCACAACCATTTCGTAGAACCCAGATGCGGGCGCTCGAGCTAAATCTCTGGCAGGGATCATAGCCAGAGAGTGTTTACAGGACCGGAATGGAATAAGGATAAAGGAAAGATGGGGAAAGAATATTACCAGAGACGAAGAGGTTGGGTGAGGGATCGGCCTTCGGTGGAGGCGTCGGCGGGTTCTGCGGCGCGAAGGCCGGGATGGAGAACATGCGCGCGTTCGGCGTCGCGAATTCGGAGATGGAGAACATGCGTCGGAGCCCGGACCTTGCCACCGCCGCCGCCATCGCGATGTCTTCGACTGGGGAAAGGCTTGCGTGTGCGGGGTTAGGGATTGGGATTTTCCTTTCCTCTCTCTTCCGAGGGTTTAAGAGTGTGTTAGGTTTCCGACTAGGAATGACTATAGTGCCCCTTCGTAAGTCTATGGATGCTGGTGCAAAATCAAATATCCTGGACAACACAGTCTCTAATTTTGGTGGGATTGTCGGTGAGTTACCCGTTTCCTTATTTAAGAGCGATTTTAATAAAATGTAGCCCGCGGCTGTGTATTAATATATTTTTCAAAAAATTTGGTTAAACATTAAATAGTTTGATTTTTAAAAATAATATAAGCCTTAAGCTTTGGGGTGGAGGTAGTATTGACATGTCATCTATAGTTAACTTATAGTCAACTTGTACAATATTTATTTTTATAAATACATTATTTTACTTGTAAATGGCCTATCTCAAAAACTCATAAAGTGCTTAGGCCTCTCTTCTCTCTACACTTCTCTCTCATATACAATCAAATATACAACCAAACAGAGGGAGATAACTGCTTCCCTCCTGGTCCCAACTCCCGTCGCTCGTCTCCTCAGGCGGCAGCGAACAACCCACTTCCCTCCCCAGATCTCAGCCGGCGATCGGACGGTTCCCTCTCCCTTCGCTTGCCGCTCCGGCGGCTAGAGGGAGGGGGAACCTTGTTCCTTCGTCTAGTAGTTAGGGTTAGTGTATTTTTGCCATGGTGCGCTGTTGGGGTGGTGGGAGCGGTGCCCGGACGAATAAATCTGCCTCATCTCTACTCCCACACCGGTGCTGATCTTCATGGTTGCGCCTCGGAGATGATGGCAACATTTGTTGTTTAGTCTTTCAGATCGGCAGCTTGGTCTTCTCGTCGTTCTTCAGATCTGACGAGATCTGTTTCTCGTTGTGTTGCTGGCGCCCGTCGTTATTCGCGATGGCGCTGGCGACCGGGACGAGGTGGTTTCTCTGGAGCAAGGATGTTGGTCCGGAGGTGGTGGATTTGCCTTTCTCCTTCGACTTCGTCGATGGGAGGTGACGGATCTTGGTCCAAGACAGCACAGGGACGTCCCCGGTCAATATGCCACATCGACATGTGCCTCGCTGCGTGCAACGGGTCTGTTCATCGACTCACAAAGCCTCGTTGGTGATGGTGCTTTTTTGGATCTTGCAATGGTGGAGGCTCGACGTCTCTTTTGGCGTTCGTCTCGGCGGCGTTGGAGTTTGGCGGAGGCCGCTAGATTCGGTGGTTGCAGTAAAATCTAGGGGTCGTTTTGTATTTCTCGATCTCTTAGTTTTTTATCTGCAGTGTTTTTAGGATAATCATTTTATCCCGGTCTGTCTTATAGTGTCCGCATGTGTTGTTTCATGTAACTTGATTTTCAATTAATGAAATATATGGTTGCTCTAAAAAAGATACAACCAAACAAAACAATATTAGCTTAATTATTATAGCATGCTAACTAGAACTTAATCTTACTACTAGAAAATAACCCCACATTGTTATAATATTTTTACTACTTCCTCTGTCTTGGTTTACATGGCTCACGTGCATGGATGCCAAAGGCCAAACTCAATTTTGTTCACACCCGCGCATGCACCGGTTCACATGCACAAAATTTATTCCAGCAAGCTTAAAAAAAGGAGAAACGAGAAATGAAGAGGGGGTTATATACTCTTAAATAAATGCATACAGGCCTTAGAAAGAAAGTATTCTGGAATAATTTTTTCTTGATTAAGCCCTGTAAACCGGGACGGAGAGAATAACAATTATTTTCTATTATTAAATACTCCTTTCGTCTTAAATAAGTAATTTGAATTTGTTTAGATTCATATGTATCTAGACACATTTTAGTATCTAGATACATGCAAATCTAGATAAACCCGCGTCATTTCAGGACGGATGGAGTAGAATAGTTCGTTTTCACGGAAATTTCATCAATTTGTTAATCATCATCAACATTAGTCTTAAATTAATAAAATTACAAATAGAACCACCTAGCAATGTCGACTACAAAAACCAGCGTGCGACTATAACAACTAGCACGAGAAGAAGGTGTGCTACCATCCTCTTTGCTCTATCACCGGAGCCAGGTATTATTGTAGTTGAGCTTGTTGTAGTAGATATTTATAGTTGCATTGTTCGATACATGCTAATAACCTAAATCACACGTATCTTGTAGCCACAAAATCAAAGTGAATACTGACAGAAGTTCATCATAATTGTATGGAAACAATATCAAGAGAACAATCATTAATTACCTCAACTATCCATTAGTTTGGAGCAAGACTAACCCAAATTGGAAAATAAATTTTCAGCATGTTACAGTAAGTCATATATACTCATCATAGATAGTGTTAAGGCAAGGCCAATAAAGTTTTCTAGAGCCTAATGCCAAGGCAGAACATCAACATAGATCTTAGAGTCCACTTAACATACACTAGTAGAAAACATGTCTTTGATTTGGAGTTGTCCTTGGGTTCTAGTCCCGGCTGGGTCTGGGACAGGGACTAGTATGAGCACTAGTCCTGATTTGTCCCGGTTCTAACGGCTAGAAGACAACACAAGACTAGTCCCGGTTCGTTGGGACCTCTAGTCCCGGTTGGTAATACTAGCCGGGATTAAATGTTTGGCACCAACGGATGGGACCCAGCAGCGACTATAGTCTCGGCTGGTGTTACAAACCGGGACTAGAGGTCATGAACTAGTTTCGGTTTATAACACCAGCCGAGACTAATGTTTTTTCTGTATATTTACTGCTCATCCCTGCCTGAGCTAATGGCCATTTTGCTCCGAGCTAGCTCAAGCTCATCCCCATTTTTTGTCCAAAATTTGGTGGCACCCATCAATCCGAAGTTTAAAAGGTTAGCACCTTCATTCTTTCATCTCCCATTGTTAGTTTAGCTCAATGCTCTAGAAGTACAGAGGGATTTAATGCTATGCAAGTAGAGGTAGAGGGAATTGTAGATATGTAAATTTAGGTAAATTTTGATTATGCAAAAAGTTACTGAAAGTTGAGATGTGTAATTTTAGAGTTTCAGAGCTCATAATTGAATGAGGTTTTCACTACTAGATCAATAATTAAAAACTCAACATTTTTTATGTTAGCAATTTTGTGCAATTTAAAAATTGGTGCATGTAAAATTATATATATATGTTGTTAGTACACACTAAATTTTTAGATTTTAATAAGTAAATGAAGTGAAAATGATCTAAACTTTTTATATGATCCAAGATTTTAATTATAATACAGATGAGTCGGCCATGGATGTATGACGCTCCCTAAATGTTTTATGTGTTCATTAAAGCATGCATTCTTTTCTCGATGTGGCTGAGGTAAACAAGCGGAATAGTTTTATGTGTTGTTCATGTCGTGTCTGTCGGAATGAGAAGGATTCTCTTCCTCAAAAACCATTTCACATCCACCTGATTCAGTCTGATTTCATGTCCGGCTATAATTGTTGGACAAAGCACGGAGAAAAAGGGGTTATGATGGAAGACAACTAAGAATAAGAGAACGATGACAACTATCAATGTCCCCTGATTATGGTGGTACTGCAATGGAAGACAATGAAAAAGAAGAATGTGAAAAACGAGCATCAAATGAGACCGCTGATGATCTTTGTCGGGCCATTCTTGATGCACAGAGAGAATGTGAAAATGAAAATGAGAAGAAAAAGTTGGAGCGCGTGTTAGAGGATCACAAAAAATTATTGTACCCAAATTGCGAAGATGGCAACACAAAGCTTGATACCACACTGGAATTGCTGCAATGGAAGGCAGATAATGGTTTATCTGACAAGGGATTTGAGAAGCTACTAAAAATAATGAAGAAGAAGCTTCCAAAGGATAACGAATTGTTTGCCAGTATAGACGAGGCAAAGAAGGTTGTCTGTCCTCTAGGATTAGATATGCAGAAGATACATGCATGCATTAACGACTCCATCCTCTATCGCGGTAAGGAGTATGAAAATTTGGATGCATGCCCAGTATGCGGTGCATTGCGATATAAGATCAGACGAGATGACCCTGGTGATGTTGAGAGCGAGCAATGCCCCAAGGAGAGGGTTCCTGCATAGGTCATGTGGTATGATCCTATAATACCACGATTGAAATGTTTGTTCAGAAACAAAGAGCATGCCAAGTTATTGTGATGGCACAAAGAAGACCGCAAAAAGACTCAATGTTGAGACACCCCGCTGATGGGTCGCGGTGGAGAAAAATCAATAGAGAGTACGCGGGCTTTGTAGATAACGCAAGGAACTTAAGGTTTGGTCTAAATACATATGGCATGAATCTTTTTGGAAAATAGAGCTGCAGCCATAGCACCTGGCCTATAACTCTATGTATCTATAACCTTCCTCCTTGGTTATGCATGAAGCGGAAGTTCATTATGATGACAGTGCTTATACAAGGCCTGAAGCAACCCGACAACGATATTGATGTGTACCTAAGGCCATTAGTTGAAGAACTTCTATATATACGTACGTGGGATGAGCACAAACATGATTCATTTGACCTACAAACATTGTTGTTCGTAACCATCAATGATTGTCCTACTCTTAGTAACCTTTGAAGACAGTCAAACAAGAGATACAATACATGCACATATTATTTAGATGATACTGAAAGTATACATTTGGATAAATGTAGGAAGAATATGTACTAGGGGCATCATCGATTTCTTTCAGCCAGGTATGCCGCAAGAAAGAAAGGCAAGCATTTCAAAGGTGAGGCAGATCACCGGAAGAAGCTTATCTACCATAATGGTGATGATGTATTTTGTATGGTCAAGGATCTAAAAGTAATCTTTTGGAAGGGTCTTGGCGGTCAATCTATTACGAATGACGCTCACGGACATGCACCCATGTGGAAGAAGAAATCTACATTTTGGGAGCTACCCTATTGAAAAGTTCTAGAGGTCCGCTCTGCAATCGACGGGATGCACGTAACGAAGAATCTTTGCATGAACCTGCTAGGCTTCATGGGCGTGTATGGAAAGACAAAGATACGCCAGAAGCACAACAGTACCAGCAAGGTATGAAAGACCAAGACAACATGCATCCAATAAAGACGGATAAAGGACGTATAAGTGCTGCCAGCTACGCTCTTACCAAAGAAGAGAAGGAAATATTTTTTGAAGTCCTTAGCATTATGAAGGTCCCGTCTGGATTCTCGTCGAATATAAAAGGAATAATAAATATGGCAGAGAAATAAATCCCAGAACCTAAAGTTTCATGACTGTCATGTGCTTATGACTCAATTGCTTCCGGTTGCATTGAGGGGGATTCTACCGAAAAATGTTCGACTAACCATTGTGAAGCTATGTGTATTCCTCAATGCTATTTCTTAGAAGGTAATCGATCCAGAAATTTTACGAAGGTTACAGAATGATGTAGTCCAGTCTCGTTAGTTTGAGTTGGTGTTCCCACCATCCTTCTTTAATATTATGACGCCTCTCTTAGTACACCTAGTTGACGAGATTACCATGCTGGGTCTTGTATTTATACACAATATGTTTCCGTTTGAGAGGTTAAGTTCCTGAGAGTCTTCAAGAAATATGTTCATAACCGTGCTAGGCCAGAAGGAAGCATCTAATAGAGGAGGTCATAGAGTTTTGTGTTGACTTTATTCTCGACATTAAGCCGATTGGTGTTCCTGAATCATGTCATGAGGGGAGACTGAGTGGAAAAGGCACACTAGAAAGGAAATCAATAATATGTAGGTCATGCATTCTTTCACTCAAGCACACTACACATTTCTATAGAATTCCACCTTGGCAGCTCTGTATATCAGGGAATACAAGAATATTGTATGCTCCAACCCGGGGAAGCCCGACTCCTGGATTAGATATGAACATATGAAGACTTTTGGTGGTTGGTTGCAAACACATCTCATGAATAACAACATTGTTTGTGATCAGTTGTACTTATTGGCCAGCTCACCATCTTTGACTATATGGAATTTCCAAGGGTACGAGATAAATGGAAATATATTTTACACGATCGCCCAAGATAAAAAGAGCACCAACCAAAATAGTGGTGTCCGTTTTGATACAACAGACAACAATGGGTCAAAGGATACATATTATGGTTACATAGAGGAGATATGAGAACTTGACTATGGACCTACTTTTAAGGTCCCTTTGTTTTGGTGCAAATGGGTCAAGCTGACAGGAGGCAAGGTAAAGGTAGACCAGAAGTATAGAATGACAACAGTAAATCTCAACAATAATGCGTACAAAGACGAATCATCCTAGCCAATGAAAATATAAGCAAACTAATACATCATCAAACGATGAGCCAAAGCGCCACATAGTTCTTTCAGGGAAAATAAACATCATGAGAGTGGAGGACAAGACAGACATGTCAGAAGATTATGATAAGTTTCATGAAATTCCTCCCTTCACAGTGAAGGATGACCCTAGCATCCTATTAATTGATGAAGATGCTCCATGGTTACGGCCATGCGGTCATAAGCAAGGCATTTTAGGAAACAAGTGACTTTATGTATTATGAATTTTGCCTTTGGTGGTTTTTGAGACGCAGAAGTTTAAACTTGCATTGGATATCTTAAGAAACATCATATTGTGAGTCTAAAAATGATTTTTTTCAAAAAATCATTAGCATTAGATCATGTACCTGTAGGTCAAACTAGATCCACTTCCTACCGGTTCGGCAGACATTTGTCTTTTTCACCAGGGGTGGAAGGAAAGGTTTGAGATCTCCCGGTTGGAACATGGTCCATGTAAGGTGGTCTAGTATTTTTGAAAAATGGGTGATATCATTTTGAATTAGCATTTTGGTGGTTGCTTTACAAAACCCCCCGTTTTTGGCGCTCAGAAAATGGAAAATAGCTTTTCTGTGTGACAAAAAGGAAAAATTCCTCTTGCAACATTGTTCACCATCTCATGATTCACATGCATGCACAATATGGGCACAATATCACAAACTATGCCTTAATTCTAGCCATAACATTGGTCATTTGACACGAAAGCCAGGAAACCTCGAACATGATAGGTCATTTTATGAAGGTTTTTTGAGACATAATCAATATACCAAGTTTGGTATTTTTTATTGCAACTATGTCACATAACATGACACCATGCAAAGAATTTACATTGATTGGACTGTTTTTGAATTTCTTATGCCCGTTTCAAAATTTTCCAATTTTAAACTATGGTCAAAACAGCGGGCATGAAGATAGGTGATGAGCCTCGCTAAAACTTGAATTGGATCTCTGAATAAATATCATATTGTGAGTCTAAAAATGATTTTTAAAAAAAATCATGAGCATTACATCGTGTACCTGTAGGTCAAACCGGATCCACTTCCTACCAGTTCGGCAGACATTTGTCTTTTTCACCAAGGGTGGACGAAGAGGTTTGAGATCTCCCAGTTGGGACATTGTCCATATAAGGTGTTCTAGTATTTTTGAAAAATGGGGTGGTATCATTTTGAAATAGAATTTTTGTGGTTGCTTCACAAAACCCCCCGTTTTGGCGCTCGGAAAATGGAAAATGGTTTTTCCATGGGACGAAAATGAAAACTTCCTCCTACAACATTGTTCGTCATCCCATGATGCAGATGCATGCAAAATATAGGCACAGTATCACAAACTATGCGTGCACTCCATCTTTAGTCTCGGTTTAAGACACCAACTGGGACTTAAGGGGTTGCTGCAGCTGGGTCTAGCGCGAGCCCGTTTAGTCCTGGATGGTGTCTCCAACCAGTGGTATCTTTAGTCCCGAATGAAGACACCAACTGATATTAAGGGGTTATGGCAGGCTAGGTGAAAGGACTATATCTTCCCATGATGTTTTTTGGTGTTAAATGACAATCCCAATCGTGTTTTTAACTGTGCTCTTGAGTTTCAGGGGAAACGTCGTTGTTGTCTCATTCTATTGTGATGGATGCTCTCTTGTGATCTTTTGAAGACGGTGGCCTTTTAGTCTTCTCCTAGTTTCTTTCTGGTTGACGTTTTTAGGTCACCGTACTATTAAGAGGGGGTCCATGTTGGAAGGCTGTGGGAAATCACTTATTCTTGCACAAACCTATATGCACCGCCACAGCCATCCCATTTTTCCGTGAGAGAGAGTGTTTTCCTGTTCTGTTGGGGCCTTTTGTGTCTCACCGGAACTTGGCCGGAAGTTCCGCTCAAACCTTTTTCTGCGGGCTGTTCTTCAGTTTGTTCCGATGATAGTTCCTCCCAAGTTCCGGTGGCAGTTCAGTAACCTTCTGTTTTGAAGTGTGCTATTTGCCGGAACTTGGCCGGAACTTACTCGGAACTTTTCCTGGCAAAAGTTCTTGAGCGGAACTTCCGCTTGAGGCCAGAACTTCCGGTCTGACCCGCTCACGACCCAAAAGTTCCGCTGCTAGTTCCGCCCAAGTTCCGGTGGCGGTTCAGTAAACTTCTGTTTAGAAGTGTGCTATTTGCCGGAACTTGATCGGAACTTGATCGGAAGTTCACCGGAACTTCCGGTCTGTTTTGACCGGAACTTCCGGTTGCGCTTCTGGAGCGTGTGTCAACGGTCTTATGACCGTTAGAGCCAGGCTCAGGCGGAACTTCCGGCCTATCACCGGAACTTCCGGCGATGTCGCGGGGGCTCTACCGGTTCAGTGCGAGGGGGCCTATTTAAGGCACCCCTCTTCTTCCTCCCATTCCCTCTCGAATTTTTCTCTCTCCTCCATTAAAGCTTGAGCTTCACCTCACTAGATCTCTCTCTCTAGCCACTCAAATGACCTGATCTTTTGAGAGGTGAGGGAGGTGACCTAGATCTACACTTCCACCAAAGAAGAATTGATTTCCCCTTCCATCCTTTGTGGATCTTGTTGCTCTTGGGTTTCTTGGAACCCTAGACGGTGTAGGGCATCCCCGGAGCTGAGGCATGTGTTGTAAAGCTTCGAGGTGTCGTTGAGGGCCTCCAATTGAGTTGTGGAGCCTCCCCCTCAACCTTGGTGTAAAGGTTTCGGTTGGCGCTTTCAAGGTCACCGGTTAGTGGATTGTGAGGCCTCCTTTGTGGGGGAGCTCACCGGAGAAGAAGGTGAGGCCTTTGTGGCGCTCGGGTGACCTTGTGTGGCCCCGACACCTCTCCAACATAGACGTAGCTCCTTGGGAGTGAACTACGGGAATTACATCTCCGTGTCCCCTCGCCGGTTACTTCGTTCCCTTCCTTTACTCCTTGCTATTTACTGTTTTTGTGGTTTGTGTTCGCTTTCTTGCATTTAGGTTGATCACTTAGTTGCATCTCTAGATAACTTTCTTTCTCGTTGAGCCTAAAAGTGTGAAACAAATTAAAACTGGTAGACGCCTATTCACCCCCCTCTAGTCGTATCAAGTCGGTACTTTCAATTGGTATCAGAGCACAGGCTCTTACTTCGGGCTTTACCGCCTAAGAGACTATGGCCGACGAAGGGGGTAGTGAAACTGAAAAAGCCAAGAACTTGGCCACTATGGATGACCTCAAGCAATTGGAGTCATCCATGATGTCCAAGTTCGAGGAAATGATGACTCTCTTGCAGTCTCTAAAGCCAAACCCCATAGTTGCTATTGACACACCCCAATCCAACGAGGTTCCTCCCACCGTTATGGTGTCCGCCCCCGGGGTAACTCCCGCGGCGGCTACCACTCACTTGGGACTTGGTTTTGTTGCTCAAACCTCTACCAAGGTGCCAAGTGAGAACATTGAGGAGCCCGAGAATCCAACTTCCAAAGGGGAGAATGGAGAAAAGGACTACTCGGCGGTTCCCCCACCGCCGAAGTACACTCCGGATCCACCCATTCCCATGCCACACATTATCCCTCAAGGAGCACCACCTATGCTAGATACGTCTAATTTCGCCAATTGGCAATATCTAATGCGCTCACATATTTCTAGCTCTTCCATTGAGTTAATGAGGATTGTGGAGGATGGGTTCTCTCCTTTTGACCCAAAGAAGTTGACACGAGGTGAAGTGGTGGACAAGCAACTCAATGCTACAGCTTTGGGAATGATTCAAAAGGCTTTGACTCCAAAGGATTTTGCTCATATTCGCCAATTTGACACCGCCAAGGGAGCTTGGGATCAACTCACCGAGATTTTTGTTGGGAATGCTAGCATCCAAAGCTCCAAGTTTGATGAGATCAACAACGAGTGCGATGGTTTCGCAATGCAAGATGATGAGACCCCTAAGGACATGTATAGGTGCCTTAAGGTCCTTTGTTCTACCATGAGGGACCTTGGGGCTCACTATGTTGATGACAAGTTTATGAAGAGGAAGTTCATTCAAGCTCTTCTCCCATTTGAAGAACAAAAGCTCAACTCTATCAAGGGAAGAACCAACTTTCACTTAATGACCTCCCAAGAAGTCTTGAGTGAAGTAATTGCCATGACTATTGCTAAGAAGAATGCTGAGTCCGCTCGAGCTAGAGCCATTGGATCAACAAAAGTGAACCTTGCTTTGAAGGCCAAGGCTATTGAAGTTGATGATGATGATACATCAAGTGAGTGGTCCCAAGAAGACCTCAAATGTGCTTTCAACGAACATCTTGCTCTCGCTTCAAGGGATTTTTGGAACAAGTCCGGATTCAAGCCAAGATCGAGGGACAACTCAAGATTCAACTCACCCAACAAGTCTCCCAAAGCAAGGTCTTGCTACAATTGCAACGACAAGAGCCACTTCGTGGCCAAGTGTCCCTTTGAGAACCGTGAAGACAATGGTGGTCGTCTCATTCGCAAGATCAAGTCAAGATCTCCTCATCCCATAAACAAGAACTACACCGTCAAGAACGCCACTAACAAGGAACGAGCAATTGTGGTCCATGAAGAATATCTTTCGGGCACGGATGAAGATGATGATGATGAAGTTCATGGTGGAGAGATTGTGGGGGTTGCTGCTATTGCCACTACCTCAACTCCACGTCTATCCCTCTTCAACTCGCCAAATGAAAATGTCATCTCCTCCAACCAAAAGTGCTTCATGGCCAAGGCCACCGAGGTATCACCAAAACCCACTCCTCAACCCATCTCTAGTGAGCCTTCCTCTCTTGATCTTGTTGGTCTAGAGGTGAAGAAAGAGATGATTGACATGTGTGAATTTGTTGCTACCTTAGATGAAGAAACTAAAAACTGCTTTGAGTCCTTACTTGCTCAACTTGACAATGCTAGGGATGCCTTAGATGAAAAGGAAGAACTTCTTGACTTGCTAAGTAAAAATGAAAGAGATGCCGCCGATGAAATTGACTCTCTCACTCAAAGTCTTGAGGATGAACAAAATATGAGAATTAATCTTGAAGAAAATGTGTCTAAGCTTGTAGATGATCATAACAACACTTTGACCTCTACTATTAAAGAACGTGACCATGCTCTTGCTTTGATTAAGGTTCTCAAGAAAGAAAATGCTGAGTTTGTGGGTGGTCATGATAAGACTCAAAAGGATCTTGAGAAACTCAAAGAGGAACACAAAGCCTTGGAGAGTAAATTCACAAGTCTTTTTGAGGCTCATGAACAGCTTCAAACTCAATTAACTTGTGATCTTTCTAAGTCTTCCGCTGTGCAAATTATAGACTTGTCTAGCTCTCCTAACCCTTGTTGCAAGCATGAGCATCTCATAGAGGAGGTCAAGGTTTTGAAGGATCAACTTGCCAAGACCAAGAAGAAGAAGAAGAACAAGAAGAAGAAAAAGAACAAGGGCATGGCCCAAGGAGTACCAAATGGCCTAACTCTCTTGCAAAGTGACAACTTTGCCGGAAAGAACAATCCCTCTTATATTCTTTGCAAAAATTATGATGGTCATGTATATGCTAGATATGTGGGGACATCTTACACGCATGATTATCATTGGGCCATTTGGGTGCCAAAGGTTCTTGTCACTAACAAAAGGGGACCCATTGCAAAATGGGTACCTAAAACCAAAGCTTGATTTTCTTGTAGGACTATGCTTCCGACGGATCAAAATGGGTGCTTGATAGTGGCGCCACAAGTCATATGACCGGAAGCAAGTCTATCATGACCGAGTTGAGACCCAATATTGCCAACACCATGGTCTCTTACGGTGACAAAACAAGCTCTCAGGTTTTGGGTTTTGGCAAAGTGGTGGTAACCCCGGATGTATCCTTGGTTGACGTCATGCTTGTCAAAACTCTTGGTTACAACTTACTCTCTTTTCGTGCTCTTGCTCTTATGGGTCTTTCTTCTTTCTTTAATTCTCATTCCGTGGTCCTCATGTGGAGCAAGTCTCTCAAGGTGGCTTTTGTAGGATATGTAGAACATGACTTGTACGTGGTGGACTTCTTAGGGACCACTACTCCTCATGCTCTATGTCTCTATGCTAAAGCCGACAAGGGCTGGTTGTGGCATCGCCGCCTAGCCCATGTTAACATGAGAACTTTGCAAAGACTTCACTCCGAGGGCCACATCCTTGGTATTAACAATGTTTCTTTTGCCAAAGATCGTGTTTGCAGGGCTTGTATCAATGGGAAGATGCATGAAACTCCTCACAAAGCGCTCAATCAAATCACTACCGAGAGATGTTTGGAGCTCTTGCATATGGATCTTTTTGGTCCTCCCTCTCATGATAGCCTTGGAGGCAAGAAGTATTGCTTGGTTATTGTGGATGATTTCTCAAGATACACTTGGGTGTTCTTTTTCAAGTACAAAAGTGAGACTCAACAAACCGTCATTGACTTTGCAAATGAGGTTCAACGGAAGCACAATGCAACTATTCTCTCAATTCGAAGTGACAATGGCACCGAGTTCAAAAACTATACCTTGGATGAGTTTCTCAGTGATGAAGGAATCAAGCATCAATACTCCACTCCCTACACCCCTCAACAAAACGGAGTTGCTGAAAGGAAGAATCGCACTTTGATGGATGCGGCTCGGTCTATGCTAGCTGAGTTCAAGTCTCCATACAACTTTTGGGCCGAGGCCATCTCCACTGCTTGCCATGCAACCAACCGGCTTTATCTCCGCAAGAACAAGAACAAGACCCCCTATGAACTTCTCACCGGGAAAAAGCCTAATGTTAGCTACTTTCGGGTGTTTGGGTGCAAGTGCTACATACTCAAGAAAGGAGTTCGGTTGTCAAAGTTTGAATCCAAGGCTCAAGAAGGAATTTTCGTTGGTTACTCAAATCAGTCCCATGCTTATAGAGTCTACAACAAAGCCAATGGAAGAGTTGAAGAGACGAGCAATGTGAAGTTTGATGAAAATCATGAGTCTCTTGTTAGGCAAGATGGTGTTTGTGATCCAAGTGATGAAATTCCTCCCAAGGCCATAGGAAGAATGGGTGTGGGTTTCCACCTCCCCATTGAGGATCCCCTTATGGACGAAGGAGAAGGACCAAGCTCTACTCAAGTGGAGCCCTCACTCTCACAAGATCATCTTGCACCTCAAGGACCTACTGTCTTGGCACAAGCTCCCTCAAGCTCTTCCGAAGCTTCCCATGCTCATGACTCTCCAAGCTCTAAAGAACAAGCTCTTCATCAACAACATCAACCTCCTCACGATGAGGCTCCTCCTCAAGGCACTTCTCACGGACAAGCTCTTCATCAACCTCATCAACCTCCCCAAGATGGGGCTCCTCCTCAAGGTCAAGCTCGTCGAGAACAAGATCAAGTCAATGATCCTCAAGGATCCTCTCCAAGTGATGACTCCCCCGAAGTGGAAATTGATGAAGATGACCCTCGTGTTCGTGCTTATAGTCAAGGGGGCGGCTCAAATGGTGGGAATGACCAAGTGGTAGCTCAAGAATCTTGAATTGAAGCACAAGCCCATCGTCAAGCCTATCGTCTCGCCAAGCTTGTTCGATATGGCCATATCCTTGATAATGTCTATGGAGATTTCAATAAAGGTTCCACTACTAGGAGGCAACTAGCTTCCTTTTGCTCTCACCATGCGTTTATCTCTCTTGTGGAACCACAGAAAGTCTTCGAAGCTCTTGAAGATGATGATTGGCTTGATGCTATGAACGAGGAACTTCACAACTTCAAGAGGAACAATGTTTGGACATTGGTTGAGCGGCCTAAAGACTGTCAAAACGTCATTGGAACCAAGTGGGTCTTCAAGAACAAGTGCGATGCGAATGGAATTGTCGTGCGCAACAAGGCAAGGTTAGTTGCCCAAGGATACTCACAAGTTGAGGGCATCGACTACGGTGAGACTTATGCCCCCGTTGCTCGCCTTGAATCCATTCGTATGCTTCTTGCCTTTGCTACCCATCATAACTTTAAATTGTATCAAATGGATGTTAAGAGTGCTTTTCTTAATGGTCCTTTGAAAGAGTTGGTATACGTCAAGCAACCTCCGGGCTTTGAGGATCCACTTTTTCTGAACCATGTCTACAAGCTCAATAAGGCACTCTATGGCCTCAAGCAAGCCCCACGTGTGTGGTATGATTGCCTTAGGGAGCTCTTGTTAGACCGTGGCTTCGAAGTGGGTCTCATTGATCCCACTCTTTTTACTAAGAAAGTTGGAGGCCACTTGTTCGTATGCCAAATCTATGTTGATGACATTATCTTTGGGTCTATTAACAAAACTTTTAATGAGGATTTTGCCAAGCTCATGACCGACCGCTTCGAGATGTCCATGATGGGGGAGCTGAAGTTTTTCCTTGGGTTTGAAGTCAAACAATTGAGGAAAGGGACGTTCATCAACCAAGCCAAGTACATCCAAGACATGCTTAAGAAGTTCAAGTTTGATCAAGTCAAAGGTGCCAAGACTCCCATGCCAACTAAGGTTAATCTTGATCTCGATCCCAAGGGTAAGGAGGTGGATCAAAAACTCTATCGATCGATGATTGGTTCTTTGCTCTATCTTTGTGCATCCCGACCGGATATTATGTTGAGTGTGGGTATGTGTGCAAGATTTCAAGCCGCACCAAAGGAGAGTCACATGGTGGCTGTCAAAAGGATCTTTCGATATTTAGTTCATACCCCAAACTTTGGGTTGTGGTACCCCAAGGGAGCCAGCTTTGATCTCATTGGTTACACGGACTCGGACTGGGCTGGTGACAAAGTGGGAAGAAAATCAACCTCTAGAGCTTGTCAGTTTCTCGGAATATCCTTGGTTTGTTGGTCCTCGAAGAAGCAAAACTGTGTGTCTATGTCTACTGCCGAAGCTGAGTATATCTCTGCCGCAAGCTGCTGTGCTCAATTGCTATGGATGAAGCAAACCTTGAAGGATCTTGGACTATCTTTTGACAAGGTGCCTCTACTTTGCGACAATGAGAGTGCAATTGCTATTGCTCACAATCTCGTGCAACACAACCGAACCAAGCACATTGAGATTCGTCATCATTTCATTCGGGACCATGTTGCTAGAGGAGACATTTCTTTGGAGTATGTTCCCACCAAGGCAAATCTTGCGGATCTTTTCACGAAGCCTCTTGATGAAGCAAGGTTCCGAGAGTTAAGGCATGAGCTAAATATCATTGATTCTAGCAATGTTGCTTGAGCCCTTGCACACCTACCCGTGTCTCAATGTGTATCTTGTTTGGATGTAGGCATGGATTTAGGGGGAGTGTAGTTCCTCTTATGAACAAACACTATCCCTATTATGCGCACATTAAAGTTTTCATACTCTATAGTCTCTAAAGGAGACCATTTGAGCTTCATGATGAGTGTTGGTAATGAACCCAAGATATATCTTCGCGGTGTCAAGCCATTTACTCTTATATAAGGTGGCTTCAGCCACCGACACGTTTTATTTGGTTCTTTGACCTTTTTGTTTGTCATTTTTTTTTTGTTGTTTTTGGTTCTTCACAGTTTGAGCTATCTATCCTAAGCCTTTCCTTACCTCAAGCCCTCTCTATTCCATGCACAAGTTCTTCCTTGTTATCCTATCCTGAGATGTTCCTTCTGGCGTCAGCGGAACTTCCGGTCAGTCTGACCCGGAAGTTCCGGTCCACCGGAACTTCCGGTGGTGCTTCCTGTACTATAAAAGGTGGGCCCTGGGGGAAAACGGGATCTTCTTCCCTTTTTCCCCCAAGACTCATCTTCTATCAGGAGCGCCGCCGGCCAGGACATCTCCAAGAGGACGCTCCGGCCCCCTCTTCTCCAACCGCTCCTCTCCAGATCTGCTCCGTGGGATCCTTCCCCACCTCGATCTCCCGCCATGGACTCCGGTATTTGCCCTTAACTCCCTCCATTAATGGAGATCTTGCTCTCACCATGGCTTGAGTTAGGGCACACCTTGTCTAGGCTAGTTCTTTGGCTAGAACTTGTTGGAAGATCTTGGTAGGCCTAGGGTATCATGCTAGAGTAGATTGGTCCAATACATCCTTGGAAAAATTTGTGCATTGGTGGTCTTTAGATCTACATCTAGGGAACTCCTATTGGAACTATCAGTTCGTGGCCTCACCGGAACTTCCGGTGAGCCACGACCGGAACTTCCGGTCTAGACCGGAAGTTCCGAGACCGGAAGTTCCGATGTTTCAGCGGAAGTTTCGGCTACACTGCAAATTTTTTTCCTGTTTGTATTTTTCCAATCTAACTCTTTTTGTTTCCTCTTCCGAACTTGTGCACTTATCCCAACTTCCCTCCCTATTCTTGTTCTTTCTTCTCAGGGGAAGGAGAGACTCGCCAAGGCAAGCGTGCCCGCCGACCATCCGCTGACATTCCTCCTGAGATTGATGAGGAAGATGCTGAAGTTGTGCGTCCAACCGCTCAGACTTCTCGCCAGAAGGCTGCTGCTGCTGCTGCAGGGAAGAGGCCTGCTCTTTCTCAGAAGGCCACTGCTGCAGGGCCAGACATGACCATAGCCAAAATTTCCAAGTGGACTCAGAAGGCTTACGCTGCATTCAAGGCTACAGATCCCTACCTCGTGCCTCGTGATCGTCTCTGCTTGGACCCTCATTTCCACACCTGTCGTCAGGAGCAGATTTACGAAGAAATTTATGCATCCAAGAAGAAGTTTGTGGTTGCTCCTCAGAAGTACATCAATGTGCCTCACATGGAAGAGAAGCAAGTATACTTTGGGGAGGCCCTTGATATCTGTCAGAGGTTTGGGTTGATTCCCCTCATGGAGCACCGTCAGAACTTTGATGTGACTGCTATTGCTCGGTTCTACTCCACTCTGTATATTCACATGCATTCATCTACTGAAGGAGTGATGAAGTGGATGACCAGGGATGTGTTTCTTACCGCTACTTGGGCTGAGTTTGCTGAGCTTCTTGGTTATCCCATTCAGCCTGACCGCGGGGCAAATGGTTGGCGTGTTCATGGTCCTACAGCTGCTGATCCTGAGGTCCTGGAGCCTCTCTACATTGAAGGGTGGGGAAGTGTTGGGTTTGTGAATCATCTGCTGCCAACTTATGACATTATGCGCCGGGTGTACTTGAATACCATCTCTCCCAAAGCTGGCAACTTTGATCAGTTTCATGGATATCAGGTTGACCTCATGCATCAGACCCATCGTCGCCGAGGCACTGACAGGTCAATGGATGTTATGCACTTCATCTTCTCAGAGATGTGGGGGGCTCTCATCGAAAAGCGCTCCTGCATCTATGCTCCCTACATTCAGACTCTCATCAATCACAAGTGGCTCGAGAAGACTGGCACCCCCTTTCCTCAAGACAACATCACCATTCATGAAGAGAAAAGGCTCCGTGTGAGTAAGCACCAGAAGCCTCGCACTCAAGAAGAAAAGGAAGCTTTTCTCAAGAAGACTCAAGATGTTGCTAGTGGTCCCTCCTCTGCTCCTGGTGGCTCTAGTGGTGGTGGTCCTTCTCTCCAGAGGCAGCCATCTTGGGCAAAGAAGCTGCTTGGGAAAGTGAAGAAGACTTTCTGCTTTCTGCAGGACCGCGAGTATCAGGCTTATGTTGATCAGCGTCACAATGTTCAGCACCAGAAGGCCATCATGGCAGCCCTCAATATTCCTTGCTCACCAGTCTCTAGCTCTGTCACTGCTCCCAAGGAGGATTGGGTTCGCAACAACTGCAACTGGTCTGAAGATGAGTCTGAGGAGGAGGTCACTGGTCCGCATGAGTCTTCTCATCCTTCCCCTTCTCATGGCTGGGACGTGTAGTTTGATCTCTTCTTCCTTTTTGGTGTCTCGATGCCAAAGGAGGAGAAAGATGTCTATTAGGAAGTCTACGGGATTTGCATGGGTTGAGTCGCGAGCCTGTTCTTGCCTTTGATCTTTTCTTACTCGCGAACTCTCTAGTTTATTTGTGTTCTTGGTTTTATGTCCGTGAACTTATGTATGTTTGAGACTATGTGGTATCTCTTGTGGTTTCTTTGTGGTATCTTATTCTATGACCGTGAGTGTGGTATATTATTGTCATCTCTTGGGCTGTTGCTATGGTGGTGGAGCCTCATTGCTCTTGTTGTTATTATTACTCCGTTTGTCTCCACCACTTTTAGTTGGTTCTGGTATGATCTCTATCCCTTTTTGTACTTGTGCTATCTTTGCAATTGTTAGGGGAGCCTCCGTGTATGTGTGCTAGTTCAGTCCTTAGGGGTCTTCTCTTTACCTTGCACACATACAGCGGGAGCCTGCCCCGTCCATTGCAAAGATTGCGTTGTTTCTATGCAAATCTGTGGGATTGTCATCTAACACCAAAAAGGGGGAGATTGAAAGGACTATATCTTCCCATGATGTTTTTTGGTGTTAAATGACAATCCCAACCGTGTTTTTAACTGTGCTCTTGAGTTTCAGGGGAAACGTCGTTGTTGTCTCATTCTATTGTGATGGATGCTCTCTTGTGATCTTTTGAAGACGGTGGCCTTTTAGTCTTCTCCTAGTTTCTTTCTGGTTGATGTTTTTAGGTCACCGTACTATTAAGAGGGGGTCCATGTTGGAAGGCTGTGGGAAATCACTTATTCTTGCACAAACCTATATGCACCGCCACAGCCATCCCATTTTTCCGTGAGAGAGAGCGTTTTCCTGTTCTGTTGGGGCCTTTTGTGTCTCACCGGAACTTCCGGTCATAGACCGGAAGTTCTGCTCAAACCTTTTTCTGCGGGCTGTTCTTCAGTTTGTTCCGACGATAGTTCCGCCCAAGTTCCGGTGGCAGTTCAGTAACCTTCTGTTTTGAAGTGTGCTATTTGCCGGAACTTGGCCGGAACTTACTCGGAACTTTTCCTGGCAAAAGTTCTTGAGCGGAACTTCCGCTTGAGGCCGGAACTTCCGGTCTGACCCGCTCGCGACCCAAAAGTTCCGCTGCTTGTTCCGCCCAAGTTCCGGTGGCGGTTCAGTAAACTTCTGTTTAGAAGTGTACTATTTGCCGGAACTTGATTGGAATTTGATCGGAAGTTCACCGGAACTTCCGGTCTGTTTTGACCGGAACTTCCGGTTGCGCTTCTGGAGCGTGTGTCAACGGTCTTATAACCATTGGAGCCAGGCTCAGGCGGAACTTCCGGCCTATCACTAGAACTTCCGGTGATGTCGCGGGGGCTCTACCGGTTCAGTGCGAGGGGGCCTATTTAAGGCACCCCTCTTCTTCCTCCCATTCCCTCTCGAATTTTTCTCTCTCCTCCATTAAAGCTTGAGCTTCACCTCACTAGATCTCTCTCTCTAGCCACTCAAATGACCTGATCTTTTGAGAGGTGAGGGAGGTGACCTAGATCTACACTTCCACCAAAGAAGAATTGATTTCCCCTTCCATCCTTTGTGGATCTTGTTGCTCTTGGGTTTCTTGGAACCCTAGACGGTGTAGGGCATCCCCGGAGCTGAGGCATGTGTTGTAAAGCTTCGAGGTGTCGTTGAGGGCCTCCAATTGAGTTGTGGAGCCTCCCCCTCAACCTTGGTGTAAAGGTTTCGGTTGGCGCCTTCAAGGTCACCGGTTAGTGGATTGTGAGGCCTCCTTTGTGGGGGAGCTCACCGGAGAAGAAGGTGAGGCCTGTGTGGCGCTCGGGTGACCTTGTGTGGCCCCAACACCTCTCCAACGTAGACGTAGCTCCTTGGGAGTGAACTACGGGAATTACATCTCCGTGTCCCCTCGCCGGTTACTTCGTTCCCTTCCTTTACTCCTCGCTATTTACTATTTTTGTGGTTTGTGTTTGCTTTCTTGCATTTAGGTTGCTCACTTAGTTGCATCTCTAGATAACTTTCTTTCTCGTTGAGCCTAAAAGTGTGAAACAAATTAAAACTGGTAGACGCCTATTCACCCCCCCTCTAGTCGTATCAAGTCGGTACTTTCACTAGGGCCAGCGTGAGACTATTTAGTCCTGGATGGTGTCTCCAATCGAGACTAAATATGAACCTTTAGTCCCGGTTGGAGACACCATCCGGGACTAAACGTGGGTGGCGACAGTATTTCGGTGGGTGGAGGCACTATGCCAGTGAGTGGCAGCACTATGCCAGTGAGTGGTGACACTATTTCGGTGGGTGGCGGCACTATGACAGGGGTGAGTGTCGACATTATGTCGTGAGTGTTGGTACTATGTTGTGCTGCTTAATCTATAAATAGGCCAGATGCATCCAGCAGAGTGCAATTGGTGAGTGTGCGAGAGCAGGGACACCACTACGGCGGAGCTTCTCGAAGATGTTTTAGGATCCCGTCCTCAGACATCTTCAAGGAGCTCGCCATTGAGGCACTCCCTAATATGTGAAATTTGTTAGCTCCCTGGCGTATTGATCTAGCTAGAGAAGTTATAAACTACAAGATGGTGTGCGAGAGCAGGTACACCACTACGACGGAGCTTCTAGAAGATGTCTTAGGATCCCGTCCTCAGACATCTTCGAGGAGCTCGCCATAGAGGCACTTCCTAATATGTGAAATTTGTTAGCTCCCGAGCATGTTCATGTTTTTGGTTCTTGCCTGTTGCAATGACCAATGATTAAAATGCTAGGGCGCCACTATACATGTGTTCCTTCATTTCGGATATGATCCTGGGGGCAGTGTGAGCGAGTGATGCATGTAAAATGCATACATGAACTTTGTAGTTTGTTAACATGTTTACCCACATATTTGCATCATATGTAATTTTATATCCATGTTTTACATTGATTTTTGGGGATTTACCAATGATCCTCTTTATTTTGGCTATAACCCGGCATGGCAGAAAAACCCTATTTTCAATGTTTTTGATGTTTCAGGACATATACAAAGTCAAATGGATCTGAACTTTTTGGGATGTCAATATTTATCCACGAGAAGCATCTGGAGCACAAGAACCTCACCTGGAGGGCTAGGAGGCACAAAAGAGACTAGGTGGCGCGCCCAGCCTAGGTGGGCACGCCACCTACCCTCTCTTCCTCCTCGGTCGTTCGATAGCCTTGATTCTTTCGCCCACAGAGTTCTCTTGACCTAAAAATCCCTATATAAGGATCCCCCAGGGAGTACTCAAGATGGAGCACACCAGAAATGAAAACACCACCAAACAGAGTCAGATCCAGCAAAGATTGGAGGGGGAAACTCCACCGGAGCCACCTCCGGGGGGATCTCTGTCGGGGGGATAACCCTCGGGTGGGGAAAGCCAGGCGCAAGTAGGCCGGCTCCAGAAGGAGCAGGCCGCCTGGCCTTCGAGAAGGACAACTCCAGCTAATTGGCGAACACCACCCGACTAGGCTTATAACCTTCCCGACTGGCCCGTCTAGCCGGTGGCCAGAAGAACCGACCGGGTGGCCGTTTCCACCCGGATCACCTCAGATTCGATGGAGGGCACGGAAGGGTTGACGCTCCGTGTAGGGTACGCCTCTGGCTCTCCCTCGTCATCGGGGAAGCGGGCATGCCGTCATGACCAGCGCTACCCGATGAAGATAAAGCAAAGTGGTCGGCTGGACCGGCGAAAGCAGTCCGGATGACCATTAAAGCAAGGGTGACGCCCCAAAGGAAGCCCGGGTGACCGCTAAAGAAGAGGATGACGATAAAGGAAGGGCGGACTGGGTCCTGGCCCACCGGCTAGGCCCTGCGGCCGACCCTGTCCTGTAAGCCCATATCCAAATAGTAAACCCTAGGACCCGATCTGTAATCTGCCCCACAGACCAATATATAAGGGAGGGCAGAGCTAGGGTTCTAGGTAGGCAACAATAGAAGGATAGAAGTGTTAGCATCAAGTTCCCATCTTCCTCTAGCTCTCGATAGTTGCTAAGGAAACATCTCTAGGAGCAAATGTACTGGGCATCAGCTCCCTCATATAGTTCATCTTGCAGGAGTAGGGGTGTTACCTCGCCGAGAGGGCCCCAAACCTGGGTACATTGCTGTGTTTGCAGTTCACCGTGCCCAACCCGTTGCGTGAGCCACCGAATGCATCCGAGTGTCCCTTCTTTGCCATCCCCGATGGCACTGCCGTGTTCCACACCACAACAATCTCCACCCTCTCCAACATCTCCAACATCGTCACCATGATGAAGAGGGAGTGTCACCTCTGGACTATGGGTTTGTGGTAGTATATGTAACATCCCAAAAATACTAAACTTGGATTATCAAACTCTAATCATCAAAATTAGGGTTAACAAAAACTTTTCTAAATAAAAATATGAAAGCATGCATGTGTGTATGCATTCCAATTTGAATTCTTTTGAATCACCTTGCTTGTGTGTTTCTTTGCTTGTAAATGGATTCTTAGGTGAAATAAACATCATCTAAACAATCCCCACACTTTTCCCAAAGACAAATAAATCAAAGCAAACAAAATAAGGGAATGGTCATTTTGGCCAAATTAACTCCCATGCCTACTTTGGCTGTCTCTAACTTTCAAAACTTAACAGAAACTTGTTTGGACCTTTACACCCCTTGATAGTACTCATAACGAAGTACCAAGTCCCACCTTGTGATCATCTAAACACATTTGAATGCATAGTTTAAAGGACAGTTCAAAATTGAATCTTTATCATATGGGAAGATCCCACTTTTTCAAAAACCACTCAAACAAGCTCAACTTTCAAAACCCAAGCATCCACAGACTCACCAGCACCTACCTAGCACACCCACCAAAAATCTTTTCAAAATTCAAAACTTGAACTCATGCGGCCATTTCATCAAACACCTTGCTGATTCAAATCAAATAAAATCCAAACACTATTTGGAGCAGTGATTTGAGCCTAACTTGTTCCCTCTCTGGTTGCAACTAGGCTTTAGTAGATCATCTAGCTCATTTGCAAACATCTAGCACCACTGTAAGCTTGGCAATGCCATCAATGGTGAACAGCCGAATCTCATCTTGCCACCCCAGTGTAGACAGCAAGCTAGGAGAGGAACTAGCCGTGCCAACCTTGTCTGGGAGATCACCCATGCCTCACCGCCCCCTCTCGACCAGCCCTGCCTCGAAGACATCGACCAGAGCACCCAGGAACGTCGCGCCCGTGCCTCTGTCAACCATGCCGAGCATGCGCCAGAGAGCCACCCTCAACACACGCCCACAGACCGCGCGCCACCCTCGCCGCGTGCATACACGATCACCACCGTCCCAAGAGACCGCAAGACATCCCCGTTCGCCGCCCCATGCCTCACAGCCACCGCTCGCCGTCGAAGACGCCGCCTCTACCGCGCAGAGCATCGCGTGTTCCAGACCGTTTGCCACCACCCCTACACGCGCATTAAAGCCGTAGAGCATCACCAGGAGACCACCGATCGATCGCCACCGCCGGCCATGCCTCTAGCAGCCCATAGCCATGTCGCCACCGTCGCCTGCCCATCCCGTTCGGTCTCGTCGTCGAGACTATAAATAGAGGCGACCCCAGCTCAAACTCTTCACACCATCTCACTCCCCTCTCCTCACTGATCGTTCCACCCTGTTCCTGGAGCAAGGCGAGCAGCGCTTCGTCAGAATTTCATCAGAGCCCGCCGCTGCTGGAGAAGAAGGGGGCCAGCGATTGGAGCCGCCCCAGGAGAAGCTGCCAGTACCAGGAGGTTCGCCGTTGTTGACTTCATTGTTCGACCGCCTCGCCTGAGCCCCGGTGAGCCTCCCACGACCCCCACCTGTCGCGTTAGGGTTCTGTCTCGCCGGTGTTGCCTGACATGGACGATGACCCTCAGCCGTTGGATTAGAACTAGATCGAACACACCACATTGCCCCGTACCGCTTTGCACCCCCTGTCTCACTGACGCGTGGGGACAGCCACTTAACCAACCCAGTATCGTTTCCCACGTAGCCCAGTTGTTTGAATTTGGATTTTTCCATTTTCATTTAAACACACTTTTGTACCTAGTTTCAAAAATCAACCCAGATCGATTCAGTGAACCAAATTGAATGAAACCAATTTTGTTAGAAAGGTCTGGAAATGCTGAATCCAAGCCCGTTGGATTCAAGTCATTTGGATCTATAGATCATCCTTAGTAAAACTAACAAGGCAGAAGCTTTTCAGCATTCAAACATTTTTCAAATTTAAACCATGATAGCTTTTGAGTTGATTCCAACTCTCAAAAATCACATTTAACCATACCTTTCAGAATATATAAAAATATATGTGTTTACTTACAAAAATAACGTCCAAGTAATAAAAGAATGCCACATAGGCATTTCTACTCACTTATATAATTAAAATAAAAGGGTTAAACCTTATTAAATTGTGACAACACTTTAAATCACATTCCCATGGACTAAAATATGTGGTGATGACATGTGTCAACATGATCCCATGTTTGGTTTGGAGAATATTAAATCTTAAGTAGTTTTTCAATGAGTAGAAATTACTTTTCTAAAACAAAAATCATTAAGTAAAGTGCCTTAGTCTTGTAATGTTAGTGATGATGCTAGATCATCTATAGAACCCCTTTGTGTGATGATTGAAAGTAGTTAAGTATTGTTTAGTGATTGTGTACCTCGTATTTATTTATAGACGCTAGTACCGACCAAGGATACGAGGAGGAAGGAGGATACTACGAAGAAGAAGCAGAAGAGAACTTCAACCACTTCTCTGCACAGGGCAAGCTTATACTGATACTGTGCAAGCTAACACTTGCAAGATACTCTACTTTAGCAAGCCTTACTAATCAAGTTGACCTATGCAAGCTTATACTGATACTGTGCAAGCTAACACTTGCAAGATACTCTACTTTAGCAAGCCTTACTAATCAAGTTGACCTATGCAAGCTTATACTGATACTGTGCAAGCTAACACTTGCAACATACTCTACTTTAGCAAGCCTTACTAATCAAGTTGACCTATGCAAGCTTATACTTGCAATTATGCAAGCTAACACTTGCAAGATACTCTACTTTAGCAAGCCTAATACTACTAGTTGAAGGTGCAAGCTAATACTTGCTTGTTACCATGCCAACTATATGCCTTAAGCATATGTGATCATACCCACTTGATACCCAATCCTAGTTTTACTTGCAAGCTTTCTACTTTATTTCTTTATCAAAGCTTTCTTTTAGAGTTTACTTAAGTGACTTGTAAATTCTAGGAAGATACTTGAAGGTTGCATAAAGAGCATAAAATTTGGCCTAAGTTAGAAACCTTGATATCATCCTAAGATATGAGGTGGTACTTAGTTGAAACTCCACTTGTGTATCACCCCTCATTAGTACTCACCCCCACTTGTAGATGCTAGTGCTAAGCATAAAACTTGATCAACTTTAGATGGGAATACTTGGTGGAAAAATGGTTATGAAAACCTTAGAATGATGGATCATTCTATTGAGATGTTTTAACATGTGTTTCCGAACACCGGATGATTTTGGTGATGAAAATGTTGAGGCATGAGCCTTAGCCCTTTATAAAACTGATGGTTGTCTGGATGCGATACCATTCCAATTTTACTGTACAACCACAATACCCGAAGATTGGGTAGGGCTTGACTGGAAACTTATATACCTTTGTATTGGTTCCCTCACGACCAAGGTCTGAGCTGAGGCTACCTTGTGAAGATTGTCCACCTGTGCAGTACCCAAGATGACAGTTGGTCATGGTTGGGAGGCCAAACTCACAAGAGAGGTCCTTATACTAGGGCGTGTAATTAAAAGGTTAGGATTGATTATCCGCATACTTAGTATGGTGAATTCAGGATTTGTTCCTGACGGATGTATTGAATGTTGTGGTGAAAGTGTACAATCTCTGCAGAGTGTCAAACTATTCGAATAGCCGTGTCCGCAGTTATGGACAGTTGGAGTAGCCATACTGTTCCCCCGTCAGATGTGCTCAAAATGATTTGTTAAATGACTTGAGACTTTGACTTGACCACAACAGGGTTGTGGCATGAGATACAAGTTCCCACTTAGGTGTTATAAACCGTGACTAGTTTTCTCTTGCTTCTGAACTTAGTAGAGGTAAATCTAGCTTTTGCAAAACAACCCTAGAGCTTAGTGTCCTATCACAAAACCCCCCTTCACTTGTTAGTATTAGTTTGCGAGTACTTAAAGAGTACTCATGGCTTTGTCCCTGGCTATTCCCGTGGCCAGACTATGAAGAGGAGTACCAGGATGATGGACCCCAGGAAGGTTACGACAACTAGGATCATCTCCCATCGTCAGTATTGCCTGTGACCCCGGAGATGGAGCTTCGCCTACGCTACCGTTATTATTACGTGTTTCCACTGCTTGAATTGTATTAAGAACTGGATCATGAGATCCTTATTTGTGTAAGACCTTATGTATGGTTTGTAATGGATGATGTACTGTGGTATCCAATTCTGTTATTTCTCGCAAAAATGGTAATCCTGGGATTGCGATATATGGCATAACAGGCATCTGGGATTAAAAATCCGGGTGTTGACAATTTGGTACCAGAGCCATCCTGACCATAGGAGACCCTAGTTAGACTGGACGTTTAAATCAAAAACTTAGTTTCAAAACCAAAGGAAGCAAATATTTAAAAAAACTTATTCCCATTCTTACCACTTTGATTCTTTCATGAAAATTCATGTTCCTCAAAAACTCTTGCAAAATCCATAAAACTTAACACACTTGATCACTCTACTAACTTACTCATCGTATATTATTATAGATGGACGTGAAGTACAGCAAGTTTTATCAGTTGGGAATGGAGTAGACCTTATCTTTGAGAGGGATTTGGACCAGCTTTCGGAACTTCTGGTGCGTCCTCACCCCGAGTTCTTTGGAGCTCAACTCAATGATCAAGGAGGAGAAGATCTGCAGTGGATAATTGTTGCAAGTCTCAGAGGAAAGATTGAACCTCCCACTGCCGAGGGAATTCAGTTTACCTTAAGAGAGAACAACTGGCTCGATGGACTTGCCAGGGCCATGCAGGAAGCTCTTTCCCGTCTGTGTGGGCAGAGTATCAATCAGATCAAGGGAACCCGCTTTGAGTTTTGCCCAAGGCGTGATGCTAATGGACAACCACTGGAAGCTCCATACCACCCCGAGTTGAAGACTCAACTGGAACACCTTAGCTTCATGATGTACGGTCGTCAACAGGAATTGGACAATTATCGTGACTACTCCAACCACAAGTCCGCTATCATCAAGACGAAGGATCAAACCATCGCCATGCTAGCAAAGGATCGCAAGTCTCGCTGCCGTCAGCTCGACAAGAAGGAGCGTATCATTGCCCGTCTTCGCCACTGTATCTCGTCTTTGGAGAAGACCATCCACGAGAGAGACATGCAATTGGAGGAAAGGGAGAATGCCGGATAGAATCTTCGTGGAGACCCCTACTCCTATCTCAGCAATGATGATGATTTTCTGGAGGATCAGGCTATGGACTTCTTCACCGATGAGGATGATTTCGCCTTCATCGATGACAATGAGGATGACGACTACACCGACTCCAAGGAGTAGTAGCACTTGAGCACTAGCGTAGTGAGTAGTATTCGGTCCCACTGTATAGTAGTTTCCAGAATGGTTCTTAAAACCATCTGTTTTTCTTGTTTTGTGGTGTGTGTTGTATCGTGTGCTATGAGTGAATGAATGAAAAGCAAGTTGCTAGAAAATCGGAGTCAAACTTTAAAAACTTTTCAAAATCCCAGAACCTTAGAATTTTCCCTCTTTTCTCATGATCTATCTCAATCTTCAGATGCCACGCGGAGGAAGTGGTTCATCCCCGGACCCGATGTTGCAGATCCTACAAATGTTGGTTTCTGACCGCGAAGCTGAAAGATCCGAACGTCAAGCCAATCTATCCACCCTTCAATAGATAGCTCAGCTAGCCCACAACAACCAAGGCCAAGGAAATTAGGACAACCATGGATCTAAGCCCCTAGATGCCGACATTGGCTGCAAACCATGGAAAATAACCTAGAAGTAGCCAGAGTGGAAGCCAACGAGAAAGTTCTGTTTTCCACCCACTATCTAGCCGCAGATGCCAGAGCATGGTGGAATAGTGTTCGTGCAATGACCGGAGGACAGATGATGACCTGGGATGAATTCAAGATCAAGTTCAGCAGAACCCATGTGCCACCGAGTTTGATCAAGAGAATGAGAGATGAGTTCAGAGAACTGAAGCAAGGAAGGATGACTGTAGTGGAATACCGTGACAAAATTTTGTCATTAGCTAGGTATGCCCCGGATGAGATCGACACGCCAAGAAGAAAGAGAGATTCCTGAATGGTCTGCATGATGAGATGCAGACTGTGTTAGTCAATATCCCCTTTGCTGATATTGAAGCCCTTGTCGACTCTGCTATCCAGATGGAAGGAAAGATCAACCAAGCCAATGAGAACTGCAAGCGTCGCATGATGCATCAACCAGGAACCCATCAGACCCCAAAGTATCGCCCTAACCCATCCCCAGGATTTGCCCCGAGAACCAACCGACCCCCGATGAACCATCCGACCTATCCCAACCATGGAAACCCTAGACCCGGAGGAAATCACAACAACCCCGGCAACTCTAGCAATTTCAACCGTGCCCCACCGAAGTTCAACAACAACAATACTACCGCCAACACCAACACTGCCCCAAGGACTGGAAGCAATGTTGTGCCTGTTGCAGCAAAGGACAAGTCGCAGGTAACTTGTTATGACTGTGGAAATAAGGGTCACTACTCCAACGAGTGCCCCAACAATAAGAATGCCGCAGCCCCCAATACCAATGCCCCAGCTTAGCAGCAGCGTCGTGTTTAGCCCGGAAGAAGGTTTGCCCCAGGGAATTCGCTCAACCGCAATGACCGTCTTTTTCTCATGCGTGCTGAAGAAGCCCAGGAAGCGCCAAACGTCGTGCTGGGTATGTTTTCTGTTAATTCAGTACTTGCTAGAGTGTTGTTTGATTCTGGTGCATCGCACTCATTTGTCACCGAAGAATTTGCATGCACTAGTAAAATTCAACCAACCAAACTGAAGCATGTTATGATCGTTCAAATTCCCGGATCAACCACCAAGGCTAGGCAAATTTGCAAAGCTGTCCCTATCCGAATCCATGTCATAGATTTTTATGCTAATCTGATAGTACTCGGAACTAAAGGTTTGGAAGTAGTACTAGGAATGGATTGGATGTCCAAACATAAAGGATTGATAGACTGTGCCAAGAAAGCCATAACCATGACCAGTACAGCCGGAATATCAGTCGAGCATATATCTGAAACCTTACCTCGTCAATTCAAATGCAACAAGAGTATAGCCCAACCTACCATTGACCAAGTCCGGATAGTCTGTGAATACCCCAATGTATTTCCAGTTGTTTTGCCCGGTATGCCCCCAGATCAGGATGTCGAGTTTATCATCGAACTAATCCCCGGAACAGGACCCATAGCCCAGAGACCATATAGTATGAACCCGTCAGAACTAGAAGAAATGAAGAAGCAACTGGATGCCATGTTGGAAATTGGACTGATTCAACCAAGTGCGTCACCATGGAGATCACCAGTTTTGTTTGTGGACAAGAAGGATGGAGGTAACCGTTTGTGTACGGATTATCGGAAGTTGAATGATGTCACCATCAAGAACTAATACCCCTTTCCCAAGATAGAAGATTTGTTTGATCAGTTGGCCGGTGTGAAAGTGTTTTCTAAGATTGATCTTAGAACAGGCTATCATCAACTAAAGATTCGTGCAGAGGATATTCCAAAGACTGCCTTTACCACCAGATATGGATTGTACGAGTATACAGTCATGTATTTTGGATTAACCAATGCCCCTGCTTATTTCATGAATCTCATGAATAAGATTTTTATGGACTTCCTGGATAAGTTTGTCGTTGTTTTCATCGATGACATTCTGATTTATTCCAAATCAGAATAAGAACATGAGCTACACCTAAGGACCGTTCTTGGAACCCTTAGAGAGCATCAGTTGTATGCCAAGTTTAGAAAATGTGAATTCTGGTTACAGGAGGTAGGATTCCTCGGTCACATTGTATCAGCCGGAGGAATTGCCGTTGACCCTGCCAAGGTGAAATATGTAGAAGATTGGCAAGCCCCAACCACTCAAACCCAAGTTCGTGCATTTCTCGGATTAGCGGGATACTACCGCAAGTTAGTAGAAGGATTCTCGAGTATCGCCAGACCCATGACCCAATTGCTGAAGAAGGACAAGAAGTTTGAATGGACCGACAAATGTGAAGCGAGTTTTCAAGAACTCAAGAGGAGACTGATTTCAGCCCCAATCTTAATCATGCCGGATATCACGAAGTCCTTCGACGTGTATTGTGATGCATCCAAGATCGGTCTCGGATGTGTGCTAATGCAAGAAGGCAAAGTTATATCTTATCTATCTCGACAACTGAAGCAACATGAGAAAAATTACCCAACCCATGACCTCGAACTCGCAGCCGTAGTTCTAGCTCTGAAGACATGCAGGCATTACCTGATGGGAAACCGTTGTGAGATTTATTCGGATCACAAGAGCCTGAAGTATATATTCACTCAGAAGGATCTGAATATGAGACATAGAAGATGGATTGAGCTAATCAAGGATTACGATCTGGACATTCACTATCACCCTGGTAAAGCCAATGTGGTAGCAAATGCCCTTAGTAGATTGCCGTGCCGCTTGAACTCTATGATTTTGAAGGAGCAACCAAGCTTGCACAAAGAGATGGAAGATTTTCGAATAGAATTAGTGAGTGAAGGATTTTTGGCTAGCATAGAACTTCAACCCACTTTGATCAGCCAGATCAAAGAGGCGCAGAGAGGAAATGCTAGTATCGACGGAATCAAGCGTCGTATCGGTACAGGCAAAGTACCCGGATTCACCGAAGACGAAGGAGTTCTGTGGTATAAAGGACGCCTTTGTGTACCAGCAGATTCTGAGTTGAAAGAAGTTATCTTGAAGGAAGCTCATGATACTCTTTATTCTATCCACCCCGGAGGAACGAAGATGTATCAAGATTTGAAAGAGCAATTTTGGTGGCATAAGATGAAGAGAGAAATCGGAAGCTATATCGCCAAGTGTGATATATGTCAGCGAGTCAAGGCAGGACATCAGAGACCCGCTGGATTGTTGCAACCCTTGCAGATTCCGAAATGGAAATGGGATTCCGTTGGAATGGACTTTATCACCGGATTTCCTACTTCTAGTAGGGGAAATGACTCTATCTGGGTCATAGTGGACAAATTGTCCAAAGTCGCCCATTTCTTACCCTTCAAGACCACATATCAGAGTTCGAAGCTAGCGGAGTTATACATCGCTAGAATCGTTAGTTTGCATGGAGTCCCCAAGAACATCGTATCGGATCGAGGAATTCAATTTACCTCGAGATTCTGGAAGAAAGTTCAAGAAGGTTTAGGAACCCGCCTAGATTTCAGCACCGCGTATCACCCTCAGACCGATGGACAAACGAAGCGAGTAAATCAAATACTCGAAGATAAGCTAAGAGCATGTGTGTTAGAATATGGATCTAAGTGGGAAGACTGTCTGCCTTTTGCAGAATTTTCATACAACAAAAGTTATCAAGCTAGTTTGCAAATGGACCCATTTGAATTCATATACGGAAGAAAGAGTCGCACCCCTTTAAACTGGTCGGAAGTAGGAGAGATTCAGATTTTCGGACCTGACATCCTACGAGAAGCAGAAGAGAAGGTTCACAAGATTTGTGAGCACCTCAAGACAGCCCAGTCCAGACAGAAGAGTTACGCCGACAAGAGACGTCGAGACCTCGCCTTCAACATAGAAGATTTTGTATATCTGAAGGTGTCGCCATTGAAGGGAATGCAACGTTTCACTCAAAGGAAAGTTAGCCCCCAGATATATCGGACCCTTCAAGATTTTGAACCGTCGAGGAGAAGTGTCGTGTCAATTGGAACTACCCGGAGAGATGTCAGCCGTGCACAATGTGTTCCATATCTCATTACTTCGCAAGTGTCTCGAAGTTCCAGAGAAGACGGAAGTGTTCAAGAACATCGATCATCAGACCATAGAGATCAACGATGACCTAACCTATCTCGAAGTACCCATCCGTATTTTGGAAGAAGCTTTCGGAACTACCCGAACCCGAAGCATCAAGTTTCTCAAGATTCAGTGGAGCAACCACACAGAAGAAGAAGCTACCTAGGAGCGTGAAGATCATATCAGGACGGAGTTTCCCAATCTCTTCAAATCCTAGGTAATCTTTTTCGTCCTTTTTCAAATCTCGGGACGAGATTTTGTTTAAGGGGCGAAGGTTTGTAACATCCCAAAAATACTAAACTTGGATTATCAAACTCTAATCATCAAAATTAGGGTTAACAAAAACTTTTCTAAATAAAAATATGAAAGCATGCATGTGTGTATGCATTCCAATTTGAATTCTTTTGAATCACCTTGCTTGTGTGTTTCTTTGCTTGTAAATGGATTCTTAGGTGAAATAAACATCATCTAAACAATCCCCACACTTTTCCCAAAGACAAATAAATCAAAGCAAACAAAATAAGGGAATGGTCATTTTGGCCAAATTAACTCCCATGCCTACTTTGGCTGTCTCTAACTTTCAAAACTTAACAGAAACTTGTTTGGATCTTTACACCCCTTGATATTACTCATAAAAAAGTACCAATGCCCACCTTGTGATCATCCAAACACATTTGAATGCATAGTTTAAAGGACAGTTCAAAATTGAATCTTTATCATATGGGAAGATCCAACTTTTTCAAAAACCACTCAAACAAGCTCAACTTTCAAAACCCAAGCATCCACAGACTCACCAGCACCTACCTAGCACACCCACCAAAAATATTTTCAAAATTCAAAACTTGAACTCATGCGGCCATTTCATCAAACACCTTACTGATTCAAATCAAATAAAATCCAAACACTATTTGGAGCAGTGATTTGAGCCTAACTTGTTCCCTCTCTGGTTGCAACTAGGATTTAGTACATCATCTAGCTCATTTGCAAACATCTAGCACCACTGTAAGCTTGGCAATGCCATCAATGGTGAACAGTCGAAGCTCATCTTGCACCCTAGTGTAGACAGCAAGCTAGGAGAGGAACTAGCCGTGCCAACCTTGTCTGGGAGATCACCCATGACTCACCGCCCCTCTCGACCAGCCCTGCCTCGAAGACATCGACCAGAGCACCCAGGAACGCCGCGCCAGTGCCTCTGTCAACCATGCCGAGCATGCGCCAGAGCGCCACCCTCGACACACGCACACAGACCTCGCGCCGCCCTCGCCGCGTGCATACACGATCACCACCGTCCCAGGAGACCGCCAGACATCCCCGTTCGCCGCCCCATGCCTCACAGCCACCGCTCACCGTCGAAGACGCCGCCTTTGCCGCGCAGAGCATCGCGTGTTCCAGACCGTTTGCCACCGCCCCTACACGTGCATTAAAGCCGTAGAGCATCGCCAGGAGACCACCGATCGATCGCCACCGCCGACCATGCCTCTAGCAGCCTGTAGCCATGTCGCCACCGTCGCCTGCCCATCCCGTTCAGTCTCGTCGCCGAGACTATAAATAGAGGCCACCCCAGCTCAAACTCTTCACACCATCTCACTCCCCTCTCCTCACTGATCGTTCCACCCTGTTCCCGGAGCAAGGCGAGCAGCGCTTCGCTGGAATTTCACCGGAGCCCGCCGCTGCTGGAGAAGAAGGGGGCCAGCGATTGGAGATGCCCCAGGAGAAGCTGCCGGTACCAGGAGGTTCGCTGTCGTCGACTTCGTCGTTCGCCCGCCTTGCCGACCCTCGCCTCAGCCCCGGTGAGCCTCCCATGACCCCCACGTTCCGCGTTAGGGTTCTGTCTCGCCGGCGTTGCCCGACGTGGATGATGACCCTCAGCCGTTGGATTAGAACTAGATCGAACGCACCACATTGCCCCGTACCGCTTCACACCCCCCTGTCTCACTAACGCGTGGGGAGAGCCACTTAACCAGCCCGCATAAGCGCTGTGCTTAGTAGGCCGGCCTAGTATCGTTTCCCACGCAGCCCAGTTGTTTGAATTTGGATATTTCCATTTTCATTCAAACACACTTCTGTACCTAGTTTCAAAAATCAACCCAGATCGTTTCAGTGAACCAAACTGAATGAAACCAATTTTGTTAGAAAGGTCTGGAAATGCTGAATCCAAGCCCGTTGGATTCAAGTCATTTGGATCTGTAGATCATCCTTAGTAAAACTAACAAGGCAGAAGCTTTTCTGCATTCAAACTTTTTCAAATTTAAACCATGATAGCTTTTGAGTTGATTCCAATTCTCAAAAATCACATTTAACCATACCTTTCAGAATATATAAAAATATATGTGTTTACTTATAGAAATAATGTCCAAGTAATAAAAGAATGCCACATAGGCATTTCTAGTCACTTATATAATTAAAATAAAAGGGTTAAACCTTATTAAATTGTGACACCAATTTAAATCACATTCCCATGGACTAAACTATGTGGTGATGACATGTGTCAACATGATCCCATGTTTGGTTTGGAGAATATTAAATCTTAAGTAGTTTTTCAATGAGTAGAAATTACTTTTCTAAAACAAAAATCATTAAGTCAAGTGCCTTAGTCTTGCAATGTTAGTGATGATGCTAGATCATCTATAGAACCCCTTTGTGTGATGATTGAAAGTAGTTAAGTATTGTTTGGTGATTGTGTACCTCGTATTTATTTATAGACGCTAGTACCGACCAAGGATACGAGGAGGAAGGAGGATACTACGAAGAAGAAGCAGAAGAGAACTTCAACCACTGCTCTGCACAAGGCAAGCTTATACTGATACTGTGCAAGCTAACACTTGCAAGATACTCTACTTTAGCAAGCCTTACTAATCAAGTTGACCTATGCAAGCTTATACTGATACTGTGCAAGCTAACACTTGCAAGATACTCTACTTTAGCAAGCCTTACTAATCAAGTTGACCTATGCAAGCTTATACTGATACTGTGCAAGCTAACACTTGCAAGATACTCTACTTTAGAAAGACTTACTAATCAAGTTTACCTATGCAAGCTTATACTTGCAATTATGCAAGCTAACACTTGCAAGATACTCTACTTTAGCAAGCCTAATACTACTAGTTGAAGGTGCAAGCTAATACTTGCTTGTTACCATGCCAACTAGATGCCTTAAGCATATGTGATCATACCCACTTGATACCCAATCCTAGTTTTACTTGCAAGCTTTCTACTTTATTTCTTTATCAAAGCTTTCTTTTAGAGTTTACTTAAGTGACTTGTAGATTCTAGGAAGATACTTGAAGGTTGCATAAAGAGCATAAAATTTGGCCTAAGTTAGAAACCTTGATATCATCCTAAGATATGAGGTGGTACTTAGTTGAAACTCCACTTGTGTATCACCCCTCATTAGTACTCACCCCCACTTGTAGATGCTAGTGCTAAGCATAAAACTTGATCAACTTTAGATGGGAATACTTGGTGGAAAAATGGTTATGAAAACCTTAGAATGATGGATCATTCTATTGAGATGTTTTGACATGTCATTCCGAACACCAGATGATTTTGGTGATGAAAATGTTGAGGCATGAGCGTTAGCCCTTTATAAAACTGATGGTTGTCTGGATGCGATACCATTCCAATTTTACCGTACAACCACAATACCCCAAGATTGGGTAGGGCTTGACTGGAAACTTATATACCTTAGTATTGGTTCCCTCACGACCAAGGTCTGAGCTGAGGCTACCTTGTGAAGATTGTCCACCTGTGCAGTACCCAAGATGACAGTTGGTCATGGTTGGGAGGCCAAACTCACAGGAGAGGTGCTTATACTAGGGCCTGTAATTGAAAGTTTAGGATTGATTATCCGCATACTGAGTATGGTGAATTCAGGATTTGTTCCTGACGGATGTATCGAATGTTGTGGTGAAAGTGTACAATCTCTGCAGAGTGTCAAACTATTCGAATAGCCACGTCCGCGGTTATGGACAGTTGGAGTGGCCATACTGTTCCCCCGTCAGATGTCTTCAAAATGATTTGTGAAATGACTTGAGACTTTGACTTGACCACAACAGGGTTGTGGCATGAGATACAAGTTCCCACTTAGGTGTTATAAACTGTGACTAGTTTTATCTTGCTTCTGAACTTAGTAGAGGTAAATCTGGCTTTTGCAAAATAACCCTAGAGCTTAGTGTCCTATCACAAAAAAAACCTTCACTTGTTAGTATTAGTTTGCGAGTACTTAAAGAGTACTCATGGCTTTGTCCCTGGCTATTCCCGTGGCCAGACTATGAAGAGGAGTACCAGGATGATGGACCCCAGGAAGGTTACGACAACTAGGATCATCTCCCATCGTCAGCATTGCCTGTGACCCCGAAGATGGAGCTTCGCCCATGCTACCGTTATTATTACGTATTTCCGCTGCTTGAATTGTATTAAGAACTGGATCATGAGATCCTTATTTGTGTAAGACCTTATGTATGGTTTGTAATGGATGATGTACTGTGGTATCCAATTCTGTTATGTCTCGCAAAAATGGCAATCCTGGGATTGCGATGTATGGCATAACAGGCATCTGGGATTAAAAATCCAGGTGTTGATAGTATATTAATCTATTCTCTCTTGTTCTTGATAGATCTAGTACCATACGAGCTTCCCAACATGATTATGGTCATATATGTAATTCATATGTGGTGGATCTTTATTCTATGATTTGATATATGATATTGGAATCTATTTTGTGTAAGATGTATTGGTAGATGCATATCATGTACCCTGTTCTTAATTGCTTGTTTTGATCCAACTTGTATGCAAGAACTTGTATGGGGAGAAGTGTGTATTAGATGGAGTAGCATGGTGGTAGTGATTGAATTGTGACAATAATATTCAAGATCTACTTTGGTTTTTACCTATATTTTGCTGCCTCACGAGGGATAAAGTGAAATCATGTGCTATAATTATCATGTGATAGTGAGATAATCTTGTTAGATCAAGATAGAATATTTGTATTTCAAACGTCATGTTATATTTCTTAAAGTTATACTATGATTTGTTCTTAATTAAAGATTGTATGGAGTTTCACTTTCTTCAGGAGTATAAGAGAGATGTGTTTCATCTCTATGTCAGGACGTGATGCTCATATGAATGCTTATCATACACATATAGAAGTTCCATGAATATTTATCATTGATGAATTGTTTTATGATCACTAAAACTTAAAAAGAGAGTAGACAAGTGAACCCATGAACCCCGATCCAATTTTAATCATAAGAAACACCTTTCCGTTGCAACTACTATGTTTTATATTTTCTGCAATTTATTATTTAGAAAATACAAAAACACTTTTCCTACTTGTAATTATCCATAAAAACCCCAAAACAACTATATTATCTTCCATATCATCTAGTTTGCATTACCTTACTTTAATTAATTTATTTATTTCTGTTTACTTTATATTATATTTCATATTACTAATACGAAACCTTGTGCTTGAAAAACACTTGGTGGAGTTGGGGACATTGATACGTTGGAAACGTATCTATAATTTTTGATGCTCCATGCTTGTTTTGTATCTACTTTGCTTTACTTGTCTACACTTTGAGGTGCTTTTTACATGTTTTCTGGTAATAACCTATTAACAAGTTGCAACAGTGCCAGATGCCTGTTTTCTGCTGTTTTTGGTTTAAGAAAAGTTAGTAAAGAAATATTCTCGGAATTGGACGGGACAAATGTCAAAGTCAATTACTTTCCGTGGGCAACAAGTCTAGAGGACAGCCGGAGGGGCCAGACCCACCCCAGGCGTGGGTGGGCCCAGCCCCATGCCTGGCTAGGGTTTGGTGGCCCTGGCCGCCTCCTTGGTCTCCCTCTTCGCCTATAAGAAGCCCCCGATGCAGAAACCCTAAGCACCCGATCAAATATCCACGAAACCGTCTGTATCCGCTGCCACCATCGTCCCTAGATCGGGGGGATATGAAGTTCTTCTCGGCACCCTGCCGAAGGGGAGATCATCCCGGAGTCCTTCTCTATGGTATGATGCGTGAGTAGTTCCACCTTGGACTATGGGTCCATGTAGTAGCTAGATGGTTGTATCTCCTCCTTTGTGCTTTCATGTATAGATCTTGTGAGCTCCGTTCATGATTAAGATCTAATCTATTTGTAATCATGCATGTTGTGTTTGCGGGGATCCAATGGATATTGAGATTATTATGTTGGTTTTATTAATGGTTTTGTCTTTATGATTCTATCATGTCTGTGTTGTTTGTGATCTTGCATGCTCTCTGTTGTTAGTAGCTATCTTGGCCAAGTAGTTGCTAGTGACTCCAAGAGGGGGTATTTATGCTCGATAGTGGGTTCATGCCTCTAGTTTCCAAGGGAAGTGACAGAAATCTCTTCGGTTGTATATGTGCTTTTGCTACTAGGGAGAAAACAATGGTCTCTTGTTCATGGAACATGTTGACTGTTTACCTTACACACTTTGCTTAAAGCAGTTGTCTGTTTCTTGCAACTTAATACTAGAGGGGGTTTAGATGAGAACCTGAAGGTGGACTTCTAGTCATAGATGCAGTTGGATGGTGGTCTATGTATCTTGTTGTATTTCCCAATCAACCTCATAGGATCTTTCTGACTAGTAATTGCATTGTTATGCCTTGCTCAGTTCTTGTCAATTGTCCTACTGTAATTTGTTTACCCTTCATACCATGTTGTTTATCTAAGGAGAGCACCTCTAGTGAACTATGGACCCCGGTCCAATCTTTACCATTGATACATATTCCACTGTTACTTGTTTACTTGCTGCAAACCATTACCTTCCACACCATACGTTTAATCCTTTGTTACAACAAACCAGTGAGCTTGACAACCTCACTATTCGTTGGGGCAAAGTCTTGAGTTTGTGTTGTGCAGGTCTCAGCGTTGCTTGCAACACCTGTGTGATGTTTCCTTCCTCCTTCTGGTTCGATAACCTCGGTCTCAACTGAGGGAAAACTTGCTGCTTGCTGCTTCATACCTTGCTCTTGGGGTTCCCAACAGGATGTGCGTATACAGTCGTCAAGCTTTTCTAGCGCTGTTTCTGGGGAGGCTAAGGACGTCTTCACAAGGGGAGTCCTTCACTTCCTTTCTCTTTACTTTGTTTTTAGTTTGCTTTGTTTCTTTTGCTTGGTTTTGTTTGCCTCTTTTCAAAAAATCCAAAAAATTAGTCTAGTTTGGTTTGCTTTATTTATTCAAAAACACAAAAAATTAGTTCCTACTCTAGTTGCCACTTTGCTCTAGCTCACCATGTTGCTCCCCAAGTTCGCTCTGAAATATCTTGCAATAGGTAGTGGATCCATAATTGGGAAAGATAATATTGAAGAATTCTTTAATTACGTTAGCAAGCATGAGGATATTAAGGATAAATCTATAGCAGATCTTGCTCCTAATTATGAGATTGTTGCAGCTTCTTTATTACATATGTTGGAGGCTAGGTTTGTTAGCCTTAACCCCTTCATACAATTCTTGTTCCTAAAACTAAAAGAATAAAAGGATGCTGAGAAGAGAGAATTCATCCTTGAAACTTTATCAAAATAATTTCATGATGTTGCTAGGGAGGCCAAAAAAGTTTTTGAACGTTTCAATATTCTAGGTTCAAGTGTATATGTTGTGGGTATTTCTGATAAAACTAATCCTAGAGAGGAATTAAATATACCCATACCCTTTAAGCTTGTTGGAATGCATGAAGCCTTTGAAAAGAATTTTGATTGGATTGCCCCTGCAAATATTTTTGATGAAGGTAGTAGACCGAAGAGAGATGAGAAAGGATCCTCCAAAATCCATTTGGATGATATACCTTTCATAGTTGAAGATTTTCCAAGTAAGAATGTTAATGCTTCTTCATTTGAAAATACTTGATTCTTCTTGCTTCTTGTGACTAACTTAAAGACATTAAATAAAAGTACTTGTTGGGAGATAACCCAAGAGTTTCCTTAAGTATTGGAAGTTATTACTTATGTAATGACCTCTCCTTATCCTTTTTATTTCCTTTTTGTGCCAAGAATGACCTCTAATGAGAGGGAAGTAAGATTTGGGGAGTTGTTGTCTCGAAACAGATTTCTGTTCTCCACCAAAAATATTCGTGAGGAGGATCTGTAACTCGGATTGAGTTTAAAATTTACGAATAAATCCCCAAGTATGTTAGCTAACTTTCGTTAGTTCAACACTTATTGATTTGAGCAACAAAAGATGTTCGAAAAAATCTGTTTATACGTGCTGGTCTGTTTTGACAGATTTCTGCCATTATTTGCATTTGCTTCTTATTGATTCCTTTTTGAGTTCTCTTTAGGTGAATTGAGCTTTTTGAAGGAGTTACTACAGTAGATTGTGTTTTTAGTGAAAAGCCTTGCTGTTTAAAAGCTTTGCCAGAGGTCTAATATCTTTTGAATGCTAATGAAGATTGTGTGAAAGAAAAATTTCAGGTGTAAAGAGAGAATAATGCAATGAGATGAAGAATGGACAAAAGCTCAAGCTTGGGGATGCCACCATGGTGTCACCCCAAGAAATATCCAAGAGGTACAAGCGTCAAAGCTTGGGGATGCCCAAGGCATCCCCTTCTTCATCAATAAAAATCTCAGGTCTGTCTAGACACTTCGTTTTTATTGTTTCATGCACAGTTGTGTTGTTCTTGGAGCGTCTTAGTTTTCATTTGCTTTGCTTAGTTTTTTGAGTAGTTTGGACCCCCGTTATCGCTGTGTTGTTTTGCAAATAAGTTTGCTTGGTGTTGGAAAGGAGTAGTAAGTTCTTGCTTGAAGTGTAAGAGGTGCTTGCATTGACTGTGACTTAGACTTTAGCATGACATGCTAGGTGTTGTTTTGACTTTATGCTTAGTGATTATTGCTATAGCATGTCTTGTTCCAAACAATTGAGATTGCTTAGTGTGCCTTGAAGAAATTATGCGTTGTTTTAGCATGCAAAAGTATAGTATTATGGTATTCTCCTTTGATGTTTTGCTTGGGTTGACTTGGCACATGCTCACACCATGTTATGACTATGACAAGTCACCATTAGCCTCTATGATCATTTAGTCCTTGACTTGTAGTACCACTCTTTGCTTTGATTAGTATGCTTTGTTGCACTGCATGATTATGGCCATTATTGCTCTCTTAGTTGGTTGCTCCTAGTCTTTTGCTAGCCTCCACTTGTATGGGTAAGTTCTACTCATGCTTCCAACTCCCAAGAAACCAAGTTATTCCAAAGTGTCCACTATAAACTCCTATGCATGGTGTGTTACACCATTCCAAGTATATTCTTGTTTTCAACTATCTTCCAATTAAAAACTATTTTGTTATGTGAAAACTTAGTGATTAAAGCCCTCACAAACTTGATGGCACACTTTATTCTTTGCCCCTAGTAAACTTGAACCATTGTGACAACTTTGTTGTATATGCTTGCACTTATAAGTTGGAATTAGCAGAACCGTGCTATCACGAGGAACGTTTTCAGCATTGCACTTGTACTCTGTACTCATTTGATATCATGTTCTTTTGTCTATGGATGTCACCGGTGTGAAATAAAGAGGGAACTTGTAAGTCCATGGAGTTTGTATCCTGTGTTAGAGAAATGCCTAGGCCGCTAGCCTAAGCCATGCCTAATCATGGTGGAAACTTGCAGCATCACCATAATGAGCTATCTATGAAGCATCCTCAATAAAAAGCTATGCATATGGTAAATAAAAAGATTGCCGAGATGCTCATTGTCTACTTGCCTTGTCATTTTTTTATGGGAAAGCTCATGTACCATGTGCAAGGGGTACCCCATTGGCGGTTCTTAATGATATGCAAATACTAACAGTGACAAGAACTTACCTGGACCCAAAGTTGAGTATGCATGAGGTGTGACCCTCATATTCAAGGGACATGAGATTGCCAACTTATACTTCATCAAGCATATACTCCATCTTTGCCACTTTAACCTTAACCACTTCAAGATGCTTATGATAGGGGCAATGAGGGCTGAAAGCTAACAAGTACCATAATTTTTGGAAGCTCTTTTTGAAAATTTTAATCCCTGCTTCCTTTACATAAAAGGCTTTTCTTCCACCATTATTGAGTCTACACCTTCTACCTTTAGGCACCATTAAGAGAGCATATTTGTCATTTTGTGTGCAGTGTTCCAAAGCTTATTAATTGATGCATATTGTGATATTACTTGTTCTTGTGCTACTTGTTTCTAGTCACCCTTGTGAACTTTGCAGGTGTCCTATGCATCTATTTGCTACTCTATGAGGGACAAGCTGATTGCCACTATGCTATGTTTTCTGTATGTGAAACAAACAAACGTTTTTCAATGCATGTTATTCATGATCTTTGTTTGTAGCTTGTCATGTTGCATGCATAGTTACTATGTCCTACTGTTAGAACTCCATCTTTCATGCACATGTTTAGATTTCTTTGATCCCAGCTTTCAATGCTTGCAAATGGTTGGATCTTTATTGTGAGGGTACATGTCACCTCAAAAATTATTCTTTTTATCACTTACCTACTCGAGGACGAGCAGGAGTTAAGCTTGGGGATACTGATACGTAGGAAACGTATCTATAATTTTTGATGCTCCATGCTTGTTTTGTAACTACTTTGCTTTGCTTGTCTACACTTTTAGATGCTTTTTACATGTTTTCTGGTACTAACCTATTAACAAGTTGCAACAGTGCCAGATGCCTGTTTTCTGCTGTTTTTGGTTTCAGAAAAGTTAGTAAAGAAATATTCTCAGAATTGGACGGGACAAACGTTAAAGTCAATTACTTTCCATGGGAACAAGAAATCCAGAGGAGAGTCGGAGGGGCCAGCCAGGGGGGCCAGACCCACCCCAGGCACGAGTGGGCCCAGCCTCGCGCCTGGATAGGGTTTGGGGGCCCTGGCCGCCTCCTCGGTCTCCCCCTTCGCCTATAAGAAGCCCCCGATGCAGAAAACCTAAGCACCTGATCAAATATCCACGAAACAGTCTGTAGCCGCCGCCACAATCGTCCCTAGATGGGGGGATCTGAAGTTCTACCTGGCACCCTGCCGGAGGGGAGATCATCCTGGAGGCCTTCTCTATGGTATGATGCGTGAATAGTTCCACCTTGGACTATGGGTCCATGTAGTAGCTAGATGGTTGTATCTCCTCCTTTGTGCTTTCATGTATAGATCTTGTGAGCTCCGTTCATGATCAAGATCTAATATATTTGTAATCATGCATGTTGTGTTTGCCGGGATCCGATGGATATTGAGATTATTATGTTGGTTTGATTAATGGTTTTGTATTTATGATTCTATCATGTCTGTGTTGTTTATGATCTTGCATGCTCTCCGTTGTTAGTAGCTATCTTGGCCAAGTAGTTGCTAGTGACTCCAAGAGGGGGTATTTATGCTCGATAGTGGGTTCATGCCTCTGGTTTCCAAGAGAAGTGACAATAATCTCTTCGGTTGTAGATGTGCTGTTGCTACTAGGGAGAAAACAACGGTCTCTTATTCATGGAACATGTGGACTGTTTACCTTACACACTTTGCTTAAAGCAGTTGTCTGTTGCTTGCAACTTAATACTGGAGGGGGTTCGGATGAGAACCTGAAGGTGGACTTCTAGTCATAGATGCAGTTGGATGGCGGTCTATGTATCTTGGTATTGCCCAATCAACCTCATAGGATCTTTCTGACTAGTAATTGCATTGTTATGCCTTGCTTAGTTCCTGTCAATTGCCCTGCTGTAATTTGTTTACCCTTCATTCCATGTTGTTTATCTAAGGAGAGCACCTCTAGAACTATGGACCCCGGTCCAGTCTTTACCATTGATACATCTTACACTGTTACTTGTTTACTTGCTGCAAACCATTACCTTCCACACCATACATTTAATCCTTTGTTACAGCAAACCGGTGAGCTTGACAACCTCACTGTTTATTGGGGCAAAGTCTTGAGTTTGTGTTGTGCAGGTCTCCGTGTTGCTTGCAACACCTGTGTGACATTTCCTTCCTCCTTCTGGTTCGATAACCTCGATCTCAACTGAGGGAAAACTTGCTGCTTGCTTCTTCACACCTTGCTCCTGGGGTTCCCAACAGGCTGTGCATAGACAGTCGTCAGACATAAGACAAATTATTTTACTTTACAGGTTGCTTGAATACAATAAGACGAATAAAACTTCCACAACCAATTCCCCGGGAGTTCGATATAAACCCTCGAGTCACCTTTGTGGGGAAAATAAGCTTGCTACAATACTCTGCACTTCAGGGAGCCTTCAGGGGTTGACCCTAGGGTGGCCTGATCTTCACGGATTTGAGGCAGGGAGTGAGGGGAAACCCGATGAACACAACGCAAACGCAAGGTAAATATACAAACGCACGCAAACACAACCTTATTCGATTTGCTCCCGTTGGTTCGAACAACCAATCCAATAGAATCCTCAGCGAGAGACCGTAAGGTAGAATCACCAAAGGAGAGATTGTCAAGCGGATGATATAATCCAAATCAAAGGAGAGAGTAGCAACCAATTATAGTCCCAAAGGGGAGAAACCTAGAACTACTATAACCCTTGACAAGGAGAGACCAAACACTTGAGAAGGTTCTTGACGACTTGGAGACGAACACCGAACTCCAAGGCCTTGTACAACTCATAGATTAACTATAGAGAGGGGTTCCCATCTAGGGTTAGGCACTTGCCTTCATTCTTCATCAACTCTAAGTAGGTCTGAGCCACAAGGGGGCTATTTATAGTGCTAGGGGCGAAGGGGTGGGTAGAGGGAATATTCTGGGCATCAAACCCTTCATAGTGTGCAGACTGGGCGTTCCGGCCGTAAGTATGGCGTCACCGGAACTGGTGCTGATATTTCCGGAAGTCGCCGGATATTTAGGTCGGTCGCTAGGAGGCCATACAAAGGGCGATTTCAGCGGGGTGGACGGTTCGCCGGTTCATTCGCAGGGATTTCCGGTGGGGCGTCTGATTCACCGGTCTTGGCACCGAAAGTTCCAGCGAGGATTTCAGTGGCGCCGGACCTGGCGCCGGAACCCTTCTTCCGTCTTCTCTTCCATGCCTCTTGCTTGGGGGTCCTGGTTCCAGGGGTTTTCTTGTCATCTCCTCTTGGAATCACGGTCATGGGCCTGGTCATAGCATTGGCACTTGTCTCAAGTAGGATCCCATTCACATTATAACCAAATAAGGGTGAGATATGGAACAAATTCACCTTTGTGGGGTTGGTTGGTGTAGCATGATGTGGACCAATGTTGAATGCCATATGTTGGGATGCATCATCTCCCCCCGCTTGAAAATGAGTCGACCTTGACAAAGTTCCATCATCATGGAAGGAGCGGTGTACCCATGGTCTTGAGCTTGTATGCGGTTGGATCTATGGTTTCGTAGCCTTTGGGTTGAAGATCTTGAAGTTGAGCTTGTAATCAAGTTGTGGTTGGATATCTTGTAGCATGTTCCTTGTAGGTGGTTGTTGAGCTTGTGTACCTTGCAAAACCTACAACAAAGAGAGAGTTGTATGATGTATTTTTAGTATGGGACACACTCAAATCACTCTTCTTACTTTTTGTGGCATGCGACGCGACACTCATGATGTTTCCACTTATTTGAGGCTGGTGGCTGATGATCCACAAGTATAGGGGGTATATCGTAGTACTTTTGATAAATAGGAGTGTCGATCCCAACGAGGAGCAGAAGGTGCTGAATAGTGGTATGGAGCAGGAAATCCCTGTGAATACTTAGCAAACGGATTTTTAGTGGTTTTCTGACAAGGAAACAAAACAAAGAGCAAGTAACAAGAGTAACGAACAAACGAAGCAAGTGGCCCAATCCTTTCTTAGCAAAGGACAAGCTGGTGGAAATACTTATAAGGACCAAACGTTCTCGAGGACACATGGGAATTCTGTCAAGTGCTTTCGCTTCAAATAGCTGAGTACTCTTCTTTGGTGTTTGGACATACTTGTGATTAAACCCCCTGCAAACATCCATAACTACAGGAAAGTAATTAAGATATAAATCTAACCATAGCCTTAAACTCTGAGATCCTACGCTCCCTTGTGCAAAGGTGTCCTAATGGGGGTTCAGGTTTCTGTCACTCCGGCAACCCCACGATTAGTAGCTAAATACACAATGCATTCCCCTAGGCCATAAATGGTGAAGTATCATGTAGTCGACGTTCACATGACACCACTAGAAGAATAGCACCAGAACTTAAATACTAAACCATTGAATAATAACTCATCACAGATTCACTACTAACAACATGACTTCTCCCATGTCCTCAAGAACTAAACAAACTACTCACAAGACATCAGATGGATCAAGATCAAAGATGATATGATAATGGATAATAATCTGAACATAAACAATAATCCAATGGTTCCACTCACAAGCATCAACTACAATAGTAATCAACACCGGGAAATTTTCCCCTAAGAACTAAAGCAATATCCAACACAATTGTTACAGCGGGACAGAGTGGTGATGATGGTGTTGGTGGATATGATGGTGTGGATGATGATCCCGATGAAGCCTAGCTTGATGACGGTGTTGATGGCGATGATATCCCCTCTTCGGGAAGGAACTCCCCTAGCAGAAATCTGTCTACCGGAGAAATCTTTCTCTATCGGTGTTTTCCGCCCCAGAGGCGGCGGAAATCTATCTGTGGTATCTCCCCGAGCCTTAGGGTTTCGAAGGGAAGATATTGGCGAAGGGGCGGAGTCGGAGGCTGGGCAGGTGGGCCACACCTGCCCTAGGCGCGGGGTTAGGTGGGCCCGCGCCTAGGGGGGTGTGGGCCCCCTGAGGCCCCACTTCATCCCTCCTTCTGGCTTCCTTCGTCTTCTGGTAAAATAATATGTTTCCATATTTTTCTGGTATTTTTCTGATCTTTGCGAAATTGCATCTAAACACCTTCTTTTCCATCAGAATCCAGACTTCGGCAGTGCATCCTCCAAGAATCATCCAACATGCATAAACAGATGAAAAGCCATAAGTAATACCTCATAATAAGACAAATATCAATGAATAGAGGTAAATTATGATATAGAAAGGTGATGCAAATTGGGCGTATCAACTCCCCCAAGCTTAGACTTCACTTGTCCCCAAGCGAATACTAAGCTCAGTAAACATGTACACATGTTTATGGAGTGAAGTGTCGATAAAATAATACGAACAAGAAGCATCACACTTACCATTGCACAACTCATATAAGAAAGAAACTCACCATTATATAATTTAGCTTGCAACCAAGTACAACAGTCACAGTAGAGATGCATAAAGATAAATCATAATTGGAATTGGCAAACTTGTTCTTGGTCAGAAAACACCTGGCAAACAGTTTCACAAAAGCTTTTTGTAGAAGTTCAAAATAGGAGCACTCTTTGCTCAAAAAGATTTTTTTCACAAGTGAAGGCTTTCAAAGTAATACTCAATAGATAAGAGTTTTGTGCAACAAGGAAGATAAAGAACATGATTGAATAAATCACCATATGAATGCTTGAAACACAACAACTCAAAAGATTGCTGGATATAGAGAGGGAGTAGGTTTACTGACTCAACTGGTAACTAGGAGAAAGGTCCCTTCTTAGAGGGTAGCAGGGATTCTTCCAAAAGATTATTGTACTTACTAGCTTTGAGCCCTCATTGCCCCTATCATAAGCATCTTGAGATGATTAAGGTTAAAGTGAACAAAGATGGAGTATATGCTTGACGAAATATAAGTTGGCAATCTCATTTCCCTTGAATATGAGGGCCACTCCTCATGCATACTCAACTTTGGGTCCAGGTAAGTTCTTGTCATTGTAAGTATTTTCATATCATTGAGAACCGCCAATGGGGTACCCCTTGCACATGGCATAGGAGCTTTCCCATAACCAAAATGACAAGGCAAGCAGGCAATGAGCATCTCAACAATCTTTTTATTACCATATGCATAGCTTTTTATTGAGGATGCTTCATAGATAGCTCACTATGGTGATGCTGCAAGTTTCCACCATGATTAAGCATGGCTTAGGCTAGCGGCCCAGGCGTTTCTCTAACACAGAATACAAACTCCATGGACTTACAAGTTCCCTCTTTATTTCACACCGTTGACATCCATAGACAAAAGAGCACGATATCAACTGTGTACAGAGTACAAGTGCAATGTTGAAAACATTCCCCGTGACAGCACAGTTCTGCTAATTCCGACGTATAGATGCAAGCATATACAACTTCGATGTTCACAATGGTTCAAGTTTATTAGGGGCAAAGAAATAAAGTGTGTCATCAAGTTCGTGAGAGCTTTACTAACTAGTTTTCATATAATGAAATAAGTTTTAATTTGAAAGGTAGATGAAGCTTGAGAATATGCTAGGAATAGCTACAACTATTAGGTAGATATGGTGGACACAAGTGGCAAAGGTTTTTGGTTCAAATGGTTTTGGAAACATGAGAAGTATGCCTTCTCAAAACAGGTTTTTGGCTAGCAAGGCTGGTAGCAAGCAAGCGAGTTGAAAGAAACAAGCAAACATACAAGTAATAAAGCCAAACATGAAATCTTCCTTGAAGACACAAAAGGATCTTAAATAAAGAATACTAAGCTTATGAGCCAGCAAGAAAGAAAACAAATGATACCAAATACATGTAAGCCTTTTCTTTCTTTCTTTCTTTCTTTTTCTTTCAAACTAAATCCACTGACCAGAACTTGGTTTGCCAAAACAATTTTAGATCCACTTGATGACCCCAGAGTGGTGCAAATACTGATCAACAAGATCCATCATATAATAGAGATTGTGAACTAAAATAAGAAGTGCAAAAAGTAAAAGATGATACTTTTCATTAATATTCCAATAAAGGCACTCACACCAAGGGATACACAGATAATCAACTAAAGGAGAGATACTTCCACATGCAAACCAAACTATAAGATAACATCTTTACCACAAATATTAATCCACTAAAAAGGTAAAAGATAAAAGATAATGGTGGTGATACCGCGACACTCCCCCAAGCTTGGAACAAGCCAAGGGGATGCCAAACCTGATGATGAATTATTTTTTCAGTGGTGGTGGTGTTCTCTTGATAAGCTCTTTAATAAGTTTCTTCAATTCCTCGAACTCAAAAGTAAGAGTATGTATTAGCTCTGAGTTTTGCTCTATACGGTTCATGATCATGTCAGTCCGAGAATCCTAGTTCTTGTTATTCTTTCTCCACTCTTCATCCTTAGCATGATCCTTCTCTTCATTGTTAGAACGAGGCATATCCCAAACCGAGGGAAAATTCCCTTTGGGCACATGTTGATATTGATATTCATGCATAAGTGTATGGAAGGGTCTCTTTTCACGTGGAGGAGATGACCGTGGATTGTAGAAGAGAAGTGGAGGTTTCCCTCTTGTGGACATCCGTGATGTCCTCTTAAGCTAGGTAGGTTGTGCCACCAAACCAATGCTTGTGACGGTAGCGCGGGTGTCTAGTTGCTTGTCCTCCTCCATGTCACCTTCATACCCTACTGAAATCTCCTCCTCCTTGGGGACTTGAGGTTCTTCTTCCTCGGGCTTCTTGCCTTTGTCGTTGGCGGAGGCCATGGTGCTCTAAACTTGAGAAGATTTCCTGACAGAAATAGATCAAAATGAAAACACAACGAGAACACGATGCACAAACCTCGGGGGATCCGGGGGGTTATATATTACGAAGTTTCAATGCATAAGGAAGGTTTCGATACGGAAACAAAGCGAAGATGGAGTTCGAGGGTGGAACACCCCCCTCAGGCGCGGCCAGGCGAGGGTCTTGTCCACTCCGGGCTCCATTTATTCTTCAGTTACGTCTCTTAACTTCCCTTATGAATTAAAAACATAAAAAATATAAAAATATTGGAGTTTCACGAACCTTCTATTTTCACTACTTTTACCTATTCAATGACGAACTCTGTTGATTCCTTTTCTCTTTTCTCCTGAAAATTTCCTACTTGCAAAAACCCTTGCACAAACTCAATGACAACATTAGTGTAAGAAAAAACAACGAACCTTTGGTACACACTTCAACTGAAAACTCATCAAAACAAAAAGCTTCTGTAAGAGGCAAATGCAAATGATGTCAGAAATATGTCAAAACAGACCAGTAGGTAAAGATTGATTTTTTCGAAGACCTTCTGTTGCTCAAATCAAAAAGTGCAGAACTGATGAAAGTTGGGTGACAACTTGGAGAACAAACTTATAAAAACGCAGCTCCATCCGAAGTACTGAGCTTCCTCACGACTTTTTACAATACAGCACAAAAATCTGTCCAACGACAACCACTTTTCACAACTCCTCTACTTCACAAAAGTAGTTTAACTTGACACAAAAACCAAAACAAAAAGGATAAAGCTGTTGATACCAGTTTTTTATGGGATCCCTTAAGGGGTTGACCCTAGGGTGGCCCGATCTTCACGGATTTGAGGCGGGGAGTGAGCAGAAACCCGATGAGCACGATAAACGCAACGCAAATGCAAGGTAAAGATACAAACGCATGCAAACACATCCTGGTTCGATTTTCTCCCGTTGGTTCGAACAACCAATGTAATTGAATAATCAGCGAGAGACCGTAAGGTAGAATCACCAAAGGAGAGATCGGCAAGCGGATTATAGAATCTAAATCAAAGGAGAGAGTAGCAACCAAGTTCCCAAAGGGGAGAGACCTAGCACTACTAGAATCCTTGACAAGGAGAGACCAAGCACTTGAGGAGGTTCTTGACGACTTGGAGACGAACACCGAACTCCAAGGCCTTGTACAACTCATAGATTAACTATAGAGAGGGGTTCCCATCTAGGGTTAGGAACTTGCCTTCATTCTTCATCAACTCCAAATTGGTTTGAGCCACAAGGGGGCTATTTATAGTGCTAGGGGAGAAGGAGTAGGTAGAGGGAATATTCTGGGCATCAAACCCTTCATAGTGTGCAGACTGGGCGTTCCAATGATAAGTCCGGTGTCGCCGAAACTGATGCCGATATTTATGGCGGTCACCGAATATTTAGGTCAGTCGCCGGGAGGCCATATAGAGGGAGATTTTGGCAGGGTGGCCGGTTTGCCAGGATTTCCGGTGGGGCGTCCGGTTCGTCGGTATTAGTGTCGGAAGTTCTGGCGAGGATTCCGGTGGCACCGAACCTGGCGCCAGAACCCTTTATTCCATATTCTCTTCCATGCCTCTTGCTTGGGGGTTCTGGTTCCAGGGGTCTTCTTGTCATCTCCTCTTGGCGTCACGGTCATGGGCCTAGTCATTGCATTGGCACTTGTCTCAATTAGGTTCCCATTCACATGATAACCAAATAAGGGAGAGATATGGAACGAATTCACCTCTGTGGGTTTAGTTGGTGTAGCATGATGTGGACCAATGGTGAATGCCATGTGTTGGACTGCATCATTTATATTGTATTATATTTCATATTACTAATACGAAACCTTTTGTGCTTGACAACCACTTGGTGGAGTTGGGGACACATGACAAATTATTTTACTTTACAGTTTTCTTGAAGACGAGAAGACGAATAAAACTTCCACAACCAATTCCCCGAGAGTTCAATATAAACCCTCGAGTCACCCTTGTGGGGAAAAGAAGCTTGTTACAACACTCTACACTTGGAGTCTATAACACCCCAGTTTTAACTAAGTCTAATTAGGGTTTTGATTGAGCATTCATGAGCATCATAGTTAACAAAATGCATGCAAGAAAGAAATAATATGCAAACCCTAAACCTTAGTTTTCCCCCTCTCTGAAACACATTCAAAATGGTTTTGAATATTTTGGAAAACTACCAAAACATTGGAGCCCAAATTGTTATAAGGGCCCCAAAAATATTTTATATATTTTACAAGTGTTCTGGTATTTTTGAATGATCAAAAACAGATTTGAAATGGATTTGCAAAAGAAAGAAAACATAAAAGATAAAAATAAAAGAGTTTGCAAAATAAAAACAGAGCAGCTAACCTATCCAGGCCTGCCCAGCTAGCCCACCTACCTATCCTTCCTCCCTGCCGCTCAGCGCGCGCAGTCACAGCCCCAGCCGTCCCAGCGCGGCCGCTACCGGCCTGGTACCTCTTCACCTCTTTTTCCTTTCTTCTTCCTCTGCCAGAAGGATAGATCCGAAGCTCCTGTGTGCCCGTGCGTCGACCGCCGATCCCCTGTGCGCTATGATGCCTGCCGCCGCCATAGAGCACAAGGATAAGAACGGTCGTGTCGTGCCCTCTCTTCTCATCCCCATTTCCCTCTTTCTCTCACTCTGTGTCGCTCGCGCGCAGAGGTACCTAAACCCTAGCCACCGGTGCCGCCGTGCGCCACCGTCTCCGGCCTCCCCTCTTCCGTTCGAGGCCACTACTGTGACCGCCGTTGTCGACTCGGTTGTTTGCCCCCACTCGCTTGAGCAGGCGCGCTCCCCAAGCTCAGGCCACCGAGTTCTTCATTGATTCCGGTGCCCTTTGACCTCGCCCGGCCTCCTGGAGCCCTCCTCTGCACTCGTGGTGAGCCCCTGGTCCTCCTGGACCTCTCCTTTTCCTCCCTCGTGCACCGTAGCCATCGCACGCCGATGCTCTGCAAGCGCCGCTGCTTGGCCTCATTGCGGCTGAGCTCTGTTGACCTCTAGGTAGCGGCACCACCTCTTTTAGGTTCATGTCATTGCGCTGGTTCGATCGCGCGCTTCCTTGGTCCCTAAATCCCCCTAGCGCCGTCCCTCACCGCTGTCTGACGTGGATTCCGGCGAGCCTGCGTGGTGCCCATGTGGCGTCGACGTGGCGCCTGCATGGAAGTCACATGGGCGCTGACCCCGCTTGGCCAGCATAGCCGCTGACCTGGCCATAGGGCCCAGTCATCAGTGACTAAGGCTAGCCTCAGCCCCAGTACCAAACGACCCCCACCTTGTGCTGATGTCAGCCATGTGTCATGCTGGCACAATAAAAGGTTTTAAATTGGTTTAATATTTTCAAAAAATGAATAAAACTTGTAAATTCAATAAGTAATTCATTTTAAATCAGAAAATATAAATAATATACCAAAATGTTTTGAAAAATGAGAATATATATAAGCTATAGTCATGCATTGTTAAGCAACTTTAATGACAAGTTTAATTAGAAGAAGAAACCAACCCCTCTCATATACATCTGGAGTTTCCCCGAGTTAGGGTTTGCACCCCTCGGAACCCCGATTAAGTTGTCGAGCATGCTTTAGGGTTTTAATTCAAGACAATTTAACTTGTCATATCATCATCCTTGCTTGAGCATTGCATCGATGCCATTGTTGATTGTTTCCCTCTCTTTCTGGTGTTTGGTTCTTCCCGGTAGAATACGATATCGATATCAAGATCGAAGACCGAGATCAACACCGCCAAAGTGCCAAGATGTAACACCCCAGTTTTAGTTAATCTATATTAGGGTTTTGATTGGGCATTGCATGATCATCATATTAGAAATTGTGCATTGAAGAAATATACAAAACCCTAAACCCTAGTTTCCTCTCTCTCTCAAAACAATTCAAAATGGTTTGAATTTCAAAAAGTATCAAAATATTTGGAGCCCAAATGGAATACAAGGGTTCATAAGTATTTATTATGTTTTATAAAACCCTCTGGTATTTTTGAAAGTTTTAAAAAGAGATTGGAACTTGAAATTTCAAACAGGAAATGAAAACAAGAAATGGAAAAATATTTAGAAAAAAAAGCAGCCAGAGCACTCCCTGGGCCGTAGCCCAGCAGCCCAACTTCCCTCTCCCCTCTGCCTGCCGCACACCCGCAGCACCCGCGGCCCAGCAGGCCCGCACCTCTTCCCCGTTTCTCCCCTTTCTTCTTCCTCTCGTCGACGCAAGCAACTCGGTGGCGCGTTTGTCGCCGTCCGCCGCTCGGTCGCCACGATTCGTGCCGCCGCTGAGGTTTCCGCGAGGATAAGAACGTCATCGCACACGTCTCTCCCCCTACTGCTCTTATCCCTATCTCTCCCGTGCTCTCTCCCTCTTTTCCCCAGCGAGACCGAACCCTAGCCACCAGGTCTCGCCGGTCTCCGTCGTACCACGCCTCCCCGTGCTCGTCCGAGCGTGCCACCGGAACCATCATGCTGCACCGTGTCGCCCTGCCAGAGGAATCGATCCGCCGAGCCCCTATTCTCCCCGACGAGCTTGTCTTCCCAGACGCCGATCGCCATCGATTCGGCGCCCTCAGACCTTGCCAAGCTTCCTCGACCCCGTCAATCGCTTCTCGATGAGATTGCGGTTCTCCCCGGCCCCTTTTCCCTCTCTCTCTCGCTCTGGTTCGGTCCCGTGTCGTGCTTCGCCGTCGGCCGCCGCAGATGACCGTCGTTGGTCCAGCTCCGGTGACCTTCTTCGAGTGGCGCTGCCATTTTATTGCTCGCCTCGCCGCGCTGCTTCGAACGCGCCCAACCCCTCTTACCCGCGCGCCCTCTAGCGCCGTTCCCGCCATCGCCCAGTGTGGCCGCCGGCGTGCCCAGGTGGCGCTGATGTGTCCACGACATGGCACCCACGTGGGCCTGACGTGGGCCTTAACCAAGCCCCGCCAGCGTGGCCTGCTGACTTAACCCAGGGTCCCATCAGTCAGTGACTGTGGGTAGCCCCAGACCCGGTGTAAAACAACCCCCTCCCCTGTGCTGACATCATGCTGACGCAGTAAATGTTTTTAATTGGTTTAATAATTCTAGAATTTGATTAAAAATTTGTAAAATCAATATCTAATTATTTATAAGTTAGAAAAATAAAAATAATATATCAAAATGTTTAGAAAAATGAAACCTAGCTATCTAATCTATAATCATGCATTGTTCAACAACTTAAATGACAAGTATAATTAGAAGAAGAAATGCACCCCTCTCATATGTTCTGGAGTTTTCCCAAATCAGGGTTTATACCCCTCGGAACCCCGATTAATTTGTCAAGCATGTTTTAGGGTTTCATTCCAATGCAATTTAACTTTTCATATCATCATCCTTGCTTGAGAATTGCATCGATGCCATGTGTTGATTGTTTCCCCTTTATTTCCGGTGTTTGCTTATTCACGATAGAATACGAGATCGAGATTGAAGACCGAGATCAAGACCATCGAAGATCGACGAACAATACTTGACCAACTCTAACCAAGTCAAGTACAAGGCTCCCAAAGGTCTGCTTATTGTTTATCAACTGGCAAAGGCAAGCATAGCCCCACCATGATATAATCCTATCATTTCGAAAGCATTTTAATTCTTGCCATGATGCATACGATTCTACTATGGTCTTTCATCGATAGATAGAGTATCCTATCTATTGCATACTCCCTTTGAGCTTATATTACCTGTTCCACTGCTCCTAGCATAACTAGGTTTGGCTTGTGTGCACTGCTAGAGCTTATATATGTGTCTGCTTAGCCATGCATAGCTGTCAGTTCTGGTCCATCCTGATGATGTATCAGATGCAGAGAATCTAGTACGACAAGAGAACGTGATGAGATGATATCAGAGGTGATATGAGTTAAACATGCTAAGGCTTGTATGGGAGGCCACGGTGGGATGTGGTTTTTCTAGTCCCATGCTCACCACCACTAGGAACTGAGTTCTTGCCTTTGGAACCGAGACGAGCGTATAGACACACGGGGCTTGGGAACCCCTCACATGATTAACTTGCCTAGTAGATTCCATGAGTCACATAGTTCGGGAGTTCCATTCGACATATGCATATAAAACCTTTTGAAAGATTTGCCGGGTATAGGTGCATTCATAACAGGTAGGTAAGCGTGGCCGAGGTTGCTTGGGGTAGATGGCTCCCCTGGTAAACCAACCTCGCCTCACATCTTTAAGTACCGACTTCGGGATTTGACCCGTTATGGTGGAACCATACTTATTGCGTGACTCATGGTCTCGGCGAAAGCAAGGTAAAGGTCGTGTCCAACCACACCCTCTGCCGGCCTTCCAAGGAAGAGGGCTAATGATCTGGCATTAAGAGTCGGTTGGTACGTGTGGGTAAAGTTGTACACCCCTGCAGGGTTAAATCTTTTCTAAAAGCCGTGTTCACGGTTATGAACGCTTGGTGACCAGATTCTAAGATCATAGAGAACTTTAACCTAATCGTAAAACTTGGTGGATCAACGTGTGCTTAAGGATGCTTCCTCATGAGTACGAGGGGGTGATCCTAGTTCAGGATATGATGATGATTTGGTGGATATCAAAAGATGATGATCAATATTTTGGAGATGTCGCTCTCTTATCCCCTTTTAAAATACTCTAACTGGACAAGCTTCTTCTCCCTCTTGTTTTATAAACAAAGATGGCTTTATGCAAAACAACTCGAACAACCATAAGTCTTGCGGAGTACACCCTATACTCACCCTTGCTTTGTTGATACTTTTGGCAGAGTAAGTGTTCCCTGAAGATCAGTTTGGTACTACATCGACATCGACGAGTAGCTTGGGGTTCCCGGCCGGCAGCCTGGAATCTATGGGCTAGGACGTCATCGTTATGCTTCAGGCCTCTTAGGCCATTTGTTAAGTTTTCTATACTTAATAGCATAATTTGCCTTCCGTTGTTTGATGTTTGTGGTCAGTGACCTCTGCTTGTAATAATTTGGTTCTCTGCTCAGTTATGAGCTTGCTGTAATAAATTTTGTGTCGTAGGGTCACTGCCGTGTTACCGATTCTTCACTGGATATTCTCGAGCTCAAGGTTAAGCTTATTTTAGACGGAGATCTGGGATTTGTTTAGCCCTGATCCCGGGGGTGTCACAGTTCTTGGTATCAGAGCAGTACCGACCGTAGGAAAACCTTGCTATTGGTCGATGTTGAGTCTAGTGCTTGTGAAAAGTATTTCAAAAGCTGAAAAGTATTTGCGAAAACTCTTGTATGCTTCTTTTCTCCTTATCCAGATTCTCTCTAACTCTGGGTTATCTTATCTGGTGTTGATTTTGGAAATTTTTTGATATCTCCTAGTCTTTCAAAACTTAGGTGCCTTCTAGGCATGTCGATTCTAAGCCAGTTGACCTGGTGTTGAGTTCTCTAGAGTTGTGTGTGTTGTGAATTCCTTGTTCCCCTTGCTCTTATTCACTTGAGAGATTCCTTTCCATCATGATCTCTCTATCTTTTGGAACCACAATATTATATTACTGGATCCATAGTGTTCTGTTCTAGGCTTCGAGGTTTCCTTTCGCCTCGTATGCCTCCTTTTCATTTGTTTGGGTACTTCAGAAGTCATTTATTCTCTTGGAAGTTACCTCGTGAACGCTATCTTGCAGTGTACGCTATGTCACTCAAGTAGTGGTTACTTCTTTCTCGGGTTTTAACCCTTGGACTTGAACTTAAGATCCCCGATTGTGCTGGATTCTGGTGTTGTGAATCTTGTACATGAAGCTGATCTTTAATCCAAAATACATCCCTTTGACCCCTATTGTTAATGTTCACCCATTACCTCAGGATGGATAGTACCTTCTAGTATAGCCTTCTAGCTTGTGGATATGGTCGCCATTGAATAGTGACAATAAAGGACTTCCCCTACCACATACTATGGCAGATGTTCCCTAATGGAACCAAATAGATCACGACAAGAGTACTCCTCGAGAGTCTCTCATCTATACTCGTGAGTCTGCCACACTTTACCCTTCTCTGCATTGGTTTTCGGAAGATTGATAATCTATGCATCCACATCTTGGGATTCCATCCTGAGCATGTTCTTTTCCCCTTGTTGTTTTCCGACCTTTGTCTACCAGTTGGTAGCCAAGTACTAACGTGCATCGGTGTCTTCCGATGTAAGATACTCTTGTGGTCCGTCAAGACAAACCATTTCGGGATGTCAGGAGAAACAAACTCTAGTACCTCGTCATATCTAGGACCAGGTCAAAGTGTTGTAATCCGCAGATCTAGAGGCAATGATTAGCTTCTACCTGCTCTAGCTTAAAGTATCACACTCTTTTATACTAAGAGTTTGTGATGAGTTTCATAACCCTCTTAATGAAGTGATGCTCTTACATATATTACCACCTTTTCTCGAGCTTTGGTGCTCGTGAGTGATGTGTGTGCGTAATAATGTGGCTGTCTGAGATTCTAGCAATTTTTATTGTTTAGAACTCAAGGGACATTTGTGTCATTCTTAGCGTGATTGGTTAACCCTATCACCAAGCAAAGTTTGATTGTGCTACCAAGTCCGGTATTCTGGTACACTCCCCTCGGCAAGAGAGTTAGGCATGTGCCGAAGCTCTGAGACTACGTCTTCTTGCCTTATCAAGCAAGTTTCCTCTTGAACTAAGTGACATATCGATGGTTTGTGATATTCTAGACATCTACTAGAAGTATTTCCATGTTGCCACATGACCGTGTTGTCAAGTTCTTGAGCAAGTAATTTCTCTGAACTGCTATTTTCTCCAAGGATCCGTACTGGATACCCCTGAGCAAGTTGGTTGAGCTTGAACAACAACTTGGAGAGTTGTAAGACAAAAGTTCAATCCGACCCAGTTCCTTCATAATGGGATGTCTAGTTTTGTTCGTGTTGAAGAAAGATAGTATTTCCTATGTGGATATATTATTTTCCCCACCTTTGATTTGATTTGGGTTATCGTCAAGTTAAACTCAGTTCCAAGGACTATCTTGATGGTGTTTATACTCGTGATGTTTCACTTGAGTACATCTTCGTGTCCTTTGATCTGACCAGTATTCTTGTCTTGTTCATGCAACATATGAATCCATCTTCTTGGAGTGTCTTGATAAGTTTGTTGTTGATCCCATCAATGACATCCTTATCTTCTCCATGTTAGATTGAATACATATGGAACATTGGGCATTAATGTTGGAAACTTTTGAGAACCGTCTTTGAGTCATCTTGAAGTATGTGTTCTGAATGTTAGAAGTGACCTTCTCTAGTTCACGTGCAAATGTTGAAAGATGTCGCCATGGATTCAAGAAGAGTTATCCTTGTCCTCTTAAGGATATATGTGTGTTTTATTGTTAGTACTTTATATGTATGCAGTTGTCTTTTGACAAGTTGCTAAATACATGGGTATAGGAATCTAGCTCAGTCTTCTGGAGCTTGACATTGTAGTCCCTGTCTTGAGAATCTAGTGACTTTAACTTGCGGTAAATGTTGCAAACTTTCTATTTGGACATGCTAAGTCTGAAGTATCATACCACCTAACCAAAGATGAATCTCAAGCAGCAATGATGGCTGGTGTTCCTCAATGATTTGACATAGGTCTCTTTGTAAATATGGCAAGAATGATGTAATGGTTGACACACTTAGCCGGAAGGACCTCTTGCCATATTCTCTTGAAGTCAGCAATAACAACCACTCTTCATGAGGCTTCTTCTATAATTCATTATAGGAGTTGTGTTCATGGTTTCCTTTGAATCCGAAGTCCGACCTGTACTTGATATTTGCTTTCTCGAATATCAAGGAGAACATTTAAAGTAGTGTTGCTAAATGTCTCTCGGTTGATCCTCCAGACCCTTTTATGATGGCAAGCATTTTGTTGTGCCAAGTACTTGAAGTCTGAGATTGAAGTTTCTTTCTTCTCATGTCATTAGGAATCTTCTTACCAATTCGTCTAGTGGTGTAAAAAAAATATCACGATCTTTGGCAAAGATTTTGGTAGACCTGGATGAATAAAGAGTTTCCTTCGTTTTCTCAGCCATGTTTCAAGAGTGAATATGATTTTGGTAATCAAAAGTTTCTCTTGTTACATGTTTCTTGTGACTTTTACGAGTCCTCTCCACCAAAACACCTCTCTATCTTAAGCCTTCTGTTGAATGAAAGAGTGACCCTTCTGTTTCAAAAGTAGTTCAACAGCTTGGTTTTGTTGATCCGTGTCTCTGCAACCTGAAATATCTACTTAAGCCGTTTAGTAGAGGTTCATCTCTCAAAGTCTGTGGTCATGTTTTTTCTGTTGGAAGCTTTCTTCTTCAGAAGCTTCAAAACCTCCTATGAGTTCCATGGTCTCAATCCTTATGAAGACCATCCATCTCACAATTTGAAAACCTTCTCCTCTTGTTTCCTCTGTTACCTTGGCATATTTCATGTTTGTCATCTCAGAGTTGTTTCTGAACACTCCATCCATGAGTTGACCATGAGATACTCTGTGTTGTTTAGTGTGTTTCCCTCTTATCTTTAGAGTGACCCTGTTTCTTTCTCTCTTTGTCTCTCTTCCTACCTTTGGAATCTCAGGTCGAGATTCTCGTAAGGGGGATAGAGTTGTAACACCCCAGTTTTAGTTAATCTATATTAGGGTTTTGATTGGGCATTGCATGAGCATCATATTTGAAATTGTGCATTGAAGAAATATACAAAACCCTAAACCCTAGTTTCCTCTCTCTCTCAAAACAATTATAAATGGTTTGAATTTCAAAAAGTATCAAAATATTTGGAGCCCAAATGGAATACAAGGGTTCATAAGTATTTATTATGTTTTATAAAATCCTCTGGTATTTTTGAAAGTTTTCAAAAGAGATTGGAACTTGAAATTTCAAATAGGAAATGAAAACATGAAATGGAAAAATATTTAGAAAGAAAAAAAAGCAGCCAGAGCACTCCTTGGGCCGCAGCCCAGCAGCCCAGCTTCCCTCTCCCCTCAGCCTGCCGCACACCCGCAGCACCCGCGGCCCAGCAGGCCCGTACCTCTTCGTCGTTTCTCCCATTTCTTCTTCCTCCTGTCGACGCAAGCAGCTCGGTGGCGCGTCTGCCGCCGTCCGCCACTCGGTCACCACGATTCGTGCCGCCGCTGAGGTTTCCGCGAGGATAAGAACGTCACCGTGCATGTCTTTCCCCTGCTGCACTTATCCCTATCTCTCCCGTGCTCTCTCCCTCTTTTCCCCAGCGAGACCGAACCCTAGCCACCAGGTCTCGCCCGTCTCCGTCGTACCACGCCTCCCCGTGCTCGTCCGAGCGTGCCACCGGAACCACCGTGCTACACTGTGTCGCCCTGCCAGAGGAATCGAGCCACCGAGCCCCTGTTCCCTCCCGACGAGCTTGTCTTCCCCGATGCCGGTCACCGTCGATTCGGTGCCCTCGGACCTTGCCAAGCTTCCTCGACCCCGTCAATCGCTTCTCGGTGAGATTGCGGTTCTCCCCGGCCCCTTTTCCCTCTCTCTCTCGCTCTGGTTTGGTCCCATGTCGTGCTTCGCCATCGGCCGCCGCAGATGTCCGTCGTTGGTCTAGCTCCGGTGACCTTCTTCGAGTGGCGCTGCCATTTTATTGCTCGCCTCGCCGCGCTGCTTCAAACGCGCCCAACCCCGCTTACCCGCGCGCCTCTAGCGCCGTTCCCGCCATCGCCCAGTGTGGCCACCGGCGTGCCCAGGTGGCGCTGATGTGTCCACGACGTGGCGCCCACGTGGGCCTGACGTGGGCCTTGACCAAGCCCCGCCAGCGTGGCCTGCTGACTTAACCCGGCCCCATCAGTCAGTGACTGTGGGTAGCCCCAGACCCGGTGTAAAACAACCCCCTCCCCTGTGCTGACATCATGCTGACGCAGTAAATGTTTTTAATTGGTTTAATAATTCTAGAATTTGATTAAAAACTTATAAAATCAATATCTAATTATTTATAAGTTAGAAAAATAAAAATAATATATCAAAATGTTTAGAAAAATGAAACCTAGCTATCTAATCTATAATCATGCATTGTTCAACAACTTAAATGACAAGTATAATTAGAAGAAGAAATGCACCCCTCTCATATGTTCTGGAGTTTTCCAAAATCAGGGTTTATACCCCTCGGAACCCCGATTAATTTGTCAAGCATGTTTTAGGGTTTCATTCCAATGCAATTTAACTTTTCATATCATCATCCTTGCTTGAGAATTGCATCGATGCCATGTGTTGATTGTTTCCCCTTTATTTCTGGTGTTTGCTTATTCACGATAGAATACGAGATCGAGATCGAGATTGAAGACCGAGATCAAGACCATCGAAGATCGACGAACAATACTTGACCAACTCTAACCAAGTCAAGTACAAGGCTCCCAAAGGTCTGCTTATTGTTTATCAACTGGCAAAGGCAAGCATAGCCCCACCATGATATAATCCTATCATTTCGAAAGCATTTTAATTCTTGCCATGATGCATACGATTCTACTATGGTCTTTCATCGATAGATAGAGTATCCTATCTATTGCATACTCCCTTTGAGCTTATATTACCTGTTCCACTGCTCCTAGCATAACTAGGTTTGGCTTGTGTGCACTGCTAGAGCTTATATATGTGTCTGCTTAGCCATGCATAGCTGTCAGTTCTAGTCCATCCTGATGATGTATCAGATGCAGAGAATCTAGTACGACAGGAGAACGTGATGAGATGATATCAGAGGTGATATGATTTAAACATGCTAAGGCTTCTATGGGAGGCCATGGTGGGATGTGGTTTTTCTAGTCCCATGCTCGCCACCACTAGGAACTGAGTTCTTGCCTTTGGAACCGAGACGAGCGTACAGCCACACGGGGCTTGGGAACCCCTCGCCTGATTAACTTTCCTAGTAGATTCCATGAGTCACATAGTTCGGGCGTTCCATTCGAAATATGCATAGAAAACCTTCTGAAAGATTTGTCGGGTGCAGGTGCATTCATAACAGGTAGGTAAGCATGGCCGAGGTTGCTTGGGGTAGATGGCGCCCCTAGTAAACCAACCTCGCCTCACATCTTTAAGTACTGACTTCAGGATTTGGCCCATTATGGCGGAACCATACTTATTGCGTGACTCATGGTCTCGGCGAAAGCAAGGTAAAGGTCGTGTCCAACCACACCCTCTGCCGGCCTTCCAAGGAAGAGGGCTAATGATCTGGCATTAAGAGTCAGTTGGTACGTGTGGGTAAAGTTGTACACCCCTGCAGGGTTAAATCTTTTCTAAAAGCCGTGTTCACGGTTATGAATGCTTGGTGACCAGATTCTAAGATCATAGAGAACTTTAACCTAATCGTAAAACTTGGTGGATCAACGTGTGCTTAAGGATGCTTCCTCATGGGTACGAGGGGGTGATCCTTGTTCAGGAGATGATGATGATGATTTGGTGGATATCAAAAGATGATGATCAATATTTCGGAGATGTCGCTCTCTTATCCCCTTTTAAAATACTCTAACTGGATGAGCTTCTTCTCCCTCTTGTTTTATAAACAAAGATGGCTTTATGTAAAACAACTCCAACAACCATAAGTCTTGCGGAGTACACCCTGTACTCACCCTTGCTTTGTTGATACTTTTGGCAGAGTAAGTGTTCCCTGAAGATCAGTTTGGTACTACATCGACATTGACGAGTAGCTTGGGGTTCCCGGCCGACAGCATGGAATCTATGGGCTGGGACATCATCGTTATGCTTCAGGCCTCTTAGGCCATTTGTTAAGTTTGCTATACTTAATAGCATAATTTGCCTTCCGTTGTTTGATGTTTGTGGTCAGTGACCTCTGCTTGTAATAATTTGGTTCTCTGCTCAGTTATGAGCTTGCTGTAATAAATTTTGTGTTGTAGGGTCACTACCGTGTTACCGATTCTTCACTGGATATTCTCGAGCTCAAGGTTAAGCTTATGTTAGACGGAGATCTGGGATTTGTTTAGCCCTGATCCCGGGGGTGTCATAGAAGATCGACGAACCATACTTGACCAACTATAACAAAGTCAAGTACAAGGCTCCCGAAGATCTGCTTATGTGTTATAAACTGGCTAAGGTAAGCATAGCCCCACCATGATATAACCCTATGATTTCGAAAGCATTTCAATTCCTGTCATGATGCATACGATTCAACTATGGTCTTTTATCGATAGATAGAGTATCCTATTTGTTGCATTACTCCCTTTGAACTTATATTACCTGATCCACTGCTCCTAGCATAACTAGGTTTGGCTTGTGTGCACTTCTAGAGCTTTTATCTGTGTCCTGCTTAGCCATGCATAACTGTTGAATCTGATCCATCCAGATGATGTATCAGATGCAGAGAATCTAGTATGACAGGAGAACGTGATGAGATGAGATTAGTGATATGAGATTAAACATGCTAAGGCCTGTATGGGAGGCCACGGTGGGATGTGGGTTTTCTAGTCCCATGCTCGCCACCACTAGGACCCGAGTTCTTGCCTCTTGAACCAAGATGAGCGTACAACCACACAGGGTTTATGGGGACCCCATGATTGACTAACTTTCCTAGTAGATTCCATGAGTCACATAGTTCAGGCGTTCCATTCGACATACGCATTGAAAACTTTTTCGAAAGAGGGGGTGAAGGAGGTGCATTCATAACAGGTAGGGAAGCTGGACCGGGTTGCTTGGGGTTGATGGCGCCCCTGGTAAACCAACCTGGCCTCACATCTTTAAGGACTGGCTTTGGGATTTGACCCGTTACAGCGGTACCATCCTTATTGCATGACTCATGGTCTCGACGAAAGCAAGGTAAAGGTCGTGTCTAACCACCCTCTGCCGGACTTCCAAGGAAGATGGCTAATGATTCTGGCATTAGGAGAAAGTTAGTACGTGTGGGTAAATTTGTACACCCCTGCAGGGTAATAATCTTTCGGAAAGCCGTGTCCACGGTTATTGTCGTGGGAATGGTCGCGGCAGATGCTGCAATCGGCAGCGAGTAGTAGAACGAGGGGCAAGGGCGGCCAGCCATCTGCGGTGCGAGATGAGGGCGGAGACTCAGGGTTTTACCCAGGTTCGGCCCCCCGGAGGGTAAAGATCTACTCCTGCTAGATTGTATTATGGATGTGGTACAATGGGCGAGCTCGGCGGCTAGGCGGCGAGTCGCTTGGGGGTATGATGGAACGTACGTCTACACGCCCCGCGGGGAGGTTTATATAGGCTCACCTCCCCTAGGGTTTACATATCTCAACCGAATCAGTTAAGGCTTCGGTGCTTGTTTAACCTAAACCGATTGGGCCTATCTACTCGCCTAGGCCTTCAGCTTCCAGTCGCTTGGATCCACGCCGGGCCTTGATCCAGTCGCCGTCTTGCAGGCCCACTGGCCAGTTCTTTGGGCCAGTCGGAAACGTCCTGTTGGGTATACCCCGGTAGGTACATCCCCATCAGTTATGGATGACTTGGGAACAGACATGAGATCATAGAGAATATGAACCTAATCATAAAACTTGGCAGATCAATGTGTGCTTAAGGATGCTTCCTCATGGGTATGAGGGGGTGATCCTAGTTTAGGTGATGATGATTTGGTGGATATCAAAAGATGATGATCAATATTTCGGAGATGTCGCTCTCTTATCCACTTTTAAAATACTCTGACTAGACGAGCTTCTTCTCTCCCTTATTTTACAAACAAAGATGGATTTATGCAAAACAACTCCACTAGTCATAAGTCTTTCGGAGTACCCCCAGTACTCACCCTTGCTTTGTTGATACTTTTGGCAGAGTAAGTGTTCCCTAAAGATCAGTTTGGTACTACATCGACACCGACGAGTAGCTTGGGGTTCCCGGCCGATAGCCTGGAATCTATGGGCTGGGACGTCATCGTTATGCTTCAGGCCTCTTAGGCCATTTGTTAAGTTTGCTATACTTAATAGCATAATTTGCCTTTCGTTGTTTGATGTTTGTGGTCAGTGAGCTCTGCTTGTAATAATTTAGTTCTCTACTCAGTTATGAGCTTGCTGTAATAAATTTTGTGTCCTAGGGTCACTGCTGTGCTATCGACTCTTCAATGGATATCCTCGAGCTCAAGGTTAAGCTTATGTTAGACGGAGGTCTGGGATTTGTTTAGCCCTGATCCCAGGGGTTTCACAGAGTCCCAACGAAAAGTGGCATGATTGTTTCCATCAATGAGCCTTGTGATATGCAGAAGGACATATACTGGGCATCCTACTTGGCTCGCTCACTCTGTCCCTGTGATTTTTTTGTCCAACATAAGTATGAGACCCTATAGTACTTGATCTTCATAGTTTTGGTTTTTATTTTTGTTGCAACGGCCGATGATTAAAATGCTAGGGCGCCACTATACATGTGTGCCTTCATTTCGGATGTGATCCTGGGGGCGGTGTTAGCGAGCCTTGTGATATGCACAAGGACATATACTGGGTATCCTACTTGGCTAGCTGACTCCGTTCCTGTGATTTTTGTGTCCAATATAAGTATGGGGCCCTATAGTACTTGATCTTCATAGTTTTGGTTCTTATTTTGTTGCTACAGCCGATGATTAAAATGCTAGAGTGCCACTACAAGTGTGCCTTGCTTTCGGATGATGTGATCATGGGACACTGTGGCTAACACCCGACATTTATTAATATTAAAAACTAAGCACTTCAGAGAACACATAAGAATACAACATCTTCATAGTTCGGAAGGTTGTAGAGAGACCAACACTAGTAGGAAATTGTCCATTAGTCCCGGTTCATAAGGGCCTTTAGTACCGGTTTCCGAACCAGGACTACAAAATCAAGACTAAATGCCCCCCTTTAGTCCCGCTCCAACCACAAATTAGGACTAACACTCAAGACATCTATTAATATTAAAAAAATAAAAATTAGTCATAATCATGTCTAGCCCTATAGTACACAACTTCTGGGTTCTCTTCGTCATCGTCATCGTCGTTGTCGTTAGGCGCATGCAGCTAGATCCTGAGCCCAGCCATAGCATATTCCGGGGCACCTGCCACTCCGGCCTCAGATTCACGACATGCGAGGAGGGGCTACCAGATGATGGCGTTGCTACGCTCGCGGCCTTCACCACCGCCACCCTTCTTGTGGCTCTGCGGCGGGTGCGGGTACCGCATGCAAGGATGATCTCCTTCGGTGATGTAGCGCATCTTCCTGGCGATAGTCCGGTGATGTCTACACACTTATATTCTTGTAGACAGTTGTTGGGCCTCCAAGTGCAGAGGTTTGTAGAACAACATCAAGTTTGCCTTAAGTGGATTACCCAAGGTTTATCGAACTCAGGGAGGAAGTGGTCAAAAGTATTCCCTCTCAAGCAACCCTGCAATCAAGGTACAAGAAGTCTCTTGTGTCCCCAACACACCCAATACACTTGTCAGGTGTATAGGTGCACTAGTTCAGTGAAGAGATAGTGAAATACATGTGGCAATGGTGCCAGAAAAGAGCTTCTTACTTGTTGTCGTGGGGTAACAGTGCCAGAAAAGAGCTGATGGCGTGGAGGAAAGGTAAAAGCCCAAAACCTCCCCGGCAAATGGAACAAAGATGGAAGCAAGCAAACATGCAACAGATCTAGATGCAAACGGTGTTTCAATGTTTAGAAACAAGGCCTAGGTATCATAATTTCACTAGTGAACTCTCTCTCATATAAATATCCTCTCTTCATGATACTACTCTTAACTACTCTCCGGTTGGACACTCTAATCCATGGTAGGGCTATAACAGCACACCTCAAAGTCCGCCTTCCCCAATCTAGATAACCCCACACTGTCACCTTGAGCACTAGATGGTTCCATCAAACACCACAATTTCATAGAGACATCCAACTCCAAATATAACTCATAACAAATATTCAATCTAGCCAAAGTGCCACACACGGTATGCACGCTATCACTTTCACACACGTGGGGAAAAGCATAGATCTATTAAAGCACAAAGAGTATTTATGTAGACTCAAACCTAAGTGCCACCATGGCGTGCATGCTGTCACTTTCACACACATGGGGAGAGTTTGAGGCCCTGGCGCATGGCTCAATAGGATTGATAGGAAACCCATACCAACAAGTTGCAACTTCTTTTTCCGGAAGCTCATTCGAAAAGAACTCTAAGGTTAAGCATGCTTGGCCTAGAGAAATTCTAGCATGGGTGACCGACCAGGAAGTGGGTATCGGGTGCGCACGAGTGATGACAAAGTGTGCAAAAAAGACTAGTGTTGGTCTGTGGGGTTAGTCTAGAGATCCTATTGAGCTGCCAGAAGTGACAGCCGTCGGTCCGGAGTGACCGGGGGTGTTACAGAGAGCAGAGATCTAATGAAGCACTTGAGTAGCAAGGTAGATCTACTTGATTACAAAGCTCATGACCACAAGATCATGTAGAGAGAGAGATGAACACATAGCTACCGGTAGATCCCTTAGCCTCGAGGAAGAACTACTCCCTCCTCATCATGGGAATCAGCAACGGTGATGGAGATGGTGGTGGAGATCGATCAAGATGGCTCTGGGGGCACTTCCCCATCCCGGCAGGGTGCCGGAACAGAGACTTTCTGTCCCCGAAACACCCTTTCGGTGGCGGCGATGTTGTGGAGGTTTTCGTGGATTTCTTATGGATGCCCTAGGGTTTTTGGGTCGGAGGCTTCTTATAGGCGCAAGAATCAAGGTCGGTGAGGGTCTAGGGGGCCCACACCCCCTCCAGGCACCTCCAGGGCTTGCCCGCGCCTAGGGGGGTGCGGCCACCATGTGGCCCCCCTCTGGCTCTGCTTCGTGGTTCCGTGTTGCTCCGGGAAAAATAATGACTTTGGATTTTGTCCTGTCCAATTCCGAGAATATTGATTTTATGCCTTTCTGGAACCAAAAACAGAAGAAAACAGGCAACTGGCACTGTGGCAACTTGTTAATAGGTTAGTCCCAGAAAAGATATAAAAACACCTCAAAGTGTAGACAAAGCAAAGCAAAGTAGATACTAAACAAGCATGGAACATCAAAAATTATATATACGTTTCTGACGTATCAAGCATCCCCAATCTTAACTCCTGCTCATCCTCGAGTAGGTAAGTGATAAAAATAATAATTTTGAGGTGACATGCACCCTCACAATAAAGATCTAACCATTTGCAAGCATTAAAAGCTGGGATCAAAGAACTCTAAACATGTGCATGAAAGATGGAGTTCTAATAATAGGACATAGTAACTATGCATGCAACATGAAAGGCTACAAACAAAGATCATGAATAACATGCATTGGAAAACGTTTGTTTGTTTCACATACGGAAAACATAGCATAGTGGCAATCAGCTTGTCCCTTAGAGAGTAGAAAATAGATGCATAAGACACCTTCAAAGTTCACAAGGGTGACTAGAAACAAATAGCACAAGAACAAGTAATATCACAATATGCATCAATCAATAAGCTTTGGTAGACTACACAAAATGATAACTATGCTCTCTTAATGGTGCCTAACAGTAGAAGGTGGAGACTTAATAATGGTGGAAGAAAGGCCTTTTGTAAAGGAAGTAGGGATTTCAAGTTTCAAAATGTAACATCCCTAAAATCATGTTTCAAACTCATGCATATCATCCATGCACCCATGATCATTTAGGATTTCATTTCAAAAATCATTTCAAAAACAGGAGCATTGTTGCTCAATATTTTATGTATGTTTACTCAAGCCCTTGTGATACTTGTTTTGAGGAAGGTACTGTTAACCATTCAGTATTGTTTAGAATCCAAACTCAAGTGCTTTCAAAAACTTGAGCAAAGTCTCAAAGCAAAATATGAAATAAAACCAATTCTATGCCTATTATCACACCTCATAAAGGCATGGTTTTATTTTATTTTCAAAAGACCCAAGTGTGTTTGAGTGAACATATGTGTTTGACACTTATTTGAGTACAACATTTATTATACAAAAATCCTGAAAAGTTTTGGAATCAAACAGATTTGAATTGAAGTTTGGAAACCATTTTAGAAAAACAAACAGAAAAAGAAAAATCTTAATAGAGAAAAAAATTAAGCTTTCAGTCGAATCTGGCCCAACTGGCCCAGCTAAGCCCAGCACCCCCACCCCGCGAACCATTTTCCTTCACTCACCCCCGCACCCGCTGAGTGACTGACAGGCAGGACCCACTCCCCCTCTGTTTCTCTCGCTGACAGCCAAGGCCCACACGGCGTCGTCGTCCCCACCCTCACCGCGACGTGTTCTTCCCCAAATCACGCCGTGCGTTACCTAGTTGATTCGCTCGTCAATTCGCGTTGACTGCAGGAGTAATTCACGCCCCCGCCTAGCCTACTTAAACCCCCTCTGCCCCCTCTCCATTTCCCCCCAACCTCCGAGCACCAAGCGCCCCCAGGATGCCCGCATTCATCCTCGCACCGCCACAGACAGAGAGCACTCCGGCTACCAATTCCGGTGAGCCTCGTGCGCCCCTCTCCCTCTGGTTCTTGCAGACAGCCTCGCCACTTCATTGTTCATCTGCTAACACCCCTGGTTTGCCTGCTCGTGACCCAGGACACCGTCTTCGTTCACGCCCGCAACCACCAGAGCCGCCGCTTGACTCCGACGAGAAATAGCGGTAAGAATCGAGCGCCCCTTGCCTTCCCTTTGGTACTGTCCTGTTCGCTAGACCCTTGCGCATCTCCTAAACCCTCTGGCTTGTGCTAGGTCGATGCAGAGCCTCGGCAACGACCTCGACATCAAGCAACAGACACCGCCCGCAACTCCGATGAGCTCCAGCGACTGCGTCCGTGCGCCCCTTGCCAAGTCGTCGCCAGGTTGAGCATCAGCACGTCGTCGCGTTTCTGGTAAGCGTCTCCGACGACCCCCTAGCCATCTATAGCGCCGTGCCGCCGTAGCCAGAGCTCGCCACCGCCAGCACCGCCCAGCTTTGGTCGTTTGATCCAGAGCCATTGGATCTGGATCCAGCGTGCGAGATTAGTTCACTTAACGAACCGTTACGAGTAGATCTGGGCCGTGCAGATTATGTTGATCTAACGGCTCACAGGCACGATCCTGAGCGAAGCGGTACGGGCCAATTAGATTAAGACGCGTGGCAGTAGTTTAGATTTAAAAACTGGATTTGAATCTATTAGATGTTCAAATTTATTTTGGCTATAACTTTTGATTCCCACGTTAGAATTTGACAAATTTTATATCAATGGAATCAGGAGAGCAAGCCCTTTCTAAATATGCAATGTGTTTAATGTTTTGCTTCTGTTAAATGGTTTTATTTGCAGAAACTTGTGTAGGGCTAATTTGAATATATGAAATGTTTAGGAAATGATTTAGGGTTTAAATAAATGTTGTTTGACAAGTTTTTAACTCATTTATGAACCAGTACTGTAGACTTGCTTTGTTGGGTTTTAAAAATCATCACATATCATTTTGCATGCATACACATATATTTGATTGTATATGTTTTGTATGTGATTTGTTGCTATAATTCTGTGTAGATTTTGGTGCTAGTGATTGTGATTGTGAGGAGTGTAGCTACTCTCCAAACTACCAAGGCAAGTGGTACTTCATGAATATTTTTGTCCCTATGTTTTCTACTAAGCATTAGAAATATTTTGCTAGTCTTGCATGCTATATTTTGCTTATATGCCATGTTGGGAAATCCTAGTAGTTGTAGAATTGCTAGGAAATTTCTAAGTTAAGATGCTTATCTATGCCATGCTTAGCCTAGCTAGTAGCAACCAAGGGTTGGTGAATTATACATGCTATGATGAAAATATTTCTAAGTCTTTGGACTTGTGTTTTGCCTAATAAAACAACTAAGTTAATGAAACACCTGCGTGGAATGGAAGGAATGGTTTGTGTTGAGTGGTTACACAAGGCCAGGGGACTGGTGAACCTTGTGTATCTCACTTGTGAAAAGCCACCCAGGAACAAAGAGATTTTAGAGGCCAACTGTTGAGAAGCTTCTAGTGCAGCCACTTGGCAATATGGGCTCTGCCTGGATCATATAGGTTGCTAGAACTTAGCCATTTGGACAGTTGGTGGTAGTGGGAATGATAGGTTGGAGAGCGTCCATTTGGTCTAAGGGAAGGCTTCTGAAAGGTCCTGTCTTGGTGAAAATCAAGTCTGGTGGGGAAAGTGCACAACCTCTGCAGAAGGAAAAATCTAAGTACTTAGCCATGTCCCTGGAAAAGGACAACTTGAGCATCAAGACATGGAAGCTACCAAGAATCTCCTCATCCCAATTTCTAAATAAAAACTTGTGGGTGAACAAGGGTAAAGGACCTCAATGTCTATTGGTGGTTCCTTGGGAAAAGTTTTGACAAAGAAAAACTTAGTGATTTCAAATAATAGGCAAAACCTATTTTGAGCAAAGCAAGCCAAGCTACACTTAGCCAAATTGCATATAGTAACTAGTCCACCTAAATTATACTAAGGTATCACTTGCCAATACTATTCCAATGTATTGACCCACTGTGGCTGTAATTTGTGATGTTGCATGTTACTCTGATGAGGATTAGTTGTCATGAGTCTACACTCAACATGTTTGCCTGTGGCACATGAAGATGAAGACTTTTATTTATTTACTTATTCAAACTCTTGTACTAGGCCTGTGGCCTTGGTGTTGTAAAGACTATGTTTATCTCTGGAATGGCTGTAATAATGACCTTTGTATATGTGTACTTCATCTTAAACTGTGGATGCTAGCATTGATCCAAGGACTAGCATTGCAATCACAGGGATCCTTTTTCCTTTATAAAGGAGGGATCTTACAGATGGTATCAGAGCACTGTGTTGCCTGTAGGATTATGACCCTAGGATTGGAAACCACTAAGGAAAAATTTTCAGCAACTTCTACACTTGTCTATTCTTCTCGTAAACTTTTCTAATCTTCTTCTCATCTCTATTTGTAGATGAACTCCATCAACGAAGCCGTAAGGAAAGGATCACTCATGACAATGACCTTGGAGTGTGAGACAGAATTCCCCAAGGCTCTCAAGGACCTCATGGTTGCATTAGAGATACAAGGTGCAGCCGTGTACAAAGGTTTTCCTGTGATGGATGAAGGAGTTGAATACTGGTGGGTGAAACTTCACTTGTATAAAAACAAGGAAGACAACCACCAGGAAAAAGGATTCTGCATGTTCACCAATTCAGTGGTGCACACTACATTCTTTGAATCAGCAAGGGATGCAGCTTGGAAGACCATCAAAGAACTTGGTGATAGAGTCAAGTGCAGAATGCTCAACCTCCAAAATGACCTAAAGGAAGAGAAGAAACATACCCAAGAGTTGGAAGCTACCAACCAAACCTTAAGAGGAGACATTATAGACTTAGTGATGGAGTCATGTGAGCAAGATAGACTGATTGCTTCTAGAAACATTGTGTTAGCCAACAGATCCAGTGAGATAGGATTGTAATCGTACTTCGTTAGTTGGACCACCACTTATCACCTTATTTTCCAAATGTTGCTTTAAAATAAGTTGAACCTTGGTTGTTGTAATGGATCCATGTGTGCCATGACTTGTGTGTTTTGATTTCCAAGGATATGTATGTGATGTTTTGCCTTGTGTTTTATCTTGAATTGTTTTGTTCTAACTTTTTCTATCTTATAAATAGATGCCTACCGTTACCATCAGCACTGTTGAGGAGTTCCAGGGAACTCGCTTTGGTCCTCGTATTGTTGAGCTTACTACTTTGCTCAATCTCCCTCTTCCTACCATCATGGTGCTTCCCCTCACCAAGTTTGAGAGGAAAGACCTTTGGGGCTTCAAGGTCAACCAGCCCGGACGCCAGACAGAGCCTACCACGGAGGCCATCATCTTCAATCTCATGCATGATGACAAGGAGAGAGGCCTTGAGGTAGTCATGCAGGATCTGATAGGACGTCTGCTAGGGAGACCCTCCCGACAGGTTAGAGGTACTCACTTCCACGTCTTCCGTAGACGTGAGGATGGAGAGTCCATCGACTTCGAGGACGATTCGAGGGACACATCGGAGCCGATTCGTCTATACCTCCAGGACTTAGAGGCTCTCATTAGGCACGTAGACACTGACAGGACCAACGTCATGCTCAACAATGACGAACTCCAGGTGCAGCTTCGTGAGAAGGACAAGCTCTTCGCGGAGCAAGATGAGATAGTCAAGGAGATGGAGGCAAAGTTCGAGAGCCAGGACAGAAAGTTCAAGAGTCAGGAGAAGCGAGTCCAGGATAGTAACAAGAAGATCCGGGACATGACTGAAGAACTGCAGGCCAAGGACTTCGAGCTCGAGCATCAGCAGACGGTGATTGAGAGGCTTCGTTCCTAGAAGAGGGCTCTCAAAGCCAAGATAGAGACCTTGACCGCCAATGTCGAGGAATACAAGACCGCAATGGAGAATGCAGGTCTTACCTTTGTCGAGGAGGAAGTTGATGCCGAGGAGTAGATTTGACTACTCATTTATCATTTATTATCGTACTTGATGTTGAGAACTTGTTATTGACCATCCAACATGTGGATGGCTTGTTATTTGTGTGTGTTTTACTTTGCGAACTTATTATCTTGTTGTTAAACCTTTATCCTTTTTGTTGCTTGCTTTGTGTTTGTTTATGTGATGTATTGTGCATGAAAGCATCTATGGGTATCTCATTCTTATCTCTATTGAACAAACGACAGATGCCTCCCCGTCGTGCAAATCCCAACCCCAACAACAACAACATCACTCCAGAAATGCAACAAATGATGACAGCACAGACTCAGCTGATGCAAATGATGACGACGCTCATCCAGAACCAAAACAACAACAACAACAATAACAACAATAACAACAACAACAACCCACTGGGTTTTGAGATGCTTACCAGGTTCTTGAGATTGAGGCCAGCAAAGTTCTCAGGAACAACTGATCCCATGGTGGCCAATGATTGGCTACGCTCTGTGAACAAGGACTTGGTAACTGTGGGCTGTACTGATGCAGAAAAGGTCAGATTTGCAGCACATTTGCTGGAAGAGACCAGCCGCCACTTGGTGGGATAACTTCCAGATCACCACTCCCATAGAAGTTGTGACATGGGCTATCTCTGAGGATGGCTTTCGTACTGCTCATATCTCATCTAGAGTGATGAGTCTGAAAAAGAAAGAGTTCCATAATCTGAAGCAGCGCCACCGCAGCGTGGCTGAATATATTGAGGAGTTCAACAATCTGGCGCGATATGCACCGGATGAAGTTGACACTGATTCTAAGAGGAAAGAAAAGTTCCTCGAAGGGTTGAACGATGAGCTGAACCTGCAGTTGGATGTGGCATATGTTCCCACATACCAGTCTCTTTGTGATAAGGCTGCTATTTTGGAGAACAAAATGAAGCAAGTTGAGAGCAGGAAGAGAAAGCACTCGGACAAGCACATCTCAGGATCGTCTCACAAATGTTCCCATTATGATGACAACGGAAGCTCAGGATCCCACAAGCACGGGAAATTCAACAAGCACCACAACCACAACCGTCATGACAACAAGCATCATCGTGGTCATGAGAATGACAAGTACAAGAACCACAAGGGTGGATATAAGAGCCACCACAGTGGGAATGGAAGTGGCAGTGGAAGCCAGCCTGTCAAGAAGGACATTAGTCAGGTTGAATGCTTCAAGTGCAAGAAGATGGGGCATTATGCAAATGAATGCCCAGAAAAGAAAGTTGAAGGACCCAACAAGCCCAACCCTTTTTAGATGGGACAAGTTAACCACATCAATGTGGAGGAAGTCTATGAGGAGCCTGATGCTGTTGCTGGTAAGTTCAGACTCAATTCTATTACAGCATTTGTTCTTTTTGATACTGGAGCATCGCATTCATTCATATCAAAAGCATTTGTTGATAGAAATGGGTTTCCAACTGAAAACATCGGGTGTCCAATAAAAGTTAGTTCTCCAGGTGGAGATATGATAGTAAGTCTTGGATGCCGGGATCTAGTAATAGAGTTTGGAAAGCATAAGTTTCCAGTGAGTCTGATAATCCTAGATTCCCAAGGACTGGACGTAATATTGGGAATGGATTGGATGGCTAAGTATGAAGGAGTACTAGATTGTGCTAATCGTACTGTCGCACTCACAACCCCGGAAAGAAAACGGATTAAATTCAAGTCTAAGTTTGAATCAAAAGGGAGGAAGCTAAATTCTCTTAAGGGGGTTAGCATAGACAGTGTGCCAATTGTGAGTGAATATCCGGATGTGTTTCCGGAAGAATTGCCGGGGATGCCACCAGATAGAGATGTGGAGTTCCTTATTGATTTGCTACGGGGATCTGGACCAATAGCAAAGAGACCGTATAAGATGTCAGTTGATGAACTGAAAGAACTCAAGAAACAACTCGAAGAGCAGTTGCAGAAAGGATTTATTCAACCAAGTTCTTCATCTTGGGGAGCCCCAGTTTTGTTTGTGGAGAAGAAGGATAGAAGTCAAAGGTTATGCATAGATTACCGTTCACTCAATAAGGTAACTATTAAGAACAAATACCCTTTGCCTAGAATCAATGACTTGTTTGATCAGCTAGAAGGAGCTTGTGTGTTCTCAAAAATTGATCTCCGGTCAGGCTATTTTCAACTCAAGATAAGGGAGCAAGACATACCTAAAACAGCTTTCACTACAAGGTATGGATTGTATGAGTATACCGTGATGCCATTTGGTTTGACCAATGCTCCAGCATACTTTATGAATATGATGAACAAGGTGTTCATGGAATTCCTTGATAAGTTTGTTGTCGTTTTCATCGATGACATTTTAATCTACTCCCAGAGCAAAGAAGAGCATGAAGGACATTTATGTTTGATACTTGAGAAACTTAGAGAGCATAAACTGTATGCCAAATTCAGCAAGTGTGAATTCTGGTTGAATGAAGTTGGATTTCTTGGACATGTTATGACAAAAGATGGTGTAGCAGTTGATCCTGCTAAAGTTTCAGCTGTAACTGAATGGGAATCTCCCAAGTCAGTGAAGGAAGTTCGTAGTTTCCTTGGCTTAGCAGGTTACTACAGAAGGTTCATTGAGAATTTCTCCAAGGTTGCTAAGCCTATGACAGAATTGCTAAAGAAAGACAACAAATTTGCTTGGTCTGAAGGTTGTGAACTCAGTTTTCAGGAATTGAAGAAGAGACTTGTGACAGCACCAGTATTGTGTTTGCCAGACTTGGAAAAAGATTTCCAAGTATATTGTGATGCATCTCATCATGGTTTGGGTGCAGTACTTATGCAAGAAGGAAAAGTTGTGGCTTATGCCTCGAGACAACTCAAAACTCATGAAGTGAACTATCCTACTCATGATTTAGAGTTAGCCTCTGTTGTCCATGCACTCAAAACATGGAGACACTATCTTTTGGGAAAGCGATGTGAAGTGTTCACAGATCACAAGAGTTTGAAGTATATCTTCACCCAGAAGGAAATTAATATGAGACAAAGAAGATGGCTAGAACTCATCAAGGACTATGACTTAAGTTTGCAATACCATCCCGGTAAAGCAAATGTTGTAGCGGATGCCTTAAGCCGTAAGGTTTTTGTGAATGGCCTTACCAAAGGAGAATTGCCAGATGATTTGTGTGCCCAATTTAGAGATCTCAGATTGGAAATTGTGCCTGAAGGACATCTCATGTCTTTGGATGTTCAACCCACTTTGTTGGACAAGATCAAAGAAGCCTAGAAGATTGATAAGGAAATTGAAGAGATTAAAGAAAAGATTGGCAAAGTAAAAGCGAAAGGGTTCCATGAAGACGAACAGGGTACTTTATGGCATGGGAAACGTATCTGTGTTCCACAAGATCCGGAGCTTCGGAAACTGATTTTGCAAGAAGCACACAACTCACCGTATTCCATTCATCCGGGTAACACCAAAATGTACATGGATATGAAGGAAAGATTTTGGTGGAATAATCTCAAGAAGGACATCGCCGAACATATTGCTTTGTGTGATGTGTGTAGTGAGTGAAAGCGGAACATCATAAACCAGCCGGTTTGCTTCAACCACTACCTATTCCTGATTGGAAGTGGGACAAGATTGGTATGGATTTCATTACCGGATTACCAAGGACCCGGTCAGTATATGATTCTATTTGGGTAGTAGTGGATCACCTAACTAAAGTAGCTCATTTCATACCCGTGAAGACAACCTATACAAGTGCTAAGTTGTCTAAGATCTACATGAGTAGAATTGTATGTCTACATGGAGTGCCAAAGAGCATTGTGTCTGATAGGGGAACTCAATTCACATCCCATTTTTGGAGACAGCTACATGAGTCATTGGGAACAAGGTTGGAATTCAGCACTGCTTTTCATCCTCAAACTAATGGGCAAACAGAAAGGACTAATCAGATTCTTGAAGACATGTTGAGGGCATGTGCCCTAGACTATGGAGCCAGTTGGGATGAAAGTCTGCCTTACGCAGAATTTTCGTCTAACAACAGCTATCAAGCCAGCATTGAGATGGCACCATTTGAGTTTCTCTACGGGAGAAACTGTACCACCCCATTGTTATGGAATGGTGTGGGAGAAAGAAATTTGTTCGGACCAGAACTTATCAAAGAAGCCGAAGAGAAGGTCAAGTTGGTTAAAGACAGATTGAAGATAGCATAGTCCCGACAGAAAAGCTACGCGGATCCTAAGCGTAGAGAAGTCACCTACGAAGTTGGTGATAGAGCTTATCTTAGAGTGTCACCACTTCGTGGAGTGAAGAGGTTCAGAGTCAAAGGAAAGTTGGCCCCAAGATATGTGGGACCATTCAAGATTCTGAGTCGTAAAGGAGAAGTGGCCTATGAAATTGAACTGCCAGAGTCTCTGTCAGCTGTCCATAATGTGTTTCATGTGAGTCAACTTAAGAAATGTCATCCAGAAATGGAAGAAACTTCTTTGAAGGATACTATACCTTTGGAAGAGGTTCAGTTGGAGAGTGATCTCACTTATGAATAGAAGCCTATCAAGATTCTTGAGACTGCAGAAAGAGTCACACGGACTAAGACTATCAAGTTTTGCAAAGTGCAGTGGAACCATCATTCTGAAGAAGCAACATGGGAAAGGGAAGATGATCTTCGGAAAGACCACCCTCACCTATTTGCTAGACAATCCGAATCTCGAGGGTGAGATTCACCTTAAGGGGTTAGATTTGTAACATCCCTAAAATCATGTTTCAAACTCATGCATATCATCCATGCATCCATGATCATTTAGGATTTCATTTCAAAAATCATTTCAAAAACAGGAGCATTGTTGCTCAATATTTTATGTAAGTTTACTCAAGCCCTTGTGCTACTTGTTTTGAGAAAGGTACTGTTAACCATTTAGTATTGTTTAGAATCCAAACTCAAGTGCTTTCAAAAACTTGAGCAAAGTCTCAATGAAAAATATGAAATAAAACCAATTCTATGCCTATTATCACACCTCATAAAGGCATGGTTTTATTTTATTTTCAAAAGACCCAAGTGTGTTTGAGTGAATAGATGTGTTTGACACTTATTTGAGTACAAGATTTATTGTACAAAAATCCTGAAAAGTTTTGGAATCAAATAGATTTGAATTGAAGTTTGGAAACCATTTTAGAAAAGCAAACAGAAAAAGAAAAAGCTTAACAGAGAAAAAAATTAAGCCTTCAGTCGAATCTAGCCCAACTGGCCCAGCTAGGCCCAGCACCCCCACCCTGCAAACCGTTTTCCTTCACTCGCCCCCGCACCCACTGAGTGACTGACAGGCAGGACCCACTCCCCCTCTGTTTCTCTCGCTGACAGCCAAGGCCCACATGGCGTCGTCGTCTCCACCCTCACCGCGACGTGTTCTTCCCCAAATCACGCCATGCGTTACCTGGTTGATTCGCTCGTCAGTTCATGTTGATTGCAGGAGTAATTCACGCCCCCGCCTAGCCTACTTAAACCCCCTCTGCCCCCTCTCCATTTCCCCCAACCTCCGAGCACCAAGCGCCCCCAGGCTGCCCGCATTCATCCTTGCACCGCCACAGACAGAGAGCACTCCGGCGACCGATTCCGGTGAGCCTCGTGCGCCCCTCTCCCTCTGGTTCTTGCAGACAGCCTCGCCACTTCATTGTGCATCTGCTAACACCCCTGGTTTGCCTGCTCGTGACCCAGGACGCCGTCTTCGTTCACACCCGCAACCACCAGAGCCGTCGCTCGACTCCGACGAGCAATAGCGGTAAGAATCGAGCGCCCCTTGCCTTCCCTTTGGTACTGTCCTGTTCGCCAGACCCTTGCGCGTCTCCTAAACCCTCTGGCTTATGCTAGGTCGACGCAGAGCCTCGGCAACGACCTCGACATCAAGCAACAGACGCCGCCCGCAACTCCGACGAGCTCCAGCGACTGCGTCCGTGCGCCACTTGCCAAGCCGTCGCCAGGTTGAGCATCAGCATGTCGTCGCATTTCTGGTAAGAGTCTCCGACGACCTCCTAGCCATCTGTAGCGCCGCGCCGCCGTAGGCAGAGCTCGCCGCCGCCAGTAGCCACCGCCAGCGCCGCCCAGCTTTGGTCGTTTGATCCAGAGCCATTGGATCTGGATCCAGCGTGCGAGATTAGTTCACTTAACGAACCGTTACGAGTAGATCTGGGCCGTGCAGATTATGTTGATCTAACGGCTCACAGGCATGATCCTGAGCGAAGCGGTACGGGCCAATTAGATTAATATGCGTGGCAGTAGTTTAGATTTAAAAACTGGATTTGAATCTATTAGATGTTCAAATTTATTTTGGCTATAACTTTTGATTCCCACATTAGAATTTGACAAATTTTATATCAATGGAATCAGGAGAGCAAGCCCTTTCTAAATATGCAATGTGTTTAATGTTTTGCTTCTGTTAAAATGGTTTTATTTGCAGAAACTTGTGTAGGGATAATTTGAGTATATGAAATGTTCAGGAAATGATTTAGGGTTTAAATAAATGTTGTTTGACAAGTTTTTAACTCGTTTATGAACCAGTACTGTAGACTTGCTTTGTTGGGTTTTAAAAATCATCACATATCATTTTGCATGCATACACATATTTTTGATTGTATATGTTTTGTATGTGATTTGTTGCTATAATTCTGTGTAGATTGGTGCTAGTGATTGTGATTGTGAGGAGTGTAGCTACTCTCCAAACTACCAAGGCAAGTGGTACTTCATGAATATTTTTGTCCCTGTGTTTTCTACTAAGCATTAGAAATATTTTGCTAGTCTTGCATGCTATATCTTGCTTATATGCCATGTTGGGAAATCCTAGTAGTTGTAGAATTGCTAGGAAATTTCTAAGTTAAGATGCTTATCTATGCCATGCTTAGCCTAGCTAGTAGAAACCAAGGGTTGGTGAATTATACATGCTATGATGAAAATATTTCTAAGTCTTTGGACTTGTGTTTTGCCTAATAAAACAACTAAGTTAATGAAACACCTGCGTGGAATGGAAGGAATGGTTTGTGTTGAGTGGTTACACAAGGCCAGGGGACTGGTGAACCTTGTGTATCTCACTTGTGGAAAGCCACCCAGGCACAAAGAGATTTTAGAGGCCAAGTGTTGAGAAGCTTCTAGTGCAGCCACTTGGCAATATGGGCTCTGCCTGGATCATATAGGTTGCTAGAACTTAGCCATTTGGACAGTTGGTGGTAGTGGGAATGATAGGTTGGAGCGCGTCCATTTGGTCTAAGGGAAGGCTTCTGAAAGGTCCTGTCTTGGTGAAAATCAAGTTTGGTGGGGAAAGTGCACAACCTCTGCAGAAGGAAAAATCTAAGTACTTAGCCATGTCCCTGGAAAAGGACAACTTGAGCATCAAGACATGGAAGCTACCAAGAATCTCCTCATCCCAATTTCTAAATAAAAACTTGTGGGTGAACAAGGGTAAAGGACCTCAATGTCTATTGGTGGTTCCTTGGGAAAAGTTTTGACAAAGAAAAACTTAGTGATTTCAACTAATAGGCAAAACCTATTTTGAGCAAAGCAAGCCAAGCTACACTTAGCCAAATTGCATATAGTAACTAGTCCACCTAAATTATACTAAGGTATCACTTGCCAATACTATTCCAATGTATTGACCCACTGTGGCTGTAATTTGTGATGTTGCAGGTTACTCTGATGAGGATTAGGTGTCATGAGTCTACACTCAACATGTTTGCCTGTGGCACATGAAGATGAAGACTTTTATTTATTTACTTATTCAAACTCTTGTACTAGGCCTGTGGCCTTGGAGTTCTAAAGACTATGTTTATCTCTGGAATGGCTGTAATAATGAACTTTGTATATGTGTACTTCATCTTAAACTGTGGATGCTAGCATTGATCCAAGGACTAGCATTGCAATCACAGGGATCCTTTTTTCCTTTATAAAGGAGGGATCTTACAGATGGTATCAGAGCACTGTGTTGCCTGTAGGATTATGACCCTAGGATTGGAAACCACTAAGGAAAATTTTTCAGCAACTTCTATACTTGTGTATTCTTCTCGTAAACTTTTCTAATCTTCTTCTCATCTCTATTTGTAGATGAACTCCATCAACGAAGCCGTAAGGAAAGGATCACTCATGACAATGACCTTGGAGTGTGAGACAGAATTCCCCAAGGCTCTCAAGGACCTCATGGTTGCATTAGAGATACAAGGTGCAGCCGTGTACAAAGGTTTTCCTGTGATGGATGAAGGAGTTGAATACTGGTGGGTGAAACTTCACTTGTATAAAAACAAGGAAGACAACCACCAGGAAAAAGGATTCTGCATGTTCACCAATTCAGTGGTGCACACTACATTCTTTGAATCAGCAAGGGATGCAGCTTGGAAGACCATCAAAGAACTTGGTGATAGAGTCAAGTGCAGAATGCTCAACCTCCAAAATGACCTAAAGGAAGAGAAGAAACATACCCAAGAGTTGGAAGCTACCAACCAAACCTTAAGAGGAGACATTATAGACTTAGTGATGGAGTCATGTGAGCAAGATAGACTGATTGCTTCTAGAAACATTGTGTTAGCCAACAGATCCAGTGAGATAGGATTGTAATCGTACTTCGTTAGTTGGACCACCACTTATCACCTTATTTTCCAAATGTTGCTTTAAAATAAGTTGAACCTTGGTTGTTGTAATGGATCCATGTGTGCCATGACTTGTGTGTTTTGATTTCCAAGGATATGTATGTGATGTTTTGCCTTGTGTTTTATCTTGAATTGTGTTGTTCTAACTTTTTCTATCTTATAAATAGATGCCTACCGTTACCATCAGCACTGTTGAGGAGTTCTAGGGAACTCGCTTTGGTCCTCGTATTGTTGAGCTTACTACTTTGCTCAATCTCCCTCTTCCTACCATCATGGTGCTTCCCCTCACCAAGTTTGAGAGGAAAGACCTTTGGGGCTTCAAGGTCAACCAGCCCGGACGCCAGACAGAGCCTACCACGGAGGCCATCATCTTCAATCTCATGCATGATGACAAGGAGAGAGGCCTTGAGGTAGTCATGCAGGATCTGATAGGACGTCTGCTAGGGAGACCCTCCCGACAGGTTAGAGGTACTCACTTCCACGTCTTCGGTAGACGTGAGGATGGAGAGTCCATCGACTTCGAGGACGATTCGAGGGACACAGCGGAGCCGATTCGTCTATACCTCCAGGACTTAGAGGCTCTCATTAGGCACGTAGACACTGACAGGACCAACGTCATGCTCAACAATGACGAACTCCAGGTGCAGCTTCGTGAGAAGGACAAGCTCTTCGCGGAGCAAGATGAGATAGTCAAGGAGATGGAGGCAAAGTTCGAGAGCCAGGACAGAAAGTTCAAGAGTCAGGAGAAGCGAGTCCAGGATAGTAACATGAAGATCCGGGACATGACTGAAGAACTGCAGGCCAAGGACTTCGAGCTCGAGCATCAGCAGACGGTGATTGAGAGGCTTCGTTCCCAGAAGAGGGCTCTCAAAGCCAAGATAGAGACCTTGACCGCCAATGTCGAGGAATACAAGACCGCAATGGAGAATGCAGGTCTTACCTTTGTCGAGGAGGAAGTTGATGCCGAGGAGTAGATTTGACTACTCATTTATCATTTATTATCATACTTGATGTTGAGAACTTGTTATTGACCATCCAACATGTGGATGGCTTGTTATTTGTGTGTGTTTTACTTTGCGAACTTATTATCTTGTTGTTGAACCTTTATCCTTTTTGTTGCTTGCTTTGTGTTTGTTTATGTGATGTATTGTGCATGAAAGCATCTATGGGTATCTCATTCTTATCTCTATTGAACAAACCACAGATGCCTCCCCGTCATGCAAATCCCAACCCCAACAACAACAACATCACTCTAGAAATGCAACAAATGATGACAGCACAGACTCAGCTGATGCAAATGATGACGACGCTCATCTAGAACCAAAACAACAACAACAATAACAACAATAACAACAACAACAACCCACCGGGTTTTGACATGCTTACCAGGTTCTTGAGATTGAGGCCAGCAAAGTTCTCAGGAACAACTGATCCCATGGTGGCCAATGATTGGCTACGCTCTGTGAACAAGGACTTGGTAACTGTGGGCTGTACTGATGCAGAAAAGGTCAGATTTGCAGCACATTTGCTGGAAGGACCAGCCGCCACTTGGTGGGATAACTCCAGATCACCACTCCCATAGAAGATGTGACATGGGCTATCTTTGAGGATGGCTTTCGTACTGCTCATATCTCATCTAGAGTGATGAGTCTGAAAAAGAAAGAGTTCCTTAATCTGAAGCAGCGCCACCGCAGCGTGGCTGAATATATTGAGGAGTTCAACAATCTGGCGCGATATGCACCGGATGAAGTTGATACTGATTCTAAGAGGAAAGAAAAGTTCCTCGAAGGGTTGAACGATGAGCTGAACCTGCAGTTGGATGTGGCATATGTTCCCACATACCAGTCTCTTTGTGATAAGGCTGCTATTTTGGAGAACAAAATGAAGCAAGTTGAGAGCAGGAAGAGAAAGCACTCGGACAAGCACATCTCAGGATCGTCTCACAAATGTTCCCATTATGATGACAGCGGAAGCTCAAGATCCCACAAGCACGGGAAATTCAACAAGCACCACAACCACAACCGTCATGACAACAAGCATCATCGTGGTCATGAGAATGACAAGTACAAGAACCACAAGGGTGGATATAAGAGCCACCACAGTGGGAATGGAAGTGGCAGTGGAAGCCAGCCTGTCAAGAAGGACATTAGTCAGGTTGAATGCTTCAAGTGCAAGAAGATGGGGCATTATGCAAATGAATGCCCAGAAAAGAAAGTTGAAGGACCCAACAAGCCCAACCCTTTTCAGAAGGGACAAGTTAACCACATCAATGTGGAGGAAGTCTATGAGGAGCCTGATGCTGTTGCTGGTAAGTTCAGACTCAATTCTATTCCAGCATTTGTTCTTTTTGATACTGGAGCATCGCATTCATTCATATCAAAAGCATTTGTTGATAGAAATGGGTTTCCAACTGAAAACATCGGGTGTCCAATAAAAGTTAGTTCTCCAGGTGGAGATATGATAGTAAGTCTTGGATGCCGGGATCTAGTAATAGAGTTTGGAAAGCATAAGTTTCCAGTGAGTCTGATAACCCTAGATTCCCAAGGACTGGACGTAATATTGGGAATGGATTGGATGGCTAAGTATGAAGGAGTACTAGATTGTGCTAATCGTACTGTCGCACTCACATCCCCGGAAAGAAAACGGATTAAATTCAAGTCTAAGTTTGAATCAAAAGGGAGTAAGCTAAATTCTCTTAAGGGGGTTAGCATAGACAGTGTGCCAATTGTGAGTGAATATCCGGATGTGTTTCCGGAAGAATTGCCGGGGATGCCACCAGATAGAGATGTGGAGTTCCTTATTGATTTGCTACGGGGATCTGGACCAATAGCAAAGAGACCGTATAAGATGTCAGTTGATGAACTGAAAGAACTCAAGAAACAACTCGAAGAGCAGTTGCAGAAAGGATTTATTCAACCAAGTTCTTCATCTTGGGGAGCCCCAGTTTTGTTTGTGGAGAAGAAGGATAGAAGTCAAAGGTTATGCATAGATTACCGTTCACTCAATAAGGTAACTATTAAGAACAAATACCCTTTGCCTAGAATCAATGACTTGTTTGATCAGCTAGAAGGAGCTTGTGTGTTCTCAAAGATTGATCTCCGGTCAGGCTATTTTCAACTCAAGATAAGGGAGCAAGACATACCTAAAACAGCTTTCACTACAAGGTATGGATTGTATGAGTATACCGTGATGCCATTTGGTTTGACCAATGCTCCAACATACTTTATGAATATGATGAACAAGGTGTTCATGGAATTCCTTGATAAGTTTGTTGTCGTTTTCATCGATGACATTTTAATCTACTCCCAGAGCAAAGAAGAGCATGAAGGACATTTACGTTTGATACTTGAGAAACTTAGAGAGCATAAACTGTATGCCAAATTCAGCAAGTGTGAATTCTGGTTGAATGAAGTTGGATTTATTCGACATGTTATGACAAAAGATGGTGTAGCAGTTGATCCTGCTAAAGTTTCAGCTGTAACTGAATGGGAATCTCCCAAGTCAGTGAAGGAAGTTCGTAGTTTCCTTGGCTTAGCAGGTTACTACAGAAGGTTCATTGAGAATTTCTCCAAGGTTGCTAAGCCTATGACAGAATTGCTAAAGAAAGACAACAAATTTGCTTGGTCTGAAGGTTGTGAACTCAGTTTTCAGGAATTGAAGAAGAGACTTGTGACAGCACCAGTATTGTGTTTGCCAGACTTGGAAAAAGATTTCCAAGTATATTGTGATGCATCTCATCATGGTTTGGGTGCAGTACTTATGCAAGAAGGAAAAGTTGTGGCTTATGCCTCGAGACAACTCAAAACTCATGAAGTGAACTATCCTACTCATGATTTAGAGTTAGCCTCTGTTGTCCATGCACTCAAAACATGGAGACACTATCTTTTGGGAAAGCGATGTGAAGTGTTCACAGATCACAAGAGTTTGAAGTATATCTTCACCCAGAAGGAAATTAATATGAGACAAAGAAGATGGCTAGAACTCATCAAGGACTATGACTTAAGTTTGCAATACCATCCCGGTAAAGCAAATGTTGTAGCGGATGCCTTAAGCCGTAAGGTTTTTGTGAATGGCCTTACCAAAGGAGAATTGCCAGATGATTTGTGTGCCCAATTTAGAGATCTCAGATTGGAAATTGTGCCTGAAGGACATCTCATGTATTTGGATGTTCAACCCACTTTGTTGGACAAGATCAAAGAAGCCCAGAAGATTGATAAGGAAATTGAAGAGATTAAAGAAAAGATTGGCAAAGGAAAAGCCAAAGGGTTCCATGAAGACGAACAGGGTACTTTATGGCATGGGAAACGTATCTGTGTTCCACAAGATCCGGAGCTTCGGGAACTGATTTTGCAAGAAGCACACAACTCACCGTATTCCATTCATCCGGGTAACACCAAAATGTACATGGATATGAAGGAAACATTTTGGTGGAATAATCTCAAGAAGGACATTGCCGAACATATTGCTTTGTGTGATGTGTGTAGTAGAGTGAAAGCGGAACATCATAAACTAGCCGGTTTGCTTCAACCACTACCTATTCCTGATTGGAAGTGGGACAAGATTGGTATGGATTTCATTACCGGATTACCAAGGACCCGGTCAGTATATGATTCTATTTGGGTAGTAGTGGATCGCCTAACTAAAGTAGCTCATTTCATACCCGTGAAGACAACCTATACAAGTGCTAAGTTGGCTAAGATCTACATGAGTAGAATTGTATGTCTACATGGAGTGCCAAAGAGAATTGTGTCTGATAGGGGAACTCAATTCACATCCCATTTTTGGAGACAGCTACATGAGTCATTGGGAACAAGGTTGGAATTCAGCACTGCTTTTCATCCTCAAACTGATGGGCAAACAGAAAGGACTAATCGGATTCTTGAAGACATGTTGAGGGCATGTGCCCTAGACTATGGAGCCAGTTGGGATGAAAGTCTGCCTTATGCAGAATTTTCGTATAACAACAGCTATCAAGCCAGCATTGAGATGGCACCATTTGAGTTTCTCTACGGGAGAAACTGTACCAACCCCATTGTTATGGAATGGTGTGGGAGAAAGAAGTTTGTTCGGACCAGAACTTATCAAAGAAGCCGAAGAGAAGGTCAAGTTGGTTAAAGACAGATTGAAGATAGCACAGTCCCGACAGAAAAGCTACGCAGATCCTAAGCGTAGAGAAGTCACCTACGAAGTTGGTGATAGAGCTTATCTTAGAGTGTCACCACTTCGTGGAGTGAAGAGGTTCGGAGTCAAAGGAAAGTTGGCCCCAAGATATGTGGGACCATTCAAGATTCTGAGTCGTAAAGGAGAAGTGGCCTATGAAATTGAACTGCCAGAGTCTCTGTCAGCTGTCCATAATGTGTTTCATGTGAGTCAACTTAAGAAATGTCATCCAGAAATGGAAGAAACTTCTTTGAAGGATACTATACCTTTGGAAGAGGTTCAGTTGGAGAGTGATCTCACTTATGAAGAGAAGCCTATCAAGATTCTTGAGACTGCAGAAAGAGTCACACGGACTAAGACTATCAAGTTTTGCAAAGTGCAGTGGAACCATCATTCTGAAGAAGAAGCAACATGGGAAAGGGAAGATGATCTTCGGAAAGACCACCCTCACCTATTTGCTAGCCAATCCGAATCTCGAGGGCGAGATTCACCTTAAGGGGGTTAGATTTGTAACATCCCTAAAATCATGTTTCAAACTCATGCATATCATCCATGCATCCATGATCATTTAGGATTTCATTTCAAAAACAGGAGCATTGTTGCTCAATATTTTATGTAAGTTTACTCAAGCCCTTGTGCTACTTGTTTTGAGAAAGGTAATGTTAACCATTCAGTATTGTTTAGAATCCAAACTCAAGTGCTTTCAAAAACTTGAGCAAAGTCTCAATGCAAAATATGAAATAAAACCAATTCTATGCCTATTATCACACCTCATAAAGGCATGGTTTTATTTTATTTTCAAAAGACCCAAGTGTGTTTGAGTGAACAGATGTGTTTGACACTTATTTGAGTACAAGATTTATTGTACAAAAATCCTGAAAAGTTTTGGAATCAAACAGATTTGAATTGAAGTTTGGAAACCATTTTAGAAAAGCAAACAGAAAAAGAAAAAGCTGAACAGAGAAACAAATTAAGCCTTCAGTCGAATCTGGCCCAACTGGCCCAGCTAAGCCCAGCACCCCCACCCCGCGAACCGTTTTCCTTCACTCGCCCCCGCACCTGCTGAGTGACTGACAGGCAGGACCCACTTCCCCTCTGTTTCTCTCGCTGATAGCCAAGGCCCACACGGCGTCGTCGTCTCCACCCTCACCGTGACGTGTTCTTCCCCAAATCACGCCATGCGTTACCTGGTTGATTCGCTCGTCAATTCGTGTTGATTGTAGGAGTAATTCACGCCCCCGCCTAGCCTACTTAAACCCCCTCTCCATTTCCCCCCAACCTCCGAGCACCAAGCGCCCCCAGGCTGCCCGCATTCAGCCTTGCACCGCCGCAGACAGAGAGCACTCCGGCGACCGATTCCGGTGAGCCTCGTGCGCCCCTCTCCCTCTGGTTCTTGCAGACAGCCTCGCCACTTCATTGTGCATCTGCTAACACCCCTGGTTTGCCTGCTCGTGACCCAGGACGCCGTCTTCGTTCACGCCCGCAACCACCGGAGCCGCCGCTCGACTCCGACGAGCAATAGCGGTAAGAATCGAGCGCCCCTTTCCTTCCCTTTGGTACTGTCCTGTTCGCCAGACCCTTGCGCGTCTCCTAAACCCTCTGGATTATGCTAGGTCGACGCAGATCCTCGGCAACGACCTCGACATCAAGCAACAGACGCCGCCCGCAACTCCGACAAGATCCAGCGACTGCGTCCGTGCGCCACTTGCCAAGCCGTCGCCAGTTTGAGCATCAGCACGTCGTCGCGTTTCTGGTAAGCGTCTCCGACGACCCCCTATCCATCTGTAGCGCCGCGCCGCCGTAGGCAGAGCTCGCCGCCGCCAAAAGCTACCGCCAGTGCCGCCCAGCTTTGGTCGTTTGATCCAGAGCCATTGGATCTGGATCCAGCGTGCGAGATTAGTTCACTTAACGAACCATTACGAGTAGATCTGGGCCGTGCAGATTATGTTGATCTAACGTCTCACAGGCATGATCCTGAGCGAAGCGGTACGGGCCAATTAGATTAAGACGCGTGGCAGTAGTTTAGATTTAAAAACTGGATTTGAATCTATTAGATGTTCAAATTTATTTTGGCTATAACTTTTGATTCCCACGTTAGAATTTGACAAATTTTATATCAATGGAATCAGGAGAGCAAGCCCTTTCTAAATATGCAATGTGTTTAATGTTTTGCTTCTGTTAAAATGGTTTTATTTGCAGAAACTTGTGTAGGGCTAATTTGAGTATATGAAATGTTTAGGAAATGATTTAGGGTTTAAATAAATGTTGTTTGACAAGTTTTTAACTCGTTTATGAACCAGTACTGTAGACTTGCTTTGTTGGGTTTTAAAAATCATCACATATCATTTTGCATGCATACACATATTTTTGATTGTATATGTTTTGTATGTGATTTGTTGCTATAATTCTGTGTAGATTTTGGTGCTAGTGATTGTGATTGTGAGGAGTGTAGCTACTCTCCAAACTACCAAGGCAAGTGGTACTTCATGAATATTTTTGTCCCTATGTTTTCTACTAAGCATTAGAAATATTTTGCTAGTCTTGCATGCTATATTTTGCTTATATGCCATGTTGGGAAATCCTAGTAGTTGTAGAATTGCTAGGAAATTTCTAAGTTAAGATGCTTATCTATGCCATGCTTAGCCTAGCTAGTAGCAACCAAGGGTTGGTGTATTATACATGTTATGATGAAAATATTTCTAAGTCTTTGGACTTGTGTTTTGCCTAATAAAACAACTAAGTTAATGAAACACCTGGGTGGAATGGAAGGAATGGTTTGTGTTGAGTGGTTACACAAGGCCAGGGGACTGGTGAACCTTGTGTATCTCACTTGTGGAAAGCCACCCAGGAACAAAGAGATTTTAGAGGCCAAGTGTTGAGAAGCTTCTAGTGCAGCCACTTGGCAATATGGGCTCTGCCTGGATCATATAGGTTGCTAGAACTTAGCCATTTGGACAGTTGGTGGTAGTGGGAATGATAGGTTGGAGCGCGTCCATTTGGTCTAAGGGAAGGCTTCTGAAAGGTCATGTCTTGGTGAAAATAAAGTCTGGTGGGGAAAGTGCATAACCTCTGCAGAAGGAAAAATCTAAGTACTTAGCCATGTCCCTGGAAAAGGACAACTTGAGCATCAAGACATGGAAGCTATCAAGAATCTCCTCATCCCAATTTCTAAATAAAAACTTGTGAGTGAACAAGGGTAAAGGACCTCAATGTCTATTGGTGGTTCCTTGGGAAAAGTTTTGACAAAGAAAAACTTAGTGATTTCAACTAATAGGCAAAAACTATTTTGAGCAAAGCAATCCAAGCTACACTTAGCCAAATTGCATATAGTAACTAGTCCACCTAAATTATACTAAGGTATCACTTGCCAATACTATTCCAATGTATTGACCCACTGTGGCTGTAACTTGTGATGTTGCAGGTTACTCTGATGAGGATTAGGTGTCATGAGTCTACACTAAACATGTTTGCCTGTGGCACATGAAGATGAAGACTTTTATTTATTTACTTATTCAAACTCTTGTACTAGGCCTGTGGCCTTGGAGTTGTAAAGACTATGTTTATCTCTGGAATGGCTGTAATAATGACCTTTGTATCTGTGTACTTCATCTTAAACTGTGGATGCTAGCATTGATCCAGGGACTAGCATTGCAATCACAGGGATCCTTTTTCCTTTATAAAGGATGGATCTTACACAAAAAGAGCTTCCAAAAATTATGATACTTGTTAGCTTTTAGCCCTCATTACCCCTATTATAAGCATCTTGAAGTGATTAATGTTAAAGTGAACAAAGATGGAGTATATGCTTGACGAAGTATAAGTTGGCAATCTCAAGTCCCTTGAATACGAGGGCCACACCTCATGCTACTCAACTTTGGTCACCTGTAAGTTCTTGTCATTGTAAGTATTTGCATATCATTGAGAACCGCCAATGGGCTACCCCTTGCACATGGTACAGAAGCTTTCCCATAACCAAAATGACAAGGCAAGCAGACAATGAGCATCTCAACAATCTTCTTATTTACCATGGGAATATGGTGCTTTTTTCTCGCTTTCCTCTTTTATCAATGTGTCTCTTTTTTATAAGAAGAATGCTTCATAGATGTCACTATGGTGATGCTGCAAGTTTCCACCATGATTAGGCATGGCTTAGGATAGCGGCCCAGGCATTTCTCTAACACATAATACAAACTCCATGGACTTACAAGCTCCCTCTTTATTTCACACCGGTGGCATCCATAGACAAAAGAGCGTGATATCAACTGAGTACAAAGTACAAGTGCAATGTTGAAAACGTTCCCCGTGACAGCATGGTTCTGCTAATTCCAACGTATAAGTGCAATCATATACAACATAGATGACACAATGGTTCAATTTTATTAGGGGCAAAGAATATAAAGTGTGTCATCAAGTTTGTGAGGGCTTTAATCACTAAGTTTTCACATGACAAAATAATTTTTAATGGGAAGATAGCTGAAAACAAGAATATACTTGGAATGGTGTAACACACCATGCATAGGAGTTTATAGTGGAAACTTTGGAATAACTTGGTTTCTTGGGAGTTGGAAGCATGACTAGAGCTTACTCATACAAGTGGAGGCTAGCAAAAGACTGGGAGCAACAAACTAAGAGAGCATAATGGCCATAATCAAAGCATAGAGTGTTACTACAAGTCAAGTACTAAATGATCATAGAGGCTATGGTGACTTATCATAGTCATAACATGGTGTGAGCATGTGCTAAGTCAACCCAAACAAAGCATCAAAGGAGAATACCGCCATACTATGCTTTTGTATGCTAAAACAACGCATGATTCCTTCAAGGCACATTAAGCACTCCTAATTGTTTGGAACAAGACATGCTACAACAATAATCACTAAGCATAAGGTCAAAACAACACCTAGCATATCATGCTAAAGTCTAAGTCGCAGTCAAAACAAGCTCCCTTTTGTACCTACAAGCAAGAACTTGCTACTCTTTTCCAACACTAATCAACCTATTTGAAACAACTCACAAAGATAATAATCAATAAATACCAGTGAGATTGTCTCACAAATCCACAAAGAAGAACTAAAAATTTCTAAGCTGAAAGCACAAGAAAACTAGGGCTGAACGCAGTGCTAGCAAAAGTGAACACTCACAAAACAATAAGAGTAAAAACTAGAGTGTTCTAGGCAATGGAAACAGAGTGTGTATCTCTCCAAAAGAAGTGTGGTGTAACCAACCAACTTACTCAAGAAAACTAAGCAAACTAAAACCAAAAACAAAAACTAAGACGCTCCAAGAACAACACAACAATGCATGAAACAATAAAAACAAAGTGTCTAGAAAGACCTGAGATTTTTATTGATGAAGAAGGGGATGCCTTGGGCATCCCCAAGCTTTGACGCTTGTACCTCTTAGATATTTCTTGGGGTGACACCATGTGGCATCCCCAATCTTGAGCTGTTGTCCATTCTTCATCTCATTGCATCATTCTCTCTCTACACCTGAAATTTTTTCTTCATACAAAACTTCACACAATATTCATTAGCAACATTAGTGTATTCAAAAGATATTAGACCTCTAGCAAAGCTTTGGAACAGCAAGGCTTTTCACTAAAATACAAGCTACTGTAGTAAATCCTTCAAAAATCTCAATTCACCTAAAGAGAACTCAAAAAGGAATCAATAAGAAGCAAATGCAAATAATGGCAGAAATCTGTCAAAACAGACCAGCAGGTAGAAACCGATTTTTTTGAACATCTTCTGTTTCTAAAATCAAAACGTGTTGAACTAACGAAAGTTAGCTAACATACTGGGGGATTTATTCGTAAATTTTCAGCTCTATCCTACTTACAGAGACTCCTCACAAATTTTTATGGTGGAGGACAGAAATCTGTTTCGGGACAGCAACTCCCCAAATCTTACTTCCCTCTCATTGGAGGTAATTTTTGGCACAAAAAGCAAACAAAAAGGATAAGGAGAGGTCATTACTGAAGTAGTAACTTCCAAGACTCAAGAAAATTCTTGGGTTATCTTCCAACAAGTACTTTTCTTTAACGCCTTTAAGTTAGGCTTGATAGCTTGAGAAGATGCTCACATAAGAAATATCAATTGAAGTAAAAGAGAGCATCAAGAAGCAAATTCAAAGAACATTTAAGTCTAACCCACTTCCTATGCATAGTAATCTTGTAAAGAAACAAGGCATGAAATCACAAAGCAACAAGCATAGGAAAGCAAAACAAATGCAACTTCAAAATTTTCAACGTAAAGAGGGGAAACTTAATATTTTTGAGATGCATAAGATCATGTTTCCCTCTCTCATAATAACTTTCAGTAGCATCATGAATAAAATTAACAATATAACTATCACATAAAACATTCTTATCATGAGCCACATGCATAAAATGATTATTACTCTCCACATAAGCATAATCATTCTTATTAATTGTAGTGGGAGAAAATTCAACAAAATAGCTATCATTGTTATTCTCATCACCATAATCATCAAATATAGGAGGAAGATTGTAATCATAATTAATTTTCTCCTCAATTGTAGGTGGACTGAAAATATCATACTCATCATTGTAATCATCATAAATTGGAGGTTTGGTATCATCATAAGCAATATAATAGCTATCTTCCAAAGCTGGGGGACTAAAAAGAGCATTTTCATCAAAACTAGCTTCCCCAAGCTTAGACTTTTCCATAGCATTAGCAACATTGGTGTCCAAAGAATTCATACTAATAACATTGCTATTAGCATGCAAATAAAGTTCCATAGGTTTTTTAATTTTCTCTTCAAACACTTCATGTCCTAACTCAAGATAGATACTGTAGAGCTCTCTAATTTTGTTGTTGTTTTCCATTAAGCCTAGCTAGTGAAAACAAGAAACAAAAAGACAAAATTGCAGAATCTAAAGGAAATAACTTCGAGCACTCACACCGGAGGATGTGAGTACCTTTTACCTTACCTCCCCGGCAACGACGCCAGAAAAGAGCTTGATGTCTACACACTTCTATTCTTGTAGACAGTTGTTGGGCCTCCAAGTGCAGAGGTTTGTAGAACAGCAGCAAGTTTCCCTTAAGTGGATTACCCAAGGTTTATCGAACGCAGGGAGGAAGTGGTAAAAGGTATTCCCTCTCAAGTAACCCCGCAATCAAGATACAAGAAGTCTCTTGTGTCCCCAACACACCCAATACACTTCTCAGGTGTATAGGTGCACTAGTTCGGCAAAGAGATAGTGAAATACAAGTGGTAATGGTGCCAGAAAAGAGCTTCTAACTTGTCGTCATCGTGGGGTAACGGTGCCAGAAAAGAGTTGATGGCGTGGAGGAAAGGTAAAAGCCCAAAACCTCCCCGGCAAATGGAACAAAGATGGAAGCAAGCAAACATGCAACAGATCTAGATGCAAATGGTATTTCAATGTTTAGAAACAAGGCATAGGGATCATACTTTCACTAGTGAACACTCTCTCATATAAATATCATCTCTTTATGATACTACTCTTAACTACTCTCCGGTTGGACACTCTAATCCATGGTAGGGCTATAACAGCACACCTCAAAGTCCGCCTTCCCCAATCTAGATAACCCCACACTGTCACCTTGAGCGCTAGATGGTTCCAACAAACACCACAATTTCATAGAGACATCCAACTCCAAATATAACTCATAACAAATATTTAATCTAGCCAAAGTGCCACACACGGTATGCACGCTGTCACTTTCACACACGTGGGGAAAAGCATAGATCTATTAAAGCACAAAGAGTATTTATGTAGACTCAAACTTAAGTGCCATCATGGCGTGCACGCTGTCACTTTCACACACATGGGGAGAGCAGAGATCTAATGAAGCACTTGAGTAGCAAGGTAGATCTACTTGATTACAAAGCTCATGACCACAAGATCATGCATAGAGAGAGATGAAAACATAGCTACCGGTAGTGCCCTTAGCCTCGAGGAAGAACTACTCCCTCCTCATCATGGGAATCAGCAACGGTGATGGAGATAGTGGTGGAGATCGATGGAGATAGCTCCGGGGGAACTTCCCCATCCCGGCAGCGTGCCGGAATAGAGACTTTATGTCCCCCGAATCTCCCTTTCGATGGCGGCGGCGCTGTGGAGGTTTTCATGGATTTCTTCTGGATGCCCTAGGGTTTTTGGGTCAGAGGCTTCTTATAGGCACAGGAATCAAGGTCGGTGGGGGTCCAGGGGGCCCACACCCCCTCTAGGCGCCTCCAGGGCTTGCCCGCGCCTAGGGGGTGCGGCCACCTTTTGGACCCCCTCCGGCTCTGCTCGTAGTTCCGTGTTGCTCTGGAAAAAATAATGACTTTGGCTTTTGTCCCGTCCAATTCCGAGAATATTGATTTTCTGCCTTTCTGGAACCAAAAACAGAAGAAAACATGTAACTGGCACTATGGCAACTTGTTAATAGGTTAGTCCCAGAAAATATATAAAAACACCTCAAAGTGTAGACAAAGCAAATAAAGTAGATATTAAACAAGCATGGAGCATAAAAAATTATAGATACGTTTCCGACGTATCATCCGGTTCGCCCACCACAGGAGGCGACCGGCTTTGTTGTGGTTAACCATGTGCGGGCCGTCACCCTTGTACCTGGCGAGCTCCCTTTATTGCCAGTTAGCGAAGAAGGCATTCTAGGTGTCATAGTTGTCGGGATCCCAATGGATATCCATACGCTGCTTCGGCATGAGCTCGAGGTAGAAGTGGTTCGTGATGGCCGCCTAGCGGGAGGTGATGACCCACAAGTATAGGGGATCGCAACAGTCTTCGCGGGTAGTATTACCCAATTTATTGATTCGACACAAGGGGAGCCAAAGAATACTTGCAAGCCTTAACAATTGAGTTTTTAATTTAGCTGCACCTGGAAATAGTTCTTGCTCACAGAAGTTTATCAGTAGCAACAGTTTTGTAGTAGCAAAAGCAACAGCAACAGTGAAATAGTAGCAATAGTAACAGTAACGGTAACAGTAGGATTCCAGTGCGGTAGGCATAGGGATGGATGGACGGGCGTTGCATGGATGAGTCTAAACATGTAACTTCAAGATCTAGGGCATTGCAGATTTATAAAAACAAGCATCCAAGTACTAAACAATCCTAGGCATGTGCTCCAAATATAGTCATACGTGCTCGCAATGAGAACTTGCACAACATCTTTTGTCCAGCCAGCCCGTGGCAGCGGGGCCTCTAGGGAACTACTGGCAATTAAGGTGCTCCTTTTAATAGACCACCAGAGCAAAGCATTAACACTCCGTGAACACATGTCATCCTCACACCGCAGCCATCCCCTCCGGTTGTCCCAATTATTGTCACTTTGGGGCCTTTGGATCCGGACAATGATATGTGTACACAACTTGCAGATAATATCACAAACAATACTATCATAATGATTCAATAATAAGTTCAGATCTGAGATCATGGCACTCGGGCCCTAGTGACAAGCATTAAGCACAACAAGTTGCAACAAAGTCAAATAGCACTAATAGATATACTAGGCACTATGCCCTAACAGATCTTATTCGACTACATGATAGAACTCATCCAATCCCTACCATCCCCAAGCCTACAACGGGAGTTTACTCACTCATGGACGAGGGAAACATCGGTGGTTGATGGAGATGCGTTGGTGATGACGATGGCGATGATCCTCTCCAAATTCCCCGTCCCGGTAGGGTGCCAGAATGGAGTTTCTGGATCTGAATCTTGGTTTCTGGTGGCGGCGGTGGAGCGGAACTCTTTCTGGAAAACTATCAAACCCCCCCTCGGTCTTTAGGTTGAAAGGCAACTTATAGGCGCAAAGGGAGGCCGAGGGAGTGCCTGGGGAGGCTGCACCCCCTCCAGGCACGGCCAGTGGTGGGCCCGCACCTGGGGTGGGTCTGGGCCCCCCAGGCCTCCTCTCCATCTCTTCTTCTGGCTCCGTGGATCTTCTGGTGAAATATAATTTTTGGCATATTTTTCGGGATTTTTCCTGATAGTTCATTTTCTGCACAAAAACAAGACACCAAGGTAATTCTGCTGAAAACAGCGTCAGCCCATTTTAGTTGTATCCAAATCACACAAATTTAGAGAAGAAACAATAGCAAAGTGTTCGATAAAGTAGATACGTTTTGGACGTATCAACTCCCCCCAAGCTTAGCTTATTGCTTGTCCTCAAGCAATTCAGTTCAAAAACTGAGTGCGATAAAAGAACTTTCACAAACACTTTGCTTCATATGATGTATATATTCTCAGCACAGGAGTAGATGCTTAGACAGTTCATAATAATAAGTATGCAACTAAGTCTACTCAATAGTCATTGCAAGCTATGAAGACAAACCAACTCAATAATAATAAGTAGCATGAAACATAAACATAAGCAACATTGCAATGCTCATAATAAGGTATGATAGAGTGGTATCTCGCTTGCCTTTGTTTGAAGAGCACAATATAAATTCCAAGGCACCTCTGAAGTTCATATGAAGACTAGAAGTAAAGATATCAGAGATACAAGAATCAAAGTCATGACATAATGAACCAAGTTTTGGAACAAACACAAGAATGACAACTATGCTCTCAAGAAGGTGCTCATAGAATAAGTGGTTACTCAACAAGGTTGTGAAAACGGTTTTGTGAAGGTTTGAAAGGCTTCCCAATGCTGAAAGGAAGGTACTCATTAGCTTTGAGCTCTCATTGCCCCTAGCATAGGAATCTTCAGGTGGTTAAGGTGAAAGTGAGGTCCACTCTGAATCATATGCTTGACAGACCATAGACTGGAAATCCCAAGTCCCTTGAGTATGAGGGTCGCTCCGCATGCTACTCAACTTTGGTCACCTGAAAGTCCTTGTCATTGTAAATACATGCATATCATCGAGAACCCCCAATGGGGTACCCCTTGCACATGGTACATGAGCTTTCCCATAACCAAAATGACAAGGCAAGCAGACAATGAGCATCCCAACAATCTTTTTATTTACCATATGCATAGCTTTTTATTGAGGGCGCTTCATAGATGCTCATTATGGTGATGCTGCAAGTTTCCACCATGATTAAGAATGGCTTAGGCTAGCGGCCCAGGTGTTTCTCTAACACAATGTATAAACTCCATGAACTCACAACCTCCCCTTCTATTTCACATCGTCGACTTCCATAAACAAAAGAGCAAAGAATCAACTAGATGAGATATCCAACAGGTGTTGAAAGCGTTCCCCGTGACAGCACGATTCTGCTGACTCCCAGTATATAATAAGCAAGCATATAACTTTCATGGACTAGTCACAATGGTTCAAGATTATTAAGTGCAAGGAATAAAGTGTGCCATCAAGTTCGTGAGAGCTTTACTAACTAACTTCCTCAAAACAAACAAACATTTTATTTTCGAAGAAAACACGGCATATGTAATATGCACTAAAATAACAAATGATGCTAATAGGTAGGTTTGGTGGACACAACTGGCAATATTGATTTTGGGGAGTTGGAAGCACAGGTAGAGCACATACTCAGTGCAAGTGAAGGCTAGCAATAGAGAGGGAGCGACAAACGGGAGAGCAATAATTTTCATAATCATGCTTGCAACAAAACTGGACTAATTATGGCATGAAAGTGATACAAGAACTCCGAGGCAAAATAAATCATCGAGGCTTATGACTATTGATTAGTCATATGCATGCGTGAGCATGTGCCAAGTCGATTCACATGAACAGTCAGAGGAGGATACCACAATGTCATACCAAAGTATGAATAAAACAATGCAAGCAAACATTCATATGACATGCTACAAACTATTAGCAAGCTGGAGCTAATCATAGACAAGCAAGAACTACTAAGCATCCATAATGACATACACCTTACATAAACAGTCTAAGCATGCTCACAATGATGAGTTAGTTACCAGCCTCTTACCACACCTCCATTTGTCTTAATCTTCATTATTTCTCTTCACTTGCGTGACTTAAATAATTAACATGAAACCAAAATCCACTGAGGACGGCTTAACCCTGCAAAGAACTCACAAAACCAAAGAAGAACAACAAATATTTTTGGTGTTTTCGATTTTTTAAAGAAAGCAAACAAAGCAAAAACAAACAAAGAAAAAGCAAACCAAACAAATAAAAAACTAAGACGCTCCAAGAACAACACAATTGTGCATGAAACAATAAAAACGAAGTGTCTAGAAAGACCTGAGATTTTTATTGATGAAGAAGGGATGCCTTGGGCACCCCCAAGCTTGGACGCTTGTACCTCTTGAATATTTATTGGGGTGACACGGGGTGTCTCCCCCCAAGCTTGAGATTTTGTCCATTCTTCATCTCATTACATCATTCTTTCCATACACCTGAAAATTTTCCTTCATACAAAACTTCACACAATCTTCATTAGCAACATTAGTGCATTCAAAAGATAATAGACCTTTGGGGTTTAGTTTTAAAACAGCAAAACTTTCACTAAAGACACAAGATACTGTAGCAATTCCCTAAAAAAGCTCAATTTCCCAAAAATAACCCGAAAAGGAATCAATAAGAAGCAAATGCAAATAATGGCAAAAATCTGTCAAAACGGAACAGTGGGTCGAAACCGATTTTTTAGAAGACCTTATATTGCTCAAATCAAAATATGGTGAACTAACGAAAGTTAGCTAACATACTGGGGGATTTATTCATAAATTTTCAGCTCAATTTGACTTATAGAGACTCCTCACGAATTTTTATGGTGGAGGATAGAAATCTGTTTCGGGACAGCAACTCCCCAAATATTACTTCCCTCTCATTAGAAGCCATTCTTGGCACAAAAAGCAAACAAAAAGTATAAGGAGAGGTCATTACTGAAGTAATAACTTCCAAGACTCAAGGAAACTCTTGGGTTATCTCCCAACAAGTACTTTTCTTTAAGTCCTTTAAGTTAGGCACGAGGAAAAGCAAGGATTGGAAAGGAGAAAAATAAAAGTGAGCAAGTATAACCATTGTGAAAACATTGTTTTGTTCATTAAAATCCTTTTGTTAACAAGGTTGATCAAGTCTTGTTACCAAAACAATCTTATATGAAACAAAACTTTGCATTCCACAAGGTGATTATGTTACCTCATACTTTATAGCAATGGTCCCAATCACAATAGTTTCAAAATTTTCTTATGGAATGGGACAATATATTTCTCCAACCTTGATGCTCTCAATATTTTCAATAGAATTCAGGCAATAGCTCTTAACAACCTTCTTGGGGAAATAAACAGTATGCTCTTTTTCATCAATATTGAATGTTACTTTTCCATGATTACAATTAATGACAGCACCTGCGGTATTAAGAAAAGGTCTCCCAAGAATAATAGACATATTATCATCTTCAGGCATTTCAAGCACAACAAAATCAGTCAGAACCAAGCAATTATGAGCTACTTAAACAGGAACATCCTCACATATACCAACAGGAATAGTAGTTGACTTATCAGCCATTTGCAAAGATATATCAGTTGGTATCAACTTTTCTAGCTGGAGTCTCTTATAGAGAGAAAAGGCATAACACTAACTCTAGCTCCCAAATCACATAAAGCAATTCTAACATAATTGTTCTTAATAAAGCAAGGAATAGTTGGTATACCTGGATCACCAAGTTTCTTGGGAACCTTACCATTTAAGGAATATTAGCAAGTAGAGTAGAAATCTCCTCATTAGGAGTCTTCCTTTTATTAGAGAAAGTATTCTTCATATACTTTGAATAAGGAGACAACTTAATAGCATCAGTCAAATGAATTTGCAAGAATAAAGGTTTCATCCACTCACAAAACTTGTTGTAGTGTTCTTCCTCCTTTGACTTGTGTTTCTTACCTAGAAAAGGCATAAGTTTCTGCATCCAAGGTTTTCTCTCTTTACCATGTTTATTAGCAATAAAATCTTCCTTTGTGTATCTAGTGTTCTTAGTGTGCTTGTCAGGTTCTTCCTCACCTTCCTCCTTATTAGGAGACTCATTTTTATCATTGCCACTCTCAGTTTCAGCATCAGAGACAGATATACTATGAGGATCTACAGCAGGTTCAAGTGGTTCCTCAACTATCTTATGTTTATTTTTCTTTCTCTTACGAGGACTACCACTATCTTTGCCTTGTTGAGAATCCTGCTCAATTCTTTTAGGGTATCCTTCAGGATATAAAGTATCTTGAGTAGCTATACCACTCCTAGTTCTAATTCCATAAGCATGTTTGTCTCCTAAAGCATTAACTAGCATATCCTTTTGTACCTTAGCAAGTTGATCAAGTTAGGTTTGAACCATTTGAAAGTGTTTACAAAGCATTTTAATATCATTATAAGTTCTTTCCATAATATCTTTCAACTCATGGATATCTCTAGAGTTTTCCAATAAATGATTCTGAACTTGTTTATTAAAATACCCTTGTTTAACAATAAAAAAGTCAAGTTCCTCTAAACATTGATCAAGAGGCTTACCATAAGGGATATCACCTTCATCAAAGTGTTGGAGAGAGTGTACCTCAATAGTAGATGAGTGGGGAATTGGCTTACATAATTCTTCTATAGGAGGTAGATTCTTCACATCTTCAGCTCTAATACCTTTCTCCTTAAGACACTTCTTAGCTTCCTTCATCACTTCATCATTTAATGCAATAACTCCCCTCTTCTTTGTTGTTGGTGTTGGAACTGGTTTAGGAACAACTGGTTCAGGAGTAATAGGCTCAGGTGTATTTATCTCAGTTGAAGTCCAATCATCATAATTTTTGCTTATCTTGGTCATTAATTCTTTAGCATCTGTAGGAGTTCTTTTCCTGAAAACACAATCAGCAAAGCTATCTAGGTATGTCCTAGAATCATCAGGTAGTCCATTATAATAAATATCAAGAAGCTCATTCTTAGGTAATGGACATCCAGGATATGCATGAATAAAGTCACAGAATCTTGTCCATGACTCGGACAATTTCTCTTCTTCTCCCTATTTAAAATCAAAAAGTCTCTACAAAGCAGCATGTCTAGCACTGGGAGGAAAATATTTCTTGAAGAAAGAAGCAATCAGGGCTATCAATGGAACCAGGAGGTAATCTATTAAACCAAGCCCTAGATTCTCCTTTTAATGAAAAAGGGAAGATCTTAGCAACAAAGTACTTGCACATCATAAAATAATCAGAGAACAAAGCACTCATAGTAGAAAGCTCATTTATATGAGCCACAACACTCTCATTTTCAGTGCCACAAAAAGGTTCTTTCTCAACAATATCTAAATAAAATAAATCAAGAGAGAAATCATAATCTTCATCTTTAATATCTATGGAAGAAGTGGCAAACTTAGGATCAGAGGACAACTTAGGTATGATAGTACGTCTAGCAAGGAGACTCTTAATAGCACTAGTACCATGTGTGTTTCGGCACTCTTCAACAAAATCATCATTGAACTCAATGTAACCATCATTAATATCATAACTCTCACTAGCCTCAGGTGAGCTAACATGTGTAACAGTGTCTTCACTAGGAGTTTCGGTATTTCCTAGACTAGCCATAGTAGCATCTCTAAAAGGACCTAATGAACCACTCGCATCAAGCATAGTAGAAGTAACATCATGAGCATCAAAAGCAGTTTCAGACTCAGCAGTAGTAGCAGTGTGTGTAGCATGTGTATGCGGTGGTGGTGTGACAAGCTTACTTATAACAGATGGTGAATCAAGAGCAATAGAGGTGTTTAGGACTATACCTCTTCTTGTAGTGGATGGTAAAATAGGGAACTTTCCATCACGACACTTCCCCATGATGAAAGGAGTAGCAGTAAACAATAATAGATCCAAGTGAACTTACAAATAAAGTTATGCTCCCCGGCAACGGCGCCAGAAAATAGTCTTAATGACCCACAAATATAGGGGATCGCAACAGTCTTCGCGGGTAGTATTACCCAATTTATTGTTTCGACACAAGGGGAGCCAAATAATACTTTCAAGCCTTAACAACTGAGTTGTCAGTGTAGCTCCACCTGGAAATAGTTCTTTCTCACGGAAGTTTATCAGTAGCAATGTTTTGTAGTAGCAACAACAACAACAACAGTGAAATAGTAGCAATAGTAACAGTAACGGTAATAGTAGGATTCGAGTGCGGTAGGCATAGGGATGGATGGACGGGCGTTAAATGGATGAGTCTAAACATGTAACTTCAAGATCTAGGGCATTGCAGATAAATAATAACAAGCATCCAAGTACTAAACAATCCTAGGCATGTGCTCCAAATATAGTCATACGTGCTCGCAATGAGAACTTGCACAACATCTTTTGTCCAGCCAGCCCGTGGCAGCGGGGCCTCTAGGGAACTACTGGCAATTAAGGTGCTCCTTTTAATAGACTACCAGAGCAAAGCATTAACACTCCGTGAACACATGTCATCCTCACACCGCAGCCATCCCCTCCGGTTGTCCTAATTATTGTCACTTTGGGGCCTTTGGATCCGGACAATGATATGTGTACACAACTTGCAGATAATATCAGAAACAATACTATCATAATGATTCAATAATAAGTTCAGATCTGAGATCATGGCACTCGGGCCCTAGTGACAAGCATTAAGCACAACAAGTTGCAACAAAGTCAAATAGCACTAATAGATATACTAGGCACTATGCCCTAACAGATCTTATTCGACTACATGATAGAACTCATCCAATCCCTACCATCCCCAAGCCTACAACGGGAGTTTACTCACTCATGGACGAGGGAAACATCGGTGGTTGATGGAGATGCGTTGGTGATGACGATGGCGATGATCCTCTCCAAATTCCCCGTCCCGGCAGGGTGCCAGAACGGAGTTTCTGGATCTGAATCTTGGTTTCTGGTGGCGGCGGTGGAGCAGAACTCTTTCTGGAAAACTATCAAACCCCCCCTCGGTCTTTAGGTTGAAAGGCAACTTATAGGCGCAAAGGGAGGCCGAGGGAGTGCCTGGGGAGGCTGCACCCCCTCCAGGCACGGCCAGTGGTGGGCCCGCACCTGGGGTGGGTCTGGGCCCCCCAGGCCTCCTCTCCATCTCTTCTTCTGGCTCTGTGGATCTTCTGGTGAAATATAATTTTTGGCATATTTTTCGGGATTTTTCCTGATAGTTCATTTTCTGCACAAAAACAAGACACCAAGGTAATTCTGCTGAAAAAAGCGTCAGTCTATGTTTGTTGTATCCAAATCACACAAATTTTAATAAGAAACAATAGCAAAGTGTTCGAGAAAGTAGATACGTTTTGGACGTATCAGGCGGAACCTTTAGGCACAGGAGGGGCATGAACCCCTCCAACGCTCAACATCCAGTCGGTAGCCTGACGTGCATGGGTAGCTGGAGGCGCACAACGCCTCTAAAAGATCATGTGGGCCACATGTGTGGTTTTCGTAATTAATGACAATCTCTATGGACTAATGTTTGCATCAAGTTGCACTTGTAGGAATTGTCCATTGGCATCGCTTAGAGCATGTGTTGGCTTCAAGGTAGAAGAAATGAAGAAGAAGAAGAAGAAGATCAAGTGTTGTTCAAGGATTCATGGAATGATCCGGAGATTGGTCAAGTAGAATTTGATCTTATGGCAAGTGTGTCTTGAATAATAATATGGTGTGATATCTCATGTGTACATTCAAGACACCAACATAATAAAGAAAGATGAAATGAAGTGCAAGTTCAAGAATGTACCATATCAAAGATATCATATGCTTGAAGATTGCCATCCTTATGGTTATCATGGATATGTGAGGATATTCCTAAAAGAGAGTCTCTTACATAGTGGAGTATGGGGGAGAAAATTCCGAATCTTCACCAAGATAGCGCAATCAAGAAATGTGCTCCATCTTGAGGTGTACAAGATCAAGTGGAATATGCACAAGGCAAAGGTATGATCTTGATAGGGTTTCTTTCTTATCGGTCTCGTAGTGTTAGTTGGGGAGACTGGTTTATAGGATAGATAAACATACTATCAAGAGGGGCTCTTGAGTGAGTAACTCAATCATATATTTTGGAGAGAGCTCAAACCTTTGCATACTTAGCATCATCATTTCTTGGTTGTTATTTGGATCTTATCCATGTGAGGTTCTATAGCTTTTGGTAATATTAATAACAAGCTCTAGTTCATCAAAAGCAGATTTCCCTTTTATATCTTCTTGCATTTTGATCTTGGTGGTTTTCCGGTTTCTTACCAAGGGAGGTATCTCACATTATAATAGATGAAATATGCTCACTTGGTGGTAGCCAATATTTTGTTGGGTAGCTCTTGTCGTCCTCTTTCCAACAAAATTGGTTTCGGGTCAATCTGAGTTTCCAAACTCTAGATATCACCATTTGAAGTTTGCCTCTTATTTGGTTCTATCCTCCCTTGCTGGACTATGATGGTTCTCAGGCCGGATTTTTTCCGGAATCTCCGGTGTAAAGTCGCAGGCCAGGATCTTCGGTGTGCAAAGACCAGAGTTTTCAGTGTTCTCAGAACCGGAGTTTTGGCACAAGTCTCCAGGGTGATCGTCAAACCAAGTCCGTTCCAGTCGATATAGGGGTTCGAAGATTGTCCGGAGATAGACCGGAATCTCCGGTGTGAGTTGCTTGCATACCAGAATCTCTGGTCCCCAGCCAGAGTCTTTGGTGTGGTTTTTCCCCAAAAGGCATAAAACGGTTGGATGTGAGTGGGCCTATATAAGGGGCCCTTCTTCCCTAATGGTTATCCTCCGACCCTTGCAAGTTCTCCCCTCCATTGTTGACCTTCTTGAGCTTGATATTCCTCAAATCCCTCCTATGATTCTTGCATATTCTTGAGGGATTTGAAAGAGGAGATCTAGATCTACAACCCCACCAATCAATCTCTCCTCTAAGTGAGGGGAACATATTGGGAGCTAGATCTTGGTGTCTTTTGTGGATTTCATCCATTGTTCTTACTCTCTTATTCCCCCATAAGCTTTTGTAGCTTTAGTGGAATTTGGGAGAGAAGGACTTGAGCACTTCTTCTATTCTTGCCATTGCATTTGGTGCATCAGTTTGAGTTCTCGGTGAGGATTCGATTGGGTGAAACGCGATAAGCTTTTTTACTCTTGGGTTCTAGGAACCCTAGACGGTTTAGTTGTTTTGCATGTTTGTGGATTACTTGGAGCCTCCGATTAAGCTGTGGATCTTTCCCTAAGCTTGTTGTTGGGAGCCTCAAATTGAGTTGTGGAGAAGTGCCCCAATCTTGTGAGAGGTTCCAGATTGCCACCGATAGTGGAAGTGTGGATAGATCCCGTTGGGGTGAGATTCAAAGGAGAACAAGGGAGGCTTTTGTGGTGTTGTGTAACACCCTCGAATCGTCCCTATGCAAGTTTTAGCAATTCCTGCCAACCCGCATAGAAATGATTCAAAGATGCCCACTAGGCACTTTTGTGCAGGTGGAAACGAAGTAATATCATTACACCATAGTCCATGATGGAACCCATAGAACAGATATATACAACAACGACTCAATGATTCAAGAATACAGATATACAATACAAAGATCCAAATCACCTTGAAAATGATACAACGTCCGAGTATGGACAATATGCAAATTGGGCTAAGAGCCCTAAAGAATAACCAATGGAGTCCATAACCCTGCCCATGCCAAGCTACAAGGGTAACCCTGCTAACGACATCGATCTCAAACCTGCTAAAACAGAAGGCGTGCCGACAAAGGGCAAAGGAAAAAGAGAGTGGTCAGTACTGAGTCTAGTACACGACAAGACTTAGAATTCAGCGGATCTCGCCTATATAGGTATGGTGTACTAAAGCGACAGCGCATCATGCACTAAAAACCTATATAGACTCAATACAACTATGGGCTATCATATAAAGATGAGAAATATCTATTTGGACCCAACCTGATACTACCACCAAACATACCCATCCTGGTATTTCCCCCTCGAGACCAATCAAGGAAGTCCTGCCGAGGAAACTCACACAGTTGGAAATTTTATTCATTCTTTCCATGGTGGTTATCCAACTTACTAATCATATCAGATACAAGTCAAATTATAACAATAAACTTTAGTTACAGTTGTCTATGATCGAGAAACTATGCTCCAAGTCATCCATGATCGTGGACACGGTTTTTCAAAAATATTTAACCCTGCAGGGGTGCACCAAAGTTTCCACACGCACTCCAACCCTTGTTGCCAGATAAATTAACATACACCCATCGGTATGTCGGCGGGGCCTCGAACACGATGCTTTCCCAAACCCAAATAAAGTACATGGGGGCCACCCGAAAGAACTACCCGTACAAGGTATATCTAATCCTCCTTGTACGGACCCTGAGGTTGCGTGCACTTGTCACGTGAGCAGAGGCCATAGAAAATATATTCCTGTGACAGAGTGCCGCACTTATGCAACAGTAATAAACGCTCATCGAGCAACAGATAAAAAACATCTCATACATGGCATAAGTACAGTAGTAATATATAAAGCCCGAACTAGTTTTGTGGCCCCTAGAACAGTACTTTAAAATAAGGTACTAAGTCGATAGGGGTGCCCATACACCCCACATGTGGCTAGCGCGCTCAGTCTCGGAACATGTGTCAAGAACTTGGGTCCTAGGTGGACACATTGGAGCGGGATAATAACAAGATCTCAACTATTACCCCCTGTGCCTCTGCATTAGTTATACCTAATTCCAACATTTAATTAACAAGTTGTAATTAAAACCATGATCATCTCCACCATTAAGCATGTGCCAACCCCCCAATAATGGTTGAACATCGATGATGCGAAGCAGCACCTGAGCAAGCAACTACGACTCGCAAGGCCAACTGTCTATCAAACAACAAGTAATAGGAGGTGTCCAAGGCAATTTAGGCTACAAGGGATATAATGGGTATGGAAATACTGAAGCATTGCAACACAGGTAGCAATAGATCAACACGAGGAACTAAAGACTATAAATGTAAAATAGGTAGAAAGGGGGAGATTTCTCGCCTAAGAAAACTGTCGAAGATACATCGGAGAACATTTCGAAGCTCACATCAACTCAACAGCCTAATCCGTGAAGAAGCACAACATTAAAAGAAACACCGGATGCACTATTTATTACTATGACAGAAGATCGGGCATGATGCATATATGATGTATGACATGGTAAAGGTGCGATGCAATTAGGCAATATTAAGCGGAACCGGGGTCCTGAAAATTAATTAGATGGATCATGTTATTTAGATACCCCACAATTTAATATTGCATTAACAAGACAAAACATGGCATTGGTTCGCTACACAAATTTAAATGGAGTCAATATAAGACTAGAATCATCCGCATATGGTATCTATATTTAATTTAGGTGAATCATCTAAATACCCCCAAACATCCACAATATGCATGCGAGAATGAACAATTTAATATGCAACAAGTCATTTTATAAAATAGGGCTTGGAAAAGGGATCACACATCTCGGTTTTGAAGGTCTTGGGCTCCGAGGGTTCAGTTCGGTCTCGGACTCCGGGATCGGGCTTGGGGTTTCGGCCATCGGATCCGTGAAGACAGTCATGGAGTCCGGGAAGGCGAACTTGGCATGTCGAGGGTTCTATCTTCGGGGAACTTGGCGTTCCATAGCGGAGATATTTTCGATCCCCAACAATGATCCTTGGTTCGTGCTTAGGTTGTCGATGAACTTGGTTTGGCATCGGTAAGGTCTTCAGGTGGCATGGCTAAGACAGTGGCGATCTTGGCGTTATAGATGTTGATCTTTAAGAGTGTCAAAACGTGTTGATGAACTTGTTCATTGATCATAAAACGCAACACAGTTAGTGCCATATCTTTGCCACTTCACCAGATCAACGCACTGGGTCATTCGAACAGCAACCACACTAGCATCCCGGTCTTACACAGCCTAGCGCAACGAGGAAAAAAGAAACGGCGCTTGGAAACTACTGCCTCTCTTCTCAACATATGCAGGTGAGAAGCGCAGAGGAAGGCGGGGTAGACGCTGCAGCGTGGTGATGCTCACGGAGGGCTCGACCAACAAACCGGGGAACCCATAGCAGCGATGGAGAGGCGGTTGGCTAGAGGCGGCGGTTGCAGAGGCCCATGGCGGCGCTCCTGTAGGAAGAATAAGCGGGGAGGGGTCGGCAGCAGGCAAAGGAGGAGGTGATAGAGGTCGCGGTCAGCGATGAGGAGAGGGCCTCAGTGCGCAGGGCTTCTCGGTGACGAGCATGCGCTGGGTTGATAGTTGGTGAGGGTCTGCTGCGGCGGGAGGGCCTGAGGCCGACGGGTGCTAGCAGATGTCCGGAAGATGGGACGGGTGTGGTGGCTCGGGTCAGAGAGGCAGCGCCTATGGGCAAGGAAGGAAGATATGTGTGCGGGGGACTCGCGGGGTGGCGTCTGGCTGGAGGCGGTGGAGATTGGCGGAAGGGGAAGGGCGACGCCAATAGCGAGGGAAACGGGAGCTTGGTGGGGAGAGGGAGGTCATGCACGGCGTCTCACGATGGAGAGAGGGAGCGAGGATAACAATGACAGGGGCTCGATCGCATACGAGGGGGCTCGGGCCAGCGTGGCATTTGCAGATTTTATAGAACTAATAATGGAAGTATTTATGGATGATTTTTTTGTCTATGGAACTTCGTTTACTAGTTGCTTGGATAATCTCAATAGCATCTTGCAGCATTGCGAAGCAACTAATATTGTTTTGAATTGGTAGAAGTGTCATTTTATGGTCAAAGAAGGCATAGTACTTGGACATGAAGTATCAGGTAAAGGTATTGAAGTAGATAGGGATATAGTTGAAGTAATAGAGAGAATGCCACAACCAAAAGGGACGTAAAAGGTATAAGCAGTTTTCTTGGTCATGTAGGTTTTTATAAAGGTTAATTAGGAATTTCTCTAGAATTTCTAAACCTTTGAATAATCAGTTGCAAAAGGGAGTAAGATTTAATTTTGACGATAAATGCCTTATTGCCTTTGATAAACTTAAATATGCTTTGTCTCGTGCTCCCGTCATTAAACTACCTATATGGGATATTACTTTTGATTTAATATGTGAGGCTAGTGATGATGTTGTTGAGTAACTCTGGTACAACACATAGATCACAGATTTAATATTATACATCATGCTAGTAGAACTCTAAATAGTGCTCAATAAAATTATCCTAAGGAAGAAAGGGAACTCTTTGTTGTATTTTTCTCTTGTGATAAGTTTCATTCTTATATCGTTGATGCAAAAGTAAGAGTTCATACGGATCGTGATGGTTTAAACGAACTCCTCGAGAGCAAGTTTCATAAGCCAAGACTGATCTGTTGGATCCTTTTATCTCAAGAATTTGAGTTGCATATTATGCAGAGACAGGAAGCAAAGATATTAGATGCATCATCTATATTTAACCAGCAATACATCGATCTTATTGATAGGAGCTTTAGTCTCACTGATTTTTGTTTTCAAGAATTACAATATGAGCTAAGGTCAAATCATCCCAAGAAGAAGTAGTCCCTGTTGTTGGAGGATCTTGTCACTCCCGACTAAATAAATGGTAAGTGGAAGGTAAGTTTTCTAATTCTAATAAGTGCTTTGTTTTCACAGTTTCTACTATTAATTTTTTTGCCTTTGAATCCCTCTTGTTTTTTTTAAGTTTTTGAGGGGTTTCTGCAACTATGCGGCCGGAGAAAATTCTCCCGCCGTATAGTTGGTTGTTAAACGTTCTATATCCCCCTCACAAAATAAATTTTTGGATGCAGCATCTATACGTCCGGAGAGAAATCTCCCGTCGTATAGTTGGTCGTCAAAGCTTTTGTATCCCCTTGCGAAAGAATTTTTCGAGGTGCAGTATCTATACGGCCGCAACTATACGGCCGGAGAAAATTCTCCCGCCGTATAGTTGGTCGTCAAAGCTTTAGTACCCTCGACCCGTTTTCGTTATTTTATTTATAAAAAAATTGTTTTTGTCGGTTCTTAGTCGGTAATCTTACCGACGTGGGTTAGAAATATTTGGAAGTTTCTGCCCGAAACCAACTATATGGTCTGCGACCCTATAGTTGGTCGTTACGGTACAAGTGTCACAGTTTCCTTTATTGTGTGACCACATCCAGAGCCTAGAAGTCCAAGACGGAGAGTGTCGTTGTGAGAGAGGAATTTATCCTTGAAGAATTTCACCAGATCGGCGAGCAAATCCAATGTAAGTCATCATGGATGTTTGTCCTTTGTTTTTCGACTGGGATCCACCTCTGCGGCTTTTGAGTTGCTGTTCTTGTTTGTAGTTGTAAATCTTCTTCCACAGGAAGAGAAGGAGAGCATTGCTATTCGGCTCAATTGCCTCATCCAACAGGAGTTGGAGGCTGGAGGATTCTTTTGGATGTATCGTGACCAGGCGACTGTGGTCGCAGCGGTTCAGGATCGTGTTCATCAAGTGCTTCAGGTCTTGAAGCGTGCAAGGTATTCACTTGCATCTATTTGGGTTGTGATGTTCTCCCTGGATGCGGCTCCGTCCAATTTCTTGGGGCTATTGGGGAAGTTCCGAAGTGTAGACGCCGTGAAAGATCTTGTTCATCAACAACTTGTGGCAGGTGCGAAGGCGGCGCTAGCGCTTGTTTGGCTGCATTGCCGTGATGTTGATTTGGCGGAAATAGCGGCAGGGCCACCCACTCCTCTGGATGGTATGGTATGGAATATGCGCCCGCACTATGTTGCATTGGCTCATCATGCCAAAGGCATCACGGACTTCTTCAACTAGTGGACGAACATCCTGCTCCAGCATAGTTCACTCCTGCAGGTTTTGGACAAAGTAATGTAAAATCTGTATAGTTTCGATTGGGCTTTTGCCCTTGTAAAGTTTGTAAAGATGTATTTGCACGTAATGCTTTGTTGGTGTTAATTTGTGCATGTTCTTTTCGTTAGCCTAACGTGGTCAGCTACTCATGGTGATGCGTTATTGTGACAGTCGATGAAGTCATAGGGTGAGGCGAAGCCCCCGAGCGTATTTAGGAATGTAAATATACATAAGAGAGAAAAGTGTGTTGGCTAAGGAACTTGGCTTTTATTCATCGCATATTAGGAGATACAAGTTTTGGCTGAGTAGCCTGGCTAAATAGCCTTATTGAAAGTAAATATGACTAAGGATAGAAGCATCACAGTTGTGCGACGTTCCAGGGGTTGGAGTATGCTACTTCGGACTCGACGTCCTTGAGGCGGTAGGCTCCACCTGGGATTACTTTGATGACCACGTAGGGTCCTTCCTAGGGTGACTGTAGCTTTAGGTGCCCTTTCTGCTTGAGTCGCAGGACGAGGTCTTCTTTGACGAAGGACCTTAGGCGTAGCCGTCTACTATGGTAGTTGAGGAGACTTTGCTAGTACACCATCGAACGGGCCGCGGCGATGTCGCGGGTCTCGTCTAGTGTGTCGACGGCATCTTTGAGTGCGGCCGTTGATTTGGCTTCGCTGTAAGCGACAACCCATCGGGCCTTATAGCGTATCTCGGCGGGTAAGATTTCTTTGGCTTCGTGCACCATGAAGAAAGGCGTGTAGCCGGTGACGCTATTTGGCATTGTGCGCAAGCTCTAGAGGACAGAGGGTAGCTCATATGCCCAATCTCCTGCCAGTCGTTCGAGTGGGCGTAGTAGCTGCTTCTTGATTCTGTTGCAGACGAGGCCGTTGGCCTTTTCGACCTGCCCTGGTCTGCGGATGTGCCACAAAGGCATATATGACGTTGATACCAAGTCCTTTGCAGAAGTCTCGGAATTCTTTTAAGCTGAAGTTCGTGCCTTTGTCGGTTATGATGCTGTGAGGCACCCCAAACCTGTACACAATGGACTGGAAGAACTTGATGGCGGTGGTGCTGATTTGGTTGGTAACAGGCACGACCTCGATCCACTTTGTGAACTTATCGACTGCTACCAGGAGGAATACATGTCCTCTGGGTGAGGACTTCTGCAAAAGGATTCAATGTAAGGAAACGATCAAATTAGTTTCACATACCAACAGGCCGTTATGGTTTGACAAATTCGTAAAGCAATACCAGATCAGGTGTGGGTACGTAGATTATTATAATAATTATAATTATACCCGATCTTCCATTAAGAATGATTGAAACAATGCAAATTCACATTTATAAAATAGCTTCTTAAATAGCTCGCCATTTCTTCCATTCTCTAAATAAAATAAATGATTGGTCTTTGAAAAGAAGGAACGACCTTTTTTACGACTAGGCCACGTAAAAGGCGGGTCGTCGTCCAATTTACCGGTCAGTTTTATGCTCATGGATTGGCCTGGTACGTACATTGTCGTTAAAGGGCCCGCTAGCAAGGGATAAACATTGGCATGCTGCTCAGTGGCAAAGAAACTACACAACAGGGCATGTACGTACGACAAGCGACAAAGCTTGTGACTCTGACAACCGGCTCATACAAGGATAGCTGTGTTGACCAAACCACACCGAACCAGTCAGGAGTTTTCTGTAACAGCCCAAGTTTGTAACATATGTAATTAGTACCTAAGCATATGTTTAAATCAATAAAATATGTGCATAAGTTCAAGTGTGTGGTTTAAGAAATGCAAATTCAAAACCCTAATTTCTTACCCTCTCTTTGAAACCACATTCAAATAGTTTGAATTTTGAAAATGACAAAATGTTTGGAGCCCAAATGAACTAAAGGGCCCCACAGTATTTTGAATGTTTGCCAAAACCCCTCTGGTATTTTGAAATCACTCCAAACAGATTTGAAATGAAAATCACAAACAGAAATCAAAAAGAGAAAAAGAAAAACTATTTTGGCAAAAAAAATAGAGCCAGAGCCAACCATGCCGAGCAGCCCAGCAGCCTCCCTCTCCTCTTTCCTTTTCCATGGCCCAGCTAGGCCCAAGTGTGGCCCTCCCGCAGCCCGTACTGGTTCGGCCTATTTTTTCCGCGTCGTCGTCTTCGACGGCGACGACCAAGCTTCTCGCTGGCGCAGCGCCCGCCGTCCGCCGTCGCCGCGATGCCCACCCGTGCCAGGATCCATGCTACCGACCATCTCTGCGTCTACAAGATCCCTTGCTGCCGCCAGGACGAACCCTATCTTCTTCTTCTCCCCAAATTTCTCCTTCGGCCAAACCCTAGCTCTCGGGCTCCGCCGCGTCCCGCCGTCTCCGGCCGCCCCGTGCACCGTGGAGTGGCCTGGGAGAAGCGCAGCGTCGCCATCGTCGTTTTCGCCAAGCCACGCAAGCCTAAACGAAGTCGTCTGGCCGAAATCGAGCTCGACCTCAACACCGGCCGCCGCAGTCAAGCCATCGATTCTTCCCCCTCCGGCCTCCCCGCGCTTCATCGACCTCAACGACATGACCGTGGTGAGCAAGCGGTCCTCCTGGACCTCTCCATTCCTCCCCTCTCGTGCTGTGCCGCTGGCCCGACGAGCACCCGCCGCCGCCGCCGCTGTTTCTTGTTGCCGGCGTAGCTCCGTTGACCATACCGAGGCGGCGCCGCCACTACAACGTCCGCCTCGGCCTCCTCTTTCGAACACAGCCAAGCATGCCTCCAGGCGCGCACGGGATCGAGAGATCCGTGCTCGACCTGGGGCTTCCCCATTGATGACGTCAGCCAGGCGTCATGCTGGCGTCATAATTCTTTTCTTTTGTTTTTGTTATTTTCTGTAAATCATTTATGTATTAATAAAATGCTGACAGGTGGGCCTTGTCTATCAGGGTTTTAACATTTTTGTAAATCATTTCTAAAATTAATAAAAGTCTGACGTGTGGGTCCAAGTTAGAAAATAATTTAAATATTCCAAAAATAATTTAAAATGAATTAAAAGTTGAGAAATTCATAACTAATTCATTTTAAATCAGAAAAATACAAATAATATATCAAAATGTTCAGAAAAATGAGAACTATCTAATAGAGCTGTAATCATTCATTGTTAAGCAACTTACATGACAAGTTTAATTAGAAGAACATAGTAACCCCTCACAGGTGATTCGGGAGTTTCCCCGAGTTAGGGTTTTCACCCCTCGGAACCCCGTTTAAGCTATCAAGCATGCCTTAGGGTTTCATTTCAATGCAATTTAACTTGTCATATCATCATCCTTGTTTGAGCATTGCATCGATGCCATGTCTTGATTGTTGCCTTTCTTTCCGGTGTTGGTTCTTCGCGATAGGATCCGAGCCCGAAGCTGAAGTCAACAACACCGAAGATCAATACTTGTCTACTGACGGACAAGGCAAGCGTAGCCTCTCATTCTAAACCTACATTTATAAAGTATATTACTTTCTCTCTATGATGCACACGATTCCAATGTGGTCTTTTGTCAGTAGTTAGGGTTACCTATCTGCTGCATAGTTTCCCTGTTGTAGCCTTATACTCTTGATCCACTGCTCCTAGCATACCTAGGTTTGGCACTGAGCGTTGCTAGAGCTTCTGAGATCGACAACTTAGCCATGCATAGTATCAATGTCTGATCTACCCGAACGATGAATCGGAGATGCCGGAGAACCTAGAAAGGTAGGAGTTGATGACATCCTCGAAGGAGTTAACTAAATATGCTAAGGCTTGTATGGGAGGCCACGTTGGGTGTGGTTTTTGTAGTTCCATGCTCGCCACTACTAGGAACTGAGTTCTTACCTCTAAAACCAAGACGAGCGTGCAACCACACGGGGCCTGGACAATCTCATGACTGACTAACTTGCCTAGTAGATTCCATGAGTCACATAGTTCGGACGTTCCATTCGACATATGCATAGAAAATCTTCTGAAAGATTTGCCGGGTGAAGTTGGTGCATTCATAACAGGTAGGTAAGCGTGGCTGAGGTTGCTTGGGGTAGATAGCGCCCCTGGTAAACCAACATCGCCTCACATATTTAAGTACCGGCTTCTGGATTTGACCCGTTACGGCGGAATCATACTTATTACGTGACTCATGGTCTCGGCGAAAGCAAGGTAAAGGTCGTGGTCAACCGCCCTCTGCCGGCCTTCCAAGGAAGAGGGCTAATAATTTGGCATTAAGAGTCAGTTGGTGCTTATGGGTAAAGTTGTACACCCCTGTTGGGTTAAATCTTTTAGAAAGCCGTGTTCACGGTTATGAACGACTTGGCGACCGGACTTAAGATCATAGATAACATTAACCACTATAAAACTTACTGATCCACGTGTGCTTAAGGATGCTTCCTCCGGGTCGAGGGGTGATCTTAGATAGGAGGTTCTGATGAAGCTGGTGGTTATCGAGATGTGATGAACAAGATGAAGAAGTCGCTATCTTATCCCTTTTAAAAGATTCTGAGTAGACGAGCCTCTTCTCTCTCTTGTTTATAAATAAAGATTGCTTTCCGCAAAAGTAAATCCAGAGAAAGCCTTTCCAGCTAGAGCATGTAGATACTAGGTTATCTAAGTCTTGCGAAGTACATTCCCGTACTCGGCCTTGCGCCATTGTTGTTTTTCTACATAAGATCTGGTTGCAACTAAAGGTGGCTTCTACGTTGACATCGACGAGTAGTTGGGGGTCCAAGGTAGCAGCCTGAGGACTATGGGATGGACGTCGCTTTTGTTAATGGCCTCTTAGGCCTTTTGCTAAGTTGTTGTGTAGTACAACATAATTTGCTTTCGTTGTGTGATGTAATGTTGGGTCTACGACCTCTGGTTTGTAATAACTCTAATATCTTACTCTGTTAAGAGTTTAAACTTATGTTGTTGAATCCCTGTGTTCTATAATGTTACCGAATCATACTGTGATCTTCCGTGTTTAGGAGTTGAACTTATCTTAGATGATGATCTGAGGATAGTTTAACCCTGACCCTGGGGGGTGCTACATTTTCAGAGATGAACTACTCGATCAAGGGCTTCCCAAAAGGCCTATTTACTAACTTCTCTTCGTTACGCATGAGATAAAGTTTTAAAGACAGATTTCCGAATCGTTTTTTAGTCATGTTAGCACCACCTGTAACATCCCTAAAATCATGATTTCAAATATTGCATATCATTCATGCATGCATATAGTTTTGAGATCATTTTCAAACCATTTTCAAGAAAACAGAAGCACATGGTGCTATCATTTTATGTGAGCAAACTTAAATCAAATGACCATCCTCATTTGAGAGCATAAGTGTTTTAAACCAAGTTTGTTTGCTTCCTTGTTGATTGGATTGAGTGTGGAGTTTGGACAAAAATATACAAAACAAATATGGTTTCAAAACCATTTTCAAAACATTTCCAAATCAAGTGCAATAGCACTGTTTATTTTGTTTATTCAAAAGAACCAAGCTTGAACAGAGAGACCACATGTTTCTATGCCCAGAAATATGAATGTTGCACCCTACAAAATCCTGGAAAAAGTTTGAATTCAAAAGCTTTTGAAACCATTTGAAAATCATTCCAGAAAATCAAATCAGAAATAGAAAAGGAATATAGAAAAGGAAAAAGGCCAGCGCCAGGATTTGAGCCCATCAACAGATCCAGCCCAACTAGCCCACCCGGGTTCCCCCTCTCCCTCTCTCACGCGCAGACGCACCCACAGAGTCGCTGACGCCTGGACCCCACCCCCTCTCTATTTTATTCGCTGACAAGTGGACCCGTGACCACGTCGTCGTCTTCGTCAATCACGCGCGCCTGCGTCGCTCACTGCGGTTCTGGTGAGCACCCTCTCCCCTCCCCAGGCGACCTAGTTCGCGGTCTTCGCCACTGACAGAGCGCTCCGCCGCTCGCCGCCGCGCTAGCGCCGCTCGACTTTGGTCAAAGCAGCAGCCACCGTTAGATCTGTATCATAGGGTCTAGATTAGATCTGGAGCGAACCGTTTTCTTTAGATCTGGTGCGTTGGATCTAACTTGATCCGACGGCGCGGAAGCGTGATCCTGAGTGAAACGGTACCGGCCAATAGGATAGCGCCGCGTGGCAGTAGTTTAGATTTAAAACAGATTTTGAATCAGATTATTGTTCAAATTTGTTTTGTTTGTAACTTTTGATTCCCACGTTAGATTTTGACAAATTTTATACCGTTGGAATCAGGAGAACAAGCTCTTTCAGAATATGCAATGTGTTTAATGTTTTGCCTCTGTTAAAATGGTTTTATTTGCAGAAACATGTGTAGGGCTAATTTGAGTATATGAAATGTTTAGGAATTGTTTTTAGTGTTAAATAAATTTGGTTTGGCAAGTCCTTGACTTGTTTAGGATTCAGTACTATGTACTTGCTTGGTTGAGTTTTAAAAATCATCACTTAGCATTTTGCATGCATGCATATATTTTTGTTTGTATATGTTTTGAGTGTAATTTGTTGCTACCAATCTTTGTGTAGATTTTGGTGCTAGTGATTGTGATTGTGAGGAGTGCTACTCTCCCAACTACCAAGGCAAGTGGTACTTCATGAATAATTTTATCCTATATTTTCTACTAAGCATTAGAAATATTTTGTTAGACTTGCATGCTATATTTTGCTTATATGCCATGATGGGAAATCCTAGTAGTTGTAGATTTGCTAAGGAATTTCTAAGTTACTATCTATGCCATTCTTAGCCTATCTAGTAGCAAACAAGGGTTGGTGAAAATATACATGCTATGATGAAAATATTTCTAAGTCTTTGGACTTATGTTTTGCCTAATAAAACAACTAAGTTAATGAAACACCTGGGTGGAAGGGAAAGAATGGTTTATGTTGAGTGGTTACACAAGGCCCATTTCTATGGTTTACCTTGTGTATCACACTTGTGGTAAGCCACCCAGGAACAAAGAGATTTTAGAGGCCAAGTGTTAAGAAGCTTCTAGTGCAGACACTTGGCAATATGGGCTCTGCCTGGATCACATAAGTTGCTAGAACTTAGCCATTTGGACAGTTGGTGGTAGTGGGAATGTTAGGTTGGAGCGCGTCCATTTGGTCTAAGGGAAGGCTTCTGAAAGGTCCTGTCTTGGTGAAACCAAGTCTGGTGGGGAAAGTGCACAACCTCTGCAGTTGGAAAAAAATCTAAGTACTTAGCCAAGTCCATGGCAATGGACAACTTGAGCATCAAGGCATGGAAGCTATCAAGAATCTCCTCATCCCAATTTCTAAGTAAAAATTTGTGGGTGAACAAGGGTGAAGGACCTCAATGTCTATTGGTGGTTCCTTGGGAAAAGTTTTGACAAAGAAAAACTTAGTGATTTCAACTAATAGGCAAAACCTATTTTGAGCAAAGCAAGCCAAGCTACACTTAGCCAAATTGCATATAGTATCTAGTCCACTTAAATTTTACTAAGGTATCACTTGCCAATACTATTCCAAAGTATTGACCCACTGTGGCTGTAACTTGTGATGTTGCAGGTTACTCTGATGAGGATTAGGTGTCATGAGTCTACACTCAACATGTTTGCTTATGGCACATGAAGATGAAGACGTTTGCTTATTTACTTATTCAAACTCTTGTATTAGGCCTGTGGCCTTGGAGTTGTAAAAACTATGTTTATCTCTGGAATGGATGTAATAAATGACCTTTGTATCTATGTACTTCATCTTAAACTTTGGATGCTAGCAATGATCCAGGGACTAGCATTGCAATCACAGGGATCCTTTTTCCTTTATAAAGGAGGGATCTTACAGATGGTATCAGAGCACTGTGTTGCCTGTAGGATTATGACCCTAGGATTGGACACCACTAAGGAAAAAATTTCAGCAACTTCTACACTTGTCTATTCTTCTCATAAACTTTTCTAATCTTCTCTTTCATCTCTATTTATAGATGAACTCCATCAAAGAAGCCGTAAGGAAAGGACCACTCATGACAATGACTTTGGAGTGTGAGACAGAATTCCCCAAGGCTCTCAAGGACCTCATGGTTGCATTTGAAATACAAGGTGCAGCTGTGTACAAGGGTTTTCCTGTGATGGATGAAGGAGTGGAATACTGGTGGGTGCAACTTCACTTGTATAAAAACAAGGAAGACAACCATCAGGAAAAAGGATTTTGCATGTTCACCAATTCAGTGGTGCACACTACATTCTTTGAATCAGCAAGGGATGCAGCTTGGAAGACCATCAAAGAACTTGGTGATAGAGTCAAGTGCAGAATGCTCAACCTCCAAAATGATCTCAAGAAAGAGAAGGAACATACCCAAGAGTTGGAAGCTACCAACCAAACCTTAAGAGGAGACATAATAGACTTAGTGATGGAGTCATGTGACAAGATAGGCTGATTGCTTCTAGAAACATTGTGTTAGCCAACAGATCCAGTGAGATAGGATTGTAAACGTACTTCGTTAGTTGGACCACCACCTATCACCTTATTTTCCAAAATGTTGCTTTAAAATAAGTTGAACCTTGGTTGTTGTAATGGATCCATGTATGCCATGACTTGTGTGTTTTGATTTCCAAGGATATGTATGTGGTGTTTTGTCTTTTGTTTTATCTTGAATTGTGTTGTTCTAACTTTTCTATCTTATAAATAGATGCCTACCGTTACCATCAGCACTGTTGAGGAGTTCCAGGTTACCCGTTTTGGTCCTCGTATCGTTGAGCTTACTACTTTGCTCAATCTCCCTCTTCCCACCATCATGGTGCTTCCCCTCACCAAGTTTGAGAGGAAGGACCTCTGGGGCTTCAAGGTCAACCAGCCCGGACGCCAGACAGAGCCTACCACGGAGGCCATTGTCTTCAAGCTCATGCATGATGACAAGGAGAGAGGCCTTGAGGTAGTTATGCAGGATCTGATAGGACGTCTGCTGGGGAGACACTCCCGACAGGTTAGAGGTACTCACTTCCATATCTTCGGTAGACGTGATGAGGATGGAGAGTCCATCGACTTCGAGGACGATTCGAGGGACACAGCAGAGCCGATTCGTCTGTACCTCCAGGACTTAGAGTCTCTCATTAGGCACGTGGACACTAACAGGACCAACGTCATGCTCAACAATGACGAGCTCCAGGTGCAGCTTCGAGAGAAGGACAAGCTCTTCGCAGAGCAAGATGAGATTGTCAAGGAGATGGAGGCGAAGTTCGAGAGCCAGGAAAAGAAGTTCAAGAGTCAGGAGAAGCGTGTCCAGGATAGGAACAAGAAGATCCGAGACATGACTGAAGAACTGCAGACCAAGGACTTCGAGCTCGAGCAGCAGCAGACGGTGATTGAGAGGCTTCGTTCCTAGAAGAGGGCTCTCAAGGCCAAGATAGAGACCTTGACCACTAGCGTCAAGAAATACATGACCGCGATGGAGAACACAGGTCTTACCTTTGTCAAGGAGGAGATTGATGTCGAGGAGTAGATTTGACTACTCATTTTTCTGTTATTATCATACTTGTTGTTTGAGAACTTGTTATTGACCATCCGACATGTGGATGGCTTGTTATTTGTGTGTTACTTTGCGAACTTGTTATCTTGTTGTTGAACTTTTATCTTTTTGTTTCATGCTTTGTGATTGGTTATGTGTTGTATTGTGCATGAAAACATATATGGGTATCTCATTCTTATCTCTATTGAACAAACCACAGATGCCTCCTCGTCGTGCAAACCCCAACCCCAACAACAACAACAACAACATCACTCCAGAAATGCAACAAATGATGACCGCTCAAACACAGCTGATGCAGATGATGACGACGTTCATCCAGAACCAAAACAACAACAATAACAACAATAAAAACAACAACAATAACAACAACAACAACAACAACAACAACAACAACAACCCTCCGGGTTTCGACATGCTTACTAGGTTCTTGAGATTGAGGCCAGCAAAGTTCTCAGGAACAACTGATCCCATGGTGGCCAATGACTGGCTACGCTCGGTGAACAAGGACTTGGTAACCGTGGGCTGTACTGATGCTAAAAAAGTCAGATTTGCAGCACACTTGTTGGAAGGGCCAGCCGCCACTTGGTGGGATAACTTCCAGATCGCCACTCCCATCGAAGATGTGACATGGGCTTTGAGGATGGCTTTCGCACTGCTCATATCTCATCTGGAGTGATGAGTCTGAAAAAGAAGGAGTTCCATAACCTGAAGTAGCGCCACCGTAGCGTGGCTGAATATATTGAGGAGTTCAACAATCTGGCGCGATATGCACCAGATGAAGTTGACACAGATGCTAAGAGGAAGGAAAAGTTCCTCGAAGGGTTAAATGATGAACTGAATCTGCAGCTGGCTGTGGCCTATGTTCCCACTTATCAGTCTCTCTGTGACAAGGCTGCAATTTTGGAGAACAAAATAAAGCAAGTTGAAAGCAGAAAGAGAAAGCACTCAGACAAGCACAGCTCGGGATCATCTCACAAACGTTCCCATTATGATGACAGTGGAAGCTCAGGATCCCACAAGCATGGGAAATTCAACAAGCACCACAACCACAACCGTCATGACAACAAGCATCACCGTAGTCATGACAATGATAAGTACAAGAACCACAAGGGTGGATACAAGAGCCACTACAGTGGTAATGGAAGTGGAAGTGGAAGCCAGCCTGTCAAGAAAGACATAAGTCAGGTTGAATGCTTCAAGTGCAAGAAGATGGGGCATTATGCAAATGAATGCCCAAAAAATAAAGTTGAAGGACGCAACAAGCCCAACCCTTTAGGACAAGTGAACCACATCAGTGTGGATGAGGTCTATGAGGAGCCTGATGCTGTTGTTGGTAAGTTCAGACTGAATTCTATTCCAGCATTTGTTCTTTTTGATACTAGAGCATCGCATTCATTCATATCAAAAGCATTTGTTGATAGAAATGGGTTTTCAACTGAAAACATTGGGTGTCCAATAAAAGTTAGTTCTCCGGGTGGAGATATGATAGTAAGTCTTGGATGCCGGGATCTAGTAATAGACTTTGGAAAGCATAAATTTCCAGTGAGTCTGATAATCCTAGATTCCCAAGGACTGGACGTAATATTGGGAATGGATTGGATGGCCAAGTACGAAGGAGTACTAGATTGTGCTAATCGTACTGTTGCACTCACAACCCCGGAAAGAAAACGGATTAAATTCAAGTCCAACTTTGAATCAAAAGGAAGCAAGCTAAATTCTCTTAAGGGGGTTAGCATAGATAGTGTGCCAATTGTGAGTGAATATCCGGAAGAATTGCCAGGAATGCCACCGGATAGAGATGTGGAGTTTCTTATAGATTTGGTACCAGGATCTGGACCAATAGCAAAGAGACCTTATAAAATGTCAGTTGATGAACTGAAAGAACTCAAGAAACAACTTGGAGAACAGTTGCAGAAAGGATTTATTCAACCAAGTTCTTCATCTTGGGGAGCCCCAGTTTTGTTCGTGGAGAAGAAAGATAGAAGTCAAAGGTTATGCATAGATTACCGTTCACTCAACGAGGTAACTATCAAGAACAAATACCCTTTGCCTAGAATCAATGACTTGTTTGATCAGCTAGAAGGAGCTTGTGTGTTCTCAAAGATTGATCTCCGGTCAGGCTATTTTCAACTCAAGATAAGAGAACAAGACATACCTAAAATAGCTTTCACTACAAGGTATGGATTGTATGAGTATACCGTAATGCCTTTTGGTTTGACCAATGCTCCAGCATACTTCATGAATATGATGAACAAGGTGTTCATGGAATTCCTTGACAAGTTTGTTGTCGTCTTCATCGATGACATTCTAGTCTACTCCAAGAGCAAAGAAGAGCATGAAGGACATTTGCGTTTGATACTTGAGAAGTTAAGAGAGCATAAACTTTATGCCAAATTCAGCAAGTGTGAGTTCTGGTTGGATGAAGTTGGTTTTCTAGGACATGTTATGACAAAGGATGGTGTAGCAGTTGATCCTGCTAAAGTTTCAGCTGTAACTGAATGGGAATCTCCCAAGTCCGTGAAAGAAGTTCGTAGTTTCCTTGGCTTAGCAGGTTACTACAGAAGGTTCATTGAAAATTTCTCCAAGATAGCTAAGCATGTGACTGAATTGCTAAAGAAAGACAAGAAGTTTACTTGGATGGAAGGTTGTGAACTCAGCTTTCAGGAATTGAAGAAGAGACTTGTGACAGCACCAGTCTTGTGTCTGCCAGATTTGGAAAAAGATTTCCAAGTATATTGTGATGCATCCCATCAGGGTTTGGGTGCAGTACTTATGCAAGAAGGAAAAGTTGTGGCGTATGCCTCGAGACAACTCAAAACTCATGAAGTGAATTATCCTACTCATGATTTAGAGTTAGCCTCTGTTGTCCATGCACTCAAAACATGGAGACACTATCTTTTGGGAAAGCGTTGTGAAGTGTTCACAGATCACAAAAGTTTGAAGTATATCTTCACCCAGAAGGAAATTAATATGAGACAAAGAAGATGGCTAGAACTTATCAAGGACTATGACTTAAGTTTGCAATACCACCCCGGTAAAGCAAATGTTGTAGCAGATGCTTTAAGTCGTAAAGTTTTTGTGAATGGCCTTACCAAAGGAGAATTGCCAGATGATCTATGTACCCAATTTAGAAAACTCAGATTGGAGATTGTGCCTGAAGGACATCTCATGACTTTGGATGTTCAACCCACTTTGTTGGACAAGATCAAAGAAGCTCAGAAGATTCATAAGGAAATTGAAGAGATTAAAGAAAAGATTGGCAAAGGAAAAGCCAAAGGGTTCCATGAAGACGAACATGGTAAATTATGGCATGGGAAACGTATCTGTGTTCCACAAGACCCGGAGCTACGGAAACTGATTTTGCAAGAAGCACATAACTCACCGTATTCCATTCATCCGGGTAACACCAAAATGTACATGGACATGAAAGAAAGATTTTGGTGGAATAATCTCAAGAAGGACATCGCCGAACATATTTCTTTGTGTGATGTGTGTAGTAGAGTGAAGGCGGAACATCAGAAACCAGCAGGTTTACTTCAACCACTACCTATTCCTGATTGGAAGTGGGACAAGATTGGTATGGATTTCATTACCGGATTACCAAGGACCCGGTCAGGATACGATTCTATTTGGGTAGTAGTGGATCGCCTAACTAAAGTGGCTCATTTTATACCCGTAAAGACAACCTATACAAGTGCTAAGTTAGCAAGAATCTACATGAGCAGAATTGTATGTCTACATGGAGTGCCCAAGAGTATTGTGTCCGATAGGGGAACTCAATTCACTTCCCATTTTTGGAGACAGTTACATGAGTCATTGGGAACGAGGTTGGAATTCAGTACCGCTTTTCATCCTCAAACTGATGGACAAACAGAAAGGACTAATCAGATTCTTGAAGACATGTTGAGGGCATGTGCCCTAGACTATGGAGCCAGTTGGGATGAAAGTCTGCCTTACGCAGAATTTTCTTATAACAACAGCTATCAAGCCAGCATTGAGATGGCACCATTTGAGTTTCTCTACGGAAGAAAGTGTACCACCCCATTGTTATGGAATGGTGTGGGAGAAAGAAGTTTATTCAGACCAGATCTTATCAAAGAGGCCGAAGAGAAGGTCAAGTTGGTTAAGGACAGATTGAAGATAGCACAGTCCTGACAGAAAAGCTATGAAGATCCTAAGCGTAGAGAAGTCACCTACGAAGTTGGTGATAGAGCCTATCTTAGAGTGTCACCACTTCGTGGAGTGAAGAGATTCGGAGTCAAAGCAAAATTGGCACCAAGATATGTTGGACCATTCAAGATTCTGAGTCGTAAAGGAGAAGTTGCCTATGAAATAGAACTGCTAGAATCTCTGTCAGCTGTTCATAATGTATTTCATGTGAGTCAACTTAAGAAATGTCATCCAGAAATGGAAGAAACTTCTTTGAAGGATACTATACCTTTGGAGGAGGTTCAACTAGAAAGTGATCTCACTTATGAAGAGAAACCTATCAAGATTCTTGAGACTACAGAAAGAGTCACACGGACTAAGACTATCAAGTTTTGTAAAGTGCAGTGGAATCATCATTCCGAAGAGGAAGCAACATGGGAAAGAGAAGATGATCTTCGGAAAGACCACCCTCACCTATTTGCTAGCCAATCCGAATCTCGAGGGCGAGATTCACCTTAAGGGGGTTAGATTTGTAACATCCCTAAAATCATGATTTCAAAGATTGCATATTATTCATGCATGCATATAGTTTTGAGATCATTTTCAAACCATTTTCAAGAAAACAGAAGCACATGGTGCTATCATTTTATGTGAGCAAACTTAAATCAAATGACCATCCTCATTTGAGAGCATAAGTGTTTTAAACCAAGTTTGTTTGCTTCCTTGTTGATTGGATTGAGTGTGGAGTTTGGACAAAAATATACAAAACAAATATGGTTTCAAAACCATTTTCAAAACATTTCCAAATCAAGTGCAATAGCACTGTTTATTTTGTTTATTCAAAAGAACCAAGCTTGAACAGAGAGACCACATGTTTCTATGCCCAGAAATATGAATGTTGCACCCTACAAAATCCTGGAAAAAGTTTGAATTCAAAAGCTTTTGAAACCATTTGAAAATCATTCCAGAAAATCAAATCAGAAAAAGAAAAGGAATATAGAAAAGGAAAAAGGCCAGCGCCAGGATTTGAGCCCATCAACAGATCCAGCCCAGCTACCCACCCGGGTTCCCCCTCTCCCTCTCTCACGCGCAGACGCACCCACAGAGTCGCTGACGCCTGGACCCCACCCCCTCTCTGTTATATTCGCTGACAAGTGGACCCGTGACCACATCGTCGTCTTTGTCAATCACGCGCGCCTGCGTCGCTCACGCCGCCGTTACTCGCCGCAGTCACTGCCGCGTTGATTCCCATTGATTCCGCGAGTAACTCCACGCCCAGCTCTGGCTACATAAACCTCTCCCCCTCGCGGTCATTTCCCCCCACACTGCACACTCTTCTCGCCACCAGGCTGCTAGTATTCGCCCTTGCGCCGCCGCAGATAGAACCTACTCCGGCGACCAATCCTGGTAAACCTCGTGCGCCCCTTCCTCTATGGTTCATACGAACAACTTCGCAACTTACTTGCGCACCTCCTGATCCCCTTTGCCCGTCTGTTTGGGATCCAGAGCTTCGACTTCGACGAGCATCGAGAGAATCCGATGCCGTCTCCAACTCCGGCGAACCTTCCTGGTTAGTTCTGACCACGCCTTGTTCTCTCTTTGACACTCGCATGACCAGCATCACTCCGCGCATCTGACGCACTGCTTATTTTGCCCTGGCGTGATCTGTATCTTCGCCAATGTCGACGAGCAGCCGTACCCGACACGTTCGCAAACTCCGGCGAGGAATCCCAGATGACTCCGAGCGCCCCTTCGCCAGCCAGGGACACGTTGAGCTTCAAGTCGTCACTGCGGTTCTTGTGAGCACCCTCTCCCCTCCCCAGGCGACCTAGTTCGCGGGCTCCGCCACTGACAGAGCGCTCCGCCGCTCGCCGCAGCGCTAGCGCCGCTCGACTTTGGTCAAAGCAGCAGCCACCGTTAGATCTGTATCGTAGGGTCTAGATTAGATCTGGAGCGAACCGTTTTCTTTAGATCTGGCGCGTTGGATCTAACTTGATCCGACGGCGCGGAAGCGTGATCCTGAGTGAAACGGTACCGGCCAATAGGATAGCGCCGCGTGGCAGTAGTTTAGATTTAAAACAGATTTTGAATCAGATTATTGTTCAAATTTGTTTTGTTTGTAACTTTTGATTCCCACGTTAGATTTTGACAAATTTTATACCGTTGGAATCAGGAGAACAAGCTCTTTCAGAATATGCAATGTGTTTTAATGTTTTGCCTCTGTTAAAATGGTTTTATTTGCAGAAACATGTGTAGGGCTTATTTGAGTATATGAAATGTTTAGGAATTGTTTTTAGTGTTAAATAAATTTGGTTTGGCAAGTTCTTGACTTGTTTAGGATTCAGTACTATGCACTTGCTTGGTTGAGTTTTAAAAATCATCACTTAGCATTTTGCATACATGCATATATTTTTGTTTGTATATGTTTTGAGTGTAATTTGTTCCTACCAATCTTTGTGTAGATTTTGGTGCTAGTGATTGTGATTGTGAGGAGTGCTACTCTCCCAACTACCAAGGCAAGTGGTACTTCATGAATAATTTTATCCTATGTTTTCTACTAAGCATTAGAAATATTTTGTTAGACTTGCATGCTATATTTTGCTTATATGCCATGATGGGAAATCCTAGTAGTTATAGATTTGCTAAGGAATTTCTAAGTTACTATCTATGCCATGCTTGGCCTAGCTAGTAGCAAACAAGGGTTGGTGAAAATATACATGCTATGATGAAAATATTTCTAAGTCTTTGGACTTATGTTTTGCCTAATAAAACAACTAAGTTAATGAAACACCTGGGTGGAAGGGAAAGAATGGTTTATGTTGAGTGGTTACACAAGGCCCATTTCTATGGTTTACCTTGTGTATCACACTTGTCGTAATCCACCCAGGAACAAAGAGATTTTAGAGGCCAAGTGTTAAGAAGCTTCTAGTGCAGCCACTTGGCAATATGGGCTCTGCCTGGATCACATAAGTTGCTAGAACTTAGCCATTTGGACAGTTGGTGGTAGTGGGAATGTTAGGTTGGAGCGCATCCATTTGGTCTAAGGGAAGTCTTCTGAAAGGTCCTGTCTTGGTGAAACCAAGTCTGGTGGGGAAAGTGCACAACCTCTGCAGTTGGAAAAAAATCTAAGTACTTAGCCAAGTCCATGGCAATGGACAACTTGAGCATCAAGGCATGGAAGCTATCAAGAATCTCCTCATCCCAATTTCTAAGTAAAAATTTGTGGGTGAACAAGGGTGAAGGACCTCAATGTCTATTGGTGGTTCCTTGGAAAAAGTTTTGACAAAGAAAAACTTAGTGATTTCAACTAATAGGCAAAACCTATTTTGAGCAAAGCAAGCCAAGCTACACTTAGCCAAATTGCATATAGTATCTAGTCCACTTAAATTTTACTAAGGTATCACTTGCCAATACTATTCCAAAGTATTAACCCACTGTGGCTGTAACTTGTGATGTTGCAGGTTACTCTGATGAGGATTAGGTGTCATGAGTCTACACTCAACATGTTTGCCTGTGGCACATGAAGATGAAGACTTTTGCTTATTTACTTATTCAAACTCTTGTATTAGGCCTGTGTCCTTGGAGTTGTAAAAACTATGTTTATCTCTGGAATGGATGTAATAAATGACCTTTGTATCTGTGTACTTCATCTTAAACTGTGGATGCTAGCAATGATCCAGGGACTAGCATTGCAATCACAAGGATCCTTTTTCCTTTATAAAGGAGGGATCTTACACCACGCTTCGTTTTCCGGTATCAGGTATATAGCATTTACTCTTTCTAAGCAACAAAATATATTGTATTTGCCTACTACTCTGACCTTGCCCTGAAAGGATAAGGAAATTGGTTAAGAGCGAGAGCTAGACTGACTGTTGGTCCAATGCTAGTGGAGGATTTAGACTAAGGACCCCCTGTGGCGGCTACTCATAAGAAGATGAAGGATTGAAAGAGGACTGATTACCCCTCTTATTTGTGATCTTTTAATAGAAAGAAAAAGCCTTCTCTCAGACTTCAAGGTCATTGAAAGCGGGATTCAAAATGATTGACGCTCCGCCTCATTTCTATTAATTTCAAGCAAGAGTTGTCAGATCGGCAGATATAAGGAACATAAGACTACACTATATTCGGGAACAAGCAAACTGTTCAGATGGGGTCTCTAAATCAAAACTTACTCTACAGTCATTACATCAACATGGGAGGGAGGGAATTGAAAAAGGCGACTCCTCCTTAGTAGGAATAGTAGTTGAGGCTGCTGAAACTCATAACGAAGCTATTCCAGTCTAGGGTGATTAGGTCGTTGGTCTCACATGTTCTAGATACGAACCTCTGCAGGATAAACACCTCTTCAGGTATCGGCTTGATCTTCTTTTGCTTGACATCCCTCGGCAACAGGTTCTCTATTTAGAAGGCACAGATGGAAAAAACAACTAATGGAAGGGTACGTGAAACTATACATAGACGCTCCCTTTTTCTTTTGACCAGTGAACTTGATTTCACATGTAATCAATGCCGACCATGTCGAGTCCCCACTGGGCGAAGGGCCAGGCTAATGGTATGGGCCATAGCTCTGAGCCTGGCGTGTGTGGCTTGTCTACAAACCTTTGGCAAGAGTTGCACTTCTCGATGATTTCCTTGGCATCGCGCATCGCATTTGGCCAGTAGAAGCCAACTCGTAGAGCCTTGGCGACTAGGACGTGGCTGCCTGCGTGGTGGCCGCAGATGCCTTCGTGTATGTCGAGGAGGATGTTTTCCAGTCATTGTTGGTGACGCATCACTGGAGTACCCCAGTGATGCTGGGCTTGTACAGCTGATGACTGTAAGTGCACAAGTAGTTTGTATCTAGTTTCGAAATAAAGATATCGATTCCACTGGAGTCTGAAGTCTAAATAACTCTTGAACTAAATACTGAAATAGTAATGCTAAATAACGTTCTAAGTAACAAGATAAAATGCGAGTTTTGTGTAAAAGATATTTTTGGGTTTTCAAATAAGAGAACAATAAGTAAACTAAAGCTTTAAGTAAACAAGAGCATACGAGTATGATTACGAAAGTCTACAAGATGATGGAAAGAGTTCTCAGGGAGTAGTGGATCCACCGCTAGTAATTATAAAGAGTGATCAAAATTATTATAATGAATAAGACAATTTATGATATGTGTGGGAGGAGCTCCATACATGGACGAATAGACAGCAACCACTGCTCACATCATCCTCATAACCACAACAGACAAGAAATCGACATCAATCTAATTACTATGCTATTAAGGGACTTTATCCCGTAGGATGTATCCCATGGAATGGACAATGTTCCGTGAGTTCTCCTTGGTTCCCAAGTTGGTACGTAAAGGATGACAACAACTTTATAGTCACAGTAAGTGCAATCACCCCCTCCGTCTACCCACAAGTAGTTCCCTCCATCTAGTCCTCAGTAAGGCAAATATTGAGTGACGCGCTTGGCCCAACATCAAGATGAAAGAAATCTAACACAGACGCATAATGAACAATATCATATAATAATATTTATCTCAGTTCAATCACATACTAGGGTTTCTCCATCTTCCCAAAAACAAAGGAAACTACTCACACATGAAGGCAATCAACATCATGGATAGAATATGGATGAAGTATGATGATACAATTGATAACAGGTTCAAATCCAAGATTCAATCTAGAATTACAACAAGTAACCAAAGGGGGTCGGTGATGGAGACGTTGTTGATGAAGATGACGATGTAGATTGATGTGGAGGCCTTCAAGATCCTAGTCCCTTCTCCTCTTGTGTGATGGTGATGGTGTAGATCTGATTGGAGGCGTCTATGGCGGTGGCACGGCGGCAGGGCTCCGCCGTGGTGGAGAATATTGATTGGTGGCTCTCCCTTGGCTCCTCCATCCTTTATATAGGCCTTGGGGGTTCCCTAGGGTTCCTCCAATATCGCCATATGAGTTAGGGAAGGTTCTAGAGCTTTCGGGGGCGAAAACCCGTCGTTTGCGACCTTTTTACCAACTATACGGCGAGATTTTTTTGCTCCGGCAGTATAGTTGGTCGTTGAACCTTTGGGTTCCACAGTGTTTTGGTCGTCATTTATTCAAACAAACTCTATTTTGGGTGTTCTTGGGCTCGTTGGATTCGTATCGATGAGGATACAACATAGTGGTCTTGGATCGTTATTTTGAGAAATTGGAAAATTTCACTTTTTCCAACACCTCAAATGGCTAAATCTGGTCCCGCAGCTCCTCCAAACTATGCTCTCTTTGTTCCTTTTGCCTTTGTTTTATCCATAATCATCATCAAGACCTACACACATGTCAAAGACAAGGAAGAGGGATAAAATTCTACCTAAACTACTAAATGTGCAAAGCTCATATGAAAATGAATGAATAACAGAAACCATGCATATTTGGCATAACTGCATCTAGATAAAGCATGAGATGGGTGGTTGATATGCATAAAATACTTCTATAAAAGCTCACATGATGGTGAAGGCTTTTGATCAGCGAGCGATATGCCTGGCATTCGTCGGGTCCTTAGGTAGTTGCTTGCTTAGCACGTACCTGAGGTACGGTTCGGTCCATGTTTGCTCGATTGCTAGGACCTGCACGAGGCTGACTAGTTCGACGTTCACCTCTGACTCTTCGGGTGCCTCCGTCTTTTTGGGTGGTGCGGCCCCCCGAGTCTCCCACAACCTAGAATGTGCCTTTGGGAGTCTTGCGCTTGATGGAGCGTTCGCAGATCTGTTCAAGAAACACGTCTAGCGGTACCGGGGCACAAGTGGACCCGATGTTGGCGAGCTTATCAGCCTCTTCATTGATTTCTCGACCAACATGCCGGAGTTTGTAGTCGTCGAAGTCTCCTTCGAGTGCGTTGTAGAGGTTGCGGTAGGCGATCATGTTGTCGCTGATGGCGTCGCTTGGTTCATTGTCTGTTGGACAACGAGATTGGAGTCACCGTAGATGACCAATCGCGTGGGGCCGCTCACTTTGGCCATCTGCATGCCGTGCAGGAGTGCCTCATACTCAGCCTCATTGTTGGATGCGCGGAATTTCATCCACGACACATACCTCATCTTGTTCCTTTGGGGGGATGTCAATATTACTCCGGCTCCTACTCCGGCATCGCACTTGGAGCCGTCGAAGTGCATCGTCCAGAGTTAGGAAATTTCCGGAGTATCCGGAAGCTGGAGCTCCATCTACTGGATAAAGAAGTCAGGAAACACCTGTGATTTGATGGCGGTGCGACGCTCGTAGATGATGTCCCATGGGGACAGCTCGATGCCCCATAGGGCTAATCGCCCTGTACCTTCGGGGTTGTTGAGGATGTGTGATAGTGGCACGTCGTTGACGACCACGATATGATGCTCTTGGAAGTAGTGGCGTAGTCGACGTGCAATCATGAATACGCCGTAGGAAAGCTTTTGGTAATGGGGATAACTTTCCTTTGTAGGCATCAATACCTCGCTAAGGTAATAGACTGGGAGTTGTACCCCGTGGGTTTTGCCGTCTTCGGGTCGTTCGACCACAAGGGCCGTGCTGACCACTTGATGCGTGGTAGCAATATAGAGCAGCATGGGCTCTCTCTCCTTTGGCGTTACCAGGACGGGGGATGTAGAGAGCAAGCGCTTGAGGTCTTTGAATGCCTCCTCGGCTTTATCTGTCCACTCGAACTTATCGGCCTTGTGGAGCAATTGGTAGAAGGGGAGAGCATTTTCACCCATGCGGCTGGTGAACCTACTGAGCACCATGATTTGCCCAGCTAGCTGTTGGACTCCTTTGACGTTCTTTGTTTTCTCCATGCCTAGTATAGCCTTGATTTTCTTCGGGTTGGCCTCGATGCCTCTTTCGGAGATGAAGTATCATCTCCCGAGTAATTGCCTGGATGGGACGCTGAAGTGCACTTTTCGGGTTCAGCTTGATCCTGTAGTAATCAAGGTTGCCAAACGTCTCATGGAGATCATCGAACAGTGTTTGGCTTTCCTTGGTCTTGACTACTATGTCGTCGACATAGACTTGGATGTTGTGACCAATTTGGTTCTTCAGGCATGCTTGCATGCACCGTTGATAGGTTGCGCCTGCATTCTTGAGACCGAAAGGCATTGTGTTGTAGAAGAACACAACAAACAGTGTGATGAATGTCATCTTCTCTTGATCTTCAACCTTTAGTCGAATATGGTGGTAGCCTAAGTAGGCGTCGAGAAATGAGAGCCGCTCGCATCCTATAGTGGAGTCGATAATTTGATCAATCTGCGGCAAGGAGGTGGTCCTTAGGACAATGCTTGTTAAGCGCCATAAAGTCCACACACATCCGCAGGATATCTGTGTCCTTCTTAGGGACCAGCACGGGGTTAGCTACCTAGGTGCTTTCCTTGATCTCCCTTATGAAGTTGGCGTCGAGGAGTCTGTTGACTTTGGTGCCTATTGCTTCGTCTCTGCCCTCGGATAGTCCACACATCATCTACTTGACCGGCTTCGCATTCGGATAGACATTGAGTGCGTGCTCGGTGAACTCCCTAGGAACTCCTGGCATGTCTGCAGGACACCAGGCGAAGATTTCCCAGCGCTCACGGAGGAATTCGATGAGTGCGAGTTCCTATTCCAAACTTAGGTTGTTGGCGATCACAACCGTCTTAGTGGGGTCCATCGGGTGGACCTGCACTGCCTTGGTGTTGACTATGGAGTCGAACGACATATCAGGCGCGTTTTGTTTGGTGATAGGGGCAGGCTATTGTCTGTTGACTCCTTCATTCTTGCGAGCTCCTCCTGCATGCCGCATGACTAGGAGATTCTACTGAAGTCTTTGTCACAGCTGTCGGACTTGGTGAAGCTTCCTAGGACGATGACGAGACCGTTAGGTCCTGGCATTTTCAGCAGAAGATATGCGTAGTGTGACGCTTCCATGAACCTTGTGAATGCCACGCGCCCGAGGATGGCGTGGTATTGTGAGGGCCAGTCCACCACATCGAACTCGAGCTGCTCACGCCTGAAGTTCTTAGGGGTGTCGAAGATGACGTCAAGCCATATTCTGCCTAGGGGATATACTCCTTTCCCTGGGACGATTTCGTAGAAGGTCGTGTCTGATGCCTCCAGGTTGCATAGAAGGATCCGCATAGCAGCGAGTGTACTGGCGAACATCAGATTGATGCCGCTGCCGTCCTCCATGAAGATGCGACTCATTTCAAATCCTCCGATCTGAGCCTCGAGCACCAGGGTAGAATGACCTAGGCGAGGTATTTGTCGTGGGTGATCCAAATGGTCGAAGGTGATGCATGACTCCGAGCCACTGAGGTACTCGGGTATGGCAGCGGAGAGGTAATGGCCAAGTTTACCTGGCGGGTAAACATCTTTTGCACGATGTTGGATGGACGCCCCTTTTGTATCATCATAGTCCCCAACGATCGTGGATATGGCTCTGTTTCGTTGTTCTAGGCTGGCGTGGCCGCAGGATGCGTGGGTGCTCCAGGTGGCAGAGGTGGGGCGCCGTATGCGACGGCTCCTGGTGCAGAGACGAACCCTTGATTCACCGCCTCGCTTCGCATCTGGGTGTATCCTTCATGGAGCTTTTGGAATTCCCTACAATCCTTAAGTAGATGCCTGGCCTTCCTCTTGCCATCCTACTTGTCGATGTAGAAGTGGATGGTGCAGGGGCCTGACAGTTTGTCGAGTGCGGAGGGCTCATCGTCCCGATTGCGGCATTTCCAGGACTAAGCGGGCTTCCCGCTGTCATGATAGCTGCCACTGCGATAGCCTCTGCAACGGTTGTCGTTGTCGCGGTGTTCGGCGTAGCCAGCCGTGACCATGTCGATTTCTTCGCGATCGTCGTAGACACGCTCCCTTCTTTTTCCTCGGTAGTCGCATCTGCAGCCGAGGTCATCTTCGTCATTCGAACGGTTGCGGTTGACAGTGTCCTTGCCATCCGCCCAGCGGTTGGCGATGTCCATCAGGCGGTTGATAGTTTTGGAATTGACCCAACCTAACTCCTCCTTGATTTTGTGGCGCCTCACGCCGCCGTTGAAGGCGTCAATTTCCCTTTCTTCCAAGATGTTCTTGGCAGAGTTCTTGATCACGGAACAGCGCTGCATGTAGGAGCGGATCAACTCATTGGAGCGTTGGCAATAAGCACGCAACTCTTCGATTGAGGCAGGCCTCTTGCAGGTGCCTTTGAAATGCGGATGAAGCTATATAGCAACTCCTCCCAGCTACGGATTGGATTCGGAGGGAAGGTTGTTGAGCCAGGCCCTGGCCGCGCCCTTCAGCTGTAGCTGAAGACATTGCATGTTTGTGTTCTTGACATGGTTATACCCCACGGGTACATGATCTCAGCATACCTGGTCCATCCCAAGGAAGGCCCACGGCAATTATACGCCGGCCCATGAAGATTTTCGGGTGGCCAAGGCCCATGACGCTTTCGGACCCTTGGAGAGCAAGACTAGAGTAGATAGGAAATTCAAAGGGGTAAAACCCTAGAACCTGTAACCGACTAGATCTATGCCCGGGACCTGCCTGAGTCTATATAAAGTCTAGGAGGGCACGACCTAGATCTACTCCCCATACTTTCGCATACACACATCCACGCCAGATTGCATCTGCGCACCCCTGTAACCTTCGGTTCCGCAGTAATCAAGAGCAGACAAGCAGGAGTAGGGTTTCCCTCCGGGGGCCTGAACCTGGGTAAAACCTTGTGTCCCCGTGTTGCTTGTTTGCTAACCGTTCCGCGATCTCCAGCATCCCCATCTTCTCCAAAACCCAAGTCCATAACAATGGGCATTGATGAGATCAAACCTTGTCAATTGGCGCCGTCTGTGGGAATTGGGGGCGCTGATTGTGCGATCGTGACGGTCCCAACCCGATCGATCTACAACTCTGCGGCGACGGAGAGTCACCTCCTCTTCGGCGCTTTCGACTTCACCGCCCACTCACCGGCCACCATGAAGGACTTCGAGCCTGTAGGCGATAGACTCGACATCCTGTTCGGGAGCTTCTGCTTCCAGGTGGGGCAAACTGGCACTCTCCGCCTCCCTGAGCGGGTGCCCCTACCATCAATCAGGCCCGCTTCATGGACCCCACACCATGTGCTACGCACAACATCATCAACAGATGATTCCTACGACAGCAGCAGCTGCAACTCCGATCTGTGCGATCCGCCATCGGATGAAGGGACCTACGGTTCCGGATCTGAAAGCTGTGGTAGCAGCGGACCAATCTACGAGCGCTACCAATGCGCCGTAGTCATACAGGGTGACGTGGATCAGCAAACACCCAACCCGCCGCCCAACCCGACACCTAACCCGCCAGACCAAAACGGCGGAAACAGAAGAAGCCAGTCCCCTCCGCCCAAAGGGGACAACAACGGCCATGTCATCCTCCTTAGCAAAGAAGGATGGGCCCAGGCATGCAACGCCGTGGCGGGCAACATAGTCCTGCCTGCAGACTCCTCCCGGGATCTGCTGATGGCCTACCATCTGCTCCTGATCGAGGAGCACAAGAAGCAGGTCAAGATGCAGGAGGTGCTTGACAAACGCAAGCAAGCAGCCTCAGAGTCCAGCGCGCGACGAGCCGCGCTCTACGCCATGGGCATCGGCTCCAGCTCGAACGGCAACCAAGGAAACAAGCACCGCTCTCGGACGGAGAACATGGATCCCAAGGAGCGCCGGGAGGTAACCCGAACCCTCCACACATCCTTCATGGAGATGGACGCCGACGGCAACGTAATCCCGAAAATGCCGCAGGCTGCGATCATGGCAGCCACATCGTACCTTGCGGCCCACCCACCTCCGGAGGGGGACCCGGAAAGAGCCATGCACAAGTCCGCACTTACCGGACTCGGACTCGTCGGAGCCGCGCTCCACCAGGAAGCTCCTACGGAGCCGAAGAAGAAAGCTCCGGTCAGGTTCGACCGCAGCCCCACCCCTTCATCCGAAGAACAGGACCATGACCTTCCTCGAAGGAACAAGAGTTCGCGTCACCACAACCGCGATTACGATGCCAGGGACGCGCTCACATAGCTCAAAATCGACAAAGAGCGAGCCAAGCGCGCATGCTCGTCTGAATCCGAGATGGACGAAAATGAAGGAGAACTCTACGGAGCTCGATGCTTCAGCAGATCTGTTCGACGAACAAAGATGCCGCAAAATTTCAAGCTTCCTTCGGATACTCCGAAGTTCGACGGCACACAGGACCCAAAGGCATGGCTCAGCGATCACCTGTCATCCGTCAAATTGCACGGCGGAAACAAGGAAACCGCCATGCAATGCCTTTAGCTGCAGCTGACAGGAGTAGCCCGGATCTGGCTTAGCAGCCTATCTTCAGGGTCCATCCGAAGTTGGGATGAGCTAGCTTAAAGCTTCATCAGAAACTTCAAAGGCACCAGCCAGAGGCCCGCCTCAATCGAGGAATTGCGAGCCTGCACCCAACGAACGGGCGAATCCATTTGCTCGTACATACTATGCTAGTCCAACACCAAGAACTCCACAGTGCACATCTCTGAAGAGAGAGCCATCGACGCCTTCAGGGACGGCGTCAAGCGCCAAGAATTCAAGGAGGAACTCGGGCGCGTCAAGCCCAAAACACTCGACCACCTCATGGACATCGCCAACAGGTGGGCTGACGGCGAAGATTCCATCCACCGAGCACAATCGGAAGAAGAGGACGACTACGGCCGACGACGAGAGCGCCGTAGCAAGAGAAGATCGCGCGTCTACGACGATCGCGATGGACCCGACATGGTCGCGGCCGGCTACGCCGATCGCCGCAACGACGCCAACCACAACAGCGGAGGATACCGCGGAGGAAACTTCCGCAATGGAGGACGCCCAGCACAGTCGTGGCAGCGCCGTGACCGCGATAATGGACCCTCAACATACGAAAAACTTTCGGGTCCATGCACCATCCACTTCTACATCGACAAGCAGGATGGCAAGAAGAAGGCAAGCCACATGCTCAAGGACTGCCGCGAGTTCCAGAAACTCAGCGAAAGCATGGTCCAGATGAGGCAGCAAGCTCCACTTCCTGGATTCGGGAACGCACCCGCGCCAGGCGAGATAGCGCATGGAGATCCTCCACCGCCACCTGTAGGAGGCCCGAACCAACCAGTCGCACCAGTATAGAACAACGTTGGGAACGGGTATCCCCCACCGAAAGGAGCACTGATGATCTAGAAAGGGCGCCCCACGAATAGGGTGCAGAAGAAAATCACCCGTCAGATCAACCTGGCCGTGGCAACTCCACCCGCCATCCCTGAGTACCTCAGCGGATCGGAGTCCTGCATCACGTTCAGTCGTTCGGATCACCCTTGCCAGATCCCTCGCCCAGTTCATGCTGCCCTGGTGCTAGAGGCGCAGGTCGGAGGTTTCGAGATGAGCCGCGTCTTCATGGACGGTGGCAGCGGCATCAACCTGATGTTCGCAAGTACTCTAGCAGCAATGCGGATCCCGCAGTGCAGCCTGGAACAATCAGACACAACGTTCCACGGCATTGTCCCAGGAAAGGGCATATTCCCCCTGGGCAAAATATGGCTCGACGTCATCTTTGGGAAGCCGGACAATTTTTGACTCGAACGGCTCGAATTTGAAGTGGTGGACTGGCCATCACAATACCACGCCATCCTCGGGCGTGTGGCATTCGCAAGGTTCTTGGCTGTCCCACACTACGCATACCTGCTACTCAAGATGCCAGGACCAAAGGGCGTCATCACAATCCACGGGAGCTTCACCCGATCGGACCAATGCGACAGGGATTTCAACAGAATCTCCCAATCATTCGGCATGCAGGAGGAGCTCGTAAGGCTCCGCGAGGTGACGGACAATGGGGCACCCCCAGTCGCACGACAAAACGCACCTGACATGTCCTTCGACTCCACCGTCAACACAAAGAAGGTGCAGGTCCATCCGACGGATGCCTCCAAGACGGCGTTGATCGCCAACGACCTCAGCCCTGCATAGGAAAGTGCGCTCATCGAATTCCTCCGTGAGCGCTGGGAAATCTTCGCCTGGTGTCCTGCGGACATGCCAGGAGTTCCCAGGGAATTCACCGAGCACGCACTCAACGTCTTTCCAGACACCAAGCCCGTCAAGCAGTCCATCCGGAGACTGTCCGAGCCACAGGCCGAAGCCATCGGGAAGGAAATAAACAGGCTACTCGCCGCAGACTTCATCAGGGAGATCAAAGAAAGCGAGTGGCTCGCAAATACAGTGATGGTTCCCAAGAAAGACACGGATATCCTGCGGATGTGCGTGGACTTCACGTCGCTGAATAAGCACTGCCCAAAGGACCACTTCCCTCTTCCTCGGATCGACCAGATCATCGATTCGACCGCAGGATGTGAGAAACTCTCCTTTCTCGACGCCTACTCAGGCTACAACCAGATTCGACTCAAGGTCGAAGATCAAGAGAAAATGGCGTTTATTACACCGTTCGGAGTGTTCTGCTACAACACAATGCCCTTCGGGCTAAAGAACGCAGGTGCCACGTACCAGCGATGCATGCAGGCATGCCTCAAGGACCAGATCGGTCGCAATGTCCAAGTCTATGTCGACGACATAGTCATCAAAACCAGGGAGGCAAGAACGCTCATCGACAATCTCCGTGAGACGTTCGATAACCTCGATCGCTATAGGATCAAGCTCAACCGCGAAAAGTGCGCCTTCGGCGTCCCATCGGGCCAGCTACTTGGGTACTTCATCTCTCAGCGAGGGATCGAGGCAAACCCGAAGAAAATCAGGGCCATCATGGCAATGGAGAAGCCAAAAAACCTCAAGGGTGTCCAGCAGCTCGCAGGACGAATAGCGGCGTTGAGCAGATTCATCAGCCGCATGTGCGAGAAGGCCCTGCCATTCTACCAGCTGCTACACAAGGCAAATAAATTCGAGTGGACGCCCGAAGCCGACGATGCGTTTGAAAGTCTCAAACAGCTACTCTCCACCTCGCCCGTTTTGGTCACGCCAAAGGAGCGCGAGCCTCTGCTGCTGTACATAGCAGCCACACACCAGGTAGTCAGGACCGTGCTAGTGGTCGAACGACCCGAAGAAGGCAAGACCCATGGGGTCCAACACCCAATCTACTACCTCAGCGAAGTACTGACGCCAACAAAGCTGAGGTACCCTCACTACCAGAAACTCGCCTACGGCATGTTCATGACGGCTCGATGGCTGAGCCATTACTTCCAGGAGCACCAGGTGATAGTCGTCAATGAGGCACCCCTGAATAGCATCCTGAATAACCCAGAGGCCACAGGACGCGTGGCCCTATGGGGCATCGAGCTGTCACCCCTAGACATCGTCTACGAGAAGCGACTTGCAATCAAGTCTCAAGTCCTCCCGGACTTCCTTGTACACTGGATGGAGCTGCAGCTGCCAGACATCCCAGACATGTCGCAGTCATGGATGATGCACTTCGACGGCTCCAAGCGTGAAGCTGGAGCAGGAGCCGGGGTCATACTGACCTCCCCGCAGGGCGACCAGATGAAGTACGCCCTCCAGCTGAAATTCCGAGCTTCCAACAACGAGGCCGAATACGAAGCCCTCATCCACGGCATGAGGATGGCAAAGATCTGTGGCGCAACGTGCCTGGTCATCTACGGTGACTCCAACCTCGTCGTCCAGCAGACGAGAACGAGTGCGACGCACACGCCAAAAACATGATCGCGTACCGCGCACTCTACAACGCACTCGAAGGAGAATTCGACGGCTGCGAGCTTCGGCACGTTGGAAGAGAAAGCAACGAGGAAGCCGACAGACTCGCCAACATCGGCTCCACCTGCGCAAAGGTGCCACCGGGTGTGTTCCTCGAACAGATCTGCGTGCCATCCATCAAGCGGAAATTCCCCAAGGGATCACCCGAAGAAGAAGAACACTCGGGGGCTACGCTGCCCAAAGGACACGAAGGACCCGAGAAACTGGACACAGAGGTCACTATGGTCAACCTGATGCAGGTCATGGCAGTCGAAGAAACTTGGACGCGACCGTACCTCCAGTTCTTGATAAACGGAGAACTGCCTGACAGCCCGACGGATGCCCGACGCATATCTCGTCGGTCAAAAGCTTTCACCATCATCAATGGCGAGCTATACAAGCGCAGTATTACGGGTGTACTACAAAGGTGCGTCACCTCGGTGACGGGAAAACCATCCTCCAAGACATCCACGAGGGCATCTGCGGCCATCACGCAGGCAGCCGCTCCCTTGTCGCCAAAGCTCTACGAGCTGGATTCTACTAGCCAACGGCCATGAGCGATGCAAAGGACATCATCCGAAGATGCAACGGGTGCCAAAGGTTCGCCGACAAACCACACGCACCCGGGTCAGAGCTCAGACCCATACCTATAGCCTGGCCCTTTGCTCAATGGGGCCTCGACATGATCGGCAAACTGCCAAAGTCCTCGAAAGGGGGGCACGTCTACCTCCTAGTCGCAGTCGACAAATTCACCAAGTGGGTCGAAGCCATGCCGGTCACCAACCAAAAGGGCAAGACCGCAGTCAAGTTCTTTGAATCCATTGTCTACAGGTTCGGCGTACCGCACAGCATCATCACCGATAATAGATCGAACTTCATCTCCAAATAATTCCAAGACTTCTGCGAAGGCCTCGGGATCAACATCACATACGCCTCAGTGGCTCACCCGCAAACGAATGGGCAGGTCGAAAAGGCCAACGGCCTAATCGGCGCTGGCATCAAGAAGCGCCTCATGAGCCCACTCGAACGAAAGGTCGGAGCCTGTACGGAAGATCTACCATCCGTCCTATGGAGTTTGCGCACTACGCCAAACAGCTCCACCGGCTACACGCCGTTCTTCATGGTGCATGGAGCAGAAGCCGTGCTACCAGCCGAAGTACGCCACCAGGCCCCCCGGGTCGTCGCTTACAGCGAAGCTGAATCCACGGCTGCACTCGAAGACGCCATCGACACACTCGACGAGGCAAGAGATGTAGCAGCAGCTCGATCAGCGGTGTACTAGCAGAGTCTCCGCAACTACCACAGCCGCCGACTGCGCCCAAGGTCCTTCGTCGAAGGAGACCTCGTCTTGCGACTCAAGCAAGAGCGACCGAAGAAATTCGAGTCACCATGGTAAGGGCCCTACATCATCACCAAAGTCATCCCAGGTGGCGCCTATCGCCTCAAGCACGTGGAGTCTGGAGTCGCATACTCCAACCCATGGAACATCGCACACTTGCGACGATTCTACCCCTAGCTACCTACCCCTTTACTTTCAATAAGGCTTTTCAGCCAAGGCTAGTCAGCCGAACAATGTACTTCCTCCATTACGATATAAATAAAGCTAAGTGTCTCGCCCCAAAATTTCGTTCGCTATTTGCAACTTTACTTCATGCTACAAACGCACTCGGGGGCTCCCCCCCACCTCACGATTTCATCGACTGAGGATAACACATGTACACCGGAGTAGCTGACAACGTCAAGCTAACAAAAAGGACACGTACTCAAATAAAAGCACTGCATGCTCACACAACAACCAAACCTTTATAACAAAGGGCACAACATGCCCAGTCGAAATATACAAATTTTACATCTATCTCTTTTACAGGTACTACCTATTCTGAAGAATAACTTGAGCACGCTGCTCAAACAAATCTACGACCTGCTCGGCAAACTGCCTTACAGCCGCATAATGCGGACGCATATCCCACTTGCCACCATCCGGCCGAAGAGGTGGCCCATTCGCTACAACAGACAGATCTACATCAGGACGATGCAGCCTAACAAGGGACAACGCAGCCTTCACCCATGCAACGAGCTGCTGCCTCACCAATTCCTGGACACGAGTCATGCTCCAAAATCTAGACAGAAGACCGGACAGGGTTGTTGGCACAGCATCCAGGGGAAACATCACATGCACAACCGACGAGAGTGAAGTCTGCACTTGACGAAGCACCCACGATACTTGGTGAACGTGATCCTGCACCGTTGCCAGAGCCATGGCACGGTCGCGATCCATCCAGAAGAACCCGCCAGCTTCCATGTCCTGTTGAGTCAAACAATTGACCCGAACAGCAACACGCTCTTTCTCCTCCCTTGGAGCAAGGTTAGCACCTGCGATACTCGCACAAAAGTAAGATGCAAGGCCAGCATATGCATCCGAAGAAATGAGCAGCAGCTCGAAAAAACTTACACTGAAGCTGCTCAGACAGTCGAAGCAATTCCGCCATCAAGTACTCCTCTCTGGCCGAGCGCCGATCCGCCTTGGACTTCCAAACGTCGGCATGGCCACACACCCCAAGCAACTCCTTCTCGAGACTACGAACACAGTCTCGAAGGAAAGCAAGCTGCGACGAATGATCCAAGGATGGCCGCAGCCGCGCGGCAGGCAAGTTGTCAACGGGATCAGCACCCGAAGGACCCTAGAGCAGCAGAAAGGCAAAAGAGATGAACACTCAGACGGAGGAGAAACACAACTCAACAAATTCATTAAGTGCATAAAAGGCCACTACGTGGCACAGGGATTTGTCCATCAACATAATTACAACAAAAGAAGACTACAGATATCCTACAGCTACAACACCTAAGATGCGGCACCCTGAGTAGCCTCGGAGCCGGATTGCCTCGCCTTGGCCTCCCCTGCTGTCGTAGCGCGTACTCGGCCAGCAAATCAATCAACTTCAGCCCATACCGCTAAAAGCGGGCAGAATAAGTAGTGAAGGCTACCTCAGATCCATCCGCAGCCGTCGGCATCTGGGAGGTGATCTGGGGAAGGTCCAGCTCCACTCCAGCCGCCAAAGCCATCGCCAGCCCGACAGATGCGCTGATGCCCTTCTGCTTACGCTTGTACGCCGCAGGCGATTCGGCCGATAGTGCCTCCGCCAGGGTGTCAACATCATCAAGGGACGCACCTTTGGGGACAAGCTCCTTGTAGAAGCGGCTAAGGACCTCCTTGGCCTTGGCGAGGGAACTAATGACGGTGCTGCAGCGATCTTCGACCGCTGCAGTAGCATCATCTAGAGCACTCCCGTGCTCCAGAGCACCGCGATCAAACTCTATGCCCGCGGCATCTGAGACAAAAAAAGAAAAAGAAGAGAAGGAATGAACAAAGCATCAAAGAAGAAAACCAAAAAAGATGCAAGTGAAGATACTTACCTGAAACAGCCTTGGCAGCCGCCATGAGCTTGCCAGCCACCTCTCTTTCACGCGCAGCCGTGGCAGTGGCAAGCTTCTCCTCGCGATCCGTGGCCTCCCGCTGCAGGCACTCCTTAGCCTCGACCGCAGTAGCCAGCTCCAGCTCGAGGCGCTCCTTCGCACCAACGGCGACCTCGGCCTTCTTCTCTGCTTGACCGAGGCTCTTTTTGAGAGCATCAATCTCACGAAGGGAGGTGTTATGTTCCTCTACATTCACAAAATACAAGCATCAGACAGCAGGACACGAGTACACGAAGAAGCAAAAATCAAAGGCATAATAGTACCTTGCAGTTGTCTGAGGCTGGCCTCCAGCACTAGGTGCTCCTGCACCAATCGCTTGGCATCCTGCACAAAAGGCTGCAAGAAGAAGACCTACTAGTCAGGAAAAGGACTCGGGGGGCTACGCCCAACAGAAAAGGACAGAAGCAAAACACACACGAAAAATGCTCGGGGACTCCCCCCGAGACTCGAAGGAAGAACAAAACAATAAAACTCTTTTACAGATGCTCGGGGGCTCCCCCATGGCAGGAGACAGAAATACTTACATGATCCGATGGCGACGTCGAAGGTTCGCTAGCAAAATTCGGAGGCGCAACCACCTGAACCTCCTGCAGAGGAGGGTTCGGAGCAGCGCCCTCAGAAGTTGCCACCGTCTGAGGAGGAGGAGACACAACTTTCGACTCCCCCATCATCTCTCGAGCACCATCACTGGAGGAATCGTTGGAAGAGTGCCTGCACAAGGACAAATTAGCACAAGCACAAAGTCAACAGCATAGAAAAAGCAGTACAGAGGAAACTTACGAGTCCAGCGAGCTCAGGTTGAAGACAGGAGGGGTCCTTCGGACTCTCTTCTCCTTTTTCTTCTCTTCCTTCTCTCTTCCTTCTTTTCTTCCTTCTTCCGCTTTGCTGGCGGGTGCGGCGCTATAGCCCGCACGGGAAGAGCAGGAATAGGAGAGGAAGAGCCTCCATGCCCGTCACTATGACGCTCAAGACACGAAGGGTTCCTAGGAGTCGGAGGAGTCGAAGCATCCGAAGACTCGCTGGAGCTCCGCGATCGTTTGCGCGTGTGGTCCTCGCTCGACTCGTTGGCATCTTCAGCCGGAGATCGCGCCGATGGTAGCTCGGACATGGAATCCACCACATCATTATCTAGAGCATCCGAATATACTTCGGGTAATGGAGGCGACATACCCGGCACTTTGAAGCTCTGCACAAGAGAAGAACAATTTGTTAGCAAACAAACACAAAACAATGCAGTCAAAAATAGCGCTACGCGCACGGATCTACACCTGTGGAACAGGAAGCGAAGAAGAAAACGGAGGAGTCAGCGACTTCCCCAGGATATCCTCTCCAGCCTTGAACTTCAGCAGCAAGCGAAGGGCCCTGTCGAGATCTCCCTGGGAGAATTTCTCAGCCGAAACCCTCGTTGGATCACGCCGGCCAGCATAAAGGAACATCGGGTGTGCCCTAGCCTGGAGTGGCTGCACCCGACGCTCGAGAAAGGTGCGGATGATATCCACACCGTTCACTTCCTTCTCCGGAATCAACTGGAGATCCTCCACCTGACGATAGAGAGCCTCTATCTCCGCCACCTCGCCATCCAAGATCTTGTTTTTCCAAGACCTTTTCGACTCAATCTTTTGGGAGAGGTCGAAAGGAACAAGACCAAAATCTTGCCTAGGTACTACGGAGTCGCGGATATAAAACCATCGCCTCCGCCAGTACTGGACAGATTCAGACATGGAAAAAGAAAAGAAAAGCAGATTGGGCTTGAGGGAGATGATGCAACCCCCAATGGGATAAACACCATCCGAACCAGATTGCCTCTTCACGGAATAAAGTTTCCGGAAGAGGCCAAAGTGCGGCTCAATACCGAGCCAGCACTCGCAGAAAGTGATAAAACAAGCAATGTGAAGAAGAGAATTGGGGGAAAGATGGTGCAATTGGACACCGTACAGAAAAAGCAATCCAAGAAGGAAGTCGTGGACTGGGAAGGAAAATCCGCGAATGACAAAGGCAAGGAACATAACCCGATACCCAATGGGGGGACGGGGGATTACCTCACTGCCTGGGAGTTTAGCGGCCTCCCTATCCTGCGGGATCAGGCCCCGCTCGTGAAGCTTGCGGAGATCACTCTCTCGCGTCTCCGATCGCCGCCAGCCACCGTCGGTGACACGGGTAGCGGCGGCACTTTTCTTCCCTCCATCAGCGCTGGTACCAACCGCAGACGACGACTTCTTCGGCTTCCCCATCACGGTACGGCGGCGCCGGCGGCGAGAGCGCAGGATGGAAGAAGGAAATGTGAAGGAATATTCTAGCGCGCATCAAGAGCTCTCAGAACACAAGGAAGCAGTGAAAGCAAGAATAGATGCGGTGAAAACAAACTGAAGTTTTCCCCAATGATTATAAAGACGAAGACGATGCACGACAGCCGTCCATCGAGAAGACCTAACGCCAATGGGAGGATCTGTCCATACACGTGTCAGCATCACAACGAACCGTTGCTAACACGCCGTCCACTACGCGCGGAAATCGAGGCGACGCCGTAATTATCTCCATGCCGCGCGTGGCCGGTCAATTCAAGGTCAGACAGTGGGACCCATGTTCGTCCAGTCAAGTCATCTCTGGCGCAGCAGACGCTTGAGGTCATCGATCGTCAGCACTGACGTCATCAAAAGCTACACTAGCAACAGCCATAATTTCTTCGGCTTCAAAGCTAAGAGTACTCACTCGAATCTACGATTCGACCAATTACTCGGGGGCTACTCCTATCAGGAGTGCTAGCCGCGCACCCGAAAGATGAATAGAAGCGAACTATTACTTTGAGTCCTCCGTCGAGTCTACGACTCCACTATGGACTCGGGGGCTACTCCCATAGGGAGGACGGATTTAATCATCCAAATTTTTTTTGTGTCCTACGGACTTAAAACTGAACAACGTCTGAATTAAAGTCTCCGCTCGAGTCTACGACTCGAACAGACACTCGGAGGCTACTCCCATAGGGAGCACTAGTCGCGCACCCTATGAATTCTTCGACCGCGATCCTTCGGATCAGCATGCAAAAACTTTTCGGCAACTCTGCCCCAACTAAACGTTAAGTGAGCAACGTTCTCCTTGACCACCCGAAACACCTCCGCGGTGATAAACATTCGGATGATGTGTCTGCGACACAAAGATAAGACCTACAGATATCATCTGATGGCCTGGAAACGCACACGACTGCTCTCTGCTAGTAAAAACCCGTGCTAACAGGTGCGATGAAAAATCCCGACGGACGCGTTGGGTACATCAATTAAATTCACTAGAATTCCACTCCTGTAAGTCCTCCACGGCCTGAGTCGAATTACGCCAACATATGTTCCGAGTTCGGGTTGAGGGACTCCAACCTGAAGAAGATCGTGTTGTTTCGTCCTAAGATAGTTAACTGACCCTGGTCCGTCGGGTGAGTCAGGCACACGCATCAATAATCCCTGCACATGAACTATTGAAATACATAGTTGCACCCGAAAGATTGCAGAGTCCTCAGCCGAATCTACGATTCGACTGAACACTCGGGGGCTACTGACATGGTTATACCCCATGGGTACATGATCTCAGCATACCTGGTCCAGCCCAAGGAAGGCCCACGGCAATTATACGCCGGCCCATGAAGATTTTCGGGTGGCCAAGGCCCATGACGCTTTCGGATCCTTGGAGAGCAAGACTAGAGTAGATAGGAAATTCAAAGGGGTAAAACCCTAGAACCTGTAACCGACTAGGTCTATGCCCGGGACCTGCCTGAGTCTATATAAAGGCTGGGAGGGCACGACCTAGATCTACTCCCCATACTTTCGCATACACACCTCCACGCCAGATTGCATCTGCGCACCCCTGTAACCTTCGGTTCCGCCGTAATCAAGAGCAGACAAGCAGGAGTAGGGTTTCCCTCCAGGGTCCTGAACCTGGGTAAAACCTTGTGTCCCCGTGTTGCTTGTTTGCTAACCGTTCCGCGATCTCCAGCATCCCCATCTTCTCCAAAACCCAAGCCCATAACAATGGGCATTGATGAGATCAAACCTCGTCAGTTCTTGTTTCCACCATGCAGTTTGACCGACGAGACATGGCCATCCAACCAAATATTTGGCTCCTACAAGCCGTCAAACTTGGGATTTTCCGACAGGAGTTTGAAGCCTCTGGGCATCCGGGATTGCCAGATGGCTCTGCTAAAGCATCTGGCACCACATAGCTCTGTGTCCTCTTCCTCGGACTCTGTGGAGCACGCACATTTTGCGCGTGATTTGTCGATCTTGCGCCGTGTGAGCTCATCACGGGCGTCATAGTTGCGGCTCCTTTGCCGCGGGCTGCGGCGACGCCGCGACAGGTCATGCTGATCCTTGTCGGATGAGGGTGTGCGGCTTTTGGTTAATTTTACCGCAACCTTTTTCTTCGGCTCCAGGGTCGTTTCTCCGAGTAACGCAGCTCCCACGAGCCCAAGGCCCGCAATCGCAGATTTGTGGGTTGTGTGTCTACGGTCCCCAGCCGGTGGTGGGTTTGCCACCAGGTATGTAGTGGCTGTCATGACCGCGGCCTATGGCGTTTTGGGCATGATGTTGCCCTGCGAGTCCATCGACATGAAGGATAGGTCGAGTTCCTTGGTGGCCTCGCGTCTAGCAGCATGGTCCATGTGCTCCAGTCGGGAGCGATGCTTGTGGCCGTTGTAGCCTTTCAATGAAGATCCGCCGGCGGAGGAGAGCACAACTCTTCGCATGCTTGATTCGTCGGTCGCTCGCCTGCGCTGTTTGAGATCCTTGTGTTGCTCGACTTGCCGATTTTGCTCCTTTATGAGGAGCCATTGATAGACCATCAACATGTCATGAGAGGCGTCCATTAGCAAAGGATTGGTACCTCGCACGGCCTCCCGGACTCTTTCCCACTCATCATCATTGAGATGGATCTCTTAACGATTGCGACTTCCATCGTTGGCAGCTTCGTGTGGTTCGTTCCCGTTGGGATTGGCTGGGGGTGGGCCGTTGACTCCGTTCACGGTGTTAGCAGCCTACAGATTGGGTGGGGGAGTCGTTGGCTCGGCTCCATTGTCAACATGACCATCGTGGATGGCCGTGCACATGTAGCAATGGGGGAGACTGTTGCTCCAAAAGCTCTCAGATTCAGAATCGTAGGTTCCTTCCTCCGTAGGAGGGTCGCAGAGGTAGGAGTTGCAGCTGCTACTGTCATCCGAGTCACTTGTCAACGACGGTGCGCTCAGGACACCGATTGGCGGCACCCACGAAGCAGGCACAATTTCCGGAGGTACCACCCGCTTTGGGAGGCAGATGGTGCCGATCTTGCCTACCTGGAAGCATAGGCTTCCAAGCATCATATCGACTCTGTATCCCACGGAATCAAAGTCTTGGCAGGTTGCGAGCGAGTGGATGGTAAAGTCGATGGTGCCGAAGAGTAGGTGATTCTCCGTGGCAGAGGAGTCGAAGATCACGGTGGATGGGGCCATCATGATCGCACAATCAGCACCCCCAGTTCCCATAGACAGCTCCAATTGACGAGGGTTCGACTCGTCAATGCCCATTGTTATGGACTTGGGTTTTGGAGAAGGAGGGGACGCTAGAGATCGCGGAACGGCTAACAGATTCGCAACACGGGGACACAAGGATTCCCCAGGTTCAGGCCCCCAGAGGAAAACCCTACTACTTGGTTGTTCTTGATTGATGGCGGAACCAAAGGTTACAGGGGTGCGCAGATTGGATCTGGCATGGCGTATGCTAGGGTTATGTATTGTCCTCCTCGCCATGTCCTCCTGGCCTTTATATGGGGAGGCCAGGTCTCAGGGTTAGGTCGAGTTGGTTACAGATTAGGGCACCCTTTGAAATTCTATCTACAGTTGGTCGTGTTCTCTAAGAAGTCGCATCCTTAATGGGCCTAGGTCACCCGAATCCTTCCTGGGCTTCGCCATCCATAGCGGGTGATTGTGTGGGCCTCCACTAGGCTAGTACCGGGTAGGCTAACATCAGACACCCGTAGGTCATATCCATGTCACCATCGTTGCATGGAATTCCACCGTCGGCCCTACCGTCGCCATGCACCTACTCGCATGGCCGCTCCGGTGCCGGCGCCCATACCTCTTCGGCTCCCGTATCCATGGCCGCCCGCCGGAGTGCTGAACGAGCTAGGCCATGCTCCTCCCGATGATCATGTTGCACGACGTCGCCCGAGCAACCCCGCCGGAGTGCTGCACGACATCGGTCATGCTTCTCATGCACCAGCGTGTTGCGGCGCCAGTGCTCCTCCCCCTCCCATTTGAGCTCCGGCCATCCATGTTGCTGCCATATGCGAGCTCTGGCCAGGTGCGCGGTCGCCAAGGTCATCACTGTCGACGATGGAGGCTATCTACCTAAGGGATTTTTGCTACATGCGACCGTCGACGGTGCTACCGAAGACCACCGACGCTGCTACCTATGGCGTCGAGGTTTGCTACATACAGTCGACGACGATGCTACGTGTGGCCGGCAGCAGTGCTACAAGCGGCATTGAGTTTTGCTACATGCGGCCGACGGTGGTGCTATATGTGGGCTTAGGGTTTTCTACTTGCGGCCGACAACGTCATTACGATACCCTGTGGCGGTGCTACGTGCGACCTCGGATTTTTGCTATAATTTTTTTGCTACAAAAGTTCTATTATTTTTGCTACAATAGTATAAATGTTTTATTACGAGATGTCCGGCAACTCCAGTTTGCTAAGGTAGCAGTTTTTTTTGCTACAACCATTTTGTAGTATTGCTACAATAGCATAAACTTTTTGCTGCAAGGTCTTTGGCGAGGTCTTCTGCGAAAGTCTCTGGCGATGTCTTCGGTAAAGTCGAGTATACTATATTAGTAAAACATTTTTGCTACAAAATCTCTGGTGAAGTCTGTCTATTAATTTGTGTCCCGTTGCGTTACAAAAGTGGGACATTTTATAGCAAAACACACGTGACGGCTGGAGAAGCAAGTGACGGCTGGAGAAGCAAGACGATGGAAATTATTCTATCGTATGGGGTTCTAAGTTCTAACTGTCTCGGACGAACCAAGCGGGGACTCAAACACTACAGGAATGAACGAAGGTGCCGACGGCCGGCCGGCTACGCCGACGGCAAAATGTCGGGGCCGTCGGCGTAGCTACCTTCCCTGGCCAGCTGACCAGCCTGGCCGTCGGCGTAGGGACGGCCGTCGGCGTAGTTGACGGTGCGGAGGGTAGCCGTCGGCGTAGTACAGAGGGTTGTGCCGACGGTGGCCCTCGGCATAGGTACAGCCCTCGACGTACAACTCTTTGAAATTTTTTATTTTGTCTGTGCCGACGGCTTAGCCGTCGGCGTAGGCCTCCAGATTTTTTCCTTTTATCTCATTATTTTAAAAAAAATCATAACTAAATCATTCTAGTTCAGAAAAATACAAATAATATATCAGAAATTGCAGAAAAATAAGACCTATCTATCTACACTCAAATATTACACATTTATAAAAAATAGGTGAAACATAAAACATTATATATAGTTTAAAACGGGCATTATAAATTCAAAAATGATCCAAACAACATGAAATCTTCGCGTGGTGTCATATTATGTGACATAGTTAGATGGAAAAATATCAAACTTGGTATATTGATTATGTCTCAAAAAAACCTTCACAAAATGACCTATCTCGTTCGAGGTTTCTTGACTTTTGGGTCAAATGACCAATGTTATGGCTAGAATGAAGGCATAGTTTGTGATAATGTGTTCATATTATGCATAAGTATGCATCATGGGATGGCGAACAATGTTTCAGGAGGAAGTTTTCCTTTTCGTCGCACCAAAAAGCCGTTTTCCATTTTCCGAATGCAAAACACTAACGGTTTTGTGAAGCAACCACTAAATGGCTAATTCAAAATGCTACCGTCACATTTTTCAAAAATACTAGACCACCTTACATGGATAATGTCATAACAGAGGGATCTCAAACATTTTCGTCTATCCCAGGTGAAAAAGACAAATTCCTGCCGAATCGGTAGGAAGTGGGTCAGATATGAACTACAGGTACATGATCGGATGCTCATGATTTTTTACAAAAATCATTTTTAGGTTCAAAATATGTTGTTTCATCATAGATCCACTTCAAGTTTAGCGAGTCTCGGCCCCGAGCTAAGAATCTTCATGTCCGTCCTTCGACAAAGTATAACGATGGTTTAAAACGGGCATCATAAATTCAAAAACGATCCAAACAACGTGAAACCTTCGCATGGTGTCATATTATGTGACATAGTTAGAAGGAAAAATATCAAACTTGGTATATTGATTATGTCTCAAAAAACCTTCACAAAATGACCTATCTCGTTCGAGGTTTCTTGACTTTCGGGTCAAATGACCAATGTTATGGCTAGAATGAAGGCATAGTTTGTGATAATGTGTCCATATTATGCATAAGTATGCATTATGGGATGGCGAACAATGTTTCAGGAGGAAGTTTTCCTTTTCGTCGCACCAAAAAGCCGTTTTCCATTTTCCGAGTGCAAAAAACTGACGGTTTTGTGAAGCAACCACCAAATGGCTAATTCAAAATGATACCGTCACATTTTTAAAAAATACTAGACCACCTTACATGGATAATGTCATAACAGAGGGATCTCAAAGATTTTCGTCTATCCCTGATGAAAAAGACAAATTCCTGCCGAATCGGTAGGAAGTGGGTCAGATATGAACTACAGGTACATGATCGGATGCTCATGATTTTTTACAAAAATCATTTTTAGGTTCAAAATATGTTGTTTCATCATAGATCCACTTCAAGTTTAGCGAGTCTCGGCCACGAGCTAAGAATCTTCATGTACGCCCTTCGACAAAGTATAACGATGGTTTAAAACGGGCCTCATAAATTCAAAAACTATCCAAACAACGTGAAACCTTCGCGTGGTGTCATATTATGTGACATAGTTAGAAGGAAAAATATCAAACTTGGTATATTAATTATGTCTCAAAAAAATCTTCACAAAATGACCTATCTCGTTCGAGGTTTCTTGGCTTTCGGGTCAAATGACCAATGTTATGGCTAGAATGAAGGCATAGTTTGTGATGATGTGCCCATATTATGCATAAGTATGCATCATGGGATGGCGAACAATGTTTCAGGAGGAAGTTTTCCTTTTCGTTGCACCAAAAAGCCGTTTTCCATTTTCCGAGTGCAAAAAACTGACGGTTTTGTGAAGCAACCACCAAATGGCTAATTCAAAATGCTACCGTCACATTTTTCAAAAATACTAGACCACCTTACATGGATAATATAATAATAGGGGGATCTCAAATATTTCCGTCTATCCCTGGTGAAGAAGACAAATTCCTGCCGAATCGGTAGGAAGTAGGTGAGATATGAACTACAGGTACATGATCGGATGCTTATGATTTTTTACAAGAATCATTTTTAGGTTTAAAATATGTTGTTTCATCATAGATCCACTTCAAGTTTAGCGAGTCTCAATCCCGAGCTAAGAATCTTTATGCGTGCCGTTTTAAATGGGCAAATAAAATTATGATAAGAATCACGGCATAGTTTGTGATAAGTTGATATTGATATTATATTTGGATTCCTCTCATTTTTCTAATCAATTTAGACATATTATTTGCCGAATTTCGATTTACAGATTTAAAGATATTAATTATTCCATATTAAATAAAAAATACAAAAAAAATAAAATCATTATATTTTTATTTGAATTCAATAATACTTTTACTTATTCATTGTTGTTTACTTAAATAATTGCTTGTAATTTCAAAAAATACAACCATATGACATGATGATATAAGAGTTAATAGGAATGATATCCTAGTATTGACAATAATGAGTAAATTGCTTTATAGGAAGAGATTCTGAAGGAACGAGGAAGTTAAGCGTGCTAGAGCTGGAGTAGTGCTAGGATGGGTGACCAAACGGGAACTTTGATTAAGACTGCAATTTATTCAATTATTAATTATAAATAGTGCTAAAATGATTAAAGCGGGAGATTAAGGAGTCAAATAATTCAAAGATGTAAAAAAAATAAAAAAAATAAAAAAATAAAAAAATAAAAAAATATTTTAGGCTATGCCGACGGCTTGGCCGTCGGCGTAGCTCCAGGCTGAACCGTTAACCAAAACGGCCGTTGACTGACACGCGGGGTCCGCCGTTAGATGCTGTGCCGAGGGGGAGGGGCTGTGCCGACGGCCACCGTCGGCACAGCCTGTGCCGACGGCAATTTGGCGCTGTGCCGACGGCAGCCGGCCGTCGGCGTAGCGATTATTTCCTGTAGTGAAACGGCACTCGACACCTGCCTTGGGTTGTCCCGTTCACTGCACACGCAAAGATCCGGAGAAAATCATCAAACTTCATCGCGCTCCAAAGAGGTCACTGGATTCGCGGAGGTCAGAAATGGGAAGGAAATGGCACGCCGTTGCGGTGATGGGCATAGCCTACATCGTCGGTCGTCGCCGTCGCTGTCGCCATCGACGACAAGGGCCTCTCGTCCGCCGCCGGCATCGCTGCAGCGCCGGAGGAAGCGAGCTTAGGCGGAACAGCCTATCACCACGTGTGGCCGGTAATGGTAGATACTAGGGAGCCCTTCTGTTGCCTAAAATTCTTTCTGTATTTGCACAATTCCGTTCTGACACATGAATCGCTATTACTAATTGAGAAGACGATGCCCGTGTTAATTTGGGTCTATTTACTTGGTTTGTTTTCAACCTACGTAGCCCATGAAATTTGGATGGCGTATAGTGTTGGGGTCATTCGTTGGATTCCTCGGGGCAGGGTTTGGCAGCGTTGGCGGCATAGGCGGTGGTGGGATCTTTGTGCCGATGCTCACCATGATCATTGGCTTCGATCCCAAGTCATCCACGGCCATGTCAAAATGTGAGGGTTCAGTTCATTCACTTCACTAATTTGTTTCTCATCTTTCTAAATATCTTCTTCTTGGTCTTTATACTGAGTTGGTAATATTTGCAACATATCCATAGATATCCGTTTATCATGTTCTTCTGCATATCGTGACATTATTTACTACTACCCCCACTGTTTAATAATAGCTCTGTTCTAAAATATAAGACGTTTTGGTAGGCAAAAATAGCCTACCAAAACAACTTACACTTTTTTTAGATGTATATCCTTGTACATGCATAAAGAAAGAACATACATGTCCAAGATGTGTAAGTAATGTGATTGTTTACAATAATCTCTTTCACAGGTATAATCACGGGAGCTGCTGTTTCAACCGTGTACTGCAACCTCAAGCTGAAACACCCAACTTTGGACATGCCGGTGATAGACTATGATCTAGCCCTGCTCATACAGCCCATGCTCATGCTGGGGTCAGCATTGGGGTTATCTGCAACGTGATATTCCCCGACTGGCTTGTTACGGTCCTCTTGATAATCCTCTTTCTAGGTTCTCAGACTGTCCTGAAATTGTGATAACGGTTTTGCCTTATCTAGTTGTAGTTGACTTCAGAATGCATTCTCAACTTAAATTTCAGTTACCTCGACTAAAGCTTTTCTAAAGGGTGTTGAAACATGGAAGGAAGAGACACTAATTAAAAGGGTAATACTTTTCTTGGTTACTTTTGATCACATTTTATGCAGCACATATCCTTATAAGAATGCTGATAAGCTCCTTAATTTTCGTTACTCATTTCAGGAGGCAGCGGCAAAACAAGCAAACCAGTCCAGTAACATCAATAAACCTATTATCCATCATTAACAAAATGCACAAAACTGTTGTTTATGTTTTTTTTATTTACCAGGTGAAGAAATTGAGTATATGCAACCACCTACAGGGCCCGATGCCGCAGCTGAGGAAAAAGCCCTGTCAGATGAAGCTTTCGGTTATGTAGTAAACTCAAAATTATGAAACTTCGTACATTCCCTAGACGTAGTAGAATTTTTCTCAAGTACTATGTGTAAGATTAGATTTCGGTGATGATGTAGGTATCCATTTGGAAGAATTACTGGAAACAGTTTGTTCTTCTTGTCTTTGTTTGGGCAGCATTCCTTGTGCTTCAGGTCACTAAGGTGAGAAAACAGTTTCAGTTTTACAGTGTCCTGGTAGCCTTTAAGTTTTCGCTGCAGTTATTCCTTTTTTATAACATGAAGCTCTATAGATATTGACGTTCTTCAAATGTTTTACCCTTATCTTCATCCAAAAAAAGTAGTTTTTATACAACCGGAGAGAGTTTGTTGTTTTGCATTTTGACATGATCTTCGAAAGGTAAACTTTGACCTTTTTTGTATGGGTATGCTAGTAAGAAATTCTAAATAATATTACGAAAATAATTTTCATGACAACTAGAATGATAGTATTTTTCACCTGACTGACCCAACTGGCATTTTATACCATATTGGTCAAAGTTTGATTGATTGCATTCTTGGATGTCATTTATTTGTGAATGGAGATACAATAATGAGTTGAGCTCTACACTATATATTTAATATAAAATGCAGGCTTATAATATAGGTCAAGTTCAAGTTCTTTTGATTACTTAGCGTGAGGATTTCTACATAAGAGAAAGAAACTTTTACAATTGACGGTTTATTTAACTGAAGCAAAGCTCGTAACAACATTATATGCTAAGCTTAGGTTGAAAACCGAGTCAAATTAGGTCAGAAACGTTGGAGCAAATATACCAAATCGATAAACAAAAAAACTACCCACAAGATTAGCACGCCACCCGCTCCTTTGCTGCTTGTCTGGGACAGGTAAATGCCTCTATGCGATGTAGGATCTTGGCGGAGATCGGAAAGCTGAAAACATTTATTCAGATCCCCAATTATGATGATTTTAGAACTGCATCCTGACATCCCCAGAAACTGGAACACTGACAGCAACATCTGTCTTATGTCAATATTCATGTTTGCAGAACTATATGGCAGTTTGCTCCACGTGGTACTGGGTTTTGAGCCTCCTCCAGGTACTTTACTGCCTTTCGTCACCTCATTATTCTATCACATTGCGTACACATCAGAAGTTACGAATTTGTGATGGTTTCGGGATTTTACGAAATTTTCATAGCACTGACTGAACTTCGTAAAAAAATGGCTTTGCTGCATGTATCGATGCAGGGCCCAGATACCCCCTTGTCCCCAAAAAAAGTGTATCATTATTTATCTTTTTTTTTGCAAAGGGAATATATCATTATCGATTATAGTTTAACTACAATTCTCCTAGTCTGTAACAGTTTATCCATTTTGTCCAGTTTTTTCCTATTTGCATTTTTGCTGCAACAAAAACATACACACTGTCTGCCATCTTGTATCATCTGATCTGAGATTCAACGTATCCGCCTCACTACTTCAGAAGTTACGAATTTGGGATGTTTCCGGGATTCAAGCAAATTTCCATAGCACTGACTGAACTGCTTAAAAAAATGGTTTGCGCATCTATCCAGGCAGGGCTATAGATTATAACTACAATTCTCCTAGTCTGTAACAGTTTATCTATATTGTCTTCAGTTTCATTCTATTTGCATTTCGCTACTACAAAAACATAGACACTGTTGGCCATCTTGCATCATCTCATCTGAGATTCGACTTATCCATCTCACTACTTCAGAAGTTACGGATTTGGGATGGTTCCAGGTTTTGAGGAAATTTTCATACCACTGACTAAACTTTGTAAAAAAAATGGCTTTGTGCATCTATCGATGAAGGGCCGGGGTACACCCTTTTCGAAAAAAAAAGCATATCATTATTTATATTTTTCTTTTTGCAAATAAAACATATCATTATGGATTATAGCTTAACTACTATTCTCCTAGCTGTATCAATTATCCTTTTTGTCTTCATTAATTTTCTATTTGCATTTTCTCTCCAACAAAAACATAGTACATATTATTTCCATATTGTATCATCTGATCTGAGATTCGACGTATCCATCTCACTACTTGAATTTACCATCCTACCGTGAGAATACACTAACACAGTTTCTTTACGTGTTCAAAATGGAAGCAGATCCCAGTGTCAGTTGGAGTGTCCATGTACCAAGCATAGGTCTGATGCAAGGGAAGAGGGTGATATCATCAGGGGTAAATAAGCAGACCAGCCCAAAAGCTCAGCAGCTATTGGTATACTGCTTCTTTGGCGTCACTGGTGGTGTCATCGCCGGTCTACTTGGCGTCGGTGGGGGCACCGTCATGGGGCCTCTTTTCCTGGAGCTCGGTATCCCTCCGCAGGTAAAAATCTTTGTTTTTTCAGGTCAAGAACCTGATGTTCTAATCAAGGTTTCTCACTCTTTCAGTGGGCAACGATTTGATTGTATTCTATTTTACTTTTCATATATCGTCCCATATTTGACTTGTTTGCATTCCCTTAATCTGATGCAGGTCTCAAGTGCTACAGCCACCTTTGCAATGATGTTTTCTTCTTCCATAGCCTTCGTGGAATACTACCTCCTGCACCGGTTCCCTGTACCATATGGTATTGTCTCTTTTTTTCTGTTCCTCCTGTGGTAATCATGTAGTAATAATAATTTATTGTCTGAATTTTATGCAGCTCTCTTCTTCACCAGTCTGGCATTTTTCGCTGCGATTGTTGGCCAGCAGGCTTCGAGGAAGCTGATCAGTTTGATAGGGAGGGCATCATTTATCATCTTCATCTTGTCCTTCTTCATCTTCATCAGCGCAGTTTCTCTAGGTACCACTTTGCCTCCCCTGAGTACCCTTCACTGAAACTATTCGGGGTGTCGGTGGCTTCAAACCCAACACAAGCTCTTACATCTGCTGTTTGTAGGTGGAGTCGGCATCTCCAACACGATTCACAAGATGGCACGGCACGAGTACATGGGATTTGACAACGTTTGCGAATATGATGCGTAGGAAGATGCAGCTTGCACGCATACAAGAACAGTGTGATGTATCATGCAGTTTCTGTGGATGGAACACTGATTTGTGTTAGAAATAAGAGTGACTGTTGTGTCATTAAGCACCTCAAGCATATCATCGCCATTAAGAAAACCCAGAACCACATCAGTCTGCTAAGCGCCAATAAGGTCTCGATGTTATTGGTACCATCTACAAATCTCAGAAAGCGGCTGGTAAAGCTGTCCACCCCTGGGGATTTAAAAGGGTGCATCTGACATAGCGTCCTCTCTACTTCTTCCCCGATAAAATCAGTATTAAGGATATCTGTATCTTCCTTTGAACAAGGTTTAAGAGCCCATTCATCTCTGGTGTCCCTTCTGATGTGAAAGACCTGTAACAGAATTTATCATCTGGTAGCATCAGAATCATCACACAATGATCCATCATCACGTTGAAGAGAGGTGACAGAATTTCTATCCCCTCATTTGCCAATCATCTCTCTCATGCTAACTAAAATGCTCCGTACCATACAAGGTTTCGCTGAAGTCCCAACTGCATAACCACGGAGCTTGTGCAAACGCCTCATCAGCGTCCACATTTGATGTCTATCCTCTCGTCGGGGTTCGCTGTATACACCAGTGAAACGCCAAGGAGGGACCGACCCATCTCTATTCTGCAACCCAGCATCAATGGTGGTGCAATGAAATTCTTCAGGTCGACAGTAACCGCCAAGGACTAGAAAATACCATGCCTCCGCTAGAAAATACCTATGCCTCCGCTCATACCATCACTATCTACAGCAAATCCTCAAGCTAAGACAGAGGTGCTAGCCAACTTCCCAACGCATTTTCCCCTGATCTTTGTCTCTGTCCCAAAGAGAGCGAGGCAGGATCGAGTTGCTTCATGAAACCGTGAAGCTCACAAACTGCCTCAGGGTTCCCAAGGCCCGGCATTTCCAGCTTCTACAACTCATTGGTCCCGGTACAACAGCCCTGCAGTCGACCCTGATGGATTATAGTCTGTGAGTGTTACACCCTTCTTCTTTGGGTCAGGACTCAGGAGTAAGACCTCCTCCCTGAGTGCCAGTATCAGCCTGGACATCCTTGTTCCTGCAGTTTTCCAAGCATACAGAGCAAAACTTCTGTCCTTTATACCTTTGATTAGGCCATCTGATCAGATGCCATTAACCATGAATTGATGCTGATTTCATGGTTTCTCACAACATAACCGAAGACTTCCAATAACAAGTGTGCAAGCCATTCATTGCATTCTCATGTAGCAAAAGCTTTCAAATAGCAATCTATTCACGATCCAAAATGCAAGTCTGAGCCACACCACCTGGCTAAAAACTAACTTCATTTCAATCGATCTCAAAGTGAAGAAATTCAGACGATCACGAACACGACTAAATATTACAGAAAAACATCACAGATGTTTGAAGTGTAACACTTTTGGATGGACAAAGGTTTCGGTCTACTGTTACATTCAGATGTCAAGGCCGCTCAAAATATCAACATGATCTAGAACTCCAAAATCCAGCAGCGCAGGCCACTTGCTCAAACGCTACATCATATTCTGGGCTTCGGATGGATTTGTGTGGCTAGGAGATTCACCAGTACATGGTGGTGGCATGAGGCGATAGAATTAAGCACACCATTTCGTTTCAGTACATGAGTAAATGCCTGCAAAGCTGGCACAACAATGACTTGAGTCAATTTAAGCTCCAATCTGCTGATAAGCACGGATAAGCATGCATTTCTACCTCATGAAGAAGACGCTGACTCAGGCTTAGTGGCCGGTTGTTTTGGTTTCCTGCTGGCAGGGGGTCCGTCTCTTCGTCTCTCATACCGTCTGCTTTCATACTTTGAGGTCCTCCGCTCCTTTGGTTGGTAGGTTGGGTATGTGCATGGAATGATCTCACCATTTATGTATTTATCACCTGAAAGGGGAAAACGGAGTGAACACGTTAGTGATAATGACACGAGAAGCATATAAATGAGCAGCTACAGAATATTGTGCATCACTGACCTCCATAGTCTTTGTTTTTTACATCGATGTAGGAATCAGGGAGCACCCACAAGACACCAGGCAAACCTGCATGCGACGCAGGAACAGTTATACAATGGAAACCCAAAAATGACGCATAAAGGGCTATGGACCAAAAAAACGTGTAAATGAAGGATTACCCTTGAACTTCTCTGATGTCTCTTCATCGACTGTGCACTGGAACCCAGTGTAGGTGGTTGTGCTAAAGGCATACATGTTCTTCTTCCCTTCCTCCATGCTGCAATTGTAACCAATTACTCAGTTTAAGTTGTTCTTCATACAGTACATCATTTTGAATAAGAATGCACCATATATCAACTAAAGAAGGACAATCCAAACCTACATCTCAGATGCAGGCTCTGCTGCTCTCCACATGTGTGCAGTAATGGCAAGAAAAAAGGTTCCAGGTAACTAATCAATATCCATTTGACCATTTCATGTGTCTACAATCCAAACAGTCATCTGTCTGACTATCGTGTTGCATATCTATCTACTGCATGCCAACTTCAGAAGCATGGGAGGACTACAAACCCCAATCCAACGCAATGTCTGAACTATGAAAGAAATGCAGCATTGCAATCCCAACTGAGGCAAATTTTCCACTAGCAAATACTACGAAACTAACATTTTCTCTCCTCGATTAGTATTTTACCAACTCGATCGGCAAACTATAAAATTACACCAAGTTCCTCTAACCGGAGACACGTCCAGAGAATAATCGGTCGAAGGGGAACCGCGATTTTACCTGCCGAGGACGGTGGCGAGGGTGTTAAGGTAGGTGTCTATCATCTGCTCGCGCGTGGGTGCGGGGTCCTTGGGGAACTCCATGACGATCAGCCAGTGGTTGTAGTCGCACCCGGGGAGCAGTATAGTCTCCCTCTGATCGTTCCCGGGCGCCGCGCCGGCAGCCGTTGGCCTCAGCCGCGTCCGGAGGCCTCCCGCCGGCGCGATGGCGATGGCCGATAAGGCCGCCGCCGCGGCTGCGGCGCGGGGGAGAGGCGCGGCTGAGAAGGAGGATGCGGAGGGCTTGGTGGGGAAGGCGAAGGCCCTAGCCACGAGGCGCCCAGCAGCGGCGGCGGTCGGGAGGGAAGCCATTGGAGCAAGCGAGCGAGCGTCCGCGGTGGAGTGAGGTTTTGCGAATTGGGGATAAGGCGAGAGAGAGCTACAGAGGAGGAGAAGAAGATATTTCACGGGCAGGGTTTTAGCCTTGTGTTTATGGGCCCAGAGGGATGCTATCTGGGCCATTTGTCCATCTTCCTTTTTTTATTTATTGATTTTCTGGGCCGAGATAAAATGCAGTACGGCATTGGCTTGATAGAAGTCCAACGTTTGGCTCCTTACAGTATATCAACTCGTGACTCGTTGACGTTTCCGGTCCAAAATTGGGACGTAATTATGGTTATATGGAAACGCCGAGTTTCAAAGCAAAATCGGCAAAATATTTAAATTTTATTATTTTTGCCGGCGAATTCTTGGCCAAATGTGTTCGACGGAAGTACGCCTAGAATATTCGGTGACAAAATTATTATAGAACTAGATAAAAATGGCTCAGCGGTCAGTCGTCGATGGGGATGAGCTCCGTCGTCACCTGCTTCGCCCTCATCGTCTGATCGCCGGCGAGCCCCTGGGCCTCGGCGAGCTCCTTCACCGCTTTCGCCCTCTCCTTCATGTCTTTGCGGCCGTCCGACTCGACCTTCCTCTTCTGTACAAGAGTCAGCCACTCGGCGTTGGTCAAGCCGTCCGGCCTCTTCGTCGGCGCTCTCGATTTCCTCGCATTTTTATCCTCCGGTTCGTCGAGGTTGGATCGGGGTTTGATGAAACCCTTGGGCGGCATGGCGGGCGGGAGCTCGGCGAACTGGCGGGAGTTGGGGGAATAGGGAGGAAAGGCGAGAGGGAAGAAGAAAAGGGCGGGAGTTCGGCCTAGAGTCGTTGACAATGTTGGCCCACCACCGTTTTCGCTTTGTCCGGCGTTCCCAGGACTCCGGGATCGACCTGGGAATTCCGGACTAAAATTGGGCCGAATCCAGACGAAACCGGCATCCTGGAAATGCAACTGGGCGAAAATCCGCCGTCCGGACAAAAAAACGGCCTAGGAACGCCGTCTTGGGAACACGGGTGGAGATTCTCTTAGGGCATCTCCACCGGGGAGACGCAACCCGTCCGAGCGTGTCCTAGTCGGTCCACGCGGACGCACGGGACATGTGCGACGTCCCAGCGGGACGACCTATCCGGACTAACTTAGGCCGGACTGATCTATCTGTGAACCAGATATCTGGATGGGTCTGTGTGTGATACCCTAGTACATGGCTTAACATGATTGATAGTATATCCATACAACAAGTTGTAACTTCTTTTTCAGAAGCTCATCTGAAAGAACTCTAATGTTAAGCGTGCTTGGTCTAGAGCAATTTGAGGATGGTGGCTGACCGGGAAGTGGGTACCGGATACGCACGAGTGAGGACAAAGTACACATAAAACTAGTATTGGTCTATAAGGCTAGTTTAGAGATCATATTAAGCTGCCAGGAGTGACAACCGTTGTTCCGGAGAGGCCGGGGTGTTAGAAGTGGTATCAGAGCCAACCCTCGCGGTTACACGGGCATGTGCGGGTCAGTGGCGGACATGTGGAGCATGGCGCATGTGGCCCGGAGTGGACACAACATAGCACATGTGTCGGCACTGGACGCACATACGTGTGCCAAGAGGGGATGTTCCTGGCTTGTGGTTGATCGACGAGGACGTCGATCTTCTAAGGGTGGGAGTATGTGAGATCCTGACACATAGCTTAATAGGATTGATAGTATACCCATACCAACAAGTTGCAACTTCTTTTCTGAAAGCTCATCTGAAAAGAACTCTAATGTTAAGCATGCTTGACCTAAAGCAATTTGAGGATGGGTGACCGACCGGGAAGTGGGTACCGGGTGCGCACGAGTGAGGACAAAGTACGCAAAAAAAGACTAGTGTTTGTCTAAAGGGCTAGTCTAGAGATCCTATTAAGCTACTAGGAGTGATAGCCGTTGGTCCGAAGAGACCGGGGTGTTACAGTCTGCCTGAACAGACGCGGACACGGACTGGCTCAGTTGCAGCCACGCAAGGAGTCTTCTTCCGTGGGCTGGCCTGTCCGATTTTATCCGTTTGGGTCGCGCTGTTAAACGTGGCTGGCCAAACAGACCGAACCACGACTCAAAAGCGACGATGGATCGACCTAAATAGACAAAAATGGCCAATGGAGATGCCCTTAAACCATCTCTAACAGCTGGTGTAAAGAAGAACCCGCATGGTAAAAGTCGTCAGCTTAGCGTGGCATGACGTCAGCGTCCTAGGCCTTGCTCCACACACTCGTGTTGCGTTTAGGCGTTTATGCGCATACAGTCCAACTATAAGTGGAAAGCCCACTCCATCCCAAAAGCCCGCACTAAAGGGAGGAGAGCAACTCTCCCTTATAAGCTGGTTGTAGTCCCCTCCCGCTAGCGAGGTGGGACTAAAGGTTGCTAGCAACGCTTGGTACCTAACACCCCATCCCCCTAGGAAGCCCTCCAGGCGAGCATGACGGTGCTGGCTCTGATACTAATTGTCAGCGTCCCAGGCCTTTCTCCACACACTCGTGTTGCGTTTAGGCGTTTATGCGCATACAACCCAACTGTAAGTGGAAATCCCACTCCATCCCAAAAGCCCGGACTGAAGAGAGGAAGGAATATCTCCCTTATAAGCTGGGTGTGGCCTCCTCCCTTAGGCGAGGTGGGACTAAACTTCGTGCAGCTTCACCGGTCAACAGCAGCCTAACATCTCACCCCCCTAGGAAGCCCACATCCCCCTAGGAAGCCCAACAATAAGAAGAGATTCCACTTATAGTGTCCACTTGGCTAGCCCAACACTCAGCCCACATTCTGGACGTTCATGCGCTCATAGCCCAACAATAAGAAGAGAGTCCACTCCATCCCAAAATCCCGGACTTGGTATCAGATCCAGCACCGCCATGCCCGCCTGGGGGGCTTCCTAGGGGGATGGGGTGTTAGGTACCAAGCATTGCCAGCAACCTTTAGTCCCACCTCGCTAGCGGGAGGGGGCTATAACCATCTTTTAAGGGAGAGTTGCTCTCCTCCCTTTAGTCCGGGCTTTTGGGAAGGAGTAGGATTTCCACTTATAGTTGGGTTGTATGCGCATAAACGTCTAAATGCAACACGAGTGTGTGGAGCAAGGCCTGGGACGCTGACAATTGGTATCAGAGCCAGCACCACCATGCCCGCCTGGAGGGCTTCCTAGGGGGATGGGGTGTTAGGTACCAAGCATTGCCAGCAACCTTTAGTCGCTAGCAGGAAGGGGCTACAACCAGCTTATAAGGGAGAGTTGCTCTCCTCCATTTAGTTCGGGCTTTTGGGATAGAATGGGATCTCTTCTTATGGAGCGCATGAACATCTAGAACGTGGGCTAAGTGTTGGGCTAGCCATGTCGACGCTAACATCTGGTATCAGAGCCAGTATCGCCATGCCTTTCTGAGGGGCTTCTCAGGGAGATGGGATGTTAGGACCAGGGGCGGAGACAGGCCCCGGGCAACCAGGGCCACGGCCCGGGGCATAGCAAAATTCCTGGCCTGATACATCTATAGGTTATTGAAGTGGCCCGAGGTTCATTGTAACACCCTCAGAATCGGCCCTATGCAAGTTTTAGCGAATCCCGCCAAACCCGCATAGAAATGATTCAAAGGTGCCCACCAGGCACTTTCGTGCGGGTGGAAAACGAAGTAATAACATTACACAACAGTCCTCGATGGGACCCACAGAACAGATATATATACAACAGTGACTCGATGAGTCAAGAATACAGATATAATATACAAAAGTCCAAATCACCTTGAAAATGATAGAGCGTCCGACTACGGACAAGAGGCAAATGGGGCTAAGAGCCCTGAAGAATAACCAATGGCGTCCATAACCCTGCCCAGGCCAAGCCGGAAGGGTAACCCTGCTAACGACGGCGATCGCAACCTGCTCAAAACAAAAGGGGTGCCGACAAAGGGCAAGGAAAAAGAGGAGCGTCAGTACTGAGGCCAGTACACGGCGAGACTAGAATTCGGCGGTCCTCGCCTACATAGGTATGGTGGACTGAAGCGGCAGCGCAGCATATACTAAACAACCTATAGAGACTCGATACATTAGGCGGCTATTAGAGAGGGGTAAAAAAGACCTATTCGGATCCAACCTAAAACTATCACCAAGCATACCCATCCTGGTATTTCCCCCTCGAGACCAAACGAGGAAGTCAACCGAGGAACTCACACAGTTGGCAGTTTTATTTATTCAGTTATCGTTGCACCAATTACTAGTCAGGTATAGATAGTCATCCTGATATAATAAGCAGTGGGCAGTTTTAGTTAACCATTCCGTTGTAGTTGCAACACTTACTAGTCAGATATAATAAGCATGAGATATCCCAAACCTAGCAGTTGTTGGTACTTTTGTTTAGCCATTCCGTTGCAGTGGAGCTGATTACTAGTCATAACGGATACAAGTCAATTTATAACAGTAAACTCTAGTTATAGTTGTCTATGATCGAGAACTGTGCTCCAAGTCGTCCATAACCGCGGACACGGCTTTTCGAAAAGATTTAACCCTGCAGGGGTGCACCAAAGTATCCACACGCACTTCGACCCTTTTTGCCAAATCAGTTAACATACACCCATCGGTATGTCGGCGGGGCCTAAGTCATGACGTTTCCCAGACCCAAAGCAAGTACATGGGGGCCACCCCACTAAGCTACCCGTAACGAAGTCGGCCGGTCTCCGAGACGGACTCAGGGTTTGCGCCAATGGCTGTAAACGACTGGGAACCCGAAAGTGTGACTGGGCTTGTCGATACCGCGAAAACACTCCGCAATCCTAAACAGTACAGGTGCAGTACCTCGCACAATTTAATTAAAGCGGTAAAGCATGACATAAGTACAGAATAGTAATAAAGCCCCAAACTACTTGTGGCCCCCGGTACAGTACTTTGAAATCAGGTACTAATCGATGGGGGTGCCCACACACCCCACCTGTGGTTAGCGCGCTCGATCTCGGAACAGGTGTCAAGAACTCGGGGTCCTACGGGACACCAGTGAGCGGTCGGAAACCAAATATTGTCTATCACCCACCGGTGCCTCTGCATTTACCTACTTCAATTTTAGTTGTTAAACAGTAATTAAAGCCATGATCAACTCCAACCTTAAACATGCGGCAATACTCCAACAACTGTGGTACTTGACGACACGCAACAGCACTTGAGCAAGCGACTACGACGCGCAAGTCCAACTATCTACCAATCAACAGGTAATAGGATGTGTCCAAGGCAATATAAGGCTGCAAGGGATATCACGGGCACGAAAACTAGAGCATCGCAACACAGATAGCAATAGATCAACAGGAGGGAATAAAGACTGTAAAAGTAAGATAGGTAGAAAGGGGGAGGTGCTCGCCTGAAAACATTGTCGAAGGTTCATCCGAAGATCGGATCGACACTCGCATCAACTCAACGGCCTTATCCGCGAAGATCCAAAACACTAGAAGAAACACCGGATGCACTATTTATTACTATGGCAAAAGATCGGCATGATGCATGTATAATGTATGGCATGGCAAGAATGCGATGCGGTTCGGCCATATTAAGCGGAACCGAGGTCCCAACAATTAATTAAATGGTTCATGTTGTTTAGCTACCCCGCAATTTAAATGTTGTATTAACAAGACAAAAGATAGCACCGGTTCGCTACACAAGTTTAAATGAGGCCAATATTAGACTAGATTCGCCCGCATATTGCCTCCATTTTTAATTTAGGTGAATTGGCATAAGGCCCCCAAACACCCACAAATATGTATGCGACATGAATGATTTAATGCAACAAGTTTATATCATTTAATAAAATAAGGGCTCGGGTTTGGGTTCACACATCTCGGACCGAAGATCTTGGTTCGATGTGGTTCCGGTTCGGTCTCGCCAGGATCGGTCTTCGGTTCCGAGAAGGAGATCTTGTTGTCCAGGGTCTCGGCGATCTTGGTGGCTCCGAGGGTTCGGGGATCGGTCTTCGGTCCAGGATCGGCTTCGGATCCAAGAAGGAGAACTTGGCGTCTTCGGGTTCCAGGGTCTTTGGCAGTGACACAAAGTTCTTGTGGTGGGGTTGCACATCGTCTCGGGTCATCGTGCACCGACATAGGCAGATCGCACCACAACGCGCAAACACCGCAAAGCAGCAGGGAACCTGCAGATGGTTCGGTCCTTGGTGTCATACAGCTACAGGGGGACGCTTGTGGCCGGAGGAGGGTCAACAAAGGCGACAGGGTCGAGGCCGGGCAACACTGCACGCGGGGCAGAGGTGGCCGCTCGCATGTCAGAGGATGCAGGGCGACGGGAGGCAGCATGCACAGCTCGAGAGAGCTTGACGGCGAGGGGGCCGGAGGGTGGCGTTACGGAGGCGAAGCATAGTCGACGGCGCGGAGGCGCAGAGGATGGCGAGCTCAAGGTCACGGACGTGCTCGAAGGCGGTCGGACGCGAGGAGCTGACGTCGACGCAGAGTACCGAGAAGGGCAGGGCGACGAGGCGGACGTTGTGGGGAACACGACGAGGAGGCGTGGCAGCGACTGAAGGGAGATCGGCCCTGGCGAGGCGGCGGCCAGGCGAGCTCGGGCTTGATGGGGTGCCAGGCGACTTGACGACGGCGGGCACGACAGGCAGCAGCTCGCTACCGGGTCTTGGCCGGAGGAAGGGTCGGCGACGTTGGCCTGCAACAGAGATGGGAGGAGGGAGGCCGGAACAAGCGGGGGGCGCGGGGAGAGAGCCAGCGACGGGAGGGCGCGACGAGGTAGGCGGCGTGCGGCGACGGGCAAGGTGGACCAGCGGCGGTTGGCGGCTCGAAGCAGGGGCGGTCTCGGCGATGCAGAGAGACAAAGGGGCGGCGCGCCATGGAATCGAGGGAAGGGGAGGCGGCGGCTCAGAGGGGATCCGCGGTGGACGAGCTTGGCGCGGCCGGAGTAGAGCTCGAAGGGCAGAGGAAGGCCGGGGTAAGCGGCGCTGGGGCGGTTGGCGACGGGGTCCTGATGGAGAGGATAGGATCGAGAAGAGAGAGGAGGCGTGACGAGGTGGAGCACGTTGCGGGGTAGGTGGAATCGAGACTGAGAGGATGGGGTGGGGTCAGACGCGCGGTTGGGCCGGGTCGTACAGGGTGGGGTCCACGCGTGGACACGGTCAGGCGAGCGGGACAGGGTCACGCGCGACGGTCGTACGCGGGTGGTTGTCGGTGCGAGGCTGCAGGTTGGGGCCAGGGTGAAGCGGTCAAGCGGGCAGGGCGCTGCGGGGGCGGAAAACGAGGGAGGGAGCGGGAGTTGGGCGCGGTGGGGAGCGCGCCCAGGTGGCGGCGGGGTGGAGGCTGGCGTCCTGGTGGGCGGGAAAGAAAAAGGAGATGGGCCCGAGGGGAAAGGTGGCATGCTAGGAGTGGAGGGAAAAAGAAAGGGATTGGGCAGGGGATGAGGTGGCGGAACGCGATTGGCCGAGGTGATGTGGAGGGGGCTGGGTAGGTTAGGGTTAGGTAGGAAAAGTTTTGGGTGGACTAGTTTTTGTACTGGGGTGGCCGACTGGGTCGGATCGGCCCGGTACGGCTGCCCCTAAAAATAAAATAAATATTTTAATATTTAAAATGGGGCTTTTGAAAACCGTTGGTAGACAAAGCAAAAGATTCCGGAGAACCGGGTTTTGGATTTGAAATAAAGGCGGGGTATCTAGAAAACAAAAATATGTTTTTCGAAAATAGTTTCAGACAAACAGATGCATGATGATGACGATGCAATGCATAAAACAACGCGATTTTTTAGTAGTGGTTTTTGCGGGATGCCACGTTCATCCTAGCTCTCGTCCAAGAGGAAGCCCACAACGCCCCTTTTCTCTCCCTCGACAACTACAAACGTGAAAGTAACGAGCTGAGCGTCTCTTTTCTAGTCGAGCTAGAACAGGTCCGCTGCGGCGCCGCCGGTCCTCCGCTAGGCGCCTCACTTTCCCTGTCCCGCCCTACATCCTGGCGCAATCCTGTGTTGTCCGCCCCACCCTACGTTGTTGCAGTGCAATAGTGCAGCTGCCAGTTTGTTGTGTCGCAGCCGTCCAGGGACGTCCGTCGTCGCATGTCCCCCATTCAGTCTCCCCTATTTCGTCCCCTTCTGTTGCCTGCTCGGCGCCTCCGGCTCTGCTCGGACCTGCGCTCGGCTGCTCGCCTAATCGCGCGATCGGGCAGAAATCAGAGAACATGGAGGTAATTTCTGAATTTTGAACTTCTAATTATTCCTTGAAGATGGGAAGATTTGAATTGAGTATGACATTCAGTTAATGAATATTTTTACTAATTTCATATTGTAGGAATAAAACATAAATATTTTTTATATGTAAGTCATTGGATCGTTAGCAACTGAGATAAAATCATATATTCACCATCGGTATTATACCAAAAAAAATTGTAGATTTTTCAATAGTTTTTTTGTTTGGTTTTTGGCCCGGGTGAAAAAGCATGTGGACCGTCATATGTGGTTTTGGTAATTAATGACAATTTTTATGGACTAATGTATGTATTAAGTTGTACTTATAGCAATTATCTATTAGCATTGTTTGGAGCATGTGTTGGCTTTAAGATAGATAAAATGAGAAGAAGATGTATTATGCAAGCTCAAAATGTGCCATCTATAGAAGATCTCATGTTTGATGCTTACCATCCTTGGTGATCATGGATCGATGATGAGGAATCAAGAAAGGCGATCCATCTTGAGAAGGTCAAGTTTGTCAACGTCGAGCTCAAGTGGATTTCTCAAGGCAAAGGTATAATCTTGATAGGTTTTCCCTTTTGCCGGTCTCATGTTGTGTGTGGGAGACCGAGTTTAGGATAGATATCCGTACTATCAAGAGGGGATCTCGAATCGGTAACTCGATCATATCGTTCGGAGAGAGCTCAAACCTTTGCATACTTGCATCATCATATTTGGTTGTTATTTGGTCTTATCCATGTGAGGATTTAGAACTTGTGGTAATCTCCATAACAAGCTCTTGGTCATCAAAATCGGATCTTCCATTTGTATCTTATTGCGATTTTGATCTTGGCGGTTTTCTGGTTTCTCACCAAATGAGGTATCTCACATTATTATACTTGATACTTTCTCACTTGGTGATAACCAATATTTTCACTTTCTATAGGGTAGCTCATGTCGTCCTCTTTCCAACTTAATTGGAATCGGGTCAATCGGAGCTACCAATCAAAAGTTATCACGGTTTGAATATTTTCTTTTATTTGGTTTGAAAAAGAAAAAAGAAAAGATGTTTTCTGGACCGTCCGGTACTACCGGGCCTAGTACCGGACACGCCTGACCCAACCTGCTTCCCTTCTGGCCTAGACGCTAGTTAGTGCCGGCACTACCGGACCGGCCCGGTAGTACCGCCCGGGTGGGCCGGTACTACCGGCCGGCCCAGCCGCATGTCCCTGCTGACCAGCTGCTGCCTCTCTGCTCTCTGCGTGCGCGCGTCGCATGGGCCGGCCCAGCTCTGCCTGCGCTCACCCGCGCACTGCTGTCGTGGCTGCCTCGCTCGATCTCCCGCACGCGTGCTCTCGCTCATGTTGACTCGCGCCGCAGCTGGCTTGCCTCGCGCGCTCGCTCGCATGCGCACGCAGCCGCCGCTGATTCCCGCGCACGCCAGGCTGGCCCGCCAAGCCTGCTGGCCTCGCAGCCGCCCGATCCCCTGCACTGCTTCGCTCGCTGGTTGCACGCGCACCTCGCTCGCGTTGACCTTCCCGCCTGCCTGCTTGCTCACCTCACTGCTGGGCTGCCGGGCGGTAGTACCTGTCAAAACCGGTACTATCGGCCCTTATTGAATTTATGTCCCAACGGCCAGATTTTCTGGGCCACTATTTAAGTCTTTGCCCGTTTTTAGTTTAGGTTTCTTCTTCCTCTTCTATTAGTCTAAGCTTTGCCTCCATTTGCTCTACATTTTAAAGCTTGATTAATCTCTTTCCCTTCGATGATTTTGCCCATATTTGAGTGGAAGAGAGAGGAGATCTAGATCCATATTTTGGCCAAACTAAAACATCTCTTTGTGAGTGTAACTTTGGGGATCTAGATTTTGGGGGATTTTGTGTCCCTCTTTGATTTCTCCTCTCTTGTTCCCCCAATAGCTTTAGTAGCTTTGTTGGAACTTGAGAGTGAGGGATTGGAGCATCTTGGTGGTGTTCTTGCCATTTGCATTCGGTGCATCGGTTTGAGTTCTCTTCGGAGGATTTGGTTCGTGATATTCGTTGAAGCTTGTCCCTCTTGGGTTCTTGGAACCCTAGACGGTTTTGTGGCTTGGTGGCGTTGTGGCCTTGGTGGCGTTTGTTGGGAGCCTCCAATTAAATTGTGAAGAAGTGCCCCAACCTTGTGAGAGGTTCCGGTTGCCATCGACAAGTGCACCGATAGTGGAAGTGTGGATTGATCCCGTTGGGGTGAGATTCACCGGAGAATAAGGGAGGCCTTTTGTGGCGTAGGTGGTTAGATACCACCCCCTCTCCAAACGAGACGTACTCCATGCTCGGAGGAACTCGGTAAAATTTCGCCGTCCCCGCGTGCATCGGTTATCTTTATACCCGAGCTCTTTACTTATGCACTTTACATTGTGATAGCCTTCGTGCTTGAAGTAATCTATATCTTGCTATCACATTGTTGCTTGTATTGCTTAGCATAAGTTGTTTGTGCACATAGGTGAACCCTAGATTGTTCTAGGTTTTGTGCTTAACAAATTAAACGTTAGTTTTATTCCGCCTTTGTTGAGCCACTCTAGGAAAAGTTTTAATCGCCTATTCACCCTCCCCTCTGGGTGACATCTGTATTCTTTCACCGAGGCTTGCTTCGATCCTGGCTCCACCACTGGTTAGGACCCCTATGTTAACTAGTAGAGGCTGCTTGGTTTAGTCCCATCTCGCCTACGGGAGAAGGCCACACCCAGCTTATAAGGGAGAGACTCCTTTCTCCTATCAGTCCGGGCTTTTGGGATGGAGTGGGCTTTCCACTTATAGTTGGGATGTATGCGCATAAACGCCTAAACACAACACCAGTGTGTGGAGCAAGGCCTGGAACGCTGACACATGATTATACCACTCCAGAAGTTGTCGCGAAAATGCGTACGAGATAAATATTTTAGACGCGCGACATATCGCGTCATCATTTTAAATTTAGTGCGCCCTCTACAACACGCTGGAAATCGCTAGCTCGCACGCGAAAAACCAACAACCCACCTGATTCTTCCGCACACTCGCGCCATCGGCATCTCCATTTTTATCCCAAGCTTGTCCAGCGCCAACCCCGCAAAATAGCCTCCATCACTGCTCGCCCGCATCTTGCCACCCTTGTTCGTGTGGCTGTCAGGGAGCCTTGCACGCGCTCAAATAGAACCCTGCTTCGTCTCCGCGGTCACTCCGTTCCACGTCTTTGCCTCAGATCCGTCGATTTGAGCTGAAGTGATCGTTCATTCGGTACAACGCAGCACCCGGTAGTCGGCGCGCCGCAAGTTGTTCGGTGGAATTATTGCAAAGGTATGTATTGACACTTATTTGAGCTTTTTTATGAGTGTTCTTGCTAGTTCGAATTTATTTAGATTAGTACGAATTTTGTAGATGAGTTTGTTCTACGATTCGTCCGACGAAGAATGGGACCTAGAATAAGAAGAAGACATAGTCTTGCTATTGGCTATCCTCGCAAATAAAAAAGTCCAAAGCACGGTGGTTCCGTGTTCGGTCGAGAGAAGTTATGGAGGAAAAATATCAAAGGTCACAACAAGTTGATGTGGAGCTACTTTGTGGAGAATCTAATATAGGCCGAGTGCTATTTTTGCCGTTGTTTTAGAATGATCATAAAGTTTTTAAGGATATTGCGGAGGGTGTGATAAAGCATGATCGATTATTTGAACAAAAGAGGAATGTCATGGGAGAACTTGGGCATATTACTTACCAAAAGGTGACTGTCGCCTTGCGTATGATGGCATACGGTATTTCGGCGGATCTAGTTGATGACCACTTGGCAATGGATGAGAGTCAAGTCATCAAGTTTGTCAAGCGCCTTGCAATTGCAATGGTGGAAAAGTATGGTGAGAAATACTTGAGAGCCCCCATTGCTCAAGACACAACAAGGCTTTTGGAGATCAACAAAGCTCGGGGGTTTCTAGGTATGCTTGGCTCAATTGGTTGCATTCATTGGAGTTGGAAGAATTGTCCTATGACATGGTATGGACAATTCAATGACAAAAAAAATTCAACTATCATTCTTAAAGCCATGGCCTATTATGAGACTTGGATTTGACATGCTTTCTTCGGAATGTCCGGTTTTTGCAATGATATCAATGTTGTTCAACAGTCACCACTCATGACAACGATTGCAATGGGTGAAGGTCCACCGGTGAAGTTTGTAGCAAACAACCGCACATACAAGTATGGATACTACCTTGTCGATGGCTTCTACGCAAGGTGGCAAATAATTATGAAACTGGTACACAAACCGCAAGGTAAGAAGAAACTTGATTTTCATAATGCTCAATATATGCCTAAGAAAAATGTGGAGAGAGCATTTGGAATTTTGCAAGCCCAATTTTCTATTGTGAGAGGGCCAGCTAGATTTTGGGATCAAAATATCCTTTGATATATCATGCACGCTTGTGTGATCATGCATAACATGATCATCGAAGATGAGCGTGGCCTTGATTCAGACTATCCGTACTCAGGACCCGTCCTGAGATTTCGAGGGCCCGGGGCATAACTAAATTTTAGGGCCCCATAAACATAAATAATGCTCTAAAATGATCCTAAAGTGTGCATAAATCCAGTATTGATATCAAATAATGTATGCATATTGTTCTGAATTTTTATCTTGGATTACTAGATGTGAACTCACAGTTGATGGTATGTAGTATCAATCTTACTGTTTATCACACCGACTGTGTCTAAAATAGTGTCGCTGCAGAAAGTGCGGAAGAAAGACGACTTCCACTCGGCCACTCGGCTTCTGGCCTCTCGACTTGCCCACGTGATGGCTGACAATGGGTAGTCTCCAGCTTATGTTCAGGCGTCCAGGAATTTCAAATATATTCGTCGCTACTCGCTAGACGGTCTAAGAATCTATTTGTAATTTTAATTACTTTTAGATCTATTTATACTTTTGTTGATGATTTTTAATAAACCGGTGAAAATTCATAAAAGAAAAAGGAATAGTGCAGTGGAAGATTGGACTAGTACGACTAAGCCAACGAGTAGAGAAATCAGTGTGTAATAGAAAAGGAAAATGAGTATTTTATTTATTTGCTTTTAGCATAAGTTGGTTTTTTATTGGAAGAAATATAATGAGTCTGGCATATTCTATGCCTATTCCTGGATCAGGATTCCAGTCTGACAACCGCCTCACCCCGAGCCCTTTTTTTACTAATCCCTCCCGAGTTTACTAAAGGAGAATAGCCCAAGTTAACAAAAGAAAAAAAAAATACCCAAGTTAGACGAAGGAGAAAAAGCCCAAGTTTCAGTCCAATTGGAGGCGGGCGGTATAATGCTTCGCTTTCTTCTTCCTGAGGCTGCAGGATAGCACTCCCGACCAACGGTAATGACGCCACCGCAACTGAGTTCTTCCTCCCCTACCTATATCGTAGCTACTGGAATTTGGGCCCTCCTTGGTTTTGGGGCCTGTGGCGGCCGCCCCTCCAGACCCCCCTCAGAGCCGGGCCTGCTCGTACTACAATTTGATGGGACAGCCCGTGCCAGTGCATAGGAGAGAAGGGAGGATGACCCGCTTCATTGTCTCGTATCATTCGATTCGACAAACTGATGATCAAAACGATCTTATCGAGGAGTGGTGGTCATAGAACCACCGGCAATTAGTTTCATCATTGTATGTTTGTTGTATTGTTGTAAAACTTTTTGTTATATTGTTGAGAAATTGTTTGTTGTATTGAAGAACTATTTGTTTGTGTTATAAGAATAATAGAACTATTTATTGTTGATTTTTTTGGGTGTGTTTGATCCAAATTTATTTTATATTCGTGTGTTTTTGCGGTTTGTGCCGCCGCACGACTGCACTATATATACATCGTCTGGTAAAGCGCTGGTTGTTGCGCATACCATTGTACAACACCTGAAAAGCTGAGTGTGGCCGCGCATGCTAAATTGACTGTAGTGGCGTTGTAAACCAATTTTAGCGTGTTATTTTAAGACGCATGTTGGATGCTCTCACTGCAATGTTCAAGAATCCCTAAAAATATGCAATGTTCATGACACATAAAAGAGTGCAATGTTCAGGTCTTTACTCATTCGTCCTCACAAAGGGGAGGATGAACCAAAGAGTTCACCAACCGTGGAACAATATGTAGCACTAACATTTCTTGGAAAGGAAAACATATTATTCTAGTTTGAGAAGAACTACGTCTTGATGTGCTTCATTCCAGCATCCAGCTTGTTTAAAAAATTCCAGCATCCAGTTGTTCTTTCCGTCCATATCGAGAAATAAAAGTAAGAGGCAGAAATAAGTCTAAATAAATCCCATATGTATCAGGTTTCGGTCGATAAACCCCCTAACTATAAATTGGGACACTTAACCCCTCTAAGTATGGAATACCATGCAAATTACCCCCCTCTGGCCGGATGGCTGTTTTGGTTGGTGGTTTTGGTCCACGTGGACAGTATTGGTTAGCCATATAAGCACCTGGTATAGTTGAGAGGCACTTAATCCCGTGCCGCCTCTCTCCTCTGGCCCGCATGATCTACTCCTCTCTCTGCCGCTCTGCTCCTCTCGCTCCTAGAAGATCTGGGTGGATGATCTACGGCTCGACATTACATCAAGCAACCTAGCAACAAACATTAGTAATAGCCAGCCTTCCACACATTCAGCAGCAGCTGTCTTTATTCCAGCCAACATAGATGCAATCTTCACAGCAACCCTTGATGCAAATGTGTCTTCCCTTCACCAATTGGGAGGATTTAGCCTGGAATCATCTCAAAGGATTTTGCCTGTGAAAACACATACAATATACTGTGCGTGGTGTAAAAGCTGACCAAGATAGATGAGAGGGAGAAAAAAGAAAGGGACATGCATGCGTAGAGACATAGGAGTGGCATCGGATCAGACAACCAGAAGCCAGTTTGTCTTGCCGCTGTCCGTTTTGCCACTTCGGCTCACAGCTCAACTGGCTGCCCAGCGACACGAACACGAGCAAGACCCACGCTACCAAGTCCGGAAAAAGTATGCTGCTCCAGCAGCTACACTGCTCCGCTGTTGCTAATGCTCTCCGTCTCTGTCTGCCACGCCAATGCCGCCTCGCTGGACTCCGACACCGCGACTGTCAACGAATTCTGGCTGGCAGCGGACCGGTCCGGCGTGCTGGCGAACTGGAACGACTCCGCCAGCCCGCCCCCATGCGGCGGCATCGGCATGCCAGCACCGGGCGTGTGACGCGACTGCTACTCGAGGGGCTCGGCCTCTCAGGCGCGGACGCATGCTCAGCCTCAAAAGAGGATCAAGCTCTCAGGCGCCGCCCCGGACCTCTCCTGCAGCACGCTCTCCGGCGATATCCCGCCCTTGCTCGGTCGACCACCGTGTCGGCCGGTAGTGGGAGCCGACGGCGAGGGACGGGCGGGAGTCTTTGGACTGAGCCGACGGTGACAGGTGAGCGGCGGCGTCGGTTGACCACATTTGTGAGGAAGAGAAACAGAGGGGAGGACTGACCGCTGAAACATCTTTTCGTCCTAGTAGCTGTGCAAAACCATTGTCCTCCGTCAGTGAAACAGCTAAGAAATACTGCTAATGCTAACAACGTCTTAAGGGGGTGATTTGTCTGGTATTTCATATTTCCTCCTCCTCGAAACAGGCTTTCGCCTAGCTTTATAAGTAAAACACACAAATGAGATCGTTGCTTGGCCAGACAGCACAACGCCCAAGGTACAAACCGGTACAACCACAAGACCATAGCTGGGGCAAGCATCACAAAGCCAAGCCCAAAAGAAAATACAAAAGTAAGAAAAAAGAAAATAAAGCCGACATTGGTGGTGCGAAGGTAACTCGCTACCATTGTGCCCACCAGAGAATAACCAAAACACAGGACTGACATTCTAAGGCGTCGCGTACCAAGCATCACCTCCAAGAAGGGAGTAAAGACACTGTTGCCCGGACAGGTCCTAGGATTTCCTCCAGTACGCCCTGGGAGGAGTGAGAGAGATACAACCGGCGCCCTTCAGGAAGGAAGGTGATACCCGCGGGCATCACCGTGTCGGGGTCAAATAGACAAGGATTTCTCTCGACCTCGACAGCCACCTCCCGGACCCCTTGAAATGCGCCACCAATCTCGCCGCCCACCTGCACGTGCCAACACGGTCTTGAGGTCACCGTCGTCACACCGTGAGCCATGGGGCGAGGCCAGTGAGACCGAGAGAGAGGGGCCTTCGGCGAGGGTCGGGATGACCTTGATACGTCGTAAACGTATCTATAATTTTTGATATTTCATGCTTGTTTATTATCAACTTTACTATGCTTTGTCTACACTTTGAGGTATATTTATATATTTTCTGGGACTAACCTATTAACAACAAGATGCCGCAATGCCAGTTGCCTGCTATGAAAGTTTTGCTGTTTTGAAACTAAACCCAAAGGTTTATTATTTTTAAATGCACTAATGCTGCTAATGAAGATTGTGTGAAGTTTTGTATGAAGGAAATTTTCAAGTATAGGGGAAGACTGATGTAATGAGATGAAGAATGGATAAAATCTCAAGCTTGGGGATGCCACCCCATGTCACCCCAAGAAATATTCAAGAGATACAAGCGTCAAAATAATAATTCATGGATAAAAAACAAGTGATCACCAGGATTGACAGTTCCATCCCCAAAATAATAATTATCCATAACACGATTAACAATATTTGTAGGTATCTTAAAATGATCTATCTCAACAGGAGGTGGTTCATCTACTATCCTAGCAGTGGTAGTAGTTTTCCTAAACAGAAAACCAAGTGGGTTATCATATTGGAAACAAAGTAACAAGCAGTAACAAGAGCAATACTCACAGTAAAAGTTTCCCTTACCGGTTCCACTCTTCAATAGCGCTTCACTCCCCGGCAACAGCGCTAGAAAATAGTCTTGATGATCCACAAGTATGGGGGGTGTATCGTAGTACTTTCGATAAATAGGAGTGTCGATCCCAATGAGGAGCAGAAGGTGCTGAATAGTGGTATGGAGCAGGAAATCCCGATGAATACTTAGCAAACGGATTTTAGTGGTTTTCTGACAAAGCAAAGCAAGGAGCAAGTAACAAAAGTAACGAACAAACGGAGCAAGTGGCCCAATCCTTTCTTAGGAAAGGACAAGCCGGTGGAAATACTTATACGGACCAAACGTTCTCGAGGACACATGGGAATTCTGTCAAGTGCTTTCGCTTCAAATAGCTAAGTACTCTTCTCTGGTGTTGTAAGTGTTGTGTGGGTGAACCTGTGCTAACATACTGCCCTTCCTAGGACTAATACATACTTGTGATTAAACCCCCTGTAAACATCCGTAACTACAGGAAAGTAATTAAGATATAAATCTAACCACAACCTTAAAATTTGAGATCCTACGCTCCCTTGTGCAAAGATGTCCTAACGGGGGTTCAGGTTTCTGTCACTCCGGCAACCCCACAATTAGTAGCCAAATACACAATGCATCCCCCTAGTTCCATAAATGGTGAAGTGTCATGTAGTCGACGTTCACATGACACCACTAGAAGAATACCACCACAACTTAAATACTAAACCATTGAATAATAACTCATCAGAGATTCACTACTAACAACATGACTTCTCCCATGTCCTCAAGAACTAAACGAACTACTCACAAGACATCATATGGATCAATATCAAAGATGATATGGTAATGGATAACAATCTGAACATAAACAATAATCCAATGGTTCCACTCACAAGCATCAACTACAATAGTAATCAACACCAGGAAAGTTTCCCCTAATGAACTAAGCAATGTCCAACACAATTGTTACAACGGGACGGAGTGGTGATGATGGTGCTGGTGGAGATGATGGTGTGGATGATGATCCCGATGAAGCCTAGCTTGATGACGTTGTTGATGGCGACGGTCTCCCCTCTCCAGGAAGGAATTCTCCCGGCAGAAATATGTCTACTGGAGAGATCTTTCTCTCTTGGTGCTTTCCGCCCTCCAGAGGCGGCGGAAATATATCTGTGGTCGCTCCCCCGAGGCTTAGGGTTTCGTAGGGAAGATATAGGCGAAGGGGCGGAGTCGGAGGCTGGGCAGGTGGGCCACACCTGCCCTAGGCGTGGGGTCAGGTGGGCCCACGCCTAGGGGGGTGGGCCCCCTGAGGCCCTTCTTCGTCCCTCCTTCTGGCTTCCTTCGTCCTCTGGTGAAATAATATGTTTCCATATTTTTCTAGTATTTTTATGATCTTTCTGATATTGCACCGAAACGCCTTCTTTTCCATCAGAATCCACACTCCGGCAGTCCATCCTCCAAGAATCATCCAGCATGCATAAACAGATGAAAATCCATAAGTAATACCTCATAATAAGACAAATATCAATGAATAAAGGTAAATTATGATATAGAAAGGTGATGCAAATTGGGCGTATCAGCGGCTCATCTCGAATCCTCCGATCTGCACCTCAAGCACCAGGGCAGCATGACCTAGGCGAGGGATCTGGCGGGGATGGTCCGAACGATCGAACGTGATATAGGACTACGAGCCACTGAGGTACTTAGGGATGGCTGGCAGAGCGGCTACAGCGAGGCTGACCTGTCGAGTGATCTTCCTTTGCACCCTATTGGTAGGGCGTCCCTTCTGGATCATGAGAGACCCTTTTGGCGGTGGGTATCCACCTGTGCTGTTGTTTGGCGTATGTGCGATTGCGGGATTCGACGGTCCCACGGGTGGTGGTGGAGGAGCTCCATGGGTGATGTCACCTGGTGTAGGTCCGGGTCCAAACCCAAGGTTCACGATCTGGTGTCGCATTTGGGTGAGGCCCTCGCTGAGTTTCTAGAACTCACGGTAGTCCTTGAGCATGTGGCTGGCCTTCTTTTTACCGTCCTGCTTGTCGATGTAGAAATGGATGGTGCAGGGACCCGACAACTTGTCATATGCTGAGGGTTCATCGTCATGGCCGCGGCGTTGCCATGTTTGTGTTGGGCGTCCTCCGTCGTGGAAGTTGCCTCCGCGGTATCCTCCGCTGCTGCGGTTGTTGTTGTTGCGGCGTTCGGCGTAGCCAGCCGCAACCATGTCGGGTCCGTCATGATCGTCGTAGACGCGCGATCTTCGTTTGCTACTGCGCTCGCGCCTACAGCCGTATTCATCCTCCTCATCTGAATATGCTCGGTGGAGGGCATCCTCGCCATCTGCCAACCTATTGGTGATGTCCATGAGGTGGTCGAGTGTCTTGGGCTTGACGCGCCCAAGTTCTTCCTTGAAGTCCGGGCGCTTTCTGCCATCTTTGAAGGCTTTGATTGTTTTCTCCTCAGAGATGTGTGCCATGGAGTTTTTGATGTTGGACCAGCGCAAGATGTACGAGCGAATGGATTCGCCTGTACATTGAGTGCAGGCTTGCAGCTCCTCGATTGAGGTTGGCCTTTTGCTGGTGCCCTTAAAGTTTCGGATGAAACTATATGCCAACTCTTCCCATATTCGGATGGATCCCGAAGATAGGCTGCTGAGCCAGATCTGGGTTGCGCCTATCAGTTGCAGCTGAAGGCATTGTAGGGCGGTGTTCTCGTTGCCACCGTGCAGCTTGACGGACGAGAGGTGGTTGATACGTTGGAAACATATCTATAATTTTTTATGCTCCATGCTTGTTTTGTTTCTACTTTGCTTTACTTGTCCACACTTTGAGGTGCTTTTTACATGTTTTCTGGTACTAACCTACAAACAAGTTGCAACAGTGCCAGATGCCTATTTTCTGTTGTTTTTGGTTTGAGAAAAGTTAGTAAAGAAATATTCTCGGAATTGGACGGGACAAAGGACAAAGTCAATTACTTTCCGTGGGGAACAAGAAGTCCAGAGGAGAGCCGGAGGGGCTAGCCAGGGGGTCAAACCCACCCCAGGCACGGGTGGGCCCAGCCCCGCGCCTGGCTAGGGTTTGGTGGCCCTGGCTGCCTCCCGGTCTTGCCCCTTCGCCTATAAGAAGCCCCCGATGTAGAAACCCTGAGTACCCTATCAAATATCCACGAAACCGTCTATAGCCGCCACCTCCATCGTCCCTAGATCAGGGGGATCTAAAGTTCTTCCCGGCACCCTGCCGGAGGGGAGATCATCCCGGAGGCCTTCTCTTCGGTATGATGCGTGAGTAGTTCCACCTTGGACTATGGGTCCATGTAGTAGCTAGATGGTTGAATATCCTCCTTTGTGCTTTCATGTATAGATCTTGTGAGCTCCGTTCATGATCAAGATCTAATCTATTTGTAATCATGCATGTTGTGTTTGCGGGGATCCGATGGATATTGAGATTATTATGTTGGTTTGATTAATGGTTTTGTCTTTATGATTCTATCATGTCTGTGTTGTTTGTGATCTTGCATGCTCTCTGTTGTTAGTAGCTATCTTGGCCAAGTAGTTATTAGTGACTCCAAGAGGGGGTATTTATGCTCGATAGTGGGTTCATGCCTCTAGTTTCCAAGGGAAGTGATAGAAATCTCTTCGGTTGTAGATGTGTTGTCTCTACTAGGGAGAAAACAACGGTCTCTTGTTCATGGAACATGTAGACTATTTATCTTACATAATTTGCTTAAAGCAGTTGTCTGTTGCTTGCAACTTAATACTAGAGGGGGTTCGGATGATAACCTGAAGGTGAACTTCTAGTCATAGATGCAGTTGGATGGCGGTCTATGTATCTTGTTGTATTGCCCAATCAACCTCATAGGATCTTTCTGACTAGTAATTGCATTGTTATGCCTTGCTCAGTTCCTGTCAATTGCCCCGCTGTAATTTGTTTACCCTTCATGCCATGTTGTTTATCTAAGGAGATCACCTCTAGTGAACTATGGACCCCGGTCCAATCTTTACCATTGATACATCTTCCATTGTTACTTGTTTACTTGCTGGAAACCATTACCTTCCACACCATACGTTTAATCACCTCTAACGAACCTTAGCTATATGTGCTGAGTTGCGCAGCTCCGGAAAATATTCCGGAGGCAGCCACAATGCTCATGGCTTATGTGCCTCAAAGGTTGTGGTCACGGAGATCTAAGTTCCTATTGAACCAAGTAGGTCGGATAAACAATCAAATGCTAAGATTTGAGAGTAAATCATTATTGTTTGACAATGATGAACCAACTACATGCAAAGAAGCGATGATGGGCTCTGACTCCGTCAAATGGCTTGAAGCCATAAAATTTGTGATAGTTCCATACATGAGAAATCAAGTTTTGCACTTGGAAGACCCTCCGGAAAGGTGTAAAAATCAAGTATAGCATTACGATCAAGGTCATTGTGTTTATATTGCTATAACATCTTACGAATTTATCTTAGTCCTTAGACCATGAGATCATGTCAATCACTAACACCGAAAGAGTATCTTGATAACATCAAACGTCACACCGTAACAGGGTGACTATAAAGATGGGTTCAGTGATACGAAGGTGTTATGTTGAGGCTCATGGATCAAGAGTGGAATTTGTCCATCCTGATGACGGAGAGATATACTCTGGGCCCTCTCGGTGATATCACATTAATTAGCTTGCAAGCAACTGATTTGATCACTAGAATGTTATATCATGGGAATGAGAAAAGAGTACATGTTGGTAACGAGATCAAACTAGGTATGGAGATACCGATGATCGAATCTCGGACATGTAATATATCACGAGACAAAAGGATTGAGTTACATGCGTATAAGGTTCACACGATCACAGAAGTCATCGTTGAATATGTGGGAGTCAGTACGGATCTCCAGGTCCCGCTGCTGATTATTGATCGGAGAGGGGTCTCGATCATGTCTACATTATTCGTGAACCGTAGGGTGACACACTTAAGGGATACCGACACCATTTGGAGAAAATAATATGCCAGAGAAATAAAAAGGAAAGCGCAGGAATTTATTGCACTAGACACCGAAACTATTTCGGTTGAAATTGCTGAAACTAGTTCTGCATGTGAAATTGAATACTAGCAAGGGGTTTTATGTGAATTATTGTTAATTAAAGTAATTAACAAAATTCTGAATAAATAAATAAATAAAAGAGTTTATTTAATGAGAGATTACATTAAATTTGGTGGAAATTTAATGGAGGTGAGTGGAATTTTGAGTGGGTGGCTATTTATGTGAGTGGGAGCTCCACCCACATGAATGTGGAAGAGGTGGGGGTACCTCCATGGCTGCCACGCCATGGGAGGGGTCTGCCCCCCTCTCCCTATAAAAGGCACCCCACTCCCTCCTCTCATCTCACACCTCCTCACGAAGGATCTCTCTCCCCCCTTTAGAATTCCCCATGGTCTCGGATCAGCGAGATACATGTTCCCGGTGGCTTTTTCTGGAAGGATTTGTTGCTTCCGCTGCTTCGCTGGAGCAAGGGCACGGAGGTTGTCGGGGTACCCGGACGTGTGTGCGATCACGGATGCACCACTTCTTTGCGGTGCTGGACCAGATGGACTTCATCACGATCTTGAGATCGGCAAGCGTTCGACTACATCATCCATGAGTACAACCTCGTTAACGCTATACGGTCTTCGAGGGTATGTATTCTATGTATGTATATCCACCTGTTGCTTGTATCTAGTAGATAGATCTTGGTTCTTTGTTCCCATCGTAGGGAATTTTTTGTTTTCTATGCTGCAAACCCTACAGCATCCTCAATAAAAAGCTATGCATATGGTAAATAAAAAGATTGTTGGGATGCTCATTGTCTACTTGCCTTGTCATTTGGTTATGGGAAAGCTCCTGTACCATGTGCAAGGGGTACCCCGTTGGCGGTTCTCAATGATATGCAAATACTTACAATGACAAGAACTTACCTGGACCCAAAGTTGAGTATGCATGAGGTGTGGCCCTCGTATTCAAGGGACATGAGATTGCCAACTTATACTTCGTCAAGCATATACTCCATCTTTGCCACTTTAACCTTAACCACTTCAAGATTCTTATGATAGGGGCAATGAGGGCTGAAAGCTAACAAGTACCATAATTTTTGGAAGCTCTTTTTGAAACTTGTAATCACTGCTTCCTTTACAAAAAAGGCCTTTCTTCCACCATTATTGAGTCTCCACCTTCTACCTTTAGGCACCATTAAGAGAGCATAGATGTCATTCTGTGTGCAGTGTTCCAAAGCTTATTAATTGATGCATATTGTGATATTACTTGTTTTTGTGCTACTTGTTTCTAGTCACCCTTGTGAACTTTGCAGGTGTCCTATGCATCTATTTGCTACTATATGATGGACAAGCTGATTTCCACTATGCTATGTTTTCTGTATGTGAAACAAACGAACGTCTTTCAATGCATGTTATTCATGATCTTTGTTTGCAGCCTTTCATGTTGCATGCATAGTTACTATGTCCTATTGTTAGAACTCCATCTTTCATGCACATTTTTAGATTTCTTTGATCCTAGCTTTCAATGCTTGCAAATGGTTGGACCTTTATTGTGAGGGTGCATGTCACCTCAAAAATTATTCTTTTATCACTTACCTACTCGAGGACGAGCAGGAGTTAAGCTTAGGGATGTTGATACGTTGGAAACGTATCTATAATTTTTGATGCTCCATGCTTGTTTTGTTTCTACTTTGCTTTACTTGTCCACACTTTGAGGTGCTTTTTACATGTTTTCTGGTACTAACCTACTAACAAGTTGCAACAGTGCCAGATGCCTATTTTCTGATGTTTTTGGTTTTAGAAAAGTTAGTAAAGAAATATTCTCGGAATTGGACGGGACAAAGGACAAAGTCAATTACTTTCTTTGGGGAACAAGAAGTTCAGAGGAGAGCCGGAGGGGCCAGCCAGGGGGGCTAGACCCACCCCAGGCGTGGGTGGGCCCAGCCCTGTGCCTGGCTAGGGTTTGGTGGCCCTGGCTGCCTCCTCGGTCTCCCCCTTCGCCTATAAGAAGCCCCCGATGCAGAAACCCTAAGCACCCGATCAAATATCCACGAAACTGCCTGTAGCCGCCGCCACCATCGTCCCTAGATCGGGGAATCTGAAGTTCTTCCCGGCACCCTGCCAGAGGGGAGATCATCCCGGAGGCCTTCTCTCCGGTATGATGCGTGAGTAGTTCTACCTTGGACTATGGGTCCATGTAGTAGCTAGATGGTTGTATATCCTCCTTTGTGCTTTCATGTATAGATCTTGTGATCTCCGTTCATGATCAAGATCTAATCTATTTGTAATTATGCATGTTGTGTTTGCGGGGATCCGATGGATATTGCGATTATTATGTTGGTTTGGTTAATGGTTTTGTCTTCATGATTCTATCATGTCTGTGTTGTTTGTGATGTTGCATGCTCTCCATTGTTAGTAGCTATCTTGGCCAAGTAGTTGCTAGTGACTCCAAGAGGGGGTATTTATGCTCGATAGTGGGTTCATGCCTCTAGTTTCCAAGGGAAGTGACAGAAATCTCTTCGGTTGTAGATGTGTTGTTGCTACTAGGGAGAAAACAATGGTCTCTTGTTCATGGAACATTTGGACTGTTTACCTTACACACTTTGCTTAAAGTAGTTGTCTGCTGCTTGACTTAATACTGGAGGGGGTTCGGATGATAACCTGAAGGTGGACTTCTAGTCATAGATGCAGTTGGATGGCGGTCTATGTATCTTGTTGTATTGCCCAATCAACCTCATAGGATCTTTCTGACTAGTAATTGCATTGTTATGCCTTGCTCAGTTCCTATCAATTGCCCCGCTGTAATTTGTTTACCCTTCATGCCATGTTGTTTATCTAAGGAGAGCACCTCTAGTGAACTATGGACCCCGGTCCAATCTTTACCATTGATACATCTTCCGCTGTTACTTTTTTACTTGCTGCAAACCATTACCTTCCACACCATACGTTTAATCCTTTGTTACAGCAAACCGGTGAGCTTGACAACCTCACTGTTCGTTGGGGCAAAATCTTGATGATGAGGTTTCGACTCGTCAATGCCCATTGTTATGAGCTTGGGTTTTGGAGAAGATGGGGGTGCTGGAGATCGCAGAACGGTTAACAGACAAGCAACCAGGGGACACGATATTTACCCAGGTTTAGGCCCCCGGATGTCTGCTCTTGATTACGGCGGACTGAAGGTTACAGGGGGTGCGCAGATGCAATCTAGAGTGGAGGTGTGTATGCGGTGGAAAAAGGATTGGCCTCCTCGCCGTGCCCTCCTAGCCTTTATATAGAGTTAGGCAGGTCTCGGGCACAGATCGAGTCGGTTACAAGTTTAGGGTTTGTCCCTTTGAATATTCTATATGTTCTAGTCTTGCTCTCCAAGGATCCAAAGATGTCATGGGCTTGGGCCACCCGAAAATCTTCACAGGCCACGTATGTTCTTGTGGGCTTTCCTTGGGCTGGACCAGGTATGCTAATGTCGTGTACCCGCAGGGTATAACCATGTCAGTAGCCCCCGAGTGTTCAGTCGAATCATAGATTCGGCTGAGGACTCTTCAATCTTTCGGGTGCAGTTGTTTCTGTTCATCAGAGAAAAGAATGCTTTTAGTGTGTAGGGATTGTTGATGCATGTGCCAGACTCTCCTGGCGGATCAGGGTCAGTTAACTGTCTTAGGACAAAACAACATGATCTTCTTCAGACTCGAGTCCCTAGACTTGAATCTGGAACATATGCTGGCGTAATTCGACTCAGGCCGTTGAGGTCTTACAGGAGTCGAATCCCAGTAGTTTTTGAATGATGTACCCAACGCGTCCGTCGGGATTTTGATCGCGCCTGTTGGCACGGATTTTTACTAGTAGAGCGCAGTCAGGTGTGTTACCAGGCCATCAGATGGCATCTGTAGGTCTTATCTTTGCATCGCAGACACAACATCTGAAATTTTATAACCGTGGAGGTGTTTTGGGTGGCCAAGGAGGATGTTACTCACTTAGCTTTGGTTGGGACAAAGTGGCCAAAATTTTTTCGCATTTTGATCCGAAGGATCGCAATCGAAGAATTCATAGGGTGCGCGACTAGCGCTCCCTATGGGAGTATCCCCCGAGTGTTTGTTCAAGTCGTAGACTCGGGCAGAGACTTTAACTCGGCCGTTGTTAGCTTCAGGTCCGTAGGACACAATTTTTCAGATGCTTGAATCAATCCTCCCTATGGGAGTAGCCCCCGAGTCCATAGTGGAGTCATAGACTCGGCGTAGGACTCAAAGAATCAACATTGGTGTACTACCTTAATCATGCCTCGGGTGCACAGCCAGCACTCCTGATAAGAGTAGCCCCCGAGTAGTTGCTCAAATCGTAGATTCGAGTGAGTACTTTTTAGCTGTCAGCCAAAGATTTCTAACTGTTGCTAGTGTGGTTTTGATGATGTCAGTGCTGACGATCGGTGACCTCAACCGTCTGCGGCACCAGAGGTGACGTGACTGGACGAATGTGGGTCCCACTTTCTAACTTGGAGTTGACTGGTCATGCGCGACGTGGCGAGAATTATGGCGTCTCCTCGGTTTCTGTGCGTAGTGGACGGCGTGCAAGCAACGGTTCGCTGCTGTGTTGACACGTGGACGGTTGGATCTGATCCTGATGTTAGGGCTTCTAGATGAACGCTCCATGTTCATCGTCTTCGTCCTTATAACTGTGGGGAAAACTGTAGTTTGTTTTCACCCTTAGCCATTTGCTTTCACTGCCTCCATTTTCACGAGCTCATCCTTGTGCACACTGGACGTTCTTCGATCGTTCCCCTCCTCATTCTTGCGCGCACACCGTCACCGTCGACGCGCCACGATTGGGAAGTCGAAGAAGGCCTCCACTAGAGCAGGCACAAGTGCTGCTGCCGGCGGCAAGAAAAACACCACGGCCGCTCGCATCACCGATGGTGGATGGCGGCGCTCGGAGACGCGCGAGGGTGACCTGCGCAAGCTTCATGATGCGGGTTTAATCCCGCAGGATAAGGAGGCCGTCAAGGTCCCCGGTGATGAGGTAACTATCCGTCCACCCGCAGGGTTTTGGGTGATGTTTGTCGCTTTTGTTCTTCGCGGCCTCTCGCTCCTAGTCCACGATTTTCTTCGTGGACTGTTGTTCTTCTATGGCATCCAACTCCATCATCTTTCGCCCAATTCTCTTCTTCACATCTCCTGCTTCATTGCTTTTTGCGAGTGCTGGCTTGGTATCGAGCCGCACTTTGGCCTCTTCCAGAAGCTCTATTCCGTGAAGAGGCAGTCCGGCACCGGCGGGATCTATCCGCTTGGCGGTTGTGTCATTTCCCTCCGATCTACTGTTCTTTTCTTCTCTTTCACTATGTCTGAGTCCATCCAATACTGGCGGAGGAAGTGGTTTTATATCCACGACTCCATAGTGGACGGGAAAAACTTCGGCCTTGCCCCTTTCGATTCCACCTAGGATCTTGAAGAAGAGATCCTAGAAGAACCATATCCTGGAAGGCAAGGTGGAGGAGGTAGAGGATCTCTACCGTCGGGTGGAGGCCATCCAGATGGTTGCGGAGAAGGAGGTGAACAGTGTGGATATCATCCGCACCTTCCTCAAATGTCGGGTGCAGCCACTCCAGGCTAGGGCGCATCCGATGTTCCTTTACTCTGGCCGCCACGACCCAACGAGAGTTTCGGCTGAGGAGCTCTCCAGGGGGGACCTCGACAGAGTTATTCGGCCATTGCTGAAGTACAAGTCCGATGAGGACCTTCTGGGGAAGTCGCTGACGGCCCCGTTCAGTGCCGCGAGACCAGTTCCGCAGGTGTAGATTTGCGACGTGCGTGTAGCGCCTTTTTGAGTGCTTTTCCTTATGATTACTTGTACTGAACGGTTATGTCTTCATTGTTCAGGAGCTCAAGGTGGATAGCATGGTGCCTCCACTACCTGAAAGGTTTCCGATTGTGCCGGACAACGAAGTTGTGGACTCCGAGTCCGATCTTCCGCCGGTGCAATCGCCGACTGAGGAAGCCCCCGAGGCGAGCGAGGGCAGACCCGTAAGCGGGCATGGAGCTCGAGTGAATCTTCAGATGCCTCGACTCCGCCGACGCCTGGGGACCCACTGTTCCTTGTCCGCCACAGCGGAGATGATGGCGCTTCTTGTTCGCCTTTTCCGGCCGTGCCTCTGTAGGCTATGGCGCCACAGCCTCAGGCCAAGAGGAAGAAGGAAGAGAAGAAAGAGAAGAGGGTGCCACCCGTATTTGACATGAGCGTCATCGACTCGTAAGTACCTTTGCATGTTGTTTGTTCTTGTTTTCTTGTCTTCTTTTTTTTGATTGGTCTTTTCCTTGCAGCCACTCTTCTGAGGGATCTTTTAATGAGGCCACTCAGGAGTCCATGGTCGAGTCGAAACTGACGCCCCCTCCCTCTCAGACGGTGGCCACCTCTAGGGGCGATGCTCCGAAGCCTTCTCCGCAGGAGGCTCGAGTGATCGTCTCCCATAAGACTACACCGGGACCTTCGGAGTCTCCGTCTGATCATGTAAGTGATTTTCCCTTTTGTCCTGGGGGGAGCCCCCGAGCCTTTGTTGGGTCATTTTTGCTCGACGTTGTGGGGAGTAGTCCCCGAGCCCTTTTCTTGATTCTTTCTTTGATTGTTTTATTTTGCTTCCTTCCGCAGCCCTTTGTGCACAGTGCGAACCTGCTTGTGCAGCAACTTTTAGTGCTAGAGGCCAGCATGCGGCAACTTCGAGGTATGTGCTGAATTGATCTTGTTCTTTTTCGTCTACTTCGCTTGTCTATAGCTTGTATTGCTCATGTATGTTCTTGGTGCTTTTGCAGATGAAAATAACGCTGCCCTTCTCTAGCTTGATGCTCTCAAAAAGAGCCTTGGGAGAGTGGAGAAGAAAGCTGAGGATGCCATTGGGGCGAAGGAGCGCCTTAAGAAGGAGTTGGCTGACGCAGCCGCGGCCAAGGATCGCCTTCAGCGAGAAGCTTTGGATCACGAAGAGCAGCTCGCCACTGTTGCGGCTGCGCGCGAGAAGGAGGTGGCTGAGAAGCTGATGGCTGCTGCCAAGGCCGTTTCCGGTAAGTGCTTTTGCCTGTCTTTGGTTTTTCAGCTGCTCTGTCTTCGTGCCCTTATTTGTTTCCTACTTTGTCTTCCTTTTGCTTCAGATGCCTCAGGCATTGAATTCTATCGCAGTGCCCTGGAGCATGGGAGCGCTCTGGACGATGCCGTCGCGGCGGTCGAAGACCACTGCGGTACTGTTGCTGGCTCCCTTGCCAAGGCCAAGGAGATCCTCATGCGCTTCTACAAGGAGATCGTTCCCAAGGGCGCTGCCCTTGAGGACGTGGATTCTTTGGCGGATGCGCTGTCAACGGATGCACCTGCGGCCTACAAGCGCAAGCAGAAGGGCATCGGCGCTTCCATGGGGCTGTCTATGGCCATGGCGTTCGGGGTGGAGTTGGATCTTCATCGGGTCACTTCGTAGATGCCAACAGCTCCCGACGGCTCCGAGGTAGCTTTTGCTCTCTTCGCTTCTTGCTGTAAGCGCTATGGGCCGAAGCTCATTGACCTTCTGATGGAGTATGCGTCAAAGCAGCAGGAGGAGGTCAAGAGAAGGCACTCTGGCTCCGAGGCCACTCCGGATGCGGCTGCTTAGGCTTCATCGTTGTAGCTTTAGGATAGTTGTCTTCTTCTTTTGCTGTAATATTTGTCGAACAGTTTCCTTGTGCCACGCGGTGGACTTTTGTTGTATATAAATGATGCTTCAAGCTGTTGCTCGGTCGTGTGTTGTTCATATTCTTGCTTGTTTTCCTTTAGGGACCTTCGGGTGAGGATCCCGTTGATACTTTGTCTGCCTCTCAGCCGCGACCATCTTTGGATGATGCGTCGCAGCTTGTTTCCTTCGTGACCGCGTCCGCAGCCTTGAGAAGGAGATACTTGGCGTTCGAGTCCATGCGGATGTGTGGAAGTCGAAGGCAGAGCAGGCTACCGCCAGGGAGGAGTATCAGATGGGGGAGCTGCGGCAGTTGGCCGAGCAGCTACAGTGTAAGTTTCCTTGAGCTGCTGCTTGTTTTTGGATGCGCCTGGTTTGCGTGTTATCTTACTCTGTATCTTCTGCAGGTGCCAACCTTGTTCCGAGGGAGGAGAAGGAGCGCATTGTAGTTCGGATCAACTGCTTGACCCAACATGATACGGAAGCCGGAGGCTTTTTCTGGATGGACCGCGACCGGGACACTGCCCTTGCGACTGTGCAGTATCGCGCTCATCAGGTGTCACGGGTGCGAAGGCAGGTGAGAACTTCTCTGGCGTCGATTCTGCACGTCATGTTTCCTCTTGATGAGGCGCTTCTTCTCTATGGGGTTTGTTGGCAAAGTTTCGGGACGTGGGTCACGTCAGGGAGTTGGTGCGGCACCAGTTGGTTGCAGGGGTGAAAGGCAGCCCTGTCGCTTGTTCGGCTGCGCCACCCAGATGTTGATCTTGCGGCGGTGGCTGCTGGGCCACCCCCTCGACCAGATGGTGGCCTATGGTATATGCGCCCACATTACGCGGCTGTTAGGCAGTATGCCGAAGAGATTGTAGATCTTTTTGAGCAGCGGGCGCATGTGATCCTTCAGAATAGGTAGGCTCTGTAAAAAGATAGATGTAAAACTTGTATATATTTGGAGTGGGCTTGTGGTGCCCTTTGTTGTAAAGTTTGCTTGTCTTAGCACGTGGTGCTTGGTTGTATGCATGCCCTTTTCGTTAGCCTGACGTGGTCAGCTACTCAGGTTTACATGCGTTGTACTCAGTCGACGAAGTCGTGAGGTGAGGCGGAGCCCCCGAGTGTGTTGCAACAGAAAGTAGTGTAATAAAAAGGGATAAATTTTCGAGCGAGACACTTAGCTTTTATTCATATTGTAACGAGGAGGTACATTTTTCGGCTGAGTAGCCTTATTGAAAGTAAAGATGGATAGCTAGGGGTAGAAGCATCGCAATTGTGCGATGTTCCATGGGTTGGAGTATGCGACTCCAGACTCCACATGCTTGAGGCGGTAGGCGCCACCTGGGATGACTTCGGTGATGACGTAGGGTCCCTCCCAGGGTGACTCGAGCTTTTTTGGTCGCTCTTGCTTGAGTCGTAGGACGAGGTCTACTTCGACGAAGGACCTTGGGCGCATCCGGCGGCTGTGATAGTTGCGGAGGCTCTGCTGGTAGACCACCGAGCGAGCCGCGGCGATGTCGCGTGACTCGTTGAGTGTGTCGACGATGTCTTCGAGTGCGGCCGTCGATTTGGCTTTGCTGTAGGCAACAACCCGTGGGGCCTTATGGCGTACTTCTGTAGGTAACACGGCTTCGACTCCGTGCACCATGAAGAAGGGCGTGTAGCCAGTTGAGCTGTTTGGCGTTGTGTGCAAGCTCCAGAGGACGAAGGGTAGCTCTTCTGCCTAGGCTCCCGCAAGCCGTTCGAGTGGGCTGAGTAGGCGTTTCTTGATGCCGCCGCCTACGAGGCTGTTGGCATTTTTGACCTACCTGTTGGTTTGCGGGTGCGCCACGGAGGCATATGATATGTTGATCCCAAGGCCTTCGTAGAAGGCCTGGAATTCTTTGGAGATGAAATTCGACCCGTTGTCCGTGATGATGCTGTGCGACACGCCAAACCTGTAGACTATGGACTCGAAGAACTTCACAGTCATTTTGCACTTTTGGTTGGTGACAGGCATGGCTTCGATCCACTTGGTGAACTTGTCGACTGCGACCAGGAGGTAGACGTGGACTCGTTTGAAAGACTTGGGCAGTTTTCCAATCATGTCGAGGCCCCATTGGGCAAAGGGCTAGGCCAAGGGTATGGGCCTGAGCTCCGATCCTGGTGTGTGCGGTTTATCCGCAAACCTTTGGCAGCCGTTGCACCTCTGGACGATGTCCTTGGCATCGTTCATGGCCGTTGGCCAGTAGAACCCAGCTCGTAGTGCTTTGGCGATGAGGGCGCGGCTGCCCACGTGATGGCCACAGATGCCCTCGTGGATGTCTTGGAGGATGGTTTTGCCATCACCGATGGTGACACACCTTTGGAGTACACCCAAAATGTTGCGCTTGTACAACTCACCATTGATGATGGTGAAGGCCTTTGACCGGCGAGATATGCATCGGCCATCTGTCGGGTCATCAGACAGTTCCCTGTTAATCAGGTACCGTAGGTACAGTTGCATCCATGTTTCTTTGATTGCCATGACCTGCATCAGGTTGACCAACGCGACCTCCATGTCGATCTTTTCGGGTCCTTCTTGTCCTTTGGGTAGCGCAGCCCTCGAGTGCTCTGCCTCTTCGGGTGATCCCTTGGGGAATTTCCTTTTGATGGAAGGCACGCGGATTTGTTTGAGGAACACACCTTCGAGTGAGTTGTAGAGCGCGCGATACGCGATCATGTTAGCGGCATGAGCGTCGCACTCGTTCATCGTCTGCTAGACGACGAGGTTTGAGTCATCATAGATGACTAGGCGCGTTGCGCCGCACATCTTGGCCATGTTCATGCCGTGGATGAGGGCCTCGTATTTAGCTTCATTGTTGGAGGCCCGAAATTTCATCCAGAGGACGTATTTCATCTTGTCGTCTTGCGGGGACGTCAGTATGATGCCGGCTCCTGCTCCAGCCTCGCGCTTGGAGACGTCAAAGTGCATCGTCCTTGATTGCGTCATATCCGGGGTGACCGGCAGCTGTAGCTCCATCTAGTGGATGAGGAAGTCCGGGAGGACCTGAGATTTGATCGCATGGCGCTTCTCGTAGACTATGTCTAGAGGGGACAGCTCGATGCCCCACAGGGCTACGCGTCCTGTAGCTTCGGGGTTGTTCAGGATGCTGTTCAGTGGCGCCTTATTGACGACCATCACCTGATGCTCCTGGAAGTAGTGGCTCAGCCGACGAGCCGTCATGAACATGTCGTAGGCGAGTTTCTGGTAGTGATGGTACCTTTGTTTTGTTGGTGTTAATACCTCGCTGAGGTAGTAGATTGGGCGTTGGACCCCATGGGTCTTGCCATCTTCGGGTCATTCGACCACGAGCACGGTGCTGACCACCTGATGTGTGGCTGCCATGTATAGCAGCAGAGGCTCGCGTTCCTTTGGTGTGACCAGGACGGGCGAGGTGGAGAGCAACCGCTTCAGATCTTTGAATGCGTCGACTGCTTCAGGTGTCCACTCGAATTTTTCTACTTTGCGTGGGAGCTGGTAGAAAGACAAGGCCTTCTCACCCATGCGGCTGATGAATCTTCTCAATGCCGCGATGCGCCCAGCTAGCTCCTGGACACCTTTGAGGTTCTTCGGCTTCTCCATGGCCAGTATGGCCTAGATTTTCTTCGGGTTCGCCTCAATCCCTCGCTGAGAGATGAAGTAGCCAAGCAGTTGGCCAGATGGGACGCCGAAGGCGCATTTTTCTAGTTTTAGCTTGATCTTGTAGTGATCGAGGTTGTCGAACGTCTCGTGGAGATCGTCGATCAATGTCTTGGCCTCTCTTGTCTTGACAACTATGTCGTCGACATAGACCTGTATGTTGCGGCCGATCTGGCTCTTCAGGCATGCCTGCATACACCGCTGGTACGTGGCACCTGCGTTCTTCAGCCCGAAGGGCATTGTGTTGTAGCAGAATACTCTGAACGGCGTGATGAACGCCGTTTTCTCCTGATCTTCGACCTTCAGCCAAATCTGATTGTAGCCTGAGTAGGCGTCGGGGAAGGAGAGTTTCTTGCATCCTGTAGTCAAATCGATGATCTGATCGATCCGAGGGAGAGGGAAGTGATCCTTTGGGCAGTGCTTGTTGAGCGATGTGAAGTCCACGCACATCCGCAGGATGTCCGTGTCCTTTTTAGGGACCAGCACAGTGTTGGCAAGCCACTAGCTCTCCTTGATCTCCCAGATGAAGTTGGCATCGAGTAGTCTGTTGACTTCGACTCCGATGGCTTTGGCCTGTGGCTCGGACAATCGTCGGATGGACTGTTTGACGGGCTTGGCGTCTATAAACACATTGAGTGCGTGCTCGGCGAATTCCCTGGGAACTCCTGGCATGTCCGCAGGACACCAGGCAAAGATTTCCCAGCGCTCACGAAGGAATTCGACGAGCGCGCTTTCCTATGCGGGGCTAAGGTCGTTGGCGATCAATGCCATCTTGGAGGCGTCCGTCGGGTGGACCTGCACCTTTTTCGTGTTGACTGTCGAGTCGAATGACATGTCAGGTGCGTTTTGCCTGGAGACTGGGGGTGCCCCGTTGTCTGTCACCTCTCGAAGCCTTGTGAGCTCCTCCTGCATGCCGAACGACTGGGATATTCTGTTGAAGTCCCTGTCGCAGTGGTCGGATCGGGTGAAGCTGCCCTGGACCGTGATGACGCCCCTAGGTCCTGGCATCTTGAGTAGCAGGTACTCATAGTGCGGTACTGCCAGGAACCTTGCGAATGCCGCGCGTCTGAGGATGGCATGGTATTGTGATGGCCAGTCCACCACTTCGAACTCGAGCCGCTCACACCGGAATTTTTCGGGTTTGCCGAAGATGACATCGAGCCATATTTTTCCTAGGGGAAATATGCCGTTCCCTGGGACTATGCCGTGGAACGTTGTGTCGGATTGTTCCAGGCTGCACAGCGGGATCCGCATTGCTGCTAGGGTGCTAGCGAACATCAGGTTGATGCCGCTGCCACCGTCCATGAAGACGCGACTCATCTCAAACCCTCCGATTTGCGCCTCAAGCACCAGGGCAGCATGACCTGGGCGGGGGATCTGGCGGGGGTTATCCGAACGACTGAATGTGATGCAGGACTCCGAACCACTGAGGTACTCACAGATGGCGGGTGGAGAGGTCACAGACAGGCTGACTTGGCGGGTGATCTTCTTTTGCACCCTGTTTGTTGGGCGCCCCTATTGGATCATCAGGGACCCTTTCGGTGCGGGGTACCTGTTTACGCCGTTTTTTTGCACGGGCGCAATCGCGTGATTCGAAGGCCCCACGGGTAGTGGTGGAGGAGCTCCGTGGGCTATGTTGGTGCAGGTGCGTGTCCGAACCCAGGGTTCGGGATCTGCTGTCTCATCTGGGCGAAGCCCTCGCTGAGTTTCTAGTACTTGCGGTAGTCCTTGAGCATGTGGATGGCCTTATTTTTTGCCATCTTGCTTGTCGATGTAGAAGTGGATGGTGCATGGGCCCGACAACTTGTCATATGCCGAGGGTTCATCGTCGCAACTACGGCACTGCCACATTTGCGTTGGGCGTCCTCCATCGCGGAAGTTGTTTCCACGATATCCACCGTTGCTGCGGTTGTTTTTGTTGCGGTGCTCGGTGTAGCCAGCCGCAACCATGCCGGGCCCGTCGCAATCGTCGTAGACGCGCGATCTTCGCTTGCTATGGCGCTCACGTCTACGGCCGTAGTCATCTTCCTCGTCCGAATGTGCTCGGTGGACGGAATCTTCACCATCTGCCCACCTGTTGGCGATGTCCATGAGGTGGTCGAGTGTCTTGGGCTTGACGCGCCCAAGTTCTTCCTTGAAGTCTTGGTGTTTGACGCCATCTTTGAAGGCGTCGATCGTTCTATCCTCGGAGATGTGTGCCGCAGAGTTCTTGATGTTGGACCAGCGTAGTATGTACGAGCGAATGGATTCGCCCAGTCGTTGAGTGCAGGCCCACAGCTCCTCGATCGAGGCTGGCCTCTTGCTGGTACCCTTAAAGTTTTGGATGAAACTATAGGCTAGTTCCTCCCAGCTTCGGATGGAACCCGAGGACAGGCTGCTGAGCCAGATCCGGGCTGCGCCTATCAGCTGCGGCTGAAGGCACTATAGGGCAGTGTTTTTGTTTCTGCCGTGCAGCTTGACGGACGAAAGGTGGTCGCTGAGCCACGCCTTAGGGTCCCGCATCCCGTCGAACTTCGAAGTGTCCAAAGGAAGCTTGAAATTTCTCGGCATCCATGTTCGTCGAACAGATATGCTGAAGCATCAAGCTCCGTAGAGTTCTCCTTCATCATCCTCTTCGGATTCGGATGAGAACACGCGTTTGGCGCATGCCTTGTCGACCTTGCGCTGAGCGAGGTCGCTTCGAGCGTCGTAGTCGCGGTTCCGACATCGCGGACTCTTGTGTCGTCGAGGCAGATCGTGCTCGTCTTCCTCCTCATCCGATGAGTGTGTGGGGCTACGGTTGAATCAAACTATAACCTTCTTCTTTGGCTCCGTAGGAGCCTCTTCGTGGAACGCAGCTCCAACGAGTCCGAGTCTGGCTAGTACGTACTTATGCATGGCCCTCTTCGTGTCCCTCACCAGAGGTGGATGGGACACAAGATATGTGGTGGCTGCCATGATCGCAGCTTGAGGCGTCTTCGGGATGACGTTGTTGTTGGCATCCATCTCCATGAAGGACGTGTTGAGGGTTCGAGTCACCTCGCGACGTGTAGCGGGATCCATGTTATCCGTGCGAGAGTGATGCTTGTTGGCTTGATTGCCGTGCGAGCTGGAGCTGCCAGCGGCGGAGAGCGCAGCTCGCCGCGCGCTAGAATCCGAGGCTGCTTGCTTGTGTTTGTCGAGTACCTCTTGCATCTTCACCTGCTTTTTATGCTCTTCGATGAGGAGCAAGTGGTATGCCATCAGCAGGTCCCGTGAAGCGTCCACAGGCAGGACCTTGTTGCCTGCCACGGCTTCGCATGCCTGGTGCCATCCTTCCTCGGTGAGGTGAATTCTTTGATGGGCATCGGGGTCGTCCTCGTTGGGTGGGAGGGATGGTTGCCTCCTGTTTTCTCTGTTTCTACCCTGTGGGTTGGGTGGTGGCACGTGGGCACTCGAACCTGGTGGTTGTTCCACATTGCTTTGGATGACCACGGCGCACTCGTAGCGCTCGCGGATTGGATCGCTGCTGCCGCAACTTTCGGATCCGGAACCGTAGGTTCCTTCATCCGACGGGGGGTCGCACAGATCTGAGTTGCAGCTGCTGATGTCGTATGACTCATCTGTCAACGTTGACGTGCGTAGCACGCTGCGATGTGGGGCCCACGAGGCGGGCATGATTGATGGCAGTGGCACCCGCTCTGGGAGGCAGAGAGTGTCGGTCTGTCCCACCTGGAAGCATAAGCTCCCGAACAGAATCTCGAGCCCGTCGCCTACGGGCTCGAAGTCCTTCATGGTGGCTGGCTAGTGGGCGGTGAAGTCGAAAGCGCCGAAGAGGAGATGGCTCTCCGTCGCCGAGGAGTTGTAGATCACTTTGGTCAGGACCGTCACGATCGCACAATCAGCGCCCTCGATTCTCACAGATGGCGCCAATAGACGAGGTTTCGACTCGTCAATGCCCATTGTTATGAGCTTGGGTTTTGGAGAAGATGGGGGTGCTGGAGATCGCGAAACGGTTAATAGACAAGCAACCAGGGGACACGAGATTTACCCAGGTTCAGGCCCTCGGAGGGAAAACCCTACTCCTACTTGTCTTCTCTTGATTACGGCGGAACCGAAGGTTACAGGGGTGCGCAGATGCAATCTGGCGTGGAGGTGTGTATGCGGTGGAAAAAGGATTGGCCTCCTCGTCGTGCCCTCCTAGCCTTTATATAGAGTTAGGCAGGTCTCGGGCACAGATCGAGTCGGTTACAAGTTTAGGGTTTGCCCCTTTGAATATTCTATATGTTCTAGTCTTGCTCTCCAAAGATCCGAAGATGTCATGGGCTTGGGCCACCCGAAAATCTTCACAGGCCGCGTATGTTATTGTGGGCTTTCCTTGGGCTGGACTAGGTATGCTAATGTCGTGTACCCGCAGGGTATAACCATGTCACTTGAGTTTGTGTTGTGTAGGTCTCCGTGTTACTTCCAATGCCTGTGTGACGTTTCCGTCCTCCTTCTGGTTCGATAACCTCAGTCTCAACTGAGGGAAAACTTGTTGCTTGCTCCTTCACGCCTTGCTCTTGGGGTTCCCAACAAGCTGTGCGTAGACAGTCGTCAAGCTTTTCTGGCGCCGTTGCCGGGGAATAAAGGGACATCAAACTTATTCCTCCCCATCAAGCACCAGCTAGCCAACAAGCTTTTCTGGCACCATTGCCGGGGAGGCTAAGGACGTCTTCACCAGGGGAGTCCTTCACTTCTTTTCTCTTTACTTTGTTTTTAGTTTGCTTTGTTTCTTTTGCTTGGTTTTGTTTGCCTCTTTCCAAAAAAAACACAAAAATATTAGTTTCCACTCTGGTTGCTGGTCTGTTATTGCCTTGCTTGGCCATGCTTTCTATCAATGGATGGTTTCTTTGAAACTAGTTCTTATTGGCAAGGTGGGTTCACGGAAGAACAAAAGTATTATTATAAGGAACACCGTTTGTCACAAAAAGGGAAACACTTATGGGAACAAATTGATAGGTTGAATACTATTGCTAGAGACGTGTGCTCTACTTATAATGTTACCTATTGCTTTGATAAAGCTTGTTGCTGCAGGAGGTATAAACACCTACCCTTTCAATGTGAGTATAATGATAATGTTACCATATCTTCTTATGTTAAGGGAAACTATGACTTTTATAATGTGGAACAAATTGAAGAATTTATTGCTTTCAAGGGTGCATTTGAACTTGCTAGTTTGCTTGAAAATACTGATGATGCACCTTATGAATATGAGGTTTATGAGATACTTAAATTCTGCTTTGATAATTGCAAGGAAGCAAATGGCTATATTCTTTAATATTTTAATAGGCATTTTCCACAAATGGAAGAGACTAATGCCTTGTAGGAGCCTATGGAAGAAGAAATTGTTGAAACTGGAAGCTCATTAGATGAAAAAGAGGGGGAGAGTGATGAACAAAAGGAGGAAGAATGGATTATCTACCCATGCCTACCTTCTAATGAGAGTAACTCTTTATCCCTTACAATATTTGATTGTCCCCCATGTTTACCAAAGGAGGACGAATGTTATGTTCCTGTGGATCCTTTTCAAAATATCTATTTTGGGTAAAACCTGTGAAGGTTTTAATCCCACTATTTTTGAGCTTAATAGAAATTATAAGTTTGTAGATCATGAAAAGCCTGCTTTATGTGATATTTATATTGTTGATTTATTCATGAGGCTATAGAAAATTATTATGAGAGAGGAAAATATGGTTATAGAAGTTTTCATGGTACTGAAACACCTCTCTATGTGCTGAAAGTTTTGAAGTAACTCTTGATTTATCTTCCTATGCATGTCACTTTGTTCTTTGTGAATTTATTTTCCTACAAGATTCCTATCCATAGGAAGTGGGTTAGACTTAAATGTGTTTTGATTTGCTTCTTGATGCTCTCTTTTACAAATCATATTTCTTATGTGAGCATCTTCTCAAGCTATCAAGCCTAAATTAAAGGTGTTAAAGAAAAGTACTTGTTGGAAGATAACCCAAGAGTTTCCTTGAGTCTTGGAAGTTATTACTTCTGTAGTGACCTCTCCTTATCCTTTTTTTTGCTTTTTGTTCCAAGAATGACCTCTAATGAGAGGGGAGTAAGATTTGGGGAGTTGCTGTCACAAAACAGATTTCTGTCCTCCACCAAAAAAAATCGTGAGGAGGCTCTGTAACTCGGATTGAGCTGAAAATTTACGAGTAAATCCCCCAGTATGTTAGCTAACTTTAGTTAGTTCAACACTTTTTGATTTTAGCAACATAAGATGTTCGAAAAAATCCGTTTATTCCTGCTGGTCTATTTTGACAGATTTCTGCCATTATTTGCATTTGCTTCTTATTGATTCCTTTTTGAGTTCTATTTAGGTGAATTGAGATTTTTGAAAGAGTTACTACAGTAGATTGTGTTTTTAATGAAAATCCTTGCTGTTTCAAAGCTTTTCCAGAGGTCTAATATCTTTTTGAATAAGCTAATGTTGCTAATGTAGATTGTGTGAAGGAAAAAAATTTAGGTGTAAAGAGAGAATGATGCAATGAGATGAAGAATGGACAAAAGCTCAATCTTGGGGATGCCACCATGGTGCCACCCCAAGAAATATCCAATAGGTACAAGAGTCAAAGCTTGGGGATGCCCAAGGCATCCCCTTCTTCATCAATAAAAAGCTCAGGTCCGTCTAGACACTTCGTTTTTATTTTCATGCACAGTTGTGTTGTTCTTGGAGCGTCTTAGTTTTCATTTGCTTTGCTTAGTTTTTTTAGTTTTCTTGAGTAGTTTGGACCCCCGTTCTCGCTGTGTTGTTTTGCAAATAAGTTTGCTTGATGTTTGGAAAGGAGTAGTAAGTTCTTACTTGAAGTGCAAGAGGAGCTTGCATTGACTGTGACTTAGACTTTAGCATGACATGCTAGGTGTTGTTTTAGCATTATGCTTAGTGATTATTTCTGTAGCATGTCTTGTTCCAAATAATTGGGATTGCTTAGTGTGCCTTGAAGAAATTATGCATTGTTTTAGCATGCAAAAGCATAGTATTGTGGTATTCTCCTTTGATGTTTTGCTTGGGTTGACTTGGCACATGCTCACACCATGTTATGACTATGACAATTCACCATTAGCCTCTATGAGCATTTAGTCCTTGACTTGTAGTACCACTCTTTGCTTTGATTAGTATGCTTTGTTGCTCTGCATGATTATGGCCATTATGCTCTCTTAGTTGGTTGCTCCCAGTCTTTTGCTAGCCTCCACTTGTATGAGTAAGTTCTACTCATGCCTCCAACTCCCAAGAAACCAATTTATTCTAAAGTGTCCACTATAAACTCCTATGCATGATGTGTTACATCATTCCAAGTATATTCTTGTTTTCAACTATCTTCCAATTAAAAACTATTTTGTTATGTGAAAACTTAGTGATTAAAGCCCTCACGAACTTGATGGAACATTGTATTATTTGCCCCTAATAAACTTGAACCATTGTGACAACTTTGTTGTATGCTTGCACTTATAAGTTGGAATTAGTAGAACCGTGCTGTCACGAGGAACGTTTTCAACATTGCACTTGTACTTTGTACTCAGTTGATATCATGTTCTTTTGTCTATGGATGTCACCGGTGTGAAATAAAGAGGGAACTTGTAAGTCCATGGAGTTTGTATCCTGTTTTAGAGAAATGCCTGGGCCGCTAGCCTAAACCATGCCTAATCATGGTGGAAAACTTGCAGCATCACCATAATGAGCTATCTATGAAGCATCTGAAGGGAATATGCCCGAGAGGCAATGATAAAGTGGTTATTATCGTATTCCTTGTTTATGATAAATGTTTATTTTACATGCTATAATTGTATTAATACGAAAATGTTAATACATGTGTGTTTAATAAACAAAAGGAAGTTCCTAGTTATGCCTCTCCTATAAACTAGCTCATTGATTAACAAGATGATCAAAGGTTTCCTGATCATGGACATTGGATGTTGTTAATAACGAGGTCACAAAATTATTGGAATGGTGTGATGAACATTCATCAAAAGTATAGCATTACGATCAAGGTCATTGTGTTTATATTTCTATAACATCATACGAAGTTATCTTAGTCCTTAGACCATGAGATCATGTCAATCACTAACACCGGAAGAGTACCTTGATAACATCAAATGTCAAACCGTAACAGGGTGACTATAAAGATGGGTTCAGTGCTACGAAGGTGTCATGTTGAGGCTCATGGATCAAGAGTGGAATTTGTCCATCCCAATGACGGAGAGATATACTCTTGGCCCTCTCGGTGATATCACATTAATTAGCTTGCAAGCAAGTGGTTTGATCACTAGAATGTTATATCACGGGAACGAGAAAAGAGTACATGTCGGTAAGGAGATCAAACTAGGTATGTAGATACCGATGATCGAATCTCGGACATGTAATATATCGTGAGACAAAAGGATTGAATTACATGCGTATAAGGTTCACACGATCACAGAAGTCATCGTTGAATATGTGGGAGTCAGTACAAATCTCCAGGTCCCGCTACTGATTATTGATCGGAGAGGGGTCTCGATCATGTCTACATTATTCGCGAACCGTAGGGTGACACACTTAAGGGATATCGACACCATTTGGAGAAAATAATATGCCAGAGAAATAAAAAGGAAAGCGCAGGAATTTATTTCACTAGACATCGAAACTATTTCGGTTGAAATTGATGAAACTGGTTCTGCATGTGAAATTGAATACTAGCAAGGGGATTTTATATGAATGTTTGTTAATTAAAGTAATTAACAAAATTCTGAATAAATAAATAAAAGTTTTTTATTTAATGAGAGATTACATTAAATTTGGTGGAAATTTAATGGAGGTGAGTGGAATTTTGAGTGGGTGGCTATTTATGTGAGTGGGAGCTCCACCCACATGAATGTGGAAGAGGTGGAGGAACCTCCATGGCTTCCACGCCATGGGAGGGGGAATCCCCCCTCTCCCTATAAAAGGCACCCCACTCCCTCCTCTCATCTCACACCTCCTCGTGAAGGATATCTCTCCCCCCTTTAGAATTCCCCATGGTCTCGGATCAGCGAGATACATGTTCCCGGTGGCTTTTTTGGAAGGATTTGTTGCTTCCGCTGCTTCGCTGGAGCGAGGGCGCGGAGGTTCTTGGGGTACCCGGATGTGTGTGCGATCACGGATGCACCACTGCTTTGCGGTGCTGGACCGGATGGACCAGATGGACTTCATCACGATCTTGAGATTGGCAAGCGTTCGACTACATCATCCACGAGTACAACCTCGTTAATGCTATACGGTCTTCGAGGGTATGTATTCTATGGATGTATATCCACCCGTTGCTTGTATCTAGTAGATAGATCTTGGTGCTTTGTTCCCATCGTAGGAAATTTTTTGTTTTCTATGCTGCGAACCCTATAGTGGTATCAGAGCCGGATCTATGCGTAGATGCTTTGCACGGGTAGTACACATATGAGTATGTGGGCGATGATGATCATTTTATTGCTTCTTAGTTGTACTTTGGATATTGGTGGCATAGTGGGATGAAGCGGCCCGGATAAACTTTACATGTCCTCGCACATGAGACCTATTCCACGCTTGACATGCAACTAGTTTTGCATAAGTGGCTAGCGGGTGTCTGTCTCTCCTACTATAGCCAATATCTAATTTACAGCGAGTTGTCAACAATTTGGTTATCCTCGTTGTGGTTCATGTTCGTAGGTAAGAACGGTTCTATCTTCGAAAGCCCTAAGCCACGTAAAACTTGCAATGGATAAATTAGAGGCGTCTAGTTTAGATTGTTGCTGGGCTAGTGTCATGATATGGTGATGTTGTAAGTAGAAGTATAATTCGATACTCTTACAACACACATAACATGTAAGTTCCATAGACTTTGGCCTTACACATAGAGGCATGATGGCGATCATACCATGATGCACATGATGGAGATCAAGTGCAAGAACCATATCATTTCACTTATTAACATGTGATGTTTGATTGCATCTTATATTGCTTGTTTGGCATTTTATTAGCATAATAAGATGATCTCTCATTTAGATATCAAGATAAAAATGTGTTCTTCCTTAAGTATGCACCGACAATGTTTCGTCGCTTCAAGACATCACGTGATGATCGGGTGTTCTTGGATCCATGACCATATTTCGGGTGTAAGACAGTTACACGGGCGAATACTAAGGTTCTTACTTGGCGAGCCTAGCATGTACAGACATGGCCTCGGAACACGGACCGAAAGGTTAAGCATGAATCATATGTTTTGATATGATGACCATATGGATGCTCGCCTTTGAAGCTACATCAACTCACGTGATGATCGGACTTGGTGTAGTGGATTTGGTTCATGTAATCACCAAAAAGGCACGAGGGATGTCGTTTTTGAGTGGGAGTTCATTTCTAATTTGGATTAGTAGAACTCAATTTATCATAAATTAAATCAAAGTGAATTTGCATAATTTGTTGTAGTCATTGGCATTCGTTCACGACCTTATGTTTAGTTGTATTTGAGATAATAGAACTATAGATTTCTGGATATTTACTTTATGAACCGGTATCGTATTGTGTTGAGTGTCAATCTAAAGTTTAAATCCCTATTGTAAACTTTCAGCAAACTCTGTTTACTCCATGAAATTTAATAATTGGTATTAAATCGAGAGTAACAATTCCAGTGTTAGTATCTTAAGTATCATGTTTGCCTCCATGATTCTTGATTGTTTTAATATCAAGTTTATCTAGGAGCTGAAAGAATTGTTTCAGAAACCATCATGTGTGGCAGATATAACGATATCTGAAACAATGTTTTGGTTGCAATATGATAGAGTATAATGTATGTTCTCATATTGGATGAGAATTTGCGAAGGTTGGAGATGCTAGACATCCTAATCATCCAAAAGGGTTTTGGAAAGTAACATTATACTCACGATTTGCCTTCATAAGCTAAATTAGCTTGATCATGAAAGTCATCATGATAAGGATGAATAGAAGATTTATGTAAAGTGCTCACTACACTAAAAGATTACTAAAGAATGGATTTTGAAAGAATGTCGATCATTTGATGATGGTGATCTACTTCAAAGTGCAAGTCCAAAGGTATTATTATTTGAATATACATGCTTTGGACTATGTTCATGTAGATGGCGCTACTGTTGATGTTTATAGATTCTTTTAAAAAGGAAAAGAAAATGCTAAAAGAGAATCTATAAAATATGTTTAGCAGAAAAGAAAAGACTAGAAATATCCAGTTTAGGTATATAGATGATATACATGTTATGGTTGTATTCTTTGCTTGTTAAACAATGTGGCTCTTGGGTATTGGATACCGAATTGGTTGGTATGAAATTTCATACAGAACGACGCAATTCATGAACCACAATGGCCTAAGTAACTAGCAATAGAATATGTGATGATGTTCATCGAAAACAAACAAACCGTTGTTTGTATTTCTCATTGACATCAAAGCTTGCCTTCAAGATTTTTTTTAATAATAGTTATTTAAATCAGGTATTATGAGAACAAAGATTGTTCAAATAATTACCGTATTCCATATAAGATGGATGATTTACAAATCTAGTTGGAGAAATCACATCCATAAAGCTAATGCTAAAATGTCGCAAGACAAATGATTGGAAGATCACTTACGAAGTGACATCGCCGTTTAAATTATATTGGAAAGAAAACATGAAGAAACTCCATTTTCATGGATTTTTGGAGTCTTTGATTTGATCAAGTGATGCTTGTGAGACTTTCCTCGGGATAATTAAAACTTCGTTCAAAGGCCAAAGAAGAACGAACGACTAAAATATTGGAATTTATACATATCGATGTATGTAGTCCATTATGTATAGTCGTAAGCGATGGATTTCAACTTCTTATGCTTTCTCCGTAAATTTGAGTGAATATTCACTTAATGAGAAAGAAGTGTGAAATATTTGAAAACGTTCAAAGACTTTCATGATAAAGTGGAAAATCATTGTAACAAGAAAATAAATGGTTTATGGTTTTATCATAAGGGATTTATTTGAGTTACAAGTGTAACAAGAAAATAAATGAATTATGATTTTATCATAAAGGGATTTATTTGAGTTGCAAGTTTAGCAAAACACCTAGATTTACATCTCCTGAAACACCATAGGAGAATGGAGTGTTTGAGATTTGTAATGAAACCTTGTTTGACATGGTTGGATCAAAGGTGTTATTTATAAAACTGTCATTATGTTTTAAAAGATTAAAGCTTTAGAGACTACCGACTTTACACTGAAAAGAGCTCCATCTTGATCCGTTGAAATGACACCTGGTTTGGGGTAAAACCCAAGTTGTCCTTTCTTAAAATTTTGGTATGCTAAGCATAAGTAAGATGTTTACAACCAAAGTAGGATGAGCATGTATTTGTAGGTTATTTCGAATAACCATTGGGTATTTATCCATAACACCGAGGACAAAAGGGTTTGTCGCTTGAAATGTGAAGTTTCTTGAAAAAGGAATTTTCACAAAAGTTAAGTGGGAAGACAATAGAACTTTGATAAGGTTAACGAACCTTAGCTATATGTGCTGAGTTGCGCAGCTCCGGAAAATGTTCCGGAGGCAGCCACAATGCTCATGGATTATGTGCCTCAAAGGTTGTGGTCACGGAGATCTAAGTTCCTATTGAACCAAGTAGGTCGGATAAACAATCAAATGCTAAGATTTGAGAGTAAATCATTATTGTTTGACAATGATGAACCAACTACATGCAAAGAAGCGATGATGGGCTCTGACTCCGTCAAATGGCTTGAAGCCATAAAATTTGTGATAGTTCCATACATGAGAAATCAAGTTTTGCACTTGGAAGACCCTCTGGAAAGGTGTAAAAACCTATCGGTCGTATTTGGATCTATAAAGAAACAGACATGGATGTTTCACATCTATGAAATAGTCGACATGTCGTAAAGTTTTTTACGACAATGTTCAAGGAGTTGACTATGACAAGATTTGATCTTTATAGCGATATTTAGTCTGGATGGATTAAAGTAGAAACCACTACATATAATTTGGTATATGGTAGATGAATAAACAAAAAAAAAATTCTTCTAAAATAATGGTTACCTAGGACGTGTGCATGACACGATCCAAAGGGTTTTGTTAATTGAAAGGATGCTAAAAGGGCATGCAAACTTCAATGGTTGAAGTAAGCATCGCAGAGTTAGAATCTTCACCGTGATGAAAAGGAGTTTTCATCATGAGACGATGAAGATGCTTGCATTTGCAAGAAATTAAGTGGGAGCGCTAAGACATATTTCTAGTACATTATGTGGATGACATCTTGTTGATTAGAAATGATGTATCTTTTATTGACAAAGGTTAAGAATTTTATTTCGATGAAAGACTTAGGCAAAACCCGAATATTTAGCATGAATGTCTATAGTGGATAGACTGTGACGCTAATATGGTTGTGCCAAATGTATATATATGATATATTGAAGGATTTCAATATAGAAATGACAAGAAACGGTTCTTGTCGCATGGAAAGGAATAGAATCAAGATTCAAGTGTTTTGACACTTGATAAGTGAAACAAGATTCAAGTGCTTTGACACTTGATGGGTGAAATCACAAGGATGTTTTGATCAATCATACCATGATATGTACACATCCAGATATGTCCTATGTTGTAAGTGTTATGAGCATATACCAGAATGAATCATAAAATGATCATTGGACGATAGTGAGGATATTCTTATGATCTTTTGGAAGAACTAAGAATATATTTGTGTAGAGGTGACAAACAATTACAAATAGTTCATTGTAAAGTGTTACATTGATACTAGTTTTGTCACAAGATACAAATTAAGTTTATCTCAATTTAAACTATGGGTGGCACAATGTAATGGAAAGGAGATTCCATGACGGAATTGGATGAATTCCAAAGTTAAGACATTGTGACGAATACTACAACAAAAAGGCGAAGTATATGACTGCTATAGTAGAAGCAAAGGAGGGCATTTGTGTCAAGTAGTTTGTTATCAAACTAAGGTGTGGTTCGCAATGGGCTAACACTAAAGATATATTGTACGACAATAGTATCGACATGATTTAACTCCGAGGAACTAAAGGTCTCACCAAAAGACCAAATTCATATAGTGCCATATCATTGGAGAATGAGTGATGCGTGAAGACACAAAGACATGCAAATACACACGGACCTGAAAGAGTTAGATCCGTAGATTATGTTAACCACTTGCAGTTGCGTATATGGAACACCAGAAAGCCATAGGTGTTCAATACACAAAGTTTTCAAACTAGATTATTGTCTCTAGTGCAAGTGGGAGACTGAAGGGAATATGCCCGAGAGGCAATAATAAATGGTTATTATCGTATTCCTTGTTTATGATAAATGTTTATTTTACATGCTATAATTGTATTAATACGGAAACGTTAATACATGTGTGTTTAATAAACAAAAGGAAGTTCCTAGTTATGCCTCTCTTATAAACTAGCTCGTTGATTAACAAGATGATCAAAGGTTTCCTGATCATGGACATTGGATGTTGTTAATAACGAGGTCACAACATTATTGGAATGGTGTGATGAACATTCATCTGAAGTATAGCATTACGATCAAGGTCATTGTGTTTATAGTGCTATAACATCATACGAATTTATCTTAGTCCTTAGACCATGAGATCATGTCAATCACTAACACCGGAAGAGTATCTTGATAACATCAAACGTCACACCGTAACAGGGTGACTATAAAGATGGGTTCAGTGATACGAAGGTGTTATGTTGAGGCTCATGGATTAAGAGTGGAATTTGTCCATCCCGATGACGGAGAGATATACTCTGGGCCCTCTCGGTGATATCACATTAATTAGCTTGCAAGCAACTGATTTAATCACTAGAATGTTATATCATGGGAATGAGAAAAGAGTACATGTTGGTAACGAGATCAAACTAGGTATGGAGATACCGATGATCGAATCTCGGACATGTAATATATCGCGAGACAAAAGGATTGAGTTACATGCGTATAAGGTTCACACGATCACAGAAGTCATCGTTGAATATGTGGGAGTTAGTACGGATCTCCAGGTCCCGCTGCTGATTATTGATCAGAGAGGGGTCTCGATCATGTCTACATTATTCGTGAACCGTAGGGTGACACACTTAAGGGATACCGACACCATTTGGAGCAAATAATATGCCAGAGAAAGAAAAAGGAAAGCGCAGGAATTTATTGCACTAGACACCGAAACTATTTCGGTTGAAATTGCTGAAACTAGTTCTGCATGTGAAATTGAATAATAGCAAGGGGTTTTATGTGAATGTTTTTTAATTAAAGTAATTAACAAAATTATGAATAAATAAATAAATAAAAGAGTTTATTTAATGAGAGATTACATTAAATTTGGTGGAAATTTAATGGAGGTGAGTGGAATTTTGAGTGGGTGGCTATTTATGTGAGTGGGAGCTCCACCCACATGAATGTGGAAGAGGTGGGGGTACCTCCATGGCTGCCACGCCATGGGAGGGGTCTGCCCCCCTCTCCCTATAAAAGGCACCCCACTCCCTCCTCTCATCTCACACCTCCTCACGAAGGATCTCTCTCCCCCCTTTAGAATTCCCCATGGTCTCGGATCAGCGAGATACATGTTCCTGGTGGCTTTTTCTAGAAGGATTTGTTGCTTCCGCTGCTTCGCTGGAGCAAGGGCACGGAGGTTGTCGGGGTATCCGGACGTGTGTGCGATCACGGATGCACCACTTCTTTGCGGTGCTGGACCAGATGGACTTCATCACGATCTTGAGATCGGCAAGCGTTCGACTACATCATCCACGAGTACAACCTCGTTAACGCTATACGGTCTTCGAGGGTATGTATTCTATGTATGTATATCCACATGTTGCTTGTATCTAGTAGATAGATCTTGGTTCTTTGTTCCCATCGTAGGGAATTTTTTGTTTCCTATGCTGCAAACCCTACAGCATCCTCAATAAAAAGCTATGCATATGGTAAATAAAAATATTGTTGGGATGCTCATTGTCTACTTGCCTTGTCATTTGGTTATGGGAAAGCTCTTGTACCATGTGCAAGGGGTACCCCGTTGGCGGTTCTCAATGATATGCAAATACTTACAATGACAAGAACTTACCTGGACCCAAAGTTGAGTATGCATGAGGTGTGGCCCTCGTATTCAAGGGACATGAGATTGCCAACTTATACTTCGTCAAGCATATACTCCATATTTGCCACTTTAACCTTAACCACTTCAAGATTCTTATGATAGGGGCAATGAGGGCTGAAAGCTAACAAGTACCATAATTTTTGGAAGCACTTTTTGAAACTTGTAATCACTGCTTCCTTTACAAAAAAGGCCTTTCTTCCACCATTATTGAGTCTCCACCTTCTACCTTTAGGCACCATTAAGAGAGCATAGATGTCATTCTGTGTGCAGTGTTCCAAAGCTTATTAATTGATGCATATTGTGATATTACTTGTTCTTGTGCTACTTGTTTCTAGTCACCCTTGTGAACTTTGCAGGTGTCCTATGCATCTATTTGCTACTATATGATGGACAAGCTGATTTCCACTATGCTATGTTTTCTGTATGTGAAACAAACAAACGTCTTTCAATGCATGTTATTCATGATCTTTGTTTGCAGCCTTTCATGTTGCATGCATAGTTACTATGTCCTATTGTTAGAACTCCATCTTTCATGCACATTTTTAGATTTCTTTGATCCCAGCTTTCAATGCTTGCAAATGGTTGGACCTTTATTGTGAGGGTGCATGTCACCTCAAAAATTATTCTTTTATCACTTACCTACTCGAGGACGAGCAGGAGTTAAGCTTAGGGATGTTGATACGTTGGAAACGTATCTATAATTTTTGATGCTCCATGCTTGTTTTGTTTCTACTTTGCTTTACTTGTCCACACTTTGAGGTGTTTTTACATGTTTTCTAGTACTAACCTACTAACAAGTTGCAACAGTGCCAGATGCCTATTTTTTGATGTTTTTGGTTTTAGAAAAGTTAGTAAAGAAATATTCTCGAAATTGGACGGGACAAAGGACAAAGTCAATTACTTTCTTTGGGGAACAAGAAGTCCAGAGGAGAGCCGGAGGGGCCAGCCAGGGGGGCTAGACCCACCCCAGGCGTGGGTGGGCCCAGCCCCGTGCCTGGCTAGGGTTTGGTGGCCCTGGCTGCCTCCTCGGTCTCCCCCTTCGCCTATAAGAAGCCCCCGATGCAGAAACCCTAAGCACCCGATCAAATATCCACGAAACTGCCTGTAGCTGCCGCCACCATCGTCCCTAGATCGGGGAATCTGAAGTTCTTCCCGGCACCCTGCCAGAGGGGAGATCATCCCGGAGGCCTTCTCTCCGGTATGATGCGTGAGTAGTTCTACCTTGGACTATGGGTCCATGTAGTAGCTAGATGGTTGTATATCCTCCTTTGTGCTTTCATGTATAGATCTTGTGAGCTCCATTCATGATGAGATCTAATCTATTTGTAATTATGCATGTTGTGTTTGCGGGGATCCGATGGATATTGCGATTATTATGTTGGTTTGGTTAATGGTTTTTTCTTTATGATTCTATCATGTCTGTGTTGTTTGTGATGTTGCATGCTCTCCGTTGTTAGTAGCTATCTTGGCCAAGTAGTTGCTAGTGACTCCAAGAGGGGGTATTTATGCTCGATAGTGGGTTCATGCCTCTAGTTTCCAAGGGAAGTGACAGAAATCTCTTCGGTTGTAGATGTGTTGTTGCTAATAGGGAGAAAACAATGGTCTCTTGTTCATGGAACATTTGGACTGTTTACCTTACACACTTTGCTTAAAGCAGTTGTCTGTTGCTTGACTTAATACTGGAGGGGGTTCGGATGATAACCTGAAGGTGGACTTCTAGTCATAGATGCAGTTGGATGGCGGTCTATGTATCTTGTTGTATTGCCCAATCAACCTCATAGGATCTTTCTGACTAGTAATTGCATTGTTATGCCTTGCTCAGTTCCTGTCAATTGCCCCGCTGTAATTTGTTTACCCTTCATGCCATGTTGTTTATCTAAGGAGATCACCTCTAGTGAACTATGGACCCCGGTCCAATCTTTACCATTGATACATCTTCCATTGTTACTTGTTTACTTGCTGGAAACCATTACCTTCCACACCATACGTTTAATCCTTTGTTACAGCGAACCGGTGAGCTTGATAACCTCACTGTTCGTTGGGGAAAGTCTTGAGTTTGTGTTCTGAAGGTCTCCGCGTTGCTTGCAACACCTGCGTGACGTTTCCTTCGTCCTTCTGGTTCGATAATATCGGTCTCAACTGAGGGAAAACTTGTTGCTTGCTACTTCACACCTTGCTCTTGGGGTTCCCAACAGTCTGTGCGTAGACAGTCGTCAGTGGTCGCTGAGCCAGGCCTTCGGGTCCTGCTTGCCATCGAACTTCGGAGTATCCGAAGGAAGCTTGAAATTTTTCGGCATCTGCGTGCTCCGGACAGATCTGCTAAAGCATCGAGCTCCGCATAGTTCTCCGTCGTCATATTCTTCGGATTCGGGTGAGCACGCGTGTTTGGCGCGTGCCTTATCGACCTTGCGCTGGGCGAGGTCGTTTCGAGCGTCGTAGTCACGGCTACGATGTCTTGGGCTCTTGTGTCGTCGAGGTAGATCGTGCTCGTCCTCATCCTCATCGGATGAGGGTGTGGGGCTACGGTTGAATCTGACCGTAGCCTTCTTCTTTGGCTCCGTAGGAGCTTCTTCGTGGAGCGCAGTTCCGACGAGTCTGAGTCCGGCTAGTGCGGACTTGTGCATGCCACTCTTCGGGTCCCCCACCGAAGGTGGATGGGACGCGGGGTACGTAGTCGCTGCCATGATCACAGCCTGCAGTGTCGTCAGTATGACGTTGCCATTGACGTCCATCTCCATGAAGGACGTGTTGAGGGTTTTGGTGACCTCACGTTGCGCGGCGGGGTCCATGTTATCTGTGCGAGAGCGATGCTTGTTGGCGTGATTGCCATGCGAGCTGAGCCACCAGCGGAGGAGAGCGCAGCTCGCCACGCGCTAGACTCCGAAGCTGCCTGCTTGCGTTTGTCGAGTTCCTCCTGCAGTTTTACCTGCCTGTTGTGCTCGCCGATGAGGAGGAGGTGGTATGCCATTAGCAGATCCCATGAAGAATTCACATGTAGGATCTTGTTGCCAGCCACATCTTCGCGGGCCTAGAGCCAGCCGTCCTCGTTGAGGTTGATCCTCTGATAGGCGGCAGCGTCACCCTCGTTGGGCTGGAGGGGCGGCTGCCCTCCGTTTCCTCCGTTCCCAGCCCGCAGGTTGGGCGGTGGATTTGTTGGTGGGTTGGGTGTTCTCGATCCTGGTGGCAGTTCCGATTCGCCATGAATAACCACGACGCATTGGTAGCACCTGCGGATTGGATCGCTGTTGCCGCAGCTTTCGGATCCAGAACCGTAGGTTCCTTCGTCTGATGGTGGGCCACACATATCTGAGTTGCAACTGCTGCTATCATAGGACTCGTCTGTCAGTGTCGACGTGTGTAGCACGCCGATGGGTGGGACCCACAAAGCGGGCCTGATGGATGGTGGTGGCACCCGCTCTGGGAGGCGGAGGGTGCCAATCTGCCCCACCTGGAAGCAGGAGCTTCCGAACAGAATCTCGAGCCCGTCGCCTACGGGCTCGAAATCCTTCATGGTGGCTAGCGAGTGGGCGGTGAAGTCGAAATCGCCGAAGAGGAGGTGGCTCTCCATCGCCGATGAGTTATAGATCGCTTCGGATGGGACCGTCACGATCGCACAATCAGCGCCCCCGATTCCCACAGACGTCGCCAATTGACGAGATTTTATCTCGTCAATACCCATTGTTATGAGCTTGGGTTTTGGAGAAGACGGGGATGCTGGAGATCGCGGAACGGTTAGCAAACAAGCAACGCGAGGACACGAAGTTTACCCAGGTTCAGACCCGCAGAGGGAAAACCCTAATCCTGCTTGTCTGCTCTTGATTACGGCGGGACCAAAAGTTACAGGGGTGCGCAGATGCAATCTGGCGTGGGGGTGTGTGTGCGGTGAGAGGTATCCTCCTCGCCGTGCCCTCCTAGCCTTTATATAATAGGCAGGTCCCGGACGTAGGTCGAGTCGGTTACAGATTAGGGTTTTCCCTTTGAAATTCTATCTACTCTAGTCTTGTTCTCCAAGCATCCGAATGCGACATGGGCCTGGGCCACTCGGAATCTCCGCAGGCCGCATATCTTGCAGTGGGCCTTCCTTTGGGCTGGACTAGGTATGCTGATGTTGTGTACCCGTGGGGTATAACCATGTCACCTGGCGGTGGCGAGGGATGGTGAGGTGGGAGAGGGGGGCGGCGGCGGACGGGGCTAGGGTTCCCCTGTCGCCACGCGGGGGCGATGAGGGGAACGGGCTGTCTAGTGCGCACTGACTGACCTGATAGGGGTGTTAGGTGTCCCAATATATAGTTAAGGGGTTTATTGACCGAAACATGATACATAGGGGGTTATCTAGACTTCTTTTTTAAGAGGCATCAAGCAATAAGCTGTGTAACACAAGATATGACACAATATATTTTCACCACAAAAATTGGACGAAGGGCATTTTGAGTTCGCGCACATTTGCAGAAAACAGTTCAATTTCGACAGGCTTAAGATCATGAAATGAAATGACACTGGGACGAGATTTTCAGAAAACAAGCGTTTACACCAGCAACAGTTTTGAACCTCAAGTTGTTAGCTTAAAGTCGCCAGGAAACATTGATAGGAAACATTAATATGCTAGTTAAGTACTAGGCATTTTACACAGCGAACCGACACGACAAAAGTTACTCCCTCCGATTCATAATAGCAAGTGATCAGCCACACTTATTATGGATCGGTGGTAGTACCAGAAACAGAGCTAGTACTAGTAGCCTGTAGCCAGTAACTCTGAACTTTATTCATGTAGACACGATATCGGTGTGGAATTGTGGATCGATCATGGAGAACCGCCCTTGAGCTTCTTGGCGATCCCCGCGAAGTATTTCCCTTGGTGGAAGGCTTGCTGGAGCTCAAGCTCAGTGGGAACTCGTGATCCGTTTCCAGCAATGGTGCCCGAACCATACGGGCTGCCACCCTTCACCTCCTCCATCTCAAACATGCCGGCGCCAAACGTGTACCCGACCGGGACAAAGATCATGCCATGGTGCACCAGCTGAGTGACCGCCGCCAACCTAGGAGATCAGGAACAGGCTAATTAGCATATCTGTATACAATTTCCACGACAAGCGACATGTTCACTACTAATGCCGACGGAAGGATGGATCTTACGCGGTTGTTTCTTGGCCGCCGCCCTGGCAACCGGTGGAGAAGAACAGTGCGGCGGGCTTGCCGGCGAGCCGTTGCGGGCACCAGAGCTCACTGGTGCCGTCCATGAAGGCCTTGAACTGCGCGGGCATCATGCCGAATCTGGTGGGGAACCCGAAGACGAGGCCGTCGGCGTCGGCGAGCTCTGCGGGCGAGATGACCGGCACGTCTTCCCTCTTCGGAGGAGCGCCCATCTTTGTGAGTGCTTCCTCGGAAAGAGTCTCTGGGACCTGTGGTACGTTCAGAGTTTCAGATGGCCGTTTGTATCAGCAGGTGTGAGAAAAATCATTCAGCTATGTGAAAACTATGGAAGTCTATAATCTCGCTATCTCTAGTCGCTGTGAGTACATCGTTGTGTGGATTACCTGCCATAGCTTGACGTCCACGCCCTCGACGGAGGACACACCCTTCAGAATCTCGTCTGCTAGCTTGGCGACATGGCCATAGGTGGAGTAGTACCTAAAGAAATATGTAAGTTCAGGAAATGAAATGACATTAGTAGATCAATGGTGCAACAAGTTGAAATAAGATGAATGCAGCCTAGTTTTATTTAGTACAGCAATGTCTGCTTGAAAGGGACAGTTAGCAGAGCAGTGACCAAGCATACAGAGAGCAATAGCAGACTTTGATGCCCCGAGCTGAGCTGACACAGCACTCATCCATCTCAGGATGATTTTTTCCAGACGATTTGGTTCTGAAGTCTGAACCCCAATCAGAAGATCAGCGCTACAGAGCAGCATAGCTACTGATTACTCAACCCCCTGCTGGCTTACACTTCCAAATGCAGCGTCAGGAACTCCCCAAGAAAATAAAAAGAAGGCCATAAATAGAAAGAGCATACGCCTGAAATCACCAGCACCTCGCTGCGCCACAAAATGAAGAAAGTTGCTGGAGCAGAGGGTGAGGAAGGCGAGTACTCACACTATGTAGATCTTGGTCGCCATTGGTCGACTCGGATGCTTGGAGATTACCTTGTTGTAGAAGGAGACTGGAAGTCTGGAGCGGAGCTGATGGGAGACTTGGCTGCTTGCTTGGGTACGGTGTTGTGTTGGCCTGTTGGGGTCTCGGTCGACGTGTTTATGGGAGGGAGAGCTCTTCTTCACGTGAGCGCATCGCCCCCTGCCCATGCCTCCGACCGAGATACATGTAGTGCACGTGCACCTTTTTATTACTCCAACTACGGCTTATCCACGCTATTCCGTCGCTCTTAATACTCTGATTCAAATTAATCTTCGCCGGTTTGTTAATCTTAGGTAGATTTACGTATTTTGCCTATTCACATCCGCATACCGGACTATCTTTTCATATGACTTATAATTCGTCTCATGTCTGTGTTCTTATCGCTAACGGCACTCCTCTTCCGGTCACTAGTCGAGACACTCTTAGCACTTTAGAGTTTTCTGCTTCTTTTGTTGCCCATATTTTTTGACTGGCCATGCAGCTTTTTTCTCTTAGTCAGATTGTTGACTCTCGTTGTTGGGTCAGTCTTAACTTTGATTCATGTTCAGTTTAGGATCGTCGGACCGGCGATCTACTTGGTGCTGGCCCCCGATGCCATGACGGCCTCTGGGAGCTTGACAAGCTCCGTCTTCCCTCTGATGCTAGTCTCTCAGCCCTTGTTATTGCATCTATCAGCTCTTTTCAGTAATGGCATCATCGCCTTGGGTATCTAGGGCGTGTCTCTGAAGATGCTTCTTTGTAATGTCTGGGTTGTCCTCTTTGTAAGCAGATTCAACTCCCCTAACCTCATAGGTGAGTTAGTGTTCGAGCGTTCTTTTGATCTCGTTCATTCAGATGTTTGGGGTCTAGCTCCCTTTGCTTCGAAAGGGGGTCATCGCTACTATATTGTCTTTATAGAGGATTTTTCCTAACATAGTTGGATTTATTTCATTTCATTTTTTCTCATAATGAGGTCTTATCTATATATAAATAATTTACTATCATGCTCGTACCCAGTTCTCCACTCCTATTCGTGTTTTTCATGCAGATTCTGCTGGCGATTATCTCTCTCGTTCGCTATGAGCATTTCTTGCTGAACTCTTGTCGTGCCGCTCATGCTAAAAATGACTTGGCTGAGCGAAAGCATCATCACCTTTTTGAGACTAGTGCATTGATTGATGATCACTACTTCTCTTCAGCCTCACTTTTAGGCCGAGGCTTTTTCCATTTCCCCTTCCACCAAAATGGATGATATTTGACCCTACTAGACGGACTTACCTAGATAGGTTTTAGCGTGCATTTTTATCCAATCAACCACACTGGACAAATTTAATCTCCAGATTGGTTGCCTTTGGAGACTTTTTGCTCACATCCGACGGTCAAAAATGGCTAGAAAAATGATCGAACTTCTAAAAATAACCGATTCATGTGAGAGCTCCTCTTGTCCTAATTTTAATATCCTAATTCAATAAATAAACTAGCCATCTCTTTATACATGTAATATAATATATAGAAATCTCAATCAGCATTTCTATGATTTTATCCCTCCGTGCCAAAATAAGGATGTTATAGATTTCTAGATTCGCATATATCTAGATAGCAAACACGTCTAAATATATATGAATCTACATCTTTTTGGATGAAGGGAGTATATACTACTACCTGCGATCCATAATAAGCTCGCTAATTTACTATAAAAGTTATACTAAATTAGCGATACTTATTATGTATTGTATAGTTCTGCTCGAACTGAACCACGGAAGCCTTTGATAGGAAAAATATAGCAGTCTAACCGGTTTGTACTCCCTTTGTTTTTCATTACTTCGTGTTTTAGGATTTTTCAGACTCAAAACTTGTCAACTTTAACCAAGAATATAGAAAAATATATCAACATTCATTATTCCAAATGTATATATTATAAAAATATAACTTATAAAGATTTCAATACTATAAATTTTATATTATAGATACTTTTATTTTTTGCTAAATATTTGGTCAAACTTAAAAAAGTTTTACTTTAACTGAACCCATAATTTGGTTAAGTAGACTATTCAGCGACAGTCAATAACAACATGCTGTATCTATCTATCTTCTTGGACATTGTCTGCCCAACTTGTTTAAGTGCGTCTGCGCAAAGTTAGGAGAAGAACATTGACTATTTGACTTGGGAGGACTGGAGCTCCGACGAATGAAAACTTGGACCCATTCTTTCTACAAAATGTTCGCAACATTTTCCTTTTTGACGGGGATAAATCTTAGGTATTCATCTTTGCTCACACGAAGGTGTCAATCGATGGCTACAATTCGTTCATTCACTTTCGGTCCAATCCACCTCCTTGGTCCGCCTCATTGTACACAGAATCGCACGATACAACGAAGCCACGGCCATTGCCATGCGGGCCATCCCAAACCAGAGCTCAGCACAATGAGGCATTAGGGAAGGGACAAAGCTCCTCTAGCCAAGATGGCACCAATAATGGCATCACCTTCATGGCAAGGCGACATGTGGCAGGCAAAACAAAACAGATCAGGACCCAAACATGAATACTCGGGACCCCTAGTCCCTACCATCTCAAACTTCTTGTAACGGTGGTTGCACTTGGCCAGCAGCAGGAGGCCTACCATTGCAATCCTCCGGAACCTTCGATTTTGGCGGCACCCTACTCGGCTAACAAACTTGTTCATCCAAACATTTCATGATGATGAATTGATAATGGCCATGCTTTCTGTGCTATGTCCTTGAACTGAAGACTGCGTGTACGCGGCTTTTTCGGCACCATCAAATTTCAACGGCTAGATCGCAGCTCCGATGACCATGGCATATTGGTAGTGGACAAGGAAGGATGGCCACCGATGAAAAACAGGTTGAGGCAGATGGTAAAAGTGAGAGGAGACACCAATAATGCCCTTGGAATCTATGCATCCCACGACACGAAAGCTGAAACACTATTGGGGCGGACTCCTTGTACGCGCCTCTTCTGGACAGCATCTGCGCTCTCTGAAACAGGCCTTGTCTCCTTTTGCAGTTCGCCATCCATTCTCGTCTCCTTTGCCCCCTTTTTTTTTTTCTCATTCCAAGGTTACCTGAATCAGATTCCATAGCACAAAGATTCAGCGTGCACCCTGCTTCCTGTGATCAGATGCTCGGGGCACATAGAATCTCTGACATAAGGACCCCACGGTCAGGATGAGCTGTCGTGCCCACACATATTAGTGCATCGAGACGATCTCGCGAAAAGACCACATTTCTATCTTGATTTTTTAAGTAGTCTAGGCGTAATATATTTTTTAAGTCAGAACCGAAGAATGTGATGACATCCAGATATGAGTATTAGCAACGGTGGTTTAAGTCTTTGTGGTTATAAGAAATTGGCTTGGTGTTATGGGAACAACAACACATAAGAAGCTCAAAGTCTTATCTGCAATTGCATGGTGAAAAAAGGCAGAATTGGAGTACAAGACGACTACAGCTGGAACAAGCGTAGTAGAAACTCCATCAAACAGGTGCCTGGAGTAGTAAACTGTTATGGTCGGGCTCCGGTATACACGAAAGAGACCCAATTAGGGACTTAGCCAAGTTATCTAGGGTTTAGAGGAGCTGTCCTCCTATATAAACGCATGTACCCCTTTGATTATAATCAGACAATAAACATATTCTGTTGTCGTCTCCCTCAGGAGACGGGAGCCCCAAACCCTAGTCACCGCCTCCTCCCTCTCGCAGCGATGGCGCCCAGCCGCCGGCGTCTGCGCCTCCAGCCTCTCCGCCCTCACTTCCACCCCTATAATCTACGTCCGAGACCATAGCCTCTACCAATTTGGTATCAGATTGCTCTGGTTCGATGAGTTCTTCCGGCCTCCCCACCACCGATGTCGTCTCCACCGGTGCGGCCACCGCCACCTCGCAGCAGACGCCGCCGGCCACCTCGGGTCCGCCCGCCTCGGGCGCCGCGGCCCTGGCAGCCGACGCGGCCACCATCCTCTCTCCGGCGGAGATGTCGTCGGCGATCTGCGACCTCACCCTGGCGGTCTCGAACCTACGTACCTTCCTCCAGGCTCCCTACGCGCCACCGCCGCCACCTCCCCCGCCAGCGGCGCCCTTCACGCCAACACCACCGTCCACCGTCGCGCCCCAGGGAATCCCGATCACCCAGTTCAGGTTCCCGTCGTCGCCGTCCCCGCTGCCGACGTGGATCGACACGCCGATCTACACGTCGGCGCCGCCACAGCCGACGGTGCTGCCGCCGCCCGCCACCACCTTCGGCGGGTATACTGACCCATACGCCGGGAGCTCCATGGTGCCGCAGTACTCTCCTCCCACCGCGACGGGTCGCCACGAGAGCGCCTACACGGCCTCGCCGCACGTACAGCAGCCGCCTCGCTTCACCAAGATGAAGTTCGCCACCTACGACGGAACCGCCGACCCCCTGAACTGGCTCAATCAGTGCGACCAGTTTTTCCGGGGGCAGCGGACCATGGCGTCCGACCGCACGTGGATTGCCTCCTACCACCTCCGTGGCGCCGCACAAACGTGGTACTACGCCCTCGAGCAGGATGAGGGCGGGATGCCTCCGTGGGAGCGCTTTCGCGACCTATGCCTCCACCGGTTCGGCCCCTCCATACGTGGGAGCCGCCTGGCCGAGCTCGGTCGCCTCCCCTTCACCACCTCGGTGCAGGACTTCGTCGACCGCTTATAGACGTTGGCCTGCCATACGCCTGGCGTCACTGCTCGCCAGCGCGCTGAGCTCTTCGTCGGCGGCCTCCCCGACCACATCCGCGTCAACGTCGAGATGCGCGACCCCCAGGACCTGCAGACGGCCATGTACTACGCGCGCATACGAGCAGCGTGCCAACGCCATGCAGCAGGCGTTCCCAGACCGCGGCGCGCGTCCACCGACCCACCCCGCACCGGTGGCCGCCACCCCGACGCGTCCTGCTCTGCCGGCCGCTACTGCCGCCGCCCCCGCGCCGACACGTACCTTCCGGCGCTTGACGTCAGCCGAGCTGCTCGAGCGGCGCCGCAAGGGCCTGTGATTCAACTGCGACGAGCCGTATGCGCCGGGTCATACGTGCGCCCGCCTGTTCTACTTGGAGACCGTCGACGACGCGGAGGTAGAGGCCCTCACCGCGGAGCTCGACACCACCTAGAAGTGTAAGATGGTTAACCTAGAGGGGGGTGAATAGGTTTCTACAAAATTCTTTATAATCTTTTGCAAGTTTTAGGCTTTGCGGAATATAAGTGAGCCTAAATGCAAACTAGGTGAGGCAACCTAGATGATGTAAAAGATACTTCAAGCTCGAAGGCTATCACAAGATAAGCAACACAAGTAAGAGATCGGTTAAGAAATAACCGAAGCACGCGGAGACGAAGATGTATTCCCGTGTTCACCACCTTTGGGAAGGGGGCTACGTCACGTTGGAGAGGTGTGAGGTTCCACGAAGGATTCCTCACGCGCCACGAAGGCTCACCTTCTTCTCCGAGCCTATCCCACGAAGGAATAGCTCACTTACTCGTGGTAGACTTTAGGGTAGTCTCCAAACCCTAACAAACTTTCCACGGGGCAAATCACAAGCCGAATGCCTCCGGGCGACCCTAGCCGCCTAGGGTTTCCCACAAACCCAAGAGTAACAAGCTAACTCGATGAACTCAAGGGGGAATGAACTTTGGCTTGGTGGAAACATAGATCGGGACCTCCTCTTCCTTTCTACCAAAGGGATTTGGATTTGGTTGGGTAGAATGGGAGATCCTCAAGCTTTTGTGTTTCAACAATGGGGGGAGGGAGAGAGAGAGCTTCAAGAAATGATATAAACTGAATGCCTAACCTACTCAAGCTGGAAGAAGGGATATTTATACTCAAGGAGAAAAACTAGCCGTTTTGAGCCAAAAACGCAAGCTCCGGTTTTAAGTTCGGTTGGTCCGGCCCACACACCGGACAGTCCGGTCCACAGCCCGGAAAACCGGACTGAAACCGAAACTGCTCTCAGTACCCAGACTCGGATAGACTCGGAGTGAGAAAACCGTAGAACCCGGTTTGAGTCCGGATTTCCGATCCTGACACCGGACGGTCCGGTCTGGGAGCCGGTCCAACCGGTCTGAAAACCTGATCTGCAGAAAAGGCTCAGGTGGATAGGATTTCTTCTCTTCTCTCTTTGGTGATGGATTAGGTAGGAGAGAGGGATGTGTATATGGCTTAGGTGATCATCCCCAACAAGCTCATCGAGAGAACCCCTCTTAATAGTGCGGAGCTCCTAACCGGACTCAAATTACATGAAAAGGGAAAACTCCGGTGCGAAGCTTCGTTATCAAAATGGGGGGGGTCTCCGATAACATTTCATCACAGCATTGGACTAGAACCTGTGTAAGACACTAGAAATAGCATTAGTCCATTCTAACCATGGTGTCATTGTCAACCAAAAATAGCATAGGGTAAAATACCCTTTCAATCTCCCCCTTTTTGGTTGGCGATGACAAATCGAGCTAGAGTTCGCAAAGATATTATAAACAACAATAGACATAGTCATAGGATAATATAAATATCCATGGTTCACACACATAGCACAAACTTGTTCAACACACAGAACGAAAGCAGATAGTTCATACATAAAGCGAAAGGGAAAGCACAATGTCATAAGAAGCAATGAGAACGCAAGGGGCATTGTGCTAACGGCAAACCCCGGAAAACCCCGGCAAGGAACCTGTAGATAACTAATAGAACTCTACTCTTCTCCCCCATTGGCATCGAGACACCAAAAAGGAAGAGGAGGAGAGCGATGCTAACGCAGCCCAACTAGAAGAACGGCGGCGGAGGAGGAGGAGGGACATCTTCCTCTTCAGAGTACTCGTCACTATCAGCAGCATCATCATTGTCCTCATCATCAACATGACCCTGAGCAGAGGGACCACCAGGACCACTGGGAGCAAACTGACCAGGGAAGAACCCATAGAACATAGCATCATCAAGAGGCGGCATCTCATAGTTGACATAAGGAACAGGGGCCATCTCAGGACCATCAGGTGGAGGAGTGACATTCTGGGTCGCAAGATACTCATTGTGGCGGCGTCTAGTCTCCTGGCTCAATTCCAAAGCCTTGTGACTCACATCATAGGAAGAACGGCACATCTGGAATAGCCTCTTGAAAAACTTGGCAGCACCACCCTTCGGCCTTGGGTGAGAGGAGGACTCACCAACAGGACGACGAGAACCAGCCCGAGTAGAAAAAGAAGGCCGAGGATCATGAGCAGCTTAGGTGCGGTGCTCAGGAGGCCGCATCCCAAGGACCTCAGGAGTGTGTGCACGGAGACAGAGATTAAGCATTTCTTGTTCCTCACGCTCGCCCACCATCACACCAGGCGGCACCACCCGATTGAGCAGCTTCTGCACATACGCGCAGAAAGTGGGAGTCATCCTGTCCAAAGCAGCCCGCCGCAGCTCACAGTACACAAAGTCACATCCATTAATCTTCCTCAGCCGATCCGGGTGACAGTAGTACAACAAATTGGCAAAATACCCACGGCAGTTGGTGGAATCGCCAACACGGGGAACAAGGGACTGACGGAAGATAGTAGCCAAGGTATGATAGTAGTAATACATGCCAGTCATGCACGGAGGACTCCACTGAGAATCACTGGGATAGCAGAAAGCAAGAGTCTCAGCAGGCTTGACCTTCTCACTGTGAATACAGAAGCCTCCGCCTCGACCAGTGTAGCCCATGACATCGACCAAATCAGCATAAGTAGCCTGAAAATGCCTCGTGCCAGTCATCCAAGTCATAGTGCGATCCTCATCATCATGAAAATAGACTGTGCAGAAGAACTGACGGATGAAGTCGGGGTAATAGTCCTCCTTGAGACAGACGAGGTCGAACAGATCCATTTTCCTCAAAACTTCATCAACATAGAAGTAATCAGAGGCTGCATACATATTGAACCACTCCAGATTGAGAGCTTGAATGTGGCCACAAGGAGTGACCCGGAACTGAGTGTAAATGTGGTCCCACATCATAGCCTGAGTCTCAGTCCAAAATTTCTTGTCAGATCCTTTATAGGTGCGTTGCTTGAAGCGATAGGGATTCTGCTTGCGGAGAGCCCGGTACTGACCAATCTCCATACCCTTCAGATTTTGACAAGGCACATCCTTAGCCTCGGCCTGAGAAGCTTGCTGCTTACCCCTGTTAGCTTTGAGTTTGATGCGCCTAGAGCGAGCGCTCCCCTCAGGCTCAAGCTGCACAGACTGAGGGTTGCGACGAGCCCGCTTACTCCTGTTAGCAACTGCGGGCACATACTCATGATCAGGCACATACTCATCACTAGCAGAATCAGCGTCTTCACCTGTGAAAAAGAGAGAGAGATATTGGGGAGCACAGAGGTAAGTACACATGCCAAAGGAGAGGATGAGAGAAAAAGAAACTTGGATTTGGGCAAGTGCATGGTAAAATAAGAGACATTGCAGAGAGGTCCGGTGCCAGGGCCGGAGCAACCGAGCCCAGAACCGGATGGTCCGATGCCAGGGCCGGTCGGACCGAACGCAGAACCGGACGGTCCGGTGCCAGGGCCGGAACAACCGGGTTTGAAACCGAGATCCACAGAGACCACTATGCAATGTAAAAAATCGTACCAATGACTCAAGTACTTGCGCAAATACAGTTCTAAGCAGAGTGGGTAGGACATGGAGGAATGAGGGTGGGGGAAAAACGAGGTGGACCCCTAATTTCTCAAATCCAACACAATGTATAGCAAAACATAGGGATTTGAGAAGGACAAGAGGAGAGGGATAAAAGGAATACCCGAGGACATGGCTTCCCGTGAAGGAAAGCACCAAGGAGCCCTTGAGGAAGGAGAACACCAAAAAGATCCCGAACCACCGCGAGAGGAAGAAATTCCTTTGGTGATAAGCCTCCAAAAGTCCTTCCTTACGAAATGGTGGCCCGATCTATGGATCCTAGGGGTGGAATCACCCTAGGAGAGGAGGGGAGGGTGGGGAGGGGCGACAATGGAGGAGGAGAGGCCAGGGGAAGTGAAGTGGAACTGTGGGAGGAGGAGGGAGGACCAGGGAGAAGAGGGAGAAAAGGAAAAAAATAGATCTGAAACTCGGTTTTAAGTTCGGTTGAACCGAGATCCAAACCGGAGGATCCGGTCTACAGCTCAGAAAACCGGAGTAGAACCAAAAAACGGTTCAGATACGAGATCCGGATAGACCCGGTATAGTATAACCGGACTTTCTGGTTCTGGTCCGGTTTTCCAACGCTGGCACCGGGCTGTCCGGTCTGGGAGCCGGTTCGACCGGGCCAAGAACCGAACAACAGAATGTTTTTTTGTTTTGTTTTCGAGGATGGCATGTGCAATTAGAGGAAGATAGTAGACTCCAAAAGGGTAGAGGAAGCAGGTGATCTAGGCATGCCTATTGGAAAGAATCAATTTCAACCTCACAAAGAGCAACAATAGGCATGATTCAAAGATATCAAGAGCGAGAGGAAAGGTCAAACTCAGAGAGCCTCAAGATGGAAAACATTGAAAAGCAAAGGAGGCTAGAAGGTTGTGGGGGATTTCTCCCCCTATGTTTAAGCACATGTGTCATGACGCCTCAAAGATAGATGCTTGGACTCATATCATGACACGAGATCAATTTATGTTGCACACATAAGTATGCATCAAACCAAGACATGGTAAGATGGTTATCCCTACATGTGCGGCGCAACTAGTCTACATAGAATGTTAAGAGCAAGAATATAGTGCAAGAAGCAAATCAATCCAAGTTTTGGGGATCTAGGATACCGAGTTCTCGCCTCAACATGACAAACCGGGCTTCATCCAAAGGCTTCGTGAAGATATCGGCCAATTGGAACATCGTACCCACATGAGTGAGATTGATATCACCATTTGCGACATGGTCACGTAGGAAGTGGTGGCGAATGTCAATATGTTTGGTGCGGCAATGTTGGACGGGGTTGTTGGCGATCTTTATCGCGCTTTCATTGTCACATAGAAGAGGCACCGTACCAAGAGACACACCATAGTCTTTCAAGGTTTGCCTCATCCATAACAATTGAGCACAACAAGATGCAGCGGATATGTATTCGGCTTCGGCGGTGGATAGGGCTGTGGAGTTTTGTTTCTTGGAAGACCAACTCACCAACGACCGGCCAATAAATTGGCAAGCCCCGGAGGTTGATTTCCGGTCAACCTTATCACCTGCCCAATCGGCATCCGAATAGCCAACAAGCTCAAAGGTTGACCCCTTTGGATACCAAAGCCCGAGAGTAGGAGTGAGAACAAGGTACCTAAAAATCCGTTTGACCGCCATCAAGTGGCACTCCTTGGGAGCGGATTGAAAACGAGCACACATTCCTACACTTAACATGATATCCGGCCTAGAAGCACAAAGGTAGAGCAAGGAACCAATCATAGAACGATATACCTTTTGATCCACGTCCTTCTCACCTACTCCAAGGCCAAGTTGTCCATTTAGTGGCATGGGTGTCTTCATGGGATTAGCCTTGGCCATCTCGAACTTATTGAGCATATCCTTAATGTACTTTTCTTGAGAGATGAAAGTGCCATGAGGAAGTTGCTTTATGATGAAGCCTAGAAAGAACTTCAACTCCCCCATCATGGACATCCTAAATTTCATAGTCATCAACTCGGCAAAAGCTTTGTTATGAGATTCGTTAGTTCCACCAAAGATAATATCATCAACATATATTTGAACAATAAATAAGCCACCCCCTTTAACCCGTTTGGTGAAAAGGGTGGAATCGACCTTACCCACGCTAAACCCATCCATGAGTAGAAAATCCCTAAGGTGCTCATACCAAGCACGAGGAGCTTGCTTTAGTCCGTAGAGAGCCTTATGGAGTAGATACACATGGTTGGGATAGCGTGTGTTTTCGAAACCCGGGGGTTGAGCTACATATGCAACCTATTTCAAAGGACCATTAAGAAATGCACTTTTCACATCCATTTGATAAAGCTTGAAGTTATGGAAAGATGCATAAGCAAGCAAGAGACGAATAGCTTCAAGACGAGCAACGGGCGCAAAGGTGTCCTCATAGTCAATACCTTCTATTTGGGCATACCCTTGCGCCACTAACCTTGCTTTGTTCCTCGTGACGACCCCGTTCTCATCTTGCTTGTTTTTTGAACACCCACTTGGTCCCAATAACATTGATGCGATGATCTTTAGGCCTCTCCACAAGAGACCATACTTCATTGCGGGTGAAACACTCGAGTTCTTCTTGCATGGCAATGACCCAATCCGGATCCTCCAAAGCCTCATGTACCTTAAGGGGCTCGAAGTTGGACACAAAAGCATGGTGCCCATAAAAGGTTGTGAGGTTCTTCTTCTTGGCACGGGTCTCGATCCCTCATGATATGCTTCCAAGGATATTGTTGACTTGAAGTCCACTTGCAATGGAGGCGGCCTTAATCTTCCGAATTGTGCCTTCATGATCAACAAATTCATCTTTTGAGGGGCCTTGATCGTTGACACCATCTTGAGCTTGGCCTTGAGATGGAGGTTGATCTTCTACTTGGTCTTGCTCGAAGGTTTGAGGGCTTGGTTCTTGTTCTTCGGTTTGCAAGGCATCATGAGAGAGATGTTGATCTTGTGATGCATTTGATGGCTCAACTTGGATAGAGCTTGGCTCTTCTTGAGTTGAGCTTGATTCTCCCCCATCATCTTGTTGAACATGAATGTGAGACTCGGTAGGCAAGATGTGCCCAATACCCATCAACTTGATGACTTGAGAAGAATCACCATCTCCTACATCATGAGAAGAAACTTGCCCCTCATGGGGACCATTATTCTCCAAAAACTCCACGTCACAAGATACTTCAACACAACCATTAGTCTTGTTGTAGTATCTATAGGCATGAGAGTTTTCCGCATAACCAACAAAAATACCCTCTATAGTTCTAGATTCAAATTTACCGAGCTTTTCCTTTTTGTTCTTGACGAGACACTTGCACCCAAAGACACGGAATTAGTTGACATTGGGCTTCTTACTTGTGAGAATCTCATATGGAGTCATGTCAAAGGGAGCACGGAGGAAGAGCCGGTTCGTGTAGTGGACCGCGGTAGCAATAGCTTCTCCCCAAAAATTGTGAGGAGACTTGAATTCACTCAACATTGTTCTTGCCATCTCAATGATTGTCCGGTTCTTCCTTTCAACAACACCATTTTGTTGAGGGGTATAAGGAGCTGAGAATTCATGCTTGATCCCCTCATCTTCAACAAATTCTTGCATGGTGTAATTCTTGAACTCGGTGCCATTGTCGGTTCTAATAGTCTTGATATCCACACCATGAGTGCGTTGAGCTTTCTTGGCGAAGATCATGAATTCCTTGAAAGTCTCATCCTTCGTCTTGAGAAGAAAGACCCAAGTATACCTTGAGTAATCATCAACAATGACAAGACCATATCTTCTTCCTCCAAGGGAGTCATATGTCGAAGGCCCGAAGAGATCCATATGGAGCAATTCCAAGGGTCTTGACGTGGCCACCTTGGTAACGGAAGGATGATGCTTTCCAATTTGCTTCCCTGAAATGCAAGCACTACACACACGATCTTTCTCAAAGGAGATACCGGTTAGTCCAATAATATGTTCACCTTTTAGGAGGATATTGAGATTTCTCATGTTGACATGGCCTAGGCGACGATGCCAAAGCCATCCCTTGTCAGCCTTGGCCATTAGACATGTAGGAAGAGATTGACTCTCTTTTGAGAGGTCGACCACATAAAGGTCGTCTTCCACGTGTCCAATGAGAACCAAGCTGAGATCATCACCCCTAAAGACCTTCACAAAAGTTCTAGAGAAATAGGAGTCATAGCCGGCATCCGCGAGATGTTTAATAGAAATCAAGTTGTAACCAAGGTTTTCAACATGTAGGACGGTCTCAAGAGTTAAAACCTTGGAAATTACCAACTTACCATAACCAAGAACCTTTCCTTTTGAGTTATCTCCAAAAGTGATGCTTGACGTTGAGTTGACATCGTGAATGAATTGGTCAAGCCCACTCCTACCTCCGGTCATGTGATTGGTGCATCCACTATCAAACACCCATTTTGATCCACCGGAGGCATAACCCTACAAAATCAATTCTTTGATTTAGGAACCCATTGAGTAATGGGTCCCCTAGCATTAGCAACAAGATCCTTAGGTACCCAAATTGAGTACCACCTATAAGCATAACCATTTTGAGGGCCAACATATTTGGCATATACATTTCCTTGAGTGCCCTTACACAGCACATAGGAAGGATTAGACTCTCCCGCAAACTTGTGATTGGGATTGCCCCTCATGGCTCCCCCATTCACCACATTCTTTTTGACTCGGTCAACCACCTTGTCACCTTCCTTCACAAAGGTTATCTTCTTCGGTGGAATGGCATTGCTCGTGTTGTTCTTTGGATCAAAACCGACACCTTCCTTGGAAACTCTCGTCTTTTGACGGGATAAAATCTCATCTAGGATCTTTCCCTTGGAGGTAGGTGCACGACGCTCTTTCTCAAGTTGCTCTTTCAACTTCTTATTTTCCTCAATGAGGTGAGCTTGATCAAAGGTAGAGTTAGAGGTACAAGAATCATTTTCAACTATAATTGGATCCTTCAATGTACCAAGAGCTTTCTCATAGGACACCCGAAGTTGATCATGGTTGTCTCCAAGTTTTATGAGCTCACGCTTGACAAGCAAACTAGCCTTCTCAAGGTGCTCAAGGTCCTTGGTAAGAGAAGCATGAGCAACTTCAAGCTCTTTCTTTGAGACATAGAGCTCTTGAGACAATGAGTTAGCCCTATCAATAGTGTCCATGTCTTTTGCTTTATAAATTTCAAAGATTTCAATTTGTAATTTAAGAAAAGAGTTGGTATTCTTTTCCTCACAAAGCTCTTGCTCAAGAAGATTGAATCTTTGTTTCTCATCATCAATATGAGATTCCAAGCTATCAATGGTCTCATCGCGTGAGCTAACAAGTTCCATTAATTGCTTGACTCTAGCACGAGCAATGGGAGGAAGAGACTTCATGATAGCATACATTTCTTTTATATATTCTTTTCCAAATTCATCATTATCACTATCACTATCATGGTCACTCTCAAGATCATCCAAGACGCTAGATAGGGATGGAGGAGAGACAATTACCTTGGAGCTTCTTGCCATAAGACAAGAACCGGTGATCTTGGGAATAGGAGAACTCTCGATGTAGTCCTTGGAGTAGTCGTAGGTGAGAGGTGAACCGGATTCAACATATGCCAAACCGGTCACACCCACCATTTTCTCCTTATCCCCACACTCCACGTCGGACTCGTCCTTGGAGCTCCTTGCCATGAGGCAAGTGGCAGTGACCTTGGGGTTAGGAGAGTCGTCGGTGTAGTCCTTGGTGTAGTCATAGGTGAAGAGAGACCCGGGTTTGGCAAAGGCCAAACCGGCCACTCCAACCACCTTCTCTTCATCCTCTTCCTCATTGTAGGATATGTATTCTTGGCCTAGGAAGCCCTTACCATCACGCCTATTGTTCCTCTTGTATCTTTCATTGATGGGGTTGGGCTTCACTCTTGGTTTGGCACCTTCTTCATATTTAGGCTTGTCAAGCCTCTTCTCATAAGGACACTTGTTGGCAAAATGGGTTGCCTCATCACAATTGTAGCACGTCCTCTTCTTCTCACTTGATCCCATTGAGCTTTTCCTTCTTCGGAACTTCATGTTCTTGGTGAAGAGAGCAAGTTGAGAGAGCATATCATCAACTCCATCATCATCGCTATCTTCATCACTAGCAACATCTTCTTGCACTTGCTTGGCCTTCAAAGCTAGAGAGTGGGAAGACCCGATAGCACGGTTGATCTCCTTGATCTTTTGCCCTTCATCCGCCAAGTTATCCGTGGCAACTAGATAAGAGACTAGATCATCAGGAGTGAATTGATTAGCTCTATCGAGGAGTTGCAAGTTCAAGGCAAGCTTCTTGTCGGTGACCGCGATCATGGAGACAATCTTGGACTTGATAAGTTCATCATTCAAATTGAATCCATCATCATACTTCTCACACCCTAGGCCACCAATCTTCACGCGGAGGGCAACGAGTCTCATGTATGCTTCAGCGATAGTTTCACCATCATGGTTCATGAACATGTTCATCTCAGACTTGGCAGCTTCATACTTGGACTTTTGGATAAGAGAGGTTCCCTCTTGGAGAATGACAATCCTATCCCAAAGATCCTTTGCGGTGGGGATGTCGCTGACTTGATCATGGAGAGTGCGGTGAATGGCACTACTTATCTTGTCACAAGCCGTTGCATTTAGTTGACGGTCGTAGTACTCCCCCGGGGTGAGGTTGTTGGGATCATGAGGGTGGAAGCCGGTGCATACAATCTCCCAAATCTCAACGCTGCAGCTGCGAAGATGAGATTCCATAGAAGCTTTCCAATGAGAGAAGTGAGTTCCATCATAATGAGGTGCAGGGCCCGAACCATTAATATGAGGCATGATGTTCTTTTGCTTAGGATAAACATAAGGGAATTGATTAGGGGGCGTGGAAGTTTTTGACGAGCCGCCCTCATGAGCGGACTCGGCATCCTTATCCTTCTCGATGTCCATTAGTCTCCCTTCAGGTACTACCAATGGATTACCAAGAAAAGCCCCATCGCCAATGGACTTAAGTTGTCCTTCTAGGTAACTCATTCGAACAAGGAGATCGGAATCCGCCTTGGCCTTTTCAAGGGCACTCTTGGCTAAGAGTTCACGAAGCTCCTTGACCGAATAAGTTTTTTCCTCCTCATCATCGGAGAAAACCATCTTTCCTCTTAGGCGGTAAAGCCCTTAAAAGAGCCCTTGGCTCTGATACCAATTGAAAGTGTAAGATGGTTAACCTAGAGGGGGGTGAATAGGTTTCTACAAAATTCTTTATAATCTTTTGCAAGTTTTAGGCTTTGCGGAATATAAGTGAGCCTAAATGCAAACTAGGTGAGGCAACCTAGATGATGTACAAGATACTTCAAGCTCGAAGGCTATCACAAGATAAGCAACACAAGTAAGAGATCGGTTAAGGAATAACCGAAGCACGCGGAGACGAATATGTATTCCCGTGTTCACCACCTTTGGAAAGGGGGCTACGTCATGTTGGAGAGGTGTGAGGTTCCACGAAGGATTCCTCACGCGCCACGAAGGCTCACCTTCTTCTCTGAGCCTATCCCACGAAGGAATAGCTCACTTACTCGTGGTAGACTTTAGGGTAGTCTCCAAACCCTCACAAACTTTCCACGGGGCAAATCACAAGCCGAATGCCTCCGGGCGACCCTAGCCGCCTAGGGTTTCCCACAAACCCAAGAGTAACAAGCTAACTCGATGAACTCAAGGGGGAATGAACTTTGGCTTGGTGGAAACGTAGATCGGGACCTCCTCTTCCTTTCTACCAAAGGGATTTGGATTTGGTTGGGTAGAATGTGTTGGAATTATGCCCTAGAGGCAATAATAAAGATGTTATTATTATAATTCTTGTTCATGATAAAGTTTATATTCCATGCTAGAATTGTATTAAGCGGAAACATTAATACTTGTGTGGTTTGTGAACAACACCGTGTCCCTAGTACGCCTCTATGGACTAGCTCATTGATCAATGATGGTTAAGGTTTCCTAACCATAGACAAGAGTTGTCAATTGATAATGAGATCATATCATTGGGAGAATGATATGGTGGACAGACCCAAACTAAGCGAAGCAATTAGATCGTGTCATCGTGTTCGTCTTTGTGAAGCTTTTCTTATGTCAAATATTGTATTCCTTAGACCATGAGATAATACAACTCCCTGGTATCGGAAGAAAGCTTTGAGGTCATCAAACGTCATCCTATGAGAGGGTGATCATAAAGGTGTCTCTCAGGTGATCGGAAAGTATCTGTTGGGTTGTATGTATCGAGATGGGATTTGTCCCTCCCAAGTCGGAGAGATATACTTCGGGCCCACTCGGTAATCGATATCAACACCGCTTGCAAGCATGTGGTTAAGGAGTTAATCACAAAGTGATATCGGATTACGGAACGAGTAAAGTACTTGCTGTGAACGAGATTGAACTAGGTATGACGATACCGACGATCGAATCTCGGGCAAGTAAAATATCGCGAGACGAAGGGAATATATATATGGGATTGTTTGAATCCTGGCATCGTGGTTCATCCGATATGATCATCGATGAATGTGTGGGAGTAAATATGGGTGCCCAGACCCCGTTGTTGATTACTGATAGAAGATCATGTCTGCATATTCTCGAACCCGCAGGGTCACACACTTAACGTGTCTCGACGCTAGGATAGATTGGATAATTGGTTTATGAGTTTTTGTTCGGAGTCTCGGATGGGATCCGGGATATCACGAGAGGTTCCGGAATGGTCCGGAGAATAAGATTCATATAAGGCAATGCAGTTTTTGGAGTTCGGAATTGTTCCGGATTAATCGGTATTGTACCGGAAGCTTCTAGAACCTTCCGGAAGGGGGCCAACGTGGTCCCACCTTCCGGGAGGGGGCATGGGCCTATGAGGGAGTGTCCTGGCCGCATTGGGCCAGGGGCACAAGGCCCCATAGGGCCCAGCCGATCCTAGAGAGTTTAAATCGTTTAAACTAGAGATAAGATAAGATAGGATTTCTAGATAAGGGAGAGTTTAAATTGTTTAAACTAGAGATAGGCTTGGAGGAGAGGCTAGGGCTGGCCTCCCCCCCTCTATAAATAGAGGGCTGGTGCGCCCCCCTCCTTTACACACCTTCCTCCAACCCTAGTTGCCCTGCTACCCTTCCTCTCTCCCTCCCGACTGTTTGTAGGCGAAGCCCTGCTGCAGAAATTCTCCACCATATACACCACACCGTCGTGCTGTAGATCCAATCCATATCTCCACCATACTTGCTGGTCCGAGGAAGGAGGATACGTCGAGGTGCTGCACGTGTGCATCTCACGGAGGCACCGCCACTTGTGGTGCTAGATCGGATCGGATCGCGAGGAGGAGAAGCGAGTACGACTACATCACCCACGTTCCGACGAACGTTCCGCTGTGCGAATCTTCAAGGGTATGAAGATCTAATCCAATCTCTCTCGTTGTTTGCATCTCCTAGATTAGATCTTGGCTTTCCCTCTGTTCGCTTCCGTAGAAAATTTTGATTTACTATGCTGCGAAACCCTTCAGTGGTATCAGAGCTAGATCTATGCGTAGATGTGATTCACGAGTAGAACGCAACATGGTTGTTGCGGGCGTTGATGTTTTCTGTTGCAAGCCTCTTGTTTGTGTCCTTATGACGCGGGATAGTGAGATTGAAGCGGTCCAGGCCAACCTTACGCGACGTCGTTCGCGAGACCGGCTCCGCACTTGACGTGTGGCTTGTTCCACACATGCGGCTGGTGGATGTCAGTTTCTCTCACTATAGTTGTCATGGGATTAACACCGGAGTTTGGCAACCATAATATCACCATTGTGGCTTTCCGTAGGTAAGAATCGTTCTTAGCATCTACTCCCATAAGCCACGTAAAACATGCAACAACAAAGTAGAGGCGTCTAACTTGTTTTTGCAGGGAGTGTTTTCTGTGATATGGTATGGCCCAAGATGTGATGTGTATATTGTATGCGATGATCATGTTTTGTAATGTTTCACGACTTGCATGTCGATGAGTACACAACCGGCAGGAGCCATATGGTTGTCTTTATAATTGTGTATGACCTGCGAGTCAACTTCTTATACGCCATGTAATAGCTTTACTTTATCGCTAAGTAGTTAGCAATAGTTGTAGTTGCTATTCGTGGTGGAGGCAATCATGGTGGAGTGATGGAGATCATGCCGGAACGCACAAGATGGAGATCATTGCGCGAAGATTGGCTATACCATGTCACATAAAGTTATATGCATGTGATGTTTATCCTTTTATGTATCTTATTATGCTTAGATCGCGATGGTAGCATTATAAGATGATTCCTCACTTAAAGATCAAGATAAAAACTGTGTTCTCCCCAAGTATGCACCGTTGCGAAAGTTCGTCGTGTCCAAGCATCACGTGATGATCGGGTGCTATAGACTCTATGCTCACATACAACGGGTGCAAGCCAGTTTTGCACACGCGGAAATACTTGGGTCTAGCTTGACGAGCCTAGCATGTACAGACATGGCCTCGGAACACAAGAACCGAAAGGTTAAACATGAGTCATATGAATGATATGATCGACACTTCGTTGTCCACCATTGAAACCACATCTTTTCTCGTGATGATCGGATTAGGTGTGGTGAATTTGGATCGTGTTCACTAAACAACTTGAGGGATGTTGAATTTAGTGGGAGTTCATCTAGTAATTTGACTAAGTTGAACTATTTATCATGAACATAGTCTAAATTGTACTTGCAAATACTGTAGATCACATGGCCAAGTCCAACTTCAACTTCAACGTTTTTGCTGAGAAAGAAAAGCTTAGAAGCAATGGGTCTAACTTCACCAACTGGTTCCGCAATCTAAGAATCATTCTGTCTAGCGGACAAAAGGACTATGTCCTTGAGAAAGCGTTAGGTAACCCCCCTGCTGCAACTGCGTCGGCTGATGAGAAAGCTGTCTATCAGTCGCGCAAAGATGATTACGGTGTGATTAAGAGCACCATGTTGTTTGCTATGGAACCGGAACTTCAAAATCGTTTTGAAAACTATCCCGGGCCCTTTGAGATTCTCGAAGAGCTGAAAACCATGTTTCAGACTCAGGCCCGTTCTGAGAGATATGAGATCTCTAAGAAGTTCTTTAACTGCAAGATGGAGGAAGGGAGTTCCGTTAGTGAGCACGCCATTAAGATGTCGGGCTACACTCAACGCCTTGAGCAACTGGACTGCAAGATTCCAGAGGAGCTCAAGATTGACAGGGTTCTGCAATCACTCCCTCCCAGCTACAAAAGTTTTGTAGTGACTCATAATCAGATTGGTTCCACTGATACGATCACCGAGCTCTTCGCAAAGCTGAAGGCTGCGGAGGTGGACATCAAGAAGGATAATCATGTGTTGATGGTCAACAAGCCCTCCTTTAAGAAAGGTAAAGGTGCAAAGAAGCCCTTCAAGAAAGGCGGCGACAAGCGCGTTGCCCCTGCTGAGAAGAAGCTCAAGTCTGGTCCTAAGCCGGACACTGAGTGCTTCTATTGCAAGGACAAGGGTCACTGGAAGCGCAACTGTCCGAAGTACCTAGCGGACAAGAAGGCTGGCACCATCAAAGGTATATTTGATATACATGTTATTGATGTTTTCCTTACTAGCCCTCGTTGTAGTGCCTGGGTATTTGATACCGGTTCAGTTGCTAATATTTGTAACTCGAAACAGGAGCTACGGAATAGACGGCGGCTTGCGATGGATGAGGTGACGATGCGCGTTGGCAACGGATCAAGAGTTGATGTGATGGCCGTCGGCACGCTCTCCTTAGTTTTACCTTCGGGATTAGTTTTAAACCTTAATAAATGTTATTATGTGCCTGCGTTGAGCATGAACATTATTTCTGGATCGTGTTTATTGCAAGACGGTTATTCATTTAAATCGGAGAATAATGGTTGTTCTATTTATATGAGTAACATCTTTTATGGTCATGCACCTCTTGTGAATGGTTTATTTCTTCTAAATCTCGAAAGGGATGAAACACACATCCATAACATTGAGGCTAAGAGATGCAAAGTAGATAGTGATAATACTACTTATTTGTGGCACTGTCGTCTAGGTCATATTGGTGTAAAGCGCATGAAGAAACTCCATTCTGATGGACTATTGGAGTCTCTTGATTTTGAATCATTTGACACATGCGAACCATGCCTCATGGGCAAGATGATCAAAACACCGTTCTCCGGTATGATGGAGCGAGCAACGGACTTGTTGGAAATCATACATACCGATGTATGCGGACCGATGAGTGTTTCGACGCGCGGTGGATATCGCTATTTTCTCACTTTTACCGATGACTTAAGTAGATATGGGTATATCTATTTAATGAAACATAAATCTGAAACGTTTGAAAAGTTCAAAGAATTTCAGAATGAAGTGGAGAACCATCGTAACAGAAAGATTAAGTTTCTACGATCCGATCGTGGGGGCGAATATTTGAGTTATGATTTTCTCACGCATCTCAAAGCAAGTGGAATCGTTTCACAACTCACGCCACCCGGAACACCACAGCGCAATGGTGTGTCTGAACGCCGGAATCGAACCCTATTAGATATGGTCCTATCAATGATGTCTCTTACTGATTTGCCGTTATCATTTTGGGGTTATGCATTAGAAACCGCTGCATTCACTTTAAATAGGGCTCCATCTAAATCCGTTGAGACGACACCGTATGAACTGTGGTTTGGTGCTAAACCTAAGTTGTCGTTTCTTAAAGTTTGGGGATGCGAAGCTTACGTCAAGAAGTTGATGCCGGACAAGCTTGAACCCAAAGCGGAGAAATGCGTCTTCATAGGATACCCTAAGGAAACTATTGGATATACCTTCTATCACAGAACCGAAGGCAAAGTGTTTGTCGCAAAGAACGGTTCCTTTCTTGAGAAGGAGTTTCTCTCGAAAGAAGTGAGTGGGAGGAAAGTAGAGCTAGACGAGGTTATTGAACCTTCTCTTGAATTGGAGAGTAGCGCAGCACCTGAAATTGTTCCAGTGCCGCCTGCACCAACAATAGAGGAAGCTAATGACAAGGATCATGAAGCTTCGGACGATGCTGCTACTGAACGTCGCAGGTCGACAAGGTCGTGTGCCCCTCCTGAGTGGTACGGCAACCCTGTCTTGATTGTCTTGTTAGTAGAAGACAGTGAACCTACGAACTATGAGGAAGCGATGATGAGCTCAGACTCTGAGAAATGGCTAGAAGCCATGAAATCCGAATTGGGATCCATGAGCGAAAACCAAGCATGGACTTTGGTGGACCCTCCTAGCGACCGAAAGGCCGTTGAGTGCAAATGGATCTTCAAGAAGAAAACGGACGCGGATGGTAATGTTACCGTCTATAAAGCACGGCTTGTTGCGAAAGGTTTTCGACAAGTTCAAGGTGTTGACTACGATGAGACTTTCTCTCCCGTAGCGATGTTTAAGTCCATTCGGATTTTATTAGCAATTGCTGCGTTTCATGATTATGAAATATGGCAGATGGATGTCAAGACCGCGTTCCTCAATGGCAACATTGATGAAGAGTTGTATATGATGCAACCCGAAGGTTTTGTCGATCCTAAGGATGCTGATAAAGTATGCAAACTTCAGCGTTCCATTTATGGACTGAAGCAAGCATCTCGGAGTTGGAACCTTCGTTTTGATCAAGTGATCAAGAGCTTTGGATTTGTTCCAAATTGCTACGAAGCTTGCATCTACAAGAAAGTGAGTGGGAGCTCGGTGACGTTTCTGGTACTATATGTGGATGACATATTGATTATTGGAAATGACATCAACATGCTTAACGATGTGAAGAGTTATTTGAACAAGTGTTTTTCAATGAAAGACCTAGGTGAAGCTGCTTATATATTGGGCATCAAAATCTATAGAGATAGACAAAGACGCCTGATAGCTTTAAGCCAGAGTACATACCTAGACAAAGTTCTGAAAAGGTTCAGAATGGATAAGGCATTGAAAGGTTCAGTGCCTATGTTGTCAGGTAAGATATTGAGCAAGGCTCAGTGTCCAGCTACGGTAAATGATAGGGAAGCTATGAGCAAAGTGCCTTATGCCTCGGCCATAGGTTCCATCATGTATGCCATGCTGTGTACTAGACCGGATGTGTCCAATGCTCATAGTTTGACGAGCAGATATCAAAGTGATCCAGGAGTGGAACACTGGACAGCCGTGAAGAACATCCTAAGGTACCTAAATAGGACTAAAGAAATGTTCTTAGTCTATGGGGGTGATGAACAGCTCGTCGTAAAAGGTTACGTCGATGCTAGTTTCGACACCGACAAGGATGATTCTAAATCTCAGACAGGATACGTGTATATTTTGAATGGAGGAGCTGTGAGCTAGAGAAGCTGCAAGCAAAGCGTGATCGCGGGATCTACAGTAGAAGCGGAATACATGGCTGCTGCAGAAGCGTCAAGTGAAGGAGTTTGGATCAGAAACTTCATCACTGAGCTTGGCGTGGTTCCAAGTGCATTGGACCCACTGGAGATATTGTGTGACAACACTGGCGCCATAGCACTCGCTAAGGAACCAAGATATCATCCAAAGACCAAGCATATCAACCGCAAGTTTCATATAATACGAGATTATATAGCAGATGGAGATCTGAAGATCAGCAAAGTACATACAGATCTGAATGTCGCAGATCCATTGACTAAACCTCTTCCACGTGTAAAACATGATCAGCACCTCAGTGCCATGGGTGTGAGATTGTTGCCAGATGTAAACTAGATTATTGACTCTAGTGCAAGTGGGAGACTGTTGGAATTATGCCCTAGAGGCAATAATAAAGATATTATTATTATAATTCTTGTTCATGATAAAGTTTATATTCCATGCTAGAATTGTATTAAGCGGAAACATTAATACTTGTGTGGTTTGTGAACAACACCGTGTCCCTAGTACGCCTCTATGGACTAGCTCATTGATCAATGATGGTTAAGGTTTCCTAACCATAGGCATGAGTTGTCAATTGATAATGAGATCATATCATTGGGGGAATGATATGGTGGACAGACCCAAACTAAGCGAAGCAATTAGATCGTGTCATCGTGTTCGTCTTTGCGAAGCTTTTCTTATGTCAAATATTGTATTCCTTAGACCATGAGATAATACAACTCCCTGGTATCGGAAGAAAGCTTTGAGGTCATCAAACGTCATCCTATGAGAGGGTGATCATAAAGGTGTCTCTCAGGTGATCGGAAAGTATCTGTTGGGTTGTATGTATCGAGATGGGATTTGTCCCTCCCAAGTCGGAGAGATATACTTCGGGCCCACTCGGTAATCGATATCAACACCGCTTGCAAGCATGTGGTTAAGGAGTTAATCACAAAGTGATATCGGATTACGGAACGAGTAAAGTACTTGCTGTGAACGAGATTGAACTAGGTATGACGATACCGACGATCGAATCTCGGGCAAGTAAAATATCGCGAGACGAAGGGAATATATATATGGGATTGTTTGAATCCTGGCATCGTGGTTCATCCGATATGATCATCGATGAATGTGTGGGAGTCAATATGGGTGCCCAGACCCCGCTGTTGATTACTGATAGAAGATCATGTCTGCATATTCTCGAACCCGCAGGGTCACACACTTAACGTGTCTCGACGCTAGGATAGATTGGATAATTGGCTTATGAGTTTTTGTTCGGAGTCTCGGATGGGATCCGGGATATCACGAGAGGTTCTGGAATGGTCCGGAGAATAAGATTCATATAAGGCAGTGCAGTTTTTGGAGTTCGGAATTGTTCCGGATTAATCGGTATTGTACCGGAAGCTTCTAGAACCTTCCGGAAGGGGGCCAACGTGGTCCCACCTTCCGGGAGGGGGCATGGGCCTATGAGGGAGTGTCCTGGCTGCATTGGGCTAGGGGCACAAGGCCCCATAGGGCCCAGCCGATCCTAGAGAGTTTAAATCGTTTAAACTAGAGATAAGATAAGATAGGATTTCTAGATAAGGGAGAGTTTAAATTGTTTAAACTAGAGATAGGCTTGGAGGAGAGGCTAGGGCTGGCCGCCCCCCCTCTATAAATAGAGGGCTGGTGCGCCCCCCTCCTTTACACACCTTCCTCCAACCCTAGTTGCCCTGCTGCCCTTCCTCTCTCCCTCCCGACTGTTTGTAGGCGAAGCCCTGCGGCAGAAATTCTCCACCATATACACCACGCCGTCGTGCTGTAGATCCAATCCATCTCTCCACCATACTTGCTGGTCCGAGGAAGGAGGAGACGTCGAGGTGCTTCACGTGTGCATCTCACGGAGGCACCGCCACTTGTGGTGCTAGATCGGATCGGATCGCGAGGAGGAGAAGCGAGTACGACTACATCACCCACGTTCCGACGAACGTTCCGCTGTGCGAATCTTCAAGGGTATGAAGATCTAATCCAATCTCTCTCGTTGTTTGCATCTCCTAGATTAGATCTTGGCTTTCCCTCTGTTCGCTTCCGTAGAAAATTTTGATTTACTATGCTGCGAAACCCTTCAGAATGGGAGATCCTCAAGCTTTTGTGTTTCAACAATAGGGGGAGAGAGAGAGAGAGAGAGCTTCAAGAAATGATATAAACTGAATGCCTAACCTACTCAAGCTGGAAGAAGGGATATTTATACTCAAGGAGAAAAACTAGCCGTTTTGAGCCAAAAACGCAAGGTCCGGTTTTAAGTTCGGTTGGTCCGGCCCACACACCGGACAGTCCGGTCCACAGCCCGGAAAACCGGACTGAAACCGAAACTGCTCTCAGTACCCAGACTCGGATAGACTCGGAGTGAGAAAACCGTAGAACCCGGTTTGAGTCCGGATTTCCGATCCTGACACCGGACGGTCCGGTCTGGGAGCCGGTCCAACCGGTCTGAAAACCGGATCTGCAGAAAAGGCTCAGGTGGATAGGATTTCTTCTCTTCTCTCTTTGGTGATGGATTAGGTAGGAGAGAGGGATGTGTATATGGCTTAGGTGATCATCCCCAACAAGCTCATCGAGAGAACCCCTCTTAATAGTGCGGAGCTCCTAACCGGACTCAAATTACATGAAAAGGGAAAACTCCGGTGCGAAGCTTCGTTATCAAAATGGGGGGGGGGTCTCCGATAACATTTCATCACAGCATTGGACTAGAACCTGTGTAAGACACTAGTAATAGCATTAGTCCATTCTAACCATGGTGTCATTGTCAACCAAAAATAGCATAGGGTAAAATACCCTTTCACCACCACACTCTCCGAGGCCCGGTGTCACGACCTACGGGCCGGTCGATGCGACCGCCTTCGTCGTCTCCCTTCATGCCTTGGCAAGCATCAAGACGACGAAGACGATGCTGCTTCCGGTGACGATCCACGGGGAGCGTCTCACCGCGCTCGTGGACACGGGCTCGACGCACAACTTCCTGTCCAGGGACGCCATGCGCCGCCTCGCACTTCAGCCGGCGGGCGCGGAGAAGTTCAGTGTCACCGTCGCCAACAGGGACCGCCTTACTTGCCACGGCGTGGCGCGGCAGGTTCCCGTCCTCATCGGCGACGAGCCCTTCTCCATCAACTGCGTCGGCATCGACCTGGGCTGCTACGACTTCATCCTCAGCGTCGATTTCCTGTCCACACTAGGCCCCATCCTTTGGGACCTCAACGTGTTGTCCCTCATCTTCTGGCGCGCGGGGGGCCACCGCGTTCAGTGGACAGGCATCGGCGGCTCCGGCGCCATGACCCTGCAGCTTCAGTTGATGGCGGTCGCACTTGACGAGGCGCATCCGCTCCTGGCCGACCTCCTGCAGCAGCACAGCAACATCTTCGACGAGCCACAGGGCCTCCCACCCGCGCGGCCCTGTGACCACCGCATCCACCTGCTGCCGGACACGGCGCCTGTCACAGTGCGCCCGTACCGGTACCCCCAGCTGCAGAAGGACGAGCTCGAGCGCCAGGTGGCGGTCATGCTCGGCAGGGCATCATCCGGATTTCGACATCGCCGTTCTCCGCCCCGGTGCTCCTTGTGCGCAAGCCCGACGGCACATGGCGCTTCTGCATCGACTACCGCGCCCTCAACGCCATGACGTCCAAGGACAAGTTCCCCATCCCCGTCGTGGATGAGCTCTTGGACGAGCTACATGGGGCGCGCTTCTTCACCAAGCTCGACTTGCGCTCGGGCTATCATCAGGTGCACATGCACCCGGACGACATCGAGAAGACGGCGTTCCGTACTCACCATGGCCACTTCGAGTTCCTGGTGATGCCGTTTGGCCTCTCCAACGCGCCGGCAACCTTCCAGGCCCTGATGAACGACGTGCTCAGCCCATACTTGCGTCGTTTTGTGCTTGTTTTCTTTGATGACATTCTTATCTACAGTTCATCCTGGGCAGAGCACCTGCAGCACGTGGCCATCATCTTCAACGAGCTTCGAGCGCATCGTCTCCACCTCAAGCGCTCGAAGTGCTCGTTCGGCACGACCACCGTCGCGTACCTGGGGCATGTCATCTCGGCGGAAGGTGTCGCGATGGACGCAGACAAGGTCGCCGCCGTCGCCGCGTGGCCGACCCCGCGGTCCCAGCGGGATCTCCGTGGCTTCTTGGGCCTCGCCGGCTACTACCGGAAGTACATCCGAGACCTCGGCCTCATCGCCGCGCCACTGACGCGCCTCCTTCGCCGCGACGCCTTCTCCTGGGACGAGGAGGTGACTACGGCGTTCGAAGCTCTCCAGCGGGCGCTCACGATGGGACCCATCCTCCAGATGCCGGACTTCGACATGCCGTTCGTGGTGGACTGCGACGCCTCCGGCATCGGTTTCGGCACCGTCCACCAGGGCGAAGGGCCGCTGGCCTTCTTCAGCTGCCCCTTCGCCGCTCGCCATCACAAGCTCGCGGCATACGAACGCGAGCTTATCGGGCTGGTCCAGGCAGTGCGCCACTGGCGACCTTACCTTTGGGCCGGTCGTTCCGTGTGCGTACGGACCACTAAAGCCTCAAGTTCTTGCTGGACCAGCACCTCTCCACCGTCCCGCAGCACCAGTGGATCAGCAAGCTCTTCGGCTTCGACTTCACCGTCGAGTACCGCCCCGGCCGTCTCAACACGGTCGCCGACGCCTTGTCCCGCCGCGACACTAAGGATGTCACAGACGACGTTGCCACGGCAGGCGCCGTCCTGTGCATCCGCTCCGGGCCGTCCTTCGCCTTCATCGACGACATCCGCCGGGCAACTTCTACTGCCGCGGACGCACAGGCGCTCCGCGGGCGCCTTGACACCGGCGAGCTGGGGGCGCCCTGGCGCCTGGACGATGGGCTGCTTATACACGGGCGCCGCCTCTTCGTGCCCGACCATGGTGACCTGCGCCACCAGGTCTTGTCCCTGGCACACTCTACAGGACACGAGGGCGTGCAGAAGACCCTCCATCGCCTCCGTGCTGATTTCTACATTCCCGGTGATGGTGCGCTGGTCCGTGACTGGGTGCGGTCATGCGTGACATGCCAGCGGAACAAGATGGAGACACTGCGACCCGCGGGTCTGCTACAGCCGCTGGACGTACCCTCCCAGGTGTGGGCAGATATCTCCATGGACTTCATCGAGGGCCTTCCCAAGGTAGGCGGCAAATCCGTCATCCTCACGGTGGTTGACCGCTTCTCCAAGTACGCGCACTTCATCGCCCTCGGTCAGCCCTATACAGCCGCATCCGTCGCGCGGGCCTTCTTCGACGGCATCATCCGCCTCCACGGGTTTCCTTCGTCCATCGTCAGCGACCGTGATCCTGTGTTCACGGGTCACGTGTGGCGGGATCTCTTTCGGCTGGCGGGCGTGAAGCTTCGCATGAGCACGGCGTTTCACCCTCAGACGGACGGCCAGTCCGAGGTGGTCAACAAGGTGATCGCCATGTATTTGTGTTGTGTTACGGGTGATCGTCCACGAGCTTGGGTAGACTGGTTGGCATGGGCGGAGTACTGCTACGACACCTCCTATCACTCCGCCCTGCATGCCACGCCTTTTGAGGTAGTCTACGGGCGCCCACCTTCGGCGATGCTTCCTTTTGAGCCTGGCAAGGCTCGGTCCGAGACGGCGGGCGACTTACTCCGCACCCGCGACGAGATCCTGACTGAGGCGCGCCAGCGTCTTCTCCAAGCACAACAGCTGGCCAGGAAGTACTATGATGCTCATCATCGAGAGGCGGAGTTCGCGGTGGACGATTGGGTGTGGCTGCGCCTCCTTCACAGGACCACGCAGTCCCTGGACCCGCGCTCCAAGCGCAAATTGGGACCCCGCTATGCCGGTCCCTTTCGTGTGCTGGAGCGTGTTGGCACACTCGCATACCGCCTTGAGCTGCCAGCTGGGTCTCGCCTCCACGACGTCTTCCATGTTGGCTTACTGAAGGCCTATCGCGGGGACCCTCCTGCGGCGCCACCGGCCCTTCCTCCTACTTCGGATGGCCGACTTCTGCCGGCTCCCGCGAAGGTGGCGAAGGTGATGCAGGCACAGCAGCGTCGCGGCGTGTGGCATGTCTTGGTGCAGTGGGCCGGCCTGCCCGAGGAGGAAGCAACTTGGGAGCAGCTCGACGATTTCCGCCAGCAGTTTCCAGATGTTCAGCTCGAGGACGAGCTGTTTGAGAAGGCGGGGAGAGATGTTATGGTCGGGCTCCAGTATACACGAAAGAGGCCCAATTAGGGGTTTAGCCTAAGTTATCTAGGGTTTAGAGGAGCTGCCCTCTCCTATATAAACGCATGTACCTTTTGATTATAATGAGACAATAAACATATTCTGTTGTCGTCTTCCTCAGGAGACGGGAGCCCAAACCCTAGCCGCCGCCTCCTCCCTCTCGCAGCGACAGCGCCCAGCTGCCGGCGTCTGCACCTCCAGCCTCTCCGCCCTCACTTCCACCCCTATAATAGCCTCTCCGTCCTCACTTCCACCCCTATAATCTACGTCCGAGACCATAGCCTCTACCATAAACATGGACCACCAGTTCATTTTTCTTCTTCTTTTGAACATGACCACCTGTTCATATGATGCAGCTCATCTGATTCCGTTACCATTGCTATGGTTCTTACACAGGAGCACTCACCAGGTGGCTGAATCCCAGCAGCCTTGCAGAATCAATCAAAATGATTGAAATAGCTTTACTACTCTACCTTTTGCAGGATCGGTGCTAACGACAAGAGCTTCAACCCCAGTGGCTGGCGCCCATACATGTTTGCATGAACCTGGAATGACATAGCAAGGAGCAGGCACACACATGGATTTGCACCAAGAACAGGGAATGAATGAAGTACTGCAATTTCAGGAAACAGCTGCCAGTGCTATCTGCAAAATTAGGCGCTGCATCCCAAAAACAAAAACAGGGGCAGGTCCGCTCGCGAGTGAGTGCATCACCATCGCTATCACGCATACACCAAAAACTTGCTACAAAAGCAGAGACTTTCCTGACGAGATCAGGACGCACGCCTTTCACACATTCAGTGGTGGGTGTGTGTGAATACCTGACCATAAGTTCTTACACGAAAGTTAGCCAGCCAGCAACCCTACCTCCTTGTGTGTGATTTGGCAGGACCCACTTGGACTAACCCAGTCAAAAACATGACCAAATCGGGTTAAGGAAAGAGAGAGCATGTACATGGAAAAAAACACTCCAGATAAAGATGTGCAAACATCACGCAATTGCAGGAGGCGACCAACCCACTCGGAAGCAGTTCAGATCAGATGCAAGGAGGTGGTTGATGATTGCAATGTGCATGGACGGCTTAACCCTGTCCACTGAACAAGATCTTGGGCTAGATCTCTCGGCAGCAGGTTTTAGCAATGATGCCAACAGACTTTTTGTAGGTTTAGAACAAGCCATGCTTCTGGACGGACATACCAACTACCTCTCCGAGGCAAGGCTTTGTGGTCAAGGTCAACCCTTATCTTGTGGTGGCTAGGTTCTCACTCGGAAAAAATGTCAGCATCATGGCCACATCACTACTACTGCATAATCCACTTAAGTACTGTGTGGAGTTCTAGAAAAGCCTATGCAACTCATGACAATTGTAAAGGAAATCAATGACATTTGCGTAAGGCGGTTTGGAAAGAAGTAAGAAAACGTTTGCCTAAGCCAATAATCTCTTATTAAGGTGATGACTTCGTCCACATCGAATCTTAGCAATAGCCACTGCTTTGTCAACAACCAACGGGACAAATGTGCGTGTAGACCTTTTCATACTTAATTTGATGTGGAAATTGTCAGTTTGTTGACGTAGCCAAACTTAGACCGTCTAGAAAATCAACATGTCCTTGTCGAACAAAACTATAATCAAAGTTGCACACTTCTTTCAGGACTAGAGTGACACAAGCAATCTTGAGAGGATCACATGGCTTGGTTTCTAACATCTGCTAATAATGGCCTAAAATCGTCTTCCATAATAAACCACTTCAGGACTGTTATGCAACTTCACACAGTTTCTAAAGCAAAATTTAGCAAATATCAGGTCCTCCCCAGATGAAAACAGCAAACAACACTTGCACAATCTACCTATTAATCTAAAGGTTCACCACGAGCACAACGTCGGATCTCTATTGGCTATATTATATGGAGAGCATTATTCTCATGCTGATTCTTTTAGTTTAGACGTGGAAAAATGAGCACAATCCATGGGGTTTAAGCTCACAACTTGATAAAAATTATTGCAAATTGCAACGAAGTCAAAATGTAGCAAAAGTATGATGAAGTACATACCAAGTTTGCACGCCCTTATGAATATCTGATCAAACGAGAATTCACAGCCTTCATACTTGGAATAAATGAAAATTTTCAATTGATTTCTTATATCACATCACAAGGGGGATGATAGGCAGATACACACAATTCAATCCTCCTCGTACCAAAATATGGCACACAAGACTGAGAAAAAGAGGATGATTTGCAATGGAACTACTTCAGAGCACATGATCACTTAACCAGATGGATTGTACTTGTGACATTTTAGACTGGATGATCTGTAGCTCGACTCCTATGGGGCAGGTCCCCTGCCGAGCAGTTCATGAACCCCATGTTTTATCAACACAAACTAATTCTGCTTATTATATTTTCCCTTCCTTTCCGGCTCTCCTACAACATGAAAAGAGAAGAAAAAAATTCACCTTTGCTGTTTCTACCTTTGTACACCGAGGCCACCGATAAGGATTCGAGGAGGCGCCGAATCAAAATTCCGATAAATTTGATACTTGGATGTCTCATTGCTAAGCATTCTCGAGTGTGCGGGCAAATTCCACGGCATTCTTGGCGATCTTGCAGTTGTCGTCGTTCACTAGAGCCCCACAGAGCTGGAAAGCTCCGAGCTTGATTGCTTCCATTGCCAATTCGCTGCTCTCGGAACAAATCCAGTTGAGGACGACCAAGGCCTGGTCGATTGCACGGGCGTTGCCGCTGCCGGCGACGCTGCAGAGCACGGAGACGATGTCCGGGATTCTGACCAGGTCCTGGCGGCCCTCGCGGTTCTTAGCGAGGAGGCCGAGCACCTCGACGGCGCGGGCGGATCCCGCGGCGGCCAGCTCGACGAGCGCGGGCGCGGCGCCGGCGCGCACCGTGCGACGGCGGTTCTCCGGCAGCTTGCAGAGCTCGTAGAGGGTCGTGGCGGCCTCGCGGCGCTCCCGCGCGCCGCCGCGCCGGAGCAGCCTGGCCAGCGCCGGGATGGCAGACGGGTAAGCCCCGATGGTGCACTTGTTGACGCCCACGGTGGCTAGGCTGGTGAGCGCCGTGGCGGCGTGGGCGGCGGCCGGGCCGCCGCCTGACACCGCCGCGCAGAGCGCGTCGACGGCGCCGTCCGCCACGAGGCCCACGCGCGCGTCGTCGCCGTCGAGGCTGAGGTACAGGAGCGCCCTGGCCGCCGCCTCGTCCCCGGCCGCCGCGTGCTGCAGCAGCGCCGCCACCGCGCCGGACTCCAGCACCTCCCTCCTCCCGGCGGCCCCAGACTTGGCCAGCCTGAGCAACCCCAGCACGGAGGAAGGAGACGGCGGCGCCACCCCCTGGCACTCCCCCGCCCCCCGAAGCATGTCCGGCGACACGGCCGCCGGCGAAACGGCCGCTATGAGGCGGCGCAGCGCGTGGTTGGGGATTAGCGGCGGCGAAGCGGGAAGCGGGAGGTTAGTGACGGGGCAGGTGAGGTGGCCGCCGTCGAGCCAGCGCTGGATGCTGCGGCGCTCGAAGGTGTGGCCGGAGGGGAGGATGACGGGGTCCGTCATGACCTCGAGCGAGATGGGGCAGCGGAAGTCGTCCGGCCACGAGGCCAGCTCCGGAACCTCCTCCATGTCGGCGGCAGGCGCTCCTGGCGTGGGCTCGAGGATTTGCGGCGCCCGCTGGGGGATGGAGGGAGGAACGGAAAGCGTGTGGGACTGTGGAAGGAGAAGAAGAGAAGAGGAGGTGGTGGTGGAGGGAGTCCGTATTGGGGAAAGTCCACTTCCGGTGGACGGAAACTGGATGATGTGGGGGGAGAGAGTGGAGAGACCACCCGGTGAGCTTAAGCTTAAGCACTCTCGCCAGTCCGTCTCATCGTACGTGCGTCACTCGCGATTTCTTACAAGATCCTGATGCGTGGCATCGCGATCGCGATCCGTGCTTGAAATCTTTGCTAATGCACACTGTATAATTAGCAGTAGATGTTTACTCACTATATCGATATCCATCACATCTGTAATCCTGCATTTGCCATGTGTGTTACCTGGTTGCTTCAAATACTTATACTTCCTCCGCTTGAAAATATAAGATGTTTTAGGTTTATGAATAAAATGTATCTAGCCACCTTTTAGTGTCTAAATTCGTTTGAACCTATACTCTAAAACATGTCTAGATACATCTCCTTCACAAACCTAAAACATCTTATATTTCTAAACGGTGAGAGTACTAAGGTTATTTGCAACCTCTTGTAATGCTTCAACTAGTCCTTACTACTTTCTCTATTTTATAATATATAAGACGTTTTGGTATGCTACAATATTCTACCAAAACATTTTATATTTAGAAATGGAAGTAGTATATCCCATCTCTATGACATATACAATTGGTCTTATCTTAATCTTATCTTAACAATGCCACATAGGATGATTTCTAAGGTGGAGAGGAGAAAAAAAAGACATTTGTCTTCTTTTATCTAAGAGATGATCTCTTAGAAACAATATGTCTTACCACATATTTAGGGATATTTGCCGCCAGAGATAAGACTAAAAAAGACCCATTGTATATCATTTTTGTTATCATATTGAAATTATGTGGCATGTATAAAATAAGAGCACCTCCACTCAGTTGTGTGTTACTAGGCCGAAATCCGGTGCTATTTAGCGTCGTACGGATGTAACTTTTGGCCTAAAAACGCCCAGTTTTCCACTCGCGTTCCCAAGCCGAGTTTTCGGACAACGCAAAAACGGTGACATATTTGAATTTTTTCTCGTCATCGAAATCTCGACAGAAGTACGCCCAAAAAGGTTCGGCGATCAAATTATTATAGAACAAGATAAAATGGTTCGGCGATCAATCGTCGATGGGGATGGGATCCTCCGACGTGTCTGATGCGAAGGGGATGGGTTCCTCGGCCAGGACGTGACCCGACGACGGATTGGAGGAGGTGGCGGCAGAGCTCGGCGAAGGAGTGGCGGCCGAGATGGTCGGCTCAGAGCTTGGCATGTTGGTGGGGATGTCCTCGTTGAGGATGGCATTGCGGCGCATCATCTACCAGGCCTTGACCTAGGGGCTCATCATTGAAGTGTCTTCGCGCCCATGAGGAACTGGAGATCAGTGTTCCTCTTCTTGGCGATGAAGTTCGCCTTGAGGAGGTCAAGCTTCCTGTCCTAGTTTTGGAGCAGCTGCGTCCACCTCTCGTCGGCCTTCTCCTCCCTCTTCTCGGCATGGGCCTTCCAGTCCGCAATGCACTTCTTGATAGACGCGTGGAGACGTTTGACGGGAGGTCCTGTAGCTTTCAGCATCTTCGCCTTTTTCTAGCCGAACTCTGGCCTTCCTTCGCCGGCAGCAGGGGAGCCTCCGGGTTGTACACGCCGTCCTTGTTCTGGGCGAGGCTCACACGACTATCCACCCATTTCTCACATTTCTGGATCTCGACGAACATGTGGTGGAACTTGAACTCTGTCTTGGTGTCGTCCTGGTACATGCCAAGTGCACGAACGAGCTGCAAAGCAAGGCGAAGTGTGTCAGGACATGCATGAACTCGACATAGCTTCGGCTAGAGGTCAGCGAAGTACCTGGCTATCCATGCTTGCGCCACTTTCCGGTGTGCGCTCGATCTCTTCGAGAATGCCATGGACTTCTCACTGCGCTCCATGTGGACCTTGATGAACTTTGGGTCCAAGAGGTTGCGCTCATCGAACGCTAGCTTCACACACCTCTAGTAATTTTCAAAGTTTTGGTTTGCGTCAGTGATGGGATCCATGCTCACCGATATCCATGCCTCGGCGAGGCAAAGGTCCTCGAGCATCGTCCACTTGACGCGGGGCTTCGGCGCCGACGTCCTCGCCTTTCTCTTGCCCTTGGCTTTGCCATTCTCTGACGCCAAGGCGTCATCTTCGGCATCCTTCCTATCATCGGCTTGTGACTGGTCGGCCTGGCCTCTAGCAAAATCCTAGGACTCGAGGCCATGTTCAGCGTCGGCCCGGGATTGTTCCTGAGTGAAGAAGGAGCTCCTGCCAGCCGCTGCCGAACCGGAGGCACTCATGTCCGCCATGAAAGTGTCGCCCGCCATTCCACCGAACACGTTGCGGGCGTCCGTGTCGCCGAAGGTGGCGGGCGATGAGCTGTCGGCGAATGAAAGAGGGTCACGACGCATCACCGATGAAGTGCCAGCGTATACCGGAGAGCTGGCGTAGGGGATTTTGATGTCGACGTTGAAGGTCGGAGGAGGGCGGGAGCGGGTCAAGGGAAGAGCATGTTCGGGTTGAACCCACCATCGAGCTCGGGGAAGGAGGGCGGGGGCGGGTCAGGGGACAACTTATATATGAAGAGTTAATGTACTCTCTTCATTGTGGAATTATTCTTGTGTGAAAATAGGATAAACGTCACCAATAATTAATTTACTTAATGTCTGGAGATACAGTACCTTTATTCTGTTTTTGTGCCTGATCAATGTTCAGATCTCGCGAGACAAGCACTACTATCTTGCTACTGTGTCATGCTGATTGCAGCTCCTGCATGCATATGTTTTGCATGATACTGGTGTTAAACATATAGTTGATGTGTGGGGACAAAGATAGAGACATGATAACCTATAGGAACCATCCAATCAGTCACGGGGCTATTAGTTTAAGATGCCTCTAGAATATCATGTATGTAAATATTACTTTCTTCGTCCTATATCATGTTGCGCATAATTTTGTGTGCAAGTCAAACTTTGTAAAGTTTAATCAAGAATATACAAAATGATATGAATATGTATGATATAAAATGTATATATTATAAAAATGTATTTAAAGACAATTCTAATAATATTAATTTGACATCGTATAAGTTTATAGTTGTATCAAACTAATTGGTCAAATATTGTATAGTTTGACTCTGATAAAATTTTATATACAACCTAAATTGGGAGTGAGGAAGTACAAGCAATGTTCAAGGGAGCACGCAAGAAAAAATTTAAGAAACATTATTTTTTCTAGTATTATTTGGGAAGTTTGATAAACTCTAATTAGTTAATTACCTAAGAATTAATTCGAAGATGCATGCTCACCCATGTCTTTCACTCGCTGATTATTTGGTCAATATCAAATAATGTGTCAAAGAAAGATTATTTGCAACATAATGAGTAAATCACATTTGAAGTGTTGACGTCCTTGGTTCAGCATATTATATGTATGATTTAAACATTTTTGAGTGTTTTTTTACAGTGTTATACTTCTTAATTAGTTGTTAAGATCAGTGAAAAAATTCTTGGTTGCATAGTGTGGCTGACATGCTTGCCAGTCACCAAGCTCGTTGTATCGACTAAATTACCATAGATGCAGAGTCATAGCTAGGACCGTGGCCACCAGAGCCATGGCCCGGGGCGAGACGATGGCATGCACTACTATTTAACACTACCGCTACGGTCGAAGGTGGCTTGAGCGTCCTCCAGGGTTGGATCCACCCTATTATACCTGGGCGTGAGCAGCTCGGCCCGGTCGGCCCGGCCCGAAAAAAGCCTGACGGGTCGGGCTTTTAAGGCCCGTGGGTCGGTCCTGGGCTTGGGATTTGCGGCTTGAGCGTCCTTCAGGGTTGGCTCCACCCTATTATACCTAGGCGTGGGCAGCCCGGCCCGGCCTGAAAAAATCCTGACGGATCGGGCTTTTAAGGCCCGTGGGCCGGTCCTGGGCTTGGGATTTGCGGCCCGATGGGCGCACGGGCCGGGCTTGGGCCGAAAGAAATGCACAAATAAGGAAGAGGCCCGGGGAACTTACACATCGGCGGGCCGGGCTTGGGCCAAGTTTTTAGGCCCAACAGTCGGGCAGGGCCGAGCTCGGGCCTAGGGTTTACGTGGGCGGGCTTTGTCAGGCCCAACCTGAGCCCGACCTGGCCCGAAACATGCCCAGGTATACACCCTGTGTAGGTGTACCTTAATTATGTAAAAACATTACTCCCTTGAATTCATAGTAAGTGTCATTAATTTAGTACAACTTAATACTAAATCAACGACACTTATTATAAATCGGATGGAGTACAATATATGGCTACTTTGCGCATGTTTCACTCTCTAAGTTTATGCTTTAAGATACAATTCTAATAATAGATTATTCTATTTCGCGTAAGATTCCAACAATAGGTTAAAAGGCTCGCGCCAACAAATATACACTATTTTTGGTAACTAATAATTCAAGCGGTCCTTCCATGTCTATCCAGTCAAGGATAACATTAACATGATTATAATAATAAATGGGATAAAGGTTCACTTCATAAAGAACCAACCTGGTGTTGGATGGTTAGGAGGCGGTGGTACCTCAAGCCCAACAGACGTGTCTCATTAAAGTGGAAATATTCTTTAGTGGGAGACGATGTTTTCGTCGATAGCGAGACGCCTATGACTTCGTCAATCTCAAGACATGTCGATTAGTCTCTCAAACCTAGTCTTTTGGAGGTGATCATAGGAGTAAGGTTTACATGTCTGTTCATAGGGATAAGTGTTTATATGTATTTATGAGCGTGTGTGCCTTTACTGGGTTTCTCAAGAAAAATTCACTTCATAAAAAAGATAAAAGCAACAAAAGTTGAACACGTTCATTGTCTATACTAGTAAAACTATGGGTAGAGTAACAGCCGCCTTGAACAAGCGGAAGCCCATCCTAAGCAATTTTGTCGTGCTATTGTCAAAGATCATTGTCTCAAAATCCATAAGCATATGCATGCAAGATGCATGCACACCCATGTCTTTCGCTAGCTGATTACTTTGGTCACTATCAAATAATATGTCAAAGAAAGGGTATTTGCAACATAATGAGTAAATCACATTGCAAGTGTTGACATCCTTGGTTCAGCAATATTTGTATGATTTAAACAATTTTGAGTGTTTTTTGCAGTGTTATACTTCTTCATTAGTTGTTGAGACCAGTGAAAAAATTCTTGGTTACATAGTCCGGCTGACATGCTTGTCGGTCACCAAGCTCGCTGTATCGACTAAATTGCCATAGATGTAGGGGCATAGCTAGACCCTTGGCCACTAGTGCCATGGCCCGGGGTGAGACGATGGCATGCATTACTATTTTGCACTATTTAACACTATTGCTATGGTCACTAGTTCCATGGCCTTGAAAAGAGAGGAAGGCCAACCTAAGCAATTTTATCATGCTATTGTCAAAGACCATTGTCTCAAAATCCATAAGCGTATGCATGAAAGATGTTGACCTTGTGTCGATTATTTCAATCGGAGTTCCGTGGATATTACTATTCCCTTCATGTAAAAAAAAATCCTAGAATTGTTTAGATTTATATATATCAATATGCAAAACATATCTAGATATCTATGAATCTAGATAAATACGTGCCATATTCTTTGAGATGGATGGAAAGAGGGAGTAATATAATTACAAGGATAGGGGTGAGATGTCCTGCTCATCGCAAAAATAAGAAGATACCGAACAACCATATGATCCTGAAATGACACACATTTTATCTGTACGCGTGGCGCGCCGTGCCCCTTGGACCATGTATACTTTGCCCGCGCGCCTGCGCCTACCACACCTTATCCTATTCTGGCTCGCTGACACGTCTGGCCGGGGTCCATGCCGAGCCCACCTGCTAGTACTCCCTTCGATCTATATTAATTGATTTGAATTTGTCAAAATTTGAGTAAACCTATATACTAAATAATATTAAGATTCATTCAATTTTAATAAATCTAAGTCAATTGAAGTAGTAAAATACTCTTTCACGTGGCGTTTCAAACGGTAGAGAAAGAGGGAGGCGCCGCATGCGAATTAACGCCACGATTTGCCGTGCGGCCAAGAGGGCAGCCGGCTCCCAACGGCTAGAAGTGGGTCGCTGCGTGTACTTTGACTGCGTGGTGGCGTTGCCCGGCCGGAGATGGGAATGGGAGGCAGCCGGGTCAGTCTGTCAGTCAGTCGGTTTGTACTTGGTGAAATTCTTGTTTGCCGCCTGGCGTTTCTTGCCGAGTAGTAAAAGCGATTTTTACTGGGTCTGATCTTCCACCAATGTACCGCCTGCTCATGAAGGAGCCCGCTCTGGCTCTGGGGCCTTCTCCCGTAGAAACTAGTAGTACGTCTTCAAGAGCCCATCCGGGTTTCAGGCCCAGCATAGCGGAGGTCCTTCTTTTCTGCAGCATTCGTTTCGCATGCATGTAACACAAAAACAACAGCATGCACGTCCAAGAAAAAGAAGAAGCATGCACACACCACGATCAACACAAATAAAAGCTACACACTCCGTGCCTAAATATAAGGTGTTCTGAAATTCTATTTATACTCCCAAAACCTGTCATATCGTGCATCACTAATAACACTTTAAACGTTTAAACCCGCATTTTTTTTGGAATAAACATAATGCATACTCGAGCAGAAATTGCTTGCACCTTGCAAGTTGTACTGTCGACGCATGCCTATAACCCAACAAGTGGACCATGTAAAAATCTTCATTAGTGTTGTTTTTTTCTGCTTGCATCAAGCCCGTACCGGATACGTGTGCAGGAGGTTCACCCCACGGGGCCTCCAAATTAGAAGGGCCTCCAATTAGGAGTACTTAGTACAGCTAATGATAGATTTAGATGGGCCTAATCAATAGAATCTGTCAAAGAAGTTAACCATTGAAGCCCCAACTCACGAATGCCTCTCATTATCTCTCTTCTCTTTCTTGTTTAGGACGAGCGGGGCCGTCCTTCCAATCGCATCACGTATACGGATTAATTCTATGACCCGGATACATGGTGCGCGCACTATTTGGGTTTACGCAGTGCCCTTTTCTAAAAGGGCAAAAAATACTCTGTCTGATCCCGCGTTCGCCTGAAACGGAAAGTTTTGGTCCCATATTCACTGTGACACTCGTGTGCGGTACAAAGAGCCACAAACAAAAACTACAAGCCGGAGAAACTCTTGCGCAACACAAGGAATCCTGCTGATGGAATATATCTCCTTCCTCCCACCATCATTGCAAGCGTCATCGCAAAAACTTCATGGATAAAAATTCATCCTGATTCAACACGGGTTACATCCAAAAAAAGCTGCCATCGACTAGCAACAAGAGCACATGGACATCATACAAGTTGTTTTCTTTGTGTTTTTTGCCATTCTAAAAAAGTGACTTCAGTATGTCTAGATTCGACACACTAAAATGCGTCTAAATACACGTGAATCTAGGAAAATTTCAATCACGTATTTGTGAACGGAAGGAGTACATCTATTCACGAGAATTCCAGAAAAATCATGCTGGCCTTGTTTTGGCACCTTCCGTATGGAGCGAATCCGGCAAATATTAGCCATTGGATAGCTTGCTTGCGCTGTTGATAAACGGTTTTGATTCATTCTATAGACCAAATTAACGGCTAATAACTGCTTCTGCTTCTACATCACGGTGGGTGGCCAGTCCAAGTTCAAAAACTCGTGTACTATAGTAGTTCTATTCATAATATGTTTGCACTAGTTTCAGCTGCAACCACAGCACAGACTGTCAAAAAGTTCTAGTCCGCCATTTTTTACCTTCATCACAGTTTATGTCCATCAACTCTTTGTGTCACTAACATCTCAACAACATGCTTTTGAATTCCACCTGTTGCATGTGTTGAAAAATGAAAATTGTGAGAAAGTAAAACAAGTGAGAAAAGCGCGTTGCAATTAACTAGATGATGCTTGATTTAAAATTAAATAAATTTAATGGTGTCATGTTGAACATGACAAAAAGTAAAGAAAAAATGAGGTGTTACACTTTTAGCCAAAATATAATTTTTCATGTTTGCATCCATATTGTTTCAACAAAGGCTCAGATGCTTTTGAACTGCATAAACCTTTTGATGGCAACAAAGTTATGAAACATGTAGCAAATCAAAACAGAAATATAATACACGGCAAGTATGAGTTTTGTGAACTAAAAGATACATTCGTACTTAACAAAGTTACTCCCTCCATTCGAAAATAAATGACTCAACTTTATGAAAATACAATGTATCTACACATTAACATGAGTCTAGATACACCCGTATCTAGACAAAGTTGAGTCACTAATTTCTAAACAGAGTGAGTATGCTTTAATATTACAAGAAATTAGCATGTAATTTAGGTGCAATAATTACATCTGTGAAAGATAGAGCTTGTATTCTCTATCACATTAGCATGTAATTAGGCGCAATAATTACATCCTGTGAAAAATAGAGCTGGTATTCTATACCACATTAGCATGTAATTTAGGAGCAATAACTACATCCCGTCAAAGAAAGAAAGAATCACAGAATGTCAAAAAACCACATATTAGTATTCTCTATCAGATTAGCATGTAATATAGGTGAAATAAATACATCATGTGATAAATACAACCTCTATCAGATTAGCATGTAATTTAAATGCAATATAAATACATCATATGAAAAATAGAAGTGGGATTCTCTTCACATTAGCATGTAATTAGGATCAATACTTACATCTCGTAAAGAAGGAGCAATTAAGATGACAATACATCCTGTGATAGATACAACCTCTATCCGATTAGCATGTAATTTAGATGCAATAAATACTTCATGCGAAAAATAGAACTGCTAAACTAGTTTTCTCTATCAGATTTGCATGTAATTTAGATGTAATATTTACATCCTGCGAGAAAAAAAACTATCTAGGACTAGTATTGCTAAAACATTTGCATGTAATTTAGATGTAATATTTACATCCTGCGAAATACAATAACTTAGAAGTTAAAATTAGAATTACTAAGACATTTCCATGTAATTTAAGTACAAAATTTACTTGGACTACACAATACCATACTTCCAGAACATAGTTTTTGCAAATTAACACATGAATCTATATGAACAAATTAGATGATCAAATGAATCTAACAAAAGATTTGCCAAATTAGATTTCTCCTAAAAATGCAGAGTTGTTCAAATGTTTGTACCCGCACCTATGAAATCTATCAATCTAGAGACGAATAACACTCAAAACGTCTGCAAATAACCCGTTAGAAAACGACCATACCAATGGCCATTGGCGGAGCTACGTGAGGGCAAACCTGGGGCGTGACCCGCCCAACCTAGGAGCAAAAATTAATATTATATCAATGATGGACTGCGTAAAGCCTAGCCCATTCGACAAGCAGCACTGCAGTGCATCCATCTTCCTGATTGAGTTAGTTGTTTCTCGACATTCAGCAGCCATGGCGCTAGTTTAGGGCAGCGGCAACGACCGAGCGGGTGGACGGGAGGATCCGCGGATGTCCAGCACCGGCAGTCTGGCCTCAATCTGGATATGGGCAAGCCTCCAGCAGTGAGTAGCGCAAGCGACCCAGCCCCCAGGCAAAGCTCATAGCGAACCTACATGGTCCCAGTGTTGCACACTTCCTCGAGCCTTGTTTACTTTTCTAGTATTTTTACACCCTAAAGTTTTGGGGATCTGAGGGGATTTGGTGTTCACCCAATACTCACCAATGCCCGCAAATACTCTTCCCCAAAAGTACTCCACTATGGAGGAGAGTATTTAATCTAGACAAACACAATAAAAATTGAGAGGATCTCCCGGCCAAACCCGCCTAGGTAAACGTACTACGGGGATTTTGCGGGAATTGAAATAATCCCCTCTGATCCCCACAAGTACACTAGCGAATACAAGAGCAGTAAACAAGGCCTCATGATCAACAATAATCCTATTGCAACTGCAAGACCACACAGATTATTTACTTTTCCCTATAACGAGTATCCCTGTAGGGAGGCTATAGTATCTGAAATTCTTAGTTAGCGATTTGGTAGCATGAATTATTCAGTTCGTTGTTGCTTACAAATTGCAATTCAGTACTGATAGCTATGGGCAAGGCAAGTAGAACTAATCTTAGAAGTATTGTGAAGGAAAATATCAAGTATCGGCGGTGGGGAAGAACAGGCATCAGCGCATCAGCCTGGTGTTGACATCGCTGAATCGATAGGTACTAACCGGCTTGATTCGCCGTAGATGCGCCGCTGAAACGAACGACCGCGCGGTGAACTAGATGAACGCGAGGCTCCTCCATCCACGTATCGTCGCTGCGCCTTCCGGTGAACTAGATGGATGCGGGACTGCGTCATCCACGCACCGCCGCTGCCCAGCCCCCGAAACTTCGCCACCCCCTCCGCCGGTGAAATAGATGGATGTGCGTCGTCGACGCACCACCGCTGTGCCAGCCCCCGAAACTCCGCGACTCTCCCTCCGCCGCCTCCCTCTGCCGCCACCCCGCTGGATGGAGCAGCCGGACGTCGTCTCTGATGGAGTAGGGAATAGCACTCGGTGGTGTGGAGAGAATTCGAGAGAGGAGAGGGGAACATGGAAGGGAGCAGTGGAGCGTTGTCTCTCTCTCATCAGGCGCGTTTGGCTCGGTCAAAGCAACGTGAGACGTCGGATCGTGATCCGACGAGGCAGCTCGCGAGCACCGGGAGAGACAAAACGTGCGCGGGCAAGAAATAGAATTTGCGTTAATTCTATTGTGATTTCCCCATAATATGGTAGATCCGTTGTGGCAATAAATAGGCGCAAGGTCCGTTCTAGGCTGCACCCTCAATCCACCTTTTTTTTGGATGTTTTCTTCTAAATTTCCACCATGGCGCAAGGAAGACTTAGTGACTGGCTATGATAGCAATTAAAAATATTTTTAAGAATATTTCTAAGTAGAAACTAACTGAAGATTTTGTCTCAAGGGATTATAAAAGGATGACACGTTTATGCTAAGGAATTATTCCCTCCTTTTCATATTAGTACTAGTTGTCCCAGTTTTATCTATATCTCTAGACAGTATATATACAAATGAATTTCGACAAACTTGGGACAACTAATTTGTGACGGAGAAAATGTTACTTTTAAATTTATTTTTGATAGATGTAATTCTTCCAAAAAAAACTGTACCACCAACATGATATATAAATTATTAAACCATATTTTCCTAATTTCCGGTGATTATGATGAGGGCCTAATATTTTACTTCGCACAGGCCTCTGTTTTTTCCGCTACGGCCCTGACTTGCATGATTACTTACTTGACACGGTACTATCCACACATGTCTACAATATATCATCCTCATACCGGTATGCAACTTTTTTTTGCAAAGACATATATGCATCGATCTACTCCATCTTTGCCGTATTACTATGCATCTGGTGGTACGTGGATCAGCATGTCCTCGACGTTCTTCTCGGGTCAATGACCAAGGAGATACTCGGCCAGATGATGGGGCGAAACACCTTCGCCGCCATCTGGAGCACCGTCACCCCCATGTTCTCCGCCCAAAACAGGACAAGAGTTTCCTAGATCCGTTGCCAGCTGACGACGATGAAAAAGTACGACCTCCTTGCCGCGGAGTACTTCAACAACATGAAGGGGTATGCGGATTCTCTCGCGAACGACGAGCTGATCAACTACACTATTGTGGTATTACCGATGAGTACGCCATGAAGGGGTTCTCACAGTGCGTGTTTAGAGACGTAGGGGAAGAAGACAAGTTAGCGGGTACGAGGTAACACAACTTACCCAGGTTCAGGTCCCATGACGATGGCGGAATCCTACTCTTGCTATAAATCACTATAAGAGCAATACGCCAGGTTACAGGGATTGGTTCGCTTTGCAAGGTGTGTGAATCGATGTGTTGAGTTGTGCCCTAAATGCTCCTAGAGGTCCGGCTTATAAAGACGTCAGATCCTAGGGTTACAGAGAAAAGTCCTAGCCGGACAGGTTACAGAGTCCTACACTAGTACTAACTAGTCTTCGTGTCTTGCACTCCAAGGCTTTGAGTATGTCGGTGACTCCATCGTAGTCTTCCTTTATTCGGCATGAGCCTTTCTTCTGGATCCATCTATCTGGGCCGCCCAACAGGGCAGGGGTCTTGCTACCAACCATGGGCCACCTGGGTTATCTGGATTAGAGACATGCCATGACGATATCCATTTAGCATATCCCTAACAGTAGCCCCTGAAGAACTCCGAGATCTTGCGTCGTCTTGCCTATTTATTTTTAATGCTCCGTCAAGGTGATATCGGCAAATCGTCAAGCAATATCTTGTAGTCCTTCAAAGAACCCTACAACATTCTTTGTCTTCAATACATACGTCGGAGAATCACCGAGTCTTCCGTCGTACTCTTCTCATAGCCGAACAAGATCCGTCCATGCCAGAATCTTCAGATGGGACTGTTTGTATTCATATGTCATTGAGATGACGTAGACCATATGCTAGCGACGCCTTGTAACTCACACATGCAGGAAACATAATCATAGGGATTTCCCACGCGAGAAATCCGAAATGTCGAGCGGCGGTGGTGGGAACGTGGCGAAATATCCGCGCACGCTCGTGTCTATCCACGCGTTGATCGTTAGATTGTCTTGCACGAATCTTGATGTCGGGGCTATATATTTTAACTGCGGTGGTCAATTATTTTTCACCCTCATTCGCTCTCGCATCATCTTCTTCCTCCAGCCCAAATCCTCCTCGAGCACATCGCGCACACAGAGAGAAAACCCTAGTTCTTCCTTTGCTTTGAATCCACCTCTTCCTCTCCAATGGCGAGCAGTAGCAGCAATCCATCCATGGCGGCGTCTGGCGAGGCTTCGGCCAAGCCTTCTAGCACAGTCCATGTCCCACCGGAGGGGGTGTTGGTGCCACGTTACTGTAGCGGTTCGTAGCATGGAAAACAAAAAATTCTACCGCATGCACACAAACAAGCCAAGATCTATCTACTAGATTGTAGCAACGAGTCGACAGAAGCACTCACCCTCGAAGATTCCAAAGCGGTTAACGAGAGCAGATTCTCGTGGGTGATGTAGTCGTACACTTGCCGATCTCAGATCACGTAGATGATCCTTCCGGCGCTGCGTTCCGGCAGCGCTTCCGCAGTCGGTCACACGTTCGGTACTCGATGAATACCTTTCTCTCCCTTGTTCCAGCAGGAAGCGGAGGTTGTAGTTCTCCCCTCGCGATTTCGGCAGCACGACGGCGTGGTGTCGGAAGTAGAGGGAAGATCCCGCAGGGCTTCGCCTAAACCGGTGCGAGTTATGGTGGATCTAGGGTTTCCGGTGATCTAGGTTTAGAAGGCCGGAGAGGAGGAGGTGGTGTCGGCGGCGTCTAGGGCGACGGCGCTGGGCGACGGCGGCGTGCGGCGGCGACGCGACACAGGTGGGGAGGGCTGGTTGTGTGTTCTTTGGGGCAGCCCTCCCCCTCTATTTATGAGAGGAAGGGAGGCTTGGGAGAGGGGAGTTTGAATCCATACCCAAACCCAAGTTGGATAGAAGGAAGGACTCTTTCCTTCTTCCACTAGGAAACTATTGTTCCAGTTTGACTTTTCAAACCTCCCATTTGACTTCCAATTTAAAGCTTTAATTCTCTCTCACAAATGCCCAACCAAAGTGACCTAGGACATGATCCAATCATTCCACTTACCCATGACACATTCATGGACCATTCCCCTTCCGGTCCGGTGAACCTTCTAGAACCTTCTAGAACCTCTCCGATGAAAACATCGAAATCATTCCCGAACTTCGGAATCGGACTTTCCTTATATGAATCTTATTCTCCAGACCATTCCGGATCTCCTCGTGATATCCCAGATCCCATCAGAGATTCCGAACAACATTTGGTTTCCCTACTTACATTCCATATCTACTAAACAACATCGAATCCTTAAGTGTGTCTCCCTATGGTTCGTGAATTATGCGGACATGACCGAGACACTTCTCCGATCAATAACCAATAGAGGAATCTGGAAATTCATATGGTTCCCACATATTTCTATGATTACTTTGCAATCAAATGAACCACTTACATATGATACCAAATTCCCTTTGTCTCGCGATAGTTTACTTATCCGAGGTTTGATCATCGGTATCTCTGCATACCTAGTTCAACCTCGTTACCGATAAGTACTCTTTTCTCATTCCCGTGATATGTGATCTCTTGTGAGCCAGTCACATGCTTGCAAGCTAATTGGATGACATTCCACCGAGAAGGCCTAGAGTATATCTATCCGTCATATGGATGAAAAAATGCCACTCTTGATCCATGTGCCTCAACACATACTTTCCGAACACTCAATGCCACCTTTATAACCACCCAATTACAGTGTGGTGTTTGATGTCATCAAAGCATCCTTCTGGTGATGGTGATTAGCATGATCTCATGGTCGAAGGAATTAGGTTACTATTTATCAGAAATCTTATAACAAATGAACTATATTAAATGACTTGATCTTTATGCTACGCTTACGAAAGGATCGTATGGGCACCTAGAGGGGGGTGAATAGGTGCTACTTCAAATTTTCTTCTTTTTAAAATTAAGGTTTGACAATAAGGTAAATTCTCTAGATAACGAAACTATGGTGAATTTACCTATATGACAATTATGCAAGGGCTACCACAACACAAAGTAGTAACAAGTAAGTAAGGTGCGGTAAAGGATAGAAGTAACCGAAAAGTGGACGCGGAGACACAAGGATTTGTTTCCCGTAGTTACTTCCTTTTGAGGGGAAGTACGTCTATGTTTGGAGAGGGGGTGGTTTCAAACTACCAACGCCACGAGAGGCCTCCCTTGTTCTCCGATGAATCTCACCCCAACGGGATCGATTCACCTTCCACTATATCGGCAACCTTCAAGGTTGAAGCCGGCACCGTTACAAGTTTGGGGCACACATCCACAACTTAATCGGAGGCTCCCAAATACAAGCAAGCTGTCAAAGCAATCAAAGACAAGCTTGTAAGAACCAAAACAAGAACTAGGGTTTCCAAGAAAACACTAGAGCAAAGGGGCCCTCAATGAAATGAGGGGGAAATGAAGATCTCTTTTGGTGAAGTAGTAGATCGGGGCCTCCTCCTTCGATTCCCCAAAGATCAAGGACTTTGGGTGGTGGGATGAGGAGATCTTGAAGATTTGAGTGGCTCCAATGGACTCCAATGGTGGTATTTGACTTTAATGAGCTGAGCAATTTGTCCCAAGGTAGGTGGAGGGGTATTTATACCCCTCCACGAAATATGTCCGTTGGAGCATTTAATGTACCGGTAGTACCGGTACTCAAGCGGTAGTACCGCTTGCAAGCGGTACTACCGGTCAAGTACCGGACCAGGTACCGAAGGTGCTTCAGTTCTTCAGCATTCTTCAGTTTTGGGCGGTATCACCCCTACGGTACTACCACCAAGCGGTAGTACCGGTCGTAGGACGCGGTACTACCGGTTGGGGCGGTAGTACCGGTCCCAAGTACCGCTTGGTACTGACAAAAACGGAGAGGGGTGAGTGCTAGTCAGTATGCCCCGGTACTACCGAGCGGTATGATCGTGTCAAGCGGTAGTACCGCTTGTATCAAGCGGTACTACCGGTTGGACCGATAGTGCCGCTCCGTGGTACCGGGTGGTACTGACTAGCACACACCTTTATCAGCTTTGGACAGTGCCAACCGGTACTGGAACTGGTAGTACCGGTGTCAAGCGGTAGTACCGGTCGTAGTTCCGGTACTACCGGTTGGCACAGAGGTTTTTTGCAAGGGGAATTGATATGCCTCATCCTCCTCACCCGCCGCAACGCGAGGTTTAGCACGTGTCTTGATCTTGAGTGCCTTTGGCCTGTGCACAATGAGAGAGCGAGTGGAGAGAGTCCTAGCAATGGCGGGGCACTTTGACACAATGAGGGCCATAATATAAGGAGCAAATGGTGGAACCCTCTGAGTGTGTGCATCAGCAACCATTTCATTCCATATGAAGTCTGTCACATCAAGAGGATTGCCTGATTCTCGGTTGAGGAAGGTGTTGAACAGCAAGTCAACAGAGAACCCATGTATCTCATCCTTGTTGCCCGCACGAGGAGCAACAGTCTCACGGAAAATGCGATGGAGAATGTCATATGTGGGGAGTAGATCCTTGATCTTGCCAGCAACCCCACGGCCTCGAATATACAAAGGTGTAAGAACATCCTTTTTGGAGGGATGCTCCCACATGTGACAACGAAAACCACAAGGAACATCCCGGCCGCGATCTTCATACCCCAAGATTGCAGCAAACTCCGCAAGTGTAGCTTCCTTGACAACACCTTGAGTCATCCAGGTAATCTTCCGAGTGCGGCCATTGTGGAAATGTGCAGTGGCATAAAACTGGCAGATAAGGAGGGGATCATAGTCATACTGAAACTCCATAATGGGGAACAAGCCAAGGTGAGAGCAGATTTCCTTAGCTTCAGCAAAGTAGTCAAGATTCTTGTCAATGTGTCCCATGTCAATCCACTGCTGAGGCACCACCATATGGATGTTGTTCAAAAGAACCTCATGATAAACATGCTCTTGGAAATCATCATAGAAGAGACTGTCTTCCCTTGCCTCGCTCCGGTTGCGGGAGTATGCATTTTCAATCCGGAGAGCCCTAAACTCTAACTCAGAGATGTCTGACAGTTTCTTTGGCCCAGATGGCCCAGAGCTGAGACTTTTGGTACGCCCAGTGGAAGGGGGCGAGAGGGAGGGGCGCTACCACGCCCAGCTAAGCGCTTGGTAACCCCTTCACGACCCCCACGACCACCTCGAGTGGCAGGCAACTTGGAACAGTGTCTTGGCTGTGGCATAACCTCTTCCTCAGACTCCGTCTCTTCCTCAACAATCTCACGGCTAGACTAGGAGCGCTTGCATGCACCCAGAGAACCACCTGCATCTATGAAAGCACGAGGGAGGATAGTAGGGGGGTAAGGGCACAAGAATCAAAAGAGGCAGACGAGAGAATCAAGTATTGAACAAAAAAATGCAGTCAGTTGGGGCCGGTACTACCGGACCTGACGACCGGTAGTACCGCTTGCAAGCGGTAGTACCGGAAAAAGTTCTGGTACTACCGGTTGAGTGGCACAAGTTCGTCAGATCTGATGGGAACGGACCAAAATGACGGCATTAAACTGTAAATAGATGATTCTACTCGGTAACAAGGAAGCATATGGCAGTACAACCTTTCAAAAATGTCAATTCCTCCACAAATCTAAGCCAAACCTAGATCTAATGGGGAAATCAAACGTAAAGAGAAAGGACGGTTGTACCGGGATCCATGGCGGTGGAAAGGAGTGGGGGCCCACCAAGAGGCCGAATCCAAGGGGAATCCGGAGAGAGGAGGGCGCGGCAGGGCTCTGGTGGCTTCAAGATCTTCGGTGGCGGCACAGGTTTGAGTGGAGGGCGTGGGGAATAATGAGGCACTGAGGGGTGCCTCTCCCCACGCGTCCAATATATACCTGGAAACCGTCAACCGGTAGTACCGGTTGTTGGAGCGGTACTATCGCTTGTAAGCGGTAGTACCGGTGACCGGTAGGACCGGAATGTGGGCGGTAGTACCGTTCCTGGAGCAGTTTTTTCAGGAGACGACCTGGGAACTTACCAGGTCCGATAGTACCGCTCGCACATCCAGTAGTACCGGTCCCATCTGATTCCAAAGCCAGGGATCAAGGATGATTCTTGTGCGGATATAGAGAGGGTTTTTGTGAGGGAGTACGGAGGCTTGGGTTAAGACAAGTGAGATGAGAAGCACATGCACTCAAAAAATTGAAGAAACAAATAAATACCAAACTAGAGTGCATGAGACTAAGAACGATGAAGACAATTCAAATAGATGACAATCATGAGTGAAAACCAATTCAACTAGGTGACAAACACGAGTAAGCACATCAACCTCTCGATTGAGAGGGGGCGGTGGCCTAGGCCACCATATTTGAGTATACTCGGCTTGGCACCACGAAGATATATCTTGGGTCCATTATAGAAACTCATCATTGAGCTCACATATCACAAAATGATATTAAAAGGAATGATTTTGTTTACTTTGCGCATAATGGGGGGAGGGATAGTCCAATCAATTAGGACCGCACTCCCCCTATGTACATGCCTACACCTAAACCAAACATGGGTCGAGTATTAGGTGAGAGTGCAAGGTAATCAAGTCAAACTCCTTGAATCTACGATATTTAGTTCATTCCTCAAGTAGCAAAACCTTGCTTCATCAAGTGGCTTCGTGAAGATATCGGCAAGTTGATACTTGGTTGATACATAGGATAGATCAATATCACCTCTAGCAACATGATCTCTAATGAAGTGATGTCGAATCTCAATATGCTTTGTCCTTGTGTGATCCACCGGGTTGTATGCAATCTTGATGGCACTTTCATTGTCACATAGAAGAGGCACTTTGTCACAATGGACACCGTATTCCTTTAAAGTTTGCCTCATCCATAGCAATTGGGTGCAAGCACTAGCAGCAGCAACATACCCGGCTTCGGCGGTGGAGAGAGATATACAATTTTGCTTCTTAGAAGACCAACATACCAAGGACCTACCAAGGAATTGGCAAGCCCCGGATGTTGATTTTCTATCATCCTTGTCTTCCGCCCAATCCGAATCCGTGTATCCACAAAGAGCGAATGTTGAGCCTTGAGGGTACCAAAGACCATAAAATGGGGTATGAACTAAATATCAAAAGATTCTCTTGACCGCCATTAAATGGCTTTCCTTAGGAGCCGCTTGATATCTTTCACACACACCTACACTCAACACAATATCGGGTCTATATGCACAAAGGTAAAGCAACGAACCAATCATAGACCGGTATACCTTTTGATCCACATCTTTACCATTTGGATTTTGTTCTAGATGAGTCTTTGTATCCATGGGAGTTGGAGCTCCATTCAAATCTTGCATTTTGAATCTCTTGAGCATATCTTGAGTATACTTGGCTTGATTGAAGAATGTTCCTCCTCTAACTTGCTTGATCTCAAAGCCAAGAAATACTTTCAACTCCCCCATCAAAGACATCCGGAACCTACTAGTCATAAGCTTTGAGAATTCATCATTAAAAGGTTTGTTAGATGAGCCAAAGATAATATCATCAACATATATTTGGCATACAAAAAGCTCCCCATTGACCCTCTTAGTAAAAAGAGTGGGATCGATTTTCCCAACCTCAAAGCCACGGTCAAACAATAACTCTCTAAGGTGCTCATACCACGTGCGTGGGGCTTGATTGAGCCCATAGAGAGCCTTATCAAGTTTGTAGACATGGTTTGGGAAGTTGGGGTCCTCAAATCCTGGGGGTTGCTTAACATATACCAATTCATTTAAAGGACCATAAAGGAATGCACTTTCTACATCCATTTGTTGCAACTTAAAGTTATGATGTGCCGCATAAGCAAGAAGGATACAGATGGACTCAAGGTGAGCCATGGTGCATAAGTCTCTCCATAATCAATGCCTTCAATTTGAGAATACCCTTGTGCAACCAATCTAGCCTTGTTCCTTACAATAATTCCATGCTCATCTTGCTTTTTCTTGAATATCCACTTTGTTCCAATAACATTGCGGCAATCTTTTGGCTTCTCAACTAACTTCCACACTTTGTTTCTCTCAAAGTTGTTGAGCTCTTTGTGCATAGCTTCTAACCAATCCGAATCTTCAAGAGCTTCCCACACTTTCTTTGGTTCAATCATGGAGATGTGTGCTTGATGTTCACTGAACCTCTTCAATTGTGCTCTTGTGGAAATTCCTTTCCTTAGATCTCCAACAACATTTTGGAGGGTGTGGTCTCTTATTTCCAACATTCTTTCCTTTCTAGCTTCGCGACAAGCGTGGATCTCCTCATTGTTTCTTGGAGGACCCTCTTCATCATTTTGATCCTCGTCTTGACCATCAACTTGACCTTGATCATCATTGGAGTCATCCTCTACATTGGGAGGCAAGGATTGACCTTGGTCTTGATCAAGTGCTCTTCTAGCATCAATTTGAGCTTGTCTCAAAACAGTTTGGATGGATCTTCCTTGACAAATTGACTTGGCACCACTTAACAACCCATCGAATGGACCGAGCTCCCTTTGATTAGAGTTCACACATTGATCACTATGTTGAGGGTCCACATCTTGTCTTTGGCTTGAGTCAATGTCCTCTTCGGTAGATGGAGCATGTTGAGGTTGTGAAGATGAGGGCTCCACTCGAGTGGAGCATAGTTCTTCTCGATCCGCCATAAGGGGTTCCTCAACGGGGCGGATATAACCCACACCCATTCTTCCTATGGCATCCTGAGGCATTTCATCATCTGCATCACATGCATCAACACGCCCCCCTTGGGGACCATCATATTCTTCGAAGGTCACACTACAAGATTCTATGATGGCTCCGGAGAGCTTGTCATAGATTCTATAAGTGTGAGATTCAAGACCATAGCCAACAAAAATACCCTCTAATGCTTTAGACTCGAATTTAGACAAACGAACACCTTTGATGAGATATAAACACTTACAACCGAACACCGGGAAATAAGATATGTTGGGCTTGTTACCAGTAAGTATCTCATATGGAGTCTTGTTGATTTTCTTGCGGAGGTAGAGTCGGTTTGAAGCATGGCAAGCGGTGGAGACGGCTTCGGCCCAGAAGTTGTATGGAGATTTAAACTCCACCAACATGGTCCTAGCCATCTCAATAAGATTCCGGTTCTTCCTTTCGGCCACACCATTTTGTTGAGGGGTGTATGCAGCGGAATATTGATGTTTAATCCCCTCATCACTAAGGAAATCATTCAAGGTGTAGTTCTTGAACTCGGTGCCGTTGTCACTTCTTATAATCAACACGGGAACATTGTGTTGCCGTTGAACCAAGTTGATGAAGTCGATAAAAGTCCTTTGAGTTTCACTCTTCAACTTGAAGAAATAAACCCAAGAGTATCTTGAAAAGTCGTCAACAATCACCAAACAATATTTATTCCCTCCAAGACTTGCATGAGATGGAGGACCAAATAGGTCCACATGGAGGAGTTCCAAGATCTTGTTAGACTTGATTTGGTTCGTGGGCTTGTGAGGAGCGTCATGCATCTTCCCTAGAACACATGCCCTGCAAACACGATCTTTGGCAAAGGAAACATTTTCTTTTAGTCCAACAATATGGCCCTCTTTATGGAGACTTTGCAAAGTTCTCATATTGACATGGGCTAGTCGGCGGTGCCATAGCCAACCCACATCGGCCTTTCCGTATAAGCACATCGGGCCTGCAGTGGCTTGCCTCGAAAAGTCCACCACATACAAGTCATTTTCGACGTACCCAACGAAAGCAACCTTGAGAGACTTGCTCCACATGAGGACCACAATATCATCATCAATAAAGACGGCAAAGCCCATGTTTCCAAGAGCACGGACTGAAATTAAATTGTATCCAAGGGTTTCAACAAGCATGACGTTCACGAGTGTAATGTCGTAAGCCACCACTACCTTGCCGAAACCCATTACCTTAGACTTTGACTTGTCGGCATATGTGACGGTGATTTGATCTTCATTTGGCACCAAGTCCTTGACAATAGACGAGCTTCTGGCCATATGACTTGTGCAACCACTATTGGTCACCCATTTTGACCCTCCGGAAGCATAAGTCTACAAAAGATCAAACTAGTTTTTAGGTACCCATTTTTCAATGGGTCCTATTTTGTTAGCAACAAGGGTCTTGGGAACCCAAATAGACCAAGCAATATAACCATCATAAGGTCCAACATATTGTGCATACACATCACCATAATAATCACGCATTAGAACATAGTGAGGGTTAGCACTTCCCGCAAAATCATCATGAGACATAGTTTTACCATTTGTGGTCTTACTCTCCACAATGGTCTTGTTGGTCTCTTGTGCGGGCTTTTCCTTCTTCTTCTTATTGTTCTTCTTCTTTGTTTTGGAGACAAAACCAATGCCCCCTTTATCACCACTATGCCTTTTCTTGCTCAAAAGATCATCAATAGACTTGTTGCCTTGTGGAAATGTGGCCTTAGCAAGCTCCCCCTTCAACCTAGCATTCTCTTCAAGAATAGTTGTGCTACTAGATGGAATGAAGTTACTAGGTAAAGGAATATTGGCCAATTGAGTTTGAAGCGTTTCATGGGACTTTGTGAGTGACAAGATTTCACTCTCCAAGGCCTTGTGGGCCTTGTTAAGCAAGCTAAAGTCCTCGGCAAGTTTTTCATGAACCACACCAAACTCAATCTTGTCCTTTTTAGCTCTTTTATATTTAGCAATAGCATGATCACGCTCTTTGATGAGTTTGTTAACAATAATGTCATTGGCCTCATCAAGCCCTTCAAGTTTTAATTCAAGTGACAACCTAGTTTCTTGTTCTTCTTCTAGAGCATTGTTTAGGGCCTCTAGCTCAATCATATGTTCATGCCCAAGTTTACATCTTACATCTAGAAGCTCTTGAGTATGTGATAGTTGATCTAAGATGTTTCCAAAATGTAGCTTAGCATCACCTTCTAGGTTAGTCATAAACTCATCAAAGGCAATTAATTCCTTTTTAACATCAAGAGACATCTCATCATAAATTTCATCATTATCTAAGTGAGTAGAGCGGGATGATGAAGATACCTCCATTCCTCTTGCCATAAGGAAAGTGGCATTCTTGGTGGAAGAGTTCTCATTTGGAGAATCGAAGAGAGAGAATGTCGGAGTAGAGATGGTGGCAAGAGCAGCCACACCATGAGAAGTTTCCTCTTCGTCATCTTCATCATCTTCATTGTCGGAGGAGTACTCTTCATGAGTGATCAAGACAATTTCTCCCGGCTTCTTGTTGATGGGATTCGTTTTGATGAAAGGTTTCTTGTATGGTCCCTTGAGAGTCTTCTTCAACACAAGCTTACCACCATGATCTTCTCTCTTCTCATAGGGGCAACTAGCCACAAAGTGGTAGCGGTCACCACAATTGAAGCAAGTTCTCAACCTTGTGGTATTCTCTCTTTTCCCATTTGGATTGCTTCTCCGTTCCATTTCCATCTTGGCTTTGGCGGGGTTCTTCCAAAAGTTCTTTGCATAGAAAGCCATATATTGACCATGATCAATCTTGACTTCATCGGGATGGTCCATGGAAAGCCCTTCATCACTATCATCTTCATCCCCATGGTCCACCACTTTGGCCTTCAAAGCAACATTGACAACATTGCTCATACCAAGGGCACGAGCACGGACATCTTTGGCATTCTTGGCGGCAACCTTGAAAGCAGTCATTTCTTGCATAACTTCATTTGAGGTCATGAGATGGTAGTTGTGTCTTCCTTGTAGGCTCTTCAAGTCGGTGGGCTCAAAAGGCATGAGTGCACTCACATATTTCCTTTTTATCCATGCATCATCCACATGTGAGGCACCCACATTCCTAAAAGCAGTGGCGGTGGTCTTGAGCCTTCGGTACATGTCTTCGTGATCTTCACCTTCTTTCATGTAGAATCCTTCGGCTTCATTGCTTAGAGCATCATATCGGTTCCTCCTCATACTCTCATTTCCAATAAACAACATAGTGAGAGCATCCCAAGCTTCCTTGGCAATGCTAAAGTGCTCAATGTGTGGATAATCCTTTGTCCCCAAACCTTGTTGAATCATATGCAGAGCAGTGGCATTGATTTGACTATTAACAATCTCTCTTCTTGTCAAGTTGTTTGGATACCCAATAAAGAGTCCATGCTCGATGATGTTCCATAGTCAATGCAAGAGCTGCGCATATGAGTTCTCAATAGTGATTGCCATTGAGCAAAAGTAGCAGATTCTTCAAGATTAGGTGGGTCACCTCTATTGTATACATGAGGGTGAGGGATTGGAGGGTCGGGAGAGTACCATGAGTCACGGTGCTCACCCTTCCCACCATTATTGTGTGTGGAGGAATTAGCGTTGTCTGGTTTACCCCCTACCATTGCACCCTCGGGGGATACTGACGTATTCCCCTTAGGTAAAATGGACGGTTGATCCTCTTGAGGAGATGGGGGTGATGAGCCTTCTTTGTCTTTAAGAAGTTTCTCAAGCATCTTCTTGACTTCGTTGACCAAGGAAGAGCTCAATCTTGTTTCCAAGTTTTTGAGATCTTCCATGGTCACCGTGGTCGGCTCACCATCACCATCCCCTTCGCGGATACCCATATTCTCTTAGGAGGTAAAGCCCAAATAAAGAGCCGAGGCTCTGATACCAATTGAAAGGATCGTATGGGCACCTAGAGGGGGGGTGAATAGGTGCTACTTCAAATTTTCTTCTTTTTCAAATTAAGGTTTGACAATAAGGTAAATTCTCTAGATAATGCAACTATGGTGAATTTACCTATATGACAATTATGCAAGGGCTACCACAACACAAAGTAGTAACAAGTAAGTAAGGTGCAGTAAATGATAGAAGTAACCGAAAAGTGGACGCGGAGACACAAGGATTTGTTTCCTGTAGTTCCTTCCTTTTAAGGGGAAGTACGTCTATGTTTGGAGAGGGGGTGGTTTAAAACCACCAACGCCACGAGAGGCCTCCCTTGTTCTCCGATGAATCTCACCCCAACGGGATCGATTCACCTTCCACTATATCGGCAACCTTCAAGGTGGAAGCCGGCACCGTTACAAGTTTGGGGCACACATCCACAACTTAATCGGAGGCTCCCAAATACAAGCAAGCTATCAAAGCAATCAAAGACAAGCTTGTAAGAACCAAAACAAGAACTAGGGTTTCCAAGAAAACACTAGAGCAAAGGGGCCCTCAATGAAATGAGGGGGAAATGAAGATCTCTTTTGGTGAAGTAGTAGATCGGGGCCTCCTCCTTCGATTCCCCAAAGATCAAGGACTTTGGGTGGTGGGATGAGGAGATCTTGAAGATTTGAGTGGCTCCAATGGACTCCAATGGTGGTCTTTGACTTTAATGAGCTGAGCAATTTGTCCCAAGGTAGGTGGAGGGGTATTTATACCCCTCCACGAAATATGTCCGTTGGAGCATTTAATGTACCGGTAGTACCGGTACTCAAGCGGTAGTACCGCTTGCAAGCGGTACTACCGGTCAAGTACCGGACCAGGTACCGAAGGTGCTTCAGTTCTTCAGCATTCTTCAGTTTTGGGAGGTATCACCCCTACGGTACTACCACCAAGCGGTAGTACCGGTCGTAGGACGCGGTACTACCGGTTGGGGCGGTAGTACCGGTCCCAAGTACCGCTTGGTACTGACAAAAACGGAGAGGGGTGAGTGCTAGTCAGTATGCCCCGGTACTGCCGAGAGGTACGATCGTGTCAAGCGGTAGTACCGCTTGTATCAAGCGGTACTACCGGTTGGACCGATAGTGCCGCTCCGTGGTACCGGGTGGTACTGACTAGCACACACCTTTATCAGCTTTGGACAGTGCCAACCGGTACTGGAACTGGTAGTACCGGTGTCAAGCGGTAGTACCGGTCGTAGTTCCGGTACTACCGGTTGGCACAGAGGTTTTTTGCAAGGGGAATTGATATGCCAATATTTGTGCCACCTCTTATCAAGCCTGTGATGAACTTAGCACACAGTTAAACCAATAAGTGTGTTGTTATCAAACATCAAAATCAGAGGGATAGAAAAATGCTCTTTCAGCTTAACTATAGGAGTATGTCCATCACATCATTCTCCTAATGATGTGACCCTATTGTTAATAACATCTCTATGTTCATGATCAGGAAACCATGATCATATATTAACCAACAAGCTAGTTTAACAAGAGGCTTTACTAGGGACTCTTTTATGTTTACAAATCACACAAGTATTAATGTTTCCGGTTAATACAATTATAGCATGATATGTAAACATTTATCATAAGTATGAAGATATGATAATAACCACTTTATTATTGCCTCTTGGGCATATCTCCAACAGTTACGCAGTTGTGGAATCCACCAGCAGCGACCATATTCCAACGACACTCGTGCTGCTAGAAGAGGAGGCTGACTCTCACAAATTGCACATCCGGGTAGCTTATTCTCGTCCACAATTCTATGATGTGGGGCCTAGTAGATGATCCAAGCCAATCGCTTCCCTTCTCCGCGACCCATATGTCTGCATGATCCTTCAGGCCAGACTACATGTCCGTTAAGCCCCCTTCCGGGCAAGCTATAACCCTGATGAGTTCTCGAAGACTCTATGAGCCGGTAATGCCCCTTGGCAAGCTCCATATAGGTCCGACTATGCCTCCGGTAGCCGCTCATAGATAATCTAGACACCAAAATTGTGGGGCCTAAGGGTTCCCACCCATATGCTGGATCCACACAAGTAATCACAATGTCACATTAAGGTCGTCTTGCCTACATATGAAAGGAATAAGATCTAGTTGACTTCTCCATCCCATTCCAAATTGCATGGTTAACGTGTATTATATGGCGCAAGAATCACTAGCGACATTGCTTCTTAAGTCCTAGATGATATATTCTCGAGAAATGTGGTTTCCATTGCCGCTCTTAATAGATTAACTGATCACCCTGTATCAGTAACCAATAGTTCATATTAATTATGAAAATAGTGTTTTCTGACCTTTTTGAAATGCAGGTGATGACAACACTGGATTTGCAAATACTTGGTAAAAAATAATCAAAGGACATGAGCAAGTGTGAACTTGCCTTTTGTGATTGCAAGATTGTGCACTCACGGTCTTCAAGACAATAAAAGATCCAATATCTAAAATCAGCATCAAATGTCCAGTAAGGACTAATGTTTAAAAAAACAATATGCTATTATGCATAAGTAATGATAAGCAGTTTTATAAAATTCCCAAAATGGATTCCCAATAGTATAGGTGAGTTGAACTTAGGTGATTTCTTTAAAGCTTGACTTATATTCAGTTTTATCTTATAAGTAAATAAACTTATAAAGAATTTAAGTTCTCACATACAAGATATAAAAGTAGATTACACATCATTTTAAGATTAGAATTAATTATTACTTGGTAATTAAGATGAAAATCTAAGTGTTGGTTGTCATGAGTTGATGGATCTATTATGTAGTTGTTGTCTAAAGTGGCAAAAAAAATAACATTTGAAGAAACTAGTGTTTAGGTTAGGTTAATCAATCTTGAAGTTTACTAAGGTTTACATTAGGTTTTTTGATGGTTATAAATGATGTTGAGTTATTATACTTTAATTGGGTGTATAAGTGACCAAAGTTAACTATAAAAACATGAATAAACTTCAAATAAGATGTTTATGATTGTTTAGACCAAAGTTAACTATAAAATTAGAAGTGAATCTTAAGGTGTAATGTTTTTGGAACATTATCATGTTTTAGGGTTTTGAATGTATAGTTGTTAATATAGACTCATTCACTTTTAGTTTAAATGAATGATGAGTTTGAGATTGGATGTGTTATTAGGAAAATAATATGTAAATTATTAATGAAAGTATAATTATATGATCTTGGTATTTTGTTAGGATTTGAGGTCATGTTAATAATGATTAAGAGATAAAGATCATTCACCCATAATATAGATAAATGATGTATAATGTTATTTTAAAGGTTGTTGTGTTTAAATGGAAGTTAAAGTTCAAAAGAATTATTATGAACTTAATGGTTTACACTTAAGTTTTAGTATAGATTTAAGTTATGGTTTTGGAATTAGTATTTAGATGTAGTATATTTAAGGTTTTGTATAAAATTATGATTATTTCTTATTTAAGAAATGTTTTTAAAGAATTAACAAAATTAGGTATTTTATAAAATAGATAAGGTTTATTACTTTAAAATCTTTAAAAACCTTTGTAATAATATATTTAATATTTTTCTAGTAAAATATATTTATTTAAGATCTTAAAAATGTTTTTTTATTTTTAAGTATTATTTTCATTTTTATAAAATCCCAAAAAGTATTAAATGTCTTTGAATATTTGTTTCATGTTTTATTTGTAAGAAATTAAGTTAGTATTTTTATAAAATGGTACTTTTATTTTTATATACAAGAATGATTTTTATTTATTTTTAGGACTTCTCCTTATTTTATTTTATTTTATTGAGGATTTAATGGTGTTAATACTTATTCGCATTTTATTAACTTAAACAAGTAATGTTATATTTTTCCTAGGTATATAATATTTTTGTGATCATTATGATATATTGTATATATTTTTAGGAATTTTTGTATTTTTCTAGAGTTTAAAACATCTATAGGGTCATTTTGGTAATTTTACCTTTTTCTTTACTATTTAGTTAGATCTTGAGCCTGGCCTTTTAGGCTGGCCTGACCCAACCCCGTGGGTTTGGGTCAAACCCACCCAGTCACCACTAGACCGACCCATCGGCCCAGTGCGCTCTCTCTCTCTCTCTCTCTCTCGAGCTTGCTCACCCGCTCGTTCGTCTCTCTCTGGCGACCGAGAGCTGCTTTGCCACCTCTGTTCGATTCTGGCCACCTCTGGTTTCCCCGACCGCTACTGTGGTGCTGAACGGTGTGGATGGCGACGCCGCATCTTCCTGTCTAGTTCGATTTGTCGCTGGCGCCTCCTATTGGCCGTTCCGTCACCTCCTTCTGCGTCTAGGGTTTCGCCCTTACCGGAGACGTGATGCACTGACGCCCTGTTGGCGTCGCCCCGGTGCCTTGGTGATGAGATGGTGCCGTCTTTGTCGCTGTAGCCGCCATGAACGCGGCTTGGCGCAGGTTGCAGCGCCCTCTGGGTGCTCCTAGTGCCGTCGTGTTCTTCCTCGATGTCGGCCACTACTTCTTCTTCACACCATAGCGAGGACCTTGGGTAAGTGGTCGCCTTTCTCTTCCTCTCTTTATTACTCCTCGAGTTCATCTCTGTGGACATGGATTTCTTCCAGAGAGTACTAAGTCTTGTTCTAGGGTTTCCTTACTGCTGAAATTATCTATGGCTAGTGGTTAAATCGAATTGGGCTAAATAATTTCCTGGTTGGCCATTTATGTATTGGCCTCTGGCTTGCTCAGTAGTATTACTAGCTATGTGTAGTTGGTTAACTTGTTGTGGTTGATCTGGTGGCTCACATATTGTATTTAATCTTGTGACTTCTGTGATGTTGGTGGTAATTTACTTCCTAGAGTTATGCTTAAAATATGTGATTTAGTTCCTAAGGACTTAATATCCTTCCTAGTAGTGGTGAAAAGGTGGTGTGGTTATTAGGAGTGATGCCAAATATACATGGCGGCTTTATGGTTTTATATATTGTTTAAATACTAATGAATCTCATATATGATTTCTAGTCTTGGGACTAGATATATAATATGGTCCCGATACTTGTGAACCAGAGCTTAAGACAGAGATTCATTCTTTATGGTTAGCTATTTTGCTGTAGCTAACCTGTGATAAACAACTTGTATAAAGGATTCCTAAGATGGTTAGAGAGATAGTTTAATTGTTTTTTTAGAAGATATTCATGTTGGTTAAAGTTTATCTGGTGATATAGAAAGATTTAATTGCTATAGAGGTGCTACTATTTATTGGAATGTGACCTATAGCAATTCATGGCTTGATATGATGCTATCTAGTTTAGACTAGAAAGTACCAACTTGATCAGTGATGCCATGGTTATTGCCTTGGATGGACATATGTATGCAATCTGCTCTGATGGTTTGGTTATGAGGAATCCTTGTGTCTTTGTTTTATTCAGGATTTTATCCTAATGATGCACATGAAACTGGAATTATGAGTATATAAACCATACTCTGTGATTATTTGCTGTAATGATCTTATAGAGAAAGAATGATTCCTAAATGTTTTTTAGGAAAATGATTTATTTATTTGGTTTATGAAAGCTTGCATAGATGACTTAATGATAGACAGATGACTGTTATCTTGGTTTCTGTTGAGGTGCTACCCCAAAATTGGAATGTGCCCAATAGAAGACCATATCTATGGTGGTTTGCATCTACTTTAAAAACTAGAAAGTATCAGCTTAAGTCAGTGATGCACAGTCTGAGACCTAGGCTGTAATTTGAACATGTGATACTTTACTGCCTGTTTTCCTAAGTATCTTATGATGTGCAAATCACATCTCTTGCATGAATACTGATGATATTTCCCAACATTTATCTCATATTAATTGGCTTATGTTAGTCACGTTCGGCGTTCTGGCAGCATGGTTGCTCATTATTTCGCTAAGGAGGGCTGTAATAATAAAGTAGTGAAAACTTCATTGGGTTATCCACCAGACTTTGTATCGTACTGGATTTCTGTTGATGTAGAATGTTGAATAAATGCAGCCTTAATCTTAAAAAAAAATATAATGAGAAGAGTCCAGCCAGGTGGATTACCCACGACAAACCAATCTCACGTAATCTGACTGTAATATGAGACCGAGGGACTATATAGATATCCACTATAGGTATACACGAATTGAAATACTTTTGTTTTTATATAGGATCCACATATATGGAATCTGCTACCCTTTTGAGTGCTTGTGGGATAGTGTATGCGTCCTGATCCTTGTACAAGAAGTCCAGCATCCGAGTCGCATCCACCACCACTTCCAGGAGCTGCGCCGGCGGTTGGGCACCGGCCGGCCTGAAGTGCTCTTCGCTGATGTCCATCCACGACTCCTCGATGAGCTCCCTGAGTTTGCTGTACGCGTCTTCCTTGGCGGTGTAGTTGTTCTCCTCCATGCATGCTTCCACCGTCGACATCCCCTGCTGCTGCCCCGAGTACTGATCTCGTTCTCGCTGAAACATTTGAGAGGGAAAAAACGCAATTAACAAACAATCATGTCAGTGCATGATCTACTAATGTTCAGCTGCAAATTAGGGGAAAAGACATGACATATGTGTTTAGCTGCAAATTAGGGGAAAAGACATGACATATGTATATATGCAACCTCATGTGAAGCTACATCATTGATGACGCGGCCGACGATGCAGGAAGCTCGAATGATTTTGGGATAGGTCATGGCCCAGTCGATGGCGTCGCTGGTGGCGCCTATGGCGATGAAGGCGTGGGCCGGTACGTGCATGCAGCAGCTGCTAGGCATTGAGAATAGTAGATGCTCCTCGACGGTAGCCGGCGCGTCGCCTTCCTCGCGCCATTTTGCCTCGTTGTAGTAGCATTTCGTTGCATCGATTAGCTGCACAACGACAGTGATATTAGCTGGATCTGTTCCAAATTAGATGCCGCATTTGTCTAGATTCACATATCTATTTGTAAATCTAGACAAATGCGACATATAATTCGGGACGGAGGAGTATATATTTTGTGATCATAAGAGAGTAAAGCATGTATTTTTTTTCTTTTCTTATCTCCTGTTAAACATGTTTAGGAGACACCAACTTACTAGCTTTTTTACATAGTCAGCATTCTTATTTCCTTGACGTTTCAGGTCTTCTTCAATGGCCTTTACAGTGGCGAGTACTTTGTTGTAAAAGAACTTCATGTACCCAGGGAGTTGTTCAGCAGCTTGCTCATCCCACCTAGTGTTTCATTAAGAAAAACAAAGTTTTTTTTTTCAAGAATTAGTATATCTAGCAACACATTGGTTATTGAAACTACCGTAGCCCACATATAGATATATAGAGACCTTTCCATTGCTATGGTGAGGAGCTTGCTTTCTTCTAAGGTGCTGTAGCTGTCGTAGATGTCATCAAATATCGATACAAATGTAAAGAGCTTTGTGAGCATGATTCGTCCGTATGAATGTTGTGGCTCAAATAAAACACCTAGCATCCAAAAGTGCATCTCCACCATCCTGTCTCGTGCGAAGCTCAAATGATCTTGGAGTTGGAGTTCTGTCCACCATCTGCAAACACACCCAAATATTATTAGCACTTACGGCGCCCATCCATCATACCATATTGCAATTGTTATATTAAGGGTTATGAAATTGTTGTCTGCTATTAAAAGGGTAGTAACAAATCTGAAAATTCTGCCGATAGTTCAAGGGTTGGAACTACGAAATATGGAATTATACCGATATAGTAATCTCCTTTAAAGAAAGTCCCTTACAGCGTAAGATCCCTTAGCTCCTCGCAGTACAGACTTTGCAGAATACTGAAATCCAGCTTCGCTAGCTCCAAGATGGCCTCATTCCTTGTACTCATTCTCTCGTAAACCGAGATGTAGTGCCTCGCTTCAACTCTTCGAGGCCTCCTGAAAAGAGGCGTTTCTAGGGCGTGGCGCACCCCATCGAGCGACACTGATGGTGATAACGATTGCTCCAGGACGAGCCGCAGACGGTCTTTGGTGTAAACGATGTCGTGGCCGAGCATTTCTTCTCCATGGGTTCGAACATGGGCAGCGTTGTACATGTCCAATAGGGTTCTTGTGTCATTGCAAGTAATGTTTCCTCCGGCATCTCTGAACTTCAGGAATACATCTGAAACGGCGGGGTAACATTATAGTACATACCTGTTGGTTTCATACATACGATTTCGAATTGTAACCAAGTTTGTTACCTGGTGAAACAGTATATCCCTGCTTCCTGAGCAAATAAAACCGAAGAGCCGTTGTGTGAAGATCATAGGGTTCATCACCGTCGTCTTTGATCCCACAAAGCAAATCATCAATCTCCTTCTTGTAGTGATAGTCCAGACCGAGCCGCTGTAGTGCATCCACAAGCTCGAGCTTTAGAGACAGATAGGCGGAACCTGAATCGGCTATCCTCGTCCTCAGCTCTTCTTTCATGACTTGAGCCTTGTTCTTCATGGATTGGCACTGCGAGAGCATGTAGTGATTAGTACTACAACTCACTCGTTGTCGCAGAATTGCAATACATGTTGGTACAGATACATATACTTCCCCCGTTCTAAATTATAAAATGTTTTAGCTTTTTTGAAGCGCATGTTAGACGTCTTTTACTGTGTAGGCTCGAAACAAAATGAGTGAGCCTACACACTAAAAGATGTATAGATACCTGTGCTTTGGAAAGGCGCTAAAACATTTTTATATTTTAGAAGGTAGGGAGTATATATTAAAAGGCAACCCAATAAAGCCTCCTCCGTGCCACAACCTCATTGTCGGGGATGGGATGGTAGCGTCAGACAAAGTTTGGAACCTCATATGCTGCTGGAAGACTTTGGGAGGTCCCGATGTGGGGATTTTTCTTGCTGGCTGGCAGCTTTGGACACAAAAGATCCTTTTTGGCTCTCTCTTTAGCCCTATGTCTCTTATCCCTAGGAGGCCTTTCTCCACTAGCATTTTCTTCGGAAAACTCTATCTATTCTGGTGTGGATGGCAAGCATACCTATATTTCTTGGTTTCAATAGTCAAAAACAACAAAAACTAGCACAAACATGTAATAGCGTATTCAAAATTGTAGCCAACCGCCCATGGTTCTATACCCTATTCATAACTAGAGCGCTTCTCTGATCCTTCACTAACTGGGGCTAAAAGACCTAAAATCCAAAATGCCAAAATAGGAATAAGGCTTGCTATTATTACAAATGTCCAAAGAATATCATATTCGTGAAGGAGTAACATAATGTACTCCCATTATTGTGCAAATATGCGGAACTTAAACCAGTTAATTCAATTTAGCATTGTCAACTTATCTAGAACGTCTCTTTTTTTACTCGGTGAAATAGTAGTCCATTTTGTTCAAACAAAAGCGCTTTGTTTAACCTTTGTTTCCTCTATGTTGCATCTTATCCCTACATACATTTATTTCTTCTATTTTGTTTGTGTATTTTCTCATTTTCTATTGAATCGGATTCTACATTCATTGCTTAACCCGGAAAACCACATAAAAGATGACTCCACTTCTAGACATTCGTAAATAACCAATTTTCATATAGAAAGACATATCATAGAAAAATGAAATAAAAAGTATTCAGAGATGACTATGAAAACACCTTTCTGGATCCTCGAATTGAAAGAGAGATTGAGAGGGATCAAGAGTCCTAATTCTCGCTATTTGGAATGGATCCAATTCGATTGAGTCCGGCTCATATCAAAGAATGACCTTGGTTATCAAAGGATTAAATAACCGGGCACCGAGATATGTTGAAAAGGGACTTGCATCCGAGATCTTTCTAGAGGTTATTAGATCTTTTTATATGGCTATGTTCTATTTGCAGGAGTAAAACAGGGATTAGGTTGTGGAGAGATGGCTGAGTGGTTGATAGCTCCAGTCTAGAAAACTGGCATAGTTCTAGGAACTATCAAGGTTTCAATTCCCTCTCTCTCTCTCCTTTTACGCGGACATGAATAAAAAAAGGAATAGTTCAAGTAATATCTACAAATATTACCGAAAACATTGTTAAAATATTTCTACAAGTGGGTTTTATTGGAAGTGTTGGAAACATCGGGAGCATAGCCGATATTTCTTGGTTTCAACTTTGCGACATCAAAAGAGAAATACTTCTGAAGGCAAGGGAAAGATCGTTTCTACTGATAATCAAAAGATCCTTTTATCAAGTAGTGGGAAGAATATAAGTATTACTTTAGTTAACCACCATCGCTCGAATAAAAATACTTGTATGCACCAAAGACCCCGGGTTCTGCAGGGTAAATCCATTAAAAAGAACAAATTTTAGCAGAGAGAGCTGCTACAGTTTGGGGGGGAGGGGACGGGACTTGCTTTAGGAAAACGTATTAGTAGTAACTTATGCCTATGCGCTGGTAGAGATGCTCTTAGACCCAGACTTTGAAGGAGTCAGATTCTGAACTCTTTCCATGTTAAGAGCTTAATGAGTTCGAGCTGGCTCATATCTAGCCCCTTAGATGTATGGAAGTAAACCTCAAGTATGTTTCAGTAAAAAAGTAAGTAAAGTTATAAATCATGCTTCATGATGTACTATTTGTTTTGTTAGAAATCGTGCTTGTTTTGTGAAAAGTTGATTAAATCTCATGTTGATATTGTGTGCTATGCATGTTGATTGTTCAATTATTGGTAGCGTAACAAAAGGACATATATATCCTGTGAAATAGTGGAACCCGGAGAAGAGGCTTCAAAAGAAAAATACATTTCATGATGTGCCTATAGTTATACTAATACATATCCTACTGTGACAATAGAATGTATACTCCCTCCATCCTAGAAAGGGTCTCGCAAATTTGTCCAGATATACGTGTATCTATACATTAAAAGTTGTCTAGATAATGCGAATCTAGATAAATAGTGTGATTGTAAGTTGTGGCGCGATGGTAATAATACTACCACGTTAATTTGATGACAAACAGGTCGCCACAAAGAAAGTTGAACTTGTGTACTGTGTGCTAAAGTTAGTTCACCTGTGCCGGAGTGCATGGCCTGAAACCAAGAAAGAAGTCTCCCCAGACAGTTGGGTGGTGAAGCCGGTGGTGACGCTGGTTGTCGTCCATCACAGGTAGATGTAGGCTGTGGCAGGTCACCACGGAGGCTGCCATTGCTGGAGAAGCTTCGAGAGGTCGGCCGCCCACTTCTCTTTTTGAGAAAACTACGGTTGCAAGTGATGGCCTATAGGGGAGACGGTCCTGGTGAACCGCTTGGCTTCATATAAGAAGGTGAGAGGACAGTGTTCAGACTTTTCTAGCCTATATATATGCCTAATTAAAGAGATATTGTTACTGTCACGTGCAGTATCTTGATGTCTGGTTCAACAATGTCTCACGTCTCTTGTCCTTCGGCGAGCATCACACATGTTGTGGCAAAGCATCTATCACTTTCATGACCGGTGTGCTTGACAGTGAACTGCAGGAGCTCAGTTTTTCATTAAAAACGGGAAAAACATGTACTCCACAACACACTAGCATAGTTTACAGAGAAAACAGAAAAAAAACGGCTGAGGAAAAGAAACTCAGATAAAGAAAGCGATCCGTGCTTGTAATCTTTGCTAATGCACGCTGTAGTATATTGATATCCATCACATTTGTAATCCTGCATTTGCCACGTGTGTTACTGTGGTTGCTTCAAATACTTGATACTAAGGTTACTTGCAACCTCTTGTCATGCTTCAACTAGTCATTACGACTTCTTATATTTAGAAATGGAAGTATTATGTCCCATCTCTAGAATCGATAAGGGCATATATAATGGTCTTATCACTTATCTTAACAATACCGGATCATTTCTAAGGTGGAGGAGAGGGGGAATTTTTTTTTGTCTTCTCTTATCTAAGAGATGGTCTCTTAGCAAACAATATGTCTCACCAAATATTTAGGGATATCTATCGCTAGAGATAAGACTATAAATAACCCATTGTATATCATGTTTTGTTATCGTATCAAAATTATGTGGCGTGTATAAAATAAGATTGTCTTATCAACCATTGTACTTGTACATACCCTAAGCAATATATATTTTTTTATTGGATTAATTGGTCATGGAATTGAGTAAATATCTTCTAGTCATTACCTGGAATTCTTTTATGTAGTACATCTCTTAAGATATGGTTGTCACAGTTTATATGTATGAAGAGTTAATGTACTCTCTTCGTTGTGGAATTGTTCTCATGTGAAAATACGATAAACGCTGTCACCAATAATTAATTTCCTTAATGTTGGAGATACAGTACCTTTATTCTGTTTTTATGCCTGATCAATGTGCAGATCTCGCGAGACAAGCACTACTGTCTTGCTACTGTGTCATGCTGATTGCAGCAGCTGCATGCATATGCTTTGCATGATATTGGTGTTAAACATATAGTTGATGTGTGGGGGCAAAGATAGAGACATGATAACCTACAAGAACCATCCAATCAGTCATGAGGCTATTAGTTTAAGATGCCTCTAGAATATCATGTATGCAAATATTACAAGCAATGTTTATGGGAGCACGCAAGAAGAAATTTAGGAAAAACTATTTTTTCTAGTATTACTTGGAAAGTTTGATCAACTCTAATTAGTTAATTACCTAGTGTCGGTGCAATGGGATCGGGGTCCCTCGCATTGCGCCGTAGAGGTGGTCCAGGACCCACCATTCAGCGGCTCAGCGAATGCATGGCCTGGCCGGCAAAGACGTCGCAAGGATACGAGCACCGTGTGCTCCAAGCAGGTATGGACTTGGCATGATGAACCTATGGATACTAAGTGTTAGCTACGATGTAGATACCTATGATTGAGACGAATGATACGAGACGAGCCTCGCTCCGCCAGCCGGGCACGGACAAGGAGGAAAATACAACGACGCACGCAAGGCAATCCGACCCCTCGTTCTTGGGGCTGCCCCGGAAGGAGGGTAAGGGAACGATTGGGGACATCGAAGCCAAGAAGCGGCCTCGACTGAACCCCAGAAGGACCATGGGAACGCTTCTCCTAGGCCAGGCGCGGCCCGGAAACTGGAGTCAACTGAGCCTGACAAGATGTGTCAGGCCCGGCCTTGGGAACAGGCGGCGCGCCAATGCCGCTGGACATCATCATGGCATTGCAGTTCGCTGCAGCATGTCACCGACAGGAGTGACAACTTAGAGCCTGAGCTGTCACTCAGCCATCAAATGCGCATGTGCACGGCCCTGCATTGGCCATATGCACTTCCCACCTGCCTGAAGACCGTGTGGCATACCACGATTGAGCCCGGGAACGCCCTTGGCGGTGCTCCACACTGGCTCTTGTAGTGACCCCTTGGAGTATAAAAGGAGGCAGTTGGCCATAGGAAGAATCAGAGTTTTCGGAGGGATTGGAGTCTTGAGAGATCAGAGAGAGTTCTAAGAGAAGAGCTTCAACTGAGCAGATAGGGAGAGAGAGAGTTGATATCCTCCTCCGCGTCGGAAAGAAGGAAGAGAGAAAAGAAAGAAAGAAAGAGGAAGCCCGGAAGTGTAGAAGCTAGAGAGAAAGCGGCTCCCCGGCACCGTAGAGTTCATCATCTTGTACCTTGATCCATCCCAGATAATCCACCAAAGCAGGACGTAGGGTTGTTAGGTAAAGGGCGGCTCAAATCTGGGTAAAAAATGATTGTGTGTGTGCTCTATGTGTGTGTTGTGTGCTCGTATCAGCAAGTTCCTACGTCGACGTTGAGGCTGGAATGCATTCGTTCCCATTATCGAACAAAAAAGGGGTGCCGAACATCCTCAATGTCAGCGTTGGCGAGACGCGACATCTGGCGCGCCAAGTAGGTGGGCGCTCGCGTTTTCGGCATCGACAATCAGCTTTAGCTTCAACAACTTCGTGAGCTCCGTCATCATCACCAACGTCTATTTTGTCTTTGTGTTCAACATCAACATCAACCACGCCATTGCCAGCCATGGAGCCGAGGAGAGGTACTGGTGCCGGGAGTGGCCCTGCCACGGTAGATCCGCCCGCTACACGGACTCGCTCCCACACACTACTAGGAAATTCAGAATATGATCTAGAAAATGATACCAAATATAACTGTTCATCATAAATACAATGAATATGATCTAGAATTTACATTATATTATAGCGGAAAGCAATTACAAGGTAGATCTCCATCCTTCAAATGTACCACAGGAGAACAATTGTTGAGTGGAGTCTCGCGACCTATGAACGATCACTCAGATACGATATAACCTGCAACATGAAACGTAGCAGCCCCGAAGGGTCAATACATGGAATGTATGGCAAGTAGGCTAAAATGGTTAACAACAGATCTATCAACTACATGCTTATTTGGCTAGGTGGAGCTCAGGCTCATTTGCATAAAGGAATAGTTTTATCCAAATAATTGTATCAAAGTAGTTTTCTAATACGATAAATAGGACACTCTGGTTCACTCCCAGGTGCTCCTACCCAATTATGTTCACCCAACAAGTTTTAAGTAATTGCGAAATTGGGATGAGTGAGAAATACATCATAGCATCAATATCAGGTCTCTCAAATTGTCCATAACTGGGGACACGGCTAAATACTTAGTTTATACACCCTGTAGGGATTTGTACACTTTATCCATGTGACCTGGCCAACCCAGCTCGGACGACCACACTCATATTGTGTGATGATAGGGAGAAGTCCAAGACGAGACAATTCGGGAAGAGCTTTCCAAACCCATTCAAGCACCGCACCAACCTACACTATCTACATCTCTGGCTACGTAGGGTTCAAGTCGCCACAACCTACTAAGTCCAGCCAGCCATCCACTCTTACTGGCACATGGTTGCATACGAAAGCTACCAAACAAAGAAGCCAATCCTTTCTCTATACCCTGGGCGGCATTCCCCACCATAATTCTTCACTCTGTTGACCCAATCAATGCCATTCCGCCTAGGTGGTTCATTAATTTTGGTTTGTCATTTAGCCAAATATAAGCCTTTCAAAACATATAACTTTTCATGGTGTGATTCCCTTCCTCGTCTAAATAGCATAGCTAAGCAATCTACCAATACGATGGCTTGTAAACAAGGAATACTAGGAAATAATATGGGACATAACATAGCATATACACATCAATTCCTACATACGCAATTCTAAGAAAACATCTACAATGGATAGGAAAACAATAGGACATTTATGACCAAGATAGCACCACTTGCCTTTGATGTAGATGTAGTCGACTAGATAGTCCTCACAATCCTCATAGATATAATGGTTGCACTCGTCATAACCACAATACTAGTTAGAAGGGTTTTAAATCATTTAAATTCTTGTTTTAGACAAAAAATATATCTAAGGCCAAATTAGTGTTCTACATGAAACATGGATTCCATAGACATATTATTTGTATTTTTATGATCTATAAATATTTTACTATGATTTAGTTACTCCAAAACATCAATTAATTCATTTAAATTACTATAGTAAATATATACTGTAAAGTCCTATATAATCAACTATTATTATTCTACATACGTTTCTGAATCCAACGATATATTATATGTTTTTCTGATCAATATTCCATTTTATATGAATTTTACAAGCTTATTATAATTTCTGGCTATTTTCTTATTTTCTGGAAAATGAAGGGAATATTCCCTGGCATATTCTACCGACGCGGCTGCTGACTCAGCGCCACGCGGCGATGTACCATTGGACGGTACCGATTCATCTTGGGCTTCTAATCCTGGACGCCGGTTTGGGATCCGACGGATTACATGAGCCGGACGTGGTCTCACCTAGGGATGACATCAGCGACGGCGATGAACGGCGGTGGCGGCTCAAGCTTGGATGACGACGGTGCCTTGGTGGTATCCTAAAGTGTTGAGGACGCCTACTGGGTGCGGCGCGATGAGGGGGAGTCTGTGGTGTTTACGGCGTCTCCGTTTGCTTCCTGGAACGGCGAGGAGGGAAGTCTGGAGGCGGCAGGGAGCTGCGGGGGTCTGGCGATGAATCATGCCCGCGTTAGAGGCTGCAGAGAGGGGGAATGGGTCAGATCTAAGCGGTGTAGCGAGAGGGATATAATAGAGGGGAGGAGAGGGGCACGGGGTGCTAGGAAACTTGGTAAAGAATCGATCTTGAGCTCCTCCGACGTTCGGCGGTGGCGGCTAGATCGGAACCTCTATGTGGCTAGGTTTGGCGAAAAATCGAAAGGATAAAAGGGTGGGGAGTGCGGGGATTAAATAGGTCAGATTTCGTGAGAGGGGAAACAATCGACGCAAAAATCGGGATTTCCCTGTTCGGGATCGAGACAGGTTCGCTCCCATCTGTGGGAGGAAGACGATGGGCGGGGCCCACCTGTCGGAAGAAAAAAACTGAGGAAGGAAGAGAGGGGTCTGCGAGCGGGCTGGGAAGGAATGGGCCGCGGCTGCTGCTGTTGTGTGCTTCCCGGGCGAGCGTTAGTCTAGGTGGGCTGGGCTGATTCGTCCGGGTAGGTAGGCTTAGTTCTTTTCTTTTTCCATTTTCTTATTTCTTTTCTAGTTTGAGTTTTAGGAATCCAAATTGAAACATTTACATTTCTATTTTTTTTTTAAATTCAAAGTAATATTCTAGAGCACTTTGGAACCTATTTTATTCCACTTCCAAATTTCCAACTTACTATCATTTGATTTGGCCCATAGGCATATTATTGCATTTCCTTTATCTTATCTTATTTAAATCACAACTTTTGGATTTGAAGTCCAAACTGACTCAAATAATTTTCTAAGTTTTTATAAAATTGTCCTATATTAAATTATGTCATTTAGGATTTACTCTTGCTCGAAGTTTATAATGTCTACGCACTTCTATTCTTGTAGACAGTTGTTGGGCCTCTAAGTGCAAAGGTTTGTAGAACAGCAGCAAGTTTTCCTTAAGTGGATTATCCAAGGTTTATCGAACTCAGGGTGGAAGTAGTCAAAGGTATTCCCTCTCAAGCAATCCTGCAATCAACATACAAGAAGTCTCTTGTGTACCCAACACACCCAATACACTTGTCAGGTGTATAGGTGCACTAGTTCGGCGAAGAGATAGTGAAATACAAGTGGTAACGGTGCCAGAAAATAGCTTCGGACTTGTTATTGACATGGGGGAACGTGTGCGAGTGCCAAAAAATACTTTGATATAGCTTGACAATAAGGTAAAGACAAAAGCAAGCAAACATGCAACAGATCTAGTAGCAAACGATGTTTCAATGTTTAGAAACAAGGCCTAGGGATCATACTTTCACTAGTGAACACTCTCTCATATAAATATCCTCTTTTCATGATACTACTCTTAACTAATCTCTGGTTGGACACTCTAATCATCGGTAGGGCTATAACAGCACCCCTCAAATTCCGCCTTCCCTAATCTAGATAACCCCACACTTTCACCTTGAGCGCTAGATGGTTCCAACAAACACCACAATTTCATAGAGACATCCAACTCCAAATATAACTCATAACAAATATTCAATCTAGTCAAAATGCCACACATGGTATGCACGCTGTCACTTACACACACATGGGGAAAAGTATAGATCTATTAAGACACAAAGAGTATTTATGTAGACTCAAACCTAAGTGCCACCATGGCATGCACGCTGTCACTTTCACACACATGGGGAGAGCAGAGATCTATTGAAGCACTTGAGTTGCAAGATAGATCTACTTGATTACAAAGCTCATGACCATAATATGACCATGCATAGAGAGAGATGGACACATAGCTACCGGTAGATCCTTTAGCCTCGAGGAAGAACTACTCCCTCCTCATCATGGGAATTAGCAATGGTGATGGAGTTGGCGATGGAGATCGATGGAGATGGCTCCATGGGCACTTCTCTGTCCCGGCAGGGTGCCGAAACAGAGACTTTCTGTCCCCCAAATCTCCCCTTCGGTGGCAGCGGCGCTACGGAGGTTTTCGTGGATTTCTTCTGGATGCCCTAGGGTTTTTGGGTCGGAGGCTTCTTATAGGCGCAGGAATCAAGGTCGGTGGGGGTCCAGGGGGCCACACCCCCTTTAGGCACCTCCAGGACTTGCCCGCGCCTAGGGGGGAGGGGGTGCGCACACCCTGTGCCCCCCTCTGGCTCTGCTTCGTGGTTCCGTGTTTCTCCAGGAAAATAATGACTTTGGCTTTTGTCCTGTCCAATTCCGAGAATATTGATTTTCTTCCTTGCTGGAACAAAAAACAGAAGAAAACATGCAACTGGCACTATGTCAACTTGTTAATAGGTTAGTTCCAGAAAAGATATAAAAACACCTCAGAGTATAGACAAAGCAAAGCAAAGTAGATACAAAACAAGTATGGAGCATCAAAAATTATAGATACGTTTCCGACGTATCAGTTTACTATGGACAAAACCATAGCTCTTAGGTTGCTCTTAGAATTGGGAAAAACCAAATTAAGTTGTGGGTATTCCTTTTGGGACAATAGAATTATTTCCTTGGAGTTTAATGCAATGATGTTCATGCATTCTTCATGATTTTGAATTTTAAAATCTTGTACATCAATTCTACAATCCATAATCAATCCATGCCCTTTTGCCTATATGGCTACTTAGGTCATAAGAAAAGAATATAATGTTTTGAAATCAAGGTTGAGAGGATTTTCAATTTAAAAGTTTCTTTGAGAATTTTCAACAAAGTCAAACAAACAATCAAGCTTATTTTATTTATTTCACATTCTAAAATTAGGACAATTTTGGGATGTGACAAATACATAGTATAAGTTACATTGTTTCGATTAAATTACAAAGTAGCTAGTGACATGAATACATGTGTCTCGACCAAGTTAGAGCTCGAAAGCTCGCCTAGACATCTAAACATGCGGATAGACAACAAAGGGCAACAAGCATCACCGCGATAAAGGTGTAGGTCTTCATTTGGTTCCTCGTCTAACTCCCACTAGATAGTGCGTGTATCTAGCTTCCACCTTCGCCATAGTTTTGTACCCTTTGTAGCTATTGCCGCTGAAATGGTGCACCTGTCTTCGGTAGTCTTTCCAATCATCATAGACTCCGGAAACCCGTCCCTTGTACATGACGTACCACATCATCTAGAAGTTGGCAATAATAATTAACTGGTGGGTGAAAAAACATGTAAAAGTCACATATAAAAGATACACTTATCAAATAGTGCCAACTCAAAAAGAATGCCTCATATATTCCTAGGTTATTGGAAACAAAAATATGCTATGATCGAATTGTATGACCAAGTAGGATGCACAAGACTTGGACTTGTTTAAAGCACAAGGCCGGATAGCCCATCACAACACATTCACATACATAGTGTCCAACAACATTTTAATCATCAACATTCTCAAAAAAGACCAAAGTAACTCGGATTTGTGCCTCATTCTCGAAAAAAGAAAGTAGTCCCAACTCAAAAAGCATGCCTCATATATATAGGTCATTGGACATAGGAATATGCTACGATGGAACAGTGAGCCAATTAGGATACACAATACCTGGACTTGTGCATAACATAAGGCTCACTATACCATCGCAGCACATTCACATATGTAGTGTGCCACAACATTTCAATCATCTTCATTCTCGAAAAATACCAAAGTAAGGAAAAAAAAAGAAGGACCAAAGTAAGCAAAGAAGGACCAAAGAGTAAGCACAAAAACCAAGCATTGATTCATATATAACCCTAATAATAATCAAAAGAAGTAAGCGTTGATTCATAACCCTAATAAGCTAAGTAGTGGCATGTACTTTTTGACACACACAAGTACTTCTCGGGATAAAGTTTACATGGCACAAGCTCATCTATAGTTCAGAACTACAACTAGGCCAACATCAAGAATTCTGGCTAGGCTCAGGGAATGGGAGGACGCCTTGTTTCGTCATGAACGCCCTATAGTCACCCTGCATCTTTAGGCGATCTACTATGTCACGGTTTTTTGGGGGATTGCCTCCGTGGAAGATCCCCCCTGAAGTCATGATATCACGAAAGATGATTGCCCCAAACTGCTGCTGGATGCGATACATCACTTTTATAATATCTGAATCATTTGATCTTGGCCTTGGATTTGGCCCACTATTTGAGATGATCTGGCAACGTAGAATTCTGTTGCTCTAGTAGGAATGCCCTCATGTGATGGAATGTGTAGTAGGCTTCCTTCTGACTATCTTCCGACTGCTTCACGCAGGGGAACTCTATTACGTGGGTGAAGACGTGCCTGCCGAACTTGACCTTCTTACGCACGAAGGTGGTGCCTTCTGCTGAGGCATAGACTGTGAGAGCATCATCCAGAACTTCCTTGATCTTGTCATAGTTTTTCTTCTTTTCTCGACTCCCCGAGTTGAAATACGTGGCTTGCGAATGTTTCAGCAATAAGAGATGAGTATGCAGTGTTGATCTCTGCGCAAAAGAATTCAAAAGGTATGTGTTGGAAAAAGAATGATGAAAATCTAATAAAGCATGTTATGGTGGCGAGTGAATAATGACTTACTCAGGAAAGTAAGGCACAAGAATGTATTCCTTTGTCTTGTTCACCACTAAGATGTCTTGTATGTAGGAGGCCACGAATAGCCGTCACGCATGTAGTAGGGTCCACTATCGTGATGCCCGGGTTTTCTCTCTAATGATCTGCATGGCCAGGCTGAGAGAAAATAGGCGGACCATGGTATAGTGTAGTGGGTACAAGTGGAACATGTTGAAGATGTCATCAAACTGCAGGAAGAACAGATCCATGAGGACATTGTCGATGAAGCCCAAGCCTGGTGGCACCTTAACCACGAATACCGTGTGCGAGGGATCTTTCTCCACAAGAAGGCGTTTCTCTACCGTCAGCACACCGTCATGCACACTTTGCATTTCCCAACTGGCAAGCTTGAGCAATTTCTTAGTTAGCATGGGCTCACCATCCACATGGACCCTCCACATAATATCCTTAGGTCTTGGTGGCCCGTCCTAAAACCTGATCAGATTCGTAGTTGACGCCACTAGCTGGCTCGAGCTGCTAGATTTTCTTTTCCTGGCCTTCTTGCATTTTGGAGAGCAGACAGGCACCACAATCTGAGCTACGGCCGCCCTATGTAGTGTGTCAGGGTTTAGAATAAAGGGCCGGTTGCATGTATTAGCTGGCTCAGTGAACGCGCAAGCTGGAGGCGTCTCCTGAGAACCAAAGAGACGCTTGTTGTAAGTGGATTTCTCTACGAGGCCACCAGTTGGGTCTTCATTTAGGCCGTCGTTGCAATACTGAGTGTTGATGTACTGATCGACATCTTCGGTGTCCTTGTTCGGATCCTGCACCATGGGCATATCATCAATATGATCATTCGACCCATCGCATGGAGGTGACGGCGGGTGCAGTAAGGGGGCCTTGCCATGGCTTGGCGCTGGCACGACAGGTGGTCCTGCTGTCTGTGGGGTGATGGCCCCGGTCGTTCCCAAGTGAATCATGATCTTTGTCCATAGCATGAATAAGCCGAAGCAACTTCTGAGGACAACCGAATCGTCTTCATTCGCTCCTGGGGGTTGAATGGGAGGTTCCAGGTCGTTGTTGCCCCTTAGCACCCGAATAATTTTAACCCTATGCACGCTATCTAGCATCGGCTTTGAGTGGAACATGCGGTGAAAGGGTTGAATGATGGTATCCTTGGCAACATCCCTCATCTCGTTGTTCACGTAGCTTAAGAGAGTGCAAGGAGCATCCGTCTGCGTAAAACATGTATGGCGTTAGAGATGCCATAAGAGTAATAAATGGCAAGGCAGTAAAGTAATTTGTTTAGCGTGATGGCGTCGAGCTCGGCTAATATTGAGGGACCGCATACGACGATAGTAACTGTAAATCTTGACACGGTACTTGGCTAATACCTACCCATCATGACAAAGTACTTGGCTAATACCTACCATCATAGTAACTGTAAATCTTGACGAGAAGTCGTGATTCACAATCCAGACTCCACATAAGTTGTTTGATAGTATTGGTCCAATGTCCTCCATAGTCATATAAAGTCCTGTTCAACACTTGAACATTCTGGTGTGGATAAAAATTATCATCAGTTATATTGAGTTAAAACTCATGGTAATTACTTAAAATTGCATCATAATAAAGAATTATCACACTAGCAATATGAAAATTGTTCCCAATTGAATATTCATCATATCTCCAGAGAACTCTTTATTGTTGTTATTATCCTTCCTACAGGTTCTACCCATTTGCTAGGTTTCCAACCTAAGGTCAAAGCATATGCTCTGATACCAGCTGTGGTGACCCAGCATACCACTGCATGATGTAGTACACTATAGTCATTGACATAACACCAATGAAACACTGTTCACTACTATTACATCCCTTAGAGTGGTACAACAGAAACAGCAGGTCCAAGACATAACTATAGGTTACAACTCGACTCTTTACAAAAGTGCCAGAGAACACTCTAGGTTAAATAGACAGAAATAAACTTCTTACAAAGAAGAACCAGAAACAATCAACTCATAACTATCATGCTAATAATATTAACATCTAACTATTTGGCTTGCATTGTTGCTATTGCAATACTCTATATAAATAGGTTCTATGGCTAAAGATTATACTCCTATCTAATCAGAAACTTCATCTTCACTTTAGTTGATGTATATGTTGACTTCCTTGAGTTCATTGAGAACTTGAGCTTTTGGTGATGATTCCCTTGAGCATAAGTTGATGCAGACGTCGTATGTATTGGCTTTAGAATCTAGCAAGGGTTAAGAAGATATGTTGAGTACAAGCGTACTCAGCAAGTTCACTAAAAATGAGTGTTTGATGCACTAGCTACAGCCACCGACCGTAGGTCATAGGCCATGCAGGTTTTCAAAAACATTTCTTCAGAGGTTGCTTTTATTCTGAAAAGCTATTCCCGTCAGCCTTCACAGGTTTACCAGAACTTTCATGGAGTTCCTTGATAACCCACAAGTATAGGGGGTGTATCGTAGTACTTTCAATAAATAGGAGTGTCGATCTCAACGAGGAACATAAGGTGCTGACTAGTAGTACTAGCTCAAGAGTTCTCTGAAAATACTTAGCAAACGGATTTTTAGGGTTTTTTAATAAAGCAAGGAAATAAAGTGCAACTAAATAAAGACAACAAATAATTGCAGCAAGTGTCCTAATCCTTTCTTAGCAAAGGACAAGCCTGAGGAAATACCTATGAGGACCAAACGTTCTCGAGGACACATGGGAATACTGTCAAGTGCTTTCGTTTCATATAGCTGATTAATCTTCTTTGGTTTTATAAGTGTTGTGTGGGTGAAACTATGCTAATGTACTGACCTTACTTGGACTAATACATACTTGTGATTAAACCCCTTGCAAGCATCCGCAACTACAAGAAAGCAATTAAGATATAAACCTAACCACAACCTTAAACTCTGAGATCCTACACTCCCTTGTGCAAAGGTTTCCTAATAGGGGTTCAGGTTTCTGTCACTCCGGCAACCCCACAATTAGTAGCCAAATACACAATGCATTCCCCTAGGCCCATAAATGGTGAAGTATCATGTAGTCGATGTTCACATGACACCACTAGAAGAATAGAACCACAACTTAAATATTAAACCATTGAATAATACCTCAACACAATTCCACTACTAACAACATGACTTCTCCCATGTCCTCAAGAACTAAACAAACTACTCACGAGACATCATATGGATCAAGATCAGGGATGATATGATGATGAATAACAATCTGAACATAAACAATAGTTCAATTGTTCCACTCACAAGCATCAACTACAATAGTAATCAATACCGGGAAAGTTTACCCTAAGAACAATGCAAGATTCAACACAATTGTTACAACGGGATGGAGTTGTGATGATGGTGCTGGTGGAGATGTTGGTGTGGATGATGATGATCCCGATGAAGTATAGCTTGATGATGCTGTTGATGGCAACTATCTCCCCTCTTCGAGAAGGAATTTCCCCTGCAGAAATCTGTAAACCGGAGAGCTCTTTCTCTCTCGGTGGTTTTCGCCCCGCAGAGGCGGCAGAATCTTTCTGTGGTCGCCCCCCGACTTTAGGGTTTCGAGGAGAAGATATAGGCGAGAGGGCGGAGCCAGAGGTGGGCCAGGGTGTCCACACCCGTGTAGGCGCGGCCTTGGGTGGCCCGCTCCTGGGGGGTGTGGGCCCCCTGTGTCCCAACTCCGCCTCCCTTCTGGCATCCTTCGTCTTCTAGGAAAATGTAATTTTCTTTAGTATTTTTGGTATTTTTCTGATCTTCGCGAAATTGTATCAACACACCGCTTTTTCCATCAGAATCCTGACTCTGGCAGTTCATCCTCCAAGAATCATCCAACATGCAAAAACATATGAAAAGACATAAGTATCACCTCTTAATATGAAATATATCAATGAATAGAAGCAAATTATGATATAGAATGGTGATGCAAATTGGATGTATCAACTCCCCCAAGCTTAGACCTCGCTTGTCCCCAAGCGAAAACTGAGCTCAGTACACATGTCCACATGTTTATGGAGTGAAGTGTCGATAAAAAGAATACAGACAAGAAGCATCACACTTACCAATACACAACTCATAGTTGAAAGCAACTCACCAGTATTTAACTTTGCTTGCAAAGTATGGGAGTCAAAATAAATATGCATAAAGATAAATCATAATTGGAATTGGCAAACTTTGTTCTTGGTCAGAGAACAGTTGGCAAACAGTTTTCAGGCAAATATTTTGTAAAGAAGTTTATAACGAGAGTACTCTTTGCTCAAACATAAAAGATTTTTCACAATGATAGCTTTCAAAGTAATACTCATTTAGATAAGAGTCTTGTGCAAACAAGGAAGATAAAGGACATGATTGAATGAATCATCATATGAATGCTTGAAACACAACAACTCAAATTCTTGCTGGAGATAGAGAGGAATAGGTTTACTGACTCAACTTGGAAGGGATTTCAAGTTTATAAAGATCTTTCAAAAGATTATGGTACTTACTAGCTTTGAGCTCTCATTGCCCCTATCATAAGCATCTTGAGGTGATTAAGTTTAAAGTGAACAAAGATGGAGTATATGCTTGATGAAATATAAGTTGGCAATCTCATGTCCCTTGAGTACGAGGGCCGCTCCTCATGCTACTCAACTTTAGTTACCGGTAAGTTCTTGTCATAGTAAGTACATGTGTATCATAGAGAACCGCCAACGGGGTACCCCTTGCACATGATACATGAGCTATACTATAATCAAAATGATCAGGCAAGTAGACAATGAGCATATCAACAATCTCTTATTTACCATGGGAAAATGGTGCTTTTCTCTCTCTTTCCTATTTTCAAAATGTCTCTTTTTTTTATAAGAATAAAGTGTAAGACCCCACCTTTGTAAAGGTAAAGGTCCCTGTGATTGCAATGCTAGTCCCTGGATCAAATGCTAGCATCCACAGTTTAAGATGAAGTACACAGAAACAAAGGTCATTATTACATCATCATTCCAGAGATAACATAGTCTTTTACAACTCCATATCCATAGGCTTGCACAAGAGTTCAACTTAACAAAATAAAGTAAAGTCTTCATCTTCATGTGCCGCATGCAAACATGTTGAGTGTAGACTCATAACCCTGATCCTCATCAGAGTAACCCGCAATATCACAAGTTACAGCCACAGTGGGTCAATACATTGGAATAGTATTGTCAAGTGATACCTTAGTAGAATAATAGTTTCTAGCTTCTATATGAATTTGGCTAAGTGCAGCTTAGGCTTGCTTTGCTCAAAATAGGTTTTTCCTATCAGTTGAAAACACTAAGTTTTTGTTTGACAAAAACTCCCATGGAACCACCAATTGACATTGTTGAACCTTTACCCTTGTTCAACCACAAGTTTTTAACTTAGAAATTGGGATGAGGAGATCCTTGATAGCTTCAGCGTCTTGATGCTCAATTGTCCACTGCCGGGGACATGGCTAAGTACTTAGATTTTTCCTTCTCGAGAGGTGGTGCACTTTTCCCACAAGACTCGACATGCATTGAGACGAGACCTTTCAGAAGCCTTCCCTTAGACCAAATGGACGCGTTCCATCCTATCACCCTACCACCAACTGTCCAAATGGCTAAGTTATTGCAACCTATATGATCAAGGCAGAGCCCATATGCCATGTGGTTGCACTAGAAGCTTCTAAACACTAAGTATCTCAAATCCCTTTGTTCCTGGGTGGCTTTCCACAAGTGTGATACACAAGGTAGACCATAGATATGGGCCTTGTGTAACCACTCAACATAACCCAAACATACCATTCCACCCATGTGATTCATTCACTTAGTTGTTTTATTAGGCAAAAACACAAGTCAAAGACTTAACAATATTTTCCATAGCATGAATATAATCCACCCTTGTTTGCTACTAGCTAGGCTAAGCATGGCAATATAGCAAGTATCTTAACTTAGATAAAATTCTATCAAGACTACAACTACTAGGATTTCCCATAGCATAGCCTATAGATACTTAGCAAAAATATCATGCAAGCCCTATACAAAATATTACTAGTGCATAGTCAAAAATATTGGGACAAAAATATGAAGCACCACTTGCCTTGGTAGTTGGGGGAGTAGCAACAATCCTCACAATCACAATCACCACTAGCACCAAAATCTACACATAAAATGATAGCACCAATTTACATTCAAATTAATCAAGCAAAAATATATGAATGCATGAAAATGCCATGTGATGATATTTCTGAAATAAAACAACACAAGTAAATAGTACTAAAGATTATAAACTTTTATAGACTAAATAGACTCAAAATAGCCTTTAAAACATTTTCTAAATAATTTTTATACTCAAAATAAGCCTACAAATGTCTCTGCATAAAATTCCATTTTAACAGAAGAAAAATACAAGACCAAGCCCACAGATGTGTATAATTTAATTTTGTGAATCCATTGATATATTATTTGCATTTTTTGGATAAACAGAACAAAAGTTATGAATTTTACAAGTTAATTCATCTATTTAATTCAAATCTGGATTTTAAAAGAAAAATCCTGACACGCGGCGGCTCCTGATTGGCCCATACCGCTTCGTGCGGATCATGCTCGCGAGCCTCTGGATCTAAGTGAGATCTAACGGTTCAGATTTGCCCGTACCCTTTCGCTCTCTCTTCTAATCTTAGCCACTGGATCTAGATCCAGCGGATCTGATATCTCTGCCACGAACGGGCGGCGCAAATGGCGAGCAGTGGCGGCGACGGCTCTGCAGGCGATGAACTGGAGGTGCTAGGGGGTAAAGGGGAAGGTTTTGTGCATTACCGAGGTCGCGGAGCTGAGGCGGTCGTAGTGGAGGTCACAGGCGAGGGCGGGGCGCTCGGGTTCGGCAGCTATTCCTCACCGGAGTCGAGCTCACTGTCGGGCACGCGCGGGTGTTGACGAAGGCGATGCTATAGACCACACAAGTGGAATTAGGTGCGTACGAGGGTGGTGAACAAAATCGTAAGAACCAGAGAGTAAGGAGGGGGGTTGAGGCTCACGAGGATTGGTCGCCGGAGGGGTTCGGTACCGCGACGGTGTGAGCTCAAGTGTGGGCAGCCTGGTGGCGCTTAGACGGTGGCGAGTGAGGGGAAAGATGCGGGGGAGGAAGGGGTTTAAGTAGGAAAGGGTCGGGTGCGGGAATCACTAAAGCAATCAATCCAATTGATTCGAAATCAATCGGCAAAGAAACGGCGGCGGCGAGCGGGTCTACGGCACGTGATTGAAGACTACGACGTTGACGTGGCAGAGAGGTCCACCAGTCGGTGAGTGGGTGCGGGTGCACGCGGTGAGAAACAGAGAGGGGAGAGGGGTTTCCCGGGTGGGCTAGGTGGGCTGTTAGCTGGGCCACGGGGTGGGTTGGGCTAGTTAAGCCGTTGTTGTTATTTTTTCCTCCTTTTCTCTTTTCTCTTTTTCTGTTTTGATTTTATAGATTGAATTTGAATGGCTAATTCAAATCTGTTTGAATTTAAATTTTCTACAGACTTCTGTACTGTGTTTCTAGTGTCCAAAGATGTGTCAAACACATACTTACACTCAAAAACCATTTTGGTTTGAAAATAAAAATAAAACCATGCCTTTATTAATATAAGGCTATTAGGCATATAGATGGTTTTATATTTGAATTTTGTTTTGAAAATTTTTGTGCAAGCTTTGCATTCATCTTTGAAACATTTCTGATCAAACCAAGGTATTCCCATACTTTGAGATTAAAAACAGAACCATTGCCTTTCTAGCATAAAATAATAGGCATTTAAATGGTTTCTTATTTTGAAATCTTGTTTGAAATAACCAAATGCTTATGAATGCATGAATGATATGTAAACTTTTCAAATCATGATTTTTGGGATGTTACAGAAAGCTTCATAGATTGCTCATTATGGTGATGCTGCAAGTTTCCACCATGATTAGGCATGGCTTAGGCTAGCAGCTCAGGCGTTTCTCTAACACACATACATAACTCCATGGACTTACAAAAGATCCCCTTTTATTTCACACCGACGACATCCGCAAACAAAAGAGCATGATATCAACCTGGTTTGTATTTATAGGTGTTGAAAGCGTTCCCCATGAGAGCACGGTTCTGCTAACCCCAACTTATAGGTGCAAGCATATACAACTTCGATGATACAATGGTTCAAGTTTATTAGAGGCAAGAAAATAAGATGTGCCATCAAGTTCGTGAGAGCTTTACTAACTAGTTTTCACATAACAACATAATTTTCAATTTGAAAGTTAGATGAAACTTGAGAATTTACTTGGAATAGCAATAATGCTAATACGTAGATATGGTGGACACAAATGGCGCATGTTTTGGGTTAAAGGGTTGGATGCATGAGAAGTGTTCCCTCTCAGCACAGGTTTTTGGCTAGCAAGGCTGGGTAGCAAGCAAAAGAGTTGAAGGAAACAAGCAAACATACAAGTAGCCAAACATGTAATATTCCTTGAAGACACAAAAGATCTTAAATAAAGAATAGTAAGCTTATGATCCAATCAAGAAAGAAAGAAAACAATATAAAATACCTGTAAGTGCTTTTCTATTTTCCTTTCAAACCTCAAAAAGTGTTGCTACTGACCAGAGCTCGGTTTGCCAAAACCAATTTAGATCTACTTGATGCTCCCAAAGTGATACCTATAGTGATCAATAAGATCAATCATATAATAGAGATTGCAAACTAAAATAAGAAGTGCAAAAAGTAAAAGATGAAACTTCTCATTAATACTCCATAAAGGCACTCACACCAAGGGATACATAAATAACCAACTAAGGGAGAGATACTTACACTATGCAAACCAACCTATAAGATAAATTCTCTATCCAAGATATGAATCTACTAAAAAGGTAAAAAGGTAAAATATAATGATGTGATACCATGGCACTCCCCCAAGGTTGGAACAAGCCAAGGGGATGCCAAAACCTGATGAAGAATTACTCCTTCGGTGGTGGTGGTATTCTCTCGATAAGCTTTTCAATCAGTTCCCTCAAATCCTCCATCTCAAAGGTCAGATTTTGAATCTGTAGGGTTCGCAACATAGAAAACAAAAAAATTCCTACGATGGGAACAACTATGTACCAAGATCTATCTACTAGATACAAGCAACGAGTGGATATACATCCATAGAATACATACCCTCGAAGACCGAATAACATTAACGAGGTTGTACTTGTGGATGATGTAGTAGAACGCTTGCCGATCTCAAGATCGAGAAGAAGTCCAACTGGTCTAGAAGGTCCAGCACCATCTAGTCCAACACTGCAAAGCAGTGGTGCATCCGTGATCGCACACACGTTTGCGTACTACGACAACATCCACGCCCTCGCTCCAGCGAAGCAGCGGAAGCAACAAATCCTTCCAGAAAAAGCCACCGGGAACATGTATCTCGCTGATCCGAGACCATGGGGAAATTCTAAAGGGGGAAGAGAGATCCTTCACGAGGAGGTGTGAGATGAGAGGAGGGAGTGGGGTGCCTTTTATAGGGAGAGGGGGGAAGCCCCCTCCCATGGCGTGGCAGCCATGGAGGTGCCCCCACCTCTTCCACATTCATGTGGGTGGAGCTCCCACTCACATAAATAGCCACCCACTCAAAATTCCACTCACCGATGACCCACAAGTGTAGGGGATCGCAATAGTCTTCACGGGTAGTATTACCCAATTTATTGATTCGACACAAGGGGAGCCAAAGAATACTTGCAAGCCTTAACAAATGAGTTGTCAGTTCAGCTGCACCTGGAAATAGTTCTTTCTCACAAAAGTTTATCAGTAGAAACAGTTTGTAGTAGCAACAGCAAAGCAACAGCAACAGCTACAACGACAGTGAAACAGTAGCAATAGTAACAGTAACGGTAGCAGTAGGATTCGAGTGCGGTAGGCATAGGGATGGATGGACGGGCGTTGCATGGATGAGTCTAAACATGTAACTTCAAGAACTAGGGCATTGTAGATAAATAATAACAAGCATACAAGTACTAAACAATCCTAGGCATGTGCTCCAAATATAGTCATACGTGCTCGCAATGAGAACTTGTAGAACATCTTCTGTCCAGCCAGCCCGTGGCAGCGGGGCCTCTAGGGAACTACTGGCAATTAAGGTGCTCCTTTTAATAGAGCACCGGAGCAAAGCATTAACACTCTGTGAAGACATGTGATCCTCACACCACAGCCATCCCCTCTGGTTGTCCCAATTATTATCACTTTGGGGCCTTTGGATCCGGACAATGATATGTGTACACAAATTGCAGATAAGATCATAAACAATACTATCATAATGATTTTAATAATAAGTTCAGATCTGAGATCATGTCACTCGGGCCCTAGTGACAAGCATTAAGCACAACAAGTTATGACAAAGTCAAATAGCACTAATAGAGATACTAGGCACTATGCCCCTAACAGATCTTATTCGATTACATGATAGAACTCATCCAATCCCTACCATCCCCAAGCCTATAGTGGGGGATTACTCACTCATGGATGAGGGAAACATCGGTGGTTGATGGAGATGCGTTGGTGATGACGATGGCGATGATCCTCTCTAAATTCCCCGTCTCTACAGTGGAAAACTATCGAATCCCCCTCTATTTTTAGGTCAGAAGGCAATTTATAGGCGTAGAGGGAGGCCGAGAAGCTGCCTGGGGTGGCCAAACCTCCCCCAGGCACAGGGTCAGTGAGCCCGCCCCTGGGGTGGGTCTGGGCCCTCTAGGTCTCCCCTCTGTCTCCCCTTCTGGCTCCGTGGATCTTCTAGTGAAATATAATTTTTGGCATATTTTCCGGGATTTTTCCTGATAGTTCATTTTCTGCACAAAAACAAGACACCAAGTTAATTCTGCTGAAAACAACGTTAGTCCGTGTTAGTTGTATCCAAATCATACAAGTATAGAAGAAAAACAATAGCAAAGTGTTCAAGAAAGTAGATACGTTTTGGACGTATCACTCACCTCCATTAAATTTCCACCAAATTTAATGCAATCTCTCATTAAATAAAACTCTTTTATTTATTTATTCAGAATTTTTTAATTACTTGAATTAATAAACATTCACATAAAACCCCTTACAACATTTAAATTTCACATGAAGAACCAGTTTCAGCAATTTCAACCGAAACGATTTCGGTGTCTAGTGAAATAAATCCCTGCGCTTTCTTTTTCTTTCTCTGGCATATTATTTGCTCCAAATGGTGTCGGTATCCATTAAGTATGTCACCCTATGGTTTGCGAATAATGTATACATGATCGAGACCCTCTCCGATCAATAATCAGCAACGTTACCTGGAGATCCGTACTGACTCCCACACATTCAACAATAACTTCTGTGATCGTGTGAACCTTAGACGCATGTAACTCAATCCCTTTTTCTCGCGATATATTACATGTCCGAGATTCGATCATCTGTATCTCGATACCTAGTTTGATCTCGCTACCGACATGTACTCTTTTTTTGTTCCCGTGATATAACATTCTAGTGATCAAATCACTTGCTTGCAAGCTAACTAATGTGATATCACCGAGAGGACCCAGATTATATCTCTCCGTCATCGGGATGGAAAAATTCCACTCTTGATCCGTGAGCCTCAACATAATACCTTCGTATCACTGAACCCATCTTTATAGTCACCCTGTTATGGTGTGACGTTTGATGTTATCAAGATACTCTCCGATGTTAGTGATTGACATGATCTCATGGTCTAAGGACTAAGATTCGTATGATGTTATAGCAATATAAACATAATGACCTTGATCGTAATGCTATACTTCGGATGAATGTTCATCACATCATTCCAACAATGTTGTGACCTCGTTATTAACAACATCCAATGTCCATGACCAAGAAACCTTTGATCATCATGTTAATCAATGAGCTAGTTTATAAGCGAGGCATAACTAGGAACTTTATTTTTGTTTATTAAACACACATGTATTAACGTTTCCGTATTAACATTGTATCTGGATCGTGTTTGATGCGAAGTGGTAATTCATTTAAATCCGAGAACAATGGTTGTTCCATTTATATGAATGAAATATTTTATGGTCATGCACCGATGATGAATGGTTTATTTCTTTTAGATCTCGATAATAATGTTACACATATTCATAATGTTGATGCTAAAAGGATTAAACTAAATGATGATATATCCGCATATATGTGGCACTGCCGTCTAGGTCATATTGGCGTTAAACGCATGAAGAAGCTCCATTTGGATGGACTTTTGGAATCACTTGATTATGAATCATTTGATACATGTGAGCCATGCCTTATGGGCAAGATGACTAGAACGCCGTTTTCCGGTTCAATGGAACGGGCGACAGATTTATTGGAAATCATACATTCTGATGTATGTGGTCCAATGAGTGTGTCGGCGCGAGGTGGATATCGTTATTTTGTTACTTTCACGGATGATTTGAGTAGATACGGTTATATCTACTTGATGAAACACAAGTCTGAAACCTTTGAAAAGTTCAAGGAATTTCAGAATGAAGTGGAAAATCATCGTAATAGAAAGATCAAATTTCTACGGTCTGACCGTGGAGGTGAGTATCTAAGTTACGAGTTTAGCACTCACATGAAAGAGTGTGGAATTGTTTCACAACTCACACCTGCCGGAACACCACAGCGAAATGGTGTGTCGGGACGTCGTAATCGTACTTTATTAGATATGGTTCGATCCATGATGTCTCTGACGGACTTGCCGTTGTCATTTTGGGGCTATGCACTAGAAACTGCTGCATTCACTTTAAATCGGGCACCATCTAAATCCGTTGAAAAGACATCATATGAATTGTGGTTTGGAAACAAACCTAAGCTGTCATTTCTCAAAGTTTGGGGATGCGATGTTTATGTGAAGAAACTTCAACCGGATAAACTCGAACCCAAAGCGGAAAAATGCGTCTTCATAGGATACCCTAAGGAAACTATTGGGTATTCCTTCTATCACAGATCTGAGGGCAAGGTTTTTTGTTGCCAAGAATGGATCCTTTCTAGAGAAAGAGTTTCTCACGAAAGGTGTGAGTAGTCGGAAGGTAGAACTCGAAGAGGTTATTGAACCTTCTCTTCAAAGTATGGCGAGTAGCGCAGCGCCGGAAGTTGTTCCGGAGTTGGCTCCACCTGTTGAAGAGGGAACTAATGATAATGATCATGAAACTCCGAAAGAGAGTACTACCAAACCTCGCAGGTCTAGCAGGACGCGTGCAGCTCCCGAGCTGTACGGAAATCCTGTCATGAATTTCATGGTTGATGAAAATGATGACCCTGCGACATATGAAGAAGCGATGATGAGCCCAGATTCCAACGAATGGTTAGAAGCCATGAAATCCGAGATGGAATCCATGTATGAAAATCAAGTTTGGAACTTGGTGGACTTACCTCACGACCGAAAGGCCGTGGAGAACAAATGGATTTTCAAAAGGAAAACTGATGCTGATGGTAATGTGACCGTCTATAAAGCTCGACTTGTCGCAAAGGGGTTTCGACAAATTCAAGGAGTTGACTACGATGGGACATTCTCTCCCATAGCGATGCTAAAATCAGTTAGGATTATGTTAGCAATTGCTGCATATTTCGATTATGAGATATGGCAGATGGATGTCAAAACCGCATTTCTCAATGGTAATATTGAAGAAGAGTTGTATATGATACAACCAAAGGGTTTTGTCGATCCTAAGGATGCTAACAAGGTGTGCAAGCTTCAGCGATCCATCTATGGATTGAAGCAAGCATCACGAAGTTGGAATCTCCGCTTTGATGAGGTGATCAAAGAGTTTGGATTTGTCCAAACTTATGGAGAAGCTTGTATTTACAAGAAAGTGAGTGGGAGCAATGTGGCATTTCTGATATTATATGTGGATGACATATTATTGATCGGAAAAGATATAGATCTTTTAAACAGTGTTAAAAGTTATCTAAACAGCAAATTTTTAATGAAGGACCTAGGTGAAGCGTCATACATATTAGGCATAAAGATCTATAGAGATAGATCTAGGCGCTTAATAGGGCTATCGCAAAGTACATACCTTGATAAGATTTTAAAGAAGTTTAAAATGGACGGAAGTAAGAAGGGGTTCTTACCTATGTTGCAAGGCAAGACATTGAGTAAGACTCAAAGTCCGGCTTTGGCGGAAGAAAAAGAGATAATGGACAAAGTCCCCTATGCTTCAGCCATAGGCTCTATAATGTACGCCATGCTATGTACAAGACCGGATGTGGCACATGCTATTAGTTTGACTAGTAGGTACCAATCGGATCCAGGTTCAGAACACTGGAAAGTGGTCAAGAATATCCTTAAGTACTTGCGAAGAACTAAGGATATGTTTCTTATATACGGAGGTGAAGAAGAGCTCGTCGCTAAGTGTTATGTCGACGCTAGCTTTGACACCGATCCGGATGACTCTAAGTCTCAATCCGGATACGTATTTCTCATGAATGGCGGTGCGGTTAGTTGGAGGAGCTCCAAACAACCTGTGGTGGCGGGATCAACAATGGAGGCCGAATATGTTGCTGCTTCAGAAGCGGCTCAGGAAGCAGTTTGGATGAAGGAGTTCATATCCGAACTAGGTGTGGTTGCAAACGCGTTGGACCCAATGGTGATCTATTGTGACAACAATGGTGCCATTGCCAATGCCAAAGAGCCAAGGTCTCACAAGCATTCCAGGCATATTAAGCGCCGGTTTCACTCCATCCGCGAGCATGTCAAGGATGGAGATATAAAGATTTGTAAAGTACATACGGATCTCAATGTAGCAGATCCGTTGACTAAAACTCTCCCTAGAGAAAAACATGATCTACACCAGAACTCCATGGGTGTTAGATACATCACAATGTAACTAGATTATTGTCTCTAGTGCAAGTGGGAGACTGAAGGGAATATGCCCTGAGAGGCAATAATAAAATGTTTATTATGTTTATTCCAAGTATATGATAGATGTTTATTTTGCATGCTATAATTGTATTAATACGGAAACGTTAATACATGTGTGTTTAATAAACAAACAAAAAGTTCCTAGTTATGCCTCTCTCATAAACTAGTTCGTTGATTAACAAGATGATCATGGTTTCTTGATCATAGACATTGGATGTTGTTAATAACGAGATCACAACATTAGTGTAATGGTGTGATGAACATTCATCCGAAGTATAGCATTACGATCAAAGTCATTGAGTTTATATTGCTATAAACAAACTACGAAGTAATCCTAATCCTCAGACCATGAGATCATGCCAATCACTAACACCGGAAGAGTTTCTTGTTGACATCAAACGTCACTCCGTAACTGGGTGATTATAAAGATGTCTTCAAAGCTTCTAAAGTGTTATGTTGAGAATCATGGATCAAGAGTGGAATTTGTTCATCCCGATGACGGATAGATATGCTCTGGGCCCTCTCGGTGATATCACATTGGTTAGCTTGCAAGCAAGTGATTTGATCACTAGAATGTTATATCACGGGAACGAGAAAAGAGTGCATGTCAGTACCGAGATCAAACTAGGTATGGAGATACCGATGATCGAATCTCGGACATGTAATATATCGTGAAACAAAGGGATTAAGATTCAAGCGTAAAAGGTTCCGACGATCACAGGAAAAGTCATCGTTGAATGTGTGGGAGTCAGTATGGATCTCCAGGTCCCGCTACTGATTATTGATCGGAGAAGGGTCTCGATCATGTCCGCATTATTCGCGAACCGTAGGGTGACACACTTAAGGTACACTGGCATCTAGTTGGAGCAAATGTTTCATGCCGAAAGAATAAACAAGCGCAGGAATTTATTTCACTAGATACCGAAACAGGTTTTCGGGTGAAATTGCATAAAGTGGTTATGCATGTGAAATGGAATTCTAGCAAGGGGTTATTTGTGAATGTTTGTCATTAAAGTAATTGACAAAATTCTGAATAAAATAAAAGAGTTTTATTTAATGAGAGTTTGCATTAAATTTGGTGGAAATTTAATGGGAATTTGAGTGGACTTTTGAGTGGAGGGAATTTAAAGGAATTTTGTGAGTGGAGTGTCCACCCACATGAAGAGGGGAGGGCAAGGGGGTAGCCCCCATGCGCCGGCCACCCTCTTGGGGTTCCCCCCTCCTCCTATAAAAGGAGCCCCCCTCCTCACTTGTCTCTCACACCTCCTCGTGAAGGATCTCTCTCCCCCTCTAGAATTTATTCCCCATGGTCTTGGACTAGCGAGATACATGTTCCCGGTGGCTATTTGGCAAGAAAGGGTTGTGCTTCCGCTGCATCGCTGGAGCGAGGAGGCGGAGGTTGCCCGGTGTCTTGTACATGTGTGCGAGCACGGATGCGCTGCTGCTTTGCGGCGCTAGGACTTCCTCTCGATCTTGAGATCGACAAGAGATCGTCTACATCAACCACGAGTTGAACTCGTTAAGCTTTGTCGGTCTTCAAGGGTATGTTCTCTACGGATATACATCCGCCCGTTGTTTGTATCTAGTAGATAGATCTTGGTACATAGTTCCCATCATAGGAAATTTTTTGTTTTCTATGCTGCGAACCCTACAGGTGCCTCTAAACTTGAGAAAATGTCCTGACATAAACATATTGAAACGAAAACTCGACGAGAACACGATATACGAACCTCGGGGGATCCGGGGGGTTATATATTACGATTTTTTACGACATAAGGAAGGTACTATGCGAAAACGGGGCAGAGACGGACTCCAGGGGGCTCACACCCCCTGGTGGCACGGCCAGCTGGGGCCCACGCCACTGGAGGGTGTGGCCTACCTGGGCTCCGTTTCCTCCTCTATTTCGTCTCGTAACCTTCCATATGTAATAAAAACATCAAAAATATAAAAAGATAAGGTTTTCATGAACCTTCTGTTTGTAGCACTTTTACCTATTAAAGATGGACTCTGCATATTCCTTTTCTCCAACACCTAAAAATTCCTTTCATGCAAGGCCTCACAAAAACTTCATTGGAAACATTAGTGTATGCAAAAACAATACACCTTTAGGTTCAAACTTCAACTGAAATATATCAAAACAAAAGCTAATGTAGCAACTCCTTTCCAAAAGCCCAAAATGAATCTGAAAGGGAATCATATAAGAAGCAAATGCAAATGATGGCAAAAATCTGTCAAAACAGACCAGCAGGGAAAGATTGATTTTTTCGAAAATCTTCTGTTACTCAAATGAAAAAGTTCAAAACTAATGAAAGTTGGATAACAACTTGGGGAACAAGCACAGAAAATTACAGCCCCATCCGATGTACTGAGCTCCTTCACGAAGTTTTACAATGCAGCACAAAAGATCTGTCCCAGGACAACAACTTTTCACAACTCCTCTACTTCTAAAAAGTGGTTGATCTTGACTCAAAAACCAAACCAAAAAGGATAAGGAGAGGTTATTACTAAGGTAATAACTTTCAAGACTCAATAAAACTATTGGGTTATCTCCCAAGAAGTACTTTTCTTTAATGCCTTTAAGTTGGGCTTGATAATTTCAATGATGCTCAAATAGGAGATATGGATTTGAAGTGAAAGAGAGCATCAAGAAGCAAATATCCAACACATCTAAGTCCAACCCACTTCCTATGCAAGGGAGTCTCCTGAGAAAACAAATTGTTTAAACAAAAGTACACTAGCATAGGAAGACAAAACAAATGCAACTTCAAAGCTTTCAACGTAAAGCAGGGAAACTGTCACATCCCAAAATTCTCCTAATTTTGGAATGTGAAATAAATAAATAAGTTTGATTGATTGTTTGACTATGTTGAAAATTCTCAAAGAGAAGAAACTTTTTGAATAGAAAATCCTCTCAACCTTGAATTCAAAATCTTATATTCTTTTGTTATGACCTAAGTAGCCATATAGGCAAAAGGACATGGATTGATTATGGATTGTAGAATTGGTGTGCAAGATTTCAAAATGAAAATCATGAAGCATTCATAAGAATTTCATTACATCCATGCAAGGTTCTCACAAACTGAATCCAAATCCTGGTATCTAAATCCTATAGTTGGTTCGCCCAAATGTTCCTAAAGGTAATTAAATTGACTTTATAAAACCCACTATTGCTAAGGCATAAATTATTGATAATTGTAACCTAAAAATATCCAATTAATATTAGAAAATTTTAGAAACAAAATTGAGCTCATTTGGAGCTATTATGAAAAAGTTATGGCATAAATACAAACAAATAAAGATATAAATAAAATGGAATATACAAGGATTTATAAACCCACTACTTTCAAACTAGTAAAAAGATTACAAATATGATCTTACAATGATCTATTCGATTTTAGTAAAATTTAGAAACAAGAATCATGTCATTTGGAGTTCGTATGCAAAAGATATGAGGGAAACAAGTAAATAGAAAAAGAAAAAGAAAAAAAACCAACGGGCCGGCCGAGCCAGCCGGCGGCCCAGCAAGGACCGGACCGGCCCAGCCAGCCGACCGGTGCCCAGGCAGGCACGTACATGACTGTCCAGCTGCTTTAAAAATCATGCAAAATGGTTTTTGTCAAATCTATCTCTATTTAAACTGCTATAACTTTTTATCTATAACTCCGAATCGATTTCCGTTTGTTTCTACTTATTCCCTACTCCAATACCTATCTCTACAACATCCTAAATCTCCATATAAAATCGTGGAGTCATAGCTGTACGAGTTTCCCTTCTCGAAATCCCGAATCCACATATGCCCAAATCTTATTTTGCTTTTTAACCCATATAGACTTCGTCGTTTGCCTTCAGTAAAAAAGGAAGTTGTAGAACTCTCGAAATCTTTCAATCCTGACAAACCTCACCTCTTTTCATCCACCACGGCCGGAGAATTTCGCATCGCAATATTTCAGATCTGACAGTGTAAATCCAAGATGTACTCGTGCTCGTTTCTTCAAATCCAAATTCCTTTGGTGAGAAGGTAGGAATAATGATTCCCCATAATTTTCATGTTCTAAGTTTTTTAATTTAACCTAAGGATTTGTCTCTCTAACACAGATCTATTTCTTATCTATTCTGAGCCAAAATCGGGTCAATCTCTTCTTCTAGCCACCGGATCCTATCCAGACGGTCGAAATCCAATCAAACCGGTGCGTGCCATGTCGTCATCCCGGTCAGCTTCCTCATTAATGCCACGTCAATGTCAGGTCAACATCTAGTCCCAGTCAGCATGCAAAGTCAACCTGTCCAGTCAGCGGAATATTCTCTGGAATATTCCGTTCGAATTTAAAATTGCATATTATAGGTCTAACTTGTAAAATTCATTAGAAATTCATACCACGTCCAAAAATTACGTATAATATATCAAATTGAAGATAATTTTACGTAGAACCATCTTATCAGAATAGATACAACTTTTACTGTACGTGGTTACTGCAGTAATTTAATTGGTTTTAATGGTCTTTTAGGTTAATAAATTCATAAGAATTATCTGTAAATCCTAAAAATATGAACAATATATCAAATTGAAGCTACTATAATGTACATTAATAATATCTGGTTGGATCTAGCCTTTGACGAATATTTAACCCGTAGCAGTTTAATTAGTTTTAATGGCTTTATAAATCATTAAATTCATAGTAAATTAATTGCTTGTCACAAAAATATAAATGATATACCGATGGAAAGCTGGTTCCATGTAGATCATCAATATGCAATTAGTTCAGCCTTTCACTGTAAGGTTTTGCCGTGAAGATTTAAATGGTGTAATGGATTATTTAGAGTAATAAATTCATAATAAAATAAATACTATTCAGAAAATTGCAAATAATATGTTCCTGGAATCATAATTCCGTGGAGATTACAGATATAATTTTAGTTTGATTTTTAGACAACAGAAACTATATGAATCATTTAAAACCCATTAAACACTATTTAAATCATACAAAAAGATCTATAACTCCGATTAGGGTGAATCCAAGTGCTAAGGTTTTGTATTGACAATATCTATACAGAGAAAGTGCATGACAAATTATTTGGTACTATTAAAATAGAAATTCATACAGAAATATTTAAACCCATTGAAATAGTGTTTTAATCATAAGAAAATATCTATAACTCCTTTTTAGGTGATTCAAATTGCTACTGTCTCTAAATTGCATTACCTCTATCCAGTAGCATCTAGTTCACAATTTAATACGACATAAACATATTTAGTTCAATTAAAGTGGTATACACCATATTAAATTGATACAACTTTAGTAATAAAAGCTTTAGTGCATTAAATGACTTTCCACATGCATCATGTAATCTAATTATGTTCAGAACACTAAATGCAACCATTAAATCGTCATGCATGCATCGGTTCATCATTGTTTTCTTGTAATGTTGCACTGTTGTATGTTTGCAATGTTTTGAATGATGTATGTTGTGTTTGCTTCAAACGTTAGATTGCGAGGAGTGCAACTACTGTGATTGCAACTACTATGATTGCAAGTATTGTGGTTATTACGAAAGAGGCCATTATAATTGTGAGGATTATCTAATCGACTATATCTACATCAAAGGCAAGTGGTGCTATCTTGGTCATAAATGTTCTATTGTTTTCCTATGCATTGTAGATGCTTTTGTAGAATTGCATTTGTAGGAATTGATGTGTATATGCTATGCTATATCCCATATTATTCCCTAGTATTCCTTGTTTATGAGCCATCGTATTGGTAGATTGCTTAGCTATGCTATTTAGACGAGGAAGGGAATCACATCATGAAAAGTTATATGTTTTGAAAGGCTTATGTTTTGCTAAATGACAAACCAATATGTTTTAATGAACCACCTGGGCGGAATGGCATTGATTGGGTCATCGAGTGTGGATTTATGGTGGGGAATGCCGCCTAGGACACTGAGAAAGGATTGGTTTCTTTATTTGGTAACTTACGTGTACAACCATGTGCCAATAATGGAATGGGCGGTTGGTTGGACTCAGTAGGTTGTGGTAACTCGAAACCATGTATCCAGAGATGTAGATAGTGTAGGTTGGACCCGTGCGTGTCGGGTTTGGGGAGCTACTTCGGTTCCTTCTTGGACTTCTCACTATCATCACCCAATATGAGAGTGGTGGTACGAGCTGGGCCGGCCAAGTCATATGGGTAAAGTGTACTAACCCCTGCAGGGTGTATAAACTAAGTGCTTAGCCGTGTCCCCGGTTATGGATAATTTGAGCGACCTGATACTGATGCTATGATATTTCTCACTCATCCTTATTTCTTAATTACTTAAAACTTGTTGGGCGAACATAATTGGGTAGGAGCACCTGGGAGTGAACCAGAGTGTCCTATTTATCGTATTGGAAAACTACTTTGTTACAAATGTTAGGATAAAACTGTTGCTTTATGGAAATGAGCCTGAAATCCACTTGGCCAAATAAGCATGTAGTTGATAGATATGTTGTTAACCACTTTATCCTACTTGCCATACATTCAATGTATTGACCATTCGTGGCTGCAACGTTTCATGTTGCAGGTTATATCGTATCTGAGTGATCGTTCATAGGTCGCGAGACTCCACTCAACAATTGTTCGCCTGTGGCACATTTGAAGGATGGAGATCTACCTTGTATTCGTTTTCCGCTGTGTACTTGAATAAATAATGTAAATTCTGGATCATATTTGTTGTATTTATGATGCACAGTTATATTTGGTATCATTTTGTACTGTGTGTGCCAGTGAACCGATCCAAGTATTGGCACTATACACATGAACTCAGCCTTATCAGCGAGGGTGTTACAGAAACTTAATATTACTGAGATGCATAAAACCATGTTTCCCTCTCTCATAATACCTTTCAATAGCACTTTGAATAAAGTTGACAATATAACTGTCACAAGAAACAACTTTATCAGAATGAGCATAGTTACAATCATCAAAAAGAGGTCTAAGGTCATAAACTGGATCAATAGAAGCAAGTTATTCCACCCTAAAATCCTCATTAGGCAATTCATTCTCATAAGGAGTTTTAGCAAATTTGGAAAAATTAAACTCATAAGATTCTCCATCAAACTTAGTTAAAACTTTCTCCTTCTTACAATCTATAATAGCCCCAGAAGTATTCAATAAAGCTCTACCAAAGATAATAGGACATGTTTTACTAGCTTCTGAACCAAATACTAGAAAATCAGCCGGATATTTAATCTTACCACAAAGAACCTCCACATCTCTTACAATTCCAATTGGACAAACTGTCTCTCTATTAGCAAGGTGAATAACCACATCAATGTCCTCAAGCTCACAAGGACCAATTTCATGCATAATTTCCCTGTAAAGCTCATAAGGAATAGCACTAGAACTAGCACCAATATCACATAAACCATAATAGCAATGATCACCAATTCTCACACAAAGCACATGGACACTAGTTTTCCTAGATTTTCTAGGATGAGAGACAATATTAGAAGCATCTTCAAAGAAGACAATGTTCTCATTCTCTATATTTTTAGTGACAAGATCTTTCACAATGGCTACTACAGGTTCAATATTTATTTGTTCATCAGGTTCTATAGCCTTCTTTGTACTTTCGTTAACCGCACTAATTATCATAGGATGATCCTTTACCTTAACAGGAAAGGCATTTTCTCAATATAAGGTCCAGGCAAAATAGGATCAACAGTACAAACTTCAGTGTTTCTAACAGGAACATGATTAACAACATCTTTATAAGGTGCATGGTACTTGTTCCACTTCTTTTTAAGAATTTCTATATAAGAGGCAAAAGCCTTAAAACAATTGGCAATACTTTGAGAATCAAGACCATACTCAATACTAACTTCACAGAAGTCATTGATACGTTGGAAACGTATCTATAATTTTTGATGCTCCATGCTTGTTTTGTATCTACTTTGCTTTGCTTTGTCTATAATTTGAGGTGTTTTTATATATTTTCTGGAACTAACCTATTTACAAGTTGCCACAGTGCCAGTTGCCTGTTTTCTTATGTTTTTGGTTCCAGAAAGGAAGAAAATCAATATTCTCGGAATTGGAGGGACAAAAGCCAAAGTCATTTTTTCCCGGAGCAACACAGAACCACGAAGCAGAGCCGGAGGGGGCCATAGGGTGGCCGCACCCCTAGGCGCGAGCAAGCCCTGGAGGCGCCCACAGGGGTGTGGGCCCCCTGGACCCCCACCGACCTTGATTCCTGCGCCTATAAGAATCCTCCGACCCAAAAACCCTAGGGCATCCAGAAGAAATCCAAGAAAACCTCTCTAGCATCGCCGCCACCGAAGGGGAGATTCGGGAGACATAAAGTCTCTGTTCCGGCACCTTGCCGGGACGGGTAAGTGCCCCCGGAACCATATCCATCGCCATCTTAATCACCATTGCTGATTCCCATGATGAAGAGGGAGTAGTTCTTCCTCAGGGCTAAGGGCTCTACCGGTAGCTATGTGTTCATCTCTCTCTCTCTCTATGCATGATCTTGTTGTGGTCATGAGCTTTGTAATCAAGTAGATCTACCTTGCTACTCAAGTGCTTCAATAGATCTCTGCTCTCCCCATGTGTGTGAAAGTGACAGCGTGCACGCCATGGTGGCACTTAGGCTTGAGTCTACATAAATACTCTTTGTGCTTTAATAGATCTATGCTTTTCCCCATGTGTGTGAAAGTGACAGCAGGCATACCGTGTGTGTCACTTTGGCTAGATTGAATATTTGTTATGAGTTATATTTGGAGTTGGATGTCTCTATGAAATTGTGGTGTTTGTTGGAACCATCTAGTGCTCAAGGTGATAGTGTGGGGTTATCTAGATTGGGGAAGGCAGACTTTAAGGTGTGCTGTTATAGCCCTACCTTGGATTAGAGTGTCCAACCGGAGAGTAGTTAAGAGTAGTATCATGAAGAGAGGATATTTATATGAGAGAGTGTTCACTAGTGAAAGTATGATCCCTAGGCCTTGTTTCTAAGCATTGAAACACTGTTTGCTACTAGATCTGTTGCATGTTTTCTTACTTCCTTCTTGTTGCCTTTAGTCTTTGCCTCACCGTCAAGCTATTTTCTGGCTAGTTCCTCCCTGAGTTCAATAAACCTTAGGTAATCCACTTAAGGGAAACTTGCTGCTGTTCTACAAACCTCTGCACTTGGAGGCCCAACAACTGTTTACAAGAATAGAAGTGCATAGACATCAAGATATTTTCTGGCGCCGTTGCCGGGGAGGTAAGGTAAAAGGTACTCACATCCTCCGGTGTGAGTGCTCAAAGTTATTTCCTTTAGATTCTGCAATTTTGTTTTTTTGTTTCTTGTTTTCACTAGTTAGGCTTAATGGAAAAAACAACAAAATTAGAGAGCTTTTTAGTATTTTTCCTAAGTTAGAACTTGAGTGGTTTGAAAAGAAAATTAAAAAACCTATGGAACTTTCTTTGCACGCTAATAGCAATGTTATTAGTGTGATTTTTTTGAACACCATTGTTACTGATGGTATGGAAACGTCTAAGCTTGGGGAAGCTAGTTTTTATGAAAAAAATCTTTTTAGTTCCCCATCTTTAGGGAAGAAAATTTGCTCTTATGATACTTTATCTCCCATATGTGGTAATTCTAATGATACTTGTGATATTTTAAATCCAGACACTGAAAGTGTCCCTTTTAAAATACCTATTGAAATTGTTGAACGTGTTATGAATAATTGCTATTTTGGAGATGGAACTGTCCATCCTAGTGATCATTTACTTTTTATACATGAATTATGCGAGTTGTTCAAGTGTGCAGGTATTTCAATGGACCAAGTTAATAGTAAGCTATTCCCTTTCTCACTTAGGGACAAAACAAGGGAGTGGTATGAGTTACTAGATGATCCTCATCATTTGGAGTGGAAGGAACTTGAATCTCTCTTTTATTCTAAATTTTATCCTCCTCATGAAATTCATAAAGATAGGAATTATATTTATAATTTTCATCCTCATGAGGGAGAAAGTATTGCCCAAGCTTGGGGGAGGTTGAAGTCACTAATTCTCAAATGTCCCATTCATGAGCTCCTAGTAATGTTGTTATCAATAATTTTTATACAAGGCTTTCAGGACATTACAAGGACTATCTGGATACCTGTTTAGAGGGATCCTTCACAAGTAAGGAGGTCAAGGCTAAGTGGGATCTTCTTGAAACAATTCAAAGAAATACCGAAGGTTGGGATAACGACAAAGGTAAAAAAACCAGGTATAAACTATGAGTATGATTGCATTAAGTCTTTCGCTAAAACTGCTAATTTTCAAGAGCTTAGTGCTAGATATGGTATTGATCCTCCAATTCTTGTTAAATATTATAGAGCCTTTGCTTCCCATATTAATGCTCCTAAAGAAAAGTGAGACATGTATCATGAACCTTTTAAAGACACTTGCATGGAAAGTGAAAACGTTATTAATGATTGCAATAAACATGCTCAAACTTCTGAAAGTACTATTTCTTATAAGCATGTTATTTCTTGTGGTATGCATAGACCTTGTGAGAAGAATCAAATAGAAGAAGAATATTGTATCACACACTTGAATGAAAAAACCAGAACATGGTATAAGGCTCTTAATGATCTTGGTAAAAAAAATTGTGCCCTCTACCCTTTTATTTGTGAACTCTGCTATGAAGTGGGTCATTTCAATTTTCAATGATCAGGCCATACTAATGACCTTTCTAATACAATGATCACTGCAAGTTTGTATTGTGATAACATGATCACTTATAATCAACATGATGAACTTACAATGTTTTTGGGGTGTGAAGAGTTATCTAGAAAAACTTCTTTGGTAGACATGAGTGCTTTTGGTATGAATTGCATCCTGCATGGGTGTCATCTTTATTGTGTTGATAATTGCCACTCGAATACTTAAATAAGAAATCTTATAAAAGATGATATTTTACCAAAATATGATAGGATTGATATGAATTTTGTTCTTATTAATGAAAAGGAGGAATCCTCCAAAGTTTCTTCTATTGTCTCTAACAATAAATCAGGGTATGTGGAGAAGCTTCCTTTCAAGCCTCTCCCTCCTAAAGAGGAGAAGAAGAAGAGGAGTAAAAGGAGAGAGGAAACAGTATCTCCCTCTAAGCATGTTGATCCTATCATAGTTTTTTATGATGAGTCTGAACTAGATGATGCTCCTATGCCTGTTACTATAGTAGTGATCATGATTGGGAAAAGCACACCAATTTTGATATTGAAAATCTCTTTGGAACCAATTCTGAAGATGATAATATTAATAATTGTTATGCTATTAGTGCCATCCATGTTCATTCCATGATGATATGTTTCCAAATGAACACACTAGGGAAGATAGCTATATTGTTGAATTTTCTCCCACTACAATTAATAAGAATGACTATTCTTATGTGGAGAGTAATAATCATTTTATGCATGTGGATCATGATAAGAATGTTTTATGTGAAAGTTATATTGTTAATTTTGTTCATGTTGCTACTGAAAGTTATTATGAGAGAGGGAAACAAGGTTTTATGCATCTAAAAGATATTAAGTTTCCCCTCTATGTGCTCAAAGTTTTGAAGTTGCACTTGTTTTTCTTTCCTATGCTTGTTTCTTTGTGCGTTTTTCATGACTTGTTTCTTTACAAGATTCCTAAGCATAAAAAGTGGTATTAGATTTAAATGTGTCTTGTATTTCCTTCTTGATGCTCTCTTTTACTTCAATTCATATTTCTTATGTGAGCATCTTCTCAAGCTATAAAGCCTAACTTAAAGGCATTAAAGAAAAGTACTTGTTGGGAGATAACCCAAGAGTTTTCTTGAGTATTGCAAGTTATTACTTAAGTAATGACCTCTCCTTATCCTTTTTGTTTGCTTTTTGTGCCAAGAATGACCTCTAATGAGAGGGAAGTAAGATTTGGGGAATTGCTGTCCCGAAATAGATTTCTGTCCTCCACCATAAAAATTCATGAGTAGTCTCTGTAACTCGGATTGAGCTAAAAACTTACGAATAAATCCCCCAGTATGTTATCTAACTTTCGTTAGTTCAACACTTTTTGATTTGAGTAATATAAGGTCTTCGAAAAAATCGGTTTCTACCTAATGGTCTCTTTTGACAGATTTCTGCCATTATTTGTATTTGCTTCTTATTGATTCCTTTTTGGGTTCTTTTTGGGAAATTGAGCTTTTTGAAGGAGTTGCTATAGTATCTTGTGTTTTTAGTGAAAAGTTTTGCTGTTCCAAAGCTTTGCCAGAGGTCTAATATCTTTTGAATACACTAATGTTGCTAATGAAGATTGTGTGAAGTTTTGTATGGAGGAAAATTTGCAGGTGTAGAGAAAGAATGATGTAATGAGATGAAGAATGGACAAAAGCTCAAGCTTGGGGATTCCACCCCGTGTCACCCCAAGAAATATTCAAGAGGTACAAGCGTCAAATCTTGGGGATGCCCAAGGCATCCCCTTCTTCATCAATAAAAATCTCAGGTCTTTCTAGACACTTCGTTTTTATTGTTTCATGCATTGTTGTGTTGTTCTTGGAGCATCTTAGTTTTCGTTTTTGGTTTTCATTTTCCTAGTTTGCTTGAGTAAGTTGGTTGGTTACACCACACTTCTTTTGAAGAGAGACACTCTGTTTTTATTGCCTAGAACACTCTAGTTTTCACTCTTATTGTTTTGTGAGTGTTCTCTTTTGCTAGCACTGTGTTTAGCCTTAGTTTTCTTGTGCTTTCAGATAAATTTTTTAGTTCTTCTTTGTGGATTTGTGAGACAAGCTCACTGGTCTTTATTGATTATTATCTTTGTGAGTTGTTTCAAATAGGTTGATTGGTGTTGGAAAAGAGTAGTAAGTTCTTGCTTGTAAGTGCAAGAGGAGCTTGCATTGACTATGACTTAGACTTTAGCATGACATGCTAGGTGTTGTTTTGACCTTATGCTTTGTGATTATTGCTGTAGCATGTCTTGTTCCAAACAATTGGGATTGCTTAGTGTGCCTTGAAGAAATTATGCGTCGTTTTAGCATGCAAAAGCATAGTATTGTGGTATTCTCCTTTGATGCTTTGTTTGGGTTGACCTGGCACATGCTCACACCATGTTATGACTATGAAAAGTCACCATTAGCCTCTATGATCATTTATTCCTTGACTTGTAGTACCACTCTATGCTTTGATTAGTAATGCTTTGTTGCACTGCATGATTATGGCCATTATTGCTCTGTTAGTTGGTTGCTCCCAGTCTTTTGCTCCCTCCTCTTGTATGAGTAAGTTCTACTCATGCTTCCAACTCCCAAGAAACCAAGTTATTACAAAGTGTCTACTATAAACTCCTATGCATGGTGCGTTACACCATTCCAAGTATATTCTTGTTTTCAACTATCTTCCAATTAAAAACTATTTTGTTATGTGAAAACCTAGTGATTAAAGCCCTCACAAACTTGATGGCACACTTTATATTCTTTGCCCATAAAAAACCATTGTTTCATCTATGTTGTATATGCTTGCACTTATACGTTGTAATTAGCAGAATCGTGCTACCACGGGGAACGTTTTCAACATTGCACTTGTACTTTGTACACAGTTGATATCATGAACTTTTGTCTATGGATGTCACCGGTGTGAAATAAATAGGGAACTTGTAAGTCCATGGATTTTGTATCCTGTTTTAGAGAAACGCCTGGGCCGCTAGCCTAAGCCATGCCTAATCATGGTGGAAACTTGTAGCATCACCATAGTGACATCTATGAAGCATTCTTCTTATAAAAAAGAGACATATTGAGAAAAGAGGAAAGAGAGGAAAAAGCACCATATTCCCATGGTAAATAAGAAGATCGCTGAGATGCTCATTGTCTGCTTGCCTTGTCATTTTGGTTATGGGAAAGCTCATGTACCATGTGCAAGGGGTACCCCGTTGGCGGTTCTCTATGATATGCAAATACTTACAATGACAAGAACTTACAAGTGACTAAAGTTGAGTAGCATGAGGTGTGGCCCTCGTATTCAAGGAACTTGAGATTGCCAATTTATACTTCGTCAAGCATATACTCCATCTTTGTTCACTTTAACCCTAATCACTTCAAGATGCTTATGATAGGGGCAATGAGGGATGAAAGCTAACAAGTACCATAATTTTTGGAAGCTCTTTTTGAAACTTGAAATCCCTGCTTCCTTTATAAAAGGCCTTTCTTCCACCACTACTGAGTCTCCACCTTCTACCTTTAGGAACCATTAAGAGAGCATAGTTGTCATTCTGTGTGCAGTGTTGCAAAGCTTATTGATTGATGCATATTGTGATATTACTTGTTCTTTTGCTATTTGTTTCTAGTCACCCTTGTGAACTTTGAAGGTGTCCTATGCATCTATTTGCTACATTATGAGGGACAAGCTGATTGCCACTATGCTATGTTTTCTGTATGTGAAATAAACAAACATTTTTCAATGCATGTTATTCATGATCTTTGTTTGTAGCCTTTTTTGTTGCTTTCATAGTTACTATGTCCTATTGTTAGAACTCCATCTTTCATACACATGTTTAGAGTTCTTTGATCCCAACTTTCAATGATTGCAAATGGTTTCATCTTGGTTTTGATGGTGCATGTCACCTCAAATATTATTCTTTTTATCACTTACCTACTCGAGGACGAGCAGGAGTTAAGCTTGGGGATCCTTGATACGTCGGAAACGTATCTATAATTTTTGATTCTCCATTCTTGTTTTGTATCTACTTTACTTTGCTTTGTCTATACTTTGAGGTGTTTTATATCTTTTCTAGAACTAACCTATTAACAAGTTGCCATAGTGGCAGTTGCCTGTTTTCTTCTGTTTTTGGTTCCAGAAAGGCAGAAGATCAATATTCTCGGAATTGTACGGGACAAAAGCCAAAGTCATTATTTTTCCCGGAGCAACACGGAAGCACGAAGCAAAGCCGGAGGGGGGGTCCATAGGGTGGCCGCACCCCCTAGGCACGGGCAAGCCCTGGAGGCACCCATAGGGGGTGTGGGCCCCTGGACCCCCATCGACCTTGATTCCTGCGCCTATAAGAAGCCTCCGACCCAAAAACCCCAGGGCATCCAGAAGAAATCCACGAAAACCTCTATAGCACCGCCGCCACCGAGGGAGATTCGGGGGACAGAAAGTCTCTATTCCGGCACCTTGCCGGGACGGGGAAGTGCACTCGGAGCCATCTCCATCGCCATCTTCATCACCATTGATGATTACCATGATGAGGAGGGAGTAGTTCTTCCTCAGGGCTAAGGGCTCTACCGGTAGCTATGTGTTCATCTCTCTCTCTCTCTCTATGCATGATCTTGTTGTGGTCATGAGCTTTGTGTTCAAGTTGATCTACCTTGCTACTCAAGTGCTTCAATAGATCTTTGCTCTCCCCATGTGTGTGAAAGTGATAGTGTGCACGCCATGGTGACACTTAGGCTTGAGTCTACATAAATACTCTTTGTGCTTTAATAGATCTATGATTTTCCCCACGTGTGTGAAAGTGACAACGGGCATACCGTGTGTGGCACTTTGGCTAGATTGAATATTTGTTATGAGTTGAGTTGGATTTCTCTATGAAATTGTGGTGTTTGTTGGAACCATCTAGTGCTCAAGGTGACAGTGTGGGGTTATCTAGATTGGGGAAGGCAGACTTTGGGGTGTGTTGTTATATCACTACCTTGGATTAGAGTGTCCAACCGGAGAGTAGTTAAGAGTAGTATCATGAAGAGAGGATATTTATATGAGAGAGTGTTCACTAGTGAAAGTATGATCCCTAGGCCTTGTTTCTAAGCATTGAAACACCGTTTTCTACTAGATCTATTACATGTTTGCTTGCTTCCTTCTTGTTGCCTTTAGTCTTTGCCTCACCGTCAAGCTATTTTCTGGCACCGTTACCACTTGTATTTCACTATCTCTTCGCCGAACTAGTGCACCTATATTGGGTGTGTTGGGGACACAAGAGACTTCTTGTATCTTGATTGTAGGGTTGCTTGAGAGGGAATAACTTTGACCAGTTCCTCCCTGAGTTCGATAAACCTTGGGTAATCCACTTAAGGGAAACTTGCTGTTGTTCTACAAACCTCTGCACTTGGAGGCCCAACAATTGTCTACAAGAATAGAAGAGCGTAGACATCAGTCATCAGTTCCCATAAAAGATTTAATGCATTCATAATCATAATTTATACCTGATTTTCTTCAGTGTTCTCTTGAATACGGTCTAGAAGATCCCATTTAGCTTCTTCCTTCATGCGTGTAAATGATCCAGCACAATAAGCATCTAATAATTCTTTATCATGAAGAGAAAACCTTGCATAAAAGTTATTGATAATAATATGGTTAGGGAGTTCATGGATAGGACATTTAAGCATTAGTAACTTCAATCTCCCCCAAGCTTGGGTTGTACTCTCTCCATCATGAGGCCAAAAGTTATATATTAGATTCCTATCCTTATGAATCTGACTAGGAGGATAGAATTTAGAATAAAAGGCAGGTACTATTTCCTCCCATTCCATGGATTGTCCTTTCTTCAGCATCTTATACCATTCTTCAGCTCTTACTTTCAATGATATAGAGAGTAACTTCTTCTTCACCTGTTCAGTTGTGATACATGCACACTTAAACAACCCGCATAATTCATGGATAAAAATAAAATGATCACCAGGATGGACAGTTCCATCCCCTAAATAACAATTATCCATAACACGATCATTAATACTTGTAGGTATCTTAAAAGGATCTATCTCAACAGGTGGTGATTCATCTACTATCCTAACAGTGGTAGTAGTTTTCCCAAACAGGAAACCAAGTGGGTTATCCATATTGGAAACAAAGTAACAAACATAAATAAAAAGAAATAATCATAGTAGAAATTTCCTTTACCAGTTCCACTCTTCAATAGCGCGTCACTCCCTGGCAACGGCGCCAGAAAATAGTCTTGATGACCCACAAGTATAGGGGGTGTATCGTAGTACTTTTGATAAATAAGAGTGTCGATCCCAACGAGGAGCAGAAGGTCCTGACTAGTAGTACTGGCTCAAGAGTTCTCTGTAAATACTGAGCAAACGGATTTTTAGGGGGTTTTAATAAAGCAAGGAAATAAAGTGCAAGTAAATAAAGACAACAAATAATTGCAGTAAGTGGCCCAATCCTTCCTTAGCAAAGGACAAGCCGGAGGAAATACCTATGAGGACCAAACATTCTCGAGGACACATGGGAATAATATCAAGTGCTTTTGTTTCATATAGCTGATTAATCTTCTTTGGTTTTATAAGTGTTGTGTGGGTGAACCTGTGCAAATGTACCGACCTTACTTGGACTAATACATACTTGTGATTAAACTCCTTGCAAGCATCCACAATTACAAGAAAGCAATTAAGATATAAACCTAACCACAACCTTAAATTCTGAGATCCACTCCCTTATGCAAAGGTTTCCTAACGGGGGTTCAGGTTTTTGTCACTCCGGCAACCCCACAATTAGTAGCCAAATACACAATGCATTCCCCTAGGCCCATAAATGGTGAAGTATCATATAGTCGATGTTCACATGACACCACTAGAAGAATAGCACCACAACTTAAATATTAAACCATTGAATAATACCTCAAGACAATTCCACTACTAACAACATGACTTCTCCCATGTCCTCGAGAACTAAACGAACTACTCAAGAGACATCATATGGATCAAGATCAGGTATGATATGATGATGAATAACAATCTGAACATAATCAATAATTCAATGGTTCCACTCACAAGCATCAACTACAATAGTAATTAATACCGGGAAAGTTTCCCCTAAGAACTTTGTAAGATTCAACACAATTGTTACAGTGGGATGGAGTGGTGATGATGGTGCTTGTGGAGATGGTGGTGTGGATGATGATGATGATCCCAATGAAGTCTAGCTTGATGATGGTGTTGATGGCGGTGATCTCCCCTCTTCGGGAAGGAATTTCCCCGGCAGAAATCTGTCTGCCGAAGAGCTCTTTCTCTCTCGGTGGTTTCCGCCCCGCAGAGGCGGTGGAATCTTTCTGTGGTCGCCCCCCACGACTTTAGGGTTTCGAGGAGAAGATATAGGCAAGAGGGAAGAGCTAGAGGTGGGCCAAGGTGGCCACACCCCCTATAGGTGCGGCCTAGGGTGGCCCACGCCTAGGGGTGTGGGCCCCCTATGGCCCAACTCCGCCTCCCCTTCTGGCATCCTTCGTCTTCTGGGAAAATATAATTTTCTATAGTTTATCTGGTATTTTTCTGATATTCACGAAATTGCATCAACACACCGCTTTTTCCATCAGAATCCTGACTCCAGCAGTTCATCCTCCAAGAATCATTCAACATGCAAAAACAGATGAAAAGACATAAGTATCACCTCTTAATATGAAATATATCAATGAATAGAAGCAAATTATGATATAGAATGGTGATGCAAATTGGACGCATCATTCCTTTCCTGCAGCGTTCACAGCTCTTTCCTAGAACATGGAGCAACAATTTATAGTTCTTACACTCTGCAGAGGTGCATTGCTTTACCCATGAGAGATCAAATCCTTGTTGCACATCCAGGAAGCTTATTCTCGTCCACAATTCCATGATGTGGGGCCCAATAGATGATCCAAGCCAATCACTGCCCTTCTTCGCGACCCCATATGTCTGCACGATCCTTCAGGCCGGACTACATCTTCGTTAAGCCCCCTTCCAGGCAAGCTATAACCCTGATGAGTTCCCTAAGACTCTATGATCCGGTAATGCCCTTCGCAAGCTCTATATAGGTCCGACTATACCTCCGGCAGCCGCTCATAGATAATCTAGACACCAAAATTGTGGGGCCTAAGGGTGCCCACCCATATGCTGGATCCACACAAGGACTCACAGTGTCATAGTAAGGTCGTCTTGCCTACATATGAAAGGAAGAAGATCCAGCTGACTTCTCCATCTCATTCCAAATCTCATGGTTAACGCGTATTATATGACGCAAAAATCACTGGCGACATTGGTTGTTAAGTCCTAGATGATATATTCCTAAGCAATGTGGTTTCCATTGCTGGTCTTAATAGATTAACTGATCACCCTAGATCAATAACCAATAGTTCATATTAATTATAAAAATAGTGTTTTTTGACCTTTTTGAAATGTAGGTGATGAAAACACTGGATTTGCAAATACTTGGTAGAAAATAATCAAATGACATGAGAAAATGTGAACTTGCCTTTTGTGATTGCAAGATTACGTACTCACGGTCTTCAAGACAATAGAAGATCCAATATATGAAACCAGCATGATTGGTCCGATAAGGACTAATTTTTAAAGAAACAATATGCTATTATGCATAAGTAACGATATGCAGTTTTATAAAATTCCCAAAATGGATTCCCAATAGTATAGGTGAGTTAAACTTAGGTGATTTGTTTAAAGGTTGACTTCTCTTTAGTTTTATCTTATAAGTAAATAAACTTATAAAGAATTTAAGTTCTCACATACAAGATATAAAAGTAGAGTACAAATCATTTTAAGATTAGAATTAATTATTATTGGTAATTAAGATGAAACTCTAAGTGTTGATTATTATGAGTTGAAGGATCTATTATATAGTTGTTGCCTAAATTGTCAAAAAGAATAACATTTGAAGAAACTAGTGTTTAGGTTAGGTTAATCAATCTTGAAGGTTACTAGGGTTTACATTAGGGTTTTTGATGGTTACAAATGATGTTGAGTTATTATACTTTAATTGGTGGTACAAGTGACCAAAGTTAACTATAAAAACATGAATAGACATCAAATAAGATGTTTATTATTGTTTAGACCAAAGTTAACTATAAAATTAGAAGTGAATCTTAAGATGTAATGTTTTTGGAACATTACCAGGTTTTAGGGTTTTGAATAGTATAGTTGTTAATGTAGACTCATTCACTTCCAGTATAAATGAATGATGAGTTTGAGATTGGATGTGTTATTAGGAAAATAATATGTAAATTATTAATGAAAGTATAATTAGATGATCTTGGTATTTTGTTAGTATTTGAGGTCATGTTAATAATGATTAAGAGATAAAGATCATTCACCCATAATACAGATAAATGATGTATAATGTTATTTTAAAAGTTGTTGTGTTTAAATTGAAGTTAAAGTTCAAAAGAATTATTATAAACTTAATGGTTTACACTTAAGTTTTATTATAGATTTAAGTTATGCTTTTCGAATTAGTATTTAGATGCAGTATATTTAAGGTTTTGTATAAAATTATGATTATTTCTTATTTAAGAAATGTTTTTAAAGAATTAACAAAAATAGGTATTTTATAAAATAGATAAGGATTTATTACTTTAAAATCTTTAAAAACCTTTGTAATATTTTTAATATCTTCTAGTAAAATATATTTATTTAAGATCTTAAATTTTTTTTATTTATTTTTAAGTATTATTTTCATTTTTATAAAATTCCACAAAGTATTAAATGTCTTTGAATATTTGTTTCATGTTTTATTTGTAAGAAATTAAGTTGGTATTTTTATAAAATGGTAGTGTTATTTTTATATAAAAGAATGATTTTTATTTATTTCTAGGACTTCTCCTTATTTTATTTCATTGAGGATTTAATGGTGTTAATAATTATTCACATTTTATTTAACTTAAACAAGTAATGTTATATTTTTCCTAGGTATATATTATTTTTGTGATCATTTTGATATATTGTATATATTTTTAGAATTTTTATATATTTCTAGAGTTTAAAACATCTGTAGGGTCATTTTGGTAATTTTACCTTCTTCTTTACTATTTAGTTAGATCTTGGGCCTGGCCTTTTGGGCTAGCCCGACCCAACCCAATGGGTCAGGGTTAAACCCACCCAGTCGCCACTAGACCGACCCACCGGCCCAGTGCACTCTCTCTCTCTCTCTCTCTCTCTCTCTCTCTCTCTCGCTCAACCTCACCCGCTTGTTTCTCTCTCTCTCTAGCGACCGAGAGGTGCTTCGCCACCGCCGCTCGATTTTGGCCACCTCTGGCTTCCCCGACCACTGCTGTGGTGCTGGGCGGTGTGGATGGCGACGCCGCATCTTCCTGTCCAGTTCGATTCATCGCTGGCGCCTGAAATTGGTCGTGCCATCACCTTCCTCTGCATCTAGGGTTTCGCCCTTGCCGGAGACATGATGCACTGACGCCCTGTTGGCGTCACCCCGGTGCCTCGGTGATGAGATGGTGTCGTCTTCCTCGCAGTAGCCGCCATGAATGCGGCTTGGCTTGGATTGCAGCGCCCTCTGGGTGCTCCCTGTGCCGTCATGTTCTTCCTCGACGTCGGCCACTACTTCCTCTTCACACCATAGCAAGGACCTTGGGTAAGTGGCGGTCTTTATCTTCCTCTCTTTATTCCTCTTGGAGTTCATCTCTGTGGACATGGATTTCTTATAGAGAGTACTAAGGCTTGTTCTAGGGTTCCCTTATTTCTGAAATTATCTATGGCTAGTGGTTAAATTGAATTTGGCTAACTAATTTCCTGGTTGGCCATTTATGTGTTGGCCTCTGGCTTGCTAGTGGCTGATGAAGCTCAGTATTATTGCTAGCTATGTGTAGTTGGTTAACTTGTTGTGGTTGATCTGGTGGCTCACATATTGTATTTAATCCTGTGACTACTGTGATGTTGGTAGTAATTTACTTCCTGGAGTTAAGCTTAAAATATGTGATTTAGTTCCTAAGGACTTAATATCCTTCCTGGTAGTGGTGAAAATGTGGTGTGGTTATTAGGAGTGATGCCTAATATACATGGTGGCTTTATGGTTTTATATATTGTTTAAATATTGATGAATCTCATATATGATTTCTAGTCTTGGGACTAGATAGATAATATGGTCCTGATACTTGTGAACCAGAGCTTAAGACAGTGATTCATTCTTTATGGTTAGCTATTTTGCTGTAGCTAACCTATGATAAACAACTTGTATAAAGGATTCCTAAGATGGTTTAATTGTTTCTTGAGAAGATATTCAGGTTGGTTAAAGTTTATCTGGTGATATAGAAAGATTGGATTGCTATAGAGGTGCTACTATTTATTAAAATGTGACCTATATCAATTCATGGCTTGATATGCTGCTATGTAGGTTAGACTAGAAAGTACCAACTTGATCAGTGATGCCATGGTTATTGCCTTGGATGGACACATACTTATTGGTTATAGTTAGAATACTTCAATTTCTGAAGCAGTGCTGCTGGCTATGTATGCAATCTGCTCTAACGGTTTGGTTATGAGGAATCCTTGTGTTTTTGTTTTATTTAGGAGTTTATCCTGATGATGCATAGGAAAATGGAATTATGAGTATATAAACCATACTCTGTGATTATTTGCTATAATGATCTTATAGAGAAAGAATGATTCCTAAATGATTTTTAGGAAAATTATTTATTTAGTTAGTTTATGAAAGCTTGCATCATGGCTTAATGATAAACAGATGGCTGTTATCTTGGCTTCTGTTGAGGTGCTGCCCAAAAATTGGGATGTGCCCAATAGAAGACCATCTCTGTGGTGGCTTGCATCTAGTTTAAAAACTAGAAAGTATCAGCTTAGGTCAGTGATGCACAGTCTGAGACCTAGGCTGTAATTTGAACATGTGCTATTTTAGTGCTTGTTTTCTTAAGTATCTAACGATGTGCAAATTATGTCTCTTGCATGAATACTACTATTAATTGGCTTCTGTTAGTCACGTTCGGCGTTATGGCAACATGGTTGCTCATTATTTGGCTAAGGAGGGGTGTAATAATAAAGTAGTGAAAACTTGGTTGGGTTATCCACCAGACTTTGTATCATACTGGATTTCTGCTAATGTAGAACGTTTAATAAATGCAGCCTTAATCTTAAATATATATATATATATAATGAGAAGAGTCCAGCCTGGTGGACCCACGGCAAACCAATCTCAAATCTGACTGTAATATGAGACCGAGGGACTATATAGATATCCACTATAGGTATACACGAATTGAAATACTTTTGTTTTTATATAGGATCCACATATATGGAATCTGCTACCCTTTTGAGTGCTTGTGGGATAGTGTATCCGTCCTGATCCTTGTACAAGAAGTCCAGCATCCGAGTCAATACTCATAGTAAAAGTTCCCCTTACCAGTTCCACTCTTCAATAGCGCTTCACTCCCCGGCAAAGGTGCCAGAAAATAGTCTTGATGACCCACAAGTATAGGGGTGTATCATAGTACTGTCGATCCCAACAAGGAGCAGAAGGTGCTCAATAGTGGTATGGAGCAGGAAATCCCTGTGAATACTTAGCAAACAGATTTTTAGTGGTTTTCTGATAAGACAACAAAACAGAGAGCAAGTGAACAAACGAAGCAAGTGGCCAATCCTTTCTTAGCAAAGGACAAGCCGGTGGAAATACTTATAAGGACCAAACGTTCTCGAGGACACATGGGAATTCTGTCAAGTGCTTTCGCTTCAAATAGCTGAGTACTCTTCTCTGGTGTTTTAAGTGTTGTGTGGGTGAACCTGTGCTAACATACCGACCTTACTTGGACTAATACATACTTGTGATAAACCCCCTACAAACATCCGTAACTACAGGAAAGTAATTAATATATAAATCTAACCACAGCCTTAAACTCTGAGATCCTATGCTCCCTTGTGCAAAGGTGTCCTAACGGGGGTTCAGGTTTCTGTCACTCCGGCAACCCCACAATTAGTATCCAAATACACAATGCATTCCCCTAGGCCCATAAATGGTGAAGTATCATGTAGTCGACGTTCACATGACACCACTAGAAGAATAGCACCACAACTTAAATACGAAACCATTGAATAATAACTCAACACAAATCCACTAATAACAACATGACTTCTCCCATGTCCTCAAGAACTAAACGAACTACTCACAAGACATCATATGGATCAAGATCAAATATGATATGGGAATGGATTACAATATGAACATAAACAATAATCCAATGGTTCCACTCACAAGCATCAACTATAATAGTAATCAACACCAAGAAAGTTTCCCCTAAGAACTAAAGCAATATCCAACACAATTGTTACAGCAGGACGGAGTGGTGATGATGGTGCTGGTGGAGATGATGGTGTGGATGATGATGATGATCCCAATGAAGCCTAGCTTGATGATGGTGTTGATGGCGACGGTCTCCCCTCTCTGGGAAGGAATTCCCCTGGCAGAAATCTGTCTGCCGGAGAGATCTTTATCTCTCGGTGTTTTCCGCCCCCAGAGGTGGCGGAAATCTATCTATGGTTGCCCTCTAGCTTTAGGGTTTCGTAGGGAAGATATAGGCGAAGGGGAGGAGTTGGGAGCCGGGCAGGTGGGCCACACCTGCCCTAGGCGCGACCCAGGGGGACCCGCGCCTAGGGGCAGTGTGGGCCCCCTGTGGCACCTCTTCACTCCTCATTTTGGCTTCCTCAATCTTCTGGAAAAATAATATTTTCCCATATTTTTCTGATATTTTTCTAATCTTCACGAAATTGCACCGAAACGCCTTCTTTTCCATCAGAATCCAGACTCCGGCAGTTCATCCTGCAAGAGTCATCCAACATGCATAAACAGATGAAAAGCCATAAGTAATACCTCATAATAAGACATATATCAATGAATAGAGGTACATTATGATATAGAATCATGATGCAAATTGGGCGTATCAGTCATGGGTAGGGTAATTCTGCTCATGTTGCTTCAGTTGTCAGGATAGATAAGATATAACTTTGCCTTCTTACATAAGCTCACATTCAGGACCGATCTTGGATGCATCACAATACACATCAAAAGACTTCGTGATATCAGGCATAATCAAGATTGGGGCTGAGATCAATCTCTTCTTAAGCTCTTGAAAACTTGCTTCACATTTGTTCGTCCATTCAAACTTCGTATCTTTCTTCAACAATTGGGTCATGGGTCTTGCTATGCTCGAAAATCCTTCTACGAACTTGCGGTAGTATCCTGCTAATCAGAGAAATGCACGAACTTGGGTTTGAGTGGTCGGGGCTTGCCATTCTTCAACATCCTTAACCTTTGCAGGGTCAACAGGAATTCCTCCGGATGACACATTATGTACGAGGAATCCTACTTCCTATAACCAGAATTCACATTTGCTAAACTTGGCATAAAACTGATGCTCCCTAAGGGTTCCAAGGATGGTCCTAAGGTGTAGCTCATGTTCTTCTTCTGATTTGGAATAGATCAGAATGTCATCGATGAAAAAAAACGACAAACTTATCCAGGAAGTCCATAAAAATCTTATTCATGAGGTTCATAAAATAAGCGGGGGCATTGGTTAATCCAAAAGACAAGACAGTGTACTCATACAGTCCATATCTGGTGGTAAACGCAATCTTTGGAATATCCTCTGCGCGAATCTTGAGTTGATGATAACCAGTTCTAAGATCAATCTTAGAAAACACTTTGGCACCAGTCAACTGGTCAAAAAAATCTTCTATCTTCGGCAGTGGGTACTTGTTCTTAATGGTGACGTCGTTCAACTTCCGATATTTTGTGCACAAACGGTTACCTCCATCTTTCTTATCCACAAACAAAACAGGTGATATCCATGGCGACGCACTTGGTTGAATCAGTTCTATATCCAGCATAGCATCCAATTGCTTCTTCAACTCCACTAATTCAGATGGGTTCATACTATAAGGTCTCTGAGCTATGGGTCCGGTTCCAGGGATTAGTTCAATGATAAACTCAATATCCCGATCTGGGGGCATACCGGGCAAAACATCTGGAAATACGTCGGGGTATTCACAGACTACTCTGACTTGGTCAATGGTTGGTTGGGCTAGACTCTTGTTGCACTTGAATTGACGGGGCAAGGTTTCAAGTACATGCTCTACTGATATTCCGGTTGTACTGGTCATGGTTATGGCTTTCTTGGCACAGTTGATTAATCCTTTATGTTTCGACATCCAATCCATTCCTAGTACTACTTCCAAACCTTTGGTTCTGAGTACTATTAGATTAGCATAAAAATCTATGCCATGGATTCTGATAGGTACGGCCTTGCAAATTTGTCTAGCTTTGGTGGTTGAACCAGGTATTTGAACTATCATAACATGCTTCAATTTTGTTGGTTGAATTTTACTAGTGCGTGCAAGTTCTTCGGTAACAAACGAGTGCGATGCTACAGAATCAAACAACACTCTTGCAAGTATTGAGTTAACAGAAAACATACCCAGCACGACATCTGGCGCTTCTTGGGCTTCTTCAACATTCATGAGAAACAGATGGCCGTTTCGGTTGAGCGAATTCCCTGGGGCAAGTCTTCTTCTAGGCTGAACACGACACTGCTGCTGAGCTAGGGCATTCACATTGGGGTCTTCTTCAAGCTTCTTGGGGCACTCATTGGAGTAGTGACCCATGGTTCTGCATTCATAACAAGTCACCTGAGACTTGTCCTTTCCTGCAACAGGCATAACGTTGCTTCCAGTCCTCGGGGTAGTATTGGTGTTGTTGGTGACATTGTTGTTGTTAAACTTGGGTGGTGCACGATTGAAGTTGTTAGAGTTGCCGGGGTTGTTGTTGTTTCCTCTGGGCCTTGGGTTTCCTCCTCCACGGTTGGGATAGGTCAGACGGTTCATCGGGTGTTGAAGGGAATATGCCCCGAGAGGAAATAATAAAGTGTTTATTATGTGTATTCCAAGTATATGATAAACGTTTATTTTTATGCTATAATTGTATTAATACGAAAACATTAATACATGTGCGTTTAATAAACAAACAGAAAATTCCTAGTTATGCCTATCTCATAAACTAGTTTGTTGATTAACAAGATGATCACAGTTTCCTGACCATAGACATTGGATGTTGTTAATAACGAGATCACAACATTAGTGTAATGGTGTGATGAACATTCATCCGAAGTATAGCATTACGGTCAAAGTCATTGAGTTTATATTGCTATAAACAACTTACGAAGTGATCCTAATCCTCAGACCATGAGATCATGCCAATCACTAACACCGGAAGAGTTTCTTGTTGACATCAAAAGTCACATCGTAACTGGGTGATTATAAAGATGGATTCAAAGCTACTAAAGTGTTATGTTGAGAATCATGGATCAAGAGTGGAATTTTTTCATCCCGATGACGGATAGATATACTCTGGGCCCTCTCGGTGATATCACATTGGTTAGCTTGCAAGCAAGTGATTTGATCACTAGAATGTTATATCACGGGAACAAGAAAAGAGTGCATGTCAGTAACGAGATCAAACTAGGTATGGATATACCGATGATCAAATCTCGGACATGTAATATATCGTGAAACAAAGGGATTAAGATACAAGCGTAAAAGGTTTCGACGATCACAGGAAAGTCATCGTTGAATGTGTGGGAGTCAGTATGGATCTCCAGGTCCCGCTACTGATTATTGATCAGAGAAGGGTCTCGATCATGTCCGCATTATTCGTGAACCGTAGGGTGACACACTTAAGGGACACTGACATCCAGTTGGTGCAAATGTTTCATGCCGAAAGAATAAACAAGCGCATGAATTTATTTCACTAGATACCGAAACAGGTTTTCGGGTCAAATTGCATAAAGAGGTTATGCATGTGAAATAGAATTCTAGCAAGGGGTTATTTGTGAATGTTTGTCATTAAAGTAATTGACAAAATTCTGAATAAAATAAAAGAGTTTTATTTAATGAGAGTTTGCATTAAATTTGGTGGAAATTTAATAGCAAGTTTGAGTGGGATTTTGAGTGGAGGGATTTGAATGGATTTTTGTGAGTGGAGTGTCCACCCACATGAATGAAGGAGGGGAGGGGGCAGCCCCCATGGCCGGCGGCCACCCCCTTGGGTGCCCCCCTTCCTCCTATAAAAGGCACCCCTCTCCTCTCTCTCACTCACACCTCCTCGTGAAGGATCTCTCTCCCCCTCTAGAATGTATCCCCCATGGTATCGGACTAGCGAGATACATGTTCCCGGTGGCTATTCGACAAGAAAGGGTTGTGCTTCTGCTGCATCGCTAGAGCGAGGAGGCGGAGGTTGCTCGGTGTCTTGTACGTGTGTGCGAGCACGGATGCGCTGCTGCTTTGCGGTGCTAGGACTTCCTCTCGATCTTGAGATCGGCAAGAGATCGTCTACATCAACCACGAGTTGAACTCGTTAAGCTTTGTCGGTCTTCAAGGGTATGTTCTCTACGGATATACATCCGCCCGTTGTTTGTATCTAGTAGATAGATCTTGGTACATAGTTCCCATCGTAGGAAATTTTTTGTTTTCTATGCTGCGAACCCTACAGTGGTATCAGAGCCGGATCTATGCGTAGATGCTTTACACGGGTAGTACACAGATGAGTATGTGGGCGATGATAATCATATTGTTTCTCCTTAGTTGTAATTTTGGATATTGGTGGCATAGTGGGATGAAGCGGCCCGGACAAACTTTACATGTCCTCGCACATGAGACCTGTTCCACGCTTGACATGCAACTAGTTTGCATAAGTGGCTAGCGGGTGTCTGTCTCTCCTACTATAGTCAATATATATTTTGCAATGAGTTGTCAACAATTTGGTTATCATCGTTGTGGTTCATGTTCGTAGGTATGAACGGTTCTATCTTCGAAAGCCCTAAGCCACGTAAAATTTGCAATGGATAAATTAGAGGTGTCTAGTTTAGATTGTTGCTGGGCTAGTGTCATGATATGGTGATGTTGTAAGTAGAAGTATGAGATGATACTCTTACAACACACATAGCGTGTAAACTCCATAGACCTTGGACTTACACATAAAGGTATGATAGTGATCATACCACTATGCACATGATAGAGATCATATGCGGGAACCATATCATTTCACTAATAAACATGTGATGTTTGATAGCATCTTATATTGCTTGTTTACACTTTGTTAGCATAATAAGATGTTCCCTCATTTAAATATCAAGATAAGAATGTGTTCTTCCGTTAGTATGCACCGATTATGCTTTCTTCGCTTCAAGACATCACGTGATGATCGGGTGTTCTTGGATCCACGGCCATATATCGGGTGTAAAACAGTTACACACGCGAATACGAAGGTTCTAACTTGGCGACCCTAGAATGTACAGACATGGACTCGGAACACGGACCGAAAGGTTAATCATGAGTCATATAGTTGATATGATGCCCATTTGATGCTCGCCTTTGAAGCTACACCGACTCACGTGATGATCGGACTTGGTGTAGTGGATTTGGTTCATGTAATCACCAAAAAGGCACGAGGGATGTTGTTTTTGAGTGGGAGTTCATTCGTAATGTGGATTAGTTGAACTCAATCTATCATAAACTTAGTCTAAACTTTACAAATTTTGTTGTAGATGGCACCACCTGCTTTTAATTTAAATGTGTTCATGGAGAAAGAGAAACTTGCAACGAACTGTAGCAACTTTACCGAATGGGCCATGAATTTGAGGATTCTCCTCTCTGCTGCACAAAAGCAATATGTGCTAGAAGCGCCACTAGGCCCCCCACCTTTTGAGGATGCCCCTGACAAGGAGAAGAATATCTATCAGACTCGTCAGGAGGACCACAACTTAGTTCATTGCGGCATATTGTATGGGCTAGAGCCGGAACTTCGAAAGCATTTTGAAAACGACAATGCATTTGATACAATGGGTGAGTTGAAAATGATTTTCGACACACATGCTGCTGTAGGAGCTACAACGCTTTAGAAAAGTTCTTTAGCTGCATGATGGAAGAGCACATCTCTGTTAGTGAGGATGTACTCTAGATGTCGGGTTACGCCGATAAGCTTGTGTCCTTGGGAATATCAATTCCCATTGACTTAGGCATCCATCGTGTTCTGCAGTCTCTGCCACCTAGCTATAAGAGCTTTGTGATGAACTATAATATGCAAGGCATGAAGAAGTCTCTCCCCGAGCTTCTGTCAATGCTTAAAACTGCAGAAGTGGAGATCAAAAAGGAACATCAAGTGTTGATGATCAATAGGAACACTGGTTTCAAGAAAGACAAGAAGGGAAAACGGAAGGGAAGTAAGGGCGGCAAGCCAGTTGCCGTCCTGAAAAGAAACCCCGAGTTGGACCTAAGTCTGATACCGAGTGCTACTATTGTAAGGGGACTGGCCACTGGAAGCGCAACTACCCCAAGTATTTGGCAGACAAGAAGGACGGCAAGGCAAACAAAGGTATATATGATATACATGTTATTGATGTGTACTTGACTAGTGCTCACAGTAGCACCTGGGTATTTGATACCGGTTCAGTTGATAATATTTGTAACTCGAATCAGGGGCTACGGAACAAGCGACCGCTAGAAAGGGGTGAGGTCAAGATGCGTGTCGGCAATGGATCAAGCGTTGATGTGATCGCCGTCAGAACGCTACCTCTCCATTTTCCGTCGGGATTAGTAATAAACTTGAAGAATTGTTATCTGGTGCCAGCACTTAGCATGGACATTGTATCTGGATCGTGTTTAATGCGAAGTGGTTATTCATTTAAATCTGAGAACAATGGTTGTTCTATTTATATGAATGAAATATTTTATGGTCATGCACCGATGATGAATGGTTTATTTCTTTTGGATCTCGATAATAATGTTACACATATTCACAATGTTGATGCTAAAAGGATTAAACTTAATGATGATATATACGCATATATGTGGCACTGCCGTCTAGGTCATATTGGCGTTAAATGCATGAAGAAACTCCATTCGGATGGAATTTTGGAATAACTTGATTTTGAATCATTTGATACACGTGAGCCATGCCTTATGGGCAAGATGACTAGAACGCCGTTTTCCGGTTCAGTGGAACGGGTGACAGATTTATTGGAAATCATACATTCTGATGTATGTGGTCCAATGAGTGTGTCGGCGCGAGGTGGATATCGTTATTTTGTTACTTTCACGGATGATTTGAGTAGATACGGTTATATCTACTTGATGAAACACAAGTCTGAAACATTTGAAAAGTTCAAGGAATTTCAGAATGAAGTGGAAAATCATCGTAATAGAAAGATCAAATTTCTACGGTCTGAACGTGGAGGTGAGTATCTAAGTTACGAGTTTAGCACTCACATGAAAGAGTGTGGAATTGTTTCACAACTCACACCTGCCAGAACACCACAGCGAAATGGTGTGTTGGAATGTCATAATCGTACTTTATTAGATATGGTTCGATCTATGATGTCTCTGACGGACTTGCCGTTGTCATTTTGGGGTTATGCACTAGAAACTGTTGCATTCACTTTAAATCGGGCACCATCTAAATCCGTTGAAAAGACACCATATGAATTATGGTTTGGAAACAAACCTAAGCTGTCATTCTTAAAGTTTGGGGATGCGATGTTTATGTGAAGAAACTTCAACCGGATAAACTCGAACCCAAAGCGGAAAAATGCGTCTTCATAGGATACCCTAAGGAAACAATTAGGTATTCCTTCTATCACAGATCCGAGGGCAAGGTTTTTTTTGCCAAGAATGGATCCTTTCTAGAGAAAGAGTTTCTCGCGAAAGGTGTGAGTAGTCGGAAGGTAGAACTCTAAGAGGTTATTGAACCTTCTCTTCAAAGTATGGCAAGTAGCGCAGCGCCGGAAGTTGTTCCGGAGTTGGCTTCACCTGTTGAAGAGGGAACTAATGATAATGATCATGAAACTCCAAAAGAGAGTACTACTGAACCTCGCAGGTTGTAACACCCTCGGAATCGGCCCTATGCAAGTTTTAGCGAATCCCGCCAAACCCGCATAGAAACGATTCAAAGGTGCCCACCAGGCACTTGCGTGTGGGTGGAAAACGAAGTAATATCATTACACAACAGTCCTCGATGGGACCCACAGAACAGATATACAACAGCGACTCAAAGAGTCAAGAATACAGCTATACAACACAAAGATCCGAATCACCTTGAAAACGACACAGCGTTCGAGTACGGACAAGATGCAAATTGAGCTAAGAGCCCTAAAGAATAACCAATGGCGTCCATAACCCTGCCCAGGCCAAGCCGGAAGGGTAACCCTGCTAACGACGTCGAGCTCAAACCTGCTAAACAAAAGGGGTGCCGATAAAGGGCAAAGGAAAAAGAGGAGCGGTCAGTACTGAGGCCAGTACACGGCGAGGCTAGAATTCGGCGGTCCTCGCCTACATAGGTATGGTGGACTGAAGCGGCAGCGCGGCATGCACTAAACAACCTATAGAGACTCGATACAAATAGCGGCTATTAGAGAGGGGTAAGAAAGTCCTATTCGGAACCAACCTGATACTACCACCAAACATACCCATCCTGGTATTTCCCCCTCGAGACCAAACGAGGAAGTCAACCGAGGAACTCACACAGTTGGCAGTTTTATTTATTCAGTTATCGTTGCAGCAATTACTAGTCAGGTATAGATAGTCATCCTGATATAATAAGCAGTGGGCACTTTTAGTTAACCATTCCGTTGTAGTTGCAACACTTACTAGTCAGATGCAATTGGCATGAGGTATCCCAAACCCAGCAGTTGTTGGTACTTTTATTTAGCCATTCCGTTGTAGTGAAGCTGATTACTAGTCATATCGGATACAAGTCAAATTATAACAGTAAACTTTAGTTATAGTTGTCTATGATCGAGTACTGTGCTCCAAGTCGTCCATAACCGCGGACACGGCTTTTCGAAAAGATTTAACCCTGCAGGGGTGCACCAAAGTATCCACACGCACTTCGACCCTTTTTGCCAGATCAGTTAACATACACCCATCGGTATGTCGGCGGGGCCTAAGTCATGACGTTTCCCAGACCCAAAGCAAGTACATGGGGGCCACCCCACTAAGCTACCCGCAACGAAGTCGGCCGGTCTCCGAGACGGACTCAGGGTTTGCGTCAGTGGCTGTAAACGACTGGGAACCCGAAAGTGTGACTGGGCTTGTCGATACCGCGAAAACACTCCGCTTCCCTAAACAGTACAGGTGCAGTACATCGCACAATTTAAATTAAGCAGTAAAACATGGCATAAGTACAGAATAGTAATAAAGCTCCAAACTACTTTGTGGCCCCCAGAACAATACTTGGAATCAGGTACTAATCGATGGGGGTGCCCACACACCCCACCTGTGGTTAGCGCGCTCGATCTCGGAACAGGTGTCAAGAACTCGGGGTCCTACGGGACACCAGTGAGCGGTTGGAAACCAAATATTGTCTATCACCCACCGGTGCCTCTGCATTTACCTACTTTCAATTTTAGTTATTAAACAATAATTAAAGCCATGATCATCTCCAACTTAAACATGCGGCAATACTCCAACAACTGTGGTACTTGACGGCACACAACAGCACTTGAGCAAGCGGCTACGACGCGCAAGTCCAACTATCTACCAAACAACAGGTAATAGGATGTGTCCAAGGCAATATAAGGCTGCAAGGGATATCACGGGTACGAAAACTAGAGCATCGCAACACAGATAGCAATAGATCAACAGGAGGGAATAAATACTATAAAAGTAAGATAGGTAGAAAGGGGGAGGTGCTCGCCTGAAAAACATTGTCGAAGGTTCATCCGAAGATCGGATCGACACTCGCATCATCTCATCGGCCTAATCCGCGAAGAAGCAAAACACTAAAAGAAACACCGGATGCACTATTTAATACTACAGCAGAAGATCGGGCATGATGCATGCATGATATATGACATGGCAAAGGTGCAATGCAATTAGATCATATTAAGCGGAACCGAGGTCCCGGCAAATATTTAAGTGGTTCCAGTTGTTCAGATACCCCACTATTTAAATGTTGTCTTAACATGGCAAAAAATAGCACCGGTTCGCTACACCAATTTAAATGGGACCAATATAAGACTAGATTTGCCCGCATGTGGATCTCATATTTAATTTAGGTGATTCGTCGAAACACCCCCAAACACCCATAATATGTATGCAAGCATGTACAAATAATTATGCAACAATTTGATATTACATTTATAAAATAGGGCTCGAGAAAGGGGTCACACATTAGGGTTCGGCGATCTTGGTGGCTCCGAGGGTTCGGGGATCGGTCTTCGGGTCCAGGATCGGCTTCGGATCCATGAAGGAGAACTTGGCGTCTTCGGGTTCCGGGGTCTTGGGGTCCCATGAAGATCTTGTCGTCTGGAGCAGGAAGTTGTTGGCCATCTTGGAGCACCTTCAGGGTGGAGATAGGCGATGTAGTCGTAGTGAAGCCACACCATCGCATTTACCGTTTCATGATCATCAACTTATCGGTGACCTAACTTCACATCTATATGCCTCGCATCATCGGAACCTTGAGCAAGAGGACCATGGAAGCACTGCATCAAAAACCAGCATGCACACGAGAACGACTATCTGGAACAAAGAGACTATAGGGTCTCAACAGGACAACCCGAGAGATGTGTGGCGACATCCAAAGAGACGTCACGCTCTCAGAAGCACGCGGTCGAACAGATGGAGGGCACCTAGGGCGTTGACTGCAGGGGCGGTGTAGGCAGCGACCTTCAAAGCTGAGCCGGCTAGGGCGGCTGTGGTCTACTTGACCTCGAGGCTCGGTGAGGCCACAGGGAGGACCGCGGCAGAGGAGGAACGAGGCGAGGTCGGGCCTGCGCGAGACAAGGCCGACGGCGGGGACAGGGCGGTGAGCGGCAGGGCCGGTCGAAGCTCGCAGGGCGACGCATGGTGGCGAGAGGTGGAGGTGCAGAGGCCGAAGGAGGGGACGCGTGGGAGGACGACGAGGTCGGTGGCGAGCGGGGTACGGGCCGGAGCTGGGCTCGCGACGGCGAAGCACTTGGCAGGAGGCGCGGTAGGGCTCCGAGCGGCGGCTGGAGCTTGGGCCGGAGAGAGCTCGGACCCGGGCACGAGGTGGAGGGTGGGTCGACGACGAGGAGGCACGGGGTCAGAGAAGGAGAGGCGAGCCGGCCGGAGGAGAGGGCTGCGGCGGCCGAGCTTGCGAGAGCTGCGGGCCGGGGTGGCGCTGCCGGAGGAGAACCAGGCGGCGACGCGGACGGCTTCCGGCGAGGAGAGGAGGGACCGACGGTGGCGGCGGCTTGCGAGCAGAGAGAGAGACGGGCGAGCGGGGAGGGTAGGTGGCGGCGGAGAACACGAGGTGGAGGGCACGGGCAGGGGAAGGCCCAGCGGCGGCCGGCGGCGCCAGAGAGGCAGGTGGAGGCGGGGAAGCGGGGCGGCGAGAGGAGGGAGGAGAGAGAAGGGCGCCGGGCGCGTCTGCGGGAGAGAGGACGCGAGATGGTGGGCCCAGGCGGGGATCCCGAGGCTGGGGCAGGTGGGCGTGTCGGGCGGTGGTGGGGCCAGGCGCGGGCGTGTGGGCCAGGAGCGGGGCCGGGGGTGCGTGGCCGGGGTGGTTGGGGGCTCTGTCGGTGTGAAGTGCAAGTGGTGGGGCCGGGCTGGCAGAGAGAGGGGGAGGAAGTGGGTTGGGTGCGTGCGTGTGGAATGGAGGTGGCGGCTGGGGCAGTGGGGTGAGGTGGCGTAGCGGGATTGGCTGGAGGAAAGGGAGTGGTGAGGTGGCGGCAGGTGATAGGCCGGGGTGAGGTGGAGGGGGGCTGGGTAGGATTAGGTGTAGGGTAGGAAAAGTTTAGATAACTCTGGTTTTTGTACTGGGGTGGCCGACTGGGTCGGATCGGCCCGGTACGGCTGCCCCCTAAAAATAAAATAAATATTTTATTATTTAAAACGGGCTTTTGAAATCCATTGGTAGATGAAACAAAATAATCCGGAGACCCGGGTTTTGGATTTGAAATAAAGGCGGGGTATTTAGAAAACAAAACCAGGCGTTTCGAAAATAGTTTTATGCAAACAAAATGCAAGATGACATGACGATGCTCAAATGCAAGGTGGCATGATGACATGAGCATGCCATCATGATGTTGCAATGCACAAAAACAACGCGATTTTCTAGTAGTGGTTTTGCGGGGCGCCACACATGTCTAGCAGGACGCGTGCAGCTCCCGAGCTGTACGGAAATCCTGTCATGAATTTCATGGTTGATGAAAATGATGACCATGTGACGTATGAAGAAGCGATGATGAGCCCGGATTCCAACAAATGGTTAGAAGCCATGAAATCCGAGATGGAATCCATGTATGAAAATCAAGTTTGGAACTTGGTGGACTTACCTCACGACCAAAAGGATGGAGAACAAATGGATTTTCAAAAGGAAAACTGATGCTGATGGTAATGTAACCATCTATAAAGCTCGACTTGTCGCAAAGGGGTTTCGACAAATTCAAGGAGTTGACTACGATGAGACATTCTCTCCCGTAGCGATGCTAAAGTCAGTTAGGATTATGTCAGCAATTGCTGCATGTTTCGATTATGAGATATGGCAGATGGATGTCAAAACCGCGTTTCTCAATGGTAATATTGAAGAAGAATTGTATATGATACAACCAAAGGGTTTTGTCGATCCTAAGGATGCTAACAAGGTGTGCAAGCTTCAGCGATCCATCTATGCATTGAAGCAAGCATCACGAAGTTGGAATCTCCGCTTTGATGAGGTGATCAAAGAGTTTGGATTTGTCCAAACTTATGGAGAAGCTTTTATTTACAAGAAAGTGAGTGGGAGCAATGTGGCATTTCTGATATTATATGTGGATGACATATTATTGATCGGAAATGATATAGATCTTTTAAATAGTGTTAAAAGTTATCTAAACAGCAAATTTTCAATGAAGGACCTAGGTGAAGCGTCATACATATTAGGCATAAAGATCTATAAAGATAGATCTAGGCGCCTAATAGGGCTATCGCAAAGTACATACCTTGATAAGATTTTAAAGAAGTTTAAAATGGAAGATAGTAAGAAGGGGTTCTTACCTATGACACAAGGCACGACATTGAGTAAGACTCAAAGTCCGGCTACGGCGGAAGAAAGAGAGAAAATGGACAAAGTCCCCTATGCTTCAGCCATAGGCGCTATAATGTACGCCATGCTATGTACAAGACCGGATGTGGCACATGCTATTAGTTTGACTAGTAGGTACCAATCGGATCCAGGTTCGGAACACTGGAAAGCGGTCAAGAATATCCTTAAGTACTTGCGAAGAACTAAGGATATGTTTCTTGTATACGAAGGTGAAGAAGAGCTTGTCGCTAAGTGTTATGTCGATGCTAGCCTTGACACCGATCCGGATGACTCTAAGTCTCAATCCGGATACGTATTTCTTATGAATGGCGGAGCGGTTAGTTGGAGGAGCTCCAAACAACCTGTGGTGGCGGGATCAACGACGGAGGCCGAATATGTTGCTTCTTCAGAAGAGGCTCAGGAAGTAGTTTGGATGAAGGAGTTCATATCCGAACTATGTGTGGTTGCAATGACGTTGGACCCAATGGTGATCTATTGTGACAACAATGGTGCCATTGCCAATGCCAAAGAGCCAAGGTCTCACAAGCATTCCAAGCATATTAAGTGTCGGTTTCACTCCATCCGCGAGCATGTCAAGGATGGAGATATAAAGATTTGTAAAGTACATACGGATCTCAATGTAGCAGATCCGTTGACTAAAACTCTCCCTAGAGCAAAACATGATCTACACCAGAACTCCATGGGTGTTAGATACATCACTATGTAACTAGATTATTGTCTCTAGTGCAAGTGGGAGACTGAAGGTAATATGCCCTAAGAGGCAATAATAAAGTGTTTATTATGTGTATTCCAAGTATATGATAGATGTTTATTTTGCATGCTATAATTGTATTAATACGGAAACGTTAATACATGTGTGTTTAATAAACAAACAGAAAGTTCCTAGTTATGCCTCTCTCATAAACTAGTTCGTTGATTAACAAGATGATCATGGTTTCCTGATCATAGACATTGGATGTTGTTAATAACGAGATCACAATATTAGTGTAATGGTGTGATGAACATTCATCCGAAGTATAGCACTACTATCAAAGTCATTGAGTTTATATTGTTATAAACAAACTACGAAGTAATCCTAATCCTCAGACCATGAGATCATGCCAATCACTAACACCGGAAGAGTTTCTTGTTGACATCAAACGTCACTCCGTAACTGGGTGATTATAAAGATGGCTTCAAAGCTTCTAAAGTGTTATGTTGAGAATCATGGATCAAGAGTGGAATTTTTTCATACCGATGAAGGATAGATATGCTCTGGGCCCTCTCGGTGATATCACATTGGTTAGCTTGCAAGCAAGTGATTTGATCACTAGAATGTTATATCACGGGAACGAGAAAAGAGTGCATGTCAGTAATGAGATCAAACTAGGTATGGAGATACCGATGATCGAATCTCGGACATGTAATATATCGTGAAACAAAGGGATTAAGATACAAGCGTAAAAGGTTCCGACGATCACAGGAAAGTCATCGCTGAATGTGTGGGAGTCAGTATGGATCTCCAGGTCCCGCTACTGATTATTGATCGGAGAAGGGTCTCGATCATGTCCGCATTATTCGCGAACCGTAGGGTGACACACTTAAGGGACACTGACATCCAGTTGGAGCAAATGTTTCATGCCGAAAGAATAAACAAGCGCATGAATTTATTTCACTAGATACCGAAACAGGTTTTCGGGTGAAATTGCATAAAGAGGTTATGCATGTGAAATAGAATTCTAGCAAGGGGTTATTTGTGAATGTTTGTCATTAAAGTAATTGACAAAATTCTGAATAAAATAAAAGAGTTTTATTTAATGAGAGTTTGTATTAAATTTGGTGGAAATTTAATAGCAAGTTTGAGTGGGATTTTGAGTGGAGGGATTTGAACGGATTTTTGTGAGTGGAGTGTCCACCCACATGAATGAAGGAGGGGAGGGGCCAGACATCATGGCCGTCGGCCACCCCCTTGGGTGCCCCCCTTCCTCCTATAAAAGGCACCCCCTCTCCTCTCTCTCACTCACACCTCCTCGTGAAGGATCTCTCTCCCCCTCTAGAATGTATATCACATGGTCTCGGACTAGCGAGATACATGTTCCCGGTGGCTATTTGGCAAGAAAGGGTTGTGCTTCCGCTGCATCGCTGGAGTGAGGAGGCGGAGGTTGCTTGGTGTCTTGTACGTGTGTGCGAGCACGGATGCGCTGCTGCTTTGCGGTGCTAGGACTTCCTCTCGATCCTGAGATCGGCAAGAGATCGTATACATCAACCACGAGTTGAACTCGTTAAGCTTTGTCGGTCTTCAAGGGTATGTTCTCTACGGATATACATCCGCCCGTTTTTTGTATCTAGTAGATAGATCTTGGTACATAGTTCCCATCATAGGAATTTTTTTGTTTTCTATGCTGCGAACCCTACAGGGGTCTATTGTTTCTTGGGGCAAATCCTATAGATGGGTTGGGGCGGTACTTTGGGGTATGGTGGTTTCCTGGTTGATGCATCATTCAACGCTTGCGGTTCTCATTGGCTTGGTTGATCTTGCCTTCCATCTGAATGGCAGAATCCACTAAGGCTTTAATGTCAGCAAACGGGATATTGACTAAGACTGTCTGCATCTCATCATGCAGACCATTCAAGAATCTCTCCTTCTTCTTGGCTTTAGTGGCAATCTCATTTAGTGCATACCTAGCTAAGGACATAAATTTGTCACGGTACTCAACTACGGTCATCCTCCCTTGCTTCAATTCTCTGAATTCATCTCTCATCCTCTTGATTAAACCTGGTGGCACATGGGTTCTGCTGAACTTGAGTTTGAATTCATCCCAAGTCATCATTTTTCCTCCAGTCATGGCGCGAACACTATTCCACCAAGCTCTTGCATCTCCTACCAGATAGTGGCTGGCAAACAGTACTTTCTTGTTGGACTCCACTCCTGTGACTTATAAGTTGTTCTCCATGGTCTGCAACCAATCATCTGCATCTAGGGGCTCTTCAGACTTACTAAAGACGGGTGGATTGGTATTTTGAAAGTTCTTCAGCTTGGATCCATGGTTGTCCTGGTGGCCTTGATTGTTCTGGGTCATCTGAGCTATGTGTTGAAGGGTGGCTAAGTTGGCTTGACATTCGGCTCTTTCAGCTTCGTGGTTCGAAACCAACATTTGCAAGATTTGCAACATTGGGTCCGGGGATGAACTGCTTCCTCCGCGAGGCATCTGAAGATTGAGATAGATAATGAGAAAAGAGGGAAATTTCTAAGGTTCAGGGGTTTGTTTTTGAAAAGTTTTTAAACTTTGGGTTTGACTCAGTTTTTTCTAAAAACTTGCTTTACATTCATTCATTCATTCATAGCACACAATACAAACACACACCACAACAAGGAAAACAGATGGTTTTAAGAACCATTCTATGAAACTACGATACAATGGGACTGGATACAACTTCACTAACGCTAGTTATCAGGTGCTACTACTCCTTGGAATCGGTGGCTTCATCATCATCATCATCATCATCATCAATGAAGGCGAAGTCATCCTCATCGGTGAAGAAGTCCATGGCTTGATCCTCCAAGAAGTCATCATTATCATTGAGATAGGAATAGGGGTCTCCATGGATATCTTCTCATGCATTCTCCCTCTCGACAAGCTGCATGTCCCTCTCATGGATGGTCTCCTCCAAGTCTATCACCTTGTGACGAAGGCGGGCAATAATGCGATCCTTCTTGTCAAGCTGACGGCGACGAGACTGGCGATCCTTCACAAGCATGGCAATGGTCTTGTCCTTCTTGACTGTGATGGCATGTTTGTGGTTGGCGTAGGAGTGGGCATTGTCTAACTCCTTCTGCCGATCATACATCATGAAGCTGAGATGGTCCACTTGATGCTTCAGCTCCGGGTGATATCGTGCCTCTAGTGGCTGTCCCATAACATCACGCCTTGGATAAAACTCAAAGCGCGTGCCCTTGATCTGATTGATGCTTTGCCCACATAGACGGGCATGAGGTTCCTGCATGGCCCTAGCAAGTCCATCTAGCCAGTTTTTCTCTCTTAAGGTGAACCGGACTCCTTATGAGGTGGGGGCTTCAATCTTCCCTCAGAGACTTGCAACAATCATCCATTGAAATTCTCCTCCTTCCTGATCATTGAGCTGAGCTCCGAAGAACTCGGGGTGCGGGCGCTCTAGAAATTCCGAGAGTTGATCCAAATCATGCTCAAAGATGAAATCTCCTCCATTTCCCAACTGATAGAACTTGCTATACTTCATGTCCATCTATAAGAATATAGGATGAGTAAGTTAGTAGAGTGATCAAGTGTGACAAATTTTATGTAAGTTTGCAAGAGTTTTTGAGGAACATGAATTTTCATGAAAGAATCTAAGTGATAAGAATGAGAATAGGTTTTCATAAATACTCACTTCTTTTGTTTTGAAACTAAGTTTTTGATTCAAGCGTCCATTCTAACTAGGGTCTCCTATGGTCAGGATGGCTCTGATACCAACTTGTCAACACTTGGATTTTTAATCCCAGATGCCTGTTATGCCATACATCGCAATCCCAGGATTACCATTTTTGCGAGACATAACAGATTGGTACCATAGTACATCATCCATTACAAACCATAATAAAGGTCGTACAAATAAAGGATCTCATGATCCAGTCTTAGTACAATCAAAGCAGCAGAATAATGTAATAACAGTAGCATGGGCGAAGCTCCATCTTCATGGTCACATGCAATGCTAACGATGGGAGATGATCCTAGTTGTTGTAACCTTCCTGTGGTTCATCATCCTGATAGTCCTCTTCATAGTCTGGCCACGGGAATAGCCAGGGACAAATCCATGAGTACTCTTTAAGTACTCGCAAACTATCACTAACAAGTAAAATGGATCAAGTAGGAATACTAAGCTCTAGGTTGTTTTGCAAAAAGCCAGGTTTAACTCTAGCTAAGTTCATAAGTAAAGAAAACTAGTTTAAGGTTTTATAACACCTAAGTGGGAACTTAGCTTTCACTTTCACAACCTTGTTGTGATCATGTGAAAGTCATGATTCATTGCACAAGTCATTTTGAAAACATCTGACGACGGAACAGTATGGCCACTCCAACTATCCATAACCGTGGACACGGCTATTCGAATAGTTTGACACTCTGCAGAGGTGGTACACTTTCACCACAACATTCAATACATCCGTTAGGAACAATCCTAAATTCACCATACTCAGTATGCAGATAATCAATCCTAACCTTTCAATTACACACCCTAGTATAGGCACCTCTCCTTTGAGTTTGGCCTCCCAACCATGACCATTTGTCATCTTGGGAACTTCACGGGTGGACAATCATCACGAGGTAGCCTCATCTCAAACCTCGACCGCAAGGGAACCCAAAGGTATATGAACTTCTAGTCAAGCCCTACCCAAATTCAGGTATTGTGGTTTTACGGTAAAATTGGAATGGTATTGCATCCAGACACAACCATCAGTTTTACAAAGGGCTAAGGCTCATGCCTCAACAATTTCATCATCAAGATCATCTGGTGTTCACAACACATGTCAAAACATTTCATTAGAATGACTCATCATTCTAAGGTTTTCATAATCATTTTCACCAAGTATTCCCATCTAAAGTGATCAAGTTTTGTGCTTAGCACTAGAAACTACAATTGGGGGTAATCACTAATGAGGGGTGATAATCAAGTGTGACTTATCTAAGTATAATCTCATGCCTCAGGATGACATCAAGATCTACCTAACTTAGGCCAAGTTTTATGCTCTTTATGCTACCTTTAATATCTTTCCAAAACTTCACAAGTCACTAAGTAAGCATAACTAAGGATCTTTGATAAAGAAATAAAAGAATAAAGCTTGTAATTAAAACTGGGATTTGGTATAATCAAGTGGTATAACCAAAGCATGCCTAATGCATTGCATAAGTTATCTATCTTGCAAGGTTGCAAGGGTTAACTTGCTAGGATGGCTTTCTTAGTTAGTTGCTTGCCTTGTGTGCAGTGCAGTGGTTGAAGTTCTCCTCGGCTTCCTCTTCGTAGTAGTCTCCTTCCTCTTCGTATCCTTGGTCGGTACTAACGTCTATACAAGAATACCAAGTACACAATAACCAAACAATACTTAACTACTTCCATTTAGCACACGAGAGTTTACACTAGATGATCTAGCATCATCACAATCATCAGAAGCATTAAGGAAATAGTTTTATTTATTTAATTTTTAGAAAAGTAATTTCTACTTATTGAAAAACTACTTAAGATTTAATATTATCCAATTAAAATATGGGATCATGTTGACACATGTCATCACCACATATTTCAGTACTTGGGAATGTGATTTAAAGTGGTGTCGCAATTTAATAATGTTTAACCTTATTATTTTAATTAATTAAAGTGACTATAAATGCCTATGGGGCATTCTTTCATTATTTGTCCATTATTACTGCAAGTAGACCTAGATATTTTTATATATTCAGAAAGGTATTTTCAAATGTGATTTTTGAGAGTTGGAATCAACTCAAAATCATTTATGGTTGAATTTTGAAAAATGTTTGAATGCCGAAAAGTCTCTGCCTTATTATTTTTACTAAAGGTGATCTATAATTCCAAATGATTTGAATCCAACGGGCTGGGATTAAGAATTTCTATACCTTTCTAAAAAAATTAGTTTCATGTAATTTGGTTCAGTGAAACTCTCTGAATCAATTTTTGAATCTACTCTCAGAACTAGATTTGAAACTAAATAGATAAATCTAAATTTGAACTAACTGGGTCGCGCGGGAATTCTAACTGGACGGCTCATTACACATAGTGCGCGCGCGGCTATGTATGCAATCTGCTCTGATGGTTTGGTTATGAGGAATCCTTGTGTCCTTGTTTTATTCAGGAGTTTATCCTAATGATGCACAGGAAACTGGAATTATGAGTATATAAACCATACTCTGTGATTATTTGTTGTAATGATCTTATAGAGAAAGAATGATTCCTAAATTTTTTTTAGGAAAATGATTTATTTATTTGGTTTATGAAAGCTTGCATAAGATGGCATAATGATAGACAGATGGCTGTTATAATGGTTTCTGTTGAGGTGCTACCCAAAATTTGGGATGTGCCCAATAGAAGACCATCTCTATGGTGGCTCGCATCTACTTTAAAAACTAGAAAATATCAGCTTAAGTCAGTGATTCATAGTCTAAGACCTAGGCTATAATTTGAACATGTGCTACTTTACTGCATGTATTCTTAAGTATCTTATGATGTGCAAATCATATCTCTTACATGAATACTGAGGATATTTTCCAACATTTATCTCATATTAATTGGCTTCTGTTAGTCACGTTCGGCGTTCTGGCAACATGGCTGCTCATTATTTGGCTAAGGAGGGCTGTAATAATAAAGTAGTGAAAACTTGATTGGGTTATCCACAAGACTTTGGGGGAGCGTGAGAGCGGAAAACCCCAGCCCACTGCCGCCAGCCACTCCAGCGGCGGTGTACACAGCCTCACGCCGGCCGCCTCTCCGGCACCAGCGGGCACCCACTCCACACCCCCACCCCCCTCACCATGACCGCTCCTTCTCCAACCCCCTCCCTCTCCACCCCCACCTCCTCCTAGGCGCGCCGCTGGGCGGACTACTCCGATGACGAGGACGACGGGCGCTCGCCCCGCTCGTACTGCGAGATGCTCCGCAGCGGCACCCCGTCGCCGGTGGCCGGATCTCCCTCCCCGGTGGCGTCACCTATCCCGGCGCCCGCGTCAACTGCCGCTCCCCGACCGGCTCCTCCCCAGCGCTCTCCTCCCCCCGCGGCAGGTCAGGCTGCTCCAGACGGGGGTCGTGGCCCCTGACAGCGTGTTGGTGGCGCGAACCGGACGCGTGGCGGCGGCGCGGAGCTCCCTACGCTCGCCATCCGTGAAGACCTGCCGCCGGACCTCGCCGGTTGCTGCTTCAACTGCCTCCGGCGATGCCACATATCCAAAGATTGCACTTTTGAGACCGTTTGCCTGCATTGCCGCCAGGAAGGGCACCACGCCCGCGTCTGCCCCGAGCAGCGTGGAGAGAGGCAGCGGCCATGTCCGCGTGGAGAGGCAGGTGGACAGCAGCAGCGCGCCGCCGGCGTGCGTGGACCGGAGGTGGCGTGTGGGCCGGAGCTGCAGCTGCAGCAGCAGCGGCGCGGTCGGGATCTAGAGGCGGCCGCCCGCAGGGGCGTGCACGAGAGGCTGGGTAGCCACATCCAACCGGCACCCACGCCAACGGCGCCGCCCATGCAGCGTTCGCCCTCGCCGGTGCCTGGTGGCGCCTATCGGGTCCCGGCACGGTGCCGTCTAGGCACGTTCCATGGATCCCCACCTCCCCAACCAAGCTCGGTTGGGTCCAGGTACGGTGGATAGGGGGAGGCCATGGAAGACGGCGAGATGGCGCGTGATGACGTGCGTGGGGTGCATGGCGAGCATGGCGACACCAGCGGTCATGGTCTGGCGCTCGAGGCGCGTGGAGGGCTGGATGAGCGTGGTGGACGCGCTGGCCATGGAGAGCGCAGAGACCATGGTCGTGACTATGGCGCGCGTGGAGGGCTGGACGTGCGTGGTGGACGCGCTGGCCGTGGCAAGCGCAGGGACCTTGGTGGTGACGATGCCCGCGGGCGTAGCTCTTCCGGCCACCAGCGGGGCGGTGGTGGAGGCCATGGACAACGCCCCCCGTCCCGTGACCTCTCGTCGTCCTTCCAGCGCGACGCGGCCCTGCCATGGAATCGGTGATCATTCCACGCTCTGCGGAGATTGCGGCGGCGGAGGGTGCGCTTAGATGGGCGCTCGTGGCGTTCGTATCAGGCTAGAGGACCAACGTCTCCCTCATCGAAGCCGGCGCGGCGGTGGCTGCTCAGGTGCCTCGGGCTGAAGACAACTTCACCGTTCATCGGTCGTGGCCGGCAGATTTCTTGCTGGTTTGCAGCAGCAGGCGTGTGCGTGATGATGTGGTAGCCGCCGGAGTTGTGGACGGGCGAGGTTTCTCCCTGCGATTCTCGCCGTGGAACCGGCAGTTACAGGCTGTGAGGCAGTCCCTGCGCTACAGGGCCCATCTCGAGCTCACCGGGATTCCAGCGCACGCTTGGAACCGCTCTACGGTGGTGGCGCTGCTCGGATCCGCTACGTGGGTTGAGTGGTTGGACGCCACAACGGCGAGTCGAGAAGACTTGGGGAGTTTCAAGGTGGTGGCATGGCTCGACAGCATCAACCGTCTACCTCAGGAGAAGGCTTTGCTGATCGAAGAGCCCGATGATCTGATGGAGGAGGACGAAGGGCTGATCCTCCCCGGCGACGCCCTCATCCCTCTGGAGACGCACATGCTACGCTATGTGATACGAATCAGACTGGTGCACGCCGAGAGTATGTCGATTAACGGCCACTACCCGCGGCCCAGAGATGGAGGTGACGGCGGTGGCTCCGGCGAAGACCGCGACGACTACCACGACATGGGGCACGGGCGCGGCGGTGACAACGGCCATGGCAGCGGTGCTGGCCGCGATGGCGGCCCCAGCAGGCCTGCCGGTGAACGCGTGGATGGGTCTCAATGGCGGCGAACTTCCGGCGACGGCTGGAGTGGCAGTCGTCGGGTCGCCATTAACTCACCGCTGGAGGTCGCGCCTTGGCCATAGGTTGAGGGAGAGGACGAGGAAGACGATGACGAAGTGGATGGGGGGACCCACGTGGAGGAGCGCTTGTCTGGGAAAGGCGGAGCGAGTCAGTTGCATGCCCCTGTCGTGGTGCAATCTTTTGACCAGGAAGCACGTCCAGGGGATAACCATTTTGACCATGGGTCACGTGGCATGCTTGCTGTGGTGGAATCAGGAGATCAACGACCCGCGGTTGTTTGTCTGACCGGCGAGCGGTACGTGGCGGGACCCACCATGATTTGTGCTGGGCAGGAACGTTTCGCTGCTGGTACGGAACCAGGACCCACCTTTTTTCTGCATGGGCGGGAAGAATCGGCGGACAAAAGAACGGGGCAATCCCCTCTGTTCTCTGCGGACAGGCAGTTGGCCTCGACAGAGACGCTCTCATCACCAGTGGAGGGCCTTGGTAGCACGGACGTGGGGGTGGAGGAAGGCACTGTGGCCCCACCCCTGTCGCTTTTGACCCAGCCCAATGTGGACCTGGCAGTTCGGGTGGAGCTTGGACCCTGTGCGCGCGATTGGGAGACCCCCTGCGCTCGCCAAGGCGATTCGTGCCAGCTGGGCTCACCTGGGCTACTGTCGTCGCTCTCGGACACCTCCGGCGACACTTGCTGGGTGGCGGCATCCGACCAAATGGAGTCCCCAAGATCAGTTCTTGACATGCTCGAGGTGTTTTTGGTTCACCTCTCGCCTGTGGATGGTGGCTCTGATCAGCAGCTTGGGCCCAAGGCCGTGGTTCCCACTCTGACACCTGTAGGAGCTTAGGGCTCGGCTACTTTCCGAGGGGCATGCAAAATGCCATAAACTCCGTTCTAAGCAGGCCGGTCGCCAAGCGAGGCCGCAAGCAGAAGCACACTGGGCTAGTTAGGAGGAGTGGGAGGCTCTGTGGACGGTTCGCCGCCAGCACGCCGATCCCCCAGCAGCAGAGTACCCTCATCACCAGGCTCGGGATTGCTCGGGAGGGCGAGATCATTGGTGATGATGCTTTGGACGCCTACTTGGACTTTTTCGCGAGACCTCTTCGTCAGTAGCACATTGACGTGGTCCTCCGTCTGTTCGGCTGGACGCCCAAGGCCCTACCCCTGCTTGATGATGCACCGGTGGAGTGCCTTATCTGATTCGTGGTCCTTATTCAGTTTCGCCTGTGGCTAGCCTAGCCTAAGATCTATGTAATAATGGACGACGCTGACTTCTGTATCGGTAGTTGGAATGCGCGTGGTTTGAATTCCCCGGCTCATCGTCTTGCGCTTTCGAGAGTTCTGTCCCCTTGTAGGGAGGCGGTGGTATGTTTGCAGGAGATCAATATGGCGGTCATATCTGATCGCGTGGTGAGGGAGAACCTCGGGCCCTCCTTCGATAAATTTTTCTACCTGCTAGCGGATGGGACTCGTGGGCGGATTCTGCTTTCCTGGCAATCTTGCCTGGTCTCCGTCACCCATCCCCACTACTCCAATAAGCAATCACAACACGTATCTCGACAGGCGCGGATCATAGCTGGTGGTTCACAGGAGTCTATGGGCCCCAAAGCGATGACGACAAGAGGGCCTTCCTCCAGGAACTCCAAGATATTAGGGACCTTCATGCTGGTCCTTGGATCGTGGCTGGTGACTTCAATCTCATCACCAATCCGGAGGACAAGAGTCAGGGCCCTCTTCACCGCCCCATGATGGCTATATTCAGACGTACCCTCACCCTCCTAGAACTCAAAGAGCTATACCTCAATGGGCGTAGATTCACCTGGACGAACGAGCGTGCGCAACCGACCTTAGAGAAGCTTGATAGGGTATTTGTGACGGTGGATTGGGAGGCCTATTACCCAGACTCCTTCCTATCAGCGCTGTCCTCAGGCCCATCTGATCATTGCCCCTTGTTGCTCTGCCTTGCACCGGACCTGCAGCGCGGGCTTAGATTTCAGTTTCAGTCCTTCTGGCCCAAGGTGGACGGCTTCATGGAAGTCGTTCAAGATGCGTGGAACTCGCTGCCCAGGGATCCCAATCCCTTCAAGAGGCTTGATGCCAAACTGAGAGCGTGGCCAAGAAGCTGTCTAGCTGGAGCACCAGATTCATTGGGAACGTCAAGTCTCAGATCCTCTTGGCTACTGAGTTGATCCTTCGTTTCGATGTGGCTATGGAAAGTAGGCAGCTCTCGCCAGCGGAACGCGGACTTCGTAGGTTGCTGAAGAAAAAACTCCTGGGACTCGCCTCCCTAGAAAGGACGTTGGCATGGCAGAGGTCGCGGATCCTTTGGATCTGTGAGGGTGATGCATGCACACAGTTTTTCCACACGCATGCGACTCACCGACGGCGGAAGAACTTCATTAGTCACCTTCTCGTGGATAATGTTCGGGTTTCAGACCATGTTGATAAGGCTAAGGCCGTGGATAGCTTCTTCACACGCCTGCTAGGAGAGTCCGAGGACCGCCCTTTCTCGCTTGACCTAGACTTCCTAGGGTTGCAGTCAAGGGACCTTCAGCACATTGACGTTGAATTCACGGAGCAGGAGGTACTGGCAGCCATCAGGGCATGCTATTGGACAAGTGCCCGGGACCGGATGGGTTCTCCGCCCGTTTCTTCGTGACCTGCTGGAGCATCATCAAGGATGACATTATGGACGCTTTCAACTCACTCTCTAGGCACGACTGCCATGGTTTTGGAGCGGTGAACGGTGCCCTTGTCACGCTCTTGCCCAAGAAGCCGGGTGCGGAGGAGGTTCCGGACTATAGGCCGATTAGCCTTATCCACGGGATCACCAAATGGGTGGCCAAAGTGATAGCGAACAGAGTGGCGCCCGTCCTCCCTCAAATGGTGGGAGTTCACCAGAGTGCATTCGTGCGTGGAAGATGCCTTCATGACAATTTCATGATGGTACAAGGGACGGCTCGCAAGCTTCACACAAGTAAGACCCCAGTAGTGCTCCTAAAGCTTGATATCACTAAGGTGTTCAACACGGTGGATTGGGCTTTCCTTTTGGAGGTCCTGAGAAAGTTGGGCTTCGGGGAGCGGTTGCTCTCTTGTATCTGCGCCCTTCTGTCTACGGCCACCACGCGCATCCTGATGAATGGCTGTCCTGGCTCTAAAGTGGAGAACAGGCGAGGCCTCCGGCAAGGGGACCCTCTCTCCCCTCAGTTGTTCATCCTGATCATGGAGGTGTTTCATCTCATGGTCGTCAAAGCGGAGAGTTTGGGCCTCCTCACTAGGCTCGCGGCGACGGGACTCCAACACCGCACCTCTATCTACGCAGATGACGTGGTCACTTTCATGAGGCCGTCCGTGGTGGATATCCAGGTGATCTCTGGGATCATCGAAGACTTTGGGATTGCATCGGGGCTACGAACCAACTTCGACAAGTGCTCAGCAAATCTGATCCGATGTTCGACCGTGGATAGGGACTTGGTCTCTCTGGAGCTGGGCTGCCCTATCACACAGTTCCCTCTACGCTACCTGGGGCTGCCACTGTCCTTGCGGAAACCATCCGCAACACAACTCCAGTCGCTCGTGGATCAGGTGGCCGCCAGATTGCCATCGTGGAAGGCCTCAATGCTTAACAGAGGAGGGCAGCTGGAGCTCGTGAAGACCATGCTCTCCGCTATTCCTATTTTTGCCATGATGTCCCTGGATATTCCGATTGAGACCATCATGGCGATGGAGAAGATCATTCATGGATTCCTCTGGAAGGGAAGAAAGGACGTCCATGGGGGCCACTGTCTGGTGGCATGGGACAGGGTGTGCATGCCCAGGGAGCTGGGGGGACTAGGCATCCCCAACCCGCGCCTCCTAAATGTTGCACTCAGGGCAAGATGGTTGTGGTTGCAGCGGGTGGAGTTGGATAGGCCCTGGCATGATCTTAGTATCCGAGTACCAGCTCTTGCTGAGAAGATTTTCGACTCGGCTACGACCTCGGTGCTCGGAGACGGGGCCGACACCCTCTTCTGGACAGACAGATGGCTACCGTGTGGAAGACACCGGGACGTTGCGCCACACCTTTTCGCGATGGTTCTGGTGGCCACAATCGCAACTCGCAGGGTTCGCGAGGGCCTCGCCGAAGCCTGGCTGCATGATGTCCCCCCTGACCTGACTGTTGTGGCTATCCGAGAGCTGCTCGAAGTCGCGGATCGTCTTGAGGGAGTCACCCTATTAGAGGGGACGCGAGATGTCCTCAAGTGGACCTGAGATCCGTCTGGCTGCTACACAGCTAAGTCTTGCTACCAGGCCCTGTTCGCTGGTCGGACTTCGATGGCAGGTGCGCTGCAGATCTGGCGCTCTCGAGCCCCTGCCAGTTGCAAGGTTTCTCTTTGGCTGGCTGTGAGGAATAGATGTTGGACCGCTGATAGGTTGAGCCGGCGCGGGCTGCAGCACCCGGCGTCATGTCCATTCTGCGACCAGTGCGGAGAATCCATTGATCACCTCCTCATGGGTTGTGTCCTTGCTCATGAGGTGTGGAGCACCTGCCTTGGTTGGTGGGGCAGGAGCCAGTGGTTGCCCGATCAAGACACGAAGTTGGTTGCTTGGCTGCAAGGGAGACGCGGTGGGAAAGTCCAAGAGCGTGATCTCTGGACAGGTATCTCCTTGGTGTGTTGGAAACTTTGACACCACCGGAATGACGTCGTCTTCGAAGGTGCCTCCCCCTCAGCGGCAGTAGTCGTCCAAAGATCTCAGAGGAAGCAGACCTGTGGAAAGCTGCACATCTCTTCCGAGACTGCTTGAGCCAGGTAGATAGGTGGAGATGTCGCGAGTAGTCGGCTAGGAGTTGTGGGCTGCCCTAGGGGCAGCGTGGTTTCTGCGCTTGGGGCGTCTGTACCGCGGCGTGTTGTAAATCTTGGCCGCTTGGCTCTCCTTTTATGAAAAAGATACGTCTCCCAGGACGTATCATTGAAAAAATCCACAAGACTTTGTACTGTACTGGATTTCTGCTGATGTAGAACGTTGAATAAATGCAGCCTTAATCTGAAATATATATATATATATATATATATATATATTGAGAAGAGTCCAGCCTGGTGGATTACCCAGGGCAAACCAATCTCACGTAATCTGACTGTAATATGAGACCGAGGGACTATATAGATATCCACTATAGGTATACACGAATTGAAATACTTTTGTTTTTATATAGGATCCACATATATGGAATCTGCTACCCTTTTGAGTGCTTGTGGGATAGTGTATGCGTCCTGATCCTTGTACAAGAAGTCCAGCATCCGAGTCGCATCCACCACCACTTCCAGGAGCTGCGCCGGCGGTTGGGCACCGGCCGGCCTGAAGTGCTCTTCGCTGATGTCCATCCACGATTCCTCGATGAGCTCCCTGAGTTTGCTGTACGCGTCTTCCTTGGCAGTGTAGTTGTTCTCCTCCATGCATGCTTCCACCGTCGACATCCCCTGCTGCTGCCCCGAGTACTGATCTCGTTCTCGCTGAAACATTCGAGAGAGGAAAGAAAACACAATTAACAAACAATCATGCCGGTGCATGATCTACTAATATTCAGCTGCAAATTAGGGGAAAAGACATGACATATGTGTTGAGCCGTAAGTATATATGCAACCTCGTGTGAAGCCACGTCGTTGATGACGCGGCCGACCACGCATGAAGCTCGAATGATTTTGGGATAGTTCATGGTCCAGTCAATGGCGTCACTGGTGGCGCCTATGGCGACCAAGGCAAGGGCCGGTACGTGCATGCAGCAGCTGCTAGGCATTGAGAATAGTAGGTGCTCCTCGACGGTAGCCGGTGCGTCGCCTTCCTCGCGCCATTTTGCCTCGTTGTAGTAGCATTTCGTTGCATCGATTAGCTGCACAACGACAGTGATATTAGCTGGATCCGTTCCATATTAGATGACGCATTTGTCTAGATTCACATATCTATTTGTAAATCTAGACAAATGCGACATATAATTTGGAACGGAGGGAGTATGTACATTTTGTGATCATAAGAGAGTAACGCGTGTATTTTTTTCTTTTCTTATCTCCTGTTAAACATGTTTAGGAGACACCAACTTACTAGCTTTTTTACATAGTCAGCATTCTTATTTCCTTGACGTTTCAGGTCTTCTTCGATGACCTTTACAGTGGCGAGTACTTTGCTATAAAAGAACTTCATGTACCCAGGGAGTTGTTCAGCAGCTTGCTCATCCCACCTAGTGTTTCATTAAGAGAAACAAAGTTTTTTATTCTAGAATTAGTATATCTAGCAAGACACTGGTTATTAAAACTGCCGGCATAGCCCACATATAGATATATATAGAGAGACCTTTCCATAGCTATGGTGAGGAGCTTGCTTTCTTCTAATGTGCTGTAGCTGTCGTAGATGTCATCGAGAATATCGATACAAATGTAAAAATCTTAGTGAGCATGATTCGTCCGTACGAATGTTGTGGCTCAAATAAAACACCTAGCATCCAAAAATGCATCTCCACCATCCTGTCTCGTGCGAAACCCAAATGATCTTGGAGTTGGAGTTCTTTCCACCATCTGCAAACAAACCGCAAAAATTATTAGCGCTTAAGCACCCATCCATCACACCATGTATCTTTGCAATGGTCAAGGGTTATGAAATTGTTGTCTGCTATTAAAAGGGTAGTAACAAATCTGAAAATTGTGCCGATAGTTCAAGGGTTGGAACTACGAAACATGGAATTTTACCGATATAGTAATCTCCTTTAAATAAAGTCGCTTACAGTGTAAGATCCCTTAGCTCCTCGCAGTACAGACTTTGCAGAATACTGAAATCCAGCTTCGCTAGCTCCAAGATGGCCTCATTCCTTGTACTCATTCTCTCGTAAACCGAGATGTAGTGCCTCACTTCAACTCTTCGAGGCCTCCTGAAAAGAGGCGTTTCTAGGGCGTGGCGCACCTCATCGATCGACACCGATGGTGACAACGATTGCTCCAGGACACGCTGCAGACGGTCTTTGGTGTAAGCGATGTCGCGGTCGAGTGTTCCTTCTCCATGGGTTCGAACATGGGCAGCGTTGTACATGTCCAATAGGCTCCTTGTGTCATTGCAAGTAATGTTTCCTCCGACATCTCTGAACTTCAGGAATACATCTGAAACGGGATATCATTGTAGTACATACATGTTGGTTCATACATATGCTCTCGAATTATGATCAAGTTTGTTACCTGGTGAAACATTGTGTCCTGCTTCCTGAGCAAATAAAACTGAAGAGTCGTTGTGTGAAGATCATAGGGTTCATCACCGTCATCGTTGATCCCACACAGCAAATCATCAATCTCCTTCTTGTAGTGATAGTCCAGACCGAGCCGCTGTAGTGCATCCACAAGCTCAAGCTTCAGAGTCACATCGGCAGAACCTGAATCTGCTATCCTCGTCCTCAGCTCTTCTTTCATGACTTGAGCCTTGCTCTTCATGGATTGGCACTGCGAGAGCATGTAGTGATTAGTACTACAACTCACTTGATGTCGCAACATTACAATACATGTTGGTATACATATACCTATACTCCCTCCGTTATCTTCTAGTCCCTCCGTTCAGAAATATGAGACGTTTTATGGTTTTAGCTTTGTGAATCGAGTATATCTAAACATCTTTTAGTGTATAGACGTATAGACGGAGTGAATCTATACATAAAAAATGTCTAGATATATTCATTTCACAAAGCTAAAATGTCTTATATTTCTAAACGGAGCGAGTGGCATATTTCTAAAGCTTATGTTAGATGTCTTTTAGTGGCTAGGTTCATAATAAAATAGGTGACCCTACACATTAAGACTAGTCATAGTAGGAGTAATTTAGTAACATGCATGTTCATGCAATGCCAACTAAGTAATTAAGGACATGTCATGATAATTAATAAAGAAAGATAGGAAGGGTAACTTAGCTAGTTATCATAACATCACACATACCAAGACCATATAAGTCTACAATCTAATTAATTAGGGACAACGCTAGGCTCTCACATCGTCCTGCTTCCCTGTGTGTCACGTGTCCCCAAAATCGCACCAAATCCCACTTTTGCTGCAAAACACCCCCTTTTGCTACAAATGTCCTCACTTTTGCTTCTGAAGTAAAAAACAGTTTGTCCAGAAAATAGAACGTCCCACCAGAGACCTCGTCGGAGACCATGCAGCAAAATAATTATGCTAATGTAGAAAAACTGACTTCGCCGGAGACATCGTCGGAAAAACTTGCTGGTGACTCTCGCCAGAGACCTTGTAGAAAAAAGTTGACAATATTGTAGAAAAACCACAAGTCGGTTGTAGCAACAAAGTTCTCTAATGTAGCAAAAAACTAACATTGCCGGAGACTCTCGCCCGCAAACATCGTCAGACACATCATAGCAAAAACTTTATACAATTATAGCAAACCTCAAAACTATTGTAGCAAAAACCATTTTGGTATGTAGCAAATTCCCATCCGAGCAAAAATTCTCTAAAATGCATAAACCAGAGTAGCAAATTCAGGGGCCTTTCATAGCAACAACCAAAGCCATCGGTAGCAAATCCACCCGCCGTCAATAGCAAAATCCATCGCAGTAGGTAGCGTGCATAGGAGCCTCCACCTCAATAACACTGGTCCTCGCCGGAGGTGTGAGAGAGGGAGCAGTTGGACGGCTTCCGGCGAGGCCATGGCGGCCCAGATGGAGACACACCTTCATGGCGTGTTCGGCGCGTGGCCTCGCATCGAGGCGGCATAGACGATGGAGAACATCGGCGAAGGGCACGGGTGGAGGTGCGGCGGTGCCGGCCACAACCACCATGCGAGCGAGACGGAGGAGGCATGGCGGACGAGTTATTCACGTCACGCGCCTAAGGTGCGCAGCGGCGATAGAGGAGAGATGCGGCACTGGCGATAGCCACCATGCGGGAAGACGGGAGGAGGAGGTAGCAGGCTCGAAGGAGAAGGCGGCAAGCGCACGTCACTCGGGGGAGAGGCCGGGAACGCCGGCGCCGGCAGCGCAAACACGTGCGTACGCAAGGTAGCGGTTGGTTTTGGATGTAGAAGATAAGGAAGAAGAGGGATTAGGTGGGGCCACCACGACGCGACCTAGACGCGTGACGCGAAGCGCACGGTCGATCGATTCCATCGTCCGGACGATACATATCATTTTTCATTAATTAGACCTTTGCATGACATCACATACATGTTATAATCCACTATAAAGATAGTAACATGACTAGTAACATGTGCATGTTACTGATTTAAGTTACTATAAAGATACATATGTTTAAAAAAAAGGTTAAACACCTTATATTGGAACGAAGGCAGAAGTATATATTAAAAGGCAACCAAATGAAGGGTCCTTCGCGCGCCACACTCTCGTTGTCGGCTGCCCGAATTAAACCTCTGTGTGGCAGGATGGGACGCGCCGAACAAAGCTAAAATCTCGCATGATGCCGACAGCTTTTTGGAGGCCGGTTGGGGGCTTTAATCTGGCTGCAGGCTGTTTTATGGGCACTAATGGATATGCTCTTGGACCCGGGCTTTGAGCCGGCTAGAGTCTGAACTTCTTCCCTGTTACTCCCTCCGTTTGGAAATATAAGACGTTTTAGCTTTGTAAATCGAACGTATCTAGACGTGTTTTAGTGTATAGGTTCATAGAGGTTTGGAGTGAACCTATACACCAAAATGTGTCTAAATATATTTGTTCCACAAAGCTAAAATGTCATATTTCCGAACGGAGGGAGTACGAGCTTAACGAGTTAGAGCTAGCTTATTATAATCTAGCCCCTTAGTGTAAGGAATAGTAGAGCTACATGCTGGCTATAAGATATATACATGTTATTTATATTTTTTGTGAACTGTTATCTATAGTTAATCTAATAGTTAATTTGTACAATAGATAGACATAAATTATACAATTTTATTAGTGATATGGTCCATCTTTTATCCTCACTAGCACGTGCTGCTACTCTTAACTAAAAGGCCATTTCCTTTCTCTCTTCTTTTCTCTCTCATCCAACTAAGTAAAAGTATATTATTTAATCTTTTATAGACCATTTACGTAAGATTATTATACTTGCTCTTAGATGTAGGGAAGTAAACCTCAAGCATGTTTTAGTAAAAAAAAAAGGTAAATAAAGTTATAAATCATGCTTCATGTCGTACTATTTGTTTAGTTAAGAAATCGTACTTATTTTGAGAAAGGTTGATTAGATCTTAGCTTAATATTGTGTGCTACGCATACTGATTTTTAAATTATTGTAGTATAACAAAAAGACATATTCCGTAATTTATGTAGTATAACAAATCATGCTTCATGTCGTACTACAGGATTTTTGTTCTTTCCCGTGTAACATACGATACACGGCAAAGCCCAAAAAAACACGGCAAAGTCTTTGTCGTGCACTGTACACGACAAAGACCGCACGGCAAAGATCAGGCCGGCAAAGGACTCTTTGCCGTGCGCCTTACACGGCAAAGGTTTTGCCGTGTGCCTGACAATCCTGCACGGTAGACAAAAGTAACTTAACACCGTCGCGAGCGAGACGGCGCCATGCCAGTGGGTCCCATTAGGCCTTTGCCCTGTGTCTCGTGTTTGCCGTGTGCTTTGTATGTGGGTCCCAACTCTCAAATTTGCCATGTGTTTTGGATATGCCTTTGCCGTGCATTTTTCCGTGGCGCACGGCAAAGTCATCGGACAGTCAAAAAAACAAAACCGACGACCACCGTCCTCACCTCTGCTCCACCACGACATGGTCGACAAGCCTTTGCGGTTGCGGTCGCCGGTAGTCTCGTGCAAGCATCTTCGAAGCCTGGTGGCAGCGCCATGGAGGTGAGGCAACGACGGCGCCTGAATCAGTTGTCTGGGCCAGCCGGGGTGGAGGTCGCCATGGTCATGCTAGCTAGAGTCTGTTGCCGCGCTCGCCGGTGGCAGCGCCCAACACGGGGAGGCCGTATCGCAGGGATAAAGCCGACGGCGGGGTGGTGGTCGCCATGGCCGCACTCACTGGAGGTCACGGCCGCGCTCGCCGGCGGCGGCAGCGCCCAACGCGCGGGTGCGTGCGCGTACAGGACTCCTAGGGAGGCCGTCTCTTTGGTAAATCCAGCGGCTGCTCTGGGGCTCGCGCTCGTCGCCATGGCCGTGCTAGCCGGAGGTCGCGGCCGGGCTCACTGGCGGCAGCGCCCGACGCACGCGCATGCAGGGCACGCTCGCAGAGCTCTGGCGCTCGTCGCTCGTGAGGAATATTTCTTAGCGCGTGAAGATAAGAAGAGAAGGGAAATATGCCACGTCACTGATCCATGGCTTCTCTCTTTGAACCAATCAAAGCAAAGCACACGGATCGTGTGTTTCTTTACATGCCTTTGCCGTGTGCTCCACTCGGTAAAGATTTTTTTCTTTTATTTCTAGTTTTTCAACGTTTGTATTACTCTTTCCTACCCATATTAAATTTGTTTAGATATGAGTGTATATAAACTAAAATTTGACTAGATATATTTGTATTTAAATGAATCTAAATATGGGTAGGAGGTGGGTCGTATAGAAAGTTATTTTCTATTTTGTAAGTACTAAAAGCGGGGTGTTTTGTGAAGCAATCATAAAATGGCTAATTCCAAATGCTATCGCCCCATTTAAAAAAAAATTACTAGACCACCTTACATGGACAATGTCCCAATCGGAAGATCTCAAACATTTCCGTCCACCCCTAGTGAAAAAGACAAATGTTTGCCGAATCGGTAGGAAGCGAGTCCGGTTTAAACTACAAAATATGATCTAATGCTCATGATTTTTTGAAAAAATCATTTTTAGATTCACAATATGATGTTTCTTTAGAGATCCAATGCAATTTTAGCGAGGCTCAGCCCCAAGCTAAGAGCATCTCCACTCGCCTACCCAGGAGGCCCATCCGGACGCCGAAATTACGTCCGAACGCCGTAAATCGGCCTAGTCGCGTACCGAGGGACCTCTTTTCGGCCGGATTTGGACCAACTTAGGTCCGGACTACCCAGGCCGAACCGAGGATCCGGGTACACCCTGGGGACGCCGGACGCAGTGAATTGGCCGAGTGGACAACCTGTCAGCGACAGAAGCCGAGTCGCCGCCATCCTTCCTGCCGTTTTCCTTTTCCCGCCCTCGCCGCCGAACTCCGCCTATAAAAGGCGTACATCTCGCTGTCTCTCTTCACAGTCTCTCACTCCACCCCCAACTCCGGCGAACTTCGAAAGTTCGCATCTTTCTTCCTCCTCAACTCCGCCGAGAAGCCATGGCCGAGGGCCAACCCACGATGCCGCTGTGGGAAGCCCGGCTCCTCCGCGAGGCGCACTATCGGCGCCACCGGGCACTCGTCTCCCCTTAGGCTGGCAACTCAGCGCCGGCGGGATTCCTGTTCTACCGGTGCTGGCCGAAGAGGACCTCGCCAGAGAGATCCAGGCGGCTATCGCCACCATGAAAGACCCGGATCTTGCGGAGGATCCTGGCAACCTGGTCTTCTGGAGGCAGTTCTTCGTCGACAGGCGCCTCAAGGAACTCGCCCGACACGACGGACCGTCGGCTCGCCGCCATCGCGTCACAATGTGGCTTTCCGCCGCCGCTGGTGGAGCGTTCCAGGGCAAACTCTCGTCAGCGTCATGGAGCACATCCAGGCCAGCAACCACCCCCGTCTTGGCCTGTAGTTGCGGCGTCCAGCGTCGACCACGGCGGCGGCCTTTTCCTAGTTTTTAATCTGATGTAATATGTGCGCCCTTGCCCTACTTAATAAAATCCGCCTATATTCGCCCATATTTCGCCGAGTTTAACTGAATTTCTCCGAACCTGGGACTCGGCCTGGGTACGCGAGTGGGAAGCTCGGCGGACCCAGGCCGAAAACGCGCTTCGTCCGGCCAAAAAAAGGTCCAGTTTTTGGCCTGGGTTCGCCCAACGAGTGGAGATGCTCTAAGAATCTTCGTGCCCGTCATTCGAGAAAGTTTGGCGATAGTTTGAAAGGGCATAAAAAATTCAAAAATGATCCAAACAATGCGAAACTTTTGCGTGATGTCATATTATGTGACATAGTTGGAAGGAAAAATGTCGAACTTGGTATATTGATTATGTCTCAAAAAACCTTCACAAACTGACCTATCTCATTCGAGGTTTCCTCACTTTCGGGTCAAATGAGAAACGTTATGGCTAGAACCAATGCATAGTTTGTGATAATGTTCTCATACAGCATGCATATGCATAATGGGATGGCGAATGGTGTTCCAGGAGAAAGTTTTCCTTTTCGTCGCACGGAAAAGTCATTTTCCATTTCCCGAGCGCAAAAAAGGAGGGTTTTTAGACTCACAATATGATGTTAATTTAGATATCACATGCAAGTTTAGCGAGGCTCAGTCCCTAGCTAAGAATCTTCATGCCTGTCGTTCGAGAAAGTCTGGCGATAGTTTGAAACGGCCATAAAAAAATTCAAAAACGATCCAAACAATGTGAAACTTTCACATGATGTCATATTATGTGACATAGTTGGAACGAAAAATGTCAAACTTAGTATACTGACTATTTCTCAAAAAAACTTCACAAAATGACCTATCTCATTCGAGATTTCCTGGCTTTCGGGTCAAATGACCAATGTTATGGCTAGAATCAGAGCATAGTTTGTGAAAATGTTCCCATATAGTGCATGCATGTGCTTCATGGGATGGCGAACAATGTTCTAGAAGAAAGTTTTTCTTTTCGTCGCATGAAAAAACCATTTTCCATTTTCCGAGCGCAAAAAAGGGGGAATTTTGTGAATCAACCACAAAATGGCTAATTCCAAGCGCTACCACCCCATTTTTTAAAAGTACTAGACCACCTTATATGGACAATGTCCCAATCAGGAGATCTCAAACCTTTCTGTCCACCCCTAGTAAAAAAGACAAATGTTCGCCGAATGGTAGGAAGTGAGTCTGGTTTGAACTACAGCTACATGATCTAATGCTCATGATTTTTATGAAAAAATCATTTTTAGACTCACAATATGATGTTTTTTGAGAGATCCAATGCAATTTTAGCGAGGCTCGGCTCTTAGGTAAGAAGTTCAAAGACTATGGTTTCGCTAGGAAACGGCCTCTGAAGCGCTGGAATCCCACCAAAACTTGCATGTGGCCATGCCATGTGTACTAAAATGTGGTTTATAGTCCATATATGCAATGTCTAGCTCCCGGGTGTCACCGTGTTCACATGCATGCGATAACACTTAGCAGATTCCTAGAACTCTAGGTGGAAATGTCTCGCTGCGGGTATACCAGGGTCTAGAATATGCCACAAGGTCCCAAACTTGGCTTTCCTTATATCTATGGCCTAAACATACCTTAACAAACAAAAAATTACATTGTTGGAACCTCATACAGAGAAAGCTAGGGGGTATACCTTCTCGAGGCCCGCAGACGAGTGTTTTTGGTGCTTTCGACTCCCGAAGCTCCGGGAACCCACCCAAACTTGCACATGAACCTAGGAATCTTGTATGTGTACCTAGGATACATGTAAAATTGTTGTGGAAGTCCCATAGATAGAATACATGGCTCTCCGGTGTGACCTTCTTCACATTCAGACGATAACACTTAGCAGATTCTTGAAACTCTAGGTGGAAATGTCCCGCGACGGGTATACCGGTGGCTAGCATGTGCCACAAGGTCCCAATCTTGGTTTTCCTTATATCTATGGCCTAAACATACCTTAACAAACAAAAAAGTATATTGGTGGAACCTCGTGCCGAGAAATCTAGGGGTAGATCCCCGGGTGCCTCGCTGACTAGGGTTTCGATGGGAGATAGCCGCTGGAGCTCCGGAATCCCAAAAAACCACATAATTAAAGTGGGCTGGCCAAACTACATAATTAAAGTTTTTATAGATGCAATATGGGTGATATTTGAGATAAAATATGTGCTAAAAGAAAATGGAGGCAAAAAGGGGGAAATAAGAAAAAACAGGGTTTTGCCATGCACTATGCACGGCAAAGGCTCCTTTGCCGTGCACTGCACACGGCAAAGACCGTCCCTCGTTGAATAAAACAAGCGGGAATATTTCGCGTGTTAAATAAAATAAATGACGGGAATATTTCCCACAAAAAATAAACAATTTAGAATTCAAAACTTTGCCGTGCCTGACGATGAGGCACACGGCAAAGCCCCGCCGTTACCACAGCACGTTAACTGCGCGGAAACGGTGGGTTCCACAAGATGGTGTGCCGTGCGATTTCTTTGCCGTGGGTCTTTTTTGTCCTTTGCCGTGGACAGTTTCTTTGCCGTGTGTCGTTTATGGACTTTGCCGTGTATCATGTATCACGACGCCGTGCGATGCTTCTTTGCCGTGTGTCATGTTGTTTGATTGCACGGCAAAGAGATCTTTGCAGTGCACTGTCACACGGCAAAGCCCCAGTGCACGGCAATGCCGAATTTTTCCGTAGTAGAACCTGGAGAGGAGGCTTCAAATAGAAAAAATATGTACCTACAATTACACCAATACATATCCTACAGTGATAATATAATATATACTCCCTCCATCAGGGTCTCGCAAATTTGTATAAATTTATATGTATATATACACTAAAACATGTTTAGATAATGCGAATCTAGACAAATCTTGTGATTGTAAGTTGTGACACGGTGGTAGTAATACCACGTTAATTTGATGCCAAACAGGTCGCCACAAAGAAAGAAAATTCAACTTGTGTACTGTGTGCTAAAGTTAGTTCACCTGTGCCGGAGTGCATGGTCTGAAACCAAGAAAGAAGCCCCCCCCCAGACAGTTGGGTGGTGAAGCCGGTGGTGGCGCTGGTTGTCGTCGATCACAGGTGATTGTAGGCTGTGGCAGGTCACCATGGAGGCTGCCGTTGCTGGAGAAGGGTCGAGAGGGTCGGCCGCCCACTCCTCTCTGAGTTGCAACTGATGGCTTATATAGAGGGAGACGGTCCTGGTGAACTGGTTAGTTAGCTTCATATTAAGAAGGTGAGAGCACAGTGTGCACACAACAGACTTCCTAGCCTATATGTCTAATTAAGGTGATATTGTTACTTCTCCCGCAATAAAAAAAGGCGATATTGGTACTGTCACTTGCAGTATATCTTGTGGACCAAATGTGCTTAGGAAGATTTTTTGTTCTTGATGACTTTTCAGTGCGATGTCTGATGTTTTGTATATGTTTGTAAATTCTAGGATGTCTTGTCATGTATGTCCATCGGCGAGCATGACACATATGCTGTGGCAAAGCGTCTATCTTTTCGGTAGGCTTACAGATAAGATTCTATATTTTTCATGGTACTTGTATTTGACAATGAACGGCAGGAGCTCAGTTTTTCATTAAAAAGAGCAAAATAAAAAAAGTACAACAACCGCATAGCTTATAGAGAAAACGAAAAAAATAACACCTGACATAAAAAAGTCCTTTTACAGTGCAATTTACTACTCCTATAGACGGGTAGTATTAGTTCATCAAACGGGGAACACCCCCACCTCCCTCCCCCCGTTGTTCCCCCTTGAGCCGCCTCGCTGAGTGAGATGACCGGGGGCTTCCCCGCGTCACTCCCGGCCCTCCTCCCTCTGCCCCTCCCGCTGCCGTCGACGGGTGCCGTCGACCGTGGACCGTGCGGTGCCGACGGCGACGGGCCCATCCTTTCTTCGTGTGTCGACGACTCTGCTCAGGTGGAAGCAGCCGACGACGATGCTGCTCGGCCTTCAGAGGTCTCACAAGGGAGTCTGGCGGCTGCCCTGGGTAGTCCAGGGTTGCGACGACGTGACCCTTGGCCGTGGAGCATCTTGGCCAGTGGCAGGTGCCGGCGCCCCTCCCGGCCAAGATTTGGGCCTGTTAGGCGCCATATAGATTGGGGCGGGCCGAGCCAAAGGTCCTGCGCGTGCCAGAGCTCCCTAGAGGCGAGGCGAGAAGTCTGTGGTTGTTGAGCAGTGGTGGCGCTGTTGGTTGGCTTGCTGCAGCGTGACAGCGAAGGCTTTGTGGGATCGATCCGGGCTCAGCTAGGCCCAGAGAGGCCTGGCTTGCTGCTGCGTGGCAGCGATGGCTTTGCGAGCTCGATCCGAGCTTGGCTGGGCCTAGAGAGGCCTGGCTTGCTGCAGCGTGGCGCGCGGGGGCTTTGCGGGCTCAATCCAAGCCTAGACCAGCCTAGAGAGGCCTGGAGTGCCCCTGTTGCCGCATCCGGTCAGCTATCGCCAAGGCGGTGGAGGCTATTCCCTCCCGCCGGCCACAATGCTGCTACCCCCAATACCCGAAGTGCTTTCCTACTCCGTCCTCTAGGACTTGCGATGATGACTACAGAGTGACGACGAGGGTGGCGTCAAGACTGTGATGGCGCATGCTAGTGGACAAAATAGGTGGAAGGCTCCGGTCATCCTGGGTAGTGTTTTTTTCATGGTTGGGAGAAATCCCGGTCGGCTCATCTGGCATCGATGCGGTAACGCCTGCAGGCGCCACCATTCCTCCTAAAGTGCGTGGGTACCCCTTTCCCACTTACCCCCGTGTGCCGAGGGAAATCCTAGGACCTGTCCGGGCAATAGCGTAGTTGTTGTCGCATTCTTTATTGAAGAATATGTTGCATGGTACGCGGCGTTTGGAGCACTAGGAGCGTGGTAGAACATTTTTGAGGGGAGAAGTGGTTACGAGTGGTTGCTATGTTAATATAGCGCGGCGAATGTTTCAAAAAAAATCGATTCATATAAGTCGTCTATTTCATGTCCGTTACTCCCTCTGATCTGATTAATGAATTGGAGGGAGTAAGTGGTTCAAGCTCAGAGTGCAGGTGGGTGTGGGCTGACCACGGTACCCGCTTCCTAAGCCCACATAAAAGGTTAAGCGGGCATCCCACGGGTAAGCAAAAAATAAGTGGGATATCCCACATCCCACATCTATTCCGCTTTGTCCCCAGTTCACGATTTAGTTTGGCGCTGGCATTTCCATTATGGCTTGCTCCCTTGAGGTTGGCCAGCGACTGCTTAGGTGGTATACCAGTTGCGCGCCATGGCATTTAGTCCCTGGACTTGGAGCTCATGACATCCGCGGTTTTAGTCGATCTCATGGCGATCATGTTGCTGGGCAGAGTTATGTACACGTGCCACCTGCGCCACCTTCCTAGGATGATCACCCACCTGCTTGGCTCCAAGGTGGCGACACCGATAGCAAGCATGCAACAGATCAGTGCGGACTCGACCCCCTGAGCACGTTAGCTTTATCCATGGCTTAACTCTCTACTTCATATAATACCATTTTGTTTTTCATAGAAGTACTCCTATGTTTAAAATAGATGTCAAAAAATTGTCTAAATTTAGACTTATCTAGACACTATTTATTATATAGATATATCCAAATTTAGACAATTTTTTACGTCTATTTTAAGACCAAGAGAGTATATAATTTAATATTTACAAACATATATAGCCATAAGTGAAATAATATGGACCCGCATAAATTTAACGGTCTCCGGCGAAACACCCATTTAATTATTGCAGGACTATGCGGGACTCCCGCGGACAGTCACACCTGCACCCTGAATTCAAGCGTGAGGACTCACCTCGCCTGCCGGGCGCAGCGCGAGACACCCGTACACCCCGTCACCCCGTTAGTCGCCGCATGTGCCTGACACCGGTGCTCTAGATTATTTTTTTTGAACAAAGAGGGGTCGCGAAGGACCTCGAAGATGCTGCCATTAAGTCATTGTCGGTCGGTTACAATTACATACAGAACCTTTGAAGAAAAAGAAAATAAAAACAGTCCTAACCATTTGCTCTAGATTCAAAATTGGACGCGAGAAGAAGCGAAATTACGAGGCGCCTGGTAGCCAGCGGCATCACGCATAGCTCGACGCCGCCGACGTGTGCCGCCCGCATGTCTTGTTCAATTACTCCTCCTAGAAATAAGTTTCGTCCCATTTTATTAATATAACATTCATATGATACAACCTACGACTACGAGTCTCGATACGAACGAAAATGCTAGACCAAGAACAAACACATGCAAAATAAAAAATACATAGACGGATGGACTAAACAGTGGAGACTAGGAACGCTGCTCCCTCCGGAGAAAACCACAGCGACCCCGAACGACATGCAACTTCAGTCTCGCCGACAGTTCTCATCGTTCTCGTTATGGGTTTCTGTATTAGTTAAATGGCGGCGTTGCGAACGTTGCAGCCGAACTGTTTGTAGTCGCCCCGGTTCGGCCACCAGGTCTCTGCAGGTTCGAGGGAGCTAATGCCGCCGGCGGCCTGGAAGAGCTCGACGGTGCCGTTGCGCTGGCACATATATTCCCATCTTGTGAAAATACATTTCGGTGTCCGGATGTTTTCTTCGCGTGTACCTAAATTGCCCTTCCGTGAAGAAATACTACTCTACTTCATTTGACTGATTTGACACATAGTAGTACTGACCAATTAGGACCATCAGATTTGATGGTTGAACGGTCTATTTCTTGCGTCCCTACCGTAGAAAACCTTAAAAAAGTCGATAATGAGAGCACACGGTAGAAAAACCAGTGCCACACCTCACTAATCTCTTGCCTGGGAAATCAGGCTGTAGTCGTCCTGAACCAAGGCAGCCAACGTCATGGGCAAACTATTTTCCTTGAAATCCTCCTATTCGCTCTCTCCAATTATTCCACGCAACATAATGCCAAAGCAATCTGCATCTTCTGTCTCTAGGGAGAAAATTGTATTTTACTACCACAATTGGCTCTAGGGCTTCAAAAAACACCACTTTTCAGTTTTGCTTCAAAAAACTGCCACTTCCATGCTTGATTGTCACCAAAAAAAACTACCACAACAACTAACCAGACATCTTTGTTTCTGACAAGACGGAAACACTATTAGGCTGACATGGCGTGAGTAACGACTAAAAGAGATTTATGCTCAAGATGTCTAACATTTTGCAGGTTTTTTTTTTAAAAAAATTGGCCTAGTCAACACATTAACTGCATAAAGTGCTCTCCTCGAGTCACCGCCGCCACCGCTTCGGCCGCCGTTGCTGCCCGCCGTTGCTGCCCGCCGTCCCTAGCGTCATCGCTCCTAGCCGCTCCAGCTGTAGCCGACGTCGCTCATTGCTGCCCCGGTGCCCCACGCCCCGTGCCCGGAGCTCGTCGGCCACCGCTCGTCGTCTAGCGCCTACAACTCGCCGGCTCACAGCTTGTTGCGGCCGCTCGTCGCCCCGCGTCTACAGCTCGCTGGCCGCCCAGCGCGCAAAGCTCGTCGACCGCAGCTCGCCTCTCTCCCCATCCCTAAAATCACGAACGCCCAAAATTGCAAAAATCAACCGATGCAATCCATGTCTGCCACCGTGCTCGCCGGCCGTCTGACCCGGCCAATGGTGTCTCCACACTCGCCAGCGCTCGCTAGACTTTCAGCTCGGTCGGGCGCCGTCGCGCTCGCGAACGAGAGTCTCGGTCGTCATGTCTGCTCGCTATCCGCAGCAGCAACTCGCCGCGCCCTGTCCGTGGTCGCCACCATACGCATGCCAGTTGATTGATGGAGAGAGCTGTTAAAAATAATGGCTACATCATTAGACCCATATGTGATTTTGAATTTTTTCTAAATCTCAAAGCTCATATACGTGGAAGTCCATATGTAATTTGGCTCAAGTTGGTGGCAGCTCACATGTACGTGGCAAGAGAAGTAGGAGCTAAAGTTTAGTCCCACATAGAAAATTGAAGGAAAGTTACACCACCTTATATGGTGGAGTGTTGCACCATTTTATAAGTGAGTGGCAATAAGAGAGCTACACGCGCGCTCCTCCTCCGACGACGCCGCTCGCACGCTTGTCTCGTCATGTCACGTCACGTCTAGGATTTATGGTTGAGAGAATCTCACCGAGCCGAACTTTATTTTGATGCTCAGGAAAATATGTGTGGTTAGACAGACGTGTCAACAGTTAGTGGATTCGGATCGCTCCCGGACTGTGGGCTATCTGTAACCAACACGGACGTGCGCGACGTGGCTTGGCCCACACCATGTCCTATACAGGATTTCCGAACCGCTCTATATAAACGCCTGTGCGGCTTCCACAATGCATAACACCAAAAAATCAATCTAGGGTTTTGCCTCCTATCTTCTTGCGCCGACATCGTAGTCTACTCCATCCCGCTCGCCGTGCACCGGCGGACGGGAGAGCGGGTCTCCGGAACCACTCGCCTTCTTGATCTTGTATGAGAGAGGGCGAATAAGGTTTTTGGAAAGCGCTCCGCATGACTGCTCGAGTTCTTCATCACGGTTCGTCTTCCATCCAAGTCGGGCGGTGCTGCCTACCGCCGTCTTCATCGCCGTCTACTTTGATCAGTCTTCCCCAAAATTACTGCTGCGACAAGAGAACGGTATGTGCAACATACTCCTGTTTGGTTATTCATCATGTTCTGCGAGTACATGTTTAGCTGCTACTTGTTTCCGTTCATCCTGTTGTTTAGTACATCTAGTATATTCGAGTTACATGAGCTAGTAGTTGATTTTGTCATGTTTAATATTCTGGAATTAATCATAGAAATTGTGCCTAATATTCCAACAATCCAGAAACCTTATTATATGCAATTTCCTAAATTAACAATGGCTGGTTTTACCGATGCACTAAGATGGGTAAGTTTATCGGTGTGCACTTTAAGAGGTGGCAGTACAAGGCTGAGCTTTGGCTGACCACAATGAAAGTGTTCCAGATTAGTAAAGGCAAACCCGAAGGAACTATATCTGACGAGGATCAAAAGAAGTTCGAGGAAGCCAATACTGTATTTATGGGATGCATTCTGAACATTCTTGCTGACCGTCTGTGTGATGTGTTTATGCACATAAAAAATGGAAAGGAGCTCTGGGACGTAGTGGACGCAAAGTTTGGTGCTACATATGCTGGCAGTGAACTATACATCATGGATAGCTTTCATGATTTTAAGATGAGAAAGAACCTTCCTGTGGTTCAACAAGCTCATGAGATGCAGTGCATTGCCAAAGATCTCGAACTCCTTAAGTGTGCCTTACCCGACAAGTTTGTGGCGGGTTGCATTATTGCTAAGTTGCCTCCTTAAAGGAGGAACTTTGCCAAAACTCTCAAACACAAGAGACAGGAGATATCAGTTGAAAATCTGATATCGTCCCTTGATGTTGAGGAGAAGGCTCGGGCTATGGACACTACTGAGAAAGAAGAGGGTTATTGAAGGAAATATGCCCTAGAGGCAATCATAGAGATGATGATATTTCATATGTATCCATGAGTTATTGTAATGTTCCTTAAATATCCATATCAGGCAACTTGTATTGATTGGCAATTACGTGAATTGTTTGTGAAACTCTATACTTGTATGGTTATTTAAGAGTTGTCCCTAGTCGGAGTTCATGTGAGGACACACGTGAATATTAGACTAGCACATCGATTGGTTGATGACTATGTTTCGCAAGTCATAGACATGGAGATGTCAAACCAATGACGTGGACACATGTTATGAACATGGGGTTGGACTGACCCAACCTGAGACCAGCAATTAGTTGCAGCTCTCTCTCTATACATCGTGTACATTTTGTCCTTAGACCTGAGATTGTCGCATGTACTTGAGATGTGGATCGACCTACTTTGGGGCTATCAAACGCTGCACCGTAACTGGATAGTTATAAAGGTAGCTTTCGGGTTTGTCCTGAAGCATGCTGCAAGGCATGGTCAATTAAGATGGGATTTGCCCCTCTCTACTTGAGAGAGATATCTCTGGGACCCTCGAGTGATCGGATCCAGAAATGCATGGCCGTGCTACATATGGTTAAGAGTTAACCTAGTAAAGAGATTCTGAATCACGGTATCGAGAAAGGGAGGTCAGCTTGGAGCTAGACCAAATATCGTGAGGCAAAGGGAAAGACATATACTAAACCTTGTGATGGTTCGTCCGATATGATCTTTGTATGCATTTAGGAGTTGGCACGTCTTGCTAGAGGCCGCTACCAACTATTGACAGAATAAGTGTATTCGTGTCATGTCTATACGCATATGAACCTATAGGGTCACACACTTAAGGGGCTGGAAGCCTAATGAGGATTGGATCCGAATTATACCAGGCTTAGGGTACTAATGGACTGCTAATGTAGAAGCCCACTAGGGACGCCTATATAAGAGAGGGTGGGGCGAGCTGACCAAGGTTAGACCTTAGACCTCAGATCATTCCCAGCCGCCACTTCTCACGCCTGTGTCGCGCGCGCGGACCTAGCAGTCCGGCGTCTGACGCTTCCACCCTGTACGTGTGGATACCTCGGAGGCGCTGCATCTGTAGCGCTTGGACGAGCCACGCAAGGGGAGCTGCTCGTGGGACGAGGACAAGGAGGAGACGTGGAACGTCTTCACTGCCTCGACGCGCTTCATCGATTCCGCAACTGCGCGTCTAGTGGTAATCCCGTGATCTATGACAACAGTAATCCTGGTATACGCGGTAGAATTTTTTTGATTTGCGCTAGTGTAGCCTACCCGTATCCCTTCAGTGGTATCAGAGCCGATGCTGTTCAGTTATAGGTTCGGGATGGTTACATATGGTGATATGCAGATTGATATGAATGATGTGATCGTTTATATGGCGGTGGTTTAGGATTGATCTATGATCTTGCTTTCCGTGATCGTGATCTGAGGTTGTCGAACGACTTACCCCTACCGGTCGGCTTCCGCCATCGGGGTAGACAGTGACACATAAATCCTGTTGAATCACGCGAAGATCAATATGATTGATCGAATTGGAACCTAGATCTAAATTCGATGTACTGTGATCAAAGGAGTTTGATTGAATTGGGACAGGAGTCGATTTATGGTAAATTTAATTTTATGGCTCGTGTAGCTCCTGCGCCTGCCCTCGACCTTCATGAACCTAGATCTAAAATCGATGTACCGCGAGGGGCGCTGCCCCTTCGAACCTCGCAGGGGGAGACCCCCTAGACCCCCCTTAATCGTAGCCCCTTTTTGTATCTCGTTAAGGTAACTAGGTGCTGCGATGTCACATGATCCGGTAGAATGCGATTCTATGCATAACTTGTTTTTGCAGGATGTATGCGATCAGTATAGCCCATATATGTATGTGATGCATGTATGAAAATTAGCATGACCTGCGTGTCGTGAGTAGGGCAACACGGCTGGAGCCATATGTGTTGTCATTTATTGTAATGGCCTGCGTGCCAACTTGTGATGATCCCAATACTATGTAATTTTGATTACTAGCTGTTAGGAGTAATATCTTGTATTAGTTCTTGAAGGACTCATCACTTGGAGGATGGCTCACATGGAACATGAAGATGGAGATCATCATGGTGGACAGGTTCTATGGCGATGGAGATCACCATGAGAAAATGGGCCATACTGTGTCACATCTATGTGAATGTTATTCTTATGCGTTTTACTACTATGCATGCTTAGATGATAGAAGTAGAACGATCCCTCACAAAGTTTAAGTTAAACCATGCCCTCCCAACCAAACCTTGCACCAGCCTATGCCCTGTACAATCATTGGTGGGCCTATGAAATTAGGGTGCCGCGGTTTTCCTTGGCTGGATGGGTTTGTATCGGATACCTACACGCATAAGGGTTGGTGAACTTGACAAGGTCATCTTAACAGTTAAGGACCTTGGGGCATAAAGGTTGGGCGCCTAGTTTTGACATAAGAGATGTCACCCAACAACAAGAGTCATATGTGATATGATTAGAAAGTGTTGCTTACCGATTTACCTTGTCTTCTAGCAGTGATGCTAAAGCTCACTAGTCGACTTGTTAATTGTGGATCTTGAATCACTTAGTATCAATAGAGGGATATTGATTTAAGTGGGAGTATATGCTATTAAATTGTTTAATATGTTTTACTCTTTCATGGTTACATGGCTTAGTATTTTGCATGTTTTCTGTTGTAGATCAATGGCACCGAACACTACATCACCTTTCTCTTTGCGTTCGATTCTTGACAAAGATAAATTAAATGGAACAAACTATTCGGACTGGGACCATAACCTGAGAATTGTTCTCAGGTATGACAAAAAGGAAACGGTTATGGATACCCCAATCCCTGATGAACCCGCTGATAATGCATCTGCTGCCCTAAAGAACGCCTACAAGAGAGCATGTGATGATTCTCTTGAGGTTAGCTGCCTTATGCTTGCATGAATGGAACCTGAACTCCAAAAGAAGTTTGAGGATCAGGATGCCTACGATATGATCGTTGCGCTTAAGGACATGTTCCAAGATCAGGCAAGGACTAAGAGGTACAATGTTACCAAGTCCTTTGTCGAATGCAAGCTAGCAGAGGGAGCAGCTATAGGCCCCCATGTGATCAAAATGGTTGGTTACAGTCAGACTTTGGAAAAGCTTGGTTTTCCACTAGGCCAAGAGTTGGCCACTGACTTCATTTTGGCGTCTCTTCCATCCAGCTATGGGCAGTTCATTTCGAACTACCATATGCATGGGGTGGAGAAGGGCCTTAATGAATTATGTGGGATGCTTAAAACAGCAGAAAGTGACATGAAGAAGTGTGCAGGGCATAGCCATGTGATGGCTGTGCAGAACAAGCCTAGCTCCAAGAATAAGGGTACTTCTTGGAAGAAGAAGGGCAAGGCTAAGGATACGATCCCTAAGTCTGCACCCAAGCAAAAGGCTGGACCTGTAGAAGACACTGAGTGCTTCTTTTGTCATGAACATGGCCACTGGAAGAGAAACTGCAGCAAGTACCAGGCTTCTTTGAAGAAGAGTGGAAGTAAGAGTACTTCCAACTCAGGTACGCTTGTTGTAAATGTTGTGGACATTCTTCTCGCTGATTCCTATGTTAACTCTTGGGTATTTGATACCGGATCGGTTGCTCATATTTGCAATTCGATGCAGGGGCTAATAAGGACTAGAGAAGTGCAGAAAGGCGAAGTGGATTTTCGCGTCAGAAATAAAGCAAGGGTTGCTGCATTGTTCGTCGGCGTCATGCAACTTCACCTTCCTTGAGGATTTATTATGGAGTTGAATAATTGTTATTACATTCCAAGTATGGGTCGAAACATTTTATCACCTTCATGTTTGATGAGGGATGGTTATTCATTCGCGAGTGCAAACAATGGTTGTGTAATCTCTAAGAATGATATGTTTATGGCTAATGCTCCCATTGTGAATGGGTTATTTATTTTAAATCTTGATGATGCATCTGTTTTCAATATTAGTGCTAAAAGGCTTTGGCCTAATGATTTGAGTCCTACCTATTTATGGCATTGTCGTTTGGGGCATATAAGTGAAAAGCGCATGAAGAAGCTCCATGGTGATGGTCTTCTAACTTTGTTTGATTTTGAATCATACGAGACATGTCAGGCTTGTTTACTTGGAAAGATGACCAAGTCACCTTTTTCGGGTTTACCCGAGAGAGCGACAGACTTGTTGGAACTCATACATACTGATGTGTGTGGACCAATGAGCACGACAGCCAGAGGAGGATATCACTACTTCATTACTTTCACTGATGATTTCAGTAGATATGGTTATGTCTACTTGATGAGGCATAAGTCTGAAACTTTTGAAAAGTTCAAAGAGTTTCAGAGTGAAGTAGAGAATCAACGTGGCAAGAAAATAAAGGCCTTGCGATCTGATCGTGGAGGTGAATATTTGAGTCATGAATTTAGCGATCATCTTAAGAGTTGCGGAATTGTTCCACAACTTACGCCGCCCGGAACGCCTCAAAGAAACGGGGTCTCCGAACAACGTAATCGAACTTTGTTGGACATGGTTCGATCTATGATGAGCCAGTCGGATTTACCATTATCATTTTGGGGTTACGCTCTAGAAACGGCAGCTTTCACACTTAATAGGGTACCATCTAAATCCGTAGTTAAGACACCATATGAGATGTGGATTGGAAAGAATCCCAGTTTGTCTTTTCTAAAGATTTGGGGTTGTGATGCATTTGTCAAGCGACTTCAGTCGGACAAGCTAACACCCAAATCGGATAAGTGCATTTTCGTGGGATATCCGAGGGAAACCTTAGGGTATTACTTCTACAACCGAGAGGAGGGCAAAGTGTTTGTCGCTCGTAGTGGTGTTTTCCTAAAGAAAGAGTTTCTCACAAAGGGAACAAGTGGAAGGTCGGTGCGACTTGAAGAAGTTCAAGATGAGCCAGTTGGGGATGCTTCTATGTGTGATGCTATTGTAGCAGAACAAGTTGAGGAACCCGTGGCAACAGAAGCACCACAACCACGAAGGTCGGCGAGGCTCTGCGAAGCGCGGGAATTATTATTGTTAGACAATGATGAGCCTGCGACCTATGCTGTGGACCCAGACTCTGAGAAATGGCTGATCGCCATGAGATCCGAGATAGAGTCCATGAGAGACAATCAATTTTGGAACTTGGTTGACCTGCCTGATGGTTTTAAAGCCATCGAGTGCAAATGGATCTATAAGAAGAAGATTGATATGGATGGAAATGTTCACATCCATAAAGCTCGACTTGTTGCAAAAGGTTTTCGACAAGTTCAAGGAGTTGACTACGACGAGACTTTCTCGCCCGTAGCGATGCTTAAATCTATACGGATAATTCTAGCTATTGCTGCACATTTCGACTATGAAATATGGCAGATGGATGTCAAGACGGCTTTCCTAAATGGAATCCTAACTGAGGACGTGTATATGATGCAGCCCGAAGGTTTTGTCGATCCAAACAATGCTGGAAAGGTATGCAAACTTCTGAAGTCCATTTATGGGCTGAAGCAAGCATCTCGGAGTTGGAACGTTCGATTTGATGAAGTTGTAAAGGAGTTTGGCTTCATCAAAAGCGAACAAGAACCTTGTGTTTACAAGAAGGAAAGTGGGAGAGCGCTGGTATTTCTAATCTTATATGTAGATGACATATTGCTGATTGGAAATGACATTCCTATGCTTGAGTCTGTTAAGACCTCATTGAAAAATAGTTTTTCAATGAAGGACTTAGGAGAAGCGGCATATATTCTGGGCATCAAGATCTATAGAGATAGAGGCTAATTGGATTAAGCCAGAGTACATACATTGACAAATTGTTGAAACGGTTCAGCATGGAAGAGGCTAGGAAGGGGTTCGTGCCCATGTCTCACGGCATAAAACTTAGCAAGACTCAGTGTCCTTCGACTACTAATGAGCGTGAGCGCATGAGTAGGGTTCCATATGCTTCGGCTATTGGATCCATCATGTATGCAATGATATGTACTCGCCCAGATATTTCCTATGCTCTAAGTGTTACAAGCAGATACCAGGCTGATCCAAGTGAAGGTCACTGGACAGCGGTAAAGAACATCCTTAAGTACTTGTAAAGGACTAAGGATGTGTTCCTAGTTTATGGAGGTGAGGATGAACTCAGTGTAAGGGGTTACACAGATGCGAGTTACCTTAACGACTCAGATGATTCGAAATCGCAATCAGGTTATGTGTTTGTCATGAATGGTGGTGCTGTGAGATGGAAAAGTTCCAAGCAAGATACGGTGACCTCCTCTTCAACAGAAGCTGAATATATTGCTGCCTCTGAGGCTATAAAGGAAGCTGTTTGGATTAGGAATTTCCTGATTGCTCTCGGTGTGGTTCAGGGCGCGTCCAATCCCTTGGACGTTTATTGTGATAACAATGGTGCTATTGCACAGGCCAATGAACCTAGACAACACCAGAAGAACAGACATATTCGCATGCGTTACCATCAGATTCGAGAGTTTGTTGAGGATGGTAGTGTCATGATATGCAAAGTACATACTGACTCAAATGTTGCTGATCCCTTGACTAAGCCTCTCCCGCAGCCCGCGCATGAAGCGCACACAAGAGCAATTGGTATTAGATACATTTTAGATTGACTCTAGTGCAAGTGGGAGACTGAAGGAAATATGCCCAAGAGGCAATCATAGAGATGATGATATTTCATATGTATCCATGAGTTATTGTAATGTTCCTTAAATATTCATATCAGGCAACTTGTATTGATTGGCAATTACGTGAATTGTTTGTGAAACTCTATACTTGTATGGTTATTTAAGAGTTGTCCCTAGTTGGAGTTCATGTGAGGACACACGTAAATATTAGACTAGCACATCGATTGGTTGATGACTATGTTTCGCAAGTCATAGATATGGAGATGTCAAACCAATGACGTGGACACATGTTATGAACATGGGGTTAGACTGACCCAACCTGAGACCAGCAATTAGTTGCAGATCTCTCTACACATCGTGTACATTTTGTCCTTAGACCTGAGATTGTCGCATTTACTTGAGATGTGGATCGACCTACTTTGGGGCTATCAAACGCTGCATCGTAACTGGGTAGTTATAAAGATAGCTTTCGGGTTTGTCCTGAAGCATGCTGCAAGGCATGGTCAATTAAGATGGGATTTGCCCCTCTCTACTTGAGAGAGAGATACCTCTGGGCCCCTCGAGTGATCGGATCCAGAAATGCATGGCCGTGCTACATATGGTTAAGAGTTAACCTAGTAAAGGGATTCCGAATCACGGTATCAAGAAAGGGAGGTCAGCTTGGAGCTAGACCAAATATCATGAGGCAAATAGAAAGACATGTACTAAACCTTGTGATGGTTCGTCTGATATGATCTTTGTATGTGTTTAGGAGTTGACACGTCTTGCTAGAGGCCGCTACCAACTATTGACAGAATACGTGTATTCATGTCATGTCTATACGCATATGAACCTATATGGTCACACACTTAAGGGGCTGGAAGCCTAATGAATATTGGATCCGAATTAGACCAGGCTTAGGGTACTAATGGGCTGCTAATGTAGAAGCCCACTAGGGACGCCTATATAAGAGAGGGTGGGGCGAGCTGACCAGGGTTAGACCTTAGACCTCAGATCATTCCCAGCCGCCACTTCTCACGCCTGTGTCGCGCGCGCGGACCTAGCAGTCCGGCGTCTGACGCTTCCACCCTGTACGTGTGGATACCTCGGAGGCGCTACATCTGTAACGCTTGGACGAGCCACGCAAGGGGAGCTGCTCGTGGGACGAGGACAAGGAGGAGACGTGGAACGTCTGCACTGCCTCGACGTGCTTCATCGATTCTACAACTGCGCGTCTAGTGGTAATCCCGTGATCTATGGCAACAGTAATCCTGGTATACGCGGTAGAATTTTTTTGATTTACGCTAGTGTAGCCTACCCGTATCCCTTCAGTTATGCCACTGCCAACTATGTGCAGAAAGGCAAATCCTTAGACAAGAACAAAGGGAACTTCAAGTCCTCCTTTAACAAGCCTGTAAAGACTACAACCTTTAAGAAGAAGAAGCCGAACAAGGACAAGAGCGATCTAACTTGTTTCACTTGTGGAGAGCCCTGCCACTTTTCCAAGGACTGTCCAGATCACATAGACCGTAGAGGGAAAAAGGCCAAGACTGTCAACATCGTGACCGCTAGCAATACTGATGGGTATGGTAATTTATTTACTATTCTTTAAGTATTTCAATCACCATGTTGGTGGATTGATACGGGTGCTAATGTTCATGTGTGTGCTGACATATGTATTTTCACTTCTTATCTGGTAGCTCGGAATTCATCCGTCCTAATGGGGAATGGATCACATGCTTCTGTTCGTGGTGTTGGCACAGTGGATCTAAAGTTTTCTTCCGAAAAGAACGTACATCTAAGGAACGTGCAACATGTCCCTACTATGAATAAGAATCTCGTTAGTGGATCCCTTCCGGAAAAATGTCTTATATTTCTAAACGGAGGGAGTAGCATTTTTCTAAAGCGTATGTTAGATGTATTTTAGTGTCCAGGTTCATAATAAAATGGATGAGCCTACATATTAAGACTAGTCATAGTAGGAGTAATTTAGTAACATGCATGTTCATGCAATGCCAACTAAACAATTAGGGACATGGCATAATAATTAATACTAGTAAAGAAGATAGGAAGGGTAACTTAGCTAGTTATCATAACATGACACATACCAAGACCATATAAGTCTACAATCTAATTAATTAGGGACAACGCTGTCTCCAAAATCGCACCAAATCCTGCTTTTGCTGCAAAACATCCTCTTTTTGCTATAAATGTCCCCACTTTGGCTTTCGAAGTAAAAAAAACGGTTCGATTCAGAAAATAGAACGTCCCGCCAGAAAATAGAAAAAAATATGTACCTACAATTACACCAATACATATTCTACAGTGATAATATAATATATACTCCCTCCATCGTAAAACGGATCTAGCAAATTTGTGTAGATTTATATGTATTTATACACTAAAACATGTTTATATAATGCGAATAGACAAATCTTGTGATTGTAAGTTGTGTCACAGTGGTAGTACTACCACGTCAATTTGATGCCAAACAGGTCGCCACAAAGAAAATTCAACTTGTGTACTGTGTGCTTAAAGTTAGTTCACATGTGCCGGAGTGCATGGTCTGAAACCAAGGAAGAAGTCCCCCCAGACAGTTGGGTGGTGAAGCCGTGGTGGCGCTGGTTGTCGTCCATCACAGGTGGTTGTAGGCTGTGGCAGGTCACCATGGAGGCTGCCGAAGAAGGGTCGAGAGGGTCGGCCGCCCACTTCTCTCTGATAAAACTACAGTTGCAAGTGATGGCCTATAGGAGAGAGACGGTCCTGGAGAACTGGTTGGCTTCATATAAGAAGGTGAGAGGACAGTGTGCACACAACAGACTTTTCTAGCCTATATGCCTAATTAAAGAGATATATTTACTGTCACGTGCAATATCTTGTGGACCAAATATGTTCAAGCAGATTTTCTGTTCTTGATGTCTGTTCAACGATGTCTGATGTTTTGTACGTGGATGTTTGTAAATTCTAGGATGTCTCTTGTCCTTTGTCGAGCATCACACATGTTGTGGTGAAGCGTCGATCATTTTCGGTTGGCTTAGAGAAAAGATTCTCTAACTTTCATGGCTGGTGTGCTTGACAGTGAACTGCAGGAGCTCAGTTTTTCATTAAAAACGGGGAAAACATGTGTACTCCATAACACGCTAGCATAGTTTACAGAGAAAACAAAGAAAAAATGTCCGAGAAAAAAAACTCAGATAAAGAAAGCGATCCGTGCTTGTAATCTTTGCTAATGCACGCTGTAGTATATTGATATCCATCACATTTGTAATCCTGCATTTGCCACGTGTGTTACTGTGGTTGCTTCAAATACTTGATACTAAGGTTATTTGCAACCTCTTGTAATGCTTTAACTAGTCATTACTACTTCTTATATTTAGAAATGGAAGTATTATGTCCCATCTCTAGAATTGATAAGGGCATATACAATGGTCTTATCTCTTATCTTGACAATACCATATAGAATGATTTCTAAGGTGGAGGAGAGAGAGAAAAATAAATTGTCTTCTCTTATCTAAAAGATGGTCTTTTAGCAAACAGTATGTCTCACCAAATATTTAGGGATATCTACCGCTAGAGATTAGACTAAAAATGACCCATTTTATATTATATTTTGTTATCATATTAAAATTATGTGGCATGTATAAAATAAGACAGTCTTATCAATCATTTACTTGTATATACCCTAAGAGAGATATATTTTTGTTAGGTTAATTGGTCATGGAGTTTAGTAAATATCTTCTAGTCGTTACCTAAAATTATTTTATTTAGTACATCTCTTAAGATATGGTTGTCACAGTTTATATATGAAGAGTTAATGTATTCTCTTCATTGTGGAATTGTTCTCGTGTGAAAATAGGATAAACGTCAGCAATAATTAATTTCCTTAACGTTTGGAGAATACAATACCTTTATTTTGTTTTTATGCATGATCAATGTGCAGATCTCACGAGACAAGCACTACTGTCTTGCTACTGTGTCATGCTGATTGCAGCTGCTGCATGCATATGTTTTACATGATATTGGTGTTAAACATATAGTTGATATGTGGGGGCAAAGATACAGACATGATAACCTATAAGAACCATCCAATCAGTCACGAGGCTATTAGTTTAAGATGCCTCTAGAATATCGTGTATGCAAATATTACAAGCAATGTTTAAGGGAGCACGCGAGAAGAAATTTAAGAAAAACTATTTTTTCTAGTATTACTTGGGAAGTTTGCTTAACTCTAATTAGTCAATTACCAGTGTTGATATAATGGGATTGGGGGTCCCTCGTATTGCGCCCTAGCGCGTGGGCCAGGACCCACCATTGGCTCGGTGGATGCGTGGCCTGGCCAGCAAGGACGTTGCAAGGATGCGAGCACCGTGTGCTCCAAGCAGGAATGGAATTGGCATGATGAAAACTATCAGCTATGATATAGATACCTATGGGTGAAACGAATGCTACGAGACAAGCCTCGCTCCACTGGTCGAGCGCGGACAATGAGGAAAAGATAACGACGCGTGCAAGACGGTCCGACCCGTCCTTCCGGGGCTGCCCCGAAGGAGTGTAAGGGCATGATTGGGGACATCGAAGCCAAGAAGCGGCCTCGACTGAACGCTGGAAGGACCATGTGAATTCTTCTCCTAGGCCAGGTGCGCCTAGGAACCGGAGTCAACTGAGCCCGACAAGACGCGTCATACCCGGCCTTGGGAACAGACGACGCACCAGCGCCGCTGGACATCATCATGGCGCTGTAGTCCGATGTAGTGTGTCACCGACAAGAGTGACAACTTAGAGCCAGAGCTGTCACTCAGCCATCAAATGCACATGTGCATGGCCCTTCGCCATCCATTGGCCACAGGCACCGCCCACCCGCCTGAAGACCGTGTGGCACACCAAGATTGAGCCCAGGAACGCCCTTGGCGGCGCTCCAAGCTGGCCCTTGTAGTGACCCCTTCGAGTATAAAAGGAGGCACTTGGCCATAGGCAGAAGGAGAGTTTTCAAAGTGGTTGGAGTCTTCAAAGATCAGAGAGTTGGAGAGTTCTGAGAGAAGAGATTTGACTAAGCAGATAGGAAGAGAGAGAGAGATGCTGACCCGCATCCAGGGCCAAGTGCAACTGCACCACCGCCACCATAGTCGCAACCGCACCCCATGGTTGAGGAAGGCGAGCATGCTAGCAGAGGTACCACCACCTGGCGACGCAGGAGGCGATGTACTCGAAGACCCCTTCCATGGAGACGCAGGAGGCGCCTCCGGCGGAGTGGTTCTCCCCGATGTCGTAGGAGACACCGCCGGAGGGGGCCATTTGCCAAAAGGAATCGCGCCGGTCGGGGCTAGAGGAGCCGACCCTGAGATGGAGCATCAAGCGTTAGCCCAGCACGCGGTGACCCCAACTCGCGTCGGGTCTCGCCTCACCGCGCCATGTACTAGCCGCCAACTCTAGTCCCACCGCTCTAGGAACCAAAACTTTGGGGGAAGCAGTCGTTGTTTCCCATGCCATAGCTTGGCACCCACCAGCTCCTAGGAAGACGGAGTACGCGGCATGGATGGACGACCTTGACGCGCAGCTAGAGTTCATTAGGATGCACCAGGAGTCCGCCTGCGCTCGTTCCCAGTCCAACCTTGGGATGAGGCGTGGGGCGGAGCATGCTCCCACCGCCATCGCAGTAACCATGCAAAACCCTGCCCTGAGGCCATGTTCCTAGAACGCTGCCCCCGGGCCGGGGGCTGCTGGACCCCGTGACGGTGGAAGGAAAACCGACAACCATGCCACAAGCCACTTAGGGGCTGGAGCCCTGATGGTTGTGCAATCTAGCCATCCACGTCCGCATTTAAACTAGATATTACTCATATATTTGATGAAATATCTCTCTAAACCCTTCCACTAATGCCTAATGATCAAAGGGTATGCAATCCTTTCTTGCAATTTTCCCTGTGCAGATAATGACGTATGATGATGAAAATCACAATATAAATGTCAAAGATACGAGATTTCCAACACATCAAATAAACCAGAAGCCATGAAGTGGATCCAGAAGACTTAATGACCAACTATACGGTAGGAAATTTATTCCGGCCGTATAGTTGGCATCAACTCCATTAGGTTAAACAGAAAAACTTTCGTGAAGGTACCCCTATATAAAGAGGCTTCGGACGACGAGAAAACGACGCTTCTTTTTAACCTCAACTCTCCCTGCCACCATAAGCCACCACGCCCGAGGAATAGATCTAGATCTAAATGTCCTAATCCTTCTCCACCACCATAGCCATATTCCACCACTTGTAGTAGTAGATCTCTTCTCCAATTAGTGACACTGTAAGACTATTTTCTATCAAACCTTATGATCTCTATTACAATGTTTATGATTATTGATTTCATCTCTATGTGAGAGTAATTCTCCTTGGGCTAAGAGATTCGGCCTAGCCATGTAGCTTTTTGTGCATGTTATTTATCATAGATGGGATCATGTATTAGTTTGTATGACATAATGATTATAGTACCATCTCTTGCCTCAATCTAAGGACTTGTCAGGTACCGCAATATCTCGAGGATTGATCCAGGTATAAGGAGTGTGAGTAATGACTGATGTGGAGGTTGGGAACCCCAGTAATACAAGGGGTAGTACGGCTGTATGTGAGGGATTTGCTTGGGATTAACAGTGACATCACTATGCATATCATTAGTTATCTTTCTTCTATGGATGATACTAGTAGGTTATTTCTATAAGCGGTTGCGGAGGCGATAGCAATTATTGATGCACTTACCACATATAATTATATTTCTCTAACAATTACATGCATACTTTATTATTATCTTTTATTCCTATCATATGTTTTGCATAGCTACCGTTGAAATCGAAGACCCTAGGCCCTCTCTCTCTCCATCATCAACAACAAAAAAAAGATCACAAACTCTTGGTCCGGTGAAAACACAAAGGAATTCTAAATCTCTCGAAGGTCCATTTAAGTAAGCTTACTTTGCTTTCTTCTTACCGAGGATTCGATAAACCTAGGTCTACTAGGGAAAAAGAGTTATACTATATCCGTAATCCGGATCGAAGGTATGAACCCTTTTTTTGGCGCCGTTGCCGGGGAAACAATAGCTACCCTGGTGAGGTTAGTAGGAACCTTGCTAGTTTTAATTCTTGTTTTTTATTTTGTTAGTTTGCTTTCAGTCTTTATTTGAAAAACCAAAACAATTAGTTAGTCTTTTAATTCTCGTTTTTACCATCATTAGTATTTGTTTAAGAAAATCCAAAAACAAAGGAAGTATGGCTGAAAAGAAGTTAGGGGAGTTTGCAACTCTCAACAACGATTATTTGCGTACTCCTATTACTCAGCCAGCAATTGCTTCTAAAGATTATGAAATTAAGCCCCACTATTTATGTTTGGTTCAACAAAATCAATTTGGAGGCTCTGCTATTGAAGATGCAGGTATGCACTTAAATAATTTTACTGAAATATGTGATATGATGTGCATTAAAGATGTTGACCCTGAAACTGTCAAGTTGCTCTTATTTCCTTTCTCTCTTAGAGGAAGAGCAAAAGAAGGTTGCTATCTTTGCCTAGAAATACTATTGCATCATGGGTGGAATGTACTTCTTTATTTATGACTAAATTCTTTCCACCTGCAAAGACTATGCAACTAAGATCTAACATTACTGGTTTTAGACAGGAAGATAGTGAGCCACTAGCACTTGCATGGGAGAGAATGAAAGAATGCATGAGAAAATTTCCCAGCCATGGGATGGAAGATTGGTTAATTCTCCATTTATTTTATAATGATCATAAATTTATGGCTAAGTCTATGCTTGATACTACAGCTGGAGAAACATTTATGGGTAAGAAAATTACTGAAGCAAAGCATCTACTAGACAATATGCAAGACAACCATGCCCAATGGCATGTGGAAAAATCAAACACGAAGAAGGTGAACTCCGTCACACCTCAAGAAAATGAAGAACTCAATGCTAAGTTGGATGAGCTCATATTAGCTGTCAAAGGTAAGGAAACCCAGGTAAGAGCTACTCCCGAACCAACTATTGAAGAAATATACTTCATATCTCATAATTATTATAACCCTTCTTGGAAGAAGAATTATAATCCAAATTCTCAAAAACACTATTCTAGTCCTGTAGGTAACTCTGATAATAATATGGCATCAAGTAATAGTAGTCTCCAAGAAACTCTTAAATATTTTATGGACTCACAAAATGAGCAAAATAATATCCTAGTTAAAATAACAAAGAACCATGATGCTATGCTTGGTAAATTATCTAACCAAGCTGTAAGTTTGAGGAATGATTTGCTGACCCTCTAAGAAAGAACAAGGATTGTTGAAGCACAACTAGGTAAGATAACCGAGAGACAAACTCTTGTTGTAGCTAAATTTTGCAGGTAAAACTAAGCCAAATCCAGTAGAAGACCTCAAGATGATAAGAATTCAAAGGGAGGAGCCTAAAGAACTTGATTGTAGCAATGCTTCTTCACCAAACTATACAGTTGAACATCTTTTAAAAATGATCAATATCAAGATTTCGGTAAGTGAAGGTAATGAGGAAGCCATGTATCAACACTTAATTAATAAGGTAGCAATAAAGGTACGTGAGCTTGAGGAAGAATATAAGAAAATTGCTAAAAAATTACCTATTAAGCTTGATGATATATTGAGCCTACTATTAAGATTAAAATTGGGACTAATGAAATAGCTGCATATTGTGATCTAGGTGCAAGTGTTTCATCAATTCCAAATAGTCTTTTTAATAAGTTAAATCTTGGCTCTTTTGAAATCACAAAACTAAAATTGCATCTAGCAGATTCTACCTACAAACAAGCAGTGGGAATTAAAGAGAATACCTTAGTATACATTACAGGCTGTCCTGCTCTTATTGATTTTGTTATTGTTGACATGCCCGAAGATGCTACTGCTCCTATTATTTTAGGCCATCCTTTTTTAAGAACTATTAAGGCTTTGATTAATCTGCATGAACGGAACGTGAAGCTCCATTTGCCTTTGCGGGATCCTTTTGTTATTCATTTTCCTAGGAAAAAGAAAGCCAAGCAAGATGAGAAGGATGCCATCACTTTGAAGGCCAACTATTTTGGAGTGGGTGTTCCACTCATCTGGTCTAAGTGAGCAACACTAAGGTCAAGCTATTGACCATAAAAGAGCGTTGCATGGGAGGCAGCCCATGTGAAATAAAGGTTTGAGTAAAATTTTGAAGTTTTAGTTTAAGTTTTATGTTGAATAAAGAGTGCTAGAAAACTCCAGTGAGAAGGAGAGATTCTATGGTACTACAAATTCCTGTTTTATACATGCCAATGTTGGTCAAGAATTTAGTTTGTCATTTTTCTGTCAAAACAAGGTGTTTCGCTAAGTTTTAGTCTAAAAAATAATTCTTGAAGAAATAGAATTTTTTTATGTATACAGAAGCTTTAATGACCAACTATATGATGAGAATAAATATTCCAGCCATATAGTTCCGGCCGTATAGTTATTTGATCCATCGACAAATTTTATTCTCCAGATACAGAAGGTTTAACGACCAACTTCACGGCGGGAACAAAAGTTCCGGCCGTATAGATATAGCCGCCAGGAAAGAAACCCTAGAAATCCTATTTTTTTGCCGTCAGACCAACTATACGACGGGAACAAGTGTTCCATCCGTATAGTTGTGACCGTATAGTTGCGTCCGGCCACTTAAACGCAAGGGAAGGTACCCAAAACACCAAAAATTCAATCCTTTTTTCTCTCTTCTACCTCCAAACTCTCTCAAAACCTTAAGAGATCTTTGTCTCTACTCAATTTCGTTCGATTTCCTTGCACACAAGTGTTCTACCGTATGTTTTTCCTCCGATCCTCCAATTACTTTTCACGAATTCATCTCTGATCTATTATCATTATCAATCTAGGGTGAGAATTATTTTGAACTAGTTGCCATGATTCTCTTGCCTAGATTATTATGTGGAGGATATTCTTTAGTGTGCTATGACGATGAATATTCTATGACTATTATTGTTGGATCAAAAAGTTTTATTTTGTATTTCTTATTATTTTTAGAAGATGAACACAAGAGCCAAACGCATGCTCTTGCTGATGCTAGTTCTTCTCGGGCTGGAGCTCAGGAAAGCATGGTGATACGATTAAAGAATGAGTCCCACCGTGATCGTTTCAATAGGATCAAAAACCAAGAAGTGAAGGCAACCAAGTGGGATTGCCCCGTCATATTGAACCAACTCGGTATTTCTGATGACTTTAATTTACTTTGCAATAGGGTTGTCCTACAAAACTTTCTATATCATGATGCACCTACCTATCGTTGGTTAACCATTGAATTTTTAAGCTCTTTGAAAAGCACCATTAAAGCATGGCATGAGGAGGATAGAATTTCTTTCCTACTCATGAAAAACAATTATTCATTATCACTTGATGAATGGTGTAATTGTTTTGGTTTACCCAACAATGATCCTAATGCTCTACGCGCATCTTTTACTAACATATAACCTTCCCCTAAACTCTGCTATAATAGAATGAGCTTTACTTCTAGAGTCAGCAAAGGGAAAAATATTCAACATTCTGCTATTCGCTATTTGTTCTATGTTATTGCTAACACCTTGCAGGCGTGTAATGAGTTTACAAAACACAATGAGGAGGACATCATAATCCTTGCAAAAGCTTCTTTCAACTACAACAACTTGTCACTCCACTTGGGCGCAATTCTTGTGCGCTACTTGGAGTACCAATCCTTCCAAATCCAAGGACCAATCACATGTGGAGGCATCATCACCATGCTTGCCAATGCCCTGGGAATCGACCTAGGTGAGCGACGTGTTGGTTTCTCTACTTTGAGGGCTTGTGGAATGCTCACTAGCAGAGGTGGTGTTTATTACATACATATTGCTAGAGTTGGGTGTCTCTACCCTGCTCCTCTGCCTAATGGTATTTTCTCTATCGAGGAAGGACGTTGCTTTATGACTTGAAGGTTGAGCAAGAAGTTCCCCATCAAGAAGAGCAGCCACCGAACCAGTTTGCCACATATCAAGAGTTCCAAGAACTTGGAGAGACTATGGAGGGGATGCATAATATCGCCCTGAACCTCCGAGAAACAACAAGTAACTTATCAACTCAATTTGTGGACTGGAGTTACAAATTTTCCCCCACCTCAATGATTTGAAGGGCTTGCAAAAGCCTAAGCTTGGGGAGGTTTTCTATCTATATTTATTTGGCGTTCATCTGCTTTATTTTATTTTTGAGGTTATGGTTTTATTTGAGTTTATAAGCACTCGTGTTGGTTTCCCCAACACTTTATATTAGTCACTTTATTTTCGATATTTTCAAGCCGAGCTTTATCGCCAATTTTGTATCTTTAAATTCCCCTTCTCAAAAACCACAAAAAGATTTCTCCATTTATCTTTATTTTCCCTCTTTATTTTCTTTTCGCTTTGACGTTCTCATGTATTTGCAGGAGAGTGATCGACTTCGAGTTTCTAAGAAACAAATAAAAAGGGAAGAGAGAAGTGGAACCAAACATGAGAGGTATGCCTTCTGACTCCCCACTTTTGAAGTTTGAGGAACCCATGCTAGTTAGTAGTAATGATAAGATGTATATCGGTGGAGTGAGTCTCTATACTATAAGTAAAATTTTGTTTGCATGGGTATTTAGTTGAGTACATTTTGTTCCAGCTCTTGTAGTTAACCAAGTATTGCCTAAAAATTTACTAAACGATTGAAATAAGAAAAAATCTCACAATTGAAGGCTTGGTTGTTGTAGTTTTTAGTCTTGAAAGCTTATTCCTAGAGACACTCAACACCACAAAAAATAATGATTGACTTGATAGCTCTCTTTGAAAGGACTTGTTCAATTGGATTAAAGTTTAGTGGTTTTTGTGAGCATGCCAAAGTTTGACTTGTAAATCATAAGAATGATATAGCTTTATGCGTGTCAAACTTCATGTGATGCCAACAACTTCGCTAGCCTAAGAACGATCTTCATGGAGGAAACTCCTAGATTTTGACTATGAGTTGATTAAACATTTGTAGCAGCGATGCTATAATGGTTAAGATTATTGTCACTCTAGGTAGCTGTAAACATGATGGAATCACTCCTCTGGCTGATATGAGTAATCATTATGCAAAAGGAACAAAAACCTTAGTGATGCCACGAGTGTCCATAAATAATGAATTTTTTGGCATGCTCTCAATTACTTAAGAACTGAAATTCTTGAAGGACAATGAATAGAAACGTAGTGCTTGAAAAGTCTTGATTTATTGTTGTGGGAGAATTGAGATACTTTAGCGTATATGCTTTTCATGACAAACTCTGACACTCTCAATTTTACATAATTATACTTTATTGTTAAAAGGCAAGCTTATGAGTTGATTACATGACATGGAATAAAGTTTACTCATTTGAACCATTCATGCTTACAATAATTTTGCTGTGCTATAAGGATTCATGAAACCCGTATGATATGCTTGCCATTACTCTATCTATGCTGAAGTTTTTCAGATTAATAAAGTGGAGGAAACATGAGACTACCAATCATGAGTAAGATCATCATCTCGTTATTTTAGTTTAAATGCCAAGTTCCCTTTTGATGTTGATTTTCTTGCTTGAGGACGATCAAGTTTAAGCTTGGGGAGGTTGATGGATGTGAATATAGCCATCCAAGTCCACATTTAAACTAGATAGTATTCATATATTTGATGAAATATCTCTCTAAACCCTGCCACTAATGCCTAATGATCAAAGGGTATGCAATCCTTTCTTGCTATTTTTCCCTGCGTAGATAATGATGTATGATGATGGGAATCACAACATAAATTTCAAACATACGATATTTTCAACACGTCAAAGAAACCAGGAGCCGTGACGTGGATATAGAAGACTTAACGACCAACTATATGGCGGGAAATTTATTCCAGCCGTATAGTTGGCATCGACTCCATTAGGTCAAACAGAACAACTTTCGTGAAGGGACCCCTATATAAAGAGGCTTCGGGCGATGATAAAACGACGCTACTTTTTGACCTAAACACTCCCTGCCACCAGAATCCGTCACGCCGGAGAAATAGATGTAGATCTAAATCTCCAAACCCTTCTCCACCACCATAGCCATATTCCACCACTTGTAATAGTAGATCTCTTCTCCAATTGGCGACATTGTAAGACTATTTGCTATCAAATCTTATGATATCTATTACAATGTTTATGATTGTTGATTTCATCTCTATGTGTGAGTAATTCTCCTTGGGCTAAGGGCTTCGGCCTAGCCATGTAGCTTTTTGTGCATGTTATTTATCATAGATGGGGTCATGTATTAGTTTGTATGACATGATAATTATAGTACCCTCTCTTGCCTCAATATAAGGACTTGTCAGGTACCCCAAGACCCCGAGGATTTATCCAGGTATAGGGAGTGTGAGTAATGACTAATCTGCAGGTTGGGAACCCCAGTGAGACAAGGGGTAGTATGGCTGTATGTGAGGGATTTGCTTGGGATTAACAGTGACATCACTATTCATATCATTAGTTCTCTTTATTCTATGGATAAGACTAGTAGGTTATTGCTATAAGCGGTTGCAGAGGCGATAGAAATTGTGGATGCACTACTACATGCACATATAATTATCTTTCTCTAACAATTACATGCATACATTATTATTATATTTTATTCCCATCAGATGTTTTGCACAGCTACTGGTGAAACAGAAGACCCTAGGCCCTCTCTCTCCATCATCATCAACAACAAAAAGATCGCAAACTCTTGGCTCCAGTGAAAACACAAAAGGAATTATAAAACTCCCAAAGGTACATTGAAGTAATCTCACTTTGCTTTCTGCTTCCCGAGGATTCGATACACCTAGGTATACTAGGGAAAAAGAGCTATACTACATCTGTAATCCGGATTGAAGGTATCAAGCCCCGAGACCTGTGGAGCAAGATCATGTTTCTGTGTGGTCATCTATTTACCCCACGCACAGGCGCTCCGAGGCGATTCTACCATGGAGAACGAGGCGCTAGTTCAATATTACCTACTGCAGCTGCGTCAACAGGCTGCGGGTGCAGCTATCCCTAACCAGCAGGGTAGCTGAGGTAGGGAGCATGGCTTTGGGATACTGAAGCGGCTTCCCCGCCTTCTCTCCTGCCTTATGATAGGTGGCGTGGCCGCCAAAACGCCATCCCATTGTCCCCGTCAAGTTTTAAGGTAATACCAACCTGAAGGAGTTTCTGGTCATCTACTGTACCGCGATGGTGGCCGTGGATGCCGATGAGAAGATCTTGGCCAATTGGTTTCCAATGGCCCTAAAGGGCACGACCTTGTCCTGGCTCATGCATCTACCTAAGGAGTCCATTCTCTCCTAGGCCGAGTTGTGTACCCGCTTTGTGAGCCTGTTCCAGGGAGCCTTCAAGCGCCCGGGAACACTCAATCATCTCCACATAGTGGTCCAAGGGAGTGCCGAGCGGCTACGAGACTTCATGCTGAGATTTTCGCAGATCGCACACATTATCCTAAAGGCAGATGACGCCACCATTATTGGCGCATTCACCATGAATGTGCGCGACAGCAAGATGTGCAAAGATCTTAACATGCATCCCGTCAAGAACACCCATGAGTTGTGGGCGTTGCCTAACCTCTGCTCCTTAGCAGAGGAAGGACGCCTTACGCCCGAAGACGCTGCCCGGGAAGCCGTGGGAGCGGCAGACCCGGGAAGCACTGCTGCGAAGAAGAGTGTCTCGTGTAAGTGGGGCCTTTGACAGGGTTTGGCTGTGGAGCCTAGTGCTCCCATCGGGGTTGAAAAGAAGACCAAACCGGAGGAAGAAGTGGCGGTTGGCAAGCCCGCTATGGGAAAGTGGTGCCTTGTGCACGAGTCCGACAAGCACGACGCTCGGAACTGCCACTCCATCCTCGGTTATGCCGAGGGACGGAAGATGCACATCCCTGAGTAGGGGACTAATGGTACCTTCAGGAACTATTACCGCTACAACAAGGCCGGTCATCATGCGAAAAACTGTCCAGCCCAGCCTGGCCCAGGCGCCCCTGCCAGAGGTTATGGGGGCAACGTGGGTGCTGCACAAGGAGGATATGGAGGCGGTGGAAATGGAGCAAGAGCGGGGCACAGAGGGGGGCGCGAAAACGTAGTCTGACAACCGCACGACAATGACCCTGCCATCAATCAAGACGGCGACAACGACGGGTGCGAATAGTACCCACAACTACAATACCGCGCATGCGCACAGAGAGGAGCCTATGCCATGACTTACCATGGGGAGTTTAAGAGTTTCCCCGTGAACTTTGCACCGTACAACCTAGCCCGGTGGCGCAGCGGCCACTTCAGTGGTCTCACGTACCAATTACCTTTGATGCGAGGGATCACCCGAACCGCATCGCTGGGGTCGGCATGCTACCCATGATGGTCTCCCCATCATAAAGAATGTCAAGGTCACCAAGATGCTGGTGGATGGAGGGGCTGGCCTCAACATCCTCTCGGCAAAGCTGCTGGATAAGTTCCAGATCACGGAGGATCAGTTAGCCCCTACTGGGTCTATTTTGGGCATAAGCCTAGGAGCTACCCAACCGTGGGGTAAGATCGAATTGCCGGTCACATTCGGCACCCAAGACAACTACCACACCGAGAACATCATATTCAATGTTGCGTACATTTCCCTGTCGTATAACGGCATAATAGGGCGTCCTGCTATGGCGAAGTTCATGGTGGTCTCCCACCATGCCTACAACTTGCCCAAGCTTCCCTCCTCATGGCGGACCTTGACCATCAAAGGTGATATCAGGGACGCTGTGTTCTGCTCTGAACAACTTTTCAAACTGACAACCATCACTTTTCCCATGACTCACACTAACCCTTTGTTCGACTCTGACCAACCTTTCGCCCCGATTCCGGGCTCACACGGGAAGAGGCTGCAACCCTTTCTGCAACCTAGGTCCGATGACAATTCTAGTACTGGTGGCTCTCCGAGTAAGCTAAAAACTGCTCCCATCCACCCTACTAGCTAGAAAGCCCGGGAGCGTGCATCGTGCTCTAGCAAACTAAAAAGCCTGGGTGTGAGTGGAGGTTCCCCCGGCAACAGAAAGCCTGAGAGCGTGCGTGGTGCTCGCGGCAACCAAAAAAGCCCAGGTGCGAGTGGAGGTTCCCCTGATAACTGAAAGCCCGGGAGCGTGCGTGGTGCTTCTGGCAAACCAAAAGCCCGGGAGTGAGTGAAGTACTCCTGACAAATGCGATGAATACTGGCATATCCGGCCTGGCCCGCTTATGTGTAAACCTCTTGTAATCCGAGGGCTGCCCCCGTCTTGGAATGAGAACCCAATGGCTCTCGTTTTTCCTCCCATTTTCATTTGCCGAGCCTTTTTCGAGATTTTGCATTTCTTTGGATCTTTCATGGGGTCGGACATGGGTAACGAGCGTTGTACTCTCATGATCCACTCTAAGGTAAGAGTGTTGTCCTCTAGCCATTGCTAACAAGCACTAAATCGCGAAAAAACACCGCCCACGTTGGCCCCCCGAGTTGGTAGCGCCGTGCGCCCTGATCAAGCGCACGACACCCTGTTTTAAACTTGAGACATGGGTAAGATGTCGCAAGGTGTGTTTATCGTGTTTCGGGATGAGCAATGGATGGATGATCAAGGAGAGGCCAAGGCAAGGTCTAGGCAAGGGCATAAGGCTCGTCGCCAGATGGGAGTATCAATGACCACGTGGTTTCCAGGGGACGGCTGCCCCGCAAGCAAGGCATGGATTGACCGCAAGGTTGGAACCAAGGTATTGGGAGCTTGGCACTTGAGAAGCTGAACAATGCCCCCATGGGACCCGCGGTGGTGTAAAGGCGGTAAAGGACAAGACGAATCAAGAGCATCCATAAGAACGACATGGCAGGGAAAAGAGGAAATGACGCAAAGGCAAAAGTAAAATACATTGATAATAGCCAATTGGCATTACATTTGAAAAATGTACAATGCAACTACTATCTCAGGGGAGAATCCGGGCGTAGAAGAGAGGACGGAAAGTCGACAACACAAGGGAGGAGCCCGCAGACCTCCTCCACCTTGCTCAAGACTACATCACCTACTCGGTACGGCGCCCCGCCGCCTTCAGGCGTCGCTGAGATCGGAGTCGTAGACAAGCGGCGGGTAGTAGCTTTGGCGGCAGAGGGTGTCGTCAAAGATCTTTGCTGACAAGCGGCCTTCGCCCTGATAGCTTAACTTCAGGGCATCGCCGACCTTCAGCTCATAATGGGCCACAAAGTCCTGCCACCCGTCCCACATGTGCAGATTTCCTGTGCCGTCCACCCATCTTTGCATGTCCCAGATGGGCTGGTCGCCGCTGACCTCACGCATCCGGAGCTCTCATGAGGGGTTCTCCCTGAGCTCCTCAGAAAACAAGTCCGGTAGGCGCAACCACCACTTGAATTTCACAGGGAGGAAGACGGGAAACTCGAAGCCAATAAGGCTCGCCGTTTTGTCATCGCTTGCCCCGCTAAGAAGCGGCAGGGGAGGAGAGTACCTGTCAGGCTCCCGCCACCCATATAGACCATGGCAAGGGGGGCCACGTCCACACCTTGGAGAAGGAGAATGATAACCGGGAGAGTCTACCCTCCCGCTGTCGCCTCCCCAGCGGCCGCTGCGGGGTGGAGCTTTAGCATGCGACTACGGGAAATCTACGCTAGCGGTAGAGGATCTGCGGCGGCCTCGACGCCTGCGCCTGTGTCGTGGCCCCTCCGACGAGGAAGGAGCCACCTCCCCCACTGGAGAAGGAGGATCATCATCACAACGGCGACTACCGGAGCTTCCCAACACCATCATCTTTGCCACCGAGCAGGAAGTTGGAAGGGAAAGGCTGCGGGGGAAGTGGAGATTGAGCCATAGCCCCGCGCCTTCCCTCCCTTTCCATAAGAAAGGAGGGAGGGGAACAATTGCTCCCCACCTCGCCGGCTCACGGGGAGGACAAAACTCGCGCCCTCTAACAATTACTTGGTAGGATCCGAAGCAGGCATAGTCAATGCGGGCTATCGCGGCAACCCCGGCAACTCCAACAACTTTAACCGTGCACCGCCCAAGTTCAACAACAACAACAATCCCAACACCAATACTGCCACAAGGACTGGAAGCAATGTTGTGCCTGTTGCACGGAAAGGCAAGTCTGAGATTACTTGTTATGAATGCGGAACCAAGGGTCACTACTCCAATGAGTGCCCCAAGAATCTTGCAGGAGCCCCCAATGTGAATTTCCTAGCTCAACAACAGCGTCGTGTTCAGCCTGGAAGGAGATTTGCCCCAGGGAACTCACTCAACTGCAATGGCTGTCTGTTTCACATGAATGCTGAAGAAGCCCAGGAAGTGCCAGATGTCGTGCTGGGTATGTTTTCTATTAACTTAGTAATTGCAAGAGTGTTGTTTGATTTTGGAGCATCGTACTCGTTTGTTACAGAAGAATTTGCATGCACTAGTAAGATTCAACCAACAAAATTGAAGCATGTTATGATAGTTCAAATACCTGGTTCAAGCACCAAAGCTAGACAAATTTGCAAGGCCGTACCTATCAGAATCCATGGCATAGATTTTTATGCTAATCTAATAGTACTCGGAACCAAAGGTTTGGAAGTAGTACTAAGAATGGATTGGATGTCGAAACATAAAGGATTAATCGACTGTGCTAAGAAAGCCATAACCATGACTAGTACAGCCAGAGTATCAGTATAGCATGTATCTGAAACCTTGCCCCGTCAATTCAAGTGCAACAAGAGTCTAGCCCAACCAACCATTGACCATGTCAGAGTAGTCTGTGAATACCCCGACGTATTCCCAGATGTTGTGCTCGGTATGCCCCAGATCGAGATATCGAGTTTATCATTGAACTAATCCCTGGAACCGAACCCATAGCTCAGAGACCTTATAGTATGAACCCATCTGAATTAGTGGAGCTGAAGAAGCAACTGGATGCTATGATGGAGATAGGACCGATTCAACCAAGTGCGTCTCCATGGAGATAACCTGTCTTGTTCGTTGATAAGAAATATAGAGGTAATCGTTTGTGCACAGATTATCGGAAGCTGAATGATGTCACCATTAAGAACAAGTACCCACTGCCGAAGATTGAAGATCTGTTTGACCAGTTGACCGGTGCCAAAATGTTTTCTAAGATTGTTCTTAGAACTGGTTATCATCAACTCAAGATTCACGCAGAGGATATTCCAAAGACTGCCTTTACCACCAGATATGGACTGTATGAGTACACTGTCATGTTTTTTGGATTAACCAATGCCCCCGGTTATTTCATGAACCTCATGAATAAGATTTTTATGAACTTCCTGGATAAGTTTGTCATTGTTTTGATCGATGACATTCTGATCCATTCCAAATCAGAAGAAGAACATGAGCTACACCTAAGGACCATCCTGGAAACCCTTAGGGAGCATCAGTTGTATGCCAAGTTTAGCAATTGTGAATTCTGGTTACAAGAAGTATGATTCCTCGGACATATCGTGTTGACCAGATGAATTGTTATCGATTCCGCGAAGGTTAAAGATGTCGAAGAATGGCAAGCCCCAACCACTCAAACCCAAGTTCGTGCATTTCTCGTATTAGCGGGATATTACCGCAAGTTCGTAGAAGGATCTCGAGCATCGCAAGACCTATGACCCAATTGTTGACGAAAGATAAGAAGTTTGAATGGACAGACAAATGTGAAGCAAGTTTTCAAGAGCTTAAGAAGAGATTGATCTCAGCCCCAATCTTGATTATGCCGGATATCACGAAGCCTTCTGATTTGTTTTGTGACGCATCCAAGATTGTTCATGCATGTGTGTTGATGCAAGAAGGCAAAGTCATTTCCTATCTGTCCCGACAACTGAAGTACCATGAGCAGAATTACCCTACCCATAACCTCGAACTAGCAGCCGTAGTTTTATCCTTGAATACATGGCGGCATTACCTCATGGGTAACCGCTGTGAGATTTATTCGGATCACAAGAGCCAGAAGTATATTTTCACCCAGAAGGAGCTGAATATGAGGCAAAGGAGATGGATAGAGCTAATCAAGGACTATTATATTGACATTCACTATCACCCTAGTAAAGCCAATGTGGTAGAAAATGCGCTTAGCAGATTGCCATGTCGATTGAACACCATGATTCTGAAGGAGCAACCAAGTTTGCACAAGGAGTTGGAAGATTTCCGAATGGAGATAATAAGTGAAGGATTTTTGGCTAGCATAGAACTCCAACCCACTTTGATCAGTCAGATCAAGGAGGAACGGAAAGAAAATGCTGGTATCGACGGAATCAAACGTCGTATCGATACAAGGAAGGTACCCGGATTCACCGAAGATGAATAAGGAGTTTTGTGGTACACAGGACGTATCTGTGTGCCAGCACATTCAGAATTAAAGCAAGCTATTTTGAAAGAAGCCCATGATACTCTTTATTCTATCCACCTCGGAGGAACGAAGATGTATCAGGATTTAAAGGAGAAATTTTGGTGGCATAAGATGAAGCGAGAAATCGGAAGCTACATAGCGAAATGTGATATCTGTACGAGAGTCAAGGCGGGACATCAGTGACCCGCAGGACTTCTGCAACCATTGTAGATTCCGAAATGGAAATGGGATTCAGTAGGAATGGATTTTATCACCGGTTTGCCTACATGTTGGGGATATGCTATATGGGTATCCTTATAGCATGTCTCTTATCCAGCTAACCCGGGTGGCCCATAGTCGGTAGCATGGCCTATGGCCTGCTGGGCGGCGCAGTTAGATGGATCCAGAAGGGAGGCCCATGCCAAATAAAGGAAGGCTACGGTGGAGTCACCAGCATACCCGGAGCCTTGGAGTACAAGATACACAAGACTAGTAATAGACAGTGTAGGACTCTGTAACCTGTCCGGCTAGGACTTTTCCCTGTAACCCTAGGACCTGGCGACTATATAAGTCGGGCCTATGGGAGCCTTTACGGCACAATCTTAGACGTTCATAGATCAACTTCAGACAACCTCGCACAACGAACCAATCACTACTAGGAAAATGGCTGTCTGCGGCGCACATGGAATGCCCATCCGTGGCGCACTAGCCGTGCACCACTAGCCTTGCGCTACAGCTATCTCCTAGCCGTGGCGCACTGCCTAGTGCGCCACAGTTGTGTCGAGATAGGCGTAGCGCACCTGCTAGTGCGCCACGGCTATGTGGCCAGGTATGCTACGCATAGGATCTTTTGTGGCGCACTTCCCAGTGCGCCACTAAGCTTCTGAGGTGTAACACCCTCAGAATCGGCCCTATGCAAGTTTTAGCGATTCCCGCCAAACCCGCATAGAAACGATTCAAAGGTGCCCACCAGGCACTTTCGTGCGGGTGGAAAACGAAGTAATAACATTACACAACAGTCCTCGATGGAACCCACAGAACAGATATATATACAACACGACTCAATGAGTCAAGAATACAGATATACAGAACAAAGATCCAAATCACCTTGAAAATGATAGAGCGTCCGACTACGGACAAGATGCAAATGGGGCTAAGAGCCCTGAAGAATAACCAATGGCGTCCATAACCCTGCCCAGGCCAAGCCGGAAGGGTAACCCTGCTATCGACGTCGATCTCAAAACCTGCTTAAACAAAAGGGGTGCCGACAAAGGGCAAAAGAAAAAGAGAGCGGTCAGTACTGAGGCCAGTACACGGCGAGACTAGAATTCGGTGGTCCTCGCCTACATAGGTATGGTGGACTGAAGCGGCAGTGCAGCATGCACTAAACAACCTATAGAGACTCGATAAAACTGTCGGCTATCAGAGAGGGATAAGAATGACCTATTCGGAACCATCCTGATACTACCACCAAACATACCCATCCTGGTATTTCCCCCTCGACACCAAACGAGGAAGTCAACCGAGGAACTCACACAGTTGGCAGTTTTATTTATTCAGTTATCGTTGCAGCAATTACTAGTCAAGTATAGATAGTCATCCTGATAAAAATAAGCAGTGGACAGTTTTAGTTAACCATTCCGTTGTAGTTGCAACACTTACTAGTCAGATACAATAAGCATGAGATATCCCAAACCCAGCAGTTGTTGGTACTTTTATTTAGCCATTCCATTGCAGTTGAGCTGATTACTAGTCACATCGGATACAAGTCAAATTATAACAGTAAACTTTAGTTATAGTTGTCTATGATCGAGAACTGTGCTCCAAGTCGTCCATAACCGCGGACACGGCTTTTCGAAAAGATTTGACCCTGCAAGGGTGCACCAAAGTATCCACACGGGATTAGCATGAGATATCCACACGCACTTCGACCCTTTTTGCCAGATCAATTAACATACACCCATCGGTATGTCGGCGGGGCCTAAGTCATGACGTTTCCCAGACCCAAAGCAAGTACATGGGGGCCACCCCACTAAGTACACCCGCAACGAAGTCGGCCGGGCTCCGAGACGGACTCAGGGTTTGTGGAGCCGGCTGTAAACGACTGGGAACCCGAAACTCTCGGGCTTGTCGATACAGCGAAAACGGGTCACGATCCTAAACAGTACAGTGTGCTATCCATCGCACAATTTAAATAAAGCAGTAAAGCATGGCATAAGTACAGGATAGTAAATAAAACCTCAAACTAGTTGTGGCCCCCGGTACAATACTTGGAATCAGGTACTAAATCGATGGGGTGCCCACACATCCCACATGTGGTTAGCGCGCTCGATCTCGGAACAGGTGTCAAGAACTCGGGGTCCTACGGGACACCAGTGAGCGGTCGGAAACCAAATATTGTCTATCACCCACCGGTGCCTCTGCATTACCTACTTCAATTTTAGTTATTAAACAGTAATTAAAGTTATAACCATCTCCAACATAAAGCTTATGACAGCCTTCCAACAACTGTGGTACTTGACGACACGCAACAGCACTTGAGCAAGCGACTACGACGCGCAAGTCCAACTATCTACCAAACAACAGGTAATAGGATGTGTCCAAGGCAATATAAGGCTGCAAGGGATATCACATGTACGACAACTAGAGCATCGCAACACAGATAGCAATAGATCATCAGGAGGGAATAAATACTGTAAAAGTAAGATAGGTAGAAAGGGGGAGATGCTCGCCTGAAAACATTGCCGAAGGTTCATCCAAAAGTCGGGACGAAGCTCACATCCACTCAACGGCCTTATCCGCGAAGAAGCAAAACACTAGAAGAAACACCGGATGCACTATTTAATACTACGGCAAAAGATCGGGCATGATGCATGTATGATGTATGACATGGCAAAGATGCGATGCAATTAGGTCATATTAAGCGGACCCGGGGTCCCGACATTTAATTAAACGGTTCAAGTTATTTATCTACCCCGCAATTAAATGTTGTATTAACAGGCAACACATGTGACCGGTTCGCTACACAATTTTAAATAGGGCCAATATAAGACTAGATTTGCCCGTATATGGGCCCCATATTTAATTATATGATGAATCGGCATAAGGCCCCCAAACCACACAAATATGCGTGCATGAACAATTTAATATGCAACAATTTTGTATTTCATTTATAAAAATAGGGGCGCAGAAAGGGGTCACACATCTCGGTCCGACGATCTTGGGGTTCATCGAGGGTTCGATGGGTTCGGGCTTTGGACACCGGGATCGGTCTTCAGAGAAACAGCCTTGGGGTTCCGTGAAGGAGGTCATGGCATCCGAGAACGCGAGCTAGGCGTCCGAGAAGGAGTACTTGTCGCACCGGGGTCTCGGTGTCCTCGGATCCGATTGAAGATCTTGGCGTTCGGCGGGATCGGTCTTCGGGAACGGGTCTGTGGATCCATGATCGGGGTCTTCGGACGCCGGGAACAAGCTTCGGAATCCGTGAGGCGATCTTGGCGCTCGATGTCCGTGAGGGAGTCCTTGGAGTCTAGGATGGAGATCTTGTCGGTGGTCATTCGAAGGGCTCCGAGACAAGGTTGGGAAGACCCTAGCGGCGTATGCGGTTTGGGTTGTTCCGAAGATCTTGCCATGCGTCGCATAGTCGATGTACTTCCCAACCCATCGGTACAACATCGAGTAGATCTTGAAGAGCTCTTTATCACCAACATGACACCTTGATCTCATAGAACATGGTACCAACAGAAGCTTTCGATGTGGTCCTGTGAAAGGCAGCTGGCCCATGAGCAGCTCGAGACGGTGTAAACCGCAGAGAGGAGATGGCTTGCTGCTGGCGACGAGGTCGGCGAGGCGGACCGGGGCCAGAGGAGAAGGGCACGGCGACGTGGGGCGTCGGGCCAGGGCGGCGGAGATGCAGAGATGCGAGGAGGAGCTTGGGCGGCAGGGTGGCGGGCTCGAGCGGTCGTGCTGCGGAGACGGGGAAGCGGGGGAGGGGAAGAGGTCGTCCCGGGCGGTACTGCCAGGGGCTCTGGGCGGGGTCGACCTGACGCGGTGGAGGTGGGCGCTGGAGGCGGCGACGGGAGGAGCCCTCTGGCGCCGACGCTGGAGGGGAGTCCCAGGCGGCGGCGGCGCGAGCAGAGGCGCGACGGGGCGAGCTCGAGGAGAAGACGGTGGGGCCGGCGTCGCGGGCGGCCTGAGGCGCTGGCGGCGGCGAGGGCGACCTGGGCAGCGGGACGGAGGGGATCGAGGAGGGATGGGGGCGGCCGGGCCGGTGGTCGACGAAGGGCGGCCGGGAAGGTGCAGGGGAGAGGCGGCGAGGAGAATGGTGGCGGGACAGAGGCCGAGCAGAGGGCGGGGATGCGGAGGAGGCCGGAGGCGGGCTCCGCGGAGGAAGGGCGCGGCGGGGTGGTTCCAGGAGGAGCGGGGCGAGTGCGGTAGGTGGGGCCGAGCGGGACAGGGGCAGGTGGTGGAAGGTGGGTTCGGGGTGGGGCTGGCGGTAGGTGGGGGTCTGGGGGCGCGCTAGGTGCGTTGTGTGGCGTGTGTGCTGTGTGTGAGTGTGGGGCAGATGAGAGAGGGAGTGAGGCTGCGGGGTGGGACCGGATGCAGGAGGTGGGGCCGGGGTGTAAGGGAGAGGGAAAAAGAGGAGGATCGGTGAGGTGGCGGTGGGTGTGATGAGGTGGAGGGACGGTGAGGTGGCAAGCTGGGGTTGGTGGGTAGACTAGGTTTGGGTAGGAATAGATTGGGGTTTGGGTTTTATTAGTTTGTAAAATGTTTATGGTGTTGTCTTGTCTTAAATCTTTTTAGCAAAATAATTTTTTTAGGCAATTAATTTAACAGATAATTATAAGACTTGTTTTGAAATAAGAGAAGAGGTATTGTATTAGACAAAATAGTTTTTAGCTACACTATTCTGAGAGCCAAAGATGCATGATGATGACGATGCTCAAATGCAATGCACAAAAACAACGCGATTTTCTAGTAGTGATTTTGCGGGATGCCACATGAGGTGCGCTTTAGGTGTAGTGCGCCACAAAAGGTAGGTCATGTGCGCCACAGGTGTTTTTTTGTTTTTTTTAATTTCGGAGCCAGATTATATACAATATTACAGGCAGATATACACACACAGATACAAGATATACAATTATATATATAAATACACAATTTGAAAAACAAGATTGAAACAAATACATATAGATAAGTCTCATACATGAATACACAAGTTACATTGTTTCGATCAAGTTACAAAGTAGTTGGTGACATGCGAATACATGTGTCGATCGAACAAGTTAGAGCTCGGAAGCTCGCCTAGACATCTAAACTAGCTAGACACAAACGCGGGATAAACAACCAAAGAAGATAAGCATAATCACCACCGCGACGAAGGTGTAGGTCTTCTTCCGGTTCCTTGTCCTAACTCCCGCTAGATAACACGTGTATCTAGCTTCCGCCTCCGCCATAGTGTTGTACCCTTTGTAGCTATTGCCGCTGAAACGGTGCACCTGTCTCCCGCAGTCTTCCCAATCATCGTAGACTCCGGGAACCCGTCCCTTGTACACGACGTACCACGTCATCTATAAGTTGATAATAATAATTAACCGATGATTGAAAAAAACATATATAATTAAAGTTGCATATGAAGATACACTTATAGATAGTACTCCTAAATCAAAAAGACCAAACTCAAAAAGCATGCCTCATATATAACTAGGTTGTTCGACACAGGAATATGCTACGATGGAACCGTCCGCCAAGTAGGATGCACAACATCTGGACCTGTGCATAGCACAAGGAGGACAATCCCATTGCATCACATTCACATATATAGTGTGCCACGACATTTCAATCATCGGCATTATTCTCGAAAAAGATCAAAGTAACTCGAAAAGAATGCCTCATATATATACATAGGTTGTTAGACACAGGAATATGCTACGATGGAACTGTAAGCCAAGTAGGATGCACAACATCTAGACTTGTACATAACACAAGGCTTACAGTCCCGTCGTAGCACATTCACATATATATTGTGCCAAGACATTTCAATCATCGGCATTATTCTCGAAAAAGACCAAAGTAGCTCGAAAAGAATGCCTCATATATAACTAGCTAGGTCGTTGGACACAGGAATATGCTACGACGGAACGGTTAGCCAAGTAGGATGCACAATTCCTGGACTTGTGCATATCACAAGGCTAACTATCCCATCGTAGCACATTCACATATATATTGTGCCACGACATTTCAATCATCGGCATATTCTCGAAAAAGACAAAAATAACTCGAAAAGAATGCCTCATATATAACTATCTAGGTCGTTGGACACAGGAATATGCTACGACGGAACAGTGAGTCAAGTAGGATGCATAATTCCTGGACTTGTGCATATCACAAGGCTCACTATCCCGTTGTAGCATATTCACATATATAATGTGCCACGACATTTCAATCATCGGCATTATTCTCGAAAAAGACAAAAATAATTCGAAAAGAATGCCTCATATATATACATGGGTCGTTGGACACAGGAATATGCTACGATGGAACCGTGAGCCAAGTAGGATGCACAAGACCTGAACTTGTGCATATCACAAGGCTCACAATCCCATCGTAGCACCTTCACATATATAGTGTGCCACGACATTTCAATCATCGGCATTATTCTCGAAAAAAGAGTAAGCAAAAAAAGGACCAAAGTGAGCAAAGGACCAAAGAGTAAGCAAAAAAACCAAGCATTGATTGATATATAATAATAATAAGCAAAAGAAGTAAGCGATGATTCATAAACCTAATAAGATAAGTATAGTAGCATGTACACTTGTCCACACACACAAAGGTCATCTATAGTTTGTAACTACAACTAGGCAAACATCAAGCCTTCTGGCTCAGCTTAGGGAACGGGAGGACGCCTTGTCTCGTCATGAACTTCCTATAGTCACCCTGCATCTCTAGGCGATCTTCTATGTCACGGTTATTCGGGATATTTCCTCCGTAGAAGATCCCCCCCGAAGTCATGACATCACGAAAGATGATTGCCCCAAACTGTTGCTGGATGCGATACATCTCTTGTCTAATATCTGAATTAGTGATCTTGGCCTTTGCTTCATCCCACTGCTTGAGATGATCTGGCAGCGTAGAATTCTGCTGGCCAAGTAGGAACGCCCTCATATGATGGAGTGCGTAGTAGGCTTCCTTCTTACTGTTTTCCGGCTGCTTCACCCAGGGGAACTCCGTTACGTGGTTGAAGACGTGCCTGCCGAACTTGACCTTCATACGCACGAAGGTGGTGCCTTCCGTCGAGGCAAAGCCAGTGAGAGCATCATCCAGAACATCCTTGATCTTGTCGTAGTTTTTCTTCTTTTCTAGACTCCCCGAGTCGAAATACGTGGCATGGGAATGCTTCGGCGATAGGGAGATGAGCGTGCAGTGTTCATCTCTACGCAAAAAATTCAAATGGAATGTGTTGGAAAAAGAATGATGATATAATAAAGCCAATCGACGGTGGCGAGTGAATAACGACTTACTCGGGAAAGTAAGGCACGAGAATGTATTTCTTTGTCTTGTTCGCCACGAGTATTCTTTTTAGGTACGAGGCCACGATACGTCGTTCGGTGGGGGAACCCAAGCAACCGTCACGCATGTAGTAGGGGTCCACTATAGCGATGCCCGGTGTGTTCTCTCTAATGATCTGCATGGCCAGGCTGAGAGAAAACAGACGGACCATGGTATGGTGCAGCGCGTATAGGTGGAACATATTGAATATGTCATCGAACCGTAGGAAGAATAGATCCGCAGGGGCATTGTCGACGAAGCCCAAACCTGGTGGCACCTTAACCACGAATACTGGGTGCGAGGGATCTTTCTCCGATAGAAGGCGTCTCTCTATCGTCAGCACGCCATCATGCACAATCTGCAGTTCCGAACTGGCGAGCTTCTGCAAATTCTTAGGTAGCATGGGCTCACCCGCCACATGAATCCTCCACATAATACCCTCGGGACTTGGTGGCCCGTCCCGAAACTTGATCGGATTCGCAGTTGTTGACGCCACCGGCTGGGTTTAGGGTTTAGGGTGCGCTACGCCTATGTGGGTTCTATCAGATAAGAGGGCGGCCACCCCACTAGTTAACACTACCACTGTCTTATCCCACTGGTTCTGCCCACTGCTCTATTCTAAACTTGTGAGCACCCAAGTTCGAATCCTGGTGCCCCACTTTTTATTTTTATTTTAAAAATACTTTTAAATGTTCCAAAAAATGCCCAAAAGTGGTGATATATGCCATAGAAGTTTTGTTTTGTTTTTAAAATACTTTTAAATATTCCAAAAATGCCCAAAAGTGATAATATATGTCATAAAAGTGGTACAAATATGATTGAAAGTATAACTAAATTTCATAATAATTTGTCCATGAATATTACAATCTTTTTCGACCACGCGTTTTACAATCTTTTTTCCCTTAATTTGTCGCGGTTGAATAATTTAGCCCCGGCACTTTAATGTTTCTTCTTTCGAACGGGCTACCTTTTTTGGGTAGGGTTGTCCTTTTTCTTCTTGTGATGTATGTTGCTGCATCGTAGTCGTCGTCATCTTCAATCTTTGGATCGCCGTACTGGTCGAAGTCTTGCTCGTTGGCGACTCCATCCATTCCGATGATGTTTCTTTTTCCCCTCCTCATGACAACACGACTAGGCTTTGTCGGGTCGGTAATGAAAAAACATTGGTCCAATTTGGTAGCCAGTACCCACGGTTCATTTTTCGTGGCCACGTTTGCACCGGCGGCCCTGGATTTGGCTGCTTTGGGTATAACCATGGTTGTGAAATACCGGTCTTCTCTTTCGACGCTCTTTGCCCATCTGACACGGAACATCGACACCTTTTCTCCACAGTAGTCGAGCTCCCAGATCTCCTCGATTCTTCTGTAGAATCTTTCCTTCACATTGTCATCGGTGTAGAATTCCGACGTTACGCCTGAGTTCTGATAATCACACTTGTTGTCCTTTTCCTCCGTGTAGAATGTGTAGCCGTTGATATCATATGCCTGATAGGTCACCAGGTTTTGTATCGGTCCCTGCGACAAGGTGAATATGATCTTTTCCGTGTCAGAAGAATGCAATCGCGGGGGATTATCAAGGAGTGTCTGCCTAAACCAAAACGTGAAATCTGAGTTGTGCTCTTTGATTATTTCTCCCTGCGTCCTCTGTATGCCCCGGTCACTGTACTTCTTCTCGATTAACCTTTTGTGCTTCTGTACCCAAGGATCGACCAGTTCTAAATGCTGTAGCGCGACGAGGTTTGGTCAATCAAAGTCTGCGCGTCGAAAATCAAAGTCTGCATGCAGTATGCGACGACCCTCTCGGTGACCAGATCCGTCGAGCTTGCGAAGGTGCCTGTTGACGGGAAGACCGACAGGGTTCTCGATGTCTAGATAATTTGTGCAGAAAGAGATGCACTCTTCGGCCAGAAAGCCCTTGGCTATGCTTCCATCTGGACGGGACCTGTTGTGAACGTATCCTTTGATGTGTCCATTCATCCTTTCGAACGCCATCATGCTGCGGAGGAACATCGGCCCGAGTTGTACGATGTCCTCCACGACATGGACCAGCAGATGCACCATAATGTCAAAGAATGCGGGTGGGAAGTAGACCTCAAGCTCACATAGTATCACCACGATCTCCTCCTGTAGCCTCCCGAGCTGATTCACGCCAATCAACTTCCTAGAGATGACGTCGAAAAACTTGCAGAGGCCAAATAACGTTTCACGGACGTGCTCGTCCATTATCCTTCTTAGTGCGACTGGAAGTACCTGCGTCATTAGCACGACACAGTCGTGAGACTTCATGCCACTGAACCTCTGCTTCGCCTCGTCTAGGTATCTGCTTATCTTGCCCGCGTAGCCGTAAGGAAATTTGACTCCTAGAAGGCACTTGAAAAACTGTTTGATCTCATCCTGGCTTAGAGTGAAGCAAGAAGGAGGACAGTAATATTCGTTCTTCATGAACTTTTTACCCTTCCAACGACCTTGTGTCATCTCCGACTCATGATCATCGTCATCTTCCTGATCATCAGGAGTAGTGCGTCCTCCGTGAAGCTCCTTCCGGATACCCAAGCATATCAGGTCGTGCCTTGCTTTCGGACCATCTTTCGTCCTATCTGGCATGTTGATTATGGTGGCGACCAGAATCTCGCACACGTTTTTCATGATATGCATGATGTCGAGGCTATGAGGCGTGCGGAGAAACTTCCAGCATGGCAACTCCCAGAAAACAAACCTTGTTTTCCATACCTTCATCAGTGGCTTGTCTTGTTGCTGCCTCTTTCGCTTCTTTCCAGGCTTAGGACAATCTTTCCAGTTTTTCAGCAACTCTTCCACTTCTTCGCTGCTCCTACGCTCTGGGATTCCTCGGGTCTCGGATTTGCCATCGAACAGGTCTCCATGTTTTCTCCATGGATCATTCTTGCTGAGCCACCTCCGGTGCGCCATGAACACAGTTTTCGATGACCCTGGATCTTTCTCTAGTTGGAGATAGCTTTTGTTATCCATGCACCCAATGCATGCGCAGAATCCTTGGATAACCTGCCCCGAGATATACCCGCAACATGGATAGTATTGCACCGTAGTGACCAACGCGGCTCTCATAGTGAAATAATCTTGTGCGGCGGCGTCGTAAGTATTTGCTCTAGATTCCCATAACATGGCTAGCTCCTCTTTCAACAGCCCGAGATACAGATTGATGTTGGTACCAGGTTGTTTCGGCCCTTGAATTAGCATACTCATTTGTATGTACTTCTTCTTCATGCACAACCATGGAGGGAGGTTGTACATCCATACAAACATGGGCCAAGTGCTGTGCGTTCTGCTCTGGCTACCGAACGGATTGAGTCCATCGGTGCTCGCACCAAGCCTGATGTTCCTCGAATCTCCACCGAATTCTGGGAATTCGAGGTCCAATGCTTTCCACTAGCTAGCATCTGAAGGGTGCGTCAGCAGCTCATCCTTTTCGGGGTCATCATCATCATCTCCTGGCTTCTTCCTTTCCGCATTACATCGCATGAGCTTCGCTTCCTTAGGGTCCGCGAAATAGCGCTGCAGACGAGGAGTGATAGGAAAGTACCATACCACTTTTCGAGGTGCTTTCTTCCCTTTCTTGTATCGACTCACGCCGCACACCGGACATGTGGTTTTCTCCGCGTCCTCGCCCCGATAAATGATGCAATCGTTGATGCATACGTGATATATAACGTGCGGTAGATAGAGAGGACAGACAATTTTCTTGGCGTCCTCGATACTAGTTGGACATGTGTTCCCCTCCGGGAGACGATCGTGCCAGAATGCCATCATATCGTCGAAGCTTGCGTCGCTCAATTTGTGTTTTGCGTTCATCTCCATAGCCTTGAGCGTTACATTCAACCGGGTATCATCGGGCCTGCATCCTTCATACAATGGAGTAACCGCGTCTTTCTCAAGTTGCGCAAGCTTGGCTTTCTCTCTAGCGGCAGCCCTGGCGTTACTCGTCTGCTTGAGAAGCAGCTCTTGCACATAAGGGTCCCGCACCCAGCCTGGCGTTGTTCCATCGTCGTCTGCTCCTCCGGCATCTAGATCATCATCATCCCGGTCTGCTTCCGCACCTTCACCATCTCCAGGAGACTCTTCATCAACTCGCCCGTTCTCGCCGTGATGATGATCATCGTCATGTTGCCCAGCTTCACCGTCTCCATTGTCTTCGTCATCGCTTATCCAACGAGTGTATCCATCCATGAAACCATGGAGGAGCAGGTGCGCCTGCAGATTCCCGGAATCTGGGTCGATCACCCAGTTGAGTTTGCATCTTCTGCACGGACATCTTATATCCGTCTTGTTATTTCGTATCATGTCGGCCGTCGCACATTTCAAAAATCTAGCCACAATGTCTTCGCTCATTATGAGCACCATTTTTGCCTGCACGGTGTACACGGTACAATTAGAAGTCTATTAGAACCACATAATCAATGCATGCATGCAATGGTGTCGATAGAAAATTTCGGCATGACTTATCCTAAAATTAGGACCTTTGCGAAATGCCAAAGTCTTGCCAAAATGGAAATGAACCAACATTTTGGCAAAACAAATGGCAACTTGTTCACATACAAACACAAGAGAGAGAGACCGATCCATACACACATGACATATCACTATCCTCTCCATACACACATGCATGAGCATCATCGATACTCTCCATATGAGCATCTACATACATATGAGCATATCATCCATATACACATGAACACATCCTTACATGCACAACTTACCGAGATGAGAGACCAATCGCGAGAAAGATGGAAAGGAGAGGTGCGCGTGAGACCGAAGAAGGAGATGAGAGACCGGAGACCTTCCTCTATTACTTATGTAACATCCAAGGCAAGTTCTACATGCTAAAAATGGTGAATGGCTGGAGAAATTGAGGTGGGAAGGAGAAGATCTCGACTAGATCTAAGGAGGAAGAAGAAGGGGAAAGTGAAGTGTGGGGTGGTGGATGGTCACACATGTGCACATAAAGTGCAGCTGCCAAAAAAAATCGCCACATCCGTGGCGCACTCTGCCCTAGTGCGCCACAGGGAGTAGTAACATCCGTGGCGCACATGCCATAGTGCGCCACGGATGTGTCTGGCCATTTCACAGCAGAGAGGGGCATGCGCTTAGGCGTAGTGCACCCCCTCCATGTGCGCCACGGCACTAACAACCGTAGCGCACCTACCCTATGTGCACTATGGATGTCTGTCGTGCGGCCAACAGGGCCCTGGCCCACACATATCTGTGGCGCACTATGGTCATGTGCGCCACGGTTGTTCTAGTTACTAGTAGGGCACTGCCCATAGGTGAGCCATGCCTGTTTTAGCCGTGGGGCACTTCACCATGTGAGCCACGGATGTACTGATTACCTATAGCCATTTTCCTAGTAGTGAATCCCTGTAACTCGGCGTATTGCCCTTATAGTGATTTATAGCAGGAGTAGGATTCCGCCACCGTTGTGGGATCTAAGCCTGGGTAAGCTGTGTTACCTCGTACCCGTCAACTGTCCTCCTTACCCCACGTATCTAAACACGCACTGTGAGGACCCCTGCATGGCGTACTCGTCGGCAATACCACGGCAGTTGGCGCCCACCGTGGGGCAAGAGGCGCTTCAGGCTCTTCAGCGGGTGAGGACCAAGATCTTCGTGGGAATCGGTGAAACCGTAGCCATCGGTCGCGTTCTCTTCTCCGGCAACGTTCCGATCGTCCCTCCCGACGAGTTCTAGATCCCGGCGAAGACGAACCCTACGCATTGTTCGATCGTTCCTATCGGAGACATCCACCTCTTCATCGACGAAACCGACTCGGGCACTAGTTCCCTGGGAGTCGAAGGAGATCAAGACCCGCACGGACCGCCTATGGGCAGGATACGTTCGCGGAAGGATCGATGTCGGATCTCTCTTCGGAGTTTGCCGGCAAAGATCGAAAAAATTCAAGGCCCACCCAAACCGCCCCTGTGTAGGATATAAAGGTGGAAGATCACTGCAAATCTGCCGGCTTCGTCCGTGCGTCTGGACAACAGAGATCCAAGTTCGTCGGCGTGGTTACCATCTTCGATCTGGCGCGCTGCGTTCAGAGAGAGGGCGAAAACCCCCGCGATTACCTGGCCAGGTGGCTCCGTATACGAGCCGACCTAGCCCACTACCCCGATGATAATGCTTTGTATCACTTCGTGGAAGGACTAGACCGTGGCACGCTTCTCCGACATTCTTTAAGACGGCAGCAGGCAACATGACGCCTTACCCTCGAAGAGATGGTGAGCACCGTCAACAGCTACGCGGCAGCCCAGATGGAGCTTGCGCTCAGATACGGAGAACCTCCGATTTAGCAGCCGCCGCCACCGCCTCCCGCCGCCATCGTCGCATCAGTGCCACCACCTCCCGTCATCGTCGAGGCCGCTGCACCTCCACCGCCCGTCATCGAGGTAGTCCTGGCACCCTCCGACTCTGTCATTGACGCGCTTTATGCTGATTTTAGTGCAGATTCAGAGGAGATAGACTTTAGTCCAGAATAGCTATACTCCGCTATGCAAGAGATGTAGGAGGAGTACTCGCGCGACGAGCAAGCCAACAATGCCGTCACATCCCGAGGGGTGTTCGTCACCATTGGGACGACGATGGATGAAGTTCAACCCGGACGAGCTCCGCCTATAGCGCTGGAAAAGGGGAAGGGGCCACTTATTGCTGCTGACGATGATCGCGCAAAAGCCATGCCTCCTCCGCCTAACCCAGTGCAGCAGCCGCAGGAACTCGGCACCGGCCCAAGAAACAACAACACCGCAAACTTGCCGCCTCCAGCATCTACGTCTGCAGCAGCCCAAGTTACTCCAGCTGATAGAGTGATGTACGACAATCTCCTCGTCGAGCCACTAACCGTTGCTCATATCCAGAACGTGACCCAGCTTGACGAGAAGCGCCAGCATCAGCTGGAGGAAGCGCAAGCCATCGCGGAGCAAGGCGCTAAACTAGATCGAGATCTGGTCAATGTGCAGAAGTCCATAGAAAAAGCTAGAGCAATGGAGGCTGAGTACAAGACTCGGCTACAGCAGCAGAAGGCTAAGAAAGCTCCGGCTCACGTCGTCAATGATCCTGGTGTATGGCGCAACCTAGGATGGGCTCCCTCGAAGCCGGCACAGGCCAAGCCATACATTGACAGTGAAGGCAAGTAGGTGATGCCCACCCCACTCCTTAACCTTGCCGTCGCCAAGACCCTTCTGGAGCAGGATAGATCGCCTGAGGCAGTGGAACAGGTCTATGACCTAGTGGCCAAGGCGGTGAAGCAGTAGGAAAAGGCCACCTCTCAGAGGCTTGAGTCTGACCCAGCGCTCTACCAATCTAGCCAGTACAATCCGCCAAGGGACAGATATCCTCTTGATGTCGGGTCCCAGACGGGTTCATCAGAATGAAGACGGAGGGATGCGCGCAACAGGAAGGATGCCATCCCCATATCCTCCAATCACGGAGAAAAGGCCCGACCTCGTCGCCCATCGCCACCACCCCGATCCCCCCGACATCGCGAAGATTACAAGGCTCACCATCGTACGGATATGCCCCCACCAAAGCAGTGTGGCATCGTCATCCGCGACAACGCGGAGCAGAACCGTCATGACGGAGAGCGCAACCAAGGACACAAGAGCAGGTCACGCCATGACCCTCCGCGTCCGACAAGCAACCGTGACAGGCGTGAGGCGTCGCATGAGGGTAACAACAAGAAGGCTAACCCACCGCCACCTCCGCCTCCGTCACCAGCAAGCAGTCACCATTGCGGAGGAGGCCCGCGTTGTTCACGCGGCCCATCCCCTGTTGACAAAAAGAAGAAGAACCCTGAGCCATACGATGCATGTTCGCAGATCGATAAGATCCACGAGGCCCGGGAAGGACCATACCTAGGACCACGTTGCTTTGGACCTGCAATACAGTCCGCAACTTACCCCAAAGGTTTCCGGATTGACAAGACCATCAAGACCTATGACGGCATTGCCAAGCCAGCCACATGGTTGCAGGACTACGGCAACACGGTGGAGATTGCCGGAGGCAACCCCAACGTCGTCGTCAAGTACCCCCCGTTAATGTTGGCGGGCACGGCCCATCAGTGGATCGACGACTTGCCGGAGAAATCTATCTACAACTGGTTAGATATGCAAGAAGCGTTCACCAAGAACTTTGAGGGTACATACAAGCGTCCCTGCACTATGGGCGATCTATAGCGGTGCATGCAAGAGAAAGACGAGACATCTCACGCCTACCTCTCCCGCTGGCTGGATATGAAAAATTCTTGCGCAGGAGTGCACGCTCAGACCGCCATGGCCTCCTTCATCGATGGGTTGGAAAGGGGCACGCTGCTCCGGCATAAGCTGAAGCGCTTGCAGGACAATCACCAGCTTGACTTGAACCAGATGATTCAGTTGGCTAGTGAGTTCGTAGCTGCCGACGACGATGCTCGTGGCTCCTTGCCGGCAACGGCCGTTCCAACTCAAGCTCGGAGGAACAACAGTACAAAGCGGAAAACCGCTCCAGAAGAAAAGCAATCTACCGACATGGTCGCTATGACTTTTGCAGGACGAGGCGAAGGCGGACAACGTGGCCGAGGAAGGGGAGCTGGTCGTGGGCAGCAACGAGGAAGTGAAACCACCTCAGCGCCGCTCCGTGTTCCCCAAACCTATGAAGAGTACCGCGATATGTCGTGCCTCGTACACCTCGACACCAATGGCAAGGCCACCCATACCAATCGACACTGCAAGTTCGTCAACGACCTCAAGGAAGACCCAGAGTCCGGCTACAAGCAAAGTTGGAATAACAGACCGCGAGGCAAGGGCAAGGGGAATAAGAAGGAGGAGTCCAAGGATTCAAGTGACATGGACGAGGACGTTGACCCCAAGCGCGCCGCCAAGAGCGACGACAAGGGCAAGAACCCCTTCGCAAAGAAGGCCCCAGTCTACCACACTTTCCTTGGCACCCCCACCGTCTGACAACAGAAGACCTCTCTAAGGATCCTGATGGCTACTCTTCCCCCAGTTCCCCAGTACCTGCGCTGGTCGGAGGTTCCAATAACTTGGGACAGGACGGACCACCCAGACCTTATACCCACGGAGAACCAGTACGCCATGGTCATCAACCTCTTGATTGACGGCGTGGAGTTCACCAAGTGTATGGTGGATAGTGGAAGCAGCATCAACATCATGTACCTGGATACACTACAGAAGATGAACTTGACGGAGGCAAACCTAAGGCGGACCAACACCATCTTCCACGGCGTAGTTCCTGGTCGGGAGGCTCGGTCCCTTGGGTGCATCACACTTCAGGTTGCCTTTGGCGATGTTAATAATTACCGTCAAGAGCGCATGACCTTCGAGGTGGTCCCCTTCAAGAGCGTGTACCACGTCATATTCGTCCGCGACATATTCCACACGTTCATGGCCAAGCCATGCTTCGTCTACAACAAACTCAAGATACCCGGACCAAACAACATCATCATCGTATCCGGAAGCTTTACCAAAGCAAGGGACTACGAGATCAACGAAGAAGCCTTGTAGAAGCTGTCCTCTATAGCGAAGGATTCAAGGAGATCCAGAGCAAGGTCGATGACTCAGAGATGCCCGCGTCGAAGAAGCAGATCTCCGACTCCGCTCCTGTGTTCAAGGCCGCCATCGAGACCAAGCCGGTGGAACTTGTGGTAGGTGATGCCTCCAAGGTCACCGCCATTGGGACGAACATGGATCCTAAATAGGAAAGCGCGCTCGTCGAGTTTCTCCATGAGAATAGGGACATCTTTGCCTGGCAACCTGCCGACATGAAAGGTGTACCTAGGGAACTTGCCGAGCACAGCTTAAACATTGATCCAAAATACAAACCAGTGAAACAACCTCTACGATGCTTTGGAGATGAGAAGAGACGCGCCATTGGCAAAGAGATAGCTAGGTTACTTAAGGCTAGATTTATCCGAGAAGTCCTTCACACCCAATGGGTGGCCAATCCTGTACTTGTCCCAAAAAAGGGAACCAATGAATTAAGAATGTGCGTTGATTACACCGGTTTGAACAAAGCATGTCCCAATGATCCGTTTGCTTTGCCTCGCATTGACCAAGTCATTGACTCGACGACTGGCTCAGAACTTTTGTATTTTCTTGATGCATACTCAGGATACCACCAGATCAAGATGAGGAAGTCAGACCAATTGGCCACTTCGTTCACTACCCCATACGACACGTTTTGCTATGTCACGATGCCCATTGGGCTGAAAAACGTAGGTGCTACCTACCAGCGGACAATGCAACGTTGCCTTCACGACCAAATTGGTCGGAACGTTCACGCCTATGTGGATGATATCGCGGTGATATCTAAAAAGTCAAACGACTTAATCTACGACTTAAAAGAAACCTTTGATATTCTCCGGAAATACAACATGATGCTTAACCCTAAGAAGTGCGTCTTCAGGGTTCCAGCCGGCAAATTGTTGGGCTTCATCGTTTCCCAGCGTGGAATCGAGGTAAACCCGGAGAAAATCAAGGCCATCTTAAACATAAACTGTCCGACATGCCTAAAGGACATTCAACGACTAACATGTTGTGTTGCAGCAGTTAGTCGGTTCGTCAACCGACTTGGAGAGAAGGCTCTGCCGCTGTACAAGTTGCTGAAGAAGGCAGACAAATTCACGTGGATGGACGAAGAAGATGCAGCATTGAAGCAGCTCAAGGAGATTCTTTCCTCAGCGCCCATCCTTGCAGCACCCGCGCCTGGTGAGCCCCTATTAATTTACATGGCGGCAACCAACCAGGTTATCAGCATCGTCGTCGTGGTAGAGCGGAAGGAACCAGGCTATGAGAACGGAGTTTAACGACCAGTTTACTATGTGAGTGAGGTCTTGAAGGAGTCCAAGCAGTGCTACCCGCACTACCAAAAGATAGCTTATGGAGTATTCCTTGCTTCTCGGAAGGTGAGGCAATACTTTTAGGAGCACCCAATCACAGTGGTGAGCAAGACTTCACTGTTCGACATCATCAATAACAATGACGCTACAGGAAGGGTCGCAAAGTGGGGCATTGAACTTGCCGCCTTCGAGATCACCTATAAGAGACGCGTCACTATCAAGTCACAAGCCTTGGCGGATTTTGTTGCAGATTGGACGGAGATGCCAGACGCTACTCCGTTGCCAGAACCAGAGTACTGGGTGATGCACTTTGACGGATCAAAGCTGCTCAACAGCTCGGGGGCTGGTGTATTGCTATAGTCACCAACAGGAGACAAGCTACACTACGTTCTGCAGATCCACTTCGAGGCTACAAACAACATGGTGGAGTATGAAGCACTCATTCATGGACTACGTGTAGCCAAGGATATTGGCATCAAGCGCATAGTTTGCTATGGAGATTCCGACTTGGTTTCCCAGCAGGTGGCTGACACCTAGAATGCGCGGAACCCTATGATGGCGGCAATATCGAGACGAAGTGGACGAGATAGCCAAGAGCTTCTTGGGCTACAAAGTCAAGTATGTGCCTAGGGAACAAAACGAGGCGGCTGATCTGCTCTCTAAGCTAGGATCAGGGCGCAAGCGAATTCCGCCAGGAGTTTTCCTAGAGCACCTACGCACACCATCCGTGAAGGGAGCCGACATCGACAACCCGGATAGAGCTGACTCCTTCGTCAACATGGTGACCAAGGTCCCTCCGGCTTGGACAAAACCGTTCATGGAATACCTCGAACACGGAACTTTGCCCGACGACGAAGTCAAAAGACGGCAAATAGTACGGCGAGCAAAGTGTTATACCATAATCAATGGGCAACTCTACAGAAGGATCACTACTGGTGTATACCTAAAGTGTGTTTCCCAGCTAGAAGGTATGGAAATCCTACACGAAATCCATCTCGGAGATTGCGGGCATCACGCCGCTCCTCGATCGTTGGTCGCGAAAGCCTTCCGGCAAGGATTCTACTGGCTGACCGCGAAAGAGGACGCCGACAAGATGGTTGAGACATGCATGGGATGCCAGTATTATGGCCGACAACCACATGTTCCTACTGAAGAACTACGAACAATACCAATAACTTGGCCGTTTGTGGTCTGGGGGCTGGACATGGTGGGACCGTTATAGACGGCACCTTGTGGGTTTACGCATATGCTTGTAGCAGTTGACAAATTCACTAAATGGATAGAAGCTAAACCCATTAGAAAGCTTGATGGGCAACTGCCCTCAGGTTCGTCCGAGATCTAGTGGTGAGATTTGGTCTCCCACATAGCATTATCACCGACAACGGCAGCAATTTATCACTCGGCGAAGTGGAGGCATATTGCTGGGAGAAAGGCATCCGACTTGACTTGCATCTGTGGCACACCCACAATCCAATGGTCAGGTTGAGCGAGCCAATGGATTAATTATGCAGGGAATCAAGCCACGTCTTGAGGCACCGCTACATAGAGCAGCTGGAGCTTGGGCAGAAGAATTGCCATCTGTGGTGTGGAGTTTAAGAACTACACCCAACAGATCCACCGGCTACACCCCTTATTTCATGGTATATGGAGCAGAAGCCATCCTACCTTTCGACATCCTCCACGATGCACCAAGAGTTGCCGCCTACGACGAGGATGACGCTGAAGAATCCAGATGCCTGGATGTGGAACGTCTCGAGGAGGAGCGCGTTTTGGCATGCCAAAGATCCGCCATCTAACAACAGAAGCTACGTAGCTACCATAGTCACCGTGTTCGGCATCGCTCGTTTAAAGAGGGGGATTTGGTGCTCCGACTTAAGCAGAAGAAGTCACACAAATTATCCCCACCATGGGAAGGACCATTCATCATAAGCAAGGCGCTGCTCAATGGGTCTTACTACCTTGTTGACAATCGTGAACTAAAGGATAAACCCAACAAGGATCATAAGCATAAGCGACGTGACCCGGATGATGACTACCCGGAGCTTGATCGGCCATGGAACATAGCACAGCTACGTCCTTTTTACACTTAGCATTTTTTATCTAATTGTATACCTCTTATATGATCAATAAAATAAAGCTCTCTGGTTCACTCATATTTCTGAGTCTTTTACCTCCTTTAGTGTTCATTTTTGGATCATGTAAAACCTTTATGCACAAGCTTTGCGTTTGCACTTGTGAAAATTCCGCCTACAGGCGTTAGCTTAAGTTTTCTGGTCTACACGTTCTTTGTTGTTTTTATGTGGATTCTGGAGTAGTGACTTTTGGCACTTATTGTCGGCGATTTTGTGCTCAGGTTATTAACGGTGCCATTGGGCATCATCATCTAAGCGCATGGTTCCGACAACGAGTCTTCCGACTCATGAAAAGTCAAGCATAAGAACCAAAGTAATGGATAAGCCAACACTTGCTTAAAAAATATATACATGCTGGAAACTAGTTCTTAAGTAGAAGGAAATAACAACCATTGTTTTCCGACTTAAGTTACATCATCAAGTTTTTTCCACGCCGACACCAAAGATGAAACAAAGATTACAAAGTTGTTTTTCATTCCTTTGGCGCATGAGACTTGGAAGCAGCATCGTCACCAGCCGGAGAATCACCCTCAACGTCAGCACTGTGGTGGGACTCAGAGGAGTCTTGGTTGACGTTGTCGATGGTGTTCATGGGCACGAAGACGTCAATGTCCACCAACTCGGCAACTCTGGTGTCATAACCCGCGAGTGACGACAAAATGGCTTCATGATCAATCTCTTTGCTATCATCGTCAACGTCGGGGATACCAGAGGTCACCATATCGATGTCGGCATCTTCGTAGTGTGCCTTCACCATTGATAGCGCCATCCTTGAGCCAGCGCGTGCACATGAAGCTTTCTAGCTTGTGATACGCTCGGGGGCTCAGCGCAGAATCTCCGAGTACTTCGCCACGGAGTCCGAGGCCTTGATGTGTATCTGGAGGGGCTTGGCAATCTCTTTGGCTTGGGTGATGGCGGTGTTGATGAAGTTGCCGGCAAGAACCATGCATTCCTTGGCTGGAGGAGGCGATCTGGTTAAACCCATAGGAGCTGCAAATTCCGACAAGGAATGCATGAGTTCAACAATTCAAAGTATCCAGACTACAGAAATGCAAGGCGGAGAAAACTTACTGAAGATGCTAGCATTAGCCTACCAGAGGGTGTCCGCCAGGGATTCTTTCTCTCGCTGGAGGAGCTTATACGCCTCGCTATGGCGATGGTTTTGCTCATCAACAGCTTGCTTCTGATCTTTTAAGATCGCAAGCTCCTCCTTCAAGCGATTGATTTCGGCGGAGGTGGAGTCCTGCAGGGCCTTCATGGAATTCTCATGCATTTTCAGCATTTCTTCCCTCTCCTTTTTAAGGATCTTGTTCTCGCTGTCCAGCTGCTGGATGTGCTTGGACTGCTCGACAATGTCCTTGGCCTTAGCAACATGTTCTGCAAAGTCGGAGAAAACAACGTACACAGTGAGTACTCGGAGAATGAAGGCACAAAACCAAGACGGAATGCGCAAAAAAGAAAACAGACTCTTGTTTTTGATGATCTGTTCCTTCAAGATGGCAGTTTTACCCTTTTCGGCTTCAAGATCTGCGCGCATCTTCTAGTACTTGTCGTTGGCCATGCCCCTTCGAGCATTCTCGTTCTGTGGAAAAAAAGAAAAAAGTTAACCGTTGTTTAGTCTACTTGGAGCATCTAGTCGGAAGCTTTCCACCTAGACGCTCGGGGGCTACATCGAGAGTTTTTTACTTAGCAGTATGCTTAGATTTTCTCTAAGCATCTAGTCAGAGCTAATTCAGTTCTCGATTAGAAGCTTGGGGGCAACAGTATAAAGTTTTTAACTTGAAATCTGCTTAGCTTTTTCTTTAAGCATCTAGTCGGAACTAATTCAGTTACAACTAGAAGCTTGGGGCTACAGTATTGAAAATTATGAACACTGCGTGAGCTACTCTTAAAGCATCTAGTCGGAATAGTTCATTCCATCTAAATGCTTGGGGGCTACAGTGAGATTTTTTTCTAACTTAGTCACTCTTAGAGCATATAGATGCAAAACCTATGGTTTTCCGTCTACATCCTCGGGGGCTACAGTGGGATACTCATATGAAATGCAAAAGGCAAAGTAAACTTACAAGTGCGATGATCTTGAGGTTTGTAGCGCTCTCAGCTAGCAGCTTGCCAAACGAGATGCTGTTTCCTTGCAAGATGTCTGCTTGACGGAGGAGCTCCTCAAGACCGCACGTCGGAGATGTCGGTGCTGCTCCAGGAACCAGAGTTGTGCTACTCGGCGTAAGTGCCGGGTAGACTATCTTTGGGAACTCAAAGGGTTTCTGGGGAGCAAGGGAGCCGCCTTCAGCAGAGGTACCAGCTTCCACCACCGCCTTGCCGCCACCGATGGAATCCTTAGCCGGAGCTTCAGCCATTTGTTGAGCGGTGATCTCCTGCATTGCCTGCTCGCCGACAACCGCGAGTTTGGTAGAGGCGCCGGAATCCACTTCCATGGCGGAAGGGCCTGATGCCTCCTTAGCTTGTGAGCTTGTCGGGGCAGACGAGGGTTTGACGGCAGGAGTGGCAGGGGCGATGGTGGGGAGGCGTCGCGATGCAGCATATCTTTGATATTTCGAGAAGCTCCCAAAGTTTTAGAGGTCTTCTTGAGGCTGGCCGTGGCTTTATTCCTGAAACGTTCAAATGCATAAGTACAGGAGCAAGACACGTAAATAGACAAATGTCGGAGAATGAGAAGCTTACAGTAATGGGGGTGCTTTGGCAAAAATCCCGGTGGTTCTTTTCTTTTCCGCCTCCAGGGCGGCGGTAGTCTTTTTGGAGGCTCCACCCTCCGTCTTCTTCTTCTTGCCTCCGTCGGCAGTGTCAGAGGTGGAGCTCTTCCGCTTTCGCGCCAACGGGACATCATCGTCGGACACGACCGTGACTTCCTTCATCTTTGGATCGTAGATTTGGGCAGCCAGGTTGCCCTCCTCTAGATCGCTAAGTTGTTAAGTAAGAAATCACCGTGTTAGATAAGATGACATTTGCAAGACGGAAGAACTGGAGTATATGTCGTACACGGAAAATAAATACCTACCTTTGGGCACTTGCCGTCTACGAACATGTCGTAGGTGATGGTGAAGCCACGCTTCTTATCCTTCACCTTGACGATGTCCTTTAGGCGGAGCTTGACGGAGTCGCTCGAGAAGTTATCCACGGAGATCCGGAGGCTATCCCTTCGATCACTGGTATACTCGTGCATATACTTCGCGCGGTGCTGCAGAGGTTGGATTTGCCTGATGAACCAGCACATGGCTAGGTCCAAGCCGGTTAAACCCGTCTCTACGAACCATTCGATCCGCCTTATAGCACGGGAAGTGTCGAGGTCGGAAGGAAGGGAGGCTTGGGATCTCCATGTGGAAACTTCAGCGGCGGCTCCATCCGCGAAGTCCGGGTACGTCACTTCTCGGCCCGCCAAAGGAATGTCGGGGCCGTAGAAGTACGTCCGCTGCCAATTCTTGCAGGACTCGTGGCCGACGATGTCGGGGAACCGCCGGCCAGGTCAAATCTTGAAGCTTATGGTGCCACAGTTCCTAAGCTCCTCCTTATTATGTCCGACTTCATGTTAGACGGTGAAGAAGTACACGAACAAGTCTAACCTAGGCCTTATCCCTAGATAACCCTCGCAAAGTGCCGCGAAGTTGCTAAGCACTAAGATACTATTGGGGGAGAGGTTATGGGGCTGGACCTTGTAGTGGTTTAAGATGGAGAGGAAGAAGTGGGAGATGGGCAGGGAAATGCCGCGTACCAGGTGAGCTTTGAGGTACACCTTTTCTCCGGCTTGGGGAGAAGGTGTCACCTCGCTGGCCGACGCCGCCCGCCAGGCAAGCCCCTCCGTCGCGGGTAGGTAGCCTTCGGCGACCATCTCTTGGATGACGCGGTCGGTGATGTCCGAGCCGCGCCAGTCGCCCTTATGCGAGTCTGGCTCTTCCTCCAGTGGCTCTAGCGCCGCCAGATTTTGGTCGCCGCCGGTGGACTCGATCACCGCTGATGCGGGGATGACCAAGCCCTCTGGGGGCACGACGATGGAGCTCGCCGGCTTCGCCGCAGCTTCGCCGCGGCTTCGATCGATGCCGTCATGGATGGGGAGGTGTTGCTGCTCTCCATCGAGAGAAGGTTGAAAGCAACTGGTGCGGAGGGGAGTTAGGGTTTTCTCGAGGTTTCTCGCGGAGAGCTCGAGGAGACGCGCGGCTGGAGGAAGAAGATGACGCGAGATGAATGAGTTAAAAAGTGGAAATTTCCCCACAATTACTATTTATTATCCTTGGCGTCAATATTCGTGCAGCTTAATCGGACGGTTGCCGTGTAGACGACGTGTTCGCGAACGTGCGCGGAAATTTCGCCACGTCTCCAACCGTCGCCGCCAACGGTTCGTATCGCTCGCGCGGGAAAATCAGATATGATTGCGTTCTCTGCATGTGTGAGTTACGAGGCGTCGCTGACCTAAGCCTACGTCGTCCTAGCTAACATGGGTAGATGAGCCGTCACCTCAAAGATTACAACATAAATGGATTCAATCCGGCTACGGAGGAGTACAATGGAAGATTCAGCATTTTTCCGGCTTACAAGTCAAAGACGGAGAAAGCCTTGCTGAGTTCTTTGGGAGGACTACAAGATGTTGCTTGACGATTTGCCGACATCCATCTAGACGGAGCATTCCACGTGAAGAGGCAAGACGGCGCAAGATCTCGGAGTTCTCCGGGGGCTACTGTTGGGGATATGCTATATGGGTATCCTTATAGCATGTCTCTTATCTGGCTAACCCGGGTGGCCCATAGTCGGTAGCATGGCCTATGCCCTGCTAGGCGCCCCAGTTAGATGGATCCAGAAGGGAGGCCCATGCCTGATAAAGGAAGGCTACGGTGGAGTCACCAGCGTACCCGGAGCCTTGGAGTACAAGATACACAAGACTAGTAATAGACAGTGTAGGACTCTGTAACCTGTCCGGCTAGGACCTTTCCCTGTAACCCTAGGACCTGGCGACTATATAAGTCGGGCCTATGGGAGCCTTTAGGGCACAATCTCAGACGTTCATAGATCAACTTCAGACAACCTCGCACAACGAACCAATCCCTGTAACTCGGCGTATTGCCCTTATAGTGATTTATAGCAGGAGTAGGATTCTGCCACCGTTGTGGGATCTGAACCTGGGTAAGTTGTGTTACCTCGTACCCGTCAACCGTCCGCCTTACCCCACGTCTCTAAACACACACTATGAGGACCCCTCCATGGCGTACTCGTCGGCAATACCACGACACTACATATAGTAGGGGAAATGACTCTATTTGGGTCATAGTAGATAGACTGTCCAAATTCGCCCATTTCTTACCAGTCAAGACCACTTACCAGAGTTCGAAGCTAGCAGAATTGTACATTGCTAGAATAGTCAGTTTGCATGGAGTCCCCATGAACATCGTGTCGGATCGAGGAACCTAGTTTACCTCGAGGTTTTGGAAGAAAGTCAAAGAAGGATTAGGAACCACACTGGATTTCAGCAGAGCTTATCACCTTCAGACTTATGGACAAATGGAGCGAGTAAATTAGATACTCGAAGATATGTTGAGAGCTTGTGTGTTAGGATATGGATCTAAATGGGAAGACTATCTGCCTTTCGTAGAATTTTCATATAACAACGGTTACCAAGCCAGTTTGCAAATGGCCTGATTTGAGTTCATGTATGGAAGAAAGTGTTGTACCCCTTTGAATTGGTCGGAAGTAGGAGAGAGTCAGTTTTTCGGACCCGACATCCTACGAGAAGCTGAAGAGAAAGTTCACAAGATCCGTGAGCACCTCAAGACCGCACAATCTAGACAGAAGAGTTATGCCGACAAGAGATGTCGAGACCTAGCCTTCAATATCGGAGATTTTGTGTATCTGAAAGTATCACCCTTGAAAGGAATGCAACGTTTCCAACTCAAACAAAAGTTAGCCCCTAGATATATCGGACCCTTCAAGATTTTGAATCGCCGAGGAGAAGTATCATATCAACTAGAACTACAGGAGGAGATGTCAACCGAGCATAATGTGTTTCATATCTCGTTACTTCACAAATGCCTAGAAGTCCTGGAGAAGACTAAAGTTTTCAAGAATATTGATCACAAAACCATAGAGATCAATGATGACCTGACATACCCCAAAGTACCCATTCGTATTTTGTAAGAAGCTTTCAGAACCACCAGGACCCAGAGTATCAACTTTCTCAAGATCCAGTGGAGTAACCACACCGAAGAAGAAGCTACCTGGGAGCGAGAAGACTAAATTAGGACTAAGTTTCTAGATCTCTTTAAATCCTAGTATTCTCTTTTTCTCAAATCTCGGGACGAGATTTTGTTTAAGGAGGGAAGGTTTGTAACATCCCAAAAATATTAATCAAGGTTATCATGTTCTAATCACCCAAGTTTAGGGCTAACAAAAACTTTTGTTAATTAAAATCAATATGAATGCATGTGTGTATGTGATGAATGCATGAATTCTTGCAATGACTTGTTTGATTGTTATGAATAGCAAATATTGGTTTAAAGGTGAATAAATCATTTCCAAGCAGAATCAAATCAATAGAAATTCAGATATAAACAATATGAGCTAATGGTCATTTTGACCAAAGTTAACCACTAGAACACTTTGAGTGTTTCTAGTCCAAGATTCCTAACAGAAAAAAATACAATTCTTTTCACCCCTGGCTAGACCAAGTAAAAGTGAACCCAAGCCCACCTTGCAAACCCACAGAAACATTTTGCAACTCTATGCCAAGGACAATTCAAAATTGAATCTAGTTCATATGTTAAGATCACCATTTCTCAAAACCCAACCAAACCAGTTCACCTTGATATATCCAAGAAACTAGATACTACCAAGTATGTTACCAGTGCACTCACTAAATTTCATCCAAAAATTCAAAAATAATAATTCTTTCGGCCATTTCATCAAACACCTAGAGACACAAATCAAACTCTGCCTAACTACACTGTTGTGAGCAGTGATCATTCAAAACCTTGTCTGCTCATCCTTGTCTCCATCAGTGACAACCATTGCATTAAACCAGCTAGAACCCTACCCTTGCACCAGTACTGAGCCACCCCAAGCACCCCCTTGCCAGCCGACCATGGAAAGCTAGCAGGAGCGTTCGCCGCGCCTAGCCACCATGTCTAGGAGGCAGCCCACCTTCCACCGCCACCCCCTGTCCAGCCCTCGAGCCCTGTGAAGCCATGGACCACAGAGAACGCGTCGAGCCCAGTTCGTCCCTGCCATGCCGAGAGCACGCCAGAGCGCCATGCCCGACACACCCGCACACGCCGTGCCTCGCCTTCACCGCACGTGCCTACAATCACCACGACCCCAGGAACCTCCTAGACATGCCCGTTTGCCGCCGCACGACCAGGAGCACCTGTGCATCGTCGAAAATTTTGTCGGTGCCACACAGAGCACCAACGCGTTTTGACCGTTCTCAAACTCCCCTTGCCATGCCATCAACTCCTTGAGCATCGCCAGGAGACCGTGCACCGTCCTAGCCCCCGCGCCATGCCAGTAGCTCGCTGTAACACCGATCCCGATGAGCTCTGCCCATTCCGCTCGGCCTCTCTCGCTCAGCTATAAAAGGAGGCCTCCCCCGCATCGTTTCTCCACACTCTAACACTCACCACTTCTCACTGATCCTTCCCCACTTCTTCCCGGAGCAAGGCGAGCTCTCCCTCGCCAGAATTTCACTAGAGCCCGTCACTGCAGGAGGAGAAGGGCGCCGTCGATTGCGGACACCCTAGGAGATGCCCCCAGTACTAGGAGAACCGCCGAAGCCGCCTCATTCTTTCTCCCCCATCATTTACCCTCCCCAGACCCTCACTGGCCATGCTAGGTTTCGATTCCATCGTGTCCTGTTCCGATGAGGATGATGGCCGTGAGCCGTTGATCCTGTATCTAATCCTATGGTCGTAATCACCCCATACCCCTTCGGCTCCCCCTATCTCACTAACGAGTAGGGATACCACTTAAGTCAGCTCGTGCGCGCTGTGCGCAGTGGGCCGGTCCATCTATTTCTCCCGTGCAACCTAGTAGTTTAAATTTAGATTTTTCAATTTAGTTTCAAACCTACTTCAGACAATAACTTCAAAAATAAATTCAGAGAGATTCACTAAACCAAATTGCATAAAACTAATTTTTTATAAAGGTATTGAAATTCTTAATCCAAGACCGTTGGATTCAAACCATTTGAAATTATAGATCAGCTATAGTGAAAATAACAAGGTAGTGAATTTTCTGCATTCAAACATTTTTCAAAATTCAACCATAAATGCTTTTGAGTTGATTCCAACTCTCAAAAATCACATTTGACAAGACCTTTATGAATATATAAAAATATATAGGTTTACTTAAAGTAATAATGGACAAGTAATAAAAGAAAATTGTTAATTAAAATAAAATAGGCATTTCTAGTCACTTTATTTAATTAAAATAAAATTGTTAAACCATAGTAAATTGTGACACCATTTTAAATCACATTCCCAAGCATTAAAATATGTGGTGATGACATGTGTCAACATGATCCCATATTTTAATTGGAGAATATTAAATCTTAAGTAGTTTTTCAATGAGTAGAAATTTCTTTTCTAAAATAAAATAAATAAGACTAAGTCTTTAGTTATTGTGATGATGCTAGATCATCTAGTGTGAACCCTTGTGTGCCAAACAGTATTCTGTACCTCGTATTTATTTATAGACGCCAGTACCGACCAAGGATACAAAGAGGAAGGAGCCTACTACGAGGAAGAAGGAGAAGAGAACTTCAACCACTGCACTACTCAAGGCAAGCCTAACACTACAAGTTGACTATGCAAGCTAACACTTGCAACTTAGAAAGCTAGAAATTTGCAAGCTAACACTTGCAACTTAGCAAGATAGAACTTTGAAATCTAACCCTTGCATGATAACTATGAAAACTAGTTTCCTTAGACATATATTGTTATACCACCTTGAATATACGAAATCCCAGTTTTACTTGCAAGCTTTGTTATTTTATTCTTTATCAAAGCTCCTTTTTTGTTTTAGTTAGTGTTTGTGATATTTTGGAAAGATATTATAGGTAGCATAAAGAGCATATAACTTGGCCTAAGTTAGATAGAAATAGATGTCATACTAAGACATGAGATTAGATTTAGATAAGTCACACTTGATTAGCACCCCTCATTAGATTTAGATAAGTCACACTCGAGCGTGTTCGAGATGGGCCTCACGCGCAAGCTAGGCCTGGTGTTGGAGAAGCCGGTGCACATCTACACCGGTCTGCGCTTCATTACGGTCGCCAAGTAAGTTCGCGCCGGGTCGTTCGTTATGATTTTCAGAGTTGTTAGTCGGAGTGGAAATCGTGTCGTTTTGCAGGACTGACATCAAGAAAATTGGTCACCCTTCGGTGGCCAAGGTGCCGCCAGTCGCCACTAGAGCGGAGGGCGACCCTTCCAAGAAGAGGAATCGTGATGCAGTCAAGGAGCCCGTCAAGGGCATGAAGAAGAAGAAGGAGGGCGACTCCACCACAGCTACTGAAGGTCTAGTAGACGCATCGGTTGAGGCACCGATCAGAGCTGCCGCTCCCTTGGAGGTTGCTGAGGTGGCGGGCTTGTAGCTGGGCGAGTCGACCGTGGTGGTTGGGATGTCAGCGCCGATGAATAGCGCCCTGGTGGCGACGGCTATGATGTTTCCTTGCTTTGTGGCGAAGGCCTCCGCTGCGGCGACAGGGATGCAGTCACATCAGGTCCCTGAGGTCGTAGATGGAGACACTAGGCAACAACACGAGTGAACGTCATTCGTGTTGTCGTCCATTGACACGGTCGAGATCCAGAACATGCTAGGCACTGCCATCCAGGTATGTCCAGTCCCCGAGGATCTAGTCGCTGAATTTTAGCGGCTAGATTCTTATATATTTTTGCTGTCCAGTCCCCGAGTGGCTAGTTGCTGAATTTTAGAGGCTAGGCACTTAGTGAAGGAAATATGACCTAGAGGCAATCATAGAGATGATTATATTTCTTATGTATCCATGAGTTATTGTAATGTTCCTTAAATATCCATATCAGGCAACTTGTATTGATTGGCAATTATGTGAATTGTTTGTGAAACTCAATACTTGTATGGTTATTTAAGAGTTGTCCCTAGTCAGAGTTCATGTGAGGACACACGTGAATATTAGACTAGCACATCGATTGGTTGATGACTATGTTTAGCAAGTCATAGACATGGAGATGTCAAACCAATGATGTGGACACATGTTATGAACATGGGGTTGGACTGACCCAACTTGAGACTGGAAATTAGTTGCAGCTCTCTCTCTACACATTATGCACGTTTTGTCCTTAGACCTTAGATTGTCGCATGAACTTGAGATGTGGAGCGACATACTTTGGAGATATCAGACACTACTCCGTAACTGGGTAGTTATAAAGGTAGCTTTCGGGTTTGTCCTGAAGCATGCTGCAAGGAATGGTCAATCAAGATGGGATTTGCCCCTCTCTACTTGAGAGAGATATCTATGGGCCCCTCGAGTGATCGGATCCAGAAAAGCATGGCCGCGCTACATATGGTTAAGAGTTAACCTAGTAAAGGGATTCCGAATCACAGTATCGAGAAAGGGAGGTCAGCTTGGAGCTAGACCAAATATCGTGAGGCAAAGGGAAAGACATGTACTAAACCTTGTGATGATTCATCTGATATGATCTTTGTATATGTTTAGGAGTTGGCACGTCTTGCTAGAGGCCGCTACCAACTATTGACAGAATAGGTGTATTCGTGTCATGTCTATACGTATACGAACCTATAGGGTCACACACTTAAGGGGCTGGAAGCCTAATGAGGATTGGATCCGAATTAGACCAGGCTTAGGCTACTAATGGGCTGCTAATGTAGAAGCCCACTAGGGACGCCTATATAAGAGAGGGTGGGGCGAGCTGACTAGAGTTAGACCATTCCACCCACCTGCCACTCCTCATGCCTGTGTTGCACGCACGAACCTAGCAGTCCGGCATCTGACGCTTCCACCCTGTACGTGTGGATACCTCGGAGTTGCTGCATCTGTAGCGCTTGGACGAGCCGCGCAAGGGGAGCTGGTCGTGGGACGAGAACAAGGAGGAGACGTAGATCGTCTACACTACCTCGACGCGCTTCATCAAGTTCCGCAACTGCGCGTCTAGTGGTAATCCCGTGATCTATGACAACAGTAATCCTGGTTTACGCGGTAGAAAATTTTGATTTGCGCTAGTGTAGCCTACCCGTATCCCTTCACTTAGAACTTTTACCGTCCATTCCCCGAGTGGCTAGTCGCTGAATTTCAGCGATTAGGCTCTTAGAACTTTTTTTTGTTGCTTATGTGTAATTTCCCATTCGCAGGGTGGGGTTTTATACCTAGTAGGAAATTTCCTATTGGCCCATGCTGCCAGCGAGTGGGCCTGCAGGACGGCGACTGGATCACGACCCAAGAAGGAGCTAGGTGACTGGAAGATGGAGGCCCAGATGCATAGCTAGGCCCAGTCGGATTAGGTCAAGCACCCTCCGAGTCCTTATCCAACTCGGTTGTAGATCTGTAAACCCTAGCGAGGTGACTCTATATAAACCTACCTAGGGTACGCATAGAAATCACATTCCATCATACACCCCCTGCAACTCACCGCCTAGCCGTCGAGCTCGCCCTTGTACTCTCTCATCAATACAATCTAGCAGCAGTAGGTCTTTACCCTCCGGGGGCCAAACCTGGGTAAAACCCTGTGTCTTTGCCCTCACCTTGCACCGCAGATGGCTGGCTGCCCTTTCCCCTTGTTCTACTACTCTCTACCGATTGCAGCATCTGCCGTGGCCATTCCCATGACAGTGGCGCCCACCGTGGGGCCTGGCCGGTCATGCATGTGTTCTACGGAGTGATCCAATCTTCCAATCAACGAGACGATCGCCACCGTCCGCATGATTGCAATCGGCGAGATCCTCCAGATCTTGCCGACCAGCTACGTCCCGGCGACACGCCCCGTCACGCACAGTGTGATCATGCCGGTCGGCACGGTCAGCCTCTTCGTCGGCTTCACCGACATCATCATCTCGGAGGACTCGGCTCGCATCCACGAGTCGCCACCGCGTGATCGGATCTCTGAGAGTCAGGTCCGCACCATCCACCGTCTCGCAATAGGACTCGACCAACAGCAACATGGCTGACACCAACATGGCCGCGGATGACGCGGCCCTCAACGACGACACCGGCTCGGCAACCCCGGTGTCAATCGCTGGATCCATTGTCGCCGCGTCACCCGCGGGCTCCATCACCCAAGTCTCCAACGTGGGGGACTTCGAGGATCCTTCCATTCTCGGGATCTTCGACTCCGACTCAGGGTCAGAGAGCTCCAGCGACCTCCATGACGGATCTGTCCGCTTCGTCGTGACCTACATGGCGAGCGGCACGAGTGCCCCGCCATACCACATCTCCACGCCGATCCCACCAACCGCAACGACAACGGAGGTCGAGGAATTCCGCCTGCGACTGGAGGAGGCGGTCCGTAAGGAACAAGCTGAGCGCAGAAAAATTCGCCTCGAGCAGGCGACGGTACAGGAGCTTTCGCTCTACCACCAACGCCACATCAGGTCGCTCCTGAACCCCACCGTTCAGGGACGCGCCCTGAACTTCGACGACGAGAACGACCCGGCCCGCATGGCCGACCACGTGGTATGCGAGAACGCGTCACCAGGAGGAAGCGCCCGGCCACCACCAGGCGCAACGGTGAATGGTGCTCCCCCACCACCACCCGGCCGCACGCCCCCTCCAGACCAGCCAAGGATCATGATCTCCCCGCAAGAGCGGGACGCGAAGGGCCTCCCGCTGTTCTCCACTCCGATGGACAACGTCATCACGAGTCGAGCCACGGTCGCTAACATCAACGTGACCGGGGAAGGTGTGCTGCAGATCCAGTACGCCAAGGCCTTACTCTCAAGGCCGTCGAGCAAAAAACCGCGGGAGCCGACTCGCGGGGGCGCATGTACGCCCGCTCGTTAGGAAGCAAGGCGGTCTCGAGCAGCCACCCGACAATGACAAATACTCTCAACTGCCCACCACCTGAGCCCCTACAGCTCCAATCATGACCTGCGCACGCGACACTCTCCACCAACGACCCACGACCAACAAACAACATGGTCGCTGCCAATGGGCAGCCAGTCGACGCGCGGACCCACATCATCAACAACCAAAAAGCTGGCGTGCACGCCATCCCGATGACCTGAGGCACACCCTCACGAACCGCCGCGACGGCGAGCCAAGGGGCTCGCTCAACCGAGTCGGCCCCAGTGCTTCGGACCAATGATCCGAGGCGAAAAATATGCAATGAACATCAAAGCGCCAAAGGAGATCGAGAAGTACGACCCCTCGTACGACCTGTTCGTGTGGCTGTACACGTACCTCATGGCGATGGGAATCGCCGGCCACACCGACCTACTCGCCTCTTGCTACCTCCCCCTGATGATGGAGGGAACGAGCCGGCAATGGATCAACATCCTCCCCGCGGACAACATCGACTCCTGGGAGGATATGCGCGACGCCTTTGTCAGGCACTTCGAGGGTTCCTGCACCCGCGCCACCACCATCGAGGACCTGGAGCGATGCGTCCAAGGACCTCACAAGTCGACCCGCAACTGGGTCCAGCGATGCCAGGACCTGTGGTTCAACGCGGCCGGCATCCACCTGGACATAGCGATACACTGCTTCAATACCTCGTGCCGCTACGAGCCCTTGGTCGCGAAGCTCAAGCAGGTGTACAAGACACTCGATAACATACCAGACCTCCTCGAGATCGCCAAGCGATACGCAGAGGAGGACCCGAACCAAAAAACCGAAGACAAGTCGGGTGGAAACCGCCACCCAAGTGGCCATTACAACGGGAGATGATCCGGGCTACGTTATAGCAACACTCGTCTCACCGGAAAGCGCCACAGTGACGGGAGAGTCGAATTCGTCGCCAACGCTGCCTACGCGCCGCGCGAGCCCAAGAGCTTCTACCGCGACGGAGACCAACGTCGTGGCAGCGGAAACTACAAGGTGATGCCAAAATTCGACCATGCGGCTCTCCTTAACCATCCCTGTGTGTTCCATAGCAGGGAGGGGAAGCCCACCACCCACACGACCATCGACTACCACTCCTTGCGGGAGATCAAGAAGGCATGGCATGAACGGGAGGACCCCAACAACAATCCGCCAAACGGTGGGGCATTCGGCAACAACGTCGGATCGCTCCACACCTTCACCGGGTTCAGCACCAAGCGCGACATGAAGGTCATCACCCGTGTCGTCGCCATCGATGTGGTATCCCAAGTCGACGTCCCCTGCTTCCTCAACTGGTCCGAGAAGTGGATCACTTGGAGCCACGAGGACCACTCTCCATAGATCCAATATCCGGGGCGAGTCGCCTTGGTGATAAAGCCCAAAGTGGGCGACTATTGGCTCCCTAAGACGCTGATGGACGGCGGGAGCTCCATAAACATCCTCTACCTTAACACGTTCAAGCGACTGCGGCTCCTGCAGTCGATGATCGAGACGATCTACACCACCTTCCATGGCATCGTCCTCGGTCGGAAGGCGTACCCAATTGGAAAGGTGGCGCTGCCAGTCACCTTCCGCACACCAGCAAACTTCCGCACTGAGCGGATCGTCTTCAAACTGGTACCCTTCAACATCCCCTACCATTGCGTCTTGGGGCGGCAGGCATTCGCCAATTTCATGGCAACACCACATTACGCGTACAACGCGATGAAGCTACGAGGGACGTGTGGTATCATCACCATCCTGCGGTGACCTAGCATACCACTGCATGACGTAGTACACTATAGTCGTTGACATAACACCAATGAAACACCGTTCACTAGTATTACATCCCTCAGAGTGGTACAACAGAAACACAGCAGGTCCAAGACATGACTATAGGTTACAACTCAACTATTTACACAAGATCCAGAGAACACTATTGGATAAAGAGAGAGAAATAAACTTCTTACAAAGAAGAATCAGAAATAAATAACTCAAAAACCATCATAATAATAAGACCAGTATTTGAACTACTGGGCTTGCATTGCTGCTATTGCAATACTCTACAGAATTAGGTTATATGGATAGAGATTATATTTCTATCTAATCAGCAACTTCGTCTTCACTTTAGTTGATGTATATGCTGACTTCCTTTACTTCATTGAAGATATTGAGATTTTGATGATGATTCCTGGAGCATAACTTGATGTAGACATCGTCTTAATGGCTTCAGAATCTAGCAATGGTTAAGAAGATACGTTGAGTACGAGCGTACTCAGCAAGTTCACTAGAAAAGGAGTGTTTGATGCACTATATCTACAGCCACAGACCAGAGGTCGTAGGCAATGCAAGTTTTCGTAAACATTTCTTCAAAGGTTGCTTTTATTCTGAAAATCTATGTCCGTCAGCCTTCATGGTTTTACCAGAACTTTCATGGAGTTCCTTTCCCGCCGCGTTCGCAGCTCCTTCTCGGAACAGGGAGTAACAAGTTACAGTTCTTACACTCTGCAGAGGTGCGTTACTTTACCCATGAGAGATCTTAGCTTTGTTGCACACCCGGGCCACGAACCCGTTCATACTTCCTTGGTATGAGGCCCAGACTAAGATCCAAGCCAATCACTATCCTTCTCCGCGACCCCGCATACACCACAATTATTGTATGTCCAAACTCAAGGTAAACCTTTCCCCGTATAAAACGGCTATAAATTAGTTGGATACACACAACAACCATTAACACTAGAAATCTGTCTTTTGTAGGCCTAGATCCACGGTAGACCTTTCCCCATATAAAACGGCTATACCCACGATCTGCAACTTACAAATGCCCAGAACAGTGTCCAATGCATGCGAAAGGGAGCCGATCCAGCTGACTTTTCCGTCCCATTCCAAATCTCATGGTTAACGCGTAATATACGGCACAAGAATCACTGGCGACATTTTTTGTTAAGTCCTAGATAATATGTTCCTTTACCACTGAAACTTTTATAGTAGATTATTAACTCATGGTAAATAACCTATAATCATATTATTATGAAAATAGTGTTTCTGACCTTTTTCAAATGCATGTGATGACAACATTGGATTTGTAAAATACTTTATAGAAAATAATCAAAGGACATGAGGAAGTGTGAACTTGCCTTTTGTGATTGCAAGATTATGCACTCACGGTCTTCGAGACATCTAATATCTGAAATCAGCATCATTGGTCCGGTAAGGACTAATGTTTAAAGAAGCAAAATGCCATTATGCATAAATAATGCTATGCAATTTTATAATTCCCAAAGTGAACCCCAATATTTTGAGTGAAGTGAGTTTAGGTGATTCCTTTAAGAGTTGGTTTATATTCAACTTTTATTTTATAAGTTAATGAATTTATAAGGAACTTAAGTGTTAACAATCCAAAATGTACAAGTAAGGATAAAGCAATGTGATTATGATTACTTGATATTTGGTGACTAGGATTAAAGTCCTAGGGTTGAATTGTTAAGAGTTGAACGAACTATTATCTAGTTTTAGGGTTTTAACAAATATGATTATGGATGATCCCTTTTGATTTAAGTGAAAGATGAGTTTAATAACATGCAACTTATTAATGGGAGCATAATTAGATGATCTTATAAATTTGTTAGGGACAAGAGTCATTTTAAGAGTGGTTAAGAGATGAAAAGTATTCAACATCTTATACATGAGTGATATATAATATTTATTTTAAAAGAGTTTTATTTGAATTTTAAAATTAAATAAGAGTATTGAAGATTTAATAGTTATACTTAAGTTTTATTATAAATCTTAGTTGTGGTTTAGAACTTTGGTAATTAGATTTTAAAGTTTTAATATTTCTAAAGAACATAATTATTGCTTACTTAAGAAATGTTTTTAATTTTTTTTAAAACAAGTTATAGATAAGGATTTATTATTTTAAAATATTTAAAACTTTTCTAACAATATATTTAATATTTTTCTAGTGTGATATTTTTATTCAAGACCTCAAAAATGATATTTATTTATTTTTAAGTATTACTTTTATTCCATAAAGGATCAAATGTCTTTGAATACTTACTTTATATTTTATTTATATAAAAACTAGGTTAGTATTTTTTTAAAATAGTAGTTTTACTTTTATACACAAAAATGATTTTTTAGGATTTTTCCTTATTTTATGAAATTTTATTCAGGATTTAATGATGTTTGCTTTATATTTATTTAAATAAATAGAGTTATATATACTTTTTGATAGATCTTATTTTTATGATAATTTTAACATGTTAGATGTATTTTTATGATTTTTCTATAATTTTCTATACCTAAAAATGTTTAGAGGTTATTTTGGTAATTCATTTGTTTTATTTTATTGTATTTCTTATCCTAATCAACTTGGGACGTTTGGTTGGGCACATGGGTTGGCCTGGCCCAGCTAGACCAGGCTTGGCACTTCACACCGACCCACCCCTCTCCACACCATGCACGCAAGCACACAGACCCCTTCTCCTCGTTCCCCTCCAGGCGCGTATGCCGCTGCCTGCCTCCACTTCGGCCAGTCGCCGGCTAAGTCCAGCGCCTCCACTCGTTGTTCCAGCTCTTCCTCGACCTCCTCCCTATTTTCCTTGCTGCTGTAGCTTGCACCTGCATCCTCTTCGTGCACCCAAGGCGAACCCTAACTCTCTGCCTCGCCTGGGTCAGATGCGCCCATGCCCCTTCGCCCTGGATGCTTCTCTTTGGATCCGCATCTCCTTTGCTGCTGAGGAATAACCATGGGATCTTCCTCGGTATTCTTGGCTTCTGGTGCTTGGGTTTGGTCTCTTTCTTTTGTCTACTTCATCCTTGGTTCCGACGGGATGGCAGAGGTGCCTGCAACCCCGGCAGCCATGACTTTCTGCCACTGAATTTGGCTAAGAGGATTGTGGATAGTGGTAATGGTACTGGGATTATTTCTTTCTCTGACTCCGACCGGATGGTATTCTTTGCAACCCCGGCGTCTATTTCTTGGTATGCTTTGGTTACTATGGTCCCTCTACAATTCCTTATATTCTGATTCAGGTAACTATGATGGGACTGGCCTTCGAGCCGATGAACTGCTCTAGGACCAATTTAGGAAATTCTAGAATTGAGAACGGTGGTGATAACCTATGGTGATGTGTACTGCTAGTAAGTTTCTGATTAAGCAAGGTGTGATAGATGTTGTGATGTAGATTTTAGGTATAGTTCTATTAGATTAATTAATTGAGTTGGTGTGATGGATCTGCTGATATATGACATGTTCTAGTTCTTTCTATGTCAATTACATGATCAGTTTCCTAGTATGATCTATGTCAATAAATAACAGCTAGTTGACTGTGTCCTGGTTAGCTACAGCTACTATTGTGTTGTAGACTAGAGGCTAATACAGATGCAGATGGGCAGATCAGATGCAATTAGGAGATGTACACACTATTTCAACAAACAAATATGAGTTTAATTCATCTAAGCAAGCTAAACATATAGGCAACACCTATAGATGATTAATTGATGTGTAATAAAATAAATAGCAACTAGAATTTTGTTTTAACTTGGTCTTGTAAGTAAAAGGTGTGTGAGTTTATACTTGTACTGGTTGTAACTTCCTAGTTTTTCTCTGTTAGTGATTAAGAAATAATAGATAGATGAATGTTTTTCTTAGTTGAGCAATCTGACACTACATATTAAATTTCAAATAATGTGTAGGTGTGATATGCAGTGTAGATAATAAACATCTCCATGTGTATGTGATGAGCTAAAATTTATATCAATGAAGCAAGGGTTATGTAGATAGTTTAACAGTAGTGTAGAGGTTCTAGTTGGATGATCTTTGTGCTAGATTACACATAGCTTGCCTCTAGGACTTCAACAAGAGAAAGATTGTTGTATATATGTTGTGCATCAGTGCTACTCCCCATATTTCATAATACTATACTCACTTTATGTTTTTAGGGTGTGAGCTCCTGTTTATACTAGGAACCATCAGCTCAACAAGTTGATCTGGTTCCCCTCTCTGCTGGTCTCTGTCTCTCTATTTAACTGTTAAGAACAGATTTTGTGCTTGATCTCATGGCCTGTCCTATGATGCAAGAGTCTGAGGATTTCTTTTTATTAAGAACAGATTTGGTACTTGATGTTTAGTGTTAAACAACTTAGTGGCTTCTACTGTTATTGGATATGTTGTTGTGGTGCCTCCCATGTGGGGTGTGCACAATAGTAGATTCAAACAGCCTGATCTGCTGCTATTTGTCCATGCCAAGGATGCAAAGGCCGAGGCTTAAATTTGATAAGGACAGATAAGATTGCCTTATAGATGATTTCTAGACTACTTGTCTAGGAAAATGATAAAATCATTTGCTTGAATAACTTGAGGCTAGCTGATGAAGGATAATTTGTATAATGGCTTTATTTGGCTTCCCAATACTCTATTGACCCGTTGGTCAAATGATGTGGTTCATTTCCCTAGTGGTTTTCTTAATAAGCTTTGAATTGTGCAATTAATTTTGGTGGTTTCTATTGTTGTGATCTTACTACTGTGGTGCCTCACTTTGGAGTGTGCACAGTAGTATGATGATGGTGTATATAATTTGATGCCTTTGCCCCTGCCAATGATGCAAAGCTTGAGGACAGATTACAATTAAGAGCATGTACTACTTTGGGCTTTTATTCTCTATGATGATCCTTGCATAGCAACTCTATGCAAGACTGAGAGGATCTCTCCATCGAATCCTCCTAGATAAAAATCTAGTGGAAGGGTAGATGGAACTATTTGATGTGTATTATTTTCCTTGAATTCCCAGATCTGTATGCAAGATATAAGAACAGATGTTGTATGACTAGTGGGAAATTCTAATGATTTTGACCTGCTGTTGGTGAGTGATCTATGGCCTGCTGGAGATCTTGGCCTATTACTATTGCTTCTTGATCATCTAGCCTTTTCTCAGGATGCTTGATCTTTTCCACTTTGGTGCTGTCATGCACCTCCTGGTGTTGTTGCTGCCCTTGATCTTGGCATGCACCTCCTGGTGCTGCTGCTCTTGCTTTCCATCAATTCATCCCCATCCATTAGGTGACCATCTTGGATGGTTTCTTGATGGATTGTGTTGGTGGGTTGTGGTTTGATCTGCTGGAACTCTAGCAAGTGCTGGTGTTGTTTATTGTGTGCATTCTTGAGGTGAAGAGATATGGTTGTGGACTGAGATTAGGAATGAAGACAAATTGGTACTGGCTTTGTGTTAAAGAACTGGTGGTGTGTGTGCCGATGTGCTATAGAGAGATATGGATCAGCTTCTAGCTGAGCTTCTACGGCTGTGCTCTCCCTTTTGTACTTTCTGTGATGCTCCTGGTGTTGACAACACCACATAGCTGCATGTATGTGTAAGCTGCTTACAGCTGGGCCCCATATGGTGCAAGTTTCCATCTGTGGGACTTGTGCCTATGGATGAGCTCTGCTTGGAAGATATTTGCTATGGATCACTTTGGCTGGAAGTTTGGTATTACCTTGAATTGGTTTAATAATTTGGTGTTGCCAAGTGGATTACTAAACACTAAATGGTGGAACTTTCCCTAGGCTTATGATGCTAAGCCTGAAGCCATTCTCTTGATGATAAGAACAGATTCTATTTGGCCCCTTTTTATTACTACTCAGTGATGACCCAGCAATCAATTTCATTGCCAACCTGAGAGTACTATCACCCCCATAACCCCCTGTTTTCCCTTTCTTTTGTTTATTGTTTGTGCTTGCACGGAACAAGACTAATGCAGATAAAGAGACAACTTAGAAATAAGGTTAGGTTTTCTTTTACTCATTTGTACTTTATTTCCGTTTAGGAATGTAAAGTTAATGTAATATTGTATATATTAATAAAGTTAAATTTCCTTTATATCTGTATTCTGAATCTTGTAATATTTATATATTGTTTATTTCATTGTTGTAATTTCTTAATTGTAATTTACTCTTATTCTTTTATTGTAAAAGAACAATGTAATACTTATTATATTCTTATAATAAAGAATTATTTTATATCATTATTATAATCATTTCTTTTTACTTAATTATAGAATTATTATTTCTGAATTTCTAAATTCAAAATTTGAATTGAATTTGGAAATTCAAAGTAGTTTTCAATTTCTTCCACTCCAAAAACACAGATAATACCTAAAGGTCATGTTAAAATCTATTGCACCTGGCCTGATATTTCCATCAGAACAAGAGAGATCTCGATCCCTTTATAGCTTTTTAGTTTTGCGTGAAAATTCCCTGGATTTTCTGATACATGAATGCAATGCACACGCATGTGTCCTCTCTATTTCTAGCTGCTAATCCTGGGACGTTACACATCCACGGCGACCCAGATATGGCCACGGAGTGCGAGGCCAAGGGCGTCGAGCTCGCTGACGCCGTCATCGCCACAGAGGCCAACCACGCGGAGGAGCTCGCCAAGTACACGAGCGGGGTCGACATTGACGACCCCACAATACTCAAGAAGCCCAACTCAGAGAATGGCGTCTCGACCGCGTTCGAGGCAACCATGCACACGCGCTCCGTGGAGCTGGTCCCAGGCGACTCCAGCCATACGGTGAAGATCGGGACGGGCATGAGCCCAACATAGGAAGGCGCGCTCATCGAGTTACGTGAGAATCGTGACATCTTCACATGGAAGCCATCCGACATGTCTGGTGTCCCGAGGGAACTCGCTGAGCACAAACTCAACGCCGATCCCAAAGCGCGACCCATCAAGCAGTCGCTGCGGCCCTTCAATGAAGAGAGCCGCCGAGAAATCGCCGAGGAGGTGCATCGTCTACTCGCTGCAGGCTTCATACGGCCAATCAAATACTCCAAGTGGCCAGCAAATCCAGTCCTGGTAGAGAAGAAGAATGGGACCTGGAGAATGTCTATCGATTACATAAACCTTAACAGTGCCTTCCCAAAGGAGCAGTTCATCCTCCCGTGGATCGATCAAATCATCGACTCGGCCGTGGGCTCGGAGGCGCTGTGTTTCCTTGATGCCTACTCTGGTTACAACCAGATCAAAATGGCAGTCAATGACGAGGAGAATACAGCGTTCATCACGTCGTTCGGAGCATTCTGCTACACCGCCATGACATTCAGCCTCAAGAACCCCGGAGCAACCTACTAGAGGTGCATGCAGGAATGCCTTTCAAGCCAAATTGGCCGCAACATCGACGTCTACATCGACGACGTGGTGGTAAAATCCACTCGCTAGGGTGATCTACTCGTCGACCTGGCCGAAACCTTCACAAATCTACAGAGGTACAAGATCAAACTCAACCCAGGAAAGTGCACCTTCGGTGTACCTATGGGACATCTGTTGGGATACTTCGTCTCCAAACTAGGCTTCGAGGCGAACCCCACCAAGATCAACACGATCGCCCGGCTCGGCAAACCCGAGTTCCTGCGCGATTTCCAGAAGTTGGTCTGGCGAGTCCCGGCTCTCAGTCGCTTCATCCCCCGGTTAGGTGAGAAGGAAATGCCTCTCTACCACCTAATGCGTAAGAACCCCACGTTCCAGTGGGACAAGGAGGCAGACGACGCGCTCCACGCGCTCAAGGAAGTGCTACTCGCGGCCCCACTACTCACTGCACCCGCCAACAAGGAGCCCATGCTCGTATACGTCACGGCATCCGAACAAGTCGTCAACGCCGTCATGGTTGTCGAACAACCAGAAGAAGGCAAGGAGCGCCCGGTATAGCGATATGTCTACTACATCAGCGAAGTACTCACCGAATCGCGACAGCGCTACCCGCAGTACCAGAAGTTGGTATACGCGGTGTTCCGAGCCTAGCAGCGACTGTCACACTATTTCCAGGAGCATCCAATCACGGTCGTCTCCTCGGCACCGTTGCAAGACATCATCCACAACCGTGAAGTGACTGGACGTGTCGCCAAGTGGGCCGTCGAGATCGGCGTCCACAACATCAAGTACGAGCCGCGCAAGACAATCGAGTCGCAGGCCCTGGCGGACTTCCTCGCCGACTAGGAGGAGGCGCAACAGCCGGAGAAACTACCATACCATTATTACTGGTCGTTGCACTTTGACGGGTCCAAGAATGCAGACGGCGCAAGGGCAGAGATCATCCTCACGTCCCCCAAGGGCAACAAGCTGTGCTACGTACTGTACCTAGACTTCACCCCCTGCACCAACAACATGGACGATTATGAGGCCCTCCTTCACGACATGCGAGCGGCCAAGGATATGAACCTCAATCGTCTGTGCTGCTACGGTGACTCCGACCTTGTCGCCGCACAAGTCGCCGGCACCTGCGACTCCGTCTCCCCTACCATGGCGGCTTATCGCCAAGCAATGAATCAACTAGGGGGGCACTTCGCTGGCTACTCCGTCGAGTGGATCGACCAGCGCAGGAACGAAGAGTCCGACGCCCTCTCTCGCATCGGGTCGGTGGCCACACGCCACCCGGCGGCATCTTCCTCGACACCATCTCCAAGCCATCCGTCTCTCCCCCGAGGGAGATCGACCTCAGAATACCGCTGCAACCAGAACCAGCCCTGGTCGCCTTGATCACGGAGCCAAGCGACTGGACCGCGCCATACGTCGCCTAACTGGAGGGAGGGACCCTACCCGTAGACGAGACGGAGGCCCGCATGATAGTATGCCGCTGCAAATCCTTCGTCATCATCAACGGTGATCTCCACAAACGCAGCATGACCGTCGTGTTCCAACGCTGCCTACAACCAGCAGAGGGTCGCAAGATCCTCTAAGACATTCATGACGGTGACGGCAGCCACCACGCTGGTGCCCGGTCTCTGGTCGCTAAGGCCATGCGACATGGCTTCTACTGGCTAACCGCACACGCCGACGCGGTCGACATCGTCCAACACTGCGTCGGGTGTCAGTAGTACACTAATCAGACCCACGTAACAAGCTCGACGCTCAAGACCTTCCCCATCACTTGGCCATTCGCCGTGTGGGGCATGGAAATGGTGGGACCCTTTAAGAAGGCCCCCTCTGGCTACACCCACCTCCTAGTCGCAGTCTACAAATTCAGAAAATGGGTGGAGGCCAAGCCAGTCCGCAAGTGCGATGGAAAGACCGCCACCAAATTCCTATGCGAGCTCATATATCGCTACGGGTTCCCGCACAACATCATCACGGACAACGACACCAACTTCGCCAAGGGGGCCATGGCCTAATTTTGCGAGGATCACAACATACGGCTCGACCTTGTCTCAGTCGCCCACCCGGAGTCCAATGGCCAGGCGGAGCACGCTAACCAGAGCATCCTCTATGGCCTGAGGCCACGACTACAAGTTCCCCTCAAGCAAACTCCGAGATTCTGGGTCGAAGAGCTCCCCTCCGTCATCTGGGGCATCTGCACCTCCATCAATAGGTCGACTGGGTTCACCCCCGTCTTCATAGTGTACGGCGCCGAAGCCGTCATGCCGACTGACCTCAAGCACGACTCGCCTCGGGTCGTCAATTATGCGGAGGCCGACAATGAGCTCGTATGCCAAGACGGAGTCAACCAGCTCGACGAAGCGCGCGAACTAGCTCACTCTCGCACCGCCATCTACCAGCAAGGACTCCGCCGCTACCATAGCCGCCGAGTCCAAACTCGCACTTTCCAGGAAGGCGAACTGGTCCTACGGCTGATCCAGGACAAGAAGGGCATGCGCAAGCTCTCTCCCCCATGGGAGAGACCATTCGCCATAGGACGAGTCCTTGGCAATGATGCCTACTACCTCATCAACGTCCGAGGCGACGGACAACTCGACGTCAAGCGGTTGTGGAATGTAAACCTCTTAAGGAAGTTCTACACCTAGAGCTCCAAACGTGTACTCCCTCCCCGCTATGAAATAAATAAGATCGGTTCGCACAAATTGTGTCCACTCTCCATACCTTGTGCCACTCGCACTCATAAGAACAATGTTACGCTAACCGCGGAAGTCAACCCTTGGTCACGCGACCAGCACGGCTAAGTAGTGTGATACGAGGGCACCGATAAATTTCGGGCCTCGTATCCTCCATGAAAACGCCAACCCAGAGCCCCATCGGAGTCACCTCGCTCGCCTAGCTTTCCGAGCCAAGACGACCGCATTCGCTTCCCACAGTGACCCAGTACTCCGCATCCTTGGCGCAGAGACTCGAATGGTCAAGTACCACGCTCGGGGACTGACGCCAGCCCAAACCCATGTGGCTAGGGAAAACACCAAGTATGAGAGCGCGTCCTGGACTCGCCATGCAACTGATTCTCCAAGTCGGGTGGAGCGACGCACCAAATACAATGCGCCTCGTCCTCACCTACCTTGGGCATGCAACTAGAACGGCTAAGTACCACGATCGGGGACTCGTCCAGATGACTCCGTTCGCGTCCGGGAAAACAACTAAGTATAGATCACCCCTTGGGGTTGCCATGCGACTGGTTTTCCAAGCCACGACGAGTCGACCTAAGTTAACTAACAATATACAAACAAACATACACACAAAGAAACAAGGTAAACCCCACAAAAGTGCGGACGCGCTCGGGGACTCGCACAACCAAACAATTCAAAATCAAAAAACATTAACAAAAGCATCCATGTATTCCTTATGGCAACAAAATCTTGTTCGCTTACAAGGGCAGGCACACAGTTTTTACAACTAACGCCAATCGGCAAACTGGTTTACTGCGCAGGCTTCGATGACGACACGCCACCACCTCCGCGGACACGGATGAAGGGCACCCACGGGTTCGACGGATACATCGTCAAGGTGCCCGCCATCGCCAATCGGAACAGCTTCTCCACCTTGAGGTCGCAGTTCACCGGCTCGGGGTTGTTCGGGGCTACCATCGTCTCCTGATATGGCAAGAAGTCTCCCATCGCCAGCACCCGATCAGAGTAGACCGCGGCTGATCGGTCAGCTTCATCACGATGGAGATCTCGACCGCACCCGTCGACAAAGGATATTCGCTGGTAACGTCGTCGAGGTCGAAATCGTCGGGGAAGTGCGCGAGCCCAAGGCTCAGCACAGTCTCTTCCCCACGGCGGAAAGCCGACCACGACATGAACTCCACAACCGCCAGAGCCTTCTCCAAATAGCGCTAGACCTCGGTGAGATCGCTATGGATCACCTCTGTCGGCGAATTCTCCTAAAGATACACGCGAATGCAAGTCGCTGACAGAGCGGTAGAGTCCACCAACATGGTGACACACTGCCGCGCATCGTACGACTGCGCCTCGGCCTCGTCGTCAAGGATCTTCCCTGAGAAGCACAAGAAGACTACAATCAGAAGGGTGCCAAAAACACAAAGGGAACCCGCGCGCTCGGGGACTGGCTAGACAAATCACACGACAATTAAAGGAGCTCACCAATCAAAGGACGACAGAGTCCCGTAATGAAGTCCTAGAGACTTGAGAGCTCTCATCCGCCGAGGTCGCCTCCGCCTTCATGGCCTTGAGATCTCACTCCAGCTCGGCTACCCGTTTCTCCACGGCAGTCAACGACGACTGGGAAGCCGTCAATTCGCTGGCAGGGACCATACCCTCGCGAGCCTTATCCACCACGGCTGCATGATCCTCTGCATCGACACAACTGTGAGTACAAAATCAGAAAAAGACGTCCCTGACAAAGGGCGCCTCAAAATCTTACCAGCAGTCGCTCGAAGTTGCTCGTTTGCCTCTTGCATGGAGCGGAATTCCTTTTCCAGATGCTCCTTGGCGGCCAATCATTCCGCCGACTCGCACTGAAGGCCCTGCACAACCATGAAAAAAATCAGCCAAACATTGCAAAGAACTTCCTAAGTTCCTAGCCGCTGAAATTCAACGACTAGCCACTCAGGGACTAGACAGCAAAGAAATTCTTAAGTTCCTAGCCGCTAAAATTCAGCGACTAGCCACTTGGGGACTGGACAACGAAAACAGTAAGAATCTACTTGCTGAAATTGAGCGACCAGATCCTCGGGGACTGGACATACCTGGATGGCCGCACCTAGCATACTATGGATCTTGGCCGCGTCCACCGACGGGAGCACAACAGGTGTGCGCCCGTGACGTTCCTCGACCTCCGAGCCCAAAATTTCGGGCACCTGGGCCGATTGCGCTGAAGCACTCGCCGCGGAGGCCCTCGCCATAAAGCGAGGGAAGGTCGCCACCGCTGCTCCCGTGGCACTCGACGATGGGCCCGTTGCCCCAACCGGCGCCGCGGGGTCCATCCGCTGCGACTCCGTGTCCACTACGTCCTTCGTGGCTGCACCCGCTCCAGTTGGAGCCTCGCTTGGGGCGTCAACTGGTTCGTCCGAGATCGTGAAGACCTCGTCGCCCTTTGCCCTCTTCGTGCCCTCAGCAGGTGCCTCGGCATCGTCGCTCTTCCTCTTCTTCGAGGGATCGACTTGCGCCCCCACGATAACCAATGGGACCTTAGCCACCGAGGGGTGACCTATTTTTTTCACACCAGTCCTGTAACACGACGTCGTCAGCGAGTTCACCAGACAAATACAAATTAGTCGCTCAAAGAAATACACCAAAGATACTTACATAGTGACTAGGATGAAGTGAAGGCCGGTGCGAATATGCGCCGACTTCTCCAACTCTAGCCCCAACTTCCGGCTGAGGCCCGTCTCGAGCACACTATGAGCCCAAGACACGGAGGGCTTCTTCGAGGATGAAGCCATGGCGGGAAGGTCCCCGGCGACCGCGGGTGCCTCCCTTGGTGGCGATGCCCCCGCGGGCGGAGTAGCCCCGATCCCGGTGACTGTGATGAAGGGCGGTGGCAGCGACGCCAATAGCACTTCGTCTTCTACCACGGCCGCATCAGCTGCGCAGTCGACCGTGCCGACGCACTGTCCCCGGCCTCTTCGGCCGCACTGGTCGCCTCGGAGCTAATTGCAAACCGTGGAAGCGACACTACTTTGGCCGGCCCCTTCATCTTGTTTGGCGATTTCTTCTTCAACGTCGAAGCCACGCGCCGAGAAGTTTTCTCGAGGGCGTCATCGTCGCCCCTATTGTGAGCCTCGAGGCTCTTGCTGGCCTCGAGCTCGTGCTGCCATTGCACACGGGTCTTCCGAACCGTGGGTGTAGCGACCTCCACGGCCTCGTCATCACCATCATCGTCATCAGCATCATCGTCGCCTCCGACATTGTCCTTGTCGGAGGACGACTCGCTCTCGTCCTCGATGGATTCGTTCGAGATCTCATCATCAGCAGGCGGAAGCCAACCTTCCACCACTTGGAACAACTGCACAGACAAACCCAATTAGCAAAACCGTGACTGCATATCTGCGATTGTGAAATGGACAAGGAAGTGAGAACTTACTAGCGGAGCCTTGCGCTTCATGGTGTACGGGGGAATCCCGGCCTTCGCGTCAAGATATTCCACGTCGGTGATTTTCTTCAGGGCGGAGGCGTAGTCGTCGACCTTCCAATCGGCGGTGCAGGACTTGGTCACATCGTCGCTGCTCGTGTACTCATACATCCAATGGGCGCGGCTGGCCAAAGGCACCAACTACCACCCGAGCCAGTAGTTGTATAGGTTGATGGTCTGAAGGCCGTCCTTCTTTAGCTGACGAATCTTCGTCAGCATTTCGTCGACCACCATTCGCTGGTCGAGCGGAAGCTTGGTGACTTGAAGCCGACACGGCTCGGGCCGGTTGGCTGATGACCCACATGTATAGGGGGTGTATTGTAGTACTTTCGATAAATAGGAGTGTCGATCCCAACGAGGAGCAGAAGGTGCTGAACAGTGGTATGGAGCAGGAACTCTCTGTAAATACTTAGCAAACGGATTTTTAGTGGTTTTCTCATAAGGCAACAAAACAAAGAGCAAGTAACAAAGACAACGAACAAACGGAGCAAGTGGCCCAATCCTTTCTTCGCAAAGGACAAGCCGGTGGAAATACTTATAAGGACCAAATGTTCTCGAGGACACATGGGAATTCTGTCAAGTGCTTTCGCTTCAAATAGCTCAGTACTCTTCTCTGTGTTGTAAGTGTTGTGTGGGTGTACCTGTGCTAACATACCGACCTTACTTGGACTAATACATACTTATGATTAAACCCCTGCAAACATCTGTAACTACAGGAAAGTAATTAAGATATAAATATAACGACAGCCTTAAACTCTGAGATCCTACACTCCGTTGTGCAAAGGTGTCCTAATGGAAGTCTAGGTTTTTGTCACTCCGGCAACCCCACAATTAGTAGCCAAATACACAATGCATTCCCCTAGGCCCATAAATGGTGAAGTATCATGTAGTCGACGTTCACATGACACCACTAGAAGAATAGAACCACAACTTAAATACTAAACCATTGAATAATAAATCAACACAAATCCACTAATAACAACATAACTTCCCCCATGTCCTCAAGAACTAAACGAACTACTCACAAGACATCATATGGATCAAGATCAAAGATGATATGGTAATGGATAACAATATGAACATAAACAATAATCCAATGGTTCCACTCACAAGCATCAACTATAATAGTAATTAATATGGGGAAAGTTTCCCCTAAGAACTAAAGCAATATACAATACAATTGTTACAGCGGGACGGAGTGGTGATGATGGTGCTGGTGGAGATGATGGTGTGGATGATGATGATGATCCCGATGAAGCCTATCTTGATGATGGTGTTGATGGCGACGGTCTCCCATCTGCGGGAAGGAATTCCCCCAGCAGAAATCTGTCTGCCGAAGAGATCTTTCTCTCTTAGTATTTTCCGTCCCCCAGAGGTGGTGGAAATCTATCTGTGGTCGCCCCCCCTAGCCTTAGGGTTTCATAGGTAAGATATAGGAGAAGGGGAAGAGTTGGGAGCCGGGCAGGTGTGCCACACCTTCCCTAGGCGCGGCCCGGGGGGACCCGCGCCTAGGGGGTGTGGGCCCCCTGCGGCCCCTCTTCGCTCCTCCTTTTGGCTTCCTCATTCTTCTCAAAAAATAATATTTTCCCATATTTTTCTGGTATTTTTATGATCATCGTGAAATTGCACCGAAACGCCTTCTTTTCCATCAAAATCCAGACTCCGGTAGACCATCCTCCAAGAATCATCCAACATGCATAAACAGATGAAAAGCCATAAGTAATACCTCATAATTAGACAAATATCAATGAATAGAGGTAAATTATGATATAGAATGGTGATGCAAATTGGGCGTATCAACTCCCCAAGCTTAGACCTTCGCTTGTGCCCAAGCGAAAACTAAGCTTAGTAAACATGTCCACATGTTTATGGAGTGAAGTGTCGATAAAAGAATACGAACAAGAAGCATCACACTTACCATTGCACAACTCATAGAAGAAAGCAACTCATCATTATATAACTTAGCTTGCAACCAAGTACAACAGTCACAAAAGAGATGCATAAAGATAAATCATAATTGGAATTGGCAAACTTGTTCTTGGTCAAAGAACACCTGTTAAACATTTCACAAAAAGCTTTTTGCAGAAGTTTTATAACAGGAGCACTCTTTGCTCAAAAAGGTTTTTCACAAGTGAAGGCTTTCACAGTAATACTCAATACGTAAGAGTTTTGCGCAAACAAGGAAGATAAAGAAGATGACTGAATAAATCACCATATGAATGCTTAAAAGACAACAACTCAAATGCTTGCTGGAGAAAGAGAGGAAGTAGGTCTACTGACTCAACTTGGAAGTGGGAGAAAGGTCCCTTCTTAGAGGGAAGCAGGGATTACAAGTCATAAAGAGCTTCCAAAAGATTATGGTACTTACTAGCTTTGAGCCCTCATTGCCCCTATCATAGGCATATTGAGATGATTAAGGTTAAAGTGCACAAAGATGGAGTATATGCTTGACAAAATATAAGTTGGCAATCTCATGTCCCTTGAATATAAGGGCCACTCCTCATGCTACTGAACTTTGGTCACAGGTAAATTCTTGTCATTGTAAGTACATGCGTATCATAGAGAACCGCCAACGGGGTACCCCTTGCACATGGTACAGAAGCTTTCCCATAACCAAAATGACAAGGCAAGCAGACAATGAGCATCTCAGTGATCTTTTTATTTACGATGTGCATAGATTTTTATTGAGGATGCTTCATATATAGATCACTATGGTGATGCTACAAGTTTCCACCATGATAAGTGTCGTGGGAATGACCACGGCAGATGCTGCAATCGGCGGCGAGTAGTGGAACATGGGGCAAGGGCGGCCAGCCATCTGCGGTGCTAGATGAGGGCGGAGACACAAGGATTTACCCAGGTTCGGCCCCCCGGAGGGTAAATACCTACTCCTGCTAGATTTTATTATGGTGAGAGTACAATGGGGCGAGCTCGGTGGCTGGCAACGAGTCGCTTGGGTGTATGATGGAACGTATCCTCTATGCGTCCTCTAGGGAGGTTTATATAGACTCACCTCCCTAGGGTTTACAGATCCCAACCGAATCAGTTAAGGTTTCAGTGATCCTTTAACCTAATCCGACTGGGCCTATCTACGCTTCTGGGCCTTCAGCTTCCAGTCGCTTGAGTCAACGCCAGATCTTGATCCAGTCGCTGTCCTGCAGGCCCACTCGCTGGCACATGGGCCAGTCGGAAACGTCTTGCTGGGTATACCCCGGTAGGCATATCCCCATCAGTAGTCCCCGAGGCCATCGTTGATTGGTCGTAGGTGTTTGCTGGCAGTCTGTGTATACGGGTCCAATGCGGACGCCCAGTCGAATTGGCGGCAGACTCCTGAATAAAGGAAAAACTGGTTATTCTAGTCGCAATAACGGCAACCGATCGGGTCGCAGCTCGGCGAACGGGTCAGCAAATACTCACTCACTGTTGTAGTGATCGGGTCGGCGAGTTGTCGAGTCGCGCGGAGCGACGGGTCGAATGGATGAAGTTGGACCGTCAAGTGGGGCCCAAACTAGCCGTTGGGGGTAATCCAACGGTAACTTTGGCGTAATTACCGCATAGTAACGGCTCCCGAAATTGGCGGGTAGCAACCGCTATATAAGGAGAATGACAGGCGAACGGGGAGACACTCCTTCGTCCTTCCTCCAATTTCGCCCATCTTTGTTTTCCACTCCGCATCGTGATCCAACCAATCCAGAGAGCCCCGACCTCCGTGACCTTCTGACCAATGGCCCCCTCCACCGAACCATGGGGCAGATCCAAGTGTACCAGGGCGCTACTGGCGTCCTTCGAGGAGGCCGGGATCCTGCGCGTCGGCAGATGGCGCATCCCCGCGGCCGGAGAAGTGACTCCGGACCCGCGCGAGGGAGAATTCATCTGCTTCACCAGCCACCTGGACCGTGGGCTGGGTTTTCCCACTTCTCTCTTCTTCCGGCGCTTCTGCGCCTACTATGGGATCTAGCCATCGGACCTAGGCCCGCATAGCATCGAGCAACTCGCCATTTTTGTGGCGTTCTGTGAGTGCTATCTGGGCTGTAGTCCCTACTTCCCCTTGTGGCAAGATCTGTTCCACGGGAGGATCAGCCGCGAAGAATCAGGCGGCCCGATGCTGGCTGCGGGTGGCCTGACGTTCCAGCTGAAGTCGAAGGCGTCATTCTTCGACCTGGTGCTGCCCGCCAAGGCGGCAAGAAAATGGAAGAAATCCTGGTTCTACGTCACCGAGTCGACTCCAGACGGCGAGGTGGCGCTTCGAAGGTATTCCGCCGACCGGCCCGAACCGCGTCGGCTCCAGGTCGGCAAGCTCCCGCTGGATCAGCGGATGGTTGTCGACGAAATGTTTCAAACCATCCGCAGTCTGAAGAAGAAGGGCCTCCAAACCATTAACCTCTACAATTGCTGGTTCAGGCGGCGTCTCGTGCCTTTGGCCCGCCGTGACCATTACATGTACGAGTATACGGGTAAGGACGACCCGACGATGTCCTGCCTCGCTGAGTGGAGGCTCGAAGATTACACCCTGGCCCTAAATAAGATCACCCAGGCGGCGTACCTGGATGCGAAGGCCGGGGTCGCCCCCTATACCGCAAGGCGCCCAGCTCCGACGGTAAGTCGCCATTTTTCGCCACCATTCACAGTCGCAGACGATGCATTCGCGGTTATGCTGACGTTGTCTCATGCTGGTTGTAGTTGTTCCAAGTGGTAGAAGGGTGGCTCCCACCCGCAGACGACGAGAACTCGAGCTCGTCCGTCCAGGACGGGAGCGAGTCGCCACCCGCCAAAGGCAATGTTGGGAGCGACGAGGGTGATGACGACGAGCCCGTGGAGGACGCTGCCCCGACGATTCGCAAGACTCGCGGGCAGCATCAGCACGAGATCGAGGCAAGTAGAAGCCTCGAACCTCACGATGACGATGACGAGGAGCTTCCCGAGCACACCTCACATCGTGAGGCCACGCCATCAAAGAAGAAGAAGAAGGAGGTGAAGGCTCCGCCGAAGAGGAAGACGAAGCCGGCGAAGCAGGCATCTCCGCCCCGTTCTGCGACCAGTTCTGACCCCACCAGCTCGACTAAGGGCAAAGAGGCGCGCACGACCATAGCACCAGATGCGGCCGCTCCCCTATATGAGGTACCTCTGGCATCGCTTCCACCCCCATTCGCACCGGTCTCTGGGTTGGGGGTTACTCCAGCCGCAGCAGCTTCGCCTCCCAGGAAGCTCCCGCAGATGTCATCACGGAGGCTCCTGCCGCGGCCTCGTCTTCGAAGAGGCCTTCTGTGTCTTGGGCACACGATGTGTTCGAGATGGGCCTCAGTCGGAAGTTGGGGCCCGAGCTAGAGAAGCCGGCCAGCATCCGCACGGGTCTGCGGTTCATACCAGTTGCCAAGTACGTCTTGTTCATCTGCTTGCCTTCCGTTGTAATCAGACAATTTTACTCATATCGTTGTTTCACAGGACTGGAGTTAAAAAGATCGGCCATCCTTTCGTGGCCAAGGTTCCGCCAGTCGTCACCGAGGAGGACCCCTCGCTGAAGAGGAAAACTGACAAAGTCGCTGCTCCCGCAGACGGTGCCAAGAGGGCGAAAGGCGACGACGTCGTCACGGTCTCTGATGACATGGCAGTTGCTCCAAGCGAACCTCCGACTGCGGCGGAAGTGGCCTCGAAGACCAAGGAGGTTGTTTCCTTGCCCGAAGTGGCCAAGCCGGCTCCTAGTGGCGCCGCGACGTCCGCTGCGACTTTTCCCCGCTTCATGGCCAAGGCGGCCGCAGCGAGTGGCGCGGCGCCAACGAGCCAGACTCCTGGGGTCGCCGAGACGGAGGTCGAGCAGCATCGCAGACACACTCCGGTCCTGCTTGCATCTGTGGATGCGCTGCAGCTTCACGGCATGCTGGGCGCAGCCATCCAGGTATGTCCAGTCCCCGAGGATCGGGCCACTGAATTTCAGTGGTCGGATTCTTAGTGTTTTTGTAGCATCCAGTCCCCGAGTGCCTAGTCGCTCAATTTTAGCGGGTGGGCGCTTAGGATTTTTGATCTCCAGCCCCGAGTGCCTAGTCGCTGAATTTCAGTGGGTGGGCACTTAGGATTTTTGATCTCCAGTCCCCGAGTGCATAGACGCTGAATTTCACCGGGTCGGCCCTTAGGATTTTCGATGTTGTTGACGGTTTAGTTTGTGCGCAGGGCCTGCAGCGCGAATCGGTCGATCGTCTTGCAGCAAAGTGTCGCATGGAGAAGGAACTTGTTGCCGTCCAAGAGACGAACAAGGGACTCCAAGCAATTGCAGCCGAGGCGGAGGAGGTCCGTCGGGGCCTTGTCCCGGCGGGTGACCTGGCGGCGGCTCAATCTGCTTTGAGCACAGCCGAGAAGTGGATCGCTGATCTGGAGCGTGAGCTCAAGGAAGCGAAGGAGGAGGCGAGCTCGGCGGAGGGGCGAGCGAAAGCTGCTGTGACAGCTGCCGCTAAAGAACGGAAGGTGCATGACGCACTCGTTGTTGGGCTGCAGAACGACTTTTCCTTGCTTCAAAGCTTCATCACGGGCCTCTGCCGTCCTCTAATTGGTAAACCTTTCTTCCTCTGCCTGCAATAGATACATTGTGGAATCATTGGTGTACTCACTGCCAGCTTCTGTCCACAGGCCGAATTATTGACAGCTCGGAGGAGGCGCAGTCATACGACGCGTGGCAGTGTGTGACCACTCTGGGCGACTCGGCCGCGTTGTCCGTGGCCTGCATTCGAGCATATCTGTAGGAGATATCGCCCACGGAAGTGATTCCTAGCAACCTCGTCGAGGTATGGAGTTATCTGGAGAAGGCTCCGGCAGTCGTCGAGTTCATGACGCGGTCGGCATTCCGGCGCGGGGCGGCGACGGCGCTCAGCCTTGGACTTGCCCATTTCCCGGAGGACTTCGACCTTGATGATGTGACGAGTGGCTGCCCCTCGTCGACGGGCTCTGTGGAGATCGCCGAGGTGCTGAAGCTGACGGACCGGGCCTTGGTGTATTCCGATCACGTTTGGGCGATGGGCGACCTCCTCCCCTATCAGGAGACGACTGTCGCGCCCAACGATCCCGAGCCGAAGCACCGGGACTTCAAAGTCGAGCAGCCGTTCCATGCGGTGATGGCGGGTGAGTTGACGACGTACCCGTCGAACCCGTACGTGCCCTTCATTCGCAACCGCAGGGGTGGCGGCGAGTCGGCGTCGAAACCTGCGGAGTAGAAGCTTTGTGCCCTGGGGCGTTAGTAACAAATAGCCATTGGACTTATCTTGTATTTTGGAACGACTTTGTGATGCTGTAATGAAAATTCGTGTTGTTTTGTGAATTGTTTCGCGATTTCGAATGCTGATTGGATGAGTCCCCGAGCACGTCCGCCCTTTTTATGGGGTTTACCTCGTTTGTTATGTGTTTGCGATTTTGAGTGTTTTGTCAATGGTTTCGCTATTGAGGCGACTCCAATGGGGCTCCGGGTTGGCGTTTTTCGTGGACGTTACAAGGCCTGGGGACTCCAAGTGCCCTTGTACCGCACTACTTGGCCATGCCGGTCGCTTTACCAAAGGTTGACTTCTGTGAATAGCTTAACGATGTTATTACGAGTGCGAGTGGCACAAGACATGGAGAGTAGACGCAATTTGCGGTAACCGATCTGTTTTATTTCATAGCAGGTGGAGGGTACATGTATGGAGTTCTAGGAGTATAACTTCCGTAGGAGGTTTACATTCCACGGTCGCTTGACGTCGAGTTGCTCGTCTCCTTGGACGTCGTGAGGTAGTAGGCGTCGTTGCCTAGGACTCACCCGATGGAGAATGGTCCCTCCCAGGGGGGGAGGGGAGAGCTTGTGCATGCCCTTCTTGTCCTGGATGAGGCGTAGTACTAGGTCGCCTCCTGGAAAGTGTGAGTCCTTACTCGCTGGCTATGGTAGCGGCGGATCCCTTGCTGGTAGATGGCGGTGCGGGAGCGAGCTAGGTCGCGTGACTCGTCGAGCTGGTCGACACCCCGTCTTGTCGTGCGAGTTCGTTTGCAGCCTCCGTGTAGTTGGCCACCCTCGGAGAGTCATGCTCGAGGTCGGTGGGCATGACTGCCTCGGCGTCGTACACCATGAAGAAGGGTGTAAATCCTGTCGACCTGTTGACGGAGGTGCGAATGCCCCAAATGACGGACGGTAGCTCCTCAACCCAACACCCGGCGGTGCGCTCGAGTGGTACTTGGAGCCGTGGCTTCAGGCCATGGAGGATGCTCTGGTTGGCTCGTTACACCTGGCCGTTGGACTCCGGGTGAGCGACTGAGGCGAGGTCGAGTCGGATGTGATGTTCCTCACAGAACTCGGCCATGGCTGCTTTGGCGAAGTTGGTGCCGTTGTCCGTGATGATACTGTTTGGGAACCGTAGCGATAGATGAGCTCGCGTAGGAACTTGGTGGCGGTCTTCCCGTCGCATTTGCGGACTGGCTTGGCCTCCACCCATTTTGTGAATTTGTCGACTGTGACTAGGAGGTGGGTGAATCCGGAGGGGCCCTTTTTGAAAGGGCCTCCCATGTCCATGCCCCACACGGCGAACGGCCAGGTGATGGGGATTGTCTTGAGCGCCGAGCTCGGCACGTGGGTCTGGTTGGCGTACTTCTGGCATCCGACGCACCGCTGGACAATGTCGACAGCGTCTGCGTGTGTGGTGGGCCAGTAGAAGCCGTGTCGCATAGCCTTTGCGACCAGAGAGCGGGCGCCGGCGTGGTGGCCACAGTCGCCGGAGTGGATGTCTTGGAGGATTTTGCGTCCTTCGGCGGGTTGAACGCATCATTGGAACACGCCGGTCACGCTGTACTTGTGGAGCTCGCCGTTGATGATGACAAAGGATTTTCAGCGGCGTGTTATCATCCGGGCATCCGTTTCATCTGCTGGCAGGGTGCCTCCCTCCAAATAGGCAGTGTACGGAGCGGTCCAGTCGTCTGGCTCGGCGGTAAGCGTGACCAGGGCCGCCTCTGGTTGCAGCGGGACTCCGATGTCGATCTCCCTTGGGGGAGAGACGGAAGGCTTGGTGATGGTGTTGAGGAAGACGCCGGCGGGTGGTGCGAGTCGAGCCGAGCCGATGCGAGAGAGTGCGTCGGCCTCCTCGTTCTTCCGCCTGTCAATCCATTCGACGGAGTAGCCTGCGAAGTGTCCACCCAGCTTGTCCACTGCTTGGCGGTATGCCGCCATGGTGGGGGAGCTGGCGTCGCAGGTGCCAGCGACGAGGTCGGAGTCTCCGTAGCAGCGCAAGCGGTTGACGTTCATTTCCTTGGCAGCTCGAATGCCATGGAGTAGCGCCTCGTACTCGGCCATGTTGTTGGTGCAGGGGGTGAAGTCGAGGCAGAGGACGTAGCGGAGCTTGTCGCCCTTTGTAGAAGTTAACACGATCCCTGCTCCTATGCCGTCCGTGTTCTTGGAGCCGTCGAAGTGTAAGCTCCAGTAATGGAGGTATGGCAGGTTTTCTGGCTGTTGGGCCTCTTCCCAGTCGGCGATGAAGTCCGTGAGAGCCTGCGACTTAATCGCTTTGCGTGGCTCATACTTGATGTTGTGGACGCCGATCTCGACGGCCCACTTGGCGACTCGCCCGGTCGCCTCACGGTTGCGGATGATGTCCTGCAACGGTGCTGAGGAGACGACCGTTATCAGGTGCTCCGGGAAGTAATGTGGCAGTCACCGTTGTGCTCTGATATTGCGGGTAGCGCTGGCGCGACTCGGTGAGGACTTCGCTGATGTAGTACACTGGTCGCTGCACCGGGTGCTCCTTTCCTTCCTCTGGTCGCTCGACGACCATGATGGCGCTGAGACGCGCTCAGAAGCCGCGACGTAGACCAACATGGGTTCCTTGTCGACGGGTGCGGCGAGTAGCAGTGCTGCGAGTAGCACCTTCTTGAGGTCGCGGAGCGCATCGTCCGCCTCCTTGTCCCACTAGAAGGTGGGATTCTTGCGCATCAGGCAGTAGAGGGGCATCGCCTTTTCGCCCAATCGGGGGATGAAGCGACTGAGAGCCGCGACTCGCCCGGCCAGCTTCTGGACGTCGCGCAGGCACTCGGGTTTGCCGTGTCGAGTGATCGTGTCGATCTTGGTGGGGGTTGCCTCGATCCCGCGCTTGGAGACGACGTATCCCAGTAGCTGCCCTACTAGTACACCGAAGGTGCATTTGCCTAGGTTTAGCTTTATCTTGTATTTCCGCAGGTTGGCGAATGTTTTCGCCAGGTCAGCGAGTAGGTCGCTCTGGCGAGCGGACTTCACCACCACGTCGTCGATGTAGACGTGGATATTGCGGCCAATTTGGTTCGCAAGGCACTCCTGCATACACCGCTGGTAGGTCGCCCCGGCGTTCTTGAGGCCGAAGGTCATGGCAGTGTAGCAGAAGGCTCCGAATGGAGTGATGAACGTCGTCTTCTCTTCGTCCTCAACGGCCATTTTGATCTGGTTGTACCTAGAGTAGGCGTCGAGGAAGCATAGCGAATCCAAGCCTGCGGTGGAATCGATTATTTGGTCGATCCGCGGGAGGACAAATTTCTCCTTCGGGCAGGCGCTGTTTAAGTTTGTGTAATCGATACACATCCTCCAGGTCCCATTTTTCTTCTCGACCAGGACTGGTTTTTCCAGCCACTTGGAGTACTTGATTGGCCGGATGAAGCCTGCAGCGAGTAGACGTTGCACCTCCCCGACGATGGCTCGGCGGCGCTCTTCATTGAAGGGCCGTAGCAACTGCTTGACGGGTCGCACGTTGGGGTCGGCGTTGAGTTTGTGCTCAGCGAGTTCCCTAGGGACACCAGGCATGTCAGAGGGCTTCCATGCGAAGATGTCCCTGTTCTCACGGAGGAACTCGATGAGCGCGCCTTCCTATGCTGGGCTCATGCCCGTCCCGATCGTCACCGTCTGGCTGGAGTCGCCTGGGACCAGCTCGACGGTGCGGGTATGCGTTGTTGCCTCGAATGCTGAGGTCGTCGTCGTTGCCGCCCTCCGAGTTGGGCTTCTTGAGTATGGTGCGGTCGTCGTTGTTGACCCAGCTCACGTACTTGGCGAGCTCGTCGGCGTGGTTGGCCTCGGCCACGATGACAGCGTCGGCGAGTTCAGCTCCTTTGGCCTCGCACTCGGTGGCCATGTCGGGGTCGCCGTGGATGGTGATGACGCCGCGCGGTCCGGGGATCTTCCTTGCGTTGTACGCGTAGTGGGGCGCCGCCATGAACTTGGCGAACGCCTGGCGCCCCAGGACGCAGTGGTAGGGGCTGTCGAAGGGCACCAGCTCGAAGATGATCCGCTCGGTGCGGAAGTTTGTCAGTGTGCCGAAGGTGACTGGCAGCGTGACCTTGCCGATCGGGTACGCCTTCCGACCGGGGACGATGCCGTGGAACTTGGTGTAGGTTGTCTCGACCATCGACTGCGGGAGCCGCAGTCGCCTGAAGGTGTCCAGGTAGAGGATGTTGATGGAGCTGCCGCTGTCCATCAGTGTCTTGGGGAGACAATAGTCTCCCACCTTCGGCTTGACTACCAGGGCGACTCGGCCTGGGTACTCGATGTGCGGCGAGTGGTCCTGGAAGCTCCAAGTGATTGGTTGCTCAGACCAGTTTAGGAACTGGGGGACGTCCACCTGGGCCAACGCATTGACGGCGACAGCGCGGGCGATGACCTTCTTCTCGCGCTTCATGTTGAAGCCTGTGAAGGTGTGGAGCGATCCGGCCACAATGCCGAATTTTCCGCCGTTTGGTGGGTTGTTGTCAGGGTCTTCCCGAGCGCGCCGTGCCTTCTCGATCTCCTTGAGAGAATGGCAGTCGGCGGTCATGTGCGTAGCGGGCTTTCCTTCCCTGCTGTGAAATACACAAGGTTGGTTAAGAAGGGCCGCGGGGTCGAACCTCGGCTTCGCCTTGTAGTTGCCACCGTCGCGGCGTTGCCCCCCGTCGCGGCGGAAGCTCTTGGGCTCGCGCTGCGCGTATCCAGCGTTGGCAACGAAGTCGACTCGCCCATCACTGCGGCGCTTGCCGGTGAGGCGAGTGTTGCTGTAGCGTAGATCGGATCGTCTTCCATTGTCGTTGCCGCTCGTGCGGCGTTGTCCTCCCGACTCGTCGTCGGTTTCTTGGTTTGGGTATTCCTCCACGTACCTTTTGGCGGTCTACAGGAGATCCGGTATGTTGTCGAGTGTGCGGTACGCTCGTTTGAGCTTGGCGACCAGGGGCTCGTAGCGGCACGAGGTCTTGAAGAAGTGGATCGTGGTGTCTGGGTGGATACCGACCGCGTTGTACCACAGTTCTTGCCACCGTTGGACCCAGCTGCGGGTCAACTCGCGAGGTCCCTGGACACATCGTTCCAGGTCCTCGATGGTGGTGGCGCGGGTGTATGAACCCTCGAAGTGCCTGACGAAGGCGTCGCGCATCTCTTCCTAGGAGTCGATGTTGTCCGCGGGGAGAGTGTTGATCCACTGCGTGCACGCTCCCTCCATCATCAGGGGAAGGTAGCGGGCGGCTAGTAGATCGGCGTGGCCAGCGATTCCCATCGCCATGAGGTAGGTATCCAGCCACACGGAGGGATCATACGAGGGGTCGTACTTCTCTATTTCCTTCGGTGCTTTGAAGTTCGCTGGGTATCTCTCACCTCGGATCATCGGTCCGAAGCACTGGGGCCCGAGTCGGCTTAGCGACCCCCTCGGCTCACCGTCACGGCGGTTGGTGAGGGTATGCCGCAGGTCGTCGGGCTGGCGTGCGCGCCAGCTCTGGTTGTTGATGATGTGGGTGCGGGCGTCGACGGGTTGACCGTTGGCGGCGACGAAGTTGGTCGCCGGCCGGGGGTCGTTGGTGGAGAGTGCCGTGTTCGCGGGTCCGTTTTGGAGCTGTAGTGGTTCAGGTGGTGGGCAGTTGAGGGTGTTTGCCGCCATGGGGCGGCCGCTTGAGGCCGCTCTGCTGCCCGATGAACGCGAGTACATCTGACCCTGTGAGTCGACGCCTGTGTTTTCTTGCTCGACCGCTTTTGCGAGCAGGGCCTTGGCGTACTGGATCTGCTGCGATGTTGTCGACTGCTGCTCGGCCCGCGACGAGGTTGTCCATTGGGGTGGAGAACAGTGGTAGGTGGTTCGTGTCTCGCTCCCGCGAGGAGACCATGATCCGCGGCTGGTCTCTGGGGGGTGCGCGGTTGGGTGGTGGCGGGGCGCCATTGGCCGTTGACCCTGGTGGGGTCGAGTGCTTCCTCCTGGTGGCGCATTCTCGAAGATTGCGCGCTCGGCCACGCTGGCCGGGTCGTTCTCGCCGTCGAAATTCAGGGCGCGCCCCTGGATAGTGGGGTTCAGACGCGACCTGATTCGGAGCTGGTGTTAGCGCGACAGCTCCTGCGCTGTTACCTGCTCGAGGCAAAATTTTTCGCGCTCGGCTTGTTCCTTGCGGACCGCTTCCGCCAGTTTCAGGTGGAGTTCCTCGACCTCCATTGCCGTGGCGTTGGGGGGGATCGGTGTGGAGAATGGATCTTTCGGCGGGTCGGCGCCAGTCGCCATGTAGGTCGTGGCGTGGCGGCCGGTTTCGTCGCGGAGGTCGGCGGAGTTCTCCGACCCAGAGTCGAAGTCGAAGATCCCAAGGATAGAGGGATCCTCGAAGTCTCCAATGTTGGAGACCTGGGTGATGGAGCCCGCGGGTGACGCGGCGACAATGGACCCGGCGAGTGACGCCGGGGTCACCGAATCGGCGTCGTCGTTGAGGGCCGCGTCTTCCGCGGCCACGGTGGTTTCGGTCGTGTTGCTGTGGGCCGAGTCGTACTCGGAGGGGAGGCGGTGGATCGTGCGGACCTGGCTCTCAGATAGCCGGTCGCGTGGTGGCGACTCGCGGATGCGAGCCGAGTCCTCCGAGATGATGACGTCGGTGAGGCCGACGAAGAGGCTGATCGTGCCGACCAGCAGGATCATGCTACGCGTGACGGGTCACGCCGCCGGGAAGTAGCTGCTCGGCAAGATCTGGAGCATCTCGCTGATCGCAATCATGCGGCCGGTGGCGACCATCTCGTTGATGGGCACATTGGATCTCACCGCAGAACACCGGCCTGACCGGCCAGGCCCCATGGTGGGCGCCACTATCGTGGGAATGACCACGGCAGATGTTGCAACCGGCAGCCAGTAGTAGAACATGGGGCAAGGGCGGCCAGCCATCTGCGGTGCGAGATGAGGGCGGAGACACAAGGATTTACCCAGGTTCGGCCCCCCGGAGGGTAAAGACCTACTCCTTCTAGATTGTATTATGGTGAGAGTACAATGGGGCGAGCTCGGCGGCTAGGCAGCGAGTCGCTTGGGTGTATGATGGAACGTATCCTCTATGCGTCCTCTAGGGAGGTTTATATAGACTCACCTCCCTAGGGTTTACAGATCCCAACCGAATCAGTTAAGGTTTCAGCGATCCTTTAACCTAATCCGACTGGGCCTATCTACGCTTCTGGGCCTTCAGCTTCTAGTCGCTTGAGTCCACGCCAGATCTTGATTCAGTCGCCGTCCTGCAGGCCCACTCGCTGGCACCTGGGCCAGTCGGAAACGTCCTGCTGGGTATACCCCGGTAGGCATATCCCCATCAATAAGGCATGGCTTAGTCTAGCGGCCTAGGCGTTTCTCTAACACAAAATACAGACTCCATGGACTTACAAGTTCCCTCTTTATTTCACACCGTTGACATCCATAGACAAAAGAGCACGATATCAACTGTGTACAGAGTACAAGTGCAATGTTGAAAACTTCCCTGTGATAGCACGGTTCTGCTAATTCCAACGTATAGATGCAAGCATATACAACTTCGATGGCACAATGGTTCAAGTCTATTAGGGGCAAGAAATAAAGTGTGTCGTCAAGTTCGTGAGAGCTTTACTAACTAGTTTTCACATAACAAAATACTTTTTAATTCAAAAGATAGATGACGCTTGAGAATTTGCTTGGAATACCAAAAGCTACTAGGTAGATATGGTGGACACAAGTGGAAAAAGTTTTGGTTCAAAGGGATTTGGAAACATGAGAAGTATGCCTTCTCAAAACAGGTTTTTGGCTTGCAAGGCTGGGTAGCAAGCAAGAGAGTTGAAAGAACCAAGCATACATACAAGTAATAAAGCCAAACATGCAATATTCCTTGAAGACACAAAAGATCTTAAACAGAGAATACTAAGCTTATGAGCCAACAAGAAAGAGAACAAATGATACAAAATATCTGTAAGCTTTTTTTCTTTCTCTTTTTCTCTTTCAAAGTAATGCTATTGACCAGAACTCGGTTTGCCAAAACCAATTTAAATCCACTTGATGATCCCCAAAGTGATGCCAATACTGATCAACAAGATCCATCATATAATAGAGATTGCAAACTAAAATAAGAAGTGCAAAAAGTAAAAGATGAGACTTCTCATTAATATTCAGTAAAGACACTCACACCAAGGGATACATAGATAATCAACTAAAGGAGAGATACTTCCACATGCAAACCAAACTATAAGATAACCTCTCTACCACATATATGAATCCACTAAAAAGGTAAAAGATTAAAGATAATGGTGGTGATACCGCGGCACTTCCCCAAGCTTGGAACAAGCCAAGGGGATGCCAAACCTGATGACTAATTACTCCTTCGGTGGTGGTGGTGTTCTCTTGATAAGATCTTCAATCAACTTCTTCAAATCCTCAATATCGAAGGTTAGAGTACGAATCAACTCCGAATTATGATCAATGCAGCTCATAATCAATTCAGACAGAGGATCCCAGTCCTTATTATTCTTCTTCCACTCTTCCTTCTTAGAGTGTTCTTTTCCTGCATGGTTAGAACGAGTGGTACAAGGAGGAAGTGTCCGCGGAGCGAGAATATGACGCAGAGGTTTCCCTCCTGTAGACATCCGTGCTGTCCTCTTAAGCTTGGTGGGTTTTGCTACCAGTCCAATGCTTGCAACGGTAGAGCGGGTGTCCGGATGCTTGTCCTCCTCCATGTCTACTTCATCCCTACAAAAATCTCCTACTCCTTGGGGACTTGAGGTTCTTCTTCCTCGGGCTTCTTGCCTTTATCGTTGGAGGAGACCATGGTGCTCTAAACTTGAGAAGATTTCCTGACAGAAACAGATCGATATGAAAACATGATGAGAACTCGACGCACAAACCTCGGGGAACCCAGGGGGTTATATATTACGAAGTTTCAAGGCATAAGGAAGGTACTGACACAGAAACAAGGCGGAGACGAAGTTCAAGGGTGGCACACCCCCTCTAGGCGCGACCAGGCTAGGCCCGCGCCTGGGTGGGTTTGTCCACCTCGGAATCCCGTTCCTCCTCTATTCCGCCTCGTAATCTTCCTTATGTATTAAAAATATCAAAAATATAAAAAGATTGGGTTTTCACAAACCTTCTGTTTTCACCACTTTTACTTATTCAACGACGAACTCTGTAGTTTCCTTTTCTCCTTCTCCTAAAAATTTCCTTCATACAAAACCCTTGCACAAACTCAACGGCAACATTAGTGTAAGCAAAAACAATAAACCTTTGGGTACACACTTCAACTGAAAACCCATCAAAACAAAAGCTTTTGTAAAAGGCAAATGCAAATGATGGCAGAAATCCGTCAAAACAGAGCAGGAGGTAAATATTCTACTTTTTTGAAAACTTTTGTTGCTCAAATCAAAAAGTACAGAACTGATGAAAGTTGGGTAACAACGTGGAGAACAAGCTCAGAAAAATTCAGCTCCATCCAAAGTACTGAGCTTCCTCATGAATTTTTATAATACAGCACAAAAATCTGTCCCAAGACAGCCACTTTTCACAACTCCTCTACTTCACAAAAGTAGTTGAACTTGACACAAAAACCAAAACAAAAATGATAATGAGCGGTTATTACTGAGGTAATAACTTCCAAGACTCCACAAAACTCTTGGGTTATCTCCCAACAAGTACTTTTCTCTAATTCCTTTAAGTTAGGCTTGAAACTTTCAAAGATGCTCACATAGGATATATATATTTGAAGTGAAAGAGAGCATCAAGAAGCAAATAACCAACACACTTGAGTCTAACCCACTTCCTATGCATGGGGGTATCATGAGAAAATGAATTGTTGAAACAAAAATCCACTAGCATAGGAAGACAAAACAGATGCAACTTCAAAGCTTTCAACATAAAACGGGGAAACTTAACACTATTGGGATGTATAAAACCATGTTTCCCTCTCTCAAACTAAATTTCAGTAGCACTTTGAATAAAGTTGACAATATAACTGCCACTGAAAACAACTTTATCATCAGAATAAGCATACTTACAGTCACCAAAAAGAGGTCCAAGGTCATAGACTGGATCAATAGAAGCAAGTTGTTCCATCCTGAAATCTTTATTAGGCAAGCTATTTTCATAAGGAGCTTTAGCAAATTTGGAAAAGTTAAACTCATAAGAATATCCATCAAATTTAGTTAAAACTTTCTCCTTTTTACAATCTATAATGGCTCCACAAGTGTTCAAGAAAGGTCTACCAAAAATGATAGGACAAGTTTTGCTAGCTGCTAAGCACTAGAAAATCAGTAGGATACTTAATCTTACCGCAGAGAACCTCCACATCTCTTAAAATACCAATGGGGCAAATGGTTTCCTTATTAGCAAGGTGCATAACCACATCAATGCCCTCAATCTCACAAGGACCAATCTCATGCATAATTTCCCTGTAAAGCTTATAAGGAATAGCACTAGAACTAGCACCAATATCACATAAACCATAGTAGCAATGATCACCAATTTTAACATAAAGCACAAGAACACTAGCTTTTCTAGCCTTACTAGGATGAGATATGATATTAGAAGCATCTTCATAGAAGACAATGTGCTCATCCTCTATATTTCTAGTGATAGTGTCTTTCACAATAGCTACCACGGGTTCAACATTCAATTGCTCATCAGGTTCAACAGTTTTCTTTGTACCTCTATTATTTTCACTAATAATCATAGAATACTCCTTTACCTTAGCTAGGAAAGGCATTTTCTCAACATGAGGTTCATGCACAATATGATTAGTAGTACAAACTTGAGTACTTCTAATTGGAACATGATTAACAACATCTTTATAAGGAGCATGGTACTTATTCCACTTCTTCTTAGGAATTTCTATGTAAGAGGCAAAGGCCTTAAAACAGTTGGCAATGCTTTGGTAATCAAGACCAAACTCATTGCTAATATCACAGAAGTCATCATTTCCCATAAAAGATTTAATGCATTCATAATCATAGTTTATACCTGACTTTCTTCCTTTGTCATTCTCCCAAGCTTCAGTGTTATCTTGAATACGGTCTAATAGATCCCATTTAGCTTCTTCCTTCATACATGTGAATGATCCAGCACATGAAGCATCTAGTAAATCTTTATCATGAAGAGAAAGCCTAGCATAAAAGTTATTGAGAATAATATTGTTAGGGAGTTCATGAATAGGACATTTAAGCATTAGTAACTTCAATCTCCCCCAAGGTTGAGCTGTACTCTCTCCATCAAGAGGCCAAAAGTTATATATAAGATTTCTATCCTAATGAATCTCACCGGGAGGATAAAATTTAGAGTAAAAGAAAGATGCCATCTCCTCCTATTCCATGGATTGTCCATTCTTCAGCAGCTTATACCATTCTTCAGCTCTCCCTTTCAAGGATATGGAGAGTAACTTCTTCTTCACCTGTTCAATTGTGATACCTGCACACTTAAACAACCCGCATAATTCACGGATAAAAAGCAAGTGATCACCAGGATGGACAGTTCCATCCCCAAAATAATAATTATCCATAACTCAATTAACAATACTTGTAGGTATCTTAAAAGGATCTATATCAATAGGTGGTCGTTCATCTACTACCCTAGCAGTGGTAGTAGTTTTCCCAAACAGAAAACCAAGTGGGTTATCCATATTGGAAACAAAGTAACAAGCAGTAACAAAAGCAATACTCACAGTAAAAGTTTCCTTTACCAGTTCCAATCTTCAATAGCGCTTCACTCCCTGGCAACGGTGCTATAAAATAGTCTTGATGACCCACAAGTATAGGGGGTGTAGCGTAGTACTTTCGATAAATGGGAGTTTCGATCCCAACGTAGAGCAGAAGGTGCTGAACAATGGTATGGATCAGGAACTCTCTGTAAATATTTAGCAAACAGATTTTTAGTGGTTTTCTGATAAGGCAACAAAACAAAGAGCAAGTAACAAAGACAACGAACAAACGGAGCAAGTGGCCCAATCCTTTCTTAGCAAAGGACAAGCCGATGGAAATACTCATAAGGACCAAACGTTCTCGAGGACACATGGGAATTCTGTCAAGTGCTTTCGCTTCAAATAGCTGAGTACTCTTCTCTGGTGTTGTAAGTGTTGTGTGGGTGAACCTGTGCTAACAGACCGACCTTACTTGGACTAATACATACTTGTGATTAAACCCCCTGCAAACATCCGTAACTATAGGAAAGTAATTAAGATATAAATCTAACCACAGCCTTAAACTCTAAGATCCTACGCTCCCTTGTGCAAAGGTGTCCTAACGTGGGTTCAGGTTTCTGTCACTCCGGCAGCCCCACAATTAGTAGCCAAATACACAATGAATTCCCATAGGCCCATAAATGGTGAAGTATCATCTAGTCGACGTTCACATGACACCACTAGAAGAATAGCACCACAAGTTAAATACTAAACCATTGAATAATAACTCAACACAAATCCACTAATAACAACATGACTTCTCCCATGTCCTCAAGAACTAAAGGAACTACTCACAAGACATCACATTGATCAAGAACCACAAGGTGTGGGCCCCTGCGTCCCCTCTTTGCTCCTCCTTCTGGCTTCCTCATTCTTTTGGAAAAATAATATTTTCCCATATTTTTCTGGTATTTTTCTGATCTTCGCGAAATTGCACCGAAACGCCTTCTTTTCCATCAGAATCCAGACTCCGGTAGTCCATCCTCCAAGAATCATCCAAGATGCATAAACAGATGAAAAGCCATAAGTAATACCTCATAATAAGACAAATATCAATGAAGAGGTAAATTATGATATAGAATGGTGATGCAAATTGGGCGTATCTCGGCGGAGTACATCGGCAACGTCACTTCATCGGCTGGGGTTGATTCGCTGACGTAGAACCGGTGCTTCTTCCACTTGTTCGCTGCCTTCTTTGACAACATGAGGTCGAGGAAGGAAGCCTTGGACTTCAGCTGGAAGGTCCGGCCACCCGCTGCCAGCATCGGGCCACCTGCCCCTTCGCGTCCGACCAGCCCGTGGAACAGCTCTTGCCATAGGGGGAAGTATGGGCGGTAGCCCAGATAGCACTCGCAAAACGCCATGAAAATGGTGAGATGCTCGATGCAGTGCGGCCCCAGATCTGATGGCTGGATGCCGTAGTACGAGCAGAAGCGGCGGAAGAAGAGCGAGGTGGGGAAGTTGGGCCCCCTTTCCAGGTGACTGGTGAAGCAGATGAATTCCTCGACACGCGGATCTGGCACCACCTCTCAGGCCGCGGGGATTTTCCATCTACCGGCGCAAAGAATTCCCGAATCTTCAAAGGATTTCAGCAGCACTTTCGTACACTTGGATCTCCCCCACGGATCTGTTGGGGGCGCCATCGATCGGAGGATCTAGGGTCGCGGATCGCTCTGGATTGCTCTGGTCGTTACGGAGAAATGGAAGACTGGGAGGCGCACGAGGTCGGAGGAAATGTGGGGAATGATCGTTCCACGACCGTCACTCTCCTTATATAGCGGTCGCTACCCGCCATTTTCGGAGAGCCGTTACCGCCGATATTACCGTTGGATTACCCAACGGCTAGTTTGACCAAGATTGATGGTCCAACTTCGTCTACTCGACTCTCCAGCCGCGGTGACCTGACTTTACACCGACCCGATCGCCATGGTTGCGATTCGACTGGTCGCCGTTATTGTGACTAGGATGACATGTTCTCTCTTTCATAGAAGGAGTCCACCGCCGATTCGACCGGGCGTCCAAATTGTTCCCGAATACTCCGACTGCCAAATAACACCTATGACGAATCAACAATGGCCTCGGGGACTACTGATGGGGATATGCTGAGTGGGGTATACCCAGCAGGGTGTTTCCTATTGGCCGATGCTGCCAGTGAGCGGGCCTATAGGACGGCGACTGGATCACGACCCAAGAAGGAGTTAGGTGACTGGAAGCTGGAGGCCCAGAAGTGTAGCTAGGCCTAGTATGATTAGGTCAAGCACCCTCTGAGTCCTTATCCAACTCGGTTATAGATCTGTAAGCCCTAGAGAGGTGACTCAGTATAAACCTCCCTAGGGTACACACAGAACTCATGTTCCATCATACACCCCCTGCGCCTTGCCGCCTAGCCGTCGAGCTCGCCCTTGTACTCTCTCATCAATACAATCTAGCAAGAGTAGGTCTTTAACCTCCAGGGGCCTAAACCCGGGTAAAACCCTGTGTCTTTGCCCTCATCTCGCACCGCAGATGGCTGGCCGCCCTTGCCCCTCGTTCTACTACTCGTTGCCGATTGCAGCATTTTCCGTGGCCATTCCCACGGCACTTTGAGGTATTTTTATATGTTTTCTAGGACTAACCTATTAGCAAGATGCCTCAGTGCCAGTTGCATATTTTCTTCTGTTTTTGGTTCTAGAAAAGGCAGAAAATCTATATTCTCGTATTTGGACGGGACAAAAGCCAAAGTCAATATTTTACCGTGGGGAACACGGAGCTAGAAGACGAGATGGAGAAGAGCCACCAGGGGGCCACACCCCCTGGCCGCGTGGCCAGGAATGGCCAACGCCTAGGGGGGTGCGGCTGCCCTGGGTGCCCCTGCCTTGCCTATTCGCCTATAAAGACCCCTGCTACCAAAACCCTATGTACCCGATCAATCTTCCACGAAATAGTCTATAGCCGCCGCCACCATCTTCCGTAGATCCGGGGGGGACCTGAAGCTCTTCTCCGCACCCTGCTGGAGGGGAGATCATCCCGGAGGCCTTCATCATCATCATGCCAGCCTCCGGTATGAAGCGTGAGTAGTTCCACCTTGGACTACAGGTCCATGTAGTAGCTAGATGGTTGTCTCTCCTCCGGTGTGCTACCATGTTTAGATCTTGTGAGATCCATTCATGATCAAGATCATCTATTTGTAATCATGCATGTTGTGTTGGCGGGGATCCAATGGATATTGAGATTACTATGTCAGATTGATTAATGGTTTTGTTTAATTGATTCTATCATGTCTGTGTTGTTTTTGATCTTGCATGCTCTCCGTTTCTCATAGCTATCTCGGTCAAGTAGATGCTAGTGACTGCAACGGGGAGTATTTATGCTCGATAGTGGGTTCATGCCTCTATTTAATCTCAGGGAAGTGACAGAAATCTCTAGGGTTGTAGATGTGATGTTGCTACTACGGGGGAAACAACGGTCTCTTGTTCATGGAACAAGTGGATTGTTTACCTTACACACTTTGCTTAAAGCAGTTATCCGTTGCTTGCAACTCAATACTGGAGGGGGTTCGGATGATAACCTGAAGGTGGATTACTAGTCATAGATGCAGTTGGATGGCGGTCTATGTATCTTGTTGTATTGCCCAATCAAATCTCATAGGATCATGAATGTCTAGTATTGCATTATTATGCCTTGCTCTATCCTGTCAATTGCCCTGTTGTAATTTGTTTACCCAGCATGCCATGTTTGTTTATCTTAAGGAGAACACCTCTAGTGAACTATGGACCCTGGTCCAATCTTTAACATTGATACATCTTCCACTCTTACTGTTTACTTTATGCAAACCACCATTACCTTCCACACCATACAATTAATCCTTTGTTTTCAGTAAACCAGTGAGATTCACAACCTCACTGTTTGTTGGGGCAAAGTCTTGAGTTTGTGTTGTGCAGGTTTCCAAGTTGCTAGCAACACCTTTGAGTTGTTTCCTTCTTCCGACTGGTTCGATAACCTTGGTTTCTTTCTGAGGGAAAACTTGCTGATGTGCTCATCATACCTTCTTCTTGGGGTATCCCAACAAAGCTCTACATTGAACTGAGCTGCCATCAGTTAACTAGCAACTACAGGCAACTATGGGTGAGTATTCGAGCTTTGGGTAGTTGTTGGTTTTGTTTTACGGAGCTCTTATTGCGATTCTCCTTTTGTAGAGGACCGCTCCGCCACGATTGCCAAGGCCCATGAGGGTTTTACGTTCTAGCCTCCGAGCTGTAGACTACAAAGTCAGCGTTGGCTGCCATGGAAGAGCGGATTGCTGCATTTGCAAAGGAGTTGGAGACGTCAAAGGCGGAGGCGAATTCGTCTGAGCAGAGGGCCAAGGCCGATGTCGTCGCGGCGGAGGGGTGAGCGGAAGGTCTCCGATGCGTTGGTTGCTGGTCTGCAAGACCAGTTGACAGCCCTGCACGACTTCACCATGGAGCATTGCCGTCCACTTCTTGGTAAGCGTTTCTTCGATGTTTGCTTTTATAGTGGCGGGTGGGTTGCCGCGCTGACGAGTCCCCGAGCGGGTGAGGCTGAGGGTGCGCGCACTTGTGGTTTTGACTTGATATTGTTGTAGGGGAGATATGCGATGGAGATCCGGAGGTGCAGACGTACGACGCCAAGCGGTGTGTGACCATGTTGGTGGACTCGGCCACCCTCTCGGTGACGTGCATTCGGGCCGTCCTCCGAGGGATCTCGCCACAAAGGTGATCCCTAGAGGGTTTACGGAGGCGTGGTGCTACCTCGAGGAGGCGCATACCGTTATCGAATGGATGACGGGGTCAGCCTTTCGTCGTGGGGCTGCGACTGCGCTGAGTCTTGGACTCGTGCACTTCCTCGACGATTTTGACCTCGACGATGTCACCATCGGGTATCCCTCGGCGACTAGCTCGGTGGAGATCTCGGAGGTGCTGAATCTAACCACCAGGGCAACTCACTACGTCGAACGGGTGTTGGCGATGGGTGAGTTGCTGTCGTACCAGGAGACGGTGGTGGCGCCGAATGATCTCGAGTCGTAGCATCGCGACCTGAAGTCGGAGCAGCCCTTTCGGTCGGTCATGGGGAAGAGCTTGACGATGATCCTGGCAAACCCGTGGGAGACCTTCATTCGGGTCAGGGGCGATGGCGGTGCGTCCTCTTCAAAGCCTGCGAAATAGAAAATTGCCCTGGGGCAATTTGTATTAGTAGTAGTGACTTTTTATTTATATGGATCCTTTACTGCGAACAATATTTTGTTGCTAAGGAAATCAAAAAATTAGTCGCTGTGTGTTATTTTGAGATTTTTGTTTGGTGTGCGAGTCCCCGAGCGCGTCCGCCCTTTAATGGGGTTTACCTCACATGTGTGTAAGTTTGTTTGCGTTAGACTGTTAGTTTAATCAGAGTCGACTCGACGTGGCTCGTAGAGCCAGTCACTTGGTGACCCCAAGGGGTGCTCTATACTTGGCTATTTTACCGGACGCAAGCGGGTTTGGTTAGGCGAGTCCCCGAGCGTGGTAATAAGTCGTTCTATTCACATGCCCAAGGTAGGTGAGGACATGGTGCGTTGTTTGTAACCCGTCTCTCCACCTGGCTCGGAAATCCAGTCGCGTGGCGAGTCCGAGGTACGCTCTCATACTTGGTGTGTTCCCGAGACACGTGGGTTTGGACTTGGGCAAGTACCCGTGCATGGTACTTAATCATTCAAGTCGATGTATGCGAGGATGTGGAGGACCGGTCGCTGTATGAAGCATGTACTATTGTCTTGGCCTGGCAGGCCAGTCGAGTGAGGCGACTCCGATGGTGGCACCGGGTTGGCTTTTTTGGACGATGCAAAACCCGAATACTTTTGGTGCCCTTGTGCCGCACTAATTAGCCGTGCTGGTCACGCAACCAAGGGTTGACTTCTGTGGGTAGCGTGTTGCTGAAATTACGAGTGTGATTGGCACCAGAGTTTTGCGAGTAGGCACAATTTGTGCGAGTCGAGTTTATTGTATTTCATGGCGGTGGGAGTACCAATTGGAGTTCTACATGTAGATATTCCATAGGAGGTTTACATTCCATGGTCGGTTGACATCAAGTTGACTGTCACCTCGTACGTCGATGAGGTAGTAGCGATCGTTGCCGAGGACTCTCCCTATGGCGAATGGCCCCTCCCATGGGGGACAGAGCTTGTGCATGCCCTTCTTGTCCTGGATCAGTCACAGGACCAGGTCGCCTTCCTAGAACATGCGAGTCCGGACTCGGAGGTTGTGGTAGCGGCGGAGTCCCTGCTGTTAGATGGCGATGCAGGAGCGAGCTAGGTCACGTGCTTCATCGAGATGGTCGATCCTGTCTTGGCGTGCGAGCTCATTGTCGGCCTCCGCATAGTTGACGACCTGAGGCGAGTCGTGTTCCAGTTCAGTTGGCATGACGGCCTCAGCGCCATACACCATGAATAAGGGTGTAAACCATGTTGACCGGTGGATGGAGGTGCCGATGCTCCATATGACGGAGGGGAGCTCTTCGACCCAGCATCCCGGTGTTCGCTCGAGGGGAACTTGCAGTCGTGGCTTGAGGCCATGGAGAATGCTTTGTTTGGTCCGTTCTGCCTGGCTGTTTGACTCCGGGTGGGAGACTAAGGCGAGATCGATCCATATATTGTGTTCCTCGCAGAATTCGGCCATGGCGCCCTTTGTGAAGTTGGTGCCATTGTCTGTGATGATGCTGTGTGGGAATTCATAGCGGTAGATGAGCTCGCGGAGGAATTTGGCGGCGGTCTTCCGGTCACACTTCCATTCTGGCTTGGCCTCGAACCACTTGGTGAATTTGTCGACTGCGACCAGGAGGTTGGTGTAGCCATAAGGATCCATTTTGAAGGGGCCTACCATGTCCATGCCCCAGACGGCGAATGGCCAGGTGATGGGGATTGTTTTGAGTACCGAGCCAGGAATGTTCATCTGGTTGGCGTACTTCTGGCACCCGACACAACATTGGACGATGTCGACGGTGTCGGCGTGTGCGGTGAGCCAGTAGAAGCCATGTCGCATGGACTTGGCGACTAGAGACCGGGCACCAGCGTGGTGGCCGCAATCGCCGGTGTGGATGTCCTGGAGGATCTTGCATCCTTCCCCTGATTAGACATATCATTGGAACACGCTGGTCATGCTGCTCTTGTAGAGCCTGCTGTTGATGATGATGATGGATTTGCAGCGTCGCACTATCATGCGTGCCTCCGTTTTTCCAGAGGCAGCGTCCCGCTCTCAAGGTAGGTGAGGTATGGCACGGTATATTCGCTGGGTTCTGAGACCATGGTGACCAGGGCAGGCTCTGGTTGTAGCGGTATCCCGAAGTCGATCTCCTTTGGCGGGGACACTGAAGGCTTGTGGATTGTGTCGAGGAAGACGCCCACGGGTGGAGTTTGCCGAGCCGATGTTATGCGGGAGAGGGCGGCTGCCTCCTTGTTCTTGCGCCTGTCAATCCACTTGACGGAGTAGACGGCGTAGTGGCCCCCCAACTAGTCCACCGCTTGGCAGTATTCCGCCATGGTGAGGGAGATGGCGTCGGAAGTACTAGCGACTTGTGCAGAGACGAGGTCAGAGTCGCCATAGCACCATAGGTGATTGACGTTCTTCTCCTTTGCGGCCCGCATGCCGTGAAGGAGGGTCTCGTATTCGGCCATGTTGTTGGTATAGGGCGTGAAGTCGAGGTGTAGCACGTAGCGGACCTTGTCGCCTTTGGGGGAGGTGAGTATGACCCTAGCCCCTGCGCTGTCCGTGTTCTTGGACCCGTCGAAGTGGAGCAACAAGTAGTGGAGGTATGGTAGCTTCTCTAGCTACTGCGCCTCTTCCCAGTCGGCGAGGAAGTCTTCTAGGGCCTGCGATTTGATCGCCTTGCGTGGCTCGTACTTGATGTTGTGGACGCTGATTTCGACGGCCTACTTGGCGACTTGCCCGGTCGCCTCACGGTTGCGGATGATTTCATGCAGTGGTGCGGAGGAGACGACCGTGATGGGGTTCTCCTGGAAGTAGTGTGGGAGCCGCCGCTAGGCTCGGAAGACCGTGTATACTAGTTTCTAGTATTGCGGGTAGTGCTGCCATGAGTCCGTTAGGACCTCGCTGATGTAGTAGACCGGGCACTATACGGGGTGTTCATTTCCCTCCTCTGGTCGCTCGACGACCATCACGGCGATGACGACTCGCGTAGAGGCCGCGACGTAGACAAGCATAGGCTCCTTATCGACGGGGGCAGTGAGTAGCACTTCTTTGAGCGCTTTTACCTCATAGTCCGCATCTTTGTCCCATTGGAACATGGGGTTCTTGTGTTGGAGATATGCCTTAGAGGCAATAATAAAATTGGTTATTATTATATCTTTGTGTTTATGATAAAGTTTTACATTCATGCTATAATAGTATTGACCGGAAACATTAATACTTGTGTGATTTGTAAACTAAATTAGAGTCCCTAGTAAAGCCTCTTTATAATACTAGCTTGTTGGTTAATAGATGATCATGGTTTCTCGATCATGAACATTGAGATGTTATTAACAACAAGATCATATCATTAGGATAATGGTGTGATGGACATACTCCTATAGATAAGCGTGGCATAAAGATCAAGTCATTTTAATAGTTCGTTTGCTATAAGCTTTGTGATACATAGTAACCTAATTCCTTCGACCATGAGATCATGCTAATCACCATCACCAGAAGGATGCTTTGATGACATCAAACACCACACCGTCACTGGTTGCTATAAACGTGGCATTGGCTGTTCGGAAAGTATGGGTTGAGGCACATGGATCAAGAGTGAGATTTGTCCATCCATATGACATATAGATATACTCTAGGCCCTCTCAGTGGAATGTCATCCAATTGGCTTGCAAGCATGTGAATGGCTCACAAGGGATCACATATCACGGGAATGAGAAAAGAGTACTTATCAGTAACGAGGTTGAACTAGGTATGCAGAGATACCGATGATCAAAACCTCGGATAAGTAAACTATCGAGAGATAAAAGGAAATTGGTATCGTATGTAATTGGTTCATTCGATCGCAAAGTAATTGTTGAAATATGTGGGAGCCATATGAACTTCCAGATTCCTCTATTGGTTATTGATCGGAGAAGTGTCTCGGTCATGTCCGCGTAATTCACGAACCGTAGGGAGACACACTTAAGGATTCAATGTTGTTTAGTAGATATGGAATGTTAGTAGGGATACCGAATGTTGTTCGGAGTCTTGGATGGGATCCGGGATATCACGAGGAGATCCGGAATGGTCCGGAGAATAAGATTCATATAAGGAAAGTCCTATTTCGGAGTTCGGGAAAGTTTCCGATGATTTCATCGGAGAGGTTCTACAAGGGTCTAGGAGGTTCACTAGACCGGAAGGAGAATGGTCCATGAATGTTTAATGGATATGAGGAATGATCGGATCATATCCTAGGTCACTTGGTGTTGGCATTTACAAGAGAGATATAAAGCTCTAAATTGAAAGTCAAACGGGAAGTTTGAAAAGTCAAACTGGAACAATGGTTTCCGAGTGGGAGAAGAAACGAGTCCTTCTCTCAATCCAACTTGGGTTCGGGTTTGGATTCAAACCCACCCCTCCCAAGGCTGCCCCCTCTCTCATAAATAGAGGGGGAGGGCTGCCCCAACACAACACAAGCCCTAGCCCTCCCCAAGCCAAGCCGCCGCCGCACCCAAGCCGCCGCCACCCGCCGTCGCCGCCGCTCTAGCCGCCGCCGACACCTCCTCCTCCTCCTCCTGGATCTCTAAACCCTAGATTTCCGGGAAACCCTAATCCACCATAACTCGCATCCGGCTTAGGCGAAGCCCTGCAGGATCTTCCCTCTACTTCCGACACCACGCCGTCGTGTTGCCAGAATCGCGAGGAGAGAACTACAACCTCCGCTACCTGCTAGAACAAGGGAGAGAAAGGTCTTCATCGAGTACCGAACGTGTGACCGACTGCGGTAGCGCTGCCGGAACGCAGGCGCTGGAAGGATCGTCTACGTGATCTTGAGATCGCCAAGTGTACGACTACATCACCCACGAGAATCTGCTCTCGTTAACCTCTTTCGAATCTTCGAGGGTGAGTGCTTCTATCGACTCGTTGCTACAATCTAGTAGATAGATCTTGGCTTGTTTGTGTGCATGCGGTAGAATTTTTTTGTTTTCCATGCTACGAACCCCTACAGTGGTATCAGAGTCATGTCTATATGTAGATCTGTTGGACGAGTAGAACACAATGGTCATTGTGGTCGGTGGTCCTTTTATTATCAATTGCTTTTTGTGTACTTTGCATCTTGCGGTATGATGGGATGAAGCGGCCTGGGCTAACCTTACATGACATCGTTCATGAGACTTGCTCCACGCTGAACATGCAACTTGTATTGCATAAGTGGCTTTGCGGGTGTCTGTCTCTCCCATATAGTATAGATTCAATTTACAACGGGCACTTGATAGTTCAAGCATCAACATTGTGGTTCTTGTTCGTAAGTTAGAACGACACTTATTGAAAGCCCCAAACCACGTAAAATATGCAAAGAAAATTAGAGGCGTCTAACTTTGTTTTGCAGGGGTGTGTTGTGATGTGATATGGCCATGATTGTGATTATATATGATGTATGCAATGTTCCTTATTGTAAGTTGGCAACCGGCTGGAGCCATATGGTTGTCTTTTAAATTCCGTTAAGACCTGCGTGTCTATTCAATGTAGTTGTAATAGTTGAAGCTGGTGGACGACAACCATGAAACGACACCATTGACCTTGATGCCATACCGGTGATGATGGAGATCATGTTCGTGCTTGAAGATGGAGATCGGAAGCACAAGAAGAAAGGCCATATCATATCACATATTATGAATTGCATGTGATGTTAATCCTTTATGCATCTTGTATTGCTTAGTTTGCGATGGTAGAATTATAAGATGATCCCTCAAGCACACAATTTCAAGTTTTAAAGTGTTCATCCTTAGTAAGAACCGTTGCTAAAGCTCGTTGTTTCGAAGCACCACGTGATGATCGGGTGTGCTAGATTCTGCGAGTGTATACAACGTGGGCAAGCCAGATTTGCTCATGCGGAAGCTAAGGTTTGATCTTGACGAGCCTAGCATGTACAGACATGGTCTCGGAACACGGGTCACCGAAAGGTAAAGCATGAGTCATATAGTAGATATGATGAACATGTTGATTGTTCGCCATTGAAGCTACATCAACTCTCGTGATGATCGGTTTTGATGTGGTGGATTTGTTTCGTGTGATCACTAAAACAATTTGAGGGATATTGTTTTGAGTGGGAGTTCACCTAGATTAATTTAACTATTAATTAGAACTCAATTTGTCATAAACTTAGTCTAAACTATTGAAAATATGTTGTAGATCAATGGCGGCCCCTACAATCAATTTTAATGCGTTCCTAGAGAAAGAAAAGTTGAAAAACAATGGAAGCAACTTCGCGGATTGGTTCCGCAATTTGAGGATTGTCCTCAATGCTTGTAATTTGACCTATGTGCTGGATGCACCGCTGGGTGACCCGCCTGCAGCAACTGCTTCCGATGAGGTAAAGAATGTTTTCCTCGCTCGGAAGAATCAGTACTCCATGGTTCAGCGTGCTATCTTGTATGGTTTGGAATCGGAGCTTTAGAAAAGTTTTGAGAACCATGATCCACATGATATTGTCCGTGAACTTGAAATGATATTTGAGGCTCACGTAGCAGTTGAGAGTTATGAGGCTTCTGAAAAGTTCTTTAACTACAAGATGGAAGAGGGCAGCTCCGTCAGTGAGCACGTGCTTAAGATGTCTGGGCACGCAAGCAAACTCCAAAGCTTGGGTATAGTGATTCCTAATTCTTTGGGGATTCACCGTGTCCTCCAATCAGTACCACCAAGTTACAAGAACTTTGTGATGAACTACAATATGCAAAACATGGACAAGTCGTTGCTAGAACTCTTCTCCATGTTGAAATCTGCAGAAGTGAAGATCAAGAAAGAGCACCAAGTGTTGTTGGTAAATAAGACCACCTAATTCAAGAAGCAAGGCAAGTCTATGAAAAAGGGGAACTTCAAGAAGGGCGGTAAGAAAGTTACCGCACCGGCGAAGAAAACCAAGGCTGGGCGTAAGCCTGATACTGAGTGCTTTTAGTAAAAGGGAGAAGGTCACTAGAAGCGGAATTGCCCAAAGTACTTGGCGGATTTGAAGAACGGCAACATCAAGAAAAAGGTATATCCGATATACATGTTATTGATGTGTATCTCACTAGTACTCGTAGTAGTGCCTGGGTATTTGATACTGGTTCGGTTGCTCATATTTGTAACTCGAAAGAGGTACTGCAGAATAAACGGAAGCTAGCGAAGAACGAGGTGACGATGCGCGTTGGAAATGTATCAAAGGTTGATGTGATCGCGGTCGGCACTCTACCTCTTCATCTACCATCGGGATTAGTTCTATACTTAAATAATTGTTATTTGGTGCCTGTGTTGAGCATGAAAATTATATCTGGATCATGTTTATTGCGCGACGGTTACTTGTTTAACTCCGAGAATAATGTTTGTTTGATTTATATGAGTAATATGTTTTATGCATATGCACCTTTGATCGATGGTCTATTCTTATTGAATCTCGATTGTGGTAATACACACATTAATAACATTGAAGCTAAACGTTTGAAAATGAGCGATTACTCGAGCTATATGTGGCACTGTCGTCTTGGTCATATTGGAGTGAAGCGTATGAAGAAACACCATTCCGATGGACTTCTTGAATCACTTGAGAGATGCGAAGCATGTGTGATGGGTAAAATGACTAAGACTCCATTTTCTGGTATGATGGAGCGAGCTACGGACTTGTTGGAAATCATACATACCGATGTGTGTGGCCCAATGAGTGTAGCATCGCGCGGTGGTTATCGTTATGTTCTTACCTTCACGGATGACTTGAGTAGATATGGGTATATCTATTTCATGAAACATAAATCCGAAACTTTCGAGAAGTTTAAGGAATTTCAAAGTGAGGTGGAGAATCAACGTAACAAGAAGATTAAATTTCTATGAGCTGATCATGGAGGTGAATATCTAAGTTACGAGTTTGGCGAGCATTTGAAGAAATGCGGAATACTTTCACAATTGACACCGCCGGGAACACCACAGCGTAATGGTGTGTCCGAACGTCGTAATCTAACTCTCTTAGATATGGTTCATTCTATGATGTCACTTACAGATTTACCGCTATCGTTTTCGGCTTATGCATTAGAAATAACCGCATTCACTTTAAATAGGGCACCATCTAAATCCGTTGAAACGACACCGTATGAATTATGGTTTGGGAAGAAATCTAAATTGTCGTTCCTTAAAGTTTGGGGTTGCGAAGCTTATGTAAAGAAGTTACAGCTGGACAAGCTTGAACCCAAAGCGGAAAAATGCGTCTTCATAAGATACCCGAAGGAAATTATTGGGTATACCTTCTATCATAGATCCGAGGGAAAAATCTTCATTGCCAAGAATGGATCCTTTCTAGAGAAGGAGTTTCTCTCGAAAGAAGTGATTGGAAGGAAAGTAGAACTCGACGAGGTTGTTGAACCTTCTCTCGAACTTGAGAGTAGCGCATCACCGGAAGTAGTTCCTGTGGCGCCTACACCAATAAGAGAGGAAGCTAATGATGTTGATCATGAAACTTCGGTTGAAGTTATTACAGAACCTCGCAGGTCAACGAGAACTCGTACCACTCCTGATTGGTATGATCCCGTTATGAGTGTCATGTTGGTGGACAACACCGATGACCCTGCGACATATGAGGAAGCGATGATGAGCCCAGATTCCAATAAATGGCAAGAGTCCATGAAATCCGAGATTGGATCCTTGTACGAAAACCAAGTATGGACTTTGGTGGACTTACCAGATGGCCGGAAGGCTGTCGAGAACAAATGGATATTCAAGAAGAAAACAGATGCTGATGCTAATATTACTGTCTATCAAGCTCGACTTGTCGCAAAAGGGTTTCGACAAATTCAAGGTGTTAACTACGATGAGACTTTCTCACCAGTAGCGAAGCTAAAGTCTGTGAGGATTATGTTAGCAATCTGCTGCATATTATGATTATGAGATATGGCAGATGGATGTCAAAACGGCATTCCTCAATGGAGACATTGATGAAGAATTGTATATGATGCAACCCAAAGGTTTTGTCGATACTAAATATGCTAACAAGGTATGCAAACTTCAACGGTCCATATATGGATTGAAGCAAGCATCCCGAAGTTGGAATCAACGTTTTGATAAGGTAATCAAAAGTTTTAGTTTTATACAAACTTATGGAGAAGCTTGTATTTACAAGAAAGTGAGTGGGAGCTTTGTAGCATTCTTAATACTATATGTAGATGACATATTGTTGATTGGGAATGATGTAGACCTTCTTAATAGTGTCAAGGATTATTTGAATAATAGTTTTTCAATGAAAGATCTTGGCGAAGCAGCTTACATATTAGGTATAAAGATTTATAGAGATAGATCGAGGAGCCTAATATCATTGTCATAGAGTACATATTTGGACAAAGTTCTAAAGAGGTTTGGAATGGAACATAGCAAGAAAGGGTTCTTGCCCATGTTGCCCAATACGAACTTGAGTAAAACTCAAAGTCCAGCAACGGCAGAAGATAGAGAAAGGATGAGTAAGACTCCCTATGCCTCAACCATAGGATCTCTAATGTATGCCATGCTATGTACTAGACCCGACATTGCATATGTTGTTAGTTTGACTAGCAGATATCAAAGTGATCCAGGAGTGGATCATTGGACAGCAGTCAAAAACATCCTTAAGTACTTGACAAGAACTAAGGATATGGTTCTTTCTTATGGAGGTGATGAACAACCCGTTGTTAATGGTTACACCGACGCTAGTTGGAACACCGATCCGGATGATTCTAAATCTCAATCTGGATACGTATTTACTTTGAATGGTGCAACAGTTAGATGGAGGAGTGCAAAGCAAAGCGTTGTGGCAAGATCTTCAACTGAATCGGAATACATAGCTGCTTCAGAGGCTTCACAAGAGGCGATATGGATGAAAGAGTTCATTACAGAGCTCGGTGTGGTTCCAAGTGCGCTAGACCCAATATCTATCTACTGTGATAACATGGGCGCCATAGGCAATGCGCAAGAACCAAGGTCACACAAGAAGTTGAAGCAGATCAAGCTACATTTTCACGCTATTCGAGAGCATGTCCAAGATGGTGACATAAAGATTTGCAAAGTACACACAGATCTGAATGTGGCGGATCCGTTGACTAAACCTCTCCCGAGGGCAAAACATGACCAGCACCAAACCGCCATGGGTGTTTGGTATATTACCATGTAATCTAGATTAGTTGACTCTAGTGCAAGTGGGAGACTTTTGGATATATGCCCTAGAGGCAAAAATAAAATTGGTTATTATTATATCTTTGTGTTTATGATAAGTGTTTACATTCATGCTAAAATAGTATTAACCGGAAACATTAATACTTGTGTGATTTGTAAACTAAATTAGAGTCCCTAGTAAAGCCTCTTTATAATACTAGCTTGTTGGTTAATAGATGATCGTGGTTTCTGGATCATGAACATTGAGATGTTATTAACAACAAGATCATATCATTAGGAGAATGGTGTGATGGACATACTCCTATAGATAAGCGTAGCATAAAGATCAAGTCATTTTAATAGTTCGTTTGCTATAAGCTTTCTGATACATAGAAACCTAATTCCTTCGACCATGAGATCATGCTAATCACCATCACCGGAAGGATGCTTTGATGACATCAAACACCACACCGTCACTGGTTGCTATAAACGTGGCATTGAGTGTTCGGAAAGTATGGGTTGAGGCACATGGATCAAGAGTGGAATTTGTCCATCCATATGACGAATAGATATACTCTGGGCCCTCTCAGTGGAATGTCACCCAATTGGCTTGCAAGCATGTGACTGGCTCACAAGGGATCACATATCACTGGAACGAGAAAAGAGTACTTATAGTAACGAGGTTGAACTAGGTAAGCAGAGATACCGACGATCAAAACCTCGGATGAGTAAACTATCGTGAGACAAAAGGAAATTGGTATCGTATGTAATTGGTTCATTCGATCGCAAAGTAATTGTTGAAATATGTGGGAGCCATATGAATTTCCAGATTCCTCTATTGGTTATTGATCAGAGAAGTGTCTCGGTCATATCCGCGTAATTCACGAATCGTAGGGAGACACACTTAAGGATTCGATGTTGTTTAGTAGATATGGAATGTTAGTAGGGATACCGAATGTTGTTCGGAGTCTCGGATGGGATCCGGGATATCACGAGGAGATCCGGAATGGTCCAGATAATAAGATTCATATAAGGAAAGTCCTATTTCGGAGTTCGGGAAAGTTTCCGATGATTTCATCGGAGAGGTTCTAGAAGGGTCTAGAAGGTTCACCAGACCAGAAGGAGAATGGTCCATGAATGTTTCATGGATATGAGGAATGATCGGATCATATCCTAGCTCACTTGGCGTTGGCATTTACAAGAGAGATATAAAGCTCTAAATTGAAAGTCAAACGGGAAGTTTGAAAAGTCAAACTGGAACAATGGTTTCCTAGTGGGAGAAGAAACAAGTCCTTCTCTCAATCCAACTTGGGTTTGGGTTTGGATTCAAACCCACCCCTCCCAAGGCTGCCCCCTCTCTCATAAATAGAGGAGGAGGGCTGCCCCAACACAACACAAGCCCTAGCCCTCCCCAAGCCAAGCCGCCGCCGCCGCCGCGCCGCCGCCGGCTCATTGCCGCTGCTCTAGCCGCTGCCGACACCTCCTCCTCCCGGATATCTAATCCCTAGATTTCCGGGAAACCCTAATCCACCATAACTCGCATCAGGCTTAGGCGAAGCCCTGCGGGATCTTCCCTCTACTTCCGACACCATGCCGTCGTGCTGCTGGAAGCGCTGCCGAAACGCAGCGCCGGAAGGATCGTCTACGCGATCTTGAGATCGGCAAGTGTACGACTATATCACCCACGAGAATCTGCTCTCGTTAACCGCTTTGGAATCTTCGAGGGTGAGTGCTTCTATTGACTCGTTGCTACAATCTAGTAGATAGATCTTGGCTTGTTTGTGTGCATGCGGTAATTTTTTTTGTTTTCCATGCTACGAACCCCTACATCTTGTGCATCAGGTGGTAGAGAGGCATTTCCTTCTCGCCTAGCCGAGGGATGAAGCGTCTAAGAGCCGCGACTCGACCGGCCAGCTTTTGGACATCGCGGAGGCACTCGGGTTTCCAGAGTCGTGCGATTGTGTAGATCTTGGTGGGGTTCGCCTCAATGCCTCGCTTGGAGACTATGTACCATAGGAGCTTCCCGGTAGGCACGCCAAAGGTGCATTTTCCTGGGTTGATCTTGATCTTGTACTTTCGTAGATTTGCGAAGGTTTCTGCCAGATCGGTTACTAGGTCACTCTAGCGATTGGACTTGACCACCACGTTATCGATGTAGACGTGAATGTTGTGGCCAATTTGGCTCGCAAGGCACTCCTACATGTACCGCTGGTAGGTTGGACGGGCATTTTTGAGGTTGAACGTCATGGCGGTGTAGCAGTAGGCTTCGAATGGCATGATGAACACCGTCTTATCCTCGTCTTCGACCGCCATCTTGATCTGGTTGTAACCAGAGTACACGTCAAGGAAGCACAGCGACTCTGACCCCACGGTCGAATCGATGATCTGGTCGATGTGTGGTAGGACGAACTGCTCCTTTGGGCAGGCGCTATTGGCGTTGGTGTAGTCGATACACATTCTCCAGGTCTTGCTTTTATTCATGACCAGGAATGGGTTTGCCAACCAGTTGGAGTATTTGATGGGTCGGATGAAGCCTGCGGCGAGTAGACGTTGCACTTCTTAGGTGATTGCTTGACGTCGCTCTTCCTTGAAGGGCCGTAACGACTGCTTGATAGGTCGTGCTTTGTGGTCCGCATTAAATTTGTGCTCAACAAGTTCCCTCGAGACACCTATCATGTCAGATGGCTTCCATGCGAAGATATCACGATTCTAACAGAGAAACTCTATGAGCGCGCTTTGCTATGTGGGGCTCATGCCTTCCCCGATGGTGACTGTATGGCTGGAGTAGCCCAGGACCAGCTCGATGGTGTGGGTGTGCGTGGCATCTTCGAACACTATCGACTCAGCATTCTTTGCCTTGGGCTTCTTCAGGATCGTGGGGTCGTCCTTGCCGACTCCACTCACGTACCTGTCGAGCTCGTTGGCGTGGATGGTTTCCGCGGCCATGACGGTGTCTGCGAGTTCGACGCCTTTTTCCTCGCACTCCACGGCCATATCGGGGTCGCCGTGGATGGTGATGCCGCATGGTCTTGGGAGCTTCATCATGTTGTACGCGTAATGCTGTGCCACCATGAATTTGGCGAACGCTTGTCGCCCCAAGACGCAATGGTAGGGGATGCAAAAGTTCACCAGCTCGAAGACAATCCACTCGGTGCAGAAGTTAGCGGGTGTGCCGAAGGTGACTGGCAGCGTCACCTTGCCGATCGGGTATGCCTTCCGACCGGGGACGATACCATGAAGGGTGGTGAGGGTCGATTCGACCATCGAATGCGGGAGCTGCAGCCTCCTGAACGTATCCAGGTAGAGGATGTTGATGGAGCTCCCGCCGTCCATCAGTGTCTTGGGGAGCCAGTAATCAGCCACTTTGGGCTTGACTACTAGGGCGACTCGCTCGAGGTACTCGATCCATGGTGAGTGGTCCTCACGGATCCACATGATGTGCTGCTCGGACCAGTTAAGGAAGCGGGGATCGCCGACCTGGGACACCGCATTGACGGCGCCTGCGCAAGCGAGGACCTTCTTTTCTCGCTTGGTGCCGAGCCCGATGAAGGTGTGCATCGAGCCGACGTCGTTGCCAAAGGCACCGGCATTGCCGTGGTCCCTTGTCGGGTTGTTGTTGGGGTCTTCCCTTGCTCTCCTAGCCTTCTCAATCTCCTTTAGAGTGTAACACCACCGGTCACTCCGGACCGACGGTTGTCACTTCTGGCAGCTCAATAGGATCTCTAGACTAACCCCACACACCAACACTAGTCTTTTCTGCGCACTTTGTCCTCACTCATGCGCACCCGGTACCCACTTCCCGGTTGGTCACCCATCCTAGAATTACTCTAGGCCAAGCACGCTTAACCTTAGAGTTCTTTTCGAATGAGCTTCCAAAAAATAAGTTGCAACTTGTTTGTATGGGTTTCCTATCAATCCTATTGAGCCATGCACGAGGGTCTCACATACACCCACCCTTAGAAGATCGATGTCCTCATCGATCAACCACAAGACAGGAATGTCCCCTTTTGGCACACGTCTGTGCATCTAGTGCGGACACATATGCCATGCCGTGTCCACTTCGGGCCACATGTGCCATGCACCACATGTTCGCCACTAACCCGCACACGCCCGTTTAACCGCGAGGGTCGGCTCTGGTACCAATTGTAACACCCCCGGTCACTCCGGACCGACGGTTATCACTTCTGGCAGCTCAATAGGATCTCTAGACTAACCCACTGACCAACGCGAGAGAGAGAGGGGACAAGACTGGTATGGGAGAGGTAGAAGAAGACGACCGTTCTTATCCCCATATCCTGGAGCGGCGGCAGGCATCGCGGCGCTCGGACGGACGGCATCAGCGGAGCCACGCTGTTGCTTGCCGCTCCTGAGAAAGAAGACAGAGGGATGGGCGAAGGGGTACCGGGCCTCTGCTAGGCTGGTTGCGGGCTGGTGCTGGCCTGATGGGTGCCACACGCGGGGAACAGAGAGAGAGATAGAGATAGGAGAGAGATGGGCCGGCCTTCTGGAGCATTGGCTTTACTTTTTTATTCCTGAAAACCTTTTCTATTGATGATTGGTGTTTTCTCTTTTGTATCTCATTTCAAAATCTATTTTGAAACATTTCAAAAATACTAGGGACTTTGTAAAATATATGAGAATATTGCAGGGGCCCTTTTAGTCCATCTGGGCTCCAACATTTTTTTACTTTTCAAAATATTCAAAACCCTTTTGAATGGTTTTCAAAAAGAGGGGGAAGCATTATGGTTTTAGGCTTTTCATCAATTTTTTCTTTGCATGCATTTTAAAGAATGATGCTCATGAATGCACAAACAACCCTAATTACTATTTACTAAAAACTAGGGTGTTACATATGACATGATGATTATTGTACCCGCTCTTGCCTCAATCTAAGGACTTATCAGGTACCCAGGACCCCAAGGATTGATCCAGGTATAGGGGTGTGAGTGATAACTGATCTGTAGGTTGGGAACCCAAGTGACAGAAGGGGTAGTACGGCTATATGCGAGGGATTTACTTGGGATTAATGGTGACATCACTATGCATATCATTAGTTCTCTTTCTTCTATGGATGAGACTAGTAGGTTATTGCTATAAGCGGTTGCGGAGGAAATAGAAATTATGGATGCACTTCCCACATATAATTATCTTTCTCTAACAATTACATGCATACTTTATTATTATCTTTTACTCCCATCAGTTGCACAGCTACTGGTGAAACCAAAAGCCCTAGGCCCTCTCTCTCTCTCCATCGTTAACAACAACAAAAAGATCGCAAACTCTTGGTCCGATGAAACACAAAAGGAATTCTAAAATTCCCGAAGGTCCATTTAAGTAATCTCACTTTGCTTTCTGCTTTCCGAGGATTCGCTAAACCTAGGTCTACTAGGGAAAAAGAACTATACTACATCCATAATCCGGTTCGAAGGTATCAAAGGCTAGCAAGGTCTCATGCCTGCCTTCACTCAAATAACAGTAGAGGCCGAAGGAGATCAACGAGGGCGGGAACTGTGCCAGGAAGTAGAGGCGCGCACGAGGAACTCCTAGCGAGGCAGCGAAGACAGCAAGGGGTCCTAGGAAATATAGGACGCGTAGGGAATCAGTACGCATGGCCGGCAGCGACTTGAGGCGACACTGCGGTCAGCATGGAGGCTGCTAGGTCCAGCGAGGGCGGCAGCTGGAGGCTCGGTGATGCGCGGTGTGGTGTTGCAGCGGCTGTGTCAGCTGGCGAGGTGACCGGGAGGAGGAGGGGAGGAGTGAAAGGGAGCCGGCGAGGACGAGGTGCTGCAGGGAGAGCGGTCGGTTGCAGATCACTAGGGAGATGGGAGGCAGAGGGGATCTGCAGCCAGAGAGAGCGGCGACACGCTGGAGGCAGAGAGAGGCGGCTGCGACGGCGGCTTCATGCGATAGGGAGAGAGGAGACGGCGCGGCGCACCATGGGGTTCTCGGGCATGGGGTCGAGGACGGGTGACCGGGGCAGAGAGAAGGCGTCCGCTGGCGAGGGAAGGGGGTGATCTCGCGAGAGGATCAGAGGAAGGTGGCTTGCGGGTGGATTTATCCTTGCAACTATGTCACATAATATGACACCACGCGAAGGATTTAAATTGTTTGGACTTTTTTTGAATTTCTTATGCCCGTTTCAAATATCTTTAGTCCAGATTAAAGAAACCAACCGGGACTTAAGGGGTTGCGGCAGGCTGGAGCTGACGCGGGCATGTTTAGTGCCGGATGGTGTCTCCAAACGAGACTAAAGGTTCATCTTTAGTCCTGGTTAGAGACAGCAATGGGACTAAACATGGGTGGCGACACTATTTTGGTGGGTGGCGACACTATGCCAGTAAGTGGCGACACTATGCCACTAAGTGATGACACTATTTTGGCAGGTGGCAGCACTATGATAGGGGTGAGTGTTGACATTATGTTGTGAGTGTCAACACTATATCGTACTGCTTAATCTATAAATAGGCATCCATGTGAAGTTATCAACTGCAAACAAGATGGTGTGTGAGAGCAGGGACTTCGCGTCAGTTAGCAAAGAAGGCATTCCAGGTGTTGTAGTTGTCAGGATCCTAATGGGGATCCATCCGCTTCTCCGGCGTGAGCTCGAGGTAGAAGTGGTTCGTGATGGTTGTCTGGCGGGCAGAACCTTGAGGCACAGGAGGGATAGGAACCCCTCCAGCTCTCAGCATCCACTCGGGAGGCAACCGGTACCCCGGGGGCATGGGTAGCTGGAGGCGCACAACGCCTCGGCTTCCTCGAGAGTCAGAATGGCCCAATATGCGGTGTCCATTGTTGTGAGAGACGAAGGTGTGGATGTGTGGATAGTCATGGAGCGGCCGGTCTAGATATAGAGGGAAAGTGCGGGAAAACATAGCGGGAAGTGGTTGGAAATGGCGGCAAATATCTATAGTCTCAGTTAGTGGCTCCAAACGGGACTAAAAGCCCCAGTTAGAGGGAAAGGGCAGGAAAACATGGCGGGAAGCGGTGGGAAATATCTTTAATCCTGGTTAGTGGCTCCAACCAGGACTAAAAGCCCCAGTTAGAGGAAAATGCGTGAAAACAAATGGTCAATAGTTAGAATAATTATTTTATAAAATATAAAATGTATGTGTATTACCTATTCAAATTCAAGCACTTTTTATGTTGAAAGTTTAGTGAGATTCAAAAAATATGCAAAATATAATAATTAATGCATTTTTTAATTGAAAATGGAATAATGGTTAATTGTTTGACTAGTTAGAATAATTATTTTACAAAACAGAAATGGATGTGTATTCCTTATTCAAATTCAAGCACTGTTTATGTTAAAAGTTTAGTGAGATTCAAAAATATGCAAAATATAATAGTTAATGCATTTTTAAATTTAAAATAGCAAAATGGTTAATAGTTTGACTAGGTAGAATAGTTCTTTTATAAAACATAAAATGGATTTGTATTACCTATTCAAATTAAAGCACTTTTTATGTTGAAAGTTTAGTGAGATTCGAAAATATGCAAAATATAATAGTTAATGCATTTTTAAATTGAAAATGGCAAAATGGTTAATAGTTTGACTAGTTACAATAATTATTTTATAAATCAGAAAATGGATTTGGATTACTTATTCAAATTCAACCACTTTTTATGTTAAAAGTTTAGTAAGATTCAAAAATATGCAAAATATAATAGTTAATGCATTTTTAAATTGAAAATTGAAAATGGTTAATAGTTTGACTAGTTAAAATAATTATTTTATAAAAAAGAAAATGGATTTGGATTAGTTATTTGAATTCAAGCACTTTTCATGTTGAAATCTTTCTCAAATACATAAGTATGCAAAAATTGTATAATTTGAATGTTTAAAAAATATAATAGTATGCAAATTCAAATGTTTGAAAAAACTGTACACTGCATGCTAGTTTTGTCCCATCGCGCGCAATTTTGGGCCTTTGTGCCAGCCCAACTCACCATCAGGGACTAAAGCTCGTGCAGCACGCTGGTGCCCGAAAAGCCACCCCCCTTTAGTCCTGGTGCGTTGCACTAGCCGGGAGTAATGACCCCCCTTTAGTATTGGCTGGTGCCACACACCGAGACTAAATGGGGGTATTTATACGCCGCCTCCTTCCCCGATCGAATCCACCGACCGGGACTTGGGAGGGCCATCGACAATTACACAGCCGCCAGGCTGCCATTCCGCGTTGGCCGCCACCGCCACCGCGCCTCCCCGCGCCCCTCCGCGCTGGTAGCCACCGCAGAGCCTCCCCGTGCCCCTCCCCGGCTGTCATCGCACCTCCCCGCGTTGGCCGCCACTACCTCCCAGCCTCCACCACCTCGAGGTAGTTGCCGGCTCTGATGATGGAGGATTTCTATAGAAATATTATTGTATAGATATAATATTGCATAGAAATAATTTTGTATAGAAATATTTGTTGCATTTACATATTTGTATAGAAATAATTATTGCATAGGAATATTTGTGTTACATTTAAATATTTTTATAGAAATATTATTCTATGGAAATAATATTACATATAAATAATAATGTATAGAAATATTATTACATAGAAATATTTGTGTTGCATTGAAATATTTGTATAGAAATCTTTGTATAAAAATAATTATTGCATAGAAATATTTGTGTTGCATTTAAATATTTGTATAGAAATAATATTGCATAGAAATAATATTGTATAGAAATATTATTGCATAGAAATATTTGTGTTGCATTTAAATATTTGTATGAAAATAATTATTGCATAGAAATATTTGTGTTGCATTTAAATATTTGTATAGAAATATTTGTATGGAAATATTTGTATAGAAATATTATTGCATACAAATAATATTGTATAGAAATATTATTGCATAGAAATATTTGTGTTTCATTTAAATATTTGTATAGAAATATTATTGCATAGAAATATTTGTGTTCCATTTAAATATTTGTATAGAAATTTTTATATAGAAATATTATTCCAGAACTAATGCGCGAAGAATGGGATTTGAGGGTAAGAAATTGGTTCCTTGGGCATGGGAGTGAGTATGACGATATTACAAGGGATCTTGTTTGCAGTGACAGGATTAGGATACCTAGTGAGACATGGCTGAAAGTGGTGAAAGAAATTAAAGAGGGGAAAACAAAGTTTCCTCCCGATAGAGAGAAAGACTTGCTAACAAAGGTCCTCGGGAATGACGAACACGGAGGATGAGTACGAGGCCTTGGCCCTAGTTATACGTGGAATATTGGGTTTCCCAAAGACAATGATACTTATAAAAGTCGAGCGAGAGCAAAGCAGCGATGGGAGGAGGAGGGAGACAGGTTAAATCAGTTGCTAGCAATAATTAACAAGCAGCAGCAGATTGACGAACTTAGAGGAGTAACGCGAATGCAAGATCATGCACTCAATATTACCTCTGACCCATATTAGCGGAGAAGCAGTGTGGCTAAATCGGAGGCCCTGTCTCATGATGCACAGATGATAGATGGCGGTCCCAGCTACACCGTGGATGGAATGAAGGATAAGATATCTTGTGAGCTCCATTAGAAGGTGAAGAACATATCCGTGAAGGTGGCAGTCGGATGTGCTTTACCTTGTCCACCTGACGCACGCTGGCACGGCCATGAGATTCCAGCTGGCTATGCTAAAGTCAGGGTGGATCAAATCATAATAGGGTGGAACTCAATGGAGCTTGACATCCCTGGACATGAAGGTGAGAGGACACTCGGAGAAGTACTGGGCGATATCATTTTATGGGACAAGAACAACATCAAGCTTCTAGGCTCGGCGCCAAGGCCAACACCGCCTCCTAGTCGTCGCAGGTCACCTTCACCTCCATCACCTCTATGAAGTCCACCCCATGACTACGATCACCACAGCGCAAGTCCATGTCGATCTCCACCCGCTAAGGACAATAAGCGGAAGCGTGCTCTGTCGATGAGTACTAACCGACGTAGCAACCTAAAATGAAAAATGTCGCCCCTCCCAAGAGTACCTGATAAGAATCTTCCCATCATACCTTACGATCGTACTGACGAGGAAGAAACAGCAATCACAAAGGCCCAATGTGATGCGCATTTTCAAAAGAAGAAACCCGAGCCCGCCCTGGTATAAACCGAGAAGCAAAAAGCTTATGCACTTGATTTTCTAAACACAAAATCGCAATATGAGTTGAACCATAAGCCAGATGACTATCTGCACACTTCAGAAGATGACTATCTAAGCACACTTCAGAAGGAAATGACGAAGAGCAAATCAAGTAGAAGTGTGTAGCACCCCGGGTAAAACCACTACTAGAAAATTGTGGTTAAATAATAGTTTGTGCATCATCATGACATCATGCATACTTGCATCTAAAAATATTTTAATAAACCCTGTTTTATTTTCTACAATATTCCTCTCCTACTATTCAAATTAAAACTCTAGAACATCCGGATATTTGTTTGGTCTAAATATTATTTAAAAATGTTTTTAAAATAAAAAAAGTAATTTTAAATATAAAAACTATTTTTATATTCGGTACCGGGGAGGCAGCCCAGCAGTTTAGGCCAAGCCACCTACTACCCGGTAGGCCCAGCCCAAAACTAACCCTAATCCTCTAGACCACCTAAACCCTAGATACCAAAATACCCAACCACCCATCTCCAAGCCGCTAGCCGCAAACCGCACACCATCCCTCACGCGCGCGGCCGCGCGACTCGCATATCCCCGCATACCCCGCACACACACGGAACACATGCACACAGGCAACACCAACTCTACACCAAACACACACACACACGCCTGTACCCGACCCCAACCACCGACACGACGGGCCCACCTCTCTCTGCTCGGGTCGTGGACCTCCTCACCAACCACTCCACAAGCCTCACTCGCCCTGCATCTCGCCTACCCGTTGCCGCCGGATCCCTAGGCCGCCATCGCTTCTTCTCGCCTCTCTGCCTCGACGCACCCTCTCGCCACCACGGGCCTCCTCTGCCTCACCCTAGCTCCTTCATCTCGCCTGCGTCTCCTCCCTCAATCCCGGACGCGAGCGTGCGCCGACCGGTGCCCTCCCCTTCGCCCTTTGTCCCTGCCGCCAGGCGCCCTCGGCCTCCGAGCATCACCGCCGGCCCCAGAGCTCCTCCTCGCGTCGCCTCCTACCCCTACCCCATCGAGCATCCCTCCTAGCCTCCCTCAGTAGGACGCGCGCGGCAAGCACTCCACCATCAGAGCCCGCTACCATGGCCTCTCCTCGTCAAGAGCGACCTGCTATGCCTCCCGGGTCGTCCTCACCGAGCTTGTCGTTCCCCTGCAATATCCGTACCACACGATGCTCGGATGCTTCCTATGTGTTTGGAGCGCGAGGATCCTCTCGATTGGAGTGTGTTTTGGTCTACCTTTGTTTTGTTGTCACTGTTTGAGGACAAGGACGATGTGGTGAGGTGATGATGTGCATTCTGATCGAGATCTTCGCTGCGGGTGTCGTGTACTCGTGGCCGTTCCAAAGTTCGCGACGCCAAATTTTCGCCAAGATCGACCAATGCAATAAGTTGTACAAGGATCACCCCAAGGCCTTCAAGGTGAACCCACAAGATCTACCTCACGGACGTCCAAGACCAACCAGACCTGAAAATGCCGAGCTCTCCCTTCGAAACCCGAAGACCATTCCCCGGGCCGAAGATGCATCGGACTCGAAGATCGAATCCCAACGCTCTCTCCTTCCTGGAACCGAGGCCGAACCCAATCTCGTCGAACCCCAAGATCTTCGGACCCTAATGTGTGACCCTCTTCCCGAGACCTCCCCTATTTTTGTAATATATATGACATCCACTTGTTGCATATTAAATTGTCATGCTTGCACACATATCATGGTGGGTTGGGGGCTTTTAGCCGATTCACCTAATAATTAAATATGGAGAACATATGTTGTCTTTTCTATATATTGGCTCCATTTATATTTGTGCATTGAACCGATACATATTTTGCCTTGATAAGACAACATTTAAATCGCGCGGTATCTAAAAAACATGAACCATATAATTAATTGTCGAGACCCCGGTTTCGCTTAATATTTCCTAATTGCATCGCATCTTTGCCATGTCATACATCATCCGTACATCATGCCCGATCTTCTGCCATAGTATTAAATAGTGCATCCGGTGTTTCTTTTAGTGCTTTGCTTCTTCATGGATTAGGAGGATGAGTTGATGCGAGTATTGACCCGATCTTCGAATGAACCTTTGGCCATGTTTTCAGGCGTGCATTCTCCCCCTTTCTACCTATTTACATTTCTAGTCTTTATTTCCTCCTATTGATCTATTGCTATCTGTGTTGCGATGCTCTAGTTTTCGTACCCGTGATATCCCTTGCAGCCATTATATTGCCTTGGAAACCTCCTATTACCTATTTTCTGGTAGATAGTCGGTCTTGCGAGTCGTAGTTGCTTGCTCAGGTATTGTTTCGATGTTGTCGAGTACCACAGTTGTGGGAGAAATGCCTCATGCTTTATGTTGAATATGATCATGGCTTTCTTTACCGTTTAATAATTAAAATTAAAAGTAGGTAAATAACGCAGAGGCACATGTGGGCAATAGATGTTATTTGGTTTTTAACCGTCCACATGTGTCCCGTAGGACCCCGAGTACTTGATACATGTTGCTTGAATATTCGCACTATCCGTATGTGGGACCATGGATCCCCTTAGCATGATCTTGAGTCATATCTTATTTCTTTGGGCCACAAAGTAGTTTGGGGATTTATTACTATCATGTACTTATGTCATGATTATTCCATGCTTTACTACTTTATTTACTATTGCGCGTGGAGCACACGTACTGTTTAGGTAAGTGCATCCTTTTCACGATATCGACAAGCCCAGTCACACTTTCCGGCTCCGAGTCATTTACAACCATTGACGCAAACCTCTGGGTTCGTTCCGAAGCCAGCCAACTTCGTCGCGGGTAGCTTGGTGGGGTGGGCCCCTGAAATATTATATGGATCTTGCGATTTCTTTATCGTGATGCCTTGTTGGGTTTTCATTTGGTTTTTCTGAGGTTGATTGTGCGTGTGTTGCTATTTGTGCCCCCCTGCATGGTAAAACTTTCTGAAAGCCGTGTCCACAGTTATGGACGACTTGGAGCATAGTATCTCGATCATAGACAACTATAACTAAAATAGTGCTATAAATTTGACTTTATAATGACTAGTAATCAGCTTCACTACAACGGAATGACTAAATAAAAGTACCAACAACTGATGGTTTTGGGATGCCTCATGCTATATGTATCTGACTAGTAAGTATTGTTACTACAACAGAATGGTTAACTAAAATTGCCCACTGTTTATAATATCAGGATGACTCATGCTATCTATATCTGACTAGTAATTGCTGCAACTATAATGGAATGAATAAAACTGCCAACAGTGTGAGTTTCTCGGTTGACTTCCTTGTTTGGTATCGAGGGGGAAACGCCAGGATGGGTATGTTTGGTGTTAGTATCAGGTTGGATCTGAATAGGTCTTTCTTATCCCTCTTCGATAGCCGACAGTTGTATCGAGTCTCTATAGGTTATTTAGTGTATGTTGTGCTCCCGCTTCAGTCCAACATACCCATGTAGGCGAGGACCGTTGAATTCTAAGACTCGCTGTGTACTGGCCTTAGTACTGACCGCTCTCTTTTTCCTTTGACCTTTGTCGGCATCGCTTTTGTTTAAGCAGGTTTGAGATCAATGTCGTTAGAAGGGTTACCCTTCCGGCTTGGCCTGGGCAGGGTTATGGACGCCATTGGTTATTCTTCAGGGCTCTTAGCTCAATTTGCATCTTATTCGTTCTCGGATGTTGTATTGTTTTCGAGGTGATTTGGCTCTTTGTATTATATATCTGTATTCTTGACTCATGGAGTCGTTGTTGTATATCTCTATTCTGTGGGTTCCATCGTGGACTATTGTGTAATGATATTACTTCGTTTTCCACCCACACGAAAGTGCCTGGTGGGCGCCTTTGAATCGTTTCTATGTGGGTTTGGCGGGAATCGCTGAGACTTGCATAGGGCCGATCTGAGGGTGTTACAGAGTGGTATCAGAGCTCAGCAGGTAAGATACCCCACTGGTCCAGCCTATAGGATAACCTAGCTTACGGACGTTGTAGAGGGTCAAAACTATTTTGAAAAATCGGTTGGATAGATCTGATTAGGTCTTCTTTTACTCCTTATCCCTATGATATTCTCCTCTTACCTCTGCATGTTTTGAATCTACCCTCTTACCTTTTCTTCGAGTCCAGGATTTCTCGTGGTTGGGTTTCCGTCGTACCTTCAGGGTTTCGCTTCCTTCCTCTTGTAATGGTGCTTCGACATCCGGTCTTCATGCTATCCGATGAAGTTTTCATCTGTTGTACCTTTCAGTGGACTAAAAATTCACTAAAAGTTTTCTTTGTATCCTCCGGTGTTTTCCGATACGACGAAGTCATCCACATCAGATCCAATGAAGATTTTGCATCACTCTTTTGCTTCCGAACCTCGTTTATCGAGACCTTCAGTCTGAATCCCGAGAGTTGGTTGCATAAGTCTTCTATTCATGTACAGTGTAATGCTTTGAGTGCGGGATGGAGTCTCTACCATACCACTACTCTTATCATTCACTTTTGTACACTGAATGGTGGATCGATGCAATTCTTACACTTTCCATGGAAGTTAGAGGTGGCCTTACCTTTAAATCCTCTATTGTTTGTCCGTAGTGTTCCCTCGCCGAACATGATCAACGACCTCTTGTTGGTGGTGTCGCCAATTTCAAGATGGAGAAAGAGCCCTTGTTAGTGGTGTCGTGAGGATCTACATGAAGCGAGAAGATTCGGATTGTCGACCTTCTTCCCTGTACCATGAGGCGGATCTCGAGGGCGAGATCCATTGTTAGTGGTGTCGAATTGTATCACCCCGGGTAAAACCATTACTAGAAAATCGCGGTTAAATAATACGCTGTACATCATCATAACATATGTAGGGTTCGCAGCATAGAAAACAAAAAAATTCCTACGATGGGAACAACTATGTACCAAGATCTATCAACTAGAGACAAGCAACGGGCGGATATACATCCATAGATAACATACCCTTGAAGACCGACAAAGCTTAACGAGTCCAAACTCATGGTTGATGTAGACGATCTCAAGATCGAGAGGAAGTCCTAGCGCCGCAAAACAGCAGTGCATCCGTGCTCGCACAAACGTACGAGGCACCGAGCAACCTCCGCCTCCTCGCTCCAGCGATGCAGCGGAATCACAAATCTTTCTTGCTGAATAGACACTAGGAACATGTATCTCGCTAGTCCGAGACCATGGGGGATAAATACTAGAGGGGGAGAGAGATCCTTCACGAGGAAGTGTGAGCGAGAGAATGAGAGGGGGCCTTTTATAGGGGAGAGGGGGGAACCCAAGGGGCATGGCGCCCAGCCATGGGGCTTCCCCCACCTCTTGCTCATTCATGTGGGTGGACACTACACTCACTCAAATGCCTTTCAATTTCCTCCACTAAAAAACCCACTCAAATTCCCATTAAATTTCCACCAAATTTAATGCAAACTCTCATTAAATAAAAGTCATTTTATTTATTCATAATTTTGTCAATTACTTTAATGACAAACATTCACATATAACCCCTTGCTAGTATTTCATTTCACATGAAAAAACACTTTCTACAATTTCACTCGAAAACCCGTTTCGGTATCTAGTGAAATAAGTTCATGCGCTTGTTATTCTTTCCGGCATGAAACTTTTGCTCCAAATGGATATTGGTGTCTCTTAAGTGTGCCACCCTACGGTTCGCGAATAATGCGGACATGATCGATACCCTTCTCCGATCAATAATCAGAAGCGGGATCTGGAGACCCATACTGACTCCCACACATTCAACGATGACTTTCTTGTGATCGTCGGAACCTTTTATGCTAGTATCTTAATCCTTTTGATTCGCGATATATTACATGTCCGAGATTCGATCATCGGTATCTTCATACCTAGTTTGATCTCGTTACTTACATGTACTCTTTTCTCGTTCCCGTTTTATAAAATTCTAGTGATCAAAATGGGAACGAGAAAACAAAAAATTCCTACGATGGGAACAACTATGTACCAAGATCTATCAACTAGAGACAAGCAACAGGCGGATATACATCCATAGATAACATACCCTTGAAGACCGACAAAGCTTAACGAGTCCAAACTCATGGTTGATGTAGACGATCTCAAGATTGAGAGGAAGTCCTAGCGCCACAAAACAGCAGCGCATCCGTGCTCGCACAAACGTACGAGGCACCGAGCAACCTCCGCCTCCTCGCTCCAGCGATGCAGCGGAAGCACAACTCTTTCTTGCCGAATAGCCACTAGGAACATGTATCTTGCTAGTCCGAGACCATGGGGGATAAATACTAGAGGGGGAGAGAGATCCTTCACGAGGAAGTGTGAGCGAGAGAATGAGAGGGGGCCTTTTATAGGGGAGAGGGGGGAACCCAAGGGGCATGGCGCCCATCCATTGGGCTTCCCCACCTCTTCCTCATTCATGTGGGTGGACACTACACTCACTCAAATGCCTTTCAATTTCCTCCACTAAAAAACCCACTCAAATTCCCATTAAATTTCCACCAAATTTAATGCAAACTCTCATTAAATAAAAGTCCTTTTATTTATTCATAATTTTGTCAATTACTTAAATGACAAACATTCACATATAACCCCTTGCTAGTATTTCATTTCACATGAAAAAACACTTTCTACAATTTCACCCGAAAACCCGTTTCGGTATCTAGTGAAATAAGTTCATGCGCTTGTTATTCTTTCCGGCATGAAACTTTTGCTCCAAATGGATATTGGTGTCTCTTAAGTGTGCCACCCTATGATTCGCGAATAATGCGGACATGATCGATACCCTTCTCCGATCAATAATCAGAATCGGGATCTGGAGACCCATACTGACTCCCACACATTCAACGATGACTTTCTTGTGATCGTCGGAACCTTTTACGCTAGTATCTTAATCCTTTTGTTTCGCGATATATTACATGTCCGAGATTCGATCATCGGTATCTTCGTACCTAGTTTTATCTCTTTACTTACATGTACTCTTTTCTCGTTCCCGTGATATAAAATTCTAGTGATCAAATCACTTGCTTGCAAGCTAATCAATGTGATATCACCGAGAGGGCCCAGAGCATATCTATCCGTCATCGGGATGAACAAATTCCACTCTCGATCCATGGGCCTCAACATAACACTTTAGTAGTTCTGAACCCATCTTTATAATCACCCAATTACGGTGTGACGTTTGATGTTATCAAGAAACTCTTTCGGTGTTAGTGATTGACATGATCTCATGGTCTAAGGATTAGGATCACTTCGTAAGTTGTTATAGCAATATAAACTCAATGACTTTGATCATAATGCTATACTTCGGATGAATGTCCATCACACCATTCCAATAACGTTGTGACCTCGTTATTAACAACATCCAATGTCCATGATCAGGAAACCTTTGATCATCTTGTTAATCAACGAGCTAGTTTATAAGAGAGGCATAACTAGGAACTTCCTTTTTGTTTATTAAACACACATGTATTAACTTTTCCGTATTAATACAATTATGGCATGCAAAATAAAAATTTATCATAAATAAGGAATACGATAATAACCACTTTATTATTGTCTCTCGGGCATATTCCCTTCAGTCTCCCACTTTCACTAGAGACAATAATCTAGTTTAAAAACTTTGTGTATTGAACACCTATGGCTTTTTGGTGTTCCATATACACAATTCCAAGTAGTTAACATAATCTACAGATCTGACACTTCAGGTCGTGTGTATTTGCATGTTTTTGCGTCTTCACGCATCACTCATTCTCCAATGAGATGGCATTGCATAAATTTGGTCTTTTGGTGAGACCTTTAGTTCCTTGGGGTTAAATCATGTCAATACTATTGTCATACAATATATCTTTAGTGTTAGCCCATTGCGAACCACACCTTAGTTTGATAACAAACTACTTGACACAAATTCCCTCCTTTGCTGCTACTATAGCAGTCATATACTTAGCCTTTTGTTGTAGTATCCATCATAATGTCTTAACTTTGGAATTTATCCAAATCCATCATGGAATCTCCTTTCCATTACATTATGCCACCCATAGTTTAAATTGAGATGAACTTAATTTGTATCTTGTGACAAAACTAGTACCAATGTAACGCTTTATAATGAACTATTTGTAATTGTTTGTAACCTCTACAAAAATATATTCTTAGTTCTTCCAAAAGATCATAAAAATATTCACTATCGTCCAATGATCATCTTATGATTCATTCTGGTATATGCTCATAACACTTAGAGCATAGGACATATCTGGACGTGTACATATCATGGTATGATTTATCAAAACATCCTTGTGATTTCACTCATCAAGTGTCAAAGCACCTGAATCTTGTTTCATGTATCAAGTGTCGATACACTTGAATCTTGATTCAATTCCTTTCCATGCGACAAGAACTGTTTCTTGTTGTTTCTATATTGAACTCCTTCAATAAATCATATATGTACGTTTGGCACAACTATATTAGCGTCACAGTCTATCCATAATATACATTCATGCTAAATATTCGGGTTTTGCCGAAGTCTTTCATCGAAATGAAATTCTTAACCTTTGTCAATAAAAGATACATCATTTCCAATCAACAAGATGTCTTACACATAATGTATTAGAAATATGTCTCAGCACTCCCACTTAATTTCTTGCAAATGCAAGCATCTTCATCGTCTCTAGATGAAAACTATTTTTTCATCACGGTGAAGATTCCAACTCCGCGATGCTTACTTCAAACATTGAACTTTGCATGCCCCTTTTTAGAATCCTTTGAATTAACAAAACCCTTTGGATCATGTCATGTACACTATTGGGAATATGCCCTAGAGGAAATCATGTATGATGATATTTCCCATTGTATTCATAAGGATATAAAGTTGTCCTTGTATAAACATCTGATGTGTATCATTGAATATGTGATTCGGTTGTGAAACTATGCATTCATGTTGTTTGTACTAAATGTCCTTGGTCATTGAGGTTGTGCTAGACACACAACTTAGACCAATGTGAAAGTCGGCTTGATGACTTGGTTCCACTTGTCATGGGCATGGTGATGCCATTCCGACTTACACAGATTCGGCTAAAGAGTTTAGCGAGTCGGATTGACCCATATTTAGGTACAACGAACAAGTAGTTATTTGTATATCTCAATCAATGTAATCCTTAGACCTGAGGTTGTTGCATAGTCCGAGTTGAGGATCACCGACTTATATTCTGTCAAACGCTGATCCGTAACTAGGCATTTATAAAGGCAGAGTTCGGGTCGACTGAGAATCAAGCTGCGTGATGTGAATAACCAAGATGGGATTTTGCCCCTCCACTCAAAGAGATATTCTCTGGGCCCTCTCAGAAGATATGATTCAGAAAGCATGGCCATGCACGACTCGGTTAAGTGTTAACCGACGCGTTCGACTAAGAGTTAGTCGGGTGAATCACTTATCTCGGATCGAGAAGAGAGTCGGAATATTTAAGGGATGACGAATTTTTGCCTATAGTCTGACAAGGTATATCGTGAGGCAAAAGGGACTCGGACGTAAGTCACATTGGAGAGGCAAGTCATCATGACTAATTGGTACTTGGGAGTCGGCACGTTCTGCTAGGAGCCGCTGCCGACTGATCGATTGAGAGTCGGACTCAAATTGTGTCCGAGTAGCCATGTGCCTGCCGGGTCACACACTTAAGAGCGGGAGCAAGTTCGGATTGGATCTGAACCGGAAATCTGGTCGGGTTGGACCCGAGCCAGATTAGGACTGAGTCAGTGAGTCGGACTCACGGTGACTAGTGTTATATGGGCTTTAGTGAATGGGCCAGGAGAGTGGAGCCCACGTTCACTCCCTATATATAGTGGAGCACCGTAACCCAGAAAGGTTAATCGTTGATCGGTTAGGTCATTCCATGTGTTGGAAACCCTAGCTCCATAGCAGTCCTGCCGTCATAACGAACCAAGCAGTTCGCCGTACGTGTGGATACCAGCAGAGGTGATGTACGATCAGCACCAGGACGATCGGATCGCAAAGGACTGCACTGCATCAACTGACGCGCTTCATCAGTAATTCGCAACTGCGCGTCTAGTGGTAAACCTCGTGGCCTTCTACCTCAGCTAGATCTTGGGATCACCATGTTAGAGGAAAAAGTTTTTGTTTTATCTCTGCGTGGCCCCATAGTGGTATCAGAGCGATAGATTCTGGTTTTAGGCTCGAGATCGCGCATATGTGATATGCGTTTGGCTGTAGATGAGATCTATGTGCTGTTTGGTGGTCGATCTATGAGATAAATCGGTTTTGTACGAGGTTGATTGGATCAACTGTACTTAGGGAATGGTGGATCTGATTTCCGTGATCATACTGCTGAGGTCGTGGGACGACATACCCATACCGGTCGGCTTTCGCCATCAGCGTAGACTGTGACACGTAAATCCAGAAGTGGTGATCAAAGATCAAAGAGTTTGATCGAATCGGAATAATGGTCGGAATCCATGTCCGGATCATAGATGAGATCTATGTTTTCGGAAAAATCGCCGGCTTCGCCCTGTCATAGCGCCTTAGATGTCATTGCGAGTTTCACAACGCCGGTAGATATTGTATCTATGCATAACTTGTTTTGCAGGAATTTGTGAATGGTATGGTTCATATGCATGTGATGTATGTGTGTAATCCATACGTGATCTGCGAATCACGGTTTTTGTCAGCCGGCTAGAGCCTAGGTGCTGTCATTTTATTGTATAATGACCTATGTGTCGGATTCTCTATGTAATTTACTTTACTAAGCTAGTTTAGCTATTTTGATAATCCGGATGACATGCAAGGGGATATGCATGTCGGCGACATGGAGTAAGACGTCAAGTGATAAGAGTTGGCACGAGTCGGATTACAGGCTTTGTGGAGATGGAGATCGCTATGAAGGGAGCTATACCATTTCACATTATAATTGCTTTATTTTGTGTTATTGTTATGTCTCTGTTTTACCTCTATTATATAGTCGGTAAAATTTAATCCCTCAAAGAAGCTCTAGTCGGTTTTCCCGCCAGTGTTTGCACCATCACAAGTCGGACATTTTTGATAGTGGGCTCATAAAATTGAGGTGCTGCCAATTCTTTCCGACTAGGTGGGTTCGAGTCGGACTCTTACTGCGGAAACACTCGGTAAGCTAGACGGGTCTATCACAACGGTTGTGGGGCTCGGCGAAAAGTCGGATGGGAGCCGGGGCATGTGATGCCACCCGTCCAACAGGAGTCGTATGAGATGCGATTGACAAGGAGTTGTCTACCTAGATCACTTGGCGGCTAGCGGTGATGCTAAAGCTCACTAGCCGACTTGCTTATTTAGGATTCTGAATCACTAAGTAACCATCGGAGGGGTGTTGGTTCTAGTGGGAGCATAAAATATAATTTTTTTTAATATGCTTGCTCTTTTATGAATACATGTCTTAAGTGTTTTGCATATTTTCTGTTGTAGATCATGGCACCAAGTAGCAGTCACTCTCGGATATCCGGTTTTGCGTTGAGAACCATTCTTGAGAAAGATAAACTGAACGGCACTAATTTTACCAACTGGTATTGAAATCTCAGAATTATTCTCAAACAAGAAAAGAAGGACCATATCCTAGACAACCCACTTCCAGATGAGCCGAATGAGAATGCAACTGTCGCTGCCACCAATGCCTACCGTTGGGCTAAGGATGAGTCCACGGATATTAGCTGTCTTATGCTTGCTCACATGGAATCGGACTTGCAAAAGCAGTTCGAGAATGTTGAGGCCTACGATATGATCGAAAGCCTCAAAAGTATGTTCAAGGCTCAGGCGAAGACTGAGAGGTATCAAGTCTCTCAGGCTTTGCTGAGTTTCAAGCTTAAGGATGGTGATCCACTGAGTCCGCATGTGATCAAAATGGTTGGTTACGTGCAGTCTCTGGAGAGGCTTGGCTACCCCATTAGCGAAGAGTTCGCTATGGATATAATTCTGAACTCTCTTCCTAGTGCATATGGGCAGTTCATTTTGAACTACCACATGCATGGTATCGATAAGAATCTCACTGAATTGCATGGGATGCTCAAGCAGGCAGAGGCGGATCCCAAGAAGGGCGCCAGTCAAGTGTTGATGGTGCTGAATAAGGCTAAATTCAAGAAGAGTTCTTGGACTAAGAAGAAGGCTAAGTCAGGAGGAAAGCAGGCTCAGGACCCGGTCCCAAGCACTTCCTCAGGGACTAAGCCATCTCCTTCAGTCGGATCCACTTTCTTCTACTGCAAGGAAGATGACCACTGGAAGAGGAACTGTAGCAAGTATTTGGCCGACAAAGCCAAGAGTGGAGGTATGACTTCTGACTCAGGTACACTTGTTTGCAATGTTATAGACATATATCTTGCTGATGCACCTAATAGTTCTTAGGTATATGATACCGGATCAGTTATTCACATCTACAACTCGTTGCAGGGACTGGTAAGAACGAGGAGCATATTAAGAGGCGAGGTTGATATTCGAGTCGGCAACAAAGCAAGAGTTGCTGCGTTGGAGGTCGACACGATGCAACTTCATTTACCTTCCAGATTCATTATGGAACTGAATAATTGTTATTATGTTCAAGTGCTCAGTCCTTCATGTTTGATGAGGCAAGGCTATGAGTCGAATATCAAGAATAATGGTTGTTCTTTGTATTTGAATGATATGTTTCACGGCTTTGCACCCATCTAGGACAGGTTATTTATTTTGAATATTGATGGTGAGTCAGTTTATAACATAAATGTTAAAAGGTTGAAACCAAATGGTCTGAATATGACTTAGTTTTGGCACTATCGGCTTGGTCATATAAGTTGGAAACGCATGAAGAAGCTCCATGATGATGGACTCCTAACTTCGTTCCACTTGGAGTCGTTCGAGACATGCGAATCTTGCCTACTCGGCAAAATGACCAAGACACCTTTTGCAAAGAGTTGCGAAAGGGCGTCTGACTTGTTGGGACTAGTACATAGTGATGTATGTGGACCAATGATCATGACGGCCAGGGGTGGTTATGAGTACTTCATTGCATTCACTGATGATTTGAGTAGGTATGGATATATCTACTTGATGAAACATAAGTCGGAAGCCTTTGAAAAGTTCAAAGAATTCCAGAATGAAGCATAGAATCAACTCGGCAAGAAAATAAAGTTTCTTTGGTCGAACCGAGGAGGCGAGTACATGAGCCATGAGTTTGATGACCGTCTGAAAAGTTGTGGAATAGTTCCTCAACTTACTCCGCCAGGAAAGCCGCAAAGGAACGGTGTTTCGGAAAGGCGGAATCGGACCTTGTTGGACATGGTACGATCAATGATGAGTCGGACAGATCTGCCTTTATCATTTTGGGGCTATTGTCTAGAAACAGCGGCGTTCACACTAAACAGAGTACCATCAAAGTCGGTAGAGAAGACACCGCATGAGATGTGGACAGGCAAAAAGACGAGTTTGTCTTTTCTTAAGATTTGGGGTTGTGAAGCATTTGTCAAGCGACTTCAGTCGGACAACCTTACGGCCAAGTCGGATAAGTGTATTTTTGTGGGATATCCGATGGAAACCTGTAACACTCTCAGAATCGGCCCTATGCAAGTTTTAGCGATTCCCGCCAAACCCGCATAGAAACGATTCAAAGGTGCCCACCAGGCACTTGCGTGCGGGTGGAAAACGAAGTAATATCATTACACATTAGTCCACGATGGAACCCACTGAACATATATATATAACAACGACTCAAAGAGTCAAGAATACAGATATACAATACAAAGATCCAAATCACCTTGTAAACGATAGAGCGTCCGACTACAGACAAGATGCAAATGGGGCTAAGAGCCCTGAAGAATAACCAATGGCATCCATAACCCTGCCCAGGCCAAGCCGAAAGGGTAACCCTGCTAACGACGTCGATCTCAAAACCTGCTTAAACAAAAGGGGTGCCGACAAAGGGCAAAGGAAAAAGAGAGCGGTCAATACTGAGGCCAGTACACGGCGAGACTAGAATTCGGCGGTCCTCGCCTACATAGGTATGGTGGACTGAAGCGGCAGCGCAGCATGCACTAAACAACCTATAGAGACTCGATAAAACTGTCGGCTATCAGAGAGGGATAAGAATGACCTATTCGGAACCATCCTGATACTACCACCAAACATACCCATCCTGGTATTTCCCCCTCGACACCAAACGAGGAAGTCAACCGAGGAACTCACACAGTTGGCACTTTTATTTATTCAGTTATCGTTGCAGCAATTACTAGTCAAGTATAGATAGCCATCCTGATAAAAATAAGCAGTGGGCAGTTTTAGTTAACCATTCCGTTGTAGTTGCAACACTTACTAGTCAGATACAATAAGCATGAGATATCCCAAACCCAGCAGTTGTTGGTACTTTTATTTAGCCATTCCATTGCAGTTGAGCTGATTACTAGTCACCTCGGATAAAAGTCAAATTATAACAGTAAACTTTAGTTATAGTTGTCTATGATCGAGAACTGTGCTCCAAGTCGTCCATAACCGCGGACACGGCTTTTCGAAAAGTTTTGACCCTGCAGGGGTGCACCAAAGTATCCACACGCGATTAGCATGAGATATCCACACGCACTTCGACCCTTTTTGCCAGATCAATTAACATACACCCATCGGTATGTCGGCGGGGCCTAAGTCATGACGTTTCCCAGACCCAAAGCAAGTACATGGGGGCCACCCCACTAAGTACACCCGCAACAAAGTCGGCCCGGCTCCGAGACGGACTCAGGGTTTGTGGAGCCGGCTGTAAACGACTGGGAACCCGAAACTCTCGGGCTTGTTGATACAGCGAAAACGGGTCACGATCCTAAACAGTACAGTGTGCTATCCGTCGCACAATTTAAATAAAGCAGTAAAGCATGGCATAAGTACAGGATAGTAAATATAACCTCAAACTAGTTGTGGCCCCCGGTACAATACTTGGAATCAGGTACTAAATCGATGGGGTTCCCACACATCCCACATGTGGTTAGCGCGCTCGATCTCGGAACAGGTGTCAAGAACTCGGGGTCCTACGGGACACCAGTGAGCGGTCGGAAACCAAATATTGTCTATCACCCACCGGTGCCTCTGCATTACCTACTTCAATTTTAGTTATTAAACAGTAATTAAAGTTATAACCATCTCCAACATAAAGTTTATGGCAGCCTTCCAACAACTGTGGTACTTGACGACACGCAACAGCACTTGAGCAAGCGACTACGACGCGCAAGTCCAACTATCTACCAAACAACAGGTAATAGGATGTGTCCAAGGCAATATAAGGCTGCAAGGGATATCACAGGTACGACAACTAGAGCATCGCAACACAGATAGCAATAGATCATCAGGAGGGAATAAATACTGTAAAAGTAAGATAGGTAGAAATGGGGAGATGCTCGCCTGAAAACATTGCCGAAGGTTCACCCGAAGATCGGGTCGACACTCGCATCAACTCAATGGCCTTATCCGCGAAGAACCAAAACACTAGAAGAAACACCGGGTGCACTATTTAATACTACGGCAAAAGATCGGGCATGATGCATGTATGATGTATGACATGGCAAAGATGCGATGCAATTAGGCAATATTAAACGGAACCGGGGTCCCGACATTTAATTAGGTGGTTCCTGTTATTTAGATACCCCACAATTTAAATGTTGTCTTAACATGGCAAAATATATCACCGGTTCGCTACACCAATTTAAATGGGGTCAATATAAGACTGGAAAAGTCCACATATGGACCCCAGATTTAATTATGAGGTGAATCGGCAAAATGCCCCCAAACCCACAACATGTATGCAAGCATGAACAATTTATTATGCATCAGTTGATAATGTCATATTATAAAATAATGGGGTCTCGGTTAGGGAATCACATTAGGGTTCGGCGAACATGGGCTCCGAGGGGTTCAGGGTCGGTCTCAGGGTTCGACGGGAGAACGGCTCAACGAGATAGGTCTCGGACAACGGAAGTCAATCTTGTCGCATCTGAGAAGAACTTGGTTGGCGTCGGGGGCACATCGGATCCGCCCTGGTCGGTGCCGATCTTGTCCTCGCGAAGATCTTGTCGGGTCCGCGCCATCGAGTCGGTCTCGGCATCCGGGGTGAAGTGCTTGTCGTTCCGTGTCGGCGACCTTGGCATCCGGGAAGGAGTACTTGGCGTCCTCGAGGAAGTACTCCACGCATCTATGGATCGGTCCTCGGGGTCGAAGAACTTGGCGCGCCAGGGTTCGGTCTTCGGACGGTTGGCTCCAAGAAGAAGGTCTTGCGGGTCCAGGGCCTCGGACATATGCTCTCTGTTGGTGTTCTTGTGGTTCGGGCTTCGGGTCAACTTCGGATATCTCTTGTAGTTCCCACGTCGTTGGCCGATGATGAACTTGTGTCAGTGTCGGGGATGCATCGAAGGTGGAACTTGGATCGGTGTTGATGGTCTTGTCAAGATTAGCTTGGGGTTTTGTGGTCTTCGACTTTGAAATGGTGCAGCAACAGGCAGAGCACCCTTGGCATCAGCTGGACTTGGTTCGAAGGATGACACAGAAACCGGTCGAGGACGCACACGTCACGTGCAGTGGCAAGGGCGCCAAGGTGGCGACGTGGCTGAAGGGAACCAATCAAAGGGGCCTGTAGAGGCTCGCCGGCCAGCGGCGGATGCAGATGACGGCCGAAGAAGCCCGACGGTGGTGGGGTCGCCTGTCGCTGGAGGTGGCGCTGCGGGGCCGACGAGGGGAGGCAGAGCCAGAGGAAGCTCGGGGCGGACGAGGATGTGGCTCCCGCCGCGGCTGCAGGTGGCCGGACGACGAGGAAGCGCGGGACCGGGCGAGGAGGCGCATATGACGAGGACGGAGGAGCTCGGGGCCGACGGGGCGCACAGCGATGCCCGCGGTCGAGCGGTGCAGAGGCATCAGGGAGGCGGGCTCGCCGGCGCGGAGGGCGGGCTCGGGAGGAGAAGAGGAAGTCCAGAGGACGGAGGTGAGACCGACCGGCACGAGGCGGCGGGGCGGATCTCGGCGAGGCCGGCGAGGCGGGGCGAGGAGACGGGCGGCGCCTGTCGCGGTCGCTGGCAGCGGAGGCGACGGTGGCCGGAGGCGGGCGAGGCAGGGCTTGGAGGCGGGGCCGCGAGACGAAGGGCGGTCCTGTCGGGGCGGCGACGGGGAGAGCGGCGAGTGCGGGGGAGAGAGCAGAGGCGGCGGGGACGCGGGGTCGGGGGTGCGGGATGCGGGGCAGGGATGCGGCAGGTGGGACCCGCGGGTGGGCCGCGGCTTGACCGCGTGAGTCCCACGCGGGGTGGACGCGGGGAGCTGGTGGGGCTGTGTGGCGTGTGTGGCAGGGTGGGGCCCAGGGGCGAGGTGGGAGGTGGGTCGCGTGCGTGGGTCATGTGTGCTATGTGGGTGAGAGAGGGAGTAGGTGGTGGCTGGGGGGTGATGTGGCAGGCTGGGAGTGGGTGGGGGAGAGATGAGAGATGAGGTGGCGAGAGGGGATTGGTCGGGGTGAGGTGGAGGCAGGGTGGTTAGAATAGGATTGGGTAGGTTAGGGATTTTAGGTGGATCGGTTTGAACTGGGGGTGGCCGACTGGGTCGAATCGGCCCGGTACGGCTGCCCCCCTAAAAATATTTAAACATTTTACTTATTCTTTTTATTTTAAAATAAACTTTTGTAAATAGTTTTAGATAAATAAAAGATCCGGCTGAACCGACGGTTTTGGTTTGAACAAAGAGGGGAGGATGTTAATATAGAAAACAAAGTAGGTCTTTTAGCAGAATAGTTTTAAGCAAACAGATGCATGTTGATGTCATGACGATGCAATGCACAAAATCAACGCGATTTTCTAGTAGTGGTTTTGCGGGATGCCACAATTCGACACCACTAACAATGGATCTCGCCCTCGAGATCCGCCTCATGGTACCGGAAGGAAGGTCGGCAATCTGCGTCTTCTCGCTTCGTGTAGATTCTCGCGACACCACTAACAAGAGGTCGTTGTCCGTGATCGTCAAGAGAACACTCCGGGAACAAAGGGCGAAGGTAGAGGTATCCCCAAATAAAGCCACCTCTAACTTCGATAGAAGGAGAGAAAAGATGCGGCCTATCCCACTTCAATGTACAAGAGCGAATAGAAAGGGTAGTCGGCATGGGGGCCAATCCATCACGCACCCAAACTATTACTCTGCACAATCGGTAGAAAAGCGTGCAACCATTCTCGGAATCAGACTGAAGATCTCGACAATCGAGTTTCAGAAACAAAGGAGTGATGCAGACTCTGCATCGGATCTGGCGTAGATGATGTCGTCGCGTCGGAAAACACCGGAAGGCACGAGAAGGAACAAAGAGAAGTCCACCAGATGAAGGATTCCTCGGATAGCATGAAGACCAGATGTAGCAACACCGTTACCAAAGGAGGAAACGAAACCCTAAAGATACGACGGAACCCAACCACGAGAAATCCTGGACTCGAAGAGAGAGAAGAGAGCAGATTCAAAACATGCAGAGGTGAGAGGAGAGCAGCAGAGGGGTAAGGAGTAAAATCAGACCTAATCAGAACTATCCAACCGATTTTGCAAAAATAGTTTTGACACTCTACTTCGGCCGTTAGCTAGGTTATCCTACAGGCTAGACTTGTGGGGTATCGCAACTGCTGAGCTCTGATACCACTCTGTAACACTCTCAGAATCGGCCCTATGCAAGTTTTAGCGATTCCTGCCAAACCCGCATAGAAACGATTCAAAGGTGCCCACCAGGCACTTGCGTGCGGGTGGAAAACAAAGTAATATCATTACACATTAGTCCACGATGGAACCCACTGAACATATATATATAACAACGACTCAAAGAGTCAAGAATACAGATATACAATACAAAGATCCAAATCACCTTGTAAACGATAGAGCGTCCGACTACGGACAAGATGCAAATGGGGCTAAGAGCCCTGAAGAATAACCAATGGCGTCCATAACCCTGCCCAGGCCAAGCCGGAAGGGTAACCCTGCTAACGACGTCGATCTCAAAACCTGCTTAAACAAAAGGGGTGCCGACAAAGGGCAAAGGAAAAAGAGAGTGGTCAGTACTGAGGCCAGTACACGGCGAGACTAGAATTCGGCGGTCCTCGCCTACATAGGTATGGTGGACTGAAGCGGCAGCGCAGCATGCACTAAACAACCTATAGAGACTCGATAAAACTGTCGGCTATCAGAGAGGGATAAGAATGACCTATTCGGAACCATCCTGATTCTACCACCAAACATACCCATCCTGGTATTTCCCCCTCGACACCAAACGAGGAAGCCAACCGAGGAACTCACACAGTTGGCAGTTTTATTTATTCACTTATCGTTGCAGCAATTACTAGTCAAGTATAGATAGTCATCCTGATAAAAATAAGCAGTGGGCAGTTTTAGTTAACCATTCCGTTGTAGTTCCAACACTTACTAGTCAGATACAATAAGCATGAGATATCCCAAACCCAGCAGTTGTTGGTACTTTTATTTAGCCATTCCATTGCAGTTGAGCTGATTACTAGTCACCTCGGATACAAGTCAAATTATAACAGTAAACTTTAGTTATAGTTGTCTATGATCGAGAACTGTGCTCCAAGTCGTCCATAATCGTGGACACGGCTTTTCGAAAAGATTTGACCCTGCAGGGGTGCACCAAAGTATCCACACGCGATTAGCATGAGATATCCACACGCACTTCGACCCTTTTTGCCAGATCAATTAACATACACCCATCGGTATGTCGGCGGGGCCTAAGTCATGACGTTTCCCAGACCCAAAGCAAGTACATGGGGGCCACCCCACTAAGTACACCCGCAACAAAGTCGGCCGGGCTCCGAGACGGACTCAGGGTTTGTGGAGCCGGCTGTAAACGACTGGGAACCCGAAACTCTCGGGCTTGTCGATACAGCGAAAACGGGTCACGATCCTAAACAGTACAGTGTGCTATCCGTCGCACAATTTAAATAAAGCAGTAAAGCATGGCATAAGTACAGGATAGTAAATAAAACCTCAAACTAGTTGTGGCCCCCGGTACAATACTTGGAATCAGGTACTAAATCGATGGGGTGCCCACACATCCCACATGTGGTTAGCGCGCTCGATCTCGGAACAGGTGTCAAGAACTCGGGGTCCTACGGGACACCAGTGAGCGGTCGGAAACCAAATATTGTCTATCACCCACCGGTGCCTCTGCATTACCTACTTCAATTTTAGTTATTAAACAGTAATTAAAGTTATAACCATCTCCAACATAAAGTTTATGGCAGCCTTCCAACAACTGTGGTACTTGACGACACGCAACAACACTTGAGCAAGCGACTACGACGCGCAAGTCCAACTATCTACCAAACAACAGGTAATAGGATGTGTCCAAGGCAATATAAGGCTGCAAGGGATATCATAGGTACGACAACTAGAGCATCGCAACACAGATAGCAATAGATCATCAGGAGGGAATAAATACTGTAAAAGTAAGATAGGTAGAAAGGGGGAGATGCTCGCCTGAAAACATTGCCGAAGGTTCACCCGAAGATCGGGTCGACACTCGCATCAACTCAACGGCCTTATCCGCGAAGAACCAAAACACTAGAAGAAACACCGGGTGCACTATTTAATACTACGGCAAAAGATCGGGCATGATGCATGTATGATGTATGACATGGCAAAGATGCGATGCAATTAGGCAATATTAAGCGGAACCGGGGTCCCGACATTTAATTAGGTGGTTCCTGTTATTTAGATACCCCACAATTTAAATGTTGTCTTAACATGGCAAAATATATCACCGGTTCGCTACACCAATTTAAATGGGGTCAATATAAGACTGGAAAAGTCCGCATATGGACCCCAGATTTAATTATGAGGTGAATCGGCAAAATGCCCCCAAACCCACAACATGTATGCAAGCATGAACAATTTATTATGCATCAGTTGATAATGTCATATTATAAAATAATGGGGTCTCGGTTAGGGAATCACATTAGGGTTCGACGAACATGGGCTCCGAGGGGTTCAGGGTCGGTCTCAGGGTTCGACGGGAGAACGGCTCAACGAGATCGGTCTCGGACAACGGAAGTCGATCTTGTCGCATCCGAGAAGAACTTGGTTGGCGTCGGGGGCACATCGGATCCGCCCTGGTCGGTGCCGATCTTGTCCTCGCGAAGATCTTGTCGGGTCCGCGCCATCGAGTCGGTCTCGGCATCCGGGGTGAAGTGCTTGTCGTTCCGTGTCGGCGACCTTGGCATCCGGGAAGGAGTACTTGGCGTCCTCGAGGAAGTGCTCCACGCATCTATGGATCGGTCCTCGGGGTCGAAGAACTTGGCGCGCCAGGGTTCGGTCTTCGGACGGTTGGCTCCAAGAAGAAGGTCTTGCGGGTCCAGGGCCTCGGACATATGCTCTCTGTTGGTGTTCTTGTGGTTCGGGCTTCGGGTCAACTTCGGATATCTCTTGTAGTTCCCACGTCGTTGGCCGATGATGAACTTGTGTCAGTGTCGGGGATGCATCGAAGGTGGAACTTGGATCGGTGTTGATGGTCTTGTCAAGATTAGCTTGGGGTTTTGTGGTCTTCGACTTTGAAATGGTGCAGCAACAGGCAGAGCACCCTTGGCATCAGTTGGACTTGGTTCGAAGGATGACACAGAAACCGGTCGAGGACGCACACGTCACGTGCAGTGGCAAGGGCGCCAAGGTGGCGACGTGGCTGAAGGGAACCAATCAAAGGGGCCTGTAGAGGCTCGCCGGCCAGCGGCGGATGCAAATGACGGCCGAAGAAGCCCGACGGTGGTGGGGTCGCCTGTCGCTGGAGGTGGCGCTGCGGGGCCGACGAGGGGAGGCAGAGCCAGAGGAAGCTCGGGGCGGACGAGGATGTGGCTCCCGCCGCGGCTGCAGGTGGCCGGACGACGAGGAAGCGCGGGACCGGGCGAGGAGGCGCATATGACGAGGACGGAGGAGCTCGGGGCCGATGGGGCACACGGCGATGCCCGCGGTCGAGCGGTGCAGAGGCATCAGGGAGGCGGGCTCGCCGGCACGGAGGGCGGGCTCGGGAGGAGAAGAGGAAGTCCGGAGGACGGAGGTGAGACCGACCGGCGCGAGGCGGCGGGGCGGATCTCGGCGAGGACGGCGAGGCGGGGCGAGGAGACGGGCGGCGCCTGCCGCGGTCGCTGGCAGCGGAGGCGACGGTGGCCGGAGGCGGGCGAGGCAGGGCTTGGAGGCAGGGCCGCGAGACGAAGGGCGGTCCTGTCGGGGCGGCGACGGGGAGAGAGGGAGTAGGTGGTGGCTGGGGGGTGATGTGGCAGGCTGGGAGTGGGTGGGGGAGAGATGAGAGATGAGGTGGCGAGAGGGGATTGGTCGGGGTGAGGTGGAGGCAGGGTGGTTAGAATAGGATTGGGTAGGTTAGGGATTTTAGGTGGATCGGTTTGAACTGGGGGTGGCCGACTGGGTCGAATCGGCCCGGTACGGCTGCCCCCTTAAAAATATTTAAACATTTTACTTATTCTTTTTATTTTAAAATAAACTTTTGTAAATAGTTTTAGATAAATAAAAGATCCTGCTGAACCGACGGTTTTGGTTTGAACAAAGAGGGGAGGATGTTAATATAGAAAACAAAGTAGGTATTTTAGCAGAATAGTTTTAAGCAAACAGATGCATGCTGATGTCATGACGATGCAATGCACAAAATCAACGCGATTTTCTAGTAGTGGTTTTGCGGGATGCCACAAAACCTTGGGTTACTACTTCTACAACCGAGAAGAGGGCAAAGTGTTTGTCGCTCGAAAAGGTGTCTTTCTTGAGAAAGAGTTTCTCAGTCGGGGAGTAAGTGGGAGCACGGTGCAACTCGAAGAAATTCGAGAGAAACCGGCTAGTAGCGAGTCGGAAAAAACCTTGGAGGTTGAGCCGGTCGTGGTAGCTGAGCCGGCAGAAGCACCTATACTACGAAGATCGACGAGATTGCGAAGTGTTCGTGATGTATTACTGTTAGACAGTGATGAGCCGGCAAATTATTCAAAAGCGACGGTGGGATCTGATTTCGAGTCATGGCTTGGAGCCATGAGATCCGAGTTAAAGTCCATGGATGAAAATCAAGTTTGGAACTTGGTCGATCTGCTAGACGGTGCAAGACCCGTCGAGTGCAAGTGGGTCTTTAAGAAGAAAACTGATATGGATGGAAATGTTTTCGTCTATAAAGCACGTCTTGTCACGAAGGGGTTCCTACAAGTTTAAGGAGTTGATTACGACGAGACTTTCTCGCCCGTAGCGATGCTTAAATCAGTTCGGATCATGTTAGCTATAGCAGCCTATTTCGACTATGAGATATGGCAGATGGATGTCAAAACGGCTTTCCTTAACGGGAATTTATTCGAGGACGTGTATATGATACAGCCCGAGGATTTTGTCGATCCGGCTAATGCTGACAAGGTATGTAAACTTCAGAAATCCATTTATGGGTTGAAGCAAGCATCTCGGAGTTGGAATATTCGCTTTGATGAGGTAGTCAAATCGTTTGGCTTCATCAAGGGTGATCATGATTCTTGTTTATACAAGAAGTTTAGTGAGAGCAAGTAAACTTTCTAATCTTATATGTGGATGACATATTACTGATTGGGAATGATGTCCAGATGTTGCAAGAAAGCAAGGAATCATTGGAAAGGAGTTTCTCAATGAAAGCCTTGGGTGAGGATACATACATCCTCAGAATCCATGTCCGGATCGTAGATGAGATCTATGTTTTCGGAAAAATCGCCGGCTTCGCCCTGTCATAGCGCCTTAGATGTCATTGCGAGTTTCACAACGCCGGTAGATATTGTATCTATGCATAACTTGTTTTGCAGGAAGTTGTGAATGGTATGGTTCATATGCATGTGGTGTATGTGTGTAATCCATACGTGATCTGCGAATCACGGTTTTTGTCAGCCGGCTGGAGCCTAGGTGCTGTCATTTTATTGTATAATGACCTATGTGTCGGATTCTCTATGTAATTTACTTTACTAAGCTAGTTTAGCTGTTTGGATAATCCGGATGACATGCAAGGCGATATGCATGTCGGCGACATGGAGTAAGACGTCAAGTGATAAGAGTTGGCACGAGTCGGATTACAGGCTTTGTGGAGATGGATACCGCCATGAAGGGAGCCATACCATTTCACATTATAATTGCTTTATTTTGTGTTATTGTTATGTCTCTGTTTTACCTCTATTATATAGTCGGTAAAATTTAATCCCTCAAAGAAGCTCTAGTCGGTTTTCCCGCCAGTGTTTGCACCATCACAAGTCGGACATTTTTGATAGTGGGCTCATAAAATTGAGGTGCTGCCAATTCTTTCTGACTAGGTGGGTTCGAGGCGGACTCTTACTGCGGAAACACTCGGTAAGCTAGACGGGTCTATCACAACGGTTGTGGGGCTCGGGGAAAAGTCGGATGGGAGCCGGGGCATGTGATGCCACCCGTCCAACAGGAGTCGTATGAGATGCGATTGACAAGGAGTTGTCTACCTAGATCACTTGGCGGCTAGCGGTGATGCTAAAGCTCACTAGCCGACTTGCTTATTTAGGATCCTGAATCACTAAGTAACCATCGGAGGGGTGTTGGTTCTAGTGGGAGCATAAAATATAATTTTTTTTAATATGCTTGCTCTTTTATGAATACATGTCTTAAGTGTTTTGCATATTTTCTGTTGTAGATCATGGCACCAAGTAGCAGTCACTCTCAGATATCCGGTTTTGCGTTGAGAACCATTCTTGAGAAAGATAAACTGAACGACACTAATTTTACCAACTGGTATTGAAATCTCAGAATTGTTCTCAAACAAGAAAAGAAGGACCATATCCTAGACAACCCACTTCCATATGAGCTGAATGAGAATGCAACTGTCGCTGCCACCAATGCCTACCGTCGGGCTAAGGATGAGTCCACGGATATTAGCTGTCTTATGCTTGCTCACATGGAATCGGACTTGCAAAAGCAGTTCGAGAATGTTGAGGCCTACGATATGATCGAAAGCCTCAAAAGTATGTTCCAGGCTCAGGCGAAGACTGAGAGGTATCAAGTCTCCCAGGCTTTGCTAAGTTGCAAGCTTAAGGATGGTGATCCACTGAGTCCGCATGTGATCAAAATGGTTGGTTACGTGCAGTCTCTGGAGAGGCTTGGCTACCCCATTAGCGAAGAGTTCGCTATGGATATAATTCTGAACTCTCTACCTAGTGCATATGGGCAGTTCATTTCGAACTACCACATGCATGGTATGGATAAGAATCTCACTGAATTGCATGGGATGCTTAAGCAGGCATATGCGGATCCCAAGAAGGGTGCCAGTCAAGTGTTGATGGTGCTAAATAAGGCTAAATTCAAGAAGATTTCTTGGACCAAGAAGAAGGCTAAGTCAGGAGGAAAGCAAGCTCAGGACCCAGTCCCAAGCACTTCCTCAGGGAATAAGCCATCTCCTTCAGCCGGATCCACTTTCTTCTACTGCAAGGCAGATGGCCACTAGAAGAGGAACTGCAGCAAGTATTTGGCCGACAAAGCCAAGAGTGGAGGTATGACTTCTGACTCAGGTACACTTGTTTGCAATATTATAGACATATATCTTGCTGATGCACCTCATAGTTCTTGGGTATATGATACCGGATCAGTTATTCACATCTACAACTCGTTGTAGGGACTAGTAAGAACTAGGAGCATAGCAAGAGGCGAGGTTGATATTTGAGTCGGCAACAAAGCAAGAGTTGCTGCGTTGGAAGTCGGCATGATGCAACTTCATTTACCTTCCGGATTCATATGGAACTGAATAATTGTTATTATGTTCAAGTGCTCAGTCGAAACATTATTTCTGCTTCATGTTTGATGAGGCAAGGCTATGAGTCAAATATCAAGAATAATGGTTATTCTTTGTATTTGAATGATATGTTTCACGGCTTTGCACCCATCTAGGACAGGTTATTTATTTTGAATATTGATGGTGAGTCGGTTTATAACATAAATGTTAAAAGGTTGAAACCAAATGGTCTGAATATGACTTACTTTTGGCACTGTCGGCTTGGTCATATAAGTTGGAAACGCATGAAGAAGCTCCATGATGATGGACTCCTAACTTCGTTTGACTTGGAGTCGTTCGAGACATGCGAATCTTGCCTACTTGGCAAAATGACCAAGACACCTTTTGCAAAGAGTTGCGAAAGGGCGTCTGACTTGTTGGGACTAGTACATAGTGATGTATGTGGACCAATGATCATGACGGCCAGGGGTGGTTATGAGTACTTCATTGCCTTCACTGATGATTTGAGTAGGTATGGATATATCTTCTTGATGAAACATAAGTCGGAAGCCTTTGAAAAGTTCAAAGAATTCCAGAATGAAGCACAGAATCAACTCGGCAAGAAAATAAAGTTTCTTTGGTCGAACCGAGGAGGCGAGTACATGAGCCATGAGTTTGATGACCATCTGAAAAGTTGTGGAATAGTTCCTCAACTTACTCCGCCAGGAAAGCTGCAAAGGAACGGTGTTTCGGAAAGGCGGAATCAGACCTTGTTGGACATGGTACGATCAATGATGAGTCGGACAGATCTGCCTTTATCATTTTGGGGCTATTGTCTAGAAACAGTGGCGTTCACACTAAACAGAGTACCATCAAAGTCGGTAGAGAAGACACCGCATGAGATGTGGACAGGCAAAAAGACGAGTTTGTCTTTTCTTAAGATTTGGGGTTGTGAAGCATTTGTCAAGCGACTTCAGTCGGACAACCTTACGGCCAAGTCGGATAAGTGTATTTTCGTGGGATATCCGAGGGAAACCTTGGGTCACTACTTCTACAACCGAGAAGAGGGCAAAGTGTTTGTCGCTCGGAACGGTGTCTTCCTTGAGAAAGCAGTCGGGGAGTAAGTGGGAGCACGGTGCAACTCGAAGAAATTCGAGAGAAACCGGCTAGTAGCGAGTCGGAAAAAACCTTGGAGGTTGAGCCGGTCGTGGTAGCTGAGCCGGAAGAAGCACCTATACTACGAAGATCGGCGAGATTGCGAAGTGTTCGTGATGTATTACTGTTAGACAGTGATGAGCCGGCAAATTATTCAAAAGTGATGGTGGGATCTGATTTCGAGTCATGGCTTGGAGCCATGAGATCCGAGTTAAAGTCCATGGATGAAAATCAAGTTTGGAACTTGGTCGATCTGCTGGACGGTGCAAGACCCGTCGAGTGCAAGTGGGTCTTTAAGAAGAAAACTGATATGGATGGAAATGTTTGTCTATAAAGAACGTCTTGTCACGAAGGGGTTCCTACAAGTTCAAGGAGTTGATTACGACGAGACTTTCTCGCCCGTAGCGATGCTTAAATCAGTTCGGATCATGTTAGCTATAGCAGCCTATTTCGACTATGAGATATGGCAGATGGATGTCAAAACGGCTTTCCTTAACGGGAATTTAACCGAGGACGTGTATATGATACAGCCCGAGGGTTTTGTCGATCCGGCTAATGCTAACAAGGTATGTAAACTTCAGAAATCCATTTATGGGTTGAAGCAAGCATCTCAGAGTTGGAATATTCGCTTTGATGAGGTAGTCAAATCGTTTGGCTTCATCAAGGGTGATCATGATTCTTGTTTATACAAGAAGTTTAGTGAGAGCAAAGTAAACTTTCTAATCTTATATGTGGATGACATATTACTGATTGGGAATGATGTCCAGATGTTGCAAGAAACCAAGGAATCATTGGAAAGGAGTTTCTCAATGAAAGCCTTAGGTGAGGATACATACATCCTCAGAATCCATGTCCGGATTGTAGATGAGATCTATGTTTTCGGAAAAATCGCCGGCTTCGCCCTGTCATAGCGCCTTAGATGTCATTGCGAGTTTCACAATGCCGGTAGATATTGTATATGTGCATAACTTGTTTTGCAGGAAGTTGTGAATGGTATGGTTCATATGCATGTGATGTATGTGTGTAATCCATACGTGATCTGCGAATCACTGTTTTTGTCAGCTGGCTGGAGCCTAGGTGCTGTCATTTTATTGTATAACGACCTATGTGTCGGATTCTCTATGTAATTTACTTTACTAAGCTAGTTTAGCTGTTTGGATAATCCGGATGAAATGCAAGGCGATATGCATGTCGGCGACATGGAGTAAGACGTCAAGTGATAAGAGTTGGCACGAGTCGGATTACAGGCTTTGTGGAGATGGATATCGCCATGAAGGGAGCCATACCATTTCACATTATAATTGCTTTATTTTGTGTTATTGTTATGTCTCTGTTTTACCTCTATTATATAGTCGGTAAAATTTAATCCCTCAAAGAAGCTCTAGTCGGTTTTCCCGCCAGTGTTTGCACCATCACAAGTCGGACATTTTTGATAGTGGGCTCATAAAATTGAGGTGCTGCCAATTCTTTCCGACTAGGTGGGTTCGAGTCGGACTCTTACTGCGGAAACACTCGGTAAGCTAGACGGGTCTATCACAACGGGTGTGGGGCTCGGGGAAAAGTCTGATGGGAGCCGGGGCATGTGATGCCACCCGTCCAACAGGAGTCGTATGAGATGCGATTGACAAGGAGTTGTCTACCTAGATCACTTGGCGGCTAGCGGTGATGCTAAAGCTCACTAGCTGACTTGCTTATTTAGGATCCTGAATCACTAAGTAACCATCGGAGGGGTGTTGGTTCTAGTGGGAGCATAAAATATAATTTTTTTTAATATGCTTGCTCTTTTATGAATACATGTCTTAAGTGTTTTGCATATTTTCTGTTGTAGATCATGGCACCAAGTAATAGTCACTCTCAGATATCCGGTTTTGTGTTGAGAACCATTCTTGAGAAAGATAAACTGAATGACACTAATTTTACCAACTGGTATTGAAATCTCAGAATTGTTCTCAAACAAGAAAAGAAGGACCATATCCTAGACAACCCACTTCCAGATGAGCCGAATGAGAATTCAACTGTCGCTGCCACCGATGCCTACCTTCGGGCTAAGGATGAGTCCACGAATATTAGCTATCTTATGCTTTATCACATGTAATCCGACTTGCAAAAGCAGTTCGAGAATGTTGAGGCCTACGATATGATCGAAAGCCTCAAAAGTATGTTCCGGGCTCAGGCGAAGACTGAGAGGTATCAAGTCTCTCAGGCTTTGCTAAGTTGCAAGCTTAAGGATGGTGATCCACTGAGTCCGCATGTGATCAAAATGGTTGGTTACGTGCAGTCTCTGGAGAGGCTTGGCTACCCCATTAGCGAAGAGTTCGCTATGGATATAATTCTGAACTCTCTTCCTAGTGCATATGGGCAGTTCATTTCGAACTACCACATGCATGGTATCGATAAGAATCTCACTGAATTGCATGGGATGCTCAAGCAGGCAGAGGCGGATCCCAAGAAGGGCGCCAGTCAAGTGTTGATGGTGCTGAATAAGGCTAAATTCAAGAAGAGTTCTTGGAATAAGAAGAAGGCTAAGTCAGGAGGAAAGCAGGCTCAGGACCCGGTCCCAAGCACTTCCTCAGGGATTAAGCCATCTCCTTCAGTCGGATCCACTTTCTTCTACTGCAAGGCAGATGACCACTGGAAGAGGAACTGTAGCAAGTATTTGGCCGACAAAGCCAAGAGTGGAGGTATGACTTCTGACTCAGGTACACTTGTTTGCAATGTTATAGACATATATCTTGCTGATGCACCTAATAGTTCTTGGGTATATGATACCGGATCAGTTATTCACATCTACAACTCGTTGCAGGGACTGGTAAGAACTAGGAGCATATTAAGAGGCGAGGTTGATATTTGAGTCGGCAACAAAGCAAGAGTTGCTGCGTTGGAGGTCGGCACGATGCAACTTCATTTACCTTCCAGATTCATTATGGAACTGAATAATTGTTATTATGTTCAAGTGCTCAGTCGAAACATTATTTCTGCTTCATGTTTGATGAGGCAAGGCTATGAGTCGAATATCAAGAATAATGGTTGTTCTTTGTATTTGAATGATATGTTTCACGGCTTTGCACCCATCTAGGACAGGTTATTTATTTTGAATATTGATGGTGAGTCAGTTTATAACATAAATGTTAAAAGGTTGAAACCAAATGGTCTGAATATGACTTACTTTTGGCACTGTCGGCTTGGTCATATAAGTTGGAAACGCATGAAGAAGCTCCATGATGATGGACTCCTAACTTCGTTCGACTTGGAGTCGTTCGAGACATGCGAATCTTGCCTACTCGGCAAAATGACCAAGACACCTTTTGCAAAGAGTTGCGAAAGGGCGTCTGACTTGTTGGGACTAGTACATAGTGATGTATGTGAACCAATGATCATGACGGCCAGGGGTGGTTATGAGTACTTCATTGCCTTCACTGATGATTTGAGTAGGTATGGATATATCTACTTGATGAAATATACGTCGGAAGCCTTTGAAAAGTTCAAAGAATTCCAGAATGAAGCACATAATCAACTCGGCAAGAAAATAAAGTTTCTTTGGTCGAACCGAGGAGGCGAGTACATGAGCCATGAGTTTGATGACCATCTGAAAAGTTGTGGAATAGTTCCTCAACTTACTCCGCCAGGAAAGCCGCAAAGGAACGGTGTTTCGAAAAGGCGGAATCGGACCTTGTTGGACATGGTACGATCAATGATGAGTCAGACAGATCTGCCTTTATCATTTTGGGGCTATTGTCTAGAAACAGCGGCGTTCACACTAAACAGAGTACCATCAAAGTCGGTAGAGAAGACACCGCATGAGATGTGGACAGGCAAAAAGACGAGTTTGTCTTTTCTTAAGATTTGGGGTTGTGAAGCATTTGTCAAGCGACTTCAGTCGGACAACCTTACGGCCAAGTCGGATAAGTGTATTTTCGTGGGATATCGGAGGGAAACCTTGGGTTAATACTTCTACAACCGAGAAGAGGCCAAAGTGTTTGTCGCTCGGAACGGTGTATTCCTTGAGAAAGAGTTTCTCAGTCGGGGAGTAAGTGGGAGCACGGTGCAACTCGAAGAAATTCGAGAGAAACCGGCTAGTAGCGAGTCGGAAAAAACCTTGGAGGTTGAGCCGGTCATGGTAGCTGAGCCGGCAGAAGCACCTATACTACGAAGATCGGCGAGATTGCAAGGTGTTCGTGATGTATTACTATTTGACAGTGATGAGCCGACAAATTATTCAGAAGCGATGGTGGGATCTGATTTCGAGTCATGGCTTGGAGCCATGAGATCCGAGTTAAAGTCCATGGATGAAAATCAAGTTTGGAACTTGGTTGATCTGCCAGACGGTGCAAGACCCGTCGAGTGCAAGTGGGTCTTTAAGAAGAAAACAGATATGGATGGAAATGTTTCCGTCTATAAAGCACGTCTTGTCACGAAGGGGTTCCTACAAGTTCAAGGAGTTGATTACGACGAGACTTCCTCGCCCGTAACGATGCTTAAATCAGTTCGGATCATGTTAGCTATAGCAGCCTATTTCGACTATGAGATATGGCAGATGGATGTCAAAACGGCTTTCCTTAACGGGAATTTAACCGAGGACGTGTATATGATACAGCCCGAGGGTTTTGTCGATCCGGCTAATGCTGACAAGGTATGTAAACTTCAGAAATCCATTTATGGGTTGAAGCAAGCATCTCGAGGTTGGAATATTCGCTTTGATGAGGTAGTCAAATCGTTTGGCTTCATCAAGGGTGATCATGATTCTTGTTTATACAAGAACTTTAGTGAGAGCAAAGTAAACTTTCTAATCTTATATGTGGATGACATATTACTGATTAGGAATGATGTCCAGATGTTGCAAGAAACCAAGGAATCATTGGAAAGGAGTTTCTCAATGAAAGCCTTGGGTGAGGCTACATACATCCTCAAAATCCGGATCTATAGAGATAGATCAAGGAGGCTCATTGGATTGAGTCAGAGTACTTATTTGGACAAAGTGTTGAAGAAATTCAACATGGAATCATCTAAGAAGGGGTTCTTACCGATGTCCCATGGTGTAAAACTTAGAAAGACTTAGTGTCCTTCGACAACTGATGAGCAAAGTCGGATGAGTGCGATTCCATATGCTTCTGCAGTCGGATCCATCATGTATGCCATGATGTGTACTAGGCCATATGTTTCATCTGGTCTAAGTGTTGTGAGCAGATACCAGGCTGATCCTGGAGAAATCCACTGGACAGCGGCTAAAAATATCCTAAAGTACTTGAGAAGGACTAAGGATATGTTTTTGGTTTATGGTGGTGAAGATGAACTCAGTGTAAAGGGTTACACGGATGCGAGTTATCTTACCGACTCTGATGATTCTCGTTCGCAATCCGGATACGTGTTTATTATAAACAGAGGTGTTGTGAGCTGGAAGAGTTCCAAGCAAGAGACTGTGTCTGCATCTACAACAGAGGCTGAGTATATTGCCGCCTCGGAGGCAGCAAAGGAAGCTGTTTGGATGAGGAATTTCCTCATGGATCTTGGTGTGGTTCAGGGCTCGTCCAATCCGTTAGACGTGTATTGTGACAACAATGGTGCTATTGCACAAGCCAAGGAACCTAGACAACACCAGAAGAACAAGCACATACTCATGCGGTACCATCTGATTTGCCAGTTCATGGATTAGGGTGATATCAAGTTATGCAAGGTACACACGGATGCAAATATTGTGGATCCATTGACAAAGTTGTTACCCCAGCCGAAGCATGAGGCACACCTGAGAGCCATGGGCATTAGATGCTTAGACATGTGATGTCGGAAGATTGACTCTAGTGCAAGTGGGAGACTGTTGGGAATATGCCCTAGAGGCAATCATGTATGATGAGATTTCCCATTGTATTCATAAATATATAAAGTTGTCCTTGTATAAACATCTGATGTGTATCATTTAATATGTGATTCGGTTGTGGAACTATGCATTCATGTTGTTTGTACTAATGTCCTTGGTCATTGAGGTTGTGCTGGACACACAACTTAGACCAATGTGAAAGTCGGCTTGATGACTCGGTTCCACTTGCCATGGGCATGGTGATGCCATTCCGACTTACACATATTCGGCTAAAGAGTTTAGCGAGTCGGATTGACCCATATTGAGGTACAACGAACAAGTAGTCATTTGTATATCTCAATCAATGTAATCCTTAGACCTGAGGTTGTTGCATAGTCCGAGTTGAGGATCAACGACTTAGGTTCTGTCAAACGCTAATCCGTAACTAGGCAGTTATAAAGGCATAGTTCGGGTCGACTGAGAATCAAGATGCGTGATGTGAATAACCAAGATGGGATTTTGTCCCTCCACTCGGAGAGATATTCTCTGGTACCTCTCGGAAGATATGATTCGGAAAGCATGGCCATGCACGACTCGGTTAAGTGTTAACCGAGGCGGTCGACTAAGAGTTAGTCGGGTGAATCACTTATCTCGGATCGAGAAGAGAGTCAGACTATTTAAGGGATGACGAATTTTCGCCTATAGTCTAAAAAGGTATATCGTGAGTCAAAAGGGACTCAGACGTAAGTCACATTGGAAGGGCAAGTCGTCATGACTCATTGGTACTTGGGAGTCGGCACGTTCTGCTAGGAGCCGCTGCCGACTGATCGATTGAGAGTCGGACTCCAATCGTGTCCGAGTAGCCATGTGCTTGCCGGGTCACACACTTAAGAGCGGGAGCATGTTCAGATTGGATCTGAACCGGAAATCTGGTCGGCTTGGACCCGAGCGGGATTAGGACTGAGTCAGTGAGTCGAACTCACGGTGACTAGTGTTATATGGGCTTTAGTGAATGGGACATGAGAGTGGAGCCCACGTTCACTCCCTATATATAGTGGATCACCGTAACCCAGAAAGGTTAATCGTTGATCGGTTGGGTCATTCCATGTGTTGGAAACCCTAGCTCCATAATAGTCCTACCGTCGTAACGAACCTAGAAGTTTGCCGCCGGAGCTCCTCTTATACGTGTGGATACCAGCAGAGGTGATGTACGATCAGCACTAGGACGATCGGATTGCAAAGGACTGCACTGCATCAACTGACGCGCTTCATCAGTAATCCGCAACTATGCGTCTAGTGGTAAACCTGTTGGCCTTCTACCTCAGCTAGATCTTGGGATCACCACGTTAGAGGAAAAAGTTTTTGTTTTATCTCTGCGTGGCCCCACATACACATCCTAGGTAATCATTCTATTAGAAGAACTTTGTTTTGTTTATTCTTCTACCATAAACCAAATTATATGTAGTGTTTTCTACTTTAATCCGTCCAGACTAAATATCGCTATGAAAGATCAAATCTTGTCATAGTCAACTTCTTGAACATTGTCATAAAATACTTTACGACATGTCGACTATTTCATAGATGTAAAACATCCATGTTTGTTTCTTTATAGATCCAAATACGACCGATAGGTTTTTACACCTTTCCGGAGGGTCTTCCAAGTTCAAAACTTGATTTCTCGTGTATGGAACTATCACGGATTTTATGGCTTCATGCCATTTGACGGAGTCAGGGCCCATCATCTCTTCTTTGCATGTAGTCGGTTCATCATTGTCAAACAATAATGATTTACTCTCAAATCTCGGCATTTGATTGTTTATCTGACCTACTTGGTTCAATAATAACTTAGATCTCCGTGACCACAACCTTTGAGGCACATAAGCTATGAGCATTATGGCAGCCCCCGGAACAATTTACGGCGCTGTGCAACTCAGCACATTTAGCTAAGGTTCATTAACCTTATCAAAGTTCTATTGTCCTCCCACTTAACCTTTTGTGAAAAAATTCTTTTTGAAGAAACTTCACGTTTCAAGCGACAAACCTTTTGTCCTTGGTGTTATGGAGGAATAACCAATTGTTATTCGAAATAACCTATAAATACATGCTCATTCGACTTTGGTTGTAAACATCTTACTTATGCTTAGCATACCAAAATTTAAGAAAGGACAACCTAGGTTTTACCCCAAACCATAACTCATATGGTGTCATTTCAACGGATCAAGATGGAGCTCTTTTCAGTGTAAAAACGATAGTCTCTAAAGCTTTAATTTTTTTTAAAACATAATGGTAGTTTTATAAATAACACCTTTGATCCAACCATGTCACACAAGGTTTCATTACAAATCTCAAACACTCCATATTCCAATGGTGTTTCGGGAGATGCAAATCTAGGTGTTTTTGCTAAACTTGTAACTCAAATAAATCCCTTTATGATAAAATCATAAATCATTTATTTTCTTGTTACACTTGCAACTCAAATAAATCCCTTATGATAAAATCATAAACCATTTATTTTCTTGTTACAATGATTTTCCACTTCATCTTGAAAGTCTTTGAACATTTTCAAATATTTCATACTTCTTTCTCATTAAGTGAATATTCACTCAAATTTCTAGAGAAATCATATGAAGTTGAAGTCCATCGCTTATGACTACACATAATGGACTACATACATCGATATGTATAAATTCCAATAATTTTAGTCGATCGTTCTTATTTGGCCTTTGAACGAAGTTTTAATTATCCCGAGGAAAGTCTCACAAGCGTTACTTGATCAAATCAAAGACTCCAAAAATCCAAGAAAATGGAGTTTCTTCATGTTTTATTTCCAATATAATTTAAACGGCGATGCCACTTCGTAAGTGATCTTCCAATCATTCGTCTTGCGACAATTTAGCATTAGTTTTATGGATGTGATTTCTCCAACTAGATTTGTAAATCATCCAACTTATATGGAATACCATAATTATTTGAACAACCTTTGTTCTCATAATACCTGATTTAAATAACTTTTATTTAAAACAAATCTTGAAGGCAAGATTTGATGTCAACGAGAAATACAAACAACAGTTTGTTTGTTTTCGATGAACATCATCACATATTCTCTTGCTAGTTACCTAGGCCATTGTGGTTCATAAATTGCGTCGTTATGTATGAAATTTCATACCAACCAATTCGGTATCCAATACCCAATAACCACATTGTTTAACAAGCAAAGAATACAACCATAACATGTATATCATCTATATACCTAAATTGGATATTTCCAATGTTTTCTTTTCTGCCAAATATATTTTATTGATTCTCTTTCAGCATTTGCTTTTCCTTTTTAAAAGAACCTATCAACATCAACAGTGGAGCCATATACATGACACATAGTCCAAAGCGTGTATATTCAAATAATAATACCTTTGGAGTTGCACTTTGAAGTAGATCACCATCATCAAATGATCGGCATTCTTTCAAATTCCATTCTTTAGTAATCTTTTAGTGTAGTAAACACTTTACATACATCTGCGATTCATCCTTATCATGACGACTTTCATGATCAAGCTACTGTAGCTTGTAAAGGAAAATCATGAGTATAACATTACTTTCCAAACCCCTTTTGGATGATTAGGATGTCTAGCATCTCCAACCTTTGTAAATTCTCATCCAATATGAGACCATACATTATACTATATCATATTTCAACCAAAATATTGTTTCAGATATCGTTATATCTGCCACACATGATGGTTTCTGAAACAATTATTTTAGCTCCTAAATTATCTCGATATTTAAATCAAGAATCATGGAGGAAAACATGATACTTTAGATACTAACACTAGAATTGTCACTCTCGATCTAATACTAATTATTGAACTTCACGGATTAAACAGAGTTTGCTGAAAGTTTGCAATAGTACTTTAAACTTTAGATTGACACTCAACACAATACGATACCAGTTCGTAAAGTATATATCCAGAATTCTATAGTTGTATTATCTCAATTACAACAATGCATAAGGTGGTGAACGAATGCCAATGACTACAACAAATTATGCAAATTCACTTTGATTTAATTTTTGATAAATTGAGTTCTACTAACCCAAATTAGAAATGAACTCCCACTCAAAAACGACATCCCTCGTGTCTTTTTGGTGATTACATGAACCAAATCCACTACACCAAGCCTGATCATCACATGAGTCAGTGTAGCTTCAAAGGCGAGCATCAAATGGGCATCATATCTTCCATATGACTCATGCTTAACCTTTCGGTCCGTGTTCCGAGGCCATGTCTATATATGCTAGGCTCGCCAAGTAAGAACCTTAATATTCGTGTGTGTAACTGTCTTACACCCGAAATATGATCGTGGATCCAAGAACACCCGATCATCACTTGATGTCTTGGAGCGACGAAAACATAATCGGTGCATACTTAAGGAAGAACACATTCTTATCTTGATATCGAAATGAGGGATCATCTTATTATGCTAATAAAACTCCAAACAAGCAATATAAGATACAACAAACATCACATGTTTATAAGTGGAATGATATGGTTCTTGCACTCGACCTCCATCATGTGCATCGTGGTATGATCACTATCATACCTCTATGTGTAAGGCCAAGGTTTATGGAACTTACACGTTATGTGTGTTGTAAGAGTATCAACTTATACTTATACTTACAACATCACCATATCATGACACTAGCCCAGCAACAATATAAACTAGACCCCTCTAATTTATCCATTGCAAGTTTTACGTGGCTTAGGGCTTTCGAAGATAGAACCGTTCTTACCTACGAACGTGAACCACAACGAGGATAACCAAATTGTTGACAACTCATTGCAAATTAGATATTGTCTATAGTAGGAGAGACATACATCCGCTAGCCACTTATGCAAAACTAGTTGCATGTCAAGCGTGGAATAGGTCTCATGTGCAAGGACATGTAAAGTTTGTTCGGGCCGCTTCATCCCACTATGCCACCAATATCCAAAGTACAACTAAGAAGCAATAAAATGATCAACATCGCCCACATACTCATATGTGTACTACCCATGCAAAGCATCTACGCATAAACCTGGCTCTGATACCACTATAGGGTTCACAACATAGAAAACAAAAAATTCCTACGATGGGAACAACTATGTACCAAGATCTATCTACTAGATACAAGCAACGGGCGGATATACATCCATAGATAACATACCCTTGAAGACCGATAAAGCTTAACAAGTCCAAACTCGTGGTTGATGTAGATGATCTCTTGCCGATCTCAAGATCGAGAGGAAGTCCTAGCGCCACAAAATAGCAACGCATCCGTGCTCACACACACGTACGAGGCACCGAGCAACCTCTGCGTCCTCGCTCCACCGATGCAGCGGAAGCACAACACTTTCTTGCCGAATAGCCACCGGGAACATGTATCTCGCTAGTCTGATACCATGGGGGATAAATACTAGTGGGGGAGAGATCCTTCAGGAGGAGGTGTGAGTGAGAGAATGAGAGGGGGGCTTTTTATAGGGGAGAGGGGGCACCCAAGGGGCATGACTCCCAGCCATGGGGCTGCCCCCACCTCTTCCTCATTCATGTGGGTGGACACTCCACTCACTCAAATGCCTTTCAATTTCCTCCACTCAAAAACCCACTCAAATTCATATTAAATTTCCACCAAATTTAATGCAAACTCTCATTAAATAAAACTCCTTTTATTTATTCAGAATTTTGTCAATTACTTTAATGAAAAACATTCACATATAAGCCCTTGCTAGTATTTGATTTCACATGAAAAAACACTTTCTGCAATTTCACCCGAAAACCCGTTTCGGTATCTAGTGAAATAAATTCATGCGCTTGTTATTCTTTCCGACATGAAACTTTTGCTCCAAATGGATGTCGGTGTCTCTTAAGTGTGCCACCCTACGGTTCGCGAATAATGCAGACATGATCGAGACCCTTCTCTGATCAATAATCAGAAGCGGGATCTGGAGACCCATACTGACTCCCACACATTCAACGATGACTTTCTTGTGATCGTCAGAACCTTTTATGCTAGTATCTTAATCCTTTTGTTTCGTGATATATTACATGTCCGATATTCGATCATCGGTATCTCCATTGCTAGTTTGATCTCGTTACTGACATGTACTCTTTTCTCGTTCTTGTGATATAAAAATCTAGTGATCAAATCACTTGCTTACAAGCTAATCAATGTGATATCACCGAGAAGGCCCAGAGCATATCTACCCGTCATTGGGATGATAAAATTCCACTCTCTATCCATAGGCCTCAACATAACACTTTAGTAGTTCTCAACCCATCTTTATAATCACCCAGTTATGGTGTGATGTTTGATGTTATCAAGAAACTCTTCCGGTGTTAGTGATTGACATGATCTCATGGTCTAAGAATTAGGATCACTTTGTAAGTTGTTATAGCAATATAAACTCAATGACTTTGATCGTAATGCTATACTTCGAATGAATGTTCATCACACCATTCCAATAACGTTGTGACCTCGTTATTAACAACATCCAATGTCCATGATCAGGAAACCTTTGATCATCTTGTTAATCAACGAGCTAGTTTATAAGAGAGGCATAACTAGGAACTTCCTTTTTGTTTATTAAACACACATATATTAATGTTTCCGTATTAATACAATTATAGCATGCAAAATAAACATTTATCATAAATAAGAAATACGATAATAACCACTTTATTATTTCCTCTCGGGCATATTCCCTTCAACGTCATGCATAATTGCATCTAAATATATTTTACTAACCCCTATTTTATTTTCTACAATATTCCTCTCCTACTATTCAAATTAAAACTCCAGACCATCCAGATATTTGTTTGGTCTAAATATTATTAACAAATGGTTTTTAAAATAAAACAAGTAATTTTAAATATAAAAACTATTTTTATATTTGGTACCGGGGAGGCAGTCCAGCCGTTTAGGCTAGGCCACCTACTACCCGGCAGGCCCGGCCCAAACCTAACCCTAATCCCCTGTACCACCTAAACCCTAGCTACCCAAATCACCAACCATCCATCTCCCCGCCGCCAGCCGCAAACCGCACACCATCCCTCACGCGCGCTTGGCCGCGTGACTCACGCATCCCTGCGTACCTCGCACACACAGAACACACACACACAGGCAACACCAACTCTAAACCGAACGCACACACATGCATGTACCTGACCCCAATGTAACATCCCAGTATTAGAGCTAAGAAATAAGCTAGACCCAGATGTGTGCATTGCATTCATAAATAGAAAATCCGAATAATTTTCGCACTTTCAAATAAAAACTTGTCAAAGTGATTGAAGCTTCTCTTAACTTGATGGAATTGAAGTAGATCATCAAGTTGATTGTGATAAGTTTCAATATGACCTTTACTAAAACCTTATTTTGGGTAAACATGATTTGATCTAAGGGTAGATCAAATGTAATAAAATTAAACCATAATACATTACATAATGATTATTATCTGATCCTTAAGAAATCATATCATAGTATTCATTACTACAACTCATGAATACCAAGTTAAGAATATAACTCAAGTAACAAGAATATAATAACTAAATATTTACATATCTTATCCTCGTATATTTCTACCATGAGTATCATGGTAATACTTAATCTTAACCCATTAGTTGTATTGAGTAGGAGGAAATCAAGTCAAGACCATTCACCATATATCTTTCTTTCCATATCAATCCTTATCATCTCTATTGAACCTTATTCTAATATATGTTGTTCATCAATGTTGAGTAATCAACAATTGATTTAACAATTCTTAACCTATTAATCCTTGATCTATTAACTCTTGTCCTTATCATAGCATTCACTTAAGTCCTATAGAGAAAGAAGTAAGAAGAGGTAAGTGGTAATGCTATTTTTAGATATCATCTATAGGATGGGAGTGTTTGAAGAGAATCAAATCAATATGATAATTGATGGAGTTAACTCACTCCTGAATGGATAGAAGAGTTAGCTGGAATATATATTTATACGGTAACAAAGAAGATTACTAGGATGAATTCTGAAGATGGTTACCAGGAGTAATCCTATTGGATCAAGTAGGTATAATCAATGAATAATACCTTCTAGTCAGTAAGAGATACTGAGAAGATAATTATAATACAACTGTAATGTTGTATTGATAAAACCCTTGATTATCCAACTGGAAACCTAAGCCATAAATGATCAAAGGATTGTAATGATCATGCTTAAGTCACTAAGAGTGAATAATTATATCATGTATAAGTGACACTGGTGGATAGAACATGATTAAACCCTAGTATAGATATGTTATCCTAGATGAGTCATGACAATTCACAATGTTATAATGTGAAGTTGAAAAAGGAGATACTGGAGCTAAGTAGAGATAAGATATTATGAATAAGATGATGCTATAGAATCATTAAGTTATTGAAGTAGAAATATTTCTCTTAGAGAATACTAAACACTTGAGGTGAAGTTGGATTTGATATATATATATATATATTAGAGTAATATTAGTGATGGATGATAAAGGAAGTATATGAATGGAGTTAAAAGGAACTACTTGTTGGATTGAAGGTTATGAGTAGTAGAGTAGTTCGATATAACCAAGTATAGATATGAGAAGATTATGAAAAGCTTTAGTGACAAGCTTCTGAGATTTATGAGTGAGATTACAAAGTAATTTGTGAAGTAAGAGAGTACTCATTCAAGTGGACTTGGATTCATAGGAAGCATTCTAGATATGAAAATTATCTCTATGAGAAGATTATATAGAGCTTTAGTGCCATGATCATTGGATTTATAGATGGATTTAGGAGGAGAAATTATTGATAAGAATATTCTCGTGAAGTAAAGCTCAAATCTAGGAAAGGAATTCCTTAATTAGAAGTCAAGAATTATAAAGTATGGAAGATAGGGATTCTTGTGAAGCTATTAAACAAGATTATATCTCTCTATATCAAAATCATTATCTATATCACTGATCTAAAGCCCAAACAATTTCCACAAGACAAATGCAGTGCCTTTATCATATAAGTAATGCTCATTAGCAATCATTATAATAAACCACACTAGAAATAAATCTCAATATATCACTCCTTGAATCAACCATAATCATAAATTTAGAGATAGCGTCCTTGAATCTTGATCTAAAATACTATCTAGAAATAAACCTAAGTATGATAAACTCTCTAAACTCAAATCTTTGGAAAAACTCTATAAGTAAATAAGTGAGGATATATTCTCTTCTGTCCAAATAGAATTTTTGGATCTAAAAGATCTAGTGAAAGAGAATTATTATTTTTGTATGTTTACCACCTCATTCTTATAAGTAGTATCTAATTTAAAACCATACTTAATACATGTTAAGTAGATAAGTATTACTTCTATTTTTTAAACAATTTCTAAAACTCCAGAGAATACAATTCTTAGCAAAAAGAATAATATAAACCCTAAAATGAACTATCCCTGCCAAATATATGTTTTGATAAAAGTTATATAAATATATGTTATCCATAAAGAACCCATATAAATACCTTAATTCTTTTCTCAAAAATATATGTTAATTGTTTTCTATTACTGAAATGCTCATTCTTATATGTAGGACTCCAAGATAAATTCAAATCTTAAATAGAAATTTCAAATCAGGTTAAAAATAGAAATCTGGAAAAAAGGAAACAGAAAATAGTAAGGTAAAATAAGAGCCCGATCCAAAAGGCCGGCCCAGAGTTTCCTAATCTCTATCTGTCACTCCGGGGTGTAATCTCAGCATCCCAGAACCAGCCCACTCTGGCATAGGCCCAAATAACCTTTCGTCGTCGTCTTCCTCCTGAAACAAGCAGTTGCGTGGGAGCGTCGATGCCGTCCGCTGTCGTCGCTGCGAGTCTCGCCGCCGCCGAGGTCGTCCTGCGAGCATAAGATCACCACGATGATGCCCTTATCCTCCTGTACCTCTCAATCCCCATACCTCTCGTTCTCTCTATCTCTCTCGCGCACGGGACAACGAGCCCTATGTCGCTAGAGGTTGTTAGCTCCCGGGCGTAATCTCAGCATCCCAGAACCAGCACACTCTGTCCCAGGCCCAAATAACCTTTCGTCGTGGTCTTCCTCCTAAGACTAGCAGTTGTGTGGGAGCGCTGATGTCGTCCGCCGTCGTCACTGCGATTCCCGTCGCCGCCGAGGTCGCCCTGCGAGCATCAGATCACCACGATGATGCCCTTATCCTCCTCTACCTCTCAATCCCCATATCTCTCGTTCCCTCTATCTCTCTTGCGCACGGGATACCGAACCCTAGCTCGCTGGAGGTTGTCATCCTCACCGTTTCGGGTCCCCCATTCTTCTTAGCTGATCCATGCTTGTCCTCATGCTTCTAAACATCCGAATCGAAGAACCTCTGCATCGCCAGGCACCGTTGTTCGCCATCATTCCTGACCTTGCTTCGCTTATCTGACAAGCCCTACGCATTCCTCGTAAGCTCTTGCTTCCTTTGGTCCTTTCCTATTCATCTCTAGGCCTTTGTAGTGCTCGACACATGTGATTTCGACCATTCCGCTGTTGTAGCTCGCCACCGGCCATCCTCCGGTGACTATATTCGGGCGGCGCCGCTACCATCGCACTCGCCTCATCACGCTCTATCTAGATAGCTCAAACGCGCATCCTTAGCGTGCCCTCGATCGAAGGATCGATCGATGATCTGAGGATCATCATCGGCTGACGTAAGTGTGACGTCATGCCCGCGTCATTCCCCAGCCACGTCAGCCCACTTGACTTGGTCCACTTGCTGAGGTGGCAACCCAACATAGCAACTACCCCACCAGTCAGTGACTCAGGGCTAGGTTAGGGTGTTGTGTAGAAAGATTAAGAGAGGAGATGATGTAAGCAGTGATGTAGTAATTACTTTAGTAATTTTAATTTAATAATTTCAGAAAATGAATAAATATTAAAAAATCAATAACTTTTGTTTTATAATTCATAAAAATATGTTTAATATATGAAAATGTTTATAAAAATAAAATCTATAATTTAACCTTATTATCAAACATTATTATGTTAACTATTTAAAAAAATATTGTTTAATAAAGATTTTATAAGTAATAATATTTGATAATTCATATTTTAATAATGGTAGATGATAAAAATATAAATAATATATCAAAATTCTTAGAAAAATAAGAACTAAAATTTAATACTATAATCATGTATTATTATCTCACTTAATTAAATATCTATTATTTTTTAAGTGTTTACTAAGTAATAAGTCTTATAAAAATCATATCTTATTATTTATAAATTACAAAAATAAATATAATATACCAAAATGATCACAAAAATAATATCTACATGCTAAAAATATAGCATTCCACTTTTGAAGTAAACAAAAATCTAATACTCTAATAACTAGAATTTAAATCTGATTTCCTTAGTTGATAATTCATAAAAGGATAAGTAAAAATTGCTAATATTTCTAAAATTATTCCTTTGATGTTTAAAAATAATATTAGTCTTAAATATTAATAATATGAAGTCAAACTAAGTTCAACACATTTTAAATACAATTTTCTTTGAATTATCATACAACAATAAGTGTATACTATTTTCCAAAAGGAGTAGTCAAATATTAAATTCCCAAGATTATTATTTTGGCTTAATAAAATCTTTTACCATTACTTTAACCACAAATTTATAAACATATTATTAATCCAAAGAAAATTCATGAGTAGTTAAGTAATATTGTTTCCTTGTTTACAAACCATAACCACTAATTTATAAAAAGATAAATGATTCTATTCCATTATAACAATAAGAAACCACTACTCAAATAGAAATATTACCACTCCTAAGTAAGTTTAAGGAAACATTATGGAGTGAACAAAGTACAAATATCATAAGCATTACACCTTAAGTCCTTTTATATCCTTAAAGTTAAACTTGAGTCTACAAGACTAAACACACCATGTTAAAGGCTTTATTATGTGTTTTATAGTTTACTTTGGTCTGTTTCAATTAAGACCTAATGCACCTCAAGACCAAACCAACAAAGTAAACACCAGATGACAATTAATTATAATCACATTACTTCATATACTACTTGTATATTTTAGATTATTAATACTTAAATTTTAAATATTTTGTTTAGTTAAGTAAAATTTTCTTCAAAATTTATTCTTTTATGATACACTAAAATTAATTCTTAACAATTCCAAAATAAATCTACTTAAGTAACAGCCTTTATATAAGGAGTCTTTAGATACCATTCCAAACTTGAGTGTTCTACTTTTCTGTGTACTTTATTATGCATGCATGTTGTTTCACACACACTCATAAGCCTTAATAAGAAGCACAACTGTGAAGCTTATCTAAAAGTACAACACATTCTAAAGGAACCATTTCAAGTTTCCAAACCCTAGATCAACATTTATTCCGGGGATTCGAGTTTATCGAATTGCATTACATTACTATTCACGATAGCATCTCGCTTCTTTAAAAATTAGTCCTTACCGGACCAATGATGCTGATTTTAAATATTGGATCTTATATTGTCTCGAAGACCGTGAATGCATAATCTTGCAATCACAAAAGGCAAGTTCACACTTGCTCATGTCCTTTGATTATTTTCTGTAAAGTATTTTGCAAATCCAGTGTTGTCATTGATGACTCCTTGATGGCGCCAGAGAACTTGGTGCTTGACGTGGAGTCTATTGGGAACCCCAAGAGCAAGGTGTGAAGCAGCATAGAAGCAAGTTTTCCCTCAGTAAGAAACCGAGGTTATTGAACCAGTAGGAGGAAGGAAACGTCACACAGGTGTTGCAAGTAACGTGGAGACCTGCACAACACAAACTCATGACTTTGCCCCAACTAGCAGTGAGGTTGTCAATCTCACCGGTTGTTGTAACAAAGTATTAAACGTATGTTGTGGAAGGTAATGGTTTGCATCAAGTAAATCAGTAATAGTGGAAGATATATCAATGGTAAAGATTGGACCGGGGTCATAGTTCACTAGAGGTGCTCTCCTTAGATAAACAACATGGAATGAAGGGTAAACAAATTACAGTAGGGCAATTGAGAGGAACTGAGCAAGGCATAACAATGCAATACTAGTCAGAAATATCCTATGAGATTCGATTGGGCAATACAACAAGATACATAGACCGCCATCCAACTTCATCTATGACTAGAAGTCCACCTTTAGGTTATCATCCGAACCCCCTCCAGTATTAAGTTGCAAGCAATAGACAACTCCTTTAAGCAAAGTGTGTAAGGTAAACAGTCCACGTGTTCCATGAACAAGAGACCGTTGTTTTCTCCCTAATGGCAACATCACATCAACAACTGAAGAGATTTATGTCACTTCCCTTGGAAACTAGAGCCATGAACCCACTATCGAGCATAAATACCCCCTCTTGGAGTCACTAGCAATTACTCGGCCAAGATAGCTACTAACAACGGAGAGCATGCAAGATCACAAACAACACAGACATGATAGAATCATAAAGACAAAACCATTAATCTATCCAACATAATAATCTCAATATCCATCGGATCCCCACAAACACAACATGCATGATTACAAATAGATTAGATCTTGATCATGAACGGAGCTCACAAGATCTATACATGAAAGCACAAAGGAGGAGATACAACCATCTAGCTACTACATGGACCCATAGTCTAAGGTGGAACTACTCACACATCATACCGGAGAGAAGGCCTCTGGGATGATCTCCCCTCCGGCAGGGTGCCGGGAAGAACTTCAGACCCCCCTCCCCGATCTAGGGATGACGATGGCGGAGGCTATAGAAGGTTTCGTGGAATATTGATCGGGTCCTTCGGGTTTCTGCATCGGGGGCTTCTTATAGGCGAAGAGGCGAGGCAGGGGGTGCCCGGGGGGACCACACCCTGCCCAGGCGCGGGCCAGGCTTGGCCGCGCCTGGGGGGTGCGGCCACCCCATGGCTCCCCTCTGTCTCTCCTTCTGGATTCGTGTCCCTCACGGAAAGTTATTGACTTTGGCTTTTTTCTCGTCCAATTCCGAGAATATTGATTTTGTGCCTTTCTGGAACCAAAAATAGAAGAAAACAGGTAACTGGCACCGTGGTAACATGTTAATAGGTTAGTTCCAGAAAATATATGAAAACACCTCAAAGAAAGACAAATCAAAGCAAAGTAGATACTAAACAAGCATGTAACATCAAAAATTATAGATACGTTTCCGACGTATCAAGCATCCCCAAGCTTAACTCCTGCTCGTCCTCGAGTAGGTAAGTGATAAAAGAATAATTTTTGAGGTGACATGCACCTTCACAATAAAGATCAAACCATTTGCATGCATTGAAAGCTAGGATCAAAGAACTCTAAACATGTGCATGAAATATGGATTTCTAACAATAGGACATACTAACTATGTATGCAACATGAAAGGCTACAAACAAAGATCATGAATAACATGCATTGAAAAACTTTTGTTTGTTTCACATAAAGAAAACATAGCATAGTGGCAATCAGCTTGTCCCTCATAGAGTATAAAATAGATGCATAGGACACCCTCAAAGTTCACAAGGGTGACTAGAAACAAATAGCACAAGAACAAGTAATATCACAATATGCATCAATCAATAAGATTTGGGACACTGCACACAGAATGGCAACTATGCTCTCTTAATGGTGCCTAAAGGTAGAAGGTGGTGACTCAATAATGGTGGAAGAAAGGAATTTCACAAAGGGAATCAGGGATTTCAAGTTTCAAAAAGAGCTTCCAAAAATTATGGTACTTGTTAGATTTTAGCCCTCATTGCCCCTATCATAAGCATCTTGAAGTGATTAAGGTTAAAGTGAACTAACTATGGAGTATATGCTTGACAAAGTATAAGTTGGCAATCTCAAGTCCCTTGAATACGAGGGCCACACCTCATGCTACTCAACTTCGGTCACCTCTAAGTTCTTGTCATTGTAAGTACATGCATATCATAGAGAACCGCCAACGGGGTACCCCTTGCACATGGTACAGGAGTTATCCCATAACCAAGCAGACAATGAGCATCTCAGTGATATTTTTATTTACTATATGCATAACTTTTTATTGAGGATGCTTCATAGATAGCTCACTATGGTGATGCTGCAAGTTTCCACCATAATTAGGCATGGATTAGGCTAGCGGCCCAGGCGTTTATCTAACACAAAATACTTACTCCATGGACTTACAATCTTCCTCTTTATTTCACACTGGTGACATCCATAGACAAAAGAGCATGATATCAACTGAGTACAAAGTACAAGTGCAATGTTGAAAACGTTCCCCATGACAGCATGGTTCTACTAATTCCAACGTATAAGTGCAAGCATATACAACATTGACGACACAATGGTTCAAGTTTATTAGGGGAAAAGAATATAAAGTGTGCCATCAAGTTTGTGAGGGCTTTAATCACCAAGTTTTCACATAACAAATAGTTTTAAATTGGAAGATAGCTGAAACAAGAATATACTTGGAATGGTGTAACACACCATGCATAAAAGTTAATAGTGGACACTTTGGAATAACTTGGTTTATTGGGAGTTGTAAGCATGAGTAGATATTACTCATACAAGTGGAGGCTAGCAAAAGACTGGGAGCAACCAACTAAGAGAGCATAATGGCCATAGTCATGCAGAGCAACAAAGCATTACTAATCAAAGCATAGAGTGGTACTACAAGTCAAGGACTAAATGATCATATAGGCTATGGTGACTTGTCATAGTCATAACATGGTGTGAGCATGTGCCAAGTCAACCCAAACAAAGCATCAAAGGAGAATACCACAATACTATGCTTTTGCATGCGAAAACAACGCATAATTTCTTCAAGGCACACTAAGAAATCCCAATTGTTTGGAACAAGACACGCTACAGCAATAATCACTAAGCATAAAGTCAAAACAACACCTAGCATGTCATGCTAAAGTCTAAGTCATAGTCAATGCAAGCTCCTCTTGAACTTACAAGCAAGAACTTACTACTCCTTTCCAACACCAAGCAACTTATTTGCAAAACAACACAGCGAGAATGGGGTACAAACTACTTTATTCAAGCAAATTAAGCAACCTAAGCAAAGAAAACAAAAACTAAGATGCTCCAAGAACAACACAACTGTGCATGAAACAATAAAAACGAAGTGTCTAGACAGACCTTAGCTTTTTATTGATGAAGAAGGGGATTCATTGGGCATCCCCAAGCTTTGACGCTTGTACCTCTTGGATATTTCTTGGGGTGACACCATGGTGGCATCCCCAAGCTTGAGCTTTTGTCCATTCTTCATCTCATTACATCATTCTCTCTCTACACCTAAAATTTTTCCTTCATACAAAACTTCACACAATCTTCATTAGCAACATTAGTGTATTCAAAAGATATTAGACCTCTGGCAAAGCTTTAGAACAGCAAGAATTTTCACTAAAAACACAATCTACTGTAGCAACTCCTTAAAAAAGCTCATTTCCCCAAAAGAGAACTAAAAAAGGAATCAATAAAAGCAAATGCAAATAATGGCAGAAATCTGTCAAAATAGGCCAGCAGGTAGAAAACGATTTTTTCAAAAATCTTCTGATGCTCAAATCAAAAAGTGTGAACTAACGAAAGTTATCTAACATACTGGGGAATCTATTCGTAAATTTTGAGCTCAATCCTAGTTACAGAGACTCCTCACGAATTTTTATGGTGGAGGACAGAAATCTGTTTCGGGACAACAACTCCCCAAATCTTAGTTCCCTCTCATTAGAGGTCATTCTTGGCACAAAAAGAAAACAAAAAGGATAAGGAGAGGTCATTACTGAAGTAATAACTTCCAAGACTCAAGAAAACTCTTGGGTTATCTCCCAACAAGTACTTTTCTTTAACGCCTTTAAGTTAGGCACAAGAAGCAAGAAGAATCAAGTATTTTCAACTGATGAAGCATTAACATCAAACCTTGCTTTCAAAAGGAGGAGCAAAAAAGCAACTTCTCTCTCCTCATAGGGAAGTGTTCAATACCTTTCTTGAATGGAAAATTATAATTAATGGTGCCTTCTTTCATATCAATGATGGCACCAACTATTCTAAGAAAAGGTCTTCCCAAAGTAATAGGACAAGAAGCATTGTATTCAACATCCAAAATATAGAAATCCACAGGGACATAAGAATTGTTAACCATAATGAGAACATCATTAATACTCCCCATGAGTTTCTTCTTAGCATTATCATTAAGTGGGACATCCAAATAACAATCTTCCAAAGGTGGTAAATCAAGCATTTCATAAATCCTCCTAGGCATAATAGAGACACTAGAACCAAGATCACATGAAGCTTTGAGATCAAAGTCATTCACTTGAATATTAATAATGGGTTCCCAACTATCTTCTACTTTCCTAGGAATAGAAGCTTTGTGTTTTAAATTCTCTTCCTTAATCTTAACAAGAGCATCTATAATGTGTTTGGGGAAAGCAACATGCATATCACTAGCATCAGGACTTCTAGCTAGCTTTTGTAGGAACATAATCACTTCAGAAATATTGCAACCATCAATATCAAAATCAAACTGAGCATCACTAGTAGTAGGCTCAATAGGCTTAGGCATAGTAGGAGGAGGAAAAGGGACTACTTGTGGTTTAGTGGTGATGGTGCACACACTATTGTTTCTATCAATTTCAGCTTCCCTTTCCCAACTAGCATGAAGTTGAGCTAACAACCTAACATTTTCATCAATAGTAACTTGTATGGAATGAGCAGTAGCAAAGGTATTTTCCATGGTTTCAGGTTTAGCAGCCATTTTATTAATCAAGGAGGACTGAGCTTCAGACAAACAGGATATATTTTTCTCAACATTTAAAAGCTTTTCCTCTATAGCCTTATTGAAGGTGGTTTGTTTACTAATAAAGTCTTTGAGCATGACTTCAAGTTCAGAGGGGGCACTTCTAGCATTGTTGTAAGAGCTTCCATAGGAATTGCCATTATTTGGAGGAATAGGCCTATAATTGTTGTTACCACCAAAATTATTCCTATAGACATTGTTGTTGAAATTGTTGTTTCTAATGAAGTTCACATCAATTTTCTCTTCTTGAGCAACCAAAGAGGCTAAGGGAATACTATTAGGATCTAAATGAGCTTTCGCATTAACAAGCATAGCCATAATAACATCAATCTTATCACTCAAAGGGGAAGTTTCCTCAACAGAATTTACCTTCTTACCATGTGGAGCTCTCTCAGTGTGCCATTCAGAGTAGTTATTATCAAGTTGTTTAAATTTCATAATGTCACTTATCATAGATATAATCTTAGAAGGAGGATAGTACTTTCCAATAAAGCATCTTTGCACTTAGTCCAAGAATCAATACTATTTTTAGGCAAAGGTAGAAACCATTCTTTAGCTTTTCCTCTCAAGGAGAAAGGAAAAAGCTTGAGCTTAATAATATCTCCATCTGCATCCTTATACTTTTGCATCTCACAAAGTTCAACAAAGCTATTGAGATGGGCAGCAGGATCATCAAAACTAGTACCAGAAAATTGCTCTCTCATCACAAGATTCAATAAAGCAGGCTTAATTTCATAAAAGGTAGCATCACGAGCAGGTGGAGCAATAGGTGTGCTAAGGAAATTATTGTTGTTGGTGCTAGTGAAGTCACACAACTTGGTGTTCTCAGCAGAGTTCATTTTGGCAAAGGTGGGCAAGACAAAAACAGAAGTAGCTAGAGCAGGAACTAATTTTTTGTGTTTTTGAATAAAGAAAGCAAACCAAACTAGACTAATTTTTTGGGGGTTTTTGAAAAGAGGCAAACAAAACTAAGTAAAATAAACAAAGCAAACTAAAAACAAAGTAAAGAGAGATGAAGTGAAGGACTCCCCTTGTGAAGATGTCCTTAGCCTCCCCGGCAACGGCGCCAGAAAACTTGTTGATGACTCCTTGATGGCACCAGAGAACTTGGTGCTTGACGTGGAGTCTGTTGGGAACCCCAAGAGCAAGGTGTGAAGCATCACAGCTGCAAGTTTTCCCTCAGTAAGAAATCGAGGTTATCAAACCAGTAGGAGGAAGGACACATCACATAGGTGTTGCAAGCAACGCGGAGACCTGCACAACATAAACTCAAGAGTTTGCCCCAACTAATAGTGAGGTTGTCAATTTCAATGGTTGATGTAACAAAGGATTAAACGTATGGTGTGGAAGGTAATGGTTTGCAGCAAGCAAACAAGTAACAGTGGAAGATGTATCAATGGTAAAAGATTGGACCGGGATCCATAGTTCACTAGAGGTGCTCTCCTTAGATAAACAACATGGCATGAAGGGTAAACAAATTACAGCAGGGAAATTGACAGGAACTGAGCAAGCCATAACAATGCAATACTAGTCAGAAAGATCCTATGAGATTCGATTGGGCAATACAACAAGATACATAGACCGCCATCCAACTTCATCTATGACTAGAAGTCCACATTTAGGTTATCATCCGAACCCCCTCCAGTATTAAGTTGCAAGCAATAGACAACTACTTTAAGCAAAGTGTGTAAGGTAAACAGTCCACGTGTTCCATGAACAAGAGACCGTTGTTTTCTCCCTAATGGCAACATCACATCTACAACCGAAGAGATTTCTGTCACTTCCCTTGGAAACTAGAGGCATGAACCCACTATCGAGCATAAATACCCCCTCTTGGAGTCACTAGCAACTACTCAGACAAGATAGCTACTAACAATGGAGAGCACGCAAGATCACAAACAACACAGACATGATAGAATCATAAAGACAAAACCATTAATCGATCCAACATAATAATCTCAATATCCATCGGATCCCCATAAACACAACATGCATGATTACAAATAGATTAGATCTTGATCATGAAAGGAGCTCACAAGATCTATACATGAAAGCACAAAGGAGGATATACAACCATCGAGCTACTACATGGACCCATAGTCTAAGGTGGAACTAATCACGCATCATACCGGAGAGAAGGCCTCTGGGATGATCTCCCCTCCGACAGGGTGCCGGGAAGAATTTCAGATCCCCTCCCCGATCTAGGGACGACGGTGGCGGAGGCTATAGAAGGTTTCGTGGAATATTGATCGGGTCCTTAGGGTTTCTGCATCGAGGGATTCTTATAGGCAAAGAGGCAAGGCAGGGGGCGCCCAGGGGCCCCACACCCTGCCTAGGCGTGGGCCAGGCTTGGTCGTGCCTGGGGGTGCGGCCACCCCGTGGCTCCCCTCCGTCTCTCCTTCTGGATTCGTGTCCCTCAACGAAATTTATTGACTTTGGCTTTTGTCCCGTCCAATTCCGAGAATATTGATTTTATTCCTTTCTGGAACCAAAAACAGAAGAAAACATGCAACTGGCACTGTGGCAACTTGTTAATAGGTTAGTTCCAGAAAATATATAAAAACACCTCAAAGAAATACATAGCAAAGTAAAGTAGATACTAAACAAGCATGGAACATCAAAAATTATAGATACGTTTCGGACGTATCAGTCATCACCTGCATTTCATCACCATGAGGTAATAACCTACTAAGAAAGTTCCGGTTGTAAAGGAACATAATATCTAGGACTTAACAACCAATGTCGCCAGTGATTCTTGCGCCATATATTACGCTTTAACCATGAGATTTGGAATGGGACGGAGAAGTAAGCTGGATCGTCTCCCTTTCGCATGCCAACAGATGACTGGGCTATTGTTGTAACTCCACTTATAGAGGGTTGGCAGGATATGGGTGGGATTCCTCAATGTCCCACAGCTTCTGGTATCTATGAGGGTTGTACACCTTAGGATGCTATTGGAAACAAGTTTTATCCTAGGCCTGATATGCAATCTATCGGGTATGCGGGGTCGCGGAGAAGGACAGTGATTGGCTTGGATCTTAGACTAGGCCACAAACCAAGGAAGTGTGGACAAGCTCATGACTTGGTTGTGCAACAAGGCTAAGGTCTCTCATGGGTAAAGTAACGCACCTCTACAGAGTGTAAGAACTGTAAGTTGTTACTCCCTGTTCCGGGAAGGAGCTACAAACGCGGCAGGAAAGGAACTCGATGAAAGTTCTGGTAAACCTATGAACGCTGGCGGACATAGCTTTTCAGAATAAAAGCAACATTTGAATAAATGTTTACAAAAACTTGCATTGCCTATGACCTATGGTCTGTGGCTGTAGATATAGTGCATCAAACACTTCTTTCTAGTGAACTTGCTAAGTACGCTCGTACTCAACATATCTTCTTAACCCTTGCTAGATTCTGAAGCCAATACAGACGACGTCTACATCAACTTATGCTCAAGGGAATCGTCATCAACAGTTCAAGTTCTTCAATGAAGTCAAGGAAGTCAACATATACATCAACTCAAGTAAAGACGAAGTTGCTGATTAGATAGGAATATAATCTCTAGCCATAGAACCCACTTCTGTAGAGTATTACAATAGCAGTAATACAAGCCAAATAGTTAGATGCTAGTCTTATTAGTCTGATAGTTTTGATTTGCTATATTTTCAACCTTTTTTGTAAGAAGTTTCTTTCTCTCTCTTTAACCTGGAGTGTTCTCTAGATCTTATGTAAAGACTCGAGTTGTAACCTATAGTCATGTCTTGGACCTGCTGTGTTTCCGTTGTACCACTCTGAGGGATGTAATACCAGTGAACAGTGTTTCATTGGTGTTATGTAACGACTATAGTATACTACATCATGCAGTGGTATGCTGGGTCACCGCACCCAACCACTGACCCGCCGGGCCCACCTCTCTCTGCCCGGGTCGTGTCCCTCCTCACCAACCACTCCGCAAGCCTCGCTCGCCCTGCATCTCGCCTCCCCGCCGCCCCCGGATCCCTAGGCAGCCGCCGCTTCTGCTCGCCTCTCTGCCTCGACGCCCCCTCTCGTCACCGTGGGCCTCCTCTGCCTCACCCTAGCTACTTCATCTCGCCTGCGTCTCCTCCCTCAAGCCCAGACACAAGCGTGCACTGACCGGAGCCCTCCCCTTCGCCCTTCGTCCCTGCCGCCAGGTGCCCTCGGCCTCCAAGCGTCACCGCTGGCCCCAGAGCTCCTCCTCACGCCGCCTCTTGCCCCTACCCCATCGAGCATCCCCGTTAGCCACCCTCAGTAGGACGTGCGTGGCAAGCACTCCATCGTCAGAGCCCGCCACCGTGGCCTCTCCTCGTCAAGCGCGACCTTGCTACGCCTCCCGGGTCGTCCTCACCGAGCTTGTCGTTTCCCTGCAGTATCCGGACCACATGATGCTCGGTTGTTGCCTATGTGTTTGAGGCGCGAGGTTCCTCTCGATTGGAGTGCGTTTTGGCCTACCTTTGTTTTATTGTCGCTGTTTGAGCACAAGGACGACATGGTGAGGTGATGCTGTGCATTCTGATCGAGATCTTCGCTGCGGGTGTCATGTACTCATGGCCGTTCCAAAGTTCGCGACACCAAATTTCTCCAAGATCGACCAACGCAATAAGTTGTAGAAGGATCACCCCAAGGCCTTCAAGGTGAACCCACAAGATCTACCTCACGAACGTCCAAGACCAAGTGGACCTGAAAATTCTCAGCTCTCCCTCCGAAACCCGAAGACCATTCCCCGGGCCCAAAGATCCATCGAACTGGAAGATCGAACCCCAACGCTCTCTCCTTCCTGGAACCGAGGCCGGACCCAATCTCGTCGAACCCCAAGATCTTCGGACCCTAATGTGTGACCCTCTTCCTAAGACCTCCCCTTTTTTTATAATATATATAACATCCACTTGTTGCATATTAAATTTTCATGCTTGCACACATATCATGGTGGTTTGGCAGCTTTTAGCTGATTCACCTAATAATTAAATATGGAGACCATATGTGGGCTTTTGTATATATTGGCTCCATTTAAATTTGTGCATCGAACTGATACATATTTTTGCCTTGATAAGACAACATTTAAATCGTGGGGTATCTAAACAACATGAACCACATAATTAATTGTTCGGGACCCTGGTTCCGCTTAATATTGCCTAATTAACATCGCATCTTTGCCATGTCATACATCATCCATACATCATGCCCGATCTTCTGTCGTAGTATTAAATAGTGCATCCGGTGTTTATTTTAGTGCTTTGCTTCTTCATGGATTAGGACAATGAGTTGATGCGAGTATCGACCTGATCTTCGGATGAATATTCGGAAATGTTTTCAGGCGAGCATTCTCCCCCCTTTCTACCTATTTTACACTTCTAGTCTTTATTTCTTCCTATTGATCTATTGCTATCTGTGTTGTGATGCTCTAGTTTTCGTACCCGTGATATCCCTTGTAGCCATTATATTGCCTTGGGAACCTCCTATTACCTGTTGTTTGGTAGATAGTCGGCCTTGCGAGTCGTTGTTTCTTGCTCAGGTGTTGTTTCGATGTCGTCGAGTACCACAGTTCTTGGAGAAATGCCTCATGCTTTATGTTGAAGATGATCATGGCTTTATTTACCGTTTAATAACTAAAATTGGAAGTAGGTAAATAATGCAGAGGCACGAGTGGACAATAGATGTTATTTGGTTTTTAACCGTCCACTTGTGTCCCGTAGGACCCTGAGTACTTGATACTTGTTCCATGAATATTCACACTATCCGCATGTGGGACCATGAATCCCCTTAGCATGAGCTTGAGTCATATGTTATTTCTTGGGGCCACAAAGTAGTTTGGGGCTTTATTACTATCATGTACTTATGTCAATATTATGCCATGCTTTACTGCTTTATTTACTATTGCGTGTGGAGCGCCTATACTTTGTAGGTAAGCGGAGTGTTTTCGCGGTATTGACAAGCCCAGTCACACTTTCGGTTTCCCAGTTGTTTACAACCATTGACACAAACCTCTGGGTATGTTTCGGAGCCGGCCAACTTCGTCGCGAGTAGCTTGGTGGGGTGGCCCCCTGGAATATTATATGGATCTTGCAATTTCTTTGTCGTGATGCCTCATTAGGTTTTCATTTGGTTTTTCTGAGGTTGATCGTGCGTGTGTTGCTATTTTTGTCCCCCTGCAGGGTAAAACTTTTTGAAAGTCGTGTCCACGGATATGGATGACTTGGAGCACAGTATCTCGACCATAGACAACTATAACTAAAGTAGTGCTATAAATTTGACTTTATAATGACTAGTAATCAGCTTCACTACAATGGAATGGCTAAATAAAAGTACCAACAACTGGTGGTTTTGGGATGCCTCATGCTATATGTATCTGACTAGTAAGTATTGCAACTACAACGGAATGGTTAACTAAAACTGCCCACTGTTTATAATATCAGGATGACTCATGCTATCTATATCTGACTAGTAATTGCCGCAACTATAACGGAATGAATAAAACTACCAACTGTGTGAGTTCCTCGGTTGACTTCCTCGTTTGGTCTCGAAAGGGAAATGCCAGGATGGGTATGTTTGGTGTTAGTATCGGGTTGGATCCGAATAGGTCTTTCTTATCCCTCTTCGATAGCCGACAGTTGTATCGAGTATCTATAGGTTGTTTAGTGTATGCTGCGCGGCCGCTTCAGTCCACCATACCTATGTAGGAGAGGACCTCTGAATTCTAGGACTCGTTGTGTACTGGCCTCAGTACTGACTGCTCTCTTTTTCCTTTGCCCTTTGTCGGCACCACTTTTGTTTAAGCAGGTTTGAGATAGACGTCGTTAGTAGGGTTACCCTTCCGGCTTGGCCTGGGTAGGGTTATGGGCACCATTGGTTATTCTTCAGGGATCTTAGCTCAATTTGCATCTTATCTGTACTCAGATGTTGTATTGTTTTCGAGGTGATTTGGATCTCTGTATTATATATCTGTATTCTTGACTCATGGAGTCGTTGTTGTATATATTTGTTCTGTGGGTTCCATCGTGGACTATTGTGTAATGATATTAATTCGTTTTCCACCCACAAGAAAGTGCCTGGTGGGCGCCTTTGAATCGTTTCTATACGAGTTTGGCGGGAATCGCTAAGACTTGTAGAGGGCCGATTTGAGAGTGTTACAAAGTGCAAGCAGGAGCAAATCAAGTAAAAGTGCAAACAGGCAAAGAAGGGACATTCCCCAGCTCGAAGAACATGCCAAACAATCGACCCCACCCCTCAAGGTGTTATCCAAATACGTTCCCCAACTGCTGCTGGATATGGAAGAAGCTGCGAAGTGGGCGGCCGGTATGAATGTGAGTCTTGCTAAATTGCTAGGTTCCCAAGACGACAAGTTTCCCAAGGTTGATCTAGTCCCTAGATACGTGATACCTTCGATTTGGATTACAGATGTAGTATAGTTCTTTTTTCCTAGTAGACCTAGGTTTATCGAATCCTCGGGAAGCAGAAAGCAAAGTGAAGTTACTTAAACGGACCTTCGAGAGTTTTAGAATTCCTTTTGTGTTTTCACCAGACCAAGAGCCTGTGATCTTTTTGTTGTTGTTAACGATGGAGAGAGAGGTCCTGGAGCTTTCGGTTTCACCAGTAGCTGTGCAAAACATCTTATAGAAATAAAAGATAATAATAAAGTATGCATGTAATTGTTAGAGCAAGATAATTATATGTGGGAAGTGCATCCATAATTGCTATTTCCTCCACAACCGCTTATAGAAATAACCTACTAGTCTCATCCATAGAATAAAGATAACTAAGGATATGCATAGTGATGTCACCATTAATTCCAAGTAAATCCCTCACATACAGTCGTACTACCCCTTCTGTCACTTGGGTTCCCAACATGCAGATCAGTCATCACTCACACTCCCTATACCTGTATCAATACATGGGGTCTTGGGTACCTGGCAACTCCTTAGATTGAGGAAAGAGAGGGTACAATAATCATCATGTCATACAAACTAATACATGATCCCATCTATGATAAATAACATGCACAAAAAGATACATGGCTAGGCCCAAGCCCTTAGCCCAAGGGGAATTACTCACACATAGAGATGAAATCAACAATCATAAACATTGTAATAGAGATCATAAGATTGATAGCAGATAGTCTTAGAATGTCGCCAATTGGAGAAGAATATACTATTACAAGTGGTGGAATATGGCTATGGTGGTGGAGAAGGGTTTGGAGATTATATCTAGATCTATTCCTCAGGCGTGGTGGCTTCTGGTGGCAGGGAGAGTTGATGTTGAAAAGAGACAAAGTTTTCTCGTCGCCCGAAGCCTTTTTCTGTAGGGCTCCCTTCATGAAAGTTGTTCTGTTTGGCCTAATGGAATCGATGGCAACTATATGGCTGGAATTTTATTCCCGCCGTATAGTTGGTCGTTAAGCCTTCTAGATCCACTTCATGGCTCTTGGATCCTTTGACGTGTTGGAAATCTCGTATCTTTGACTTTAATGTTGTGATTCCCAGCATTATACGTCATTATCTATGAAGGTAAAAATAGTAAGAAAGGATTGCATACCCCTTTGATCATTAGGCATTAGTGGCAGGGTTAAGAGAGATATTTCATCAAATATATGAATAATATCCATTTTAAATGTGAGTGTGGACGTCTATATTTCACAGCCATCAACATCCCCAAGCTTAAACTTGATCGTCTTCGAGCAAGAAAACCAAAATCAAAAAGGAAATCAACATTTTAACTGAAATAACAAGATGATGATCTTACTCATGATTGGTAGTTTCATGTTTTCTCCACTTTATTAATCTGAAAAACTTCAGCATAGATAGAGTAATGGGAAGCATATCATACGGGTTCCATGAATCCTTATAGTGCAGCAAAATTATTGTAAGCATGGATGATTCAAATGAGTAAACTTTATTCCGTGTCATGTAAGCAACTCATAAGCTTGCCTTTGAACAATAAAGTATAATTATGTAAAATTGAGATTGTGAGAGTTCGTCATGAAAAGCATATACACTAAAGTATCTCAATTATCCCACATCAATAGATCAAGACTTTTCAAGCACTACTTTTATATTCATTGTCCTTCAAGAATTTCAGTCCTTAAGTCATTGAGAGCATGCCAAAAAATCATTAGTTTATCGGGATGTGATGAACCCCTATAGTGGCATCACTAAGGTTTTTTATCCTTTTTCATAATGATTACTCATATTAGCCAGAGGAGTGATTCCATCATGAACACAACTACCTAGGAGTGCCAAGAATCTTACCCATTATAGCATTACTGATACAAATGTTTAATCAACTCATAGCCGAAATCTAGGAGATTCCTCCATGAAGATCGTTTGTAGGCTAGCGGAGTCGTTGGCATCCCATGAAGTTTGACATGCACAAAGCTATATCATTATTATTATTCACAAGTCAAACTTTGGCATGCTCACAAAAACTATTAATCATTAATTCAATTGAACAAATCTTTTCAAAGAGAGTTATCAAGTCAATCATTATTTTCTGGGGTGTTGAGTGTCTTTAGGAATAAGATTTCAAGACTAAACACTACAACACCAAAGTCTTTAATTGTAAGACATTTTCATATTATAATTTTTTAGCAATGTTTTAGGCAAGACTTGGTAAACTACAAGATCTGGAACAAAACATACTCAACTAAATACCCATGCAAACAAAATTTTACTACAATATAGAGACTCAATCCACAGATATAACATCTTAACATTTACTACTAACTAGCATGGGTTTCTCAAACTTCAAAAGTGGGGAGTCATAAGGCATACCTCTTATGTTTGGTTCCACTTCTCTCTTCCCTTTTGATTTGTTTCTTGGAAACTCGAAGTCGATCACTCTCCTGCAAATACATGAGAACCTCGAGGCGAAAAGAAACGAAAGATGGAAAATAAAGATAAATGGATAAATCCTTTTGTGGTTTTTGAGAAGGGGAATTTAAAAAATAGAAAATTGGCGGCAAAGCTCGGCTTGAATATCTCAAAAACAAAATAGCTAAAGATAAAGTGTTGGGGAAACCAACACGAGTGCCTATAAACTCAAATAAAAAGCATAACCTCGAAAATAAAATAAAGCAAATGAACGCCAAATAAAAATAAATAGAAAACCTCCCCAAGCATAGGATTTTGCAATCCCTTCAAATCATTGAGGTGGCGGGAAAAGTTGTAACTCTAGTCCACAAATTGATTTGATAAGTTACTTGTTTCTCGAAGGTTCAGGGCGAGATTATGCATCCCCTCCACAGTTCCTCCAAGTTCTTGAAAATCTTGATATGTAGCGAACTGGTTTGGTGGTGTAACATCCCAAAAATATCAAACTTAGATCATCAAAACACTAATCATCAAGTTTAGGGTTAACAAAACTTTTCTAAATGAATTCATGAATGCATGTATATGTGTATGCATGGATTTTGAATTTCTTTAAAAACCACCTTGTTTGTGTGAACCATTGCTTGTAAAATGTTTCTTAGGTGAAAATAACATCATATAAAACATTTCCCACACCTTTCCCAAAGACAAGTAAATCAAAACAAATATATTAAGTGAATGGTCATTTTGACCAATTTAACTCCCATGCCTACTTTGGCTGTCTCAAACTTTCAAAACCTAACAGAAACTTTTCTGGATCTTTGCACCCCTTGAATGTACTCATAACAGAGTATCAAGGCCCACTTTGTGATCATCCAGAAACTTTCAAATGCATAGTTTAAATGACAATTCAAAATTGAATCTTCTTCATATGGGAAGATCCCACTTTTCCAAAACCCACCCAAACAAGCTCAACTTTCAAAACCCAAGCATCTGCAAACTCACCAGAACCAATCTAGCAAACCCACCAAAAATCTTTTCAAAATTCAAAACTTGATTTCATGTGGCCATTTCATCAAACAGGTTGCAGACACAAATCAAACAAAACATCAAACACTATAGTGTGCAGTGTTTTGAGCCTAACTTGTTCCCTAGTTAGCTCACACACAACCCAGTAGATCATCTAGAAAGATTATCCCAACACTAGCACCCCTGTGAGCTTGCCATTGTCATTAATGGTGAACAGCCGAGCACCCCCATGTCACCCCATTGTGGACAGCAGGCTAGAGGAAGAACTAGCCGTGCCAACCTTGTCTGGGAGGCAGCCCACCGTCCATCGCCACTGCCTGTCCCAGCCGCGAGCGTTGCCAAGCCCTGGACCACGCGCACGAGACACGCCTAGACCATGCCGAGCGTGCGCCAGAGCGCCACCCTCGACCATCACCCACAGACCGCGCGCCGCCCTCACCGCGTGCATATACGATCACCACCGACCCAGGAGACCGCCAGACATCCCCGTTTGCCGCCTCGTGCCATACAGCCACCGCCCGCCGTCGAAGACGCCGCCTCTGCCGCGCAGAGCACCGCCCATTCCAGACCAAACCGCACCGCCCCATGCCTCGCGATCATGTCGTTGAGCATTGCCAGGAGACACAGCACCGTCCCCTACCCTTGCCCATGCCATTAGCCGCCTATAACGTCGCCCCCGACGAGCTCACCTTGCGCCCCGACGGTCCCCTCGCTCGACTATAAATAAAGGCCACCCCCGCACGATTTCTTCACACCATCTCACTCCCCTCTCCCCACTGACCGTGCCACACCATCCTCAGAGCAAGCCGAGCACCACCTCGCCGGAATTTCATTGGAGCCTGCCGCTGCCGGAGAAGAAGAGAGCCAGCGATTGGAGCCGCCCAGGAGAAGCCACCGGTACCAGGAGGTTCGCCGTCGTCGACTTCGTCGTTCGCCCGCCTCGCCGACCCTCGCCCGTACCCCGGTGAGCCCCCAGCACCCCTCACTGGCCACGCTAGGTTTCGTTCTCGCCGGAGCTGTCTCGCGTCGACGATGACCCTCAGCCGTTGGATTAGAACTAGATCAAACGATCCACGTTGCCCCATACCGCTTCGCCCAACCCCGTGTCACTGATGAGTGGGGACACCCACTTATGCAGCCCGCGGGAGCCCTGTGCTTAGCAGGCCGGCCCGTTAGAATTTCCCGCGCAGCCCAGCAATTCAAATTAAACCTTTTCTTTTTAATTTCAAACACACTTCTGTACCCAACTTCAAAAATCAACCCAGATCGATTCAGTGCACCAAATTGGATGAAACCAATTTTGTTGGAAAGGTCTGTGAATGCTTAATCCAAGCCTGATGGATTCAAGTCATTTGGATCTATAGATCACCCATAGTAAAAATAACAAGGCAGAAGCTTTTCTGCATTCAAACATTTTTCAAATTTAAACCATAAAAGCTTTTGAGTTGATTCCAACTCTCAAAAATCACATTTAACCATACCTTTCAGAATATATAAAAATATATAGGTTTACTTGCAGAAATAATGTTCAAGTAATAAAAGAATGCTTCATAAGCATTTTAGGCACTTTAATTAATTGAAATAAAAGGGTAAAACCTTATTAAATTGTGACACTACTTTAAATCACATTCCCATGGACTACAATATGTGGTGATGACATGTGTCAAAATGATCCCATGTTTAGTTTGGAGAATATTAAATCTTGAGTAGTTTCTCAATAAGTAGAAATTACTTTTGTAAAATAAAAAGATTTAAACCAAGCCATAACTCTGTAATGTTAGAGATGATGCTAGATCATCTATATGACCCTTGTGTGTGATGATTGCAAGTAGTTAAGTATTGTTTGGTGATTGTGTACCTCGTATTTATTCATAGACGCTAGTACCGACCAAGGATACTACGAGTAGGAAGGAGGATACTACGAAGAGGAAGCCGAGGAGAACTTCAACCACTGCTCTGCACAAGGCAAGCTTATATCGACACTGATGCAAGCTTATACTGATATTGATGCAAGATGATACTATACCAATGCAAGCTAACACTTGCAAGATACCCTACTGATGCCACAAACCCATATTTGTGATATGAATACTATATGCCTTAAGCATATGTGATCATACCCACTTGCTAAACCAATCCTAGTTTTATGGCAAGCTTCTTACTTTATTTCTTTATCAAAGCTTACTTAGAGTCTACCTAAGAGTTTGGTAGATACTAGACAGCTGTGCTGAAGGTTGCTTAAAGAGCATAAAATTTGGCCTAAGCTAGAAACCTTGATATCAGCCTAAGATATAATGTTGGACTTAGTGAAACTCCACTAGTTACCACCCCTCATTAGTACCACCCCCTCCTGTAGATGCTAGTGCTAAGCATAAAACTTGATCAACTGTAGATGGGAATACTTGGTGGAAAAATGGTTATGAAAACCTTGGAATGATGGATCATTCTATTGAAATGTTTTGGACATGTGTTTCCAAACACTTGATGATTTTGGTGATGAAAATGTTGAGGCATGAGCCTTAGCCCTTTTTAAAACTGATGGTTGTCTGGATGCGATACCATTCCAATTTTTGCGTACAACCACAATACCCGAACATTGGGTAGGGCTTGACTGGAAACTTATATACCTTAGTATTATTAGTTCCCTCCCGGCCAAGGTCTGAGATGAGGCTACCTTATGAAGATTGTCCACCTGTGCAGTACCCAAGATGACAGTGGTCATGGTTGGGAGGCCAAACTCACAGGAGAGGTGCTGATACTAGGGCGTGTAATCGAAAGGTTAGGATTGATTATCCGCATACTGAGTATGGTGAATTCAGGATTTGTTCCTGACGGATGTATCGAATGTTATGGTGAAAGTGTACAATCTCTGCAGAGTGACAAACTATTCGAATAGCCGCGTCCGCGGTTATGGACAGTTGGAGTGGCCATACTGTTCCCCCGTCAGACTTTTTTAAAATGACTTGTGAAATGAATTGAGACTTTGACTTGACCACAACAGAGTTGTGACCTGAATTACAAGATCCCATTTAGGAACTATAAAATTGTGACTAGCTTTGGAACTTAGTAGAGATAAACCTGGCCTTTTGCAAAACAACCCTAGAGCCTAGTGTCCTATTATCCAAAAACCCCCTTCTCTTGTTAGTATTAGTTTGCGAGTACTTAAAGAGTACTCATGGCTTTGTCACTGGCTATTCCCATGGCCAGACTATGAAGAGGAGTACCTGGAGGATGGACCCCAGGAAGGTTACGACAACTAGGATCATCTCCCATCGTCAGCATTGCCTGTGACCCCGAAGATGGAGCTTCGCCTACGCTACCGTTATTATTACGTATTCCGCTGCTTGATGTTGTACTAAGAACTGGATCATGAGATCCCCATTTGTGTAAGAACTTATGTATCGTTTGTAATGGATGAAGTACTATGGTATCCAATTATGTTATGTCTCGCAAAAATGGTAATCCTGGGATTGCGATGTATGGCATAACAGACATCTAGGATTGAAAAATCCGGGTGTTGACAGGTGGTTTCTCCTCTTGATAAGGAATTTCTTGGTCCTCATCCTCATCTGGAATCTCCTCCTCGGGTTGGTGTTGCTCAACCTGCAAGTCATAAAGCACGCATCCTTCCTCGATAGAGAAAAGACCATTAGGCAAAGGAGCGGGGTAGAGACTGTTGGAAAAATGAGCAATTTACCAAGTGATTTATGTGAAATAAACATTAGGTAAAACATGACTAGAATGATCAAAAATAAACTAGTCAAGTAATCTAACAGAAAGTGTGAAGAGAGTTGAAGAGAGATCGAAGTATTCTGAACAAGATGAAGAAAGAAAGCATACAACAGTGCACCGGCGTTGGCGTTGGAGTTGTCACCCATATCGTCGAAGAGGTTATCGATGGCGGGGAAGAAGTCATCATTGGGGAAGATGTCATAGGCGTCGGTGAAGGAGTCCGTCATGAAGCCAGTAGTCATGCCGATAGCACTCACCAAAACCCTTATTTCCCTTCTCCCGTACAAGACACGAAGAGGCGGGGTTCCGGGGGCCTACTGTCCCAGATCGCGGTGCACGCCGCAAGACGGGATGGGGAAGAACGGGTGGCAGCTCAGTGCTTTGGAACTTGGAGGCGGTGGTTCTGATAGTATATCTAAGGAGAGGAGCGACCTTCCTCTCTTATAGGCACGGGTAGACAGGCGAACAGGCGGCATCGGACGAGGAAACGAACAGGCAACGACTGAAGCCAAACAGACTCCACTAAGTTCAAATTAAACCTCCATTGAGTTCATATTTAAATACCCATTAGCGCAGATTGTTCAAATTCTGCACACCCATTCATATACTAGTCATGTGTGGCAAAAAGAACTCGGCTCGGCGAGATTCCCGCAACCCGCAATGCGCACACGTCGTGATGAGGCGAGGTGTGGCATGGCGAGGCGAGGCAGGCGGCGGAGGAGGAGCGCGCGTGTGGGACTCTCTCCTTCTCCTTCTCATCCTTTTACCAAGTGGTAGGAGAGCCTCCCTTATAAGCTGGTGGAAACCTCGTTCAACTAGCAATGTGGGATTAAACATTTGTCTCACCTCTTGCCATGCATGAATGGGCCACATGGGCCTCTAGGATTTTCATGAATTATTGGAATGGAAAATGGGTTGGTCTATTTAGGCCAAAATTCCAACAGAGACTCCCAGCTCCAGCAATATGCAGGTAATAAACACCACCTCTCCTAGTGAGCAATTCCACATGCCTTTAAAGTAGAAAAACCAACACGTCGCTCACCTAGCACTGGTTGCAACTCACCTAGGTCGATGCCTAGGGCATTAGCAAGCACGGTGATGACACCTCCACATGTGATTGATCCTTGGCTTTGGGAGGATTGGTACTCCGAGTAGCGCACAAGAATTGCGCCCAAGTGGAGTGACAAGTTGTTGTTGAAAGAAGCTTTTTCAAGGACTAAGATGTCCTTCTCATTGAGTCTTGTAAACTCAATACGCGCCTGCAAGGTGTTAGGAATAACATAGAACAAATATAGAATAGTAGGATGTTGAATATTTTTCTCTTTGCTGACTCTAGAAGTGAAGCTCATTCTATTATATTTGAGTTATGGGGAAGGTTTTATGCCAGTAAAAGATACGCGTAGAGCATTAGGATCATTACTGGGTAAACCAAAACAATTGCACTGTTCATCGAGGTATAATGAATAATTTTTGTTCATAAGTAGGAAAGAAATCCTATCCTCTCCATGCCATGTTTTAATGGTGCTTTTTAAAGAACTAAAAATTCAATAGTTAACCGGCAATAGGCAGGTGCATCATGAAATATAAAGTTTTGCAGGTCAACCCTATTACAAAGTAAATTAACGTCATTAGAAATACCGAGTTGGTTCAATATGACGGGACAAGCCCACTTGGTTGCCTTCACTTCTCGGTTCTTTGTCGTGTTGAAGCGATCACGTTGGAGCTCATTCCTGAACCGTATCCCCATGTGGTCCTGAGCTGCAGCAGTAGCCTGAGAAGAACTCGCATCGGCACGAGCGCGCATTTGGCTCCTTGTGTTCATCTTCTAAAAATAAATAAGAAGACAAGAATAAAACTGTTTGATCGAACAATAATAAGCATACCATATTCCTCATCATAGCACACTAAAGAATCTCCTCAACATAATAATCTAGGCAAGAGAATCATGGAAACTAGTTCAAAGTAAGTCTCACCCTAGATTGATAATGATAATAGATTAGAGATGAATTCGCGTAAAGTAATTGGAGGATCGGAGGAGAAACATACCGTAGATCACTTGTGTGCGAGGAAATTGAACAAAATTGAGTAGAGGTGAAGATCCCTTGAGGATTTGAGAGAGTTTGGAGGTATAAGAGAGAAAAAGATTGAAGTTTTGGTGTTTTGGGTACCTTCCCGTGCGTTTAAGTGGTAGGACGCAACTATACGGTCGCAACTATACGGACGGAACAATTTGTTCCTGCCGTATAGTTGGTCTGATGGCAAAAAATTAGGGTTTCTAGGGTTTCTTTCCTGGCGGCTGTAACTATACGGCCGGACCAAAATGGTCTCGCCATATAGTTGGTCGTTAAACCTTCTGTATCCAGAGAAGAAAAATTATCGATAGCTCAAATAACTATACGGACGGAACTATACGGCTGGAATATTTATAGTTGGTCATTAAAGGTATTGTATACATCAAAAAAATCTATTTCTTCATGAATTAATTTTTAGACTGAAACTTAGCGAAACGCCATGTTTTGATAAAAAATGACAGACTAAATTGTCGACCAACATTAGCATGTATAAAAAAGGAATTTTTAGTACCACTGAATATCTCCTTCTCACTAAAGTTTTCTAGCACTCTTTATTCAACATAAAACTTAAACTAAAACTTAAAAACTTTACTCAAACCTTTATTTCACATGTTTGCCTCCCATGCAGCGCTCTTTTATGGTCAATAGATTGAAATTGATGTTGCTCACTTAGGGCAGATGAGTGGAATACCCACTCCAAAATAGTTGGCCTTCAAAGTCATGGCCTCCTTCTCATCTTGCTTGGCTCTACTTTTCCTCAGAAAATGAATAACAAAAGTATCCCACGAAGGAAATTAGAGCTTCACGTTCCCTTCATGCAGATTAATCAAAGCCTTAATAGTTCTTAAGAAAGGACGGCCTAATATGATAGGAGTAGTAGCATCTTCAGGCATGTTAACAATAACAAAATCAGTAAGAGTAGGACAGCCTTTAATGTATACTAAGGTATTCTATTTAATTCCTACTGCTTGTTTGTAGGTAGAATCTGCTAGATGCAATTTTAATTTGGTGATTTCAAAATAGCCAAGATTTAACTTATTGAAGAGACTCTTTGGAATTGATGAAACACTTGGACCTAGATCACAAAGTGTATCTATTTCATTACTCCCAATTTTAATCTTAATAGTAGGCTCAAATATATCATCAAGCTTAACAGGTAATTTTTCAGCAATTTTCTTATATTCTTTCTCAAGATCACGTACCTTTATTGCTACCTGATTAACGAAGTGTTGACACATGGCTTCCTCATTTCCTTCACTTACCGGAATCTTGATATTGATCCTTTTTACTAGATCTTCAACTGTGTAATTTGGTGAAGGAGCATTGTTATAATCAAGTTGTTCAGGCTCCTCCCTTTGGATTCTTATCATCTTGAGGTCTTGTACTGGCTTGGGCTCAGCTTTACCTGCAAATTTAGCTAGAATGAGAGTTTAACTCTCGGTTATATTACCTAGTTGTGCCTCAATAATCCCTATTCTTTCTTGGAGGGCCTTCAAATCATTCCTCAAACTTACATCTTGGTTAGATAATTTACCAAGCATAGCATCATGGTCCTCCATTATTTTAACTAGGATATTATTTTGCTCATTTTGTGAATCCATAAAAGATTTATGAGTTTCTTGGAGACTACCATTACTTGATTACATATTATTATTAGAGTTACCTGCAGGACTAGAATAGTGTTTCTGAAAATTTGGATTATAATTCTTCTTCCAAGTAGGGTTGTAATCATTACGAGCTATGAAGTATATGTATTCAATATTCGGTTCGGGAGTATCTCTTACCAGGGTTTCCTTACCTTTGACGCCTAATATGAGCTCATCCAGCTTAGCATTGAGTTCTTCATATTCTTGAGGTGTGACAGAGTTCACCTTCTTCGTGTTTGATCTTTCCACATGCCATTGGGCATGGTTGTCTTGCATATTGTCTAACAGCTGCTTTACTTCGGTAATTTGTTTACCCATAAATGATCCTCCAGCTGCAGTAGCAAGCATAGACTTAGACACAGGGTTAAGATCATTATAAAATAAATGGAGAATTAACCAATCTTCCATCACATGACTGGGATAGTTTCTCATGCATTCTTTCATTCTCTCTCATTCAAGCGCTAGTGGCTCATACTCTTCCTGTCTAAAACCAGTAATATTAGATATTAGTTGCATAGTCTTTGCAAGTGGAAAGAATTTAGTCATAAATAAAGAAGTACATTCCACCCATGATGCAATAGTATTTCTAGGCAAAGATAGCAACAATTTTTTTGCTCTTCCTCTAAGAGAGAAAGTAAATATGTGCAACTTGACCGTGTCAGGGTCAACATCTTTAATGCACATCATATCACAAATTGTAGTTAAAGTATTTACGTGCATACCCACATCTTCAATAGCAGAGCGTCCAAATTGATTCTGTTGAACCAAACTTAAATAGTGGGGCTTAATTTCATAATCTTCAGCAGTAATTGTTGGCTGAGTAATAGGAGTACGAAAATAATCATTGTTTGGATTTGCAAACTCCCCAAGATTTTTTAGCCATATTTCCTATGTTTTTGGATTTTATTAAACAAATACTAATGATGGCAACAACAAGAATTAAAATACTAACTAATTTTTTGGTTTTTTCAAATAAAGACTGAAAGCAAACTAACAAAATTAAAAACAAGAAGTACAACTAGCAAGATTCCTACTAACCTCACTAGGGTAGGTATTGCTTCCCCAGCAACGGTGCCAGAAAAAGGGTCGCTTCGATCTGGATTACGGATGTAGTATAGTTATTTTCCCCTAGTATACCAAGGTTTATCGAATCCTCGGGAAGCAGAAAGCAAAGTGAGATTACTTAAACGGACCTTCAGGAGTTTTAGAATTCCTTTTGTGTTTTCACCGGACCAAGAGTTTGTGATCTTTTTGTTGTTGTTGACGATGGAGAGAGAGGGCCTAGGGTTTTCGGTTTCACCGGTAGCTGTGCAAAATATCATATGGGAGTAAAAGATAATAATAAATTATGCATGTAATTGTTAGAGCAAGATAATTATATATGGGCAGTGCGTCCATAATTGCTATTGCCTTCGCAACCGCTTATAGCAATAACCTACTAGTCGCATCCATATAAGAAAGAGAACTAACGATATGCATAGTGATGTCACTGTTAATCCCAAGTAAATCTCTCACATACAACTGTACTACCCCTTCTTTCACTGGGGTTCCCAACCTGCAGATCAGTCATCACTCACACTCCCTATACCTAGATCAATCCTTGGAGTCTTGGGTACCTGACAAGTCCTTAGATTGAGTCAAGAGAGGGTACTACAATCATCATGTCAGAGAAACTAATACATGATCCCATCTATGATAAATAACATGCACAAAAAGCTACATGGCTAGGCCGAAGCCCTTAGCCCAAGGAGAATTACTCACACATAGAGATGAAATCAACAATCATAATCATTATAATAGAAATTATAAGATTGACAGCAAATAGTCTTACAATGTCGCCAATTGGAGAAGAGATCTACTATTACAAGTGGTGGAATATGGCTATGGTGGTGGAGAAGGGTTTGGGGATTAGATCTGGATCTATTCCTCCTGTGTGGTGGCTTCTGGTGGCAGAGAGAGTTGAGGTCGAAAAGAGAGAGTTTTATCGTCGCCCAAAGCCTCTTTATATAGGGGTCCCTTCACGAAAGTTGTTTTGTTTGACCTAACGAAGTCGATGGAAAATATACGACTGGAACTATACTACCGTAATTTTATTCCCTCCGCATAGGTGACATTTTGGTCGGGGGAGAGGAGAATCCCGGTGCCGACATCGAGTGGCGGCGATTTTGGGCAGGAGAGTCAGCGGCGAGGCGAGAGGGGGAATTTTTAGGAGTCGCGTTGGCGGCCGAGCATATTTGGAAGAGGGGGGGAGGGAGATCTTAGGAGTCACATTCCTATATTTACTCCTCAATTGAATTTGCAGTTTCGGTTAGAGCCGGTTTTGGCCGATAGAGGAGAAACAAATAGGAATCCGGCTGCGGATAGGAGTTCGGTTAGAGATGTTCTTTGTACCCTGTTTAGTTACTCCATGTAACAAAGTAGAACCAACTCTAAAATTCTGATGTATATAATAATGTTTGGCAAATTGATAATCGTTAATTGCTCGGTCGACTTGAGTTTAGTGATTAATCGAAAATTATCCTATTAACTGATTTAATCAGTCGACTATTAATTGGCTAGATTTTTCAAAGTTGGAGGTTCCAGAAACTACAATATGCTACATTGGAACAGTATCATGTATTGCAAATATTGGCATCAATTCAATATAAAACACTGTGCTCTTTTTGACACGAAAATAAATTGGCAGCAGCCATCGGACTAGAAGACAGACACTTGAAGGTCATGTAAATATACAAGGATCAGATTGAATCAATAATTAAATAATACTCCCTCTATTTTAAAATATAAAATATTTTAGGTTTATGAAAAAAATAAATCTAAACTTGTAGTACGTAGATTCACTCAACTTTGAAATGAATCTACACACTAAAATAAGACTAGATTTATTTTCTTTACAAACCTAAAATATCTTATACTTCCGGTTTCTTTCATTAATTCTTATTTTAAAACGGATGGAGTAGCTTCGAAGGGGAGACGAATAAGACCGGCATCAAACCTTGGATTCGATTCAAGGGGACGAGTCCTTGGAACACACGAGCGGATAGACAATTCCCAGGCGCCAGAGTCAGAGCAACAAGGAAGTGGATGCCGATGGAGAGCAGTCGCGTGCCTCACGCGCCTCAATTGCATCTGCGGCGGCAGCGTTCTATCGCATCTGCAGTGGAGAAACAGGAGCGTGGGGCGGGTCGTGGCAACTATCGAGGGCAAGGAAGCGCGCGACAGGCGGTGGGCCGGACGGAGGTGCCAATTTTTTTTACGCTTCGGCTACACCGGTTTAATCGGCAGATTTTTTTTTAACAAATATATATTGAGTCAGCAGGCTGCCTCGTTAAAAACCCTTCAGTCCCTTTCGGTACCCTGGAAGGAAAAGAGTGGAACTGGACCTGCTGCTCCGCAATCATAGTAATGTTACATCATCCACTAATTGTGGAAAAAGAAAAACAGGCAGGCTCTCAAGCCAAAAAGATACATTCTGAGTATCTACTGTCCTAGCTATAAGATCCGCTGCTTTATTGGCTTCCCTGGGGCAATGGCGTAGGGTCGCAGAGCTGAACCCTACCATCATTATTCGACATTCATCCAAGAAAGCTCCTCCAACAATTCTGTATTCCAAGGGATTATGGAAAGCATCAACCACCTCGAGAGAGTCTGTTTCAATATCAATATGAGCACGGCCAATTCGCTCTGCCAGCCGAAGTCCATCCCGCGGTGCTTGAGCTTCCGCAGTTGCAACATCAATAACATTCTCAATCTCCGCTCTACAAGCAGCTAGGAACTGACCTTGGGAATCCCGAATAATACATCCCGTCGAGGCCATCCTAGAATCCAGATTCACAGCGGCATCAGTATTTAACTTTACTTTTCCGCTAGGAGGTTTAGTCCAACCTTTTCTTATTATTCCACTCCTGTTCAAATTTGCCCGGAGGCTGTTAGACACCATTGCCTTGATTGAAAGCGCCAACCTGCTAGGGGTAAGGGTTGTTCCATTGTGCTTGAGTTCCCTTCGCCGCCACCAAATGAACCAAGCTGTTGTAGCAATAACATCTTTAACTCCTAACCCGCCCAGAGCGGGGATCACTAGTTTACTCTCCCGGAGGATGTGTTCCAGCACCACACTGCCTGATCGGTCTTCTAGGATTGCCCTCTGAATGATCTTGGTAAAACCGAGAGCCTCCCAGACTTCGAGAGCACGATCACACTTGAACAACATATGCGCAATATCCTCCGCACCCCACTCACAGACGGGGCATTGGCCTGATCCATCAATGTGTCTATTATCAAGGGTACACATACATGGTATGATCCCATGAAGAGCCCTCCACGTGAAAATCCTCACCTTGGCTGGAACTTTTTGATGGGGATATGTCTACCGGGGTATACCCAGCAAGACGATTCCGACTGGCCTAGGCACCTGCGAGTGGGCCTACAGTAAAGGCGACTGGACCACGACCTGGCGTGGGCTCAAGCGACTGGAAGGTGAAGACCCAGAAGCATAGATAGGCCTAGTCGGATTAGGTTAAACGATTGCTAAAACCTTAACTGATTCGGTTGAGATCTGTAAACCCTAAGGGGGGTGAGTCTATATAAACCTCCCTAAAGGGCGAGTAGAGGACACGTTCCATCATCCACCCAAGCGACTCGCCGCCTAGCCGTCGAGCTCGCCCCATTTTACTTCCACCATAATACAATCTAGCAGGAGTAGGTATTTACCCTCCAGGGGGCTGAACCTGGGTAAATCCTTGTGTCTCCGCCCTCATCTCGCACTGCAGATGGCTGGCCGCCCTTGCCCCATGTTCTACTACTCGCTGCCGATTGCAGCATTTGCCGTGGTCATTCCCACGACAGTGGCGCCCACCGTGGGACCTGGCCGGTCTGGCCGGTGTTCTGCGGCGAGATCCAATCTGCCCATCAACGAGTCGGTCGCCACCGGCCGCATGATAGCGATCAGCGAGATGCTCCAAATCTTGCCGAGCAGCTACGTCCTGGCGGCGCGACCCGTCACGCACAGCATGATCCTGCCGGTTGGCACGATCAGTCTCTTCGTCAGCCTCACCGACGTCATCGTCTCGGAGGACTCGGCTCGCATCCGCGAGTCGCCGCCACGCGACCGGCTCTCTGAGAGTCAGGTCCGCACGATCCACCGCCTCGCCTCCGAGTACGACTCAGCCCACAGCGACGTGGCTAAAACCACCGCGGCCGCCGCAGACGCGGCCCTCAACAACGATGCCGACTCGGCGACCCCGGCGTCACTCGCTGAATCGATCGTCGCTGCGTCGCCCGCGGGCTCCATCACCCAGGTCTCCAACGTCGGAGACTTCGAGGATCCCTCCATCCTTGGGATCTTCGACTTTGACTCCGGGTCGGAGAACTCCGCCGATCTCCGTGACGGGACCGGTCGCCACGCCGCGACCTACATGGCGACTGGCGCCGACCCACCGGAGGATCCATTCTCCACCCCGATCCCTCCCAACGCAATGGCAACGGAGGTCAAGGAACTCCGCCTGAAGCTGGCGCAAGAAGTCCGCAAGGAGCAAGCCGAGCGCGAAAAATTTCGCCTCGAGCAGGTGACGGCGCAGGAGCTGTCGCGCTACCACCAGCAACGAATCAGGCCGCGCCTGAACCCCACCGTCCAGGGGTGCGCCCTGAACTTTGACGACGAGAGCGACCCGTCTCACGCGGCCGAGCGCGCGATCTGCGAGAACGCGCCACCGGGAGGAAGCGCCCGGCCCCCACAAGGGTCGACGGCGAATGGCGCCCCACCTCCACCCAACCGCGCACCCCCTAGGGACCAGCCGCGGATCATGGTCTCCTCTCGGGAGCGAGATGCGAACGGCCTACCACTGTTCTCCACCCCAATGGACAACCTCGTGGCAGGCCGAGCAGCGGCCGACAACATCACGGCCACCGTTGACGGCGCCCTACAGATCCAGTACGTCAAGGCCTTGCTCGCAAAGGCGGTCGAGCAACAAAACGCAGGCGTCGACTCACAAGGTCGGATGTACTCGCGTTCATCGGGCAGCAGAGCGGCCTCAAGCGGCCGCCCCTTGGCGGCAAACACCCTCAACTGCCCGCCACCCGAACCACTGCAGCTCCAACACCGACCCGCGAACGCGGCACTCTCCACCAACGACCCCCGGCCGGCGACCAACTTCGTCGCCGCCAACGGTCAGCCCGTCGACGCCCGCACCCACATCATCAACAACTAGAGCTGGCGTGCACGCCAGCCCGATGACCTGCGGCATACCTTAACCAACCGCCGCGACGGCGAGCCGAGGGGATCACTAAGCCGACTCGGGCCCCGGTGCTTCGGACCGATGATCCGAGGCGAAAGATACCCGGCGAACTTCAATGCGCCGAAGGAAATAGAGAAGTACGACCCCACGTACGATCCCTCCGTGTGGCTGGACACTTACCTCATGGCAATGGGGATCGCCGGCCACACCGATCTACTCGCTGCCCGCTACCTCCCCCTGATGATGGAGGGGGTGTGCAGGCAGTGGATCAACACTCTCCCCGTGGATAGCATCGACTCCTGGGAAGAGATGCGCGACGCCTTCGTCAGGCACTTCGAGGGTTCATACACCCGCGCCACCACCATCGAGGACCTGGAACGATGCGTCCAGGGACCTCGCGAGTCGACCCGCAGCTGGGTCCAACGATGGCAAGAACTGTGGTACAACGCGGTCGGTATCCACCCAGACACTGCAATCCACTGCTTCAAGACCTCGTTCCGTTATGAGCCCCTGGTCGCCAAGCTCAAACGAGCATACCGCACACTCGACAACATACCGGACCTCCTCGAGATCGCCAAAAGATACGCGGAGGAAGACCCAAACTAGGAAACCGACGACGAGTCGGGAGGACAACGCCGCATTAGCGGCAACGACAATGGACGACGATCCGATCTACGCTACAGCAACACTCACCTGACCGGCAAGCGCCGCAGTGACGGGCGAGTCGACTTTGTCGCCAACACTGGGCATGCGCAGCGCGAGCCCAAGAGCTTCCGCCGCGACGGGGGGCAACGCCGCGACGGCGGCAACTACAAGGCGAAACCAAGGTTCGACCCCGCGACCCTCCTTAACCAACCTTGTGCATTTCACAACAGGGAAGGAAAGCCCGTCACGCACACGACCACCGACCGCCACTCTCTCAAGGAGATCGAGAAGGCATGGCGAGCGCGGGAAGACCCCGACAACAACCCGCCAAACGGCGGAAAATTCTGCAGCGTGGCCGGCTCGCTCCACACCTTCACAGGCTTCAACACGAAGCGCGAGAAGAAGGTCATCGCCCACACCGTCGCCGTCAACGCGGTAGCCCAGGTGGACGTTCCCCAGTTCCTCAACTAGTCGGAGCAACCAATCACCTGGAGCCGCCAGGACCACTCGCCGCACATCGAGTACCCAGGCCGAATCGCCCTGGTAGTCAAGCCGAAGGTGGGAGACTACTGGCTCCCCAAGACATTGATGGACGGCGGCAGCTCCATCAACATCCTATACCTGGACACCTTCAGGCGACTGCGGCTCCCGCAGTCGATGGTCGAGACGACCTACACCATGTTCCACGGCATCGTCCCTGGTCGGAAGGCGTACCCGATCGGCAAGGTCACGCTGCCAGTCACCTTCGGCACACCGGCAAACTTCCGCACCGAGCGGATCGTCTTCGAGCTGGTGCCCTTCGACAGCCCCTACCACTGCGTCCTGGGGCGCCAGGCGTTCGCCAAGTTCATGGAGGCGCCCCACTACGCGTACAACGCGATGAAGCTCCCCGGACCGCGTGGTGTCATCACCATCCACGGCGACCCCGACATGGCCGCCGAGTGCGAGGCCAAAGGAGCCGAACTCGCCGACGCCTTCATCGTGGCAGAGGCCAACCACGCCGATGAGCTTGCCAAATACGCAAGTGGGGTCAACAACGACGACCCCACTATACTCAAGAAGCCCAATTCGGAGGGCGGCAACACCTCGGCCTTCGAGGCAACGACGCATACCCGCACCGTCGAGCTGGTCCCAGGCGACTCCATCAAGATGGTGACGATCGGGACTGGCATGAGCCCAGCATAGGAAGGCGTGCTCATCGAGTTCCTCCGTGAGAACAGGGACATCTTCGCATGGAAGCCCTCTGACATGCCCGGTGTCCCTAGGGAACTCGCTGAGCACAAACTCAACGCCGACCCCAGAGTGCGACCTGTCAAGCAGTCGCTGCGGCCCTTCAATGAAGAACGCCGCCGGGCAATCACCGAGGAGGTGCAGTGTCTACTCGCTGCAGGCTTCATCCGGCCAATAAAATACTCCAAGTGGCTGGCAAACCCAGTCCTGGTCGAGAAGAAAAACGGGACCTGGAGGATGTGTATCGATTACACAAATCTAAACAGCGCGTGCCCGAAGGAGCAATTCGTCCTCCCGCGGATCGACCAAATAATCGATTCCACCGCGGGCTCGGAGTCGCTATGCTTCCTCGACGCCTACTCTGGGTACAACCAGATCAAAATGGTCGTTGAGGACGAAGAGAAGACGGCGTTCATCACGCCATTAGGAGCCTTCTGCTACACCGCCATGACCTTCGGCCTAAAGAACGCCGGGGCGACCTACCAGAGGTGTATGTAGGAGTGCCTTGCGAGCCAAATTGGCCAAAATATCCACGTCTACATCGACGACGTGGTAGTGAAGTCCGCCCGCCAGGGCGACCTACTTGCCGACCTGGCAGAAACATTCGCCAACCTGCGGAAATACAAGATAAAGCTCAACCCAGGCAAATGCACCTTCGGTGTACCAGTAGGGCAGCTACTGGGATATGTCGTCTCCAAGCGCGAGATCAAGGCGAATCCCACCAAGATTGACACGATCGCCCAACTCGGCAAACCCGAGTGCCTGCGCGACGTCCAGAAGCTGGCCAGGCGAGTCGCGGCTCTCAGTCGCTTCATCCCCCGATTGGGAGAAAAGGCGATGCCCCTATACCGCCTGATGCGCAAGAATCCCACCTTCCAGTGGGACAAGGAGGCGGACGACGCTCTCCGCGACCTCAAGAAGGTGCTACTCGCAGCACCGCTACTCGCCGCCCCCGTCGACAAGGAACCCATGCTGGTCTATGTCACGGCTTCCGAGCGCGTCGTCAGCGCCGTCATGGTCGTCGAGCGACCAGAGGAAGGAAAGGAACGCCCAGTACAGCGACCCGTGTACTATATCAGTGAGGTCCTCACCGAGTCGCGCCAGCGATACCCGCAATACCAGAAACTGGCATACGCGGTCTTCAGAGCGCAGTGGCGACTGCCGCACTACTTTCAGGAGCACCCGATAACGGTCTTCTCCTCAGCACCGTTGCAGGACATCATCCGCAACCGTGAGGCGACCGGGCGAGTCGCCAAGTGGGTCGTCGAAATCGGCGTCCACAACATCAAATACGAGCCGCGCAAAGCGATCAGGACCAGCAGCCAGAAAAGCTGTCATACCTCCACTACTGGAGTTTACACTTCGACGGCTCCAAGAATGCGGACGGTGCAGGAGCAGGGATCGTGCTAACCTCTCCGAAGGGCGACAAGCTACGCCACGTCCTCTGCCTCGATTTCACCCCCTGCACCAACAATATGGCCGAGTACGAGGCACTACTCCACGGCATGCGAGCCGCCAAGGAGATGAATGTCAACCGCCTACGCTGCTATGGAGACTCCGACCTCGTCGCTGGGCAAGTCGCTGGCACCTGCGACGCCATTTCCCCCACCATGGCGGCATATCGCCAAGCAGTGGACAAGCTGGGCGGACACTTCGCAGGCTATTTCGTCAAGTGGATCGACAGGCGGAAGAACGAGGAGGCCGACGCACTCTCTCGTATCGGCTCGGCTCGACTCGCACCACCCGCCGGCGTCTTCCTCGACACCATCACCAAGCCTTCCATTTCCCCCCCAAGGGAGATCGACATCGGAGTCCCGCTGCAACCAGAGGTAGCCCTGGCCGCACTCATCGCCGAGCAGCGGACTGGACTACGCCGTACATCGCCTACCATGAGGGAGGCACCTTGCCAGCAGACGAAACAGACACCCGGATGATAGCACGGCGCTGAAATCCTTCGTCATCATCGATGGCGAGCTCCACAAGCGCAGCGTGATCGGCGTGTTCCAAAGCTGCGTCCAACCCGCTGAAGGACGCAAAATCCTCCACGACATCCACTCCGGCGACTGCGGCCACCACGCCGGCGCCCACTCTCTGGTCGCAAAGGCCATGCGACACGGTTTCTACTGGCCAACCGCACACGCAGACGCTGTCGACATTGTCCAGCGGTGCGCCGGGTGCCAGAAGTACGCCAACCAGACCCACGTACCGAGCTCGACGCTCAAGACAATCCCCATCACCTGGCTGTTCGCCGTGTGGGGTATGGACATGGTAGGCCCTTTCAAAAAGGCCCCCTCCGGCTTCACCCACCTCCTGGTCGCAGTCGACAAATTCACAAAATGGGTGGAGGCCAAGCCAGTCCGAAAATGCGACGGGAATACAGCCACCAAGTTCCTACGCGAGCTCATCTATCGCTACGGGTTCCCAAACAGCATCATCACGAACAACGGCACCAACTTCGCCAAAGGATCCATGGCCGAGTTCTGCGAGGAACATCACATCCGACTCGACCTCGCCTCAGTCCCTCACCCGGAGTCCAACGGCCAGGCGGAGCGAGCCAACCAGAGCATTCTCCATGGCCTGAAGCCACCGCTCCAAGTACCACTTGAGCGCACCACCGGGTGCTGGGTCGAGGAGCTACCCTCCGTCATCTGGGGCATCCGCACCTCCGTCAACAGGTCGACAACCTTCACCCCATTCTTCATGGTGTATGGGGCCGAGGCAGTCATGCCCTCCGACCTAGAACACGACTCGCCCAGGGTTGTCCACTACACGGAGGCCGCAAACGAACTCGCACGCTAGGATGGAGTCGACCAACTCGACGAGGCACGCGATCTCGCCCGCTCCCGCACCGCCATCTACCAACAAGGGCTCCGCCGCTACCATAGCCAGCGAGTAAGGACTCGCACGTTCCAGGAAGGCGATCTGGTGCTACGCCTCATCCAGGACAAGAAGGGCATGCACAAGCTATCCCCCCCGTGGGAGGGACCATTCGCCATCAGGCGAGTCCTCGGCAACGACGCCTACTACCTCATTGACGTCCGAGGAGATGGGAAACTCATCGTCAAGCGACCGAATGTAAACCTACTACGGAAATTCTACTCCTAGAATTCCATACATGTACTCCCCACTTACTATGAAATAAAATAAATCGGTTACCGCAAATTGCGTCTACTCTCCGTGCCTTGTGCCACTCGCACTTGTAATAACAGCGTCAAGCTAACCATAGAAGTCAACATCTGGTACAGCGACCGGCACAGACAAGTAGTGCGTTTCGAGTGCACTGGGTTACCTCAGGACTCGTAACGTCCACGAAAAACGCCAACCCTGAGCCCCATTGGAGTCGCCTAGCCCGACTGGCTCAACGAGTCAAGACAACTGCCCTCGTTCCTCACAACGACCAAGGTCCTCTCCATCCTCGGCACCGCGACTCGAACGGCCAAGTACCACGCTTGGGGACTGACGACCAGTCGAGTACGAGCGACTAGGGAAAAACGCTAAGTATGAGAGCGTGCCCAGGACTCGCCATGCGACTGACCCTACGGGTCAGGCAGGAGTGACGCACCTCCTCTAACGCGCTCAGTCCTCACCCACCCTGGAGCTGCGACTAGAACCACCAAGTACCACGCTCGGGGACTCGGCCACCCGACCTTGTCCGCACAAGGGAAAACGGTCAAGTAAAGAGCACTCACGGGAGTCGCCCTGCGACTGGCTCTCCGAGCTCGGGCGAGTCGACCTCAATAACAAAACAACTGACAAAACAGTCAAAACCACAAACACATAACAAACGAGGTAAACCCCATAAAAAGGGCGGACGCGCTCGGAGACTCGTCTAATAAGCAATCAGAGTTACGAAACAATTCACAAAACAATACAAAGTTTCATTACAGCAGAACAACGTCGTTCCAAAATACAAGTTGAGTCCAATGGCCAATCGCTACTAACGCCCCAGGGCACAGTGTTTCTACTCCGCAGGTTTCGACGGCGACTCGCCGCCACCCCTGCGGTTGCGAATAAAGGGCGTGTACGGGTTAGACGGATACATCGTCAACTCACCCGCCATCGCCGCACGGAAGGGCTGCTCAACCCTGAAGTCCTGATGCGGCAGCTCAGGATCGTTGGGGGCGACAGTCGTCTCCTGATAGGGGAGGAGGTCGCCCATCGCCCAGACGCGATCAGAGTACACCGCGGCCCGGTCCGTCAGCTTCAACACCTCGGCAATCTCCACTGAGCCCGTCGACGAGGGGTAGCCACTCGTCACGTCGTCATGATCGAAGTCCTCCGGGAAGTGGGCAAGCCTAAGGCTAAGAGCCGTCGCCACCCCGCGCCGGAACTCCGACCGCGTCATGAACTCGACGACTGACGACGCCTTCTCCAGATACCTCCATACTTCGACGAGGTCGCTCGGAATCACTTTCGTAGGCGATATCTCCTGAAGATACGCCCGAATGCAAGCCGCGGACAACGTGGCCGAGTCGACCAGAGTGGTCACACACTGCCGCGCGTCATACGACTGCGCCTCCTCCGAGCTGTCGATAATCCGACCTGTGGACAGAGGGTAGCAGTGAGTACAACAAAGATTACATAATGCAGCTACTACAGACAGAGGCAGAAAGTTTACCAATTAAAGGACGGCAGAGGCCCGTGATGAAGCTTTGAAGTGAGGAGAAGTCGTTCTGCAGCCCAATAACGAGGGCGTTAGAGACCTTTCGCTCTTTAGCGGCAGCCGTAACAGCAGCTTTTGCTCGCCCATCCGCCGAGCTCGCCTCCGCTTTCGCTTCCTTGAGCTCGCGCTCCAGATCAGCGATCCGTTTCTCAGCCGTACTCAACGCCGACTGAGCCGCCGTCAGCTCACTCGCCGGGACAAGGCCCTGGCGGACCTCTTCTGCCTTGGCAGCGATCGCTTCGAGTCCCTTGTTCGTTTCTTGGACAACAAAAAAGTTCCTTCTCCGCGCGACACTTCGCAGCAAGCCGATCGGCTGACTCACGCTGCAAGCCCTGCGCACAAATCAAACAGTCAACAACAATGGAATCCTAAGTGCCCACCTGTTGAAATTCAGCGACTAGACACTCGGGGAGTGGAGATCAAAAATCCTAAGTGCCTAACCACTGAAATTCAGCGACTAGGCACTCGGGGACTGGAGATCAAAAATCCTAAGTGCCCAACCGCTGAAATTCAGCGACTAGGCACTCGGGGACTGGAGATCAAAAAACCTAAGTTCCCAACCGCTGAAATTCAGCGACTAGGCACTTGGGGACTGGCGATCAAAAAACCTAAGTGCCCACCCGCTGAAATTCAGCGACTAGGCACTCTGGGACTGGGTGCTACAAATAAAAACAAACACTAAAAGAATCTGACCACTGAATTCAGTGGCCCGATCCTCGGGGACTGGACATACCTGGATGGCTGCGCCCAGCATGCCGTGGAGCTGCAGCGCGTCCACAGATGCGAGAAGAGCCGGAGTGTGTCCGCGACGCTGCTCGACCTCCGTTTCGGCGACCCCAGGTGTGCGGCTCGATGGCGTTGTACCACTCGCTGTAGCCGCTTTGGCCATAAAGCGGGGGAAGGTAGCGACAGATGCTCCAGCACCAATAGGAGCCGTCTCGGCCATTCCAGGCGAGGAAACATCCTCCTTGGTCTTCAAGGACACCCCCGTCGCAGTCGGAGGATCACTCGGAGCAACCATCGTGTCGTCAGAGACCGTGACGACATCGTCTCCCTTGGCCTTCTTAGCACTGTCTGCGGGGGCAGTGACCTCATCAGCTTTCCTCTTTCGTGAGGGGTCCTCCTCGGCGACGACCGACGACACCTTGGCCATGGAAGGGTGGCCGATCTTCTTAACCCTAGTCCTGTGAAACAACGATATGAGCAAACTTGTTCGAGTACAACGGAAGGCAAGCAGATGAACGAAACTTACTTGGCGACTGGTATGAACCGCAGTCCTGTGCGGATACTGGCCGGCTTCTCCAGCTCGGGACCCAGCTTCCGACTGAGGCCCATCTCGAGCACGTCGTGTGCCCAAGACACGGAGGGCCTCTTCGAAGACGAGGCCGCGGCAGGAGCCTCCGTGACGACGTCTGCGAGAACTCTCCTGGGAGGCGAAGCCGCTGCGGCTGGAATAGCCCCCAACCTAGAGACCGGGGCGAACGGGGGTGGAAGCGAGGCCAGAGGTACCTCATCAAGGAGGGCAGCAGCTTCCGGTGTTGCCGGCGGGTGCGCCGCTTCGCCCTTAGCCGAGCTTCTGGCGTCAGAACTAGTCGCAGAGCGAGGCGGAGACGCCTGCTTCGCCGGCTTCGTCTTCCTCCTTGGCGGATCCTTCACTTCTTTCTTCTTCTTCTTCGACGGCGTAGCTTCATGACGCGAGGTGTGCTCGGGGAGCTCATCGTCATCGTCATCGTGATGTTCGAGGCTCTTACTCGCCTCGAGCTCGCGCTGATGCTGTCCGCGAGTTTTGCGAACCATCGGAGCGGCGTCCTCCACGGGCTCGTCTTCGTCCTCATCGTCGTCATCACCCGCGTCGCTCCTGGCGTCGCCTTTGGCAGGTGGCGACTCGCTCCTGTCCCGAACGGACGAGCTCGAGTTTTCGTCATCTGCGGGTGGGAGCCATCCTTCCACCACTTGGAACAGCTACAATAAAGATGAAACAACGTCAGCATAACCGCGACTGCATCATCTGCGACTGCGAATGACGACAAAAATAGCGACTTACCGTTGGAGCTGGGCGCCTTGCGGTATAGGGGGCGACCCCGGCCTTCGCGTTCAGGTACGCCGCCTAGGTGATCTTCTTCAGAGCCAGGATATAGTCCTCGAGCTTCCACTCGACGACGCAGGATTTTGTCGGGTCGTCCCTACCCGCGTACTCGTACATATAATGGTCGCGGCGGGCCAAAGGAACGAGCCACCGCCCGAGCCAGCAGTTGTAAAGATTGATGGTCTGGAGGCCCTTCTTCTTCAGGCCGCGGATGGTTTGCAACATTTCGTCGACAACCATCCGCTGGTTCAGCGGGAGCTTGCCGGCTTGGAGCCGACGCGGTTCAGGCCGGTTGGCGGAGTACCTTGGAAGCGCCACCTCGCTATCAGGAGTCGCCTCAGTGACGTAGAACCAGGATTTCTTCCACTCGCTTGCCGCCTTGGCCGGCAGCATCAGGTCGAAGAAGGACGCCTTCGACTTCAGTTGAAACGTCAGGCCACCCGCTGCCAGCATTGGGCCGCCTGATTCTTCGCGGCTAATCCTCCCATGGAATAGATCTTGCCACAGGGGGAAGTAGGGCCTGCAGCCCAGATAGCACTCGCAGAACGCCACGAAAATGGCGAGCTGCTCGATGCTATGCGGGCCCAGGTCCGACTCGCACCACCCGCCAGCGTCTTCCTCGACACCATCACCAAGCCTTCCGTCTCCCCCCAAGGGAGATCGACATCGGAGTCCCGCTGCAACCAGAGGCAGCCCTGGCCGCACTCATCGCCGAGCCAGCGGACTGTACTACGCTGTACATCGCCTACCTGGAGGGAGGGACCTTGCCAGCAGAAGAAATAGATGCCCGGATGATAGCACGGTGCTGCAAATCCTTCGTCATCATCGACGGCGAGCTCCACAAGAGCAGCGTGACCGGCGTGTTCCAACGTTGCGTCCAACCCGCTGAGGGACGCAAAATCCTCCACGACATCCACTCCGGCGACTGCGGCCACCACGCCGGCGCCTGCTCTCTTGTCGCAAAGGTCATGCGACACGGTTTCTACTGGCCAACCGCACACGCAGACGCTGTCAACATTGTCCAGCGGTGCGCCGGGTGCCAGAAGTATGCCAACCAGACCCACGTACCGAGCTCGGCGCTCAAGACAATCCCCATCACCTGGCCATTCGCCGTGTGGGGTATGGACATGGTAGGCCCTTTCAAAAAGGCCCCCTCCGGCTTCACCCACCTCCTGGTCGCAGTCGACAAATTCACAAAATGGGTGGAGGCCAAGCCAGTCCGGAAATGCGACGGGAAGACAACCACCAAGTTCCTACGGGAGCTCATCTATGGCTACGGGTTCCCAAAAAGCATCATCACGGACAATGGCACCAACTTCACCAAAGGAGCCATGGCCGAGTTCTGCGAGGAACATCACATCCGACTCGACCTCGCCTCAGTCGCTCAACCGGAGTCCAATGGCCAGGCGGAGCGAGCCAACCAGAGCATCCTCCACGGCTTGAAGCCACGGCTCCAAGTACCACTTGAGCGCACCGTCGGGTGCTGGGTCGAGGAGCTACCCTCCGTCATCTGGGGCATCCGCACCTCCGTCAACAGGTCGACAGGCTTCACCCCCTTCTTCATGGTGTATGGGGCCGAGGCAGTCATGCCCACCGACCTAGAACACGACTCGCCCAGGGTTGTCCACTACACGGAGGCCGCAAACGAACTCGCACGCCAGGATGGAGTCGACCAACTCGACGAGGCACCCGACCTCGCCCGCTCCCGCACCGCCATCTACCAACAAGGGCTCCGCCGCTACCATAGCCGGCGAGTAAGGACTCGCACGTTCCAGGAAGGCGATCTGGTGCTACGCCTCATCCAGGACAAGGGCATGCACAAGCCATCCCCCCCGTGGGAGGGACCATTCGCCATCGGGCGAGTCCTCGGCAACGACGCCTACTACCTCATCCAGGATACTGGCCGGCTTCTCCAGCTCGGGACCCAGCTTCCGACTGAGGCCCATCTCGAGCACGTCGTGTGCCCAAGACACGGAGGGCCTCTTCGAAGACGAGGCCGCGGCAGGAGCCTCCGTGACGACGTCTGCGGGAACTCTCCTAGGAGGCGAAGCCACTGCGGCTGGAATAGCCCCCAACCCAGAGACCGGGGCGAACGGGGGTGGAAGCGAGGCCAGAGGTACCTCATCAAGGAGGGCAGCGGCTTCCGGTGTTGCCGGTGGGTGCGCCGCATCGCCCTTAGCCGAGCTTCTGGCGTCAGAACTAGTCGCAGAGCAAGGCGGAGACGCCTGCTTCGTCTTCCTCCTTGGCGGAGCCTTCACTTCTTTCTTCTTCTTCTTCTTCGACGGCGTAGCTTCACGACGTGAGGTGTGCTCGGGGATCTCATCGTCATCGTCGTCGTGATGTTCGAGGGTCTTACTCGCCTCGAGCTCACGCTGATGCTGTCCGCGAGTTTTGCGAACTATTGGAGCGGCTCCTCCACGGGCTCGTCTTCGTCATCATCGTTGTCATCACCCGCGTCGCTCCCGGCGTCGCCTCTGGCGGGTGGCGACTCGCTCCCGTCCCGAACAGACGAGCTCGAGTTTTCATCATCTACGGGTGGGAGCCATCCTTCCACCACTTGGAACAGCTACAATAAAGATGAAACAACATCAGCATAACCGCGACTGCATCATCTGCGACTGCGAATGACCACAAAAATAGCGACTTACCGTTGGAGCTGGGCGCCTTGCGGTATAGGGGGCGACCCCAGCCTTCTCGTCTAGGTACGCCGCCTGGGTGATCTTCTTTAGAGCCAGGATATAGTCCTCGAGCTTCCACTCGTCGAGGCAGGATTTTTTCAGGTTGTCCCTACCCGCGTACTCGTACATATAATGGTCGCGGCGGGCTAAAGGCATGAGCCGCCGCCCGAGCCAGCAGTTGTAAAGATTGATGGTCTAGAGGCCCTTCTTCTTCATGCCACGGATGGTTTGCAACATTTCACCGACAACCATCCGCTGGTTCAGCGGGAGCTTGCCGGCTTGGAGCCGACGTAGTTCAGGCCGGTTGGCGGAGAACCTTGGAAGCACCACCTCGCCATCTGGAGTCGCCTCGGTGACGTAGAACCAGGATTTCTTCCACTCGCTTGCCGCCTTGGTCGGCAGCATCAGGTCGAAGAAGGATGCCTTTGACTTCAGTTGAAACGTCAGGCCACCCGCAGCCAGCATTGGGCCGCCTGATTCTTCGCGGCTAATCCTCCCATGGAATAGATCTTGCCACAGGGGAAAGTAGGGCCTGCAGCCCAGATAGCACTCGTAGAACGCCACGAAAATGGCGAGCTGCTCGATGCTATGCGGTCCCAAGTCCGACGGTTGGATCCCGTAGAAGGCGCAGAACCGCCGGAAGAATAGAGAAGTGGGAAACCCTAGCCCCCGCTCCAGGTGGCTAGGGAAGCAGACGAATTCTCCCTCGTGCTGGTCCGGAGTCACCTCTCCAGCCGCGGGGATGCGCCACCTTCCGGCGTGCAGGATCCCGGCCTCTTCGAACGACGCCAATAACGCCCTGGTGCACTTGGATCGGCCCCATGGTTCGGTGGAGGGGGCCATTGGTTGGAAGATTTGCGGAGGTCGGGGCTCTCTGGATCGGTTGGATCGCGATGCGGAGCGGAAATGGAGATGGGCGAGGTCGGAGGAAAGATGAAGGAATGTTTCCTCGCTCACTCGTCATTCCCCTTATATAGCGGTTGTTACCCGCCAATTTCGGGAGCCGTTACTCCGCGGTGATTACGCCAAAAGTTACTATTGGATTACCCCAACGGCTAGTTTTGACCCCACTTGACGGTCCAACTTCGTCCACTCGACTCGTCGCTCTGTGTGACTTGCTAATTCGCCGACCCGATCGCTACAACAGTGATAGAAAATTCACCGACCCGTTCGCCGAGCTGCGACTAAATCAGCCGCTGTTAGTGCGACTAGAATAACTGGTTTCTCCTTTATTCAGGAGTCCGCCGCCGATTTGACTAGGCGCCCGCACTGGAGCCATATACACCGACTGCCAGCAACCACCTGCGACCAATCAACGACGGCCTCGGGGACTACTGATGGGGATATGCCTACCGGGGTATACCCAGCAGGACGATTCCGACTGTCCCAGGCACCTGTGAGTGGGCCTGCAGTAACGGCGACTGGATCACGACCTAGCGTGGGCTCAAGCGACTGGAAGCTGAAGGCCCAGAAGCGTAGATAGGCCCAGTCGGATTAGTTTAAACGATTGCTGAAACCTTAACTGATTCGATTGAGATCTGTAAACCCTAAGGGGCGTGAGTCTATATAAACCTCCCTAAAGGGCGAGTAGAGGACACGTTCCATCATCCACCCAAGCGACTTGCCGCCTAGCCGTCGAGCTCGCCCCATTGTACTTCCACCATAATACAATCTAGCAGGAGTAGGTCTTTACCCTCCGGGGGGCCGAACCTGGGTAAATCCTTGTGTCTCCGCCCTCATCGCGCACCGCAGATGGCTGGCCGCCCTTGCCCCATGTTCTACTACTCGCTGCCGATTGCAGCATCTACCGTGGTCATTCCCACGACACTTTTAGTTTCCAACAGGTGTCCCATACAGGGTTTATCTCAGAACTCCCTGCATCATCTCTTCTTCTCGCCCTGCTGCCATATTGATGTTGCCACTCCATATGATACGCCGATCGTACTGAAAAAATCCCATTTTTGGTACCATGCCATGCAACAGAATCCCCAACCTCCCATGGTGGTAGGGGTATAGCCTGGATTCGTCTCACATCGATTGGATAGAAATTATCCTCCAGAAGATGAACATCCCATGTGTCTGTCATTGGGTTAATTAGCTCTTGTACCTTCCCAATCATGATCCCACCCTGTCTTGTGGACACCTTCTTATCTGGGCTGTTTGGTATCCATGGATCATGCCAGACATTAATTTCTGAACCATTTCCCACAGGCAAAATATAGCCTCTTTTGAATGTTCCCATTCCCGCCATTAGGCTTTGCCAAGTTAAAGAGGCCCCCTTCTTTAATTCTGCCTTCAACAGATCCCCAGATGGGTAATATTTTGCTCTAAGAATTTGAGCACATAATGATTCAGGTGTTTCTACTAACCTCCATATCTGCTTTGCAAGCATAGCCAAATTAAAACAGTGTAGATCTCTGAACCTCATGCCACCTTGCTTTTTTGGAGTACACATTTTCTACGAAGAATACCAATACATGGCCTTTTTGCCATCTTTCTCGCCCCACCAAAACCTTTCTATTGCCACCGCTATTGCTTTGCAAATTCCTTTTGGCAGTTTAAACATAGACATAGCATATGATGGAATAGCTTGAGCTGCCGCTTTCAACAAAATCTCTTTCCCGCCCATGGACAGGTTCTTAAGATTCCATCCACTAATGATTTGGCACACACGATCCACTAAGTGTTGGAAACAATCAGATCGATCTACCCCCACATGTGAAGGAAGACCCAAGTACCTCTCAGTTAAAGCTTCCGAGTCAATATGGAGCGCTGAGCATACAGCCTCCCTATCCTCCACACTTGTGTTAGGGCTAAAGAATATACTCGACTTTGGGTCACTCACCAGCTGTCCTGAACTGGCATAGTACAAGTCCAACACCTTCCGAATAGTAGCAGCATTAGGCGCGTCCGCCTTCATTAGAATCAGAGAATCATCGGCAAATAAAAGGTGAGATACCGATGGTGCCCCGTGACACACCCTGACCCCTTGAATACCACCACAAGCTTCTTCATGTGTCAACAAACTTGAGAGTCCCTCAGCACAGAGCAGAAAAAGGTACGGCGAGAGTGGGTCCCCTTGTCACAGCCCCCTAGTAGGAACAAAAGTATCCGTCTCCTCATCATTAAACCAAACTCTATACTGAACCGAAGAAACACAAGACATCATCATGTTAATCCATTGTTCCGCAAAACCTAATCTTGTCATCATATCCTTCAGGAAACTCCACTCAACACGGTCATATGCTTTGTGCATGTCAAGTTTTACAGCACAATAACCATTTTTACCTTGTCTCCTTCCTTTGAGCGTATGAACACACTCATAAGCAACCAGGACATTGTCAGTTATCAACCTCCCTAGGACAAAAGCGCTTTGGGCAAGGCTAATCACCTCAGGCAGTATCCCTTTCAGTATATTTGCAAGTACTTTTGATATGATCTTGTATAATACATTGCACAGGCTTATCGGCCTTAATTGAGTGATCAACTCAGGGTTATTTACCTTTGGTATCAAGATAATAGCAGTCTCATTCCACCCTGGCAGTATAACCCCCGCTTGCAGGGACTCCAACACCTATTTTGTTATAGCACCCCCAATTAGAGGCCAAAATTTCTTGAAGAATCTTGCATGCATCCCGTCTGTTCCAGGTGCCTTAAAATCACCTATCGCAAACAGAGCCTTCTTTATCTCTTCTTCCATGAAAGGGGCTAACAATCGCTCATTCATCTCATTAGTAACCTTTGGTTGCACTTTCGCAAGCAGCTCCGGATCAGATCCATCTACTTCACACGTAAACAGGTTAGAGAAATAATCCATAATCATGGGTTTTAGCAATGCGTTACCTTCCCTCCAAACAGCGTTATTATCTTTCAGTTTAACTATCAGGTTCCTCTTCTTCCTAGCTCTTGCATAGTTGTGGAAATACGCGGAATTGCGGTCTCCATGGGTAAGCCAGTTGACCCGGCTCTGCTGCATTTTATATATCTCTTCTTGTTCTAAAGTCTTCTCAATCTCCTCAGTAATCTCCTCCTGTCTTCTCACATTATCTTCCAACAGTTCCCCCCGCAGGACCTCTTCTAGTTTCTTTGAAAGAGACCAAAGTCTCACTCTTGGTTTCTTAAGGATAGTCCCGTCCCAGGCATGAAGCGCATCCTGCACAGCTGCTATAGCTTTCGCCATATTGCCATCATTTATCTCAAGATCATTGGACCAGGCCATTTGAACCACCTCGCCTACTCCTTCTTCCTTGAGCCATTTACCCTCAAAGAGACGACGTCAAACATTCCTTGACATTACAGTTGTTCGGTAATATTCAGTATCCAACAAAATTGGTCTGTGGTCAGATCGAAGACCCTCCTTATTAGAAAGACAAGCAAACGGGAAGAGCTGAGACCACGCCTCATTACCGCAAGCTCGGTCCAGTCTTTCTCGCATCCCTGCAACCCCTGCGGCTTCTCTTCCTTCGCCACTTGAAAATGTCACCAATATAGCCCAAATCTTCCAAGCTACAATCAGTGAGAGCATCCCGGAAAGCTTGCATATAATGCATGGGTCGGGGGTTGCCCCCTTGTAGGGGTTCGTAGCATGGAAAACAAAAAATTTCTACCGCATGAACACACAATCAAGATCTAATCTATGATCAAGCCAAGATCTATCTACTAGATTGTATCAACGAGTCGATAGAATACTAACCCTCGAAGATCCAAAGCGGTTAACGAGAGCAGATTCTCGTGGGTGATGTAGTCGTACACTTGCCGATCTCAAGATCGTGTAGACGATCCTTCCGGCGCTGCGTTCCGGCAGCGCTCCCGCAATTGGTCACACGTCCGGTACTCGATGAAGACCTTTCTCTCCCTTGTTCCAGCAGGCAGCGGAGGTTGTAGCACTCTCCTCGTGATTCCGGCAGCACGACGGCGTGGTGTCAGAAGTAGAGAGGAGATCTCGCAGGGCTTCGCCTTAAGCCGGAGCGAGTATGGTGGAGTATGAGAGAGGCCTTGGCGATCTACGGTTTAGAGGCACCAAGGGGAGAGGTGTAACCGGCGGCTAGGGTTTGGGGAAACCCTAGTCGGCGACTTGGGAGGGCCCTAGGCGGCAGCGACTTGGGAGGAGGCCGGCGGCTTGGGGCTAGGGTTTGAGGTGAGTTGGGTGTGTTGAAGAGGGGGCACCCCTGCCCCTTCTTTTATAGGTGGGAGGGAGGCGCGGTTGGGAGGAGGGAGTCCTCCTCCAACTCCTCCTCCTTGGCCGGCGGGTGGAGGGAGTAGGACTTCCTCCCTAATTAGGTTTCCTACTCTCCCTCGACCAAGCAAACTTGCCGTTTGACTTTTCAAATTGGCGTTTGACTTTCAAAGTAGGATTTGAATTCTTCCTTTATTTTGCCCAGCCATGATACCTAGTACATGATGCAATCATTCCATATTGTCATGACATATTCATGTACCCTTCCCCTCTGGAGTGCCGGACCTTCCGGACCCTTCTAGAACATTCCCGATGAATACACCGGAATCATTCCCCAACTCCGAAACAGGACTTTCCTTATATGAATCTTATTCTCCGGACCATTCCGGATCTCCCCGTGATATCCCGTATCCCATACGAGACCCGAACAACATTCGGTCTCTTACTCATCATTCCATAACTACTCAACAACATCGAATCCTTAAGTGTGTCTCCCTACGGTTCGTGAATTATGTGGACATGACCGAGACACTTCTCTGATCAATAACCAATAGAGGAATCTGGAAATTCATATGGCTCCCCCATATTTCTACGATTACTTTGCGATCGAATGAACCACTTACATACGATACCAATTTCCCTTTGTCTCGGGATAGTTTACTTATCTGAGGTTTTGATCGTCGGTATCTCTGCATACCTAGTTCAACCTCATTATCGATAAGTACTCTTTTCTCGTTCCTGTGATATGTGATCCCTTGTGAGCCAGTCACATGCTTTCAAGCTAATTGGATGGCATTCCACCAAGAGGTCCCAGAGTATATCTATCGGTCATATGGATGGACAAATCCCACTCTTGATCCATGTGCCTCAACCCATACTTTCCGAATACTCAATGCTACCTTTATAGCCACCATGTTATGGTGTGGTGTTTGATGTCATCAAAGCATCCTTCCGGTGATGGTGATTAACATGATCTCATGGTCGAAGGAATTAGGTTACTATGTATCAGAAAGCTTATAGAAAATGAACTATATTAAATGACTTGATCTTTATGCTATGCTTAACTATAGGAGTATGTCCATCATATCATTCTCCTAGTGATATGACCCTATTGTTAATAACATCTCTATGTTCATGATCAGGAAACCATGATCATATATTAACCAACAAGCTAGTTTAATAAGAGGCTTCACTAGGGACTCTTTTATGTTTACAAATCACACAAGTATTAATGTTTCCGATTAATACAATTATAGCATGGCATGTAAACATTTATCATAAACATGAAGATATGATAATAACCACTTTATTATTGCCTCTTGGGCATATCTCCAACAGTCTCCCACTTGCACTAGAGTCAATAATCTAGTTTTATACCTTTGTGTATTCAACACCTATGGCTTTCCGGCATTGTATGTACACGATTGCTAGTGGTCAACTGATCTCCGGATCTGACACTTCCAGGTCCGTGTGTAATTGCATGTCTTTGCGTCTCTACGCATCACTCATTCTATAATGAGATGGCTTTGTATAAATTTGGTTCTTTGGTGAGACCTTTAGTTCTTTGGGGTTAAAACATGTTGATAATATTGTCGTACAATATATCTTCATAGTACTATCCCGCTGTGAACCACACCTAGTTTGATAACAAACTACTTGACACAAATGCCCTCTTTTGCTACTATTATAGCAGTCATATACTTAGCCTTTTGTTGTAGCATCTGTCACAATGTCTTAACTTTGGAACTCATCCAAATCCATTATGGAACTTACTTTTCATTATATCGTGCCACCCTTACTTTAGATTGAGATAAACTTAATTTGTACTTTGTGACAAAACTAGTATCAATGTAGTACTTTTACAATGAACTAACCATCTATTTGCCACTTCTACAAAATAATATATTCTTAGTTCTTCCAAAAGATCATAAGAATATCCTTACTATCATCTAATGATCATCTTATGAAACATTCTGGTATATGCTCATAACATTTAGAGCATAGGACATATCTGGATTTGTACATATCACAGTATGATTGATATAAATATTCTTTGTGATGCCATACATCAAGTATCAATATATACTTGAATCTTTGTATCACTTACCAAGTGTTAATACACTTGAATATATCATCAATATTGAACTCATTCAATCCTTTCTGTGCGACAAGAACCTTTCTTGTAGTTTCTATATTGAACTCATTCAATATATCATCTATGTACTTTCGGCACAACCATATTAGCGTCTTTTGATGCCAAATATTTGGGTTTTGCCTAAGTCTTTCATCGGGATGAAATTCTTAATATGTGTTAACAAAAATACATCATTTCCAATCAACAATATGTCATCCACATAATGTATTAGAAATATGTCTTAGCGCTCCCACTTAATTTCTTGCAAATGTCTCTGATGAATTTAAACTCTTTTAACAATTTCATCATGGTGAAGATTCCAACTCCGCGATGCTCACTTCAACCATTGAAGTTTGCATATGTTTTTAAGCATCCATTGAATTAACAAAACCCTTTGGTCCGTGTTATGCACAGGTCCTAGGTAACAATTCTATTAGAAGAACTTGTTTTGTTTATTCAACTATCATATAACAAAATTATATGTAGTGGTTGCTACATTAATCCGTCTAGACTAAATATCGCTATGAAAGATCAGATCTTGTCATAGTCAACCTTTGAACATTGTTGTGAACTCTTTCCCAACATGTCGACTATTTCATAGATGTGAAACATCCATGTCTATTTCTTTATAGATCCAAATACGACTGTAAGGTCTTGTACCTTTCCAGAGGGTCTTTCAAGTTCAAAGCTTGATCTCTCGTATATGGAACTATCACGGATTTTATGGCTTCAAGCCATATGACGGAGTCAGGGCCCATCATCGCTTCTTTGCATGCAGTCGGATCATTATTGTCAAACAATGATTTAACTCTCAAATCTTGGTATTTGATTGTTTACCCGACCTACTTGGTTCAATAGAAATTTTGACCTCCGTGACCACAACCTTTGAGGCACGTGAGCCATGAGCATTGTTGCTGCCTCCGGAACACTTTTCGGCGCTGCGCAACTTTGCACATATAGCTAAGGTTCCTTTAACCTTATCAAAGTTCTATTGTCCTCTCACTTAACTTTTCACGGAAAATTCCTTCTCAAAGAAACTTGACGTTCTAAGCGACAAACACTTTTGTCTCCGATGTTATGGAGGAACAGTTATTCGAAATAACATACAAAGACAGGTTCATCCGACTTTGGTTGCAAACATCTTTCTTATGCATAGCATGCCAATGTTTAAGAAATGACAACTTGGGTTGTATCCCAAACCATAACTTTATATGGTGTCATTTCAACGGATTATGATGGAGCTCTTTTCAGTGGAAAAATGGTAGTCTCTAAAGCTTTTAATCTTTAAGATATAATGGCAGTTTTATGAATTACACCTTTGATCTTACCATGTCAAACAAGGTTTAATTACATATCTCGAACGCTCCATACTCTTATGGTGTTTCGAAAAATGCAAATCCACAGAACGATTCCTTAAATCTTAGGTATTATGCTAAACTTGTAACTCAAATATCTTCCTCTATGATCTTATCATAAACTATTTATATTCTTGTTACAATGATCTTGCACTTCATCTTGAAAGTCTTTGAACTTTTCAAATGTTTCATACTTCATCCTTATTAAGTAAATATTCATATATTCACTCAAATTTTTGGAGAAAGCATATGAAGTTGAAATCCATCGCTCTTGACTATACATAGTGGACTTCATACAACATTATGTACAAGTTTCAATAAGCTAGTCATCCGTTCCCTTTTGGCCTATGAACGAAGTTTTAATTATCTCTAGGAAAGTTTCACAAGCATCATTTGATCAAAAATCAAAAGACTCCAAAATTCCATCCACATGGAGTTTCTTCATGTTTTATTTCCAATATAACTTAAACGGCGATGTCACTTCCTAAGTGATCTTTTAATCAATTTGTCTTTCAACATTTTTAGCACTTATTTTATGGATGTGATTTATCCAACTAGATTTGTAAATCATCCATCTTTTATGGATTATGGCAATTATTTGAACAACCCTTTTGTTCTCATAATACCTAATAAAACAAATCTTGAAGGCAAGCTTTGATGTTTAACGAGCAACATAATAACCCTTTATTTGTTCTCAATGAACATTATCACATATTCTTTTGCTAGTTACTTAGGCCATTGTAGTTCATGAATTCTGTTGTTTCGTATGACGATTCATACCAACAAATTCAGTATCCAATACTTAAGAACCACATTGTTTAACAAGCAAAGAATATAGCCATAACACGTATATCCTTTATATACCTAAACTGAACAATTCTAGTCTTTTCTTTTCTGCCATATATTTATGAGATTCTCTTTCAGTATTTCTTTTCTGTTTGAAAGAATCTATCAATATCAATAGTGGAGCCATATACATGACACATAGTCCAAAGCATGTATAGTAAAATACTAATGTCTTTGGACTTGCACTTTGAAGTAGATCACCATCATCAAATGTTTGGTGTTCTTTCAAATTCCTTTCTTTAGTAATCTCTTGGTGTAGTAAACATTTTACCTACATCAGATATTCACCTTTATCATGGAATTATCCATGATCAAGCTACTTTTAGCTTATAACGGTGAATCGCGAGTATAATGTTGCTCTCCAAAACCTTTTGGAGGATTAGGACAACTAGTGTCTCCAACCTTTTGCAAATTCTCATCAAATATGAGAACATGACTTTTGCCATATTATACTCTATCATGTTGCAACCAAAACTTCGTTTTAGATATCACAATATCTTCCACACATCATGGTTTCTGAAACAACTCTTTCAGATCCTAGATAACCTTGATATTAAGACAATCCTTTGAATATCAAGAATCATGGAGACAAACATGATACTTATATACTAACACTAGAATTGTTACTCTTGATTTAATACCAACTATTAAATTTCACTGAGTAATCGGAACTTACTGAAAGTTTGCAATGGGACTTTTAAACTTTAGCTTAACACTTCAAAACAATACGATACCAGTTCGTAAAGTAACTAACCAGAATTCTATAGTTCTATCATCTCAATTATAACTAAGCGCAAGGTGGTAAACGGATGCCAATGACTACAACAACTATGCAAATTCACTTTGATTTAATTTATGATAAATAGTGTTCAAATTTTAATCATATTGCTGTTGAACTCCCACTCAAAACAATATCCCTCACATTGTTTTAGTGATCACATGAACCAAATTCACCACATCAAAACCGATCATCACGAGAGTTGATGTAGCTTCAATGGCGAAAAATCAACATGTTCATCATATCTACTATATGACTCATGCTTTACCTTTCGGTGATCCGTGTTCCGAGACCATGGCTGTACATGCTAGGCTCGTCAAGATCAAACCTTAGCTTCCGCATGAGCAAATCTGGCTTGCTCACGTTGTATACACTCGCAGAATCTAACACATCTGATCATCACGTGGTGCTTCGAAACAACGAGCTTTAGCAACGGTGCTTACTAAGGATGAACACTTTAAAACTTGAAATTGTGTGCTTGAAGGATCATCTTATAATGCTACCGTTGTTAACTAAGCAATACAAGATGCATAAAAGGATTAACATCACATGCAATTCATAATATGTGATATGATATGGCCTTTCTTCTTGTGCTTCTGATCTCCATCTTTAAGCACGAACATGATCTCCATCATCACCAGCATGGCGTCAAGGTCAATGGCGTCGTTTCATGGTTGTCGTCCACCAGCTTGAACTATTACAACTACTTTGAATAGACACGCGGATCTTAACAGAATTTAAAGACAACCATATGGCTCCTGTCGGTTGTCAACTTACAATAAGGAACATTGCATACATCAAATATAATCACAATCATGTCCATATCACATCACAACACACCCCTACAAAACAAAGTTAGATGCCTCTAATTTTCTTTGCATGTTTTACGTGGTTTGGGGCTTTCAATAAGTGTCGTTCTAACTTACGAACAAGAACCACAACATTGATACTAGTATTGTCAATCACCCGTTGTAAATTGAATCTTAACTATGTTGGGAGAAACAGGCACCCGCAAAGCCACTTATGCAATACAAGTTGCATGTCAAGCGTGGAGCAAGTCTCATGAACGATGTCATGTAAGGTTAGCCCGGGCCGCTTCATCCCACCATCCCGCAAGATGCAAAGTACACAAGAAGCAATCGACAACAAAAGCATCAACGCCCACAATGACCATTGTGTTCTACTCGTGCAACAGATCTACATATAGACACGGCTTTGATACCACTGTAGGGGTTCGTAGCATGGAAAACAAAAAAATTCTACCGCATGAACACACAATCAAGATCTAATCTATGATCAAGCCAAGATCTATCTACTAGATTGTATCAACAAGTCGATAGAATACTAACCCTTGAATATCCAAAGCGGTTAACGAGAGTAGATTCTCGTGGGTGATGTAGTCGTACACTTGTCGATCTCGAGATCGTGTAGACGATCCTTCCGGCGCTGCGTTCCGGCAGCGCTCCTGCAGTCGGTCACACGTTCGGTACTCGATGAATACCTTCCTCTCCCTTGTTCCAGCAGGCAGCGGAGGTTGTAGCACTCTCCTCGTGATTCCGGCAGCACGACGGCGTGGTGTCGGAAGTAGAGAGGAGATCTCGGAGGGCTTCGCCTTAAGCCGGAGCGAGTATGGTGGAGTATGAGAGAGGCCTTGGCAATCTACGGTTTAGAGGCACCAAGGGGAGAGGTGTAGCCGGCGGCTAGGGTTTGGGGAAACCCTATTCGGCGACTTGGGAGGGCCCTAGGCGGCGGTGACTTGGGAGGAGGCCGGCGGCTTGGGGCTAGGGTTTGAGGTGAGTTGGGTGTGTTGAAGAGGGGGCACCCTTGCCCCTTCTTTTATAGGTGGGAGGGAGGCACGGTTGGGAGGAGGGAGTCCTCCTCCAACTCCTCCTCCTTGGCCAGCGGGTGGAGGGAGGAGGACTTCCTCCCTAAGTAGGTTTCCTACTCTGCCTCCACCAAGCAAACATGCCGTTTGACTTTTCAAATTGGCGTTTAACATTCAAACTAGGATTTGAATTCTTCCTTTATTTTGCCCAGCCATGATACCTAGTACATGGTGAAATCATTCCATATTGTCATGAAACATTCATGTACCCTTCCCCTCCGGAGTGTCGGACCTTCCGGACCCTTCTAGAACATTCCCGATGAAAACACCGGAATCATTCCCCAACTCCGAAACAGGACTTTCCTTATATGAATCTTATTCTCCGGACAATTCCGGATCTTGTCGTGATATCCCGGATCCCATCCGAGACCCCGAAGAACATTCGGTCTATTACTCATCATTCCATAACTACTCAACAACATCGAATCCTTAAGTGTGTCTCCCTACAGTTCGTGAATTATGCGGACATGACCGAGACACTTCTCCGTTCAATAACCAATAGAGGAATCTAGAAATTCATATGGCTCCCACATATTTCTACGATTACTTTGCGATCGAATAAACCACTTACATACGATACCAATTTCCCTTTGTCTCACGATAGTTTACTTATCTGTGGTTTTGATCGTCGGTATCTATGCATACCTAGTTCAACCTCGTTACCGATAAGTACTCTTTTCTCGTTCCCGTGATACGTGATCCATTGTGAGCCAGTCACATGCTTGCAAGCTAATTGGATGACATTCCACCAAGAGGGCCCAGAGTATATCTATCCGTCATATGGATGGACAAATCCCACTCTTGATCCATGTGCCTCAACCCATACTTTCCGAATACTCAATGCCACCTTTATAGCCACCCTGTTACGGTGTGGTGTTTGATGTCATCAAAGCATCCTTCCGGTGATGGTGATTAACATGATCTCATGGTCGAAGGAATTAGGTTACTATGTATCAGAAAGCTTATAGCAAATGAACTATATTAAATGACTTGATCTTTATGCTATGCTTAACTATAGGAGTATGTCCATCATATCATTCTCCTAGTGATATGACCCTGTTGTTAATAACATCTCTATGTTCATGATCAGGAAACCATGATCATATATTAACCAACAAGCTAGTTTAATAAGAGGCTTTACTAGGGACTCTTTTATGTTTACAAATCACACAAGTATTAATGTTTCCGATTAATACAATTATAGCATGGTATGTAAACATTTATCATAAGCATGAAGATATGATAATAACCACTTTATTATTGCCTCTTGGGCATATCTCCAACACACCTTCCTTCTCATGCGTGTAAAGAATTTCATTCCAATCTCCGATCATCATCCATCGCATGTCGATTTGCCCGTGTAGATCACGTAAACGCTGCCAGGTTTTGTACTTATTTTCCCACGGTAGTTCACCATATAGGCCAGTTAATCTCCATCTAGTAGCAGTGTCACCACCGTCCACTAGAACATCTATATAATTTGAGTGTATTCCCATCTCCTCAATGCCCACCTCATTATTCCAAAGAAGAACCAAGCCACCACTACGACCATCACCACTATCATACCATCCATACGGGTCTGCACCCGTAACCACTCTGCACCAACTTTGTCCAGATGAGTTTCAGAGAGGAACATCACCTGGGGGTTGTTTTGCTCCTGGATCTCCCAGAGCGCACGAACTCCCGCGGCACTTCCCAAACCGCGACAGTTCAGAGCTAGGATTTTCATTGGGACTGGCGGTGCTCCTCTCGGGAGCCCACCAATGTTTCCAAGTTTTGTTTGTTGCCTACCTCCCTCTTCTTAGCTCTCTTATTACCTTTACTGTCAACAGAAGACGTACTCTCCTCATCAGTCTTCTCCCCCGTCCTCATAACTATATCGGTATTTTTCAGTACCACAATCTGTCCATTATTCCCTTCCATAGCCGGTTCCTTATCATCAAAATTTATCATGTTCCGAGCATACATATTGCCTTCAGTCATTGTTGTATCTAATGGTTTTTTGGGATTGTACTCGTATCTTCCAGTTCCTCTGACTCTTTCTCATCAGCGTCCTGGGATACCCCACGACCAGTACCCCTTCCAAAACCTCCTCTTCCTGTTCTACCACCTCCCTGGCTCCCACTGAAACCACCTCCAAAGGTATTACGAGATGGCATGTCAGCATATTGCCACTTTTTGAACTTTAGTTCCTTTTCCTCATACACTCCACTACCACATTCTTTATAGCCATGGCCTAGTTTGCCACAGGCTTCACAAAAGAAAGCAAGTTTCTCATACCTGACCACAAATCATTAGTAGAAAACGCCCCATTGGTCCCGGTTGGTAAGGGGCATTAGTCCCGGTTACCCAACCGGGACGGGGCAATCGGGACTAAAGCCCCAACCTTTAGTCCCGGTTGCCCCACCAACCGGGACAAATGGGGGTACACGTGGCGGCGTCAGAGGGCGAGGGGGGTGGAGCATTAGTCCCGGTTCGTAACACGAACCAGGACAAATAACCTTCTGCCGTGGCAGATATTTGGCACATTTCTCTGCCGCGGCCGAGAATTCATTTTGGCACATTTTGTTGCCGCGGCAGTATTTTCGCCACTTTTTGTGCCGCGGCAGAGAATTCATTTAGGTTGTTTTATTGTTTATTTAGTGTTTTGCACTTATCAATGAAGGAACCGTTTTATTACACAAGATCATCATGACAATATTACATTCGATACACGGATCGATTTCATGCACTACATACAAAAGTTGCTCTTTTTACAATCCCTATTGTCTATACACAGCCGAATAGTATTCCCCTTTTGGGTTTAGGACTTCTGCATCCAAGAATCCCGTCAATTCCTGCTGAATTGCTCGTACGCGATCCTTTGGCAGAAGACCGTCCCGTAGACGTTTGATCTGATTTAAGAAAGGAGTCAGCCTATATGAATAAAACTAAACACAATTTGATTGTAATTAAAAACTATAGAAATTGTTTACGTACGTGGAGTTGCTCTAAATTTCTGCCCTTCTCATCACAAGTCTGCCGAATGAACTCGCAAACATAGTATCCACATAGATTGTTACCTGGTCCCTGTGTCAGGCACTTTACGAGAACATAGTTCAATCAAAATAATAATCAAGCATGATAATAACTGTATCAAAACTAGAATCAAAGAGATGCGCGAATATAGCTAGTGGTGCTTACATCTAGTGCTTCAAATGTAAGCTCCGCTTTCCAAACAACCCTAGCCTTTTTGGTGAACCGTTTCCAAGCGCTGCCAGGCGAAGAAAACAAATAAAATAAGTTATTAATTACTTGATATCATAAAATTCACGAACATTGCCGATATAGTGTCGTAATGATTAGAATTACCGCTGGAGAAGCATCTGCATGTTCTTCCACTCCTCAAGGGGTTTATATTTCGAGTCCATGACTAGTACACGCCCTTTGTCAAGTTGAATGATTAACAGAATATAGTGGAAGCTGCGAATGCATAACTAATCAATTATACACTTAGCATCGAGTAAGCGAAATAGAAAGTGTATAGAAGACAATAACACTCACTCAAAGTTGTAAGGAAAAAGTATTTCCCTTATGGTTTCTTGAAACCATAACGCGTGTACTATATTATCCTCCGTATCCTGGGGGCTTGTTTTGAGATTAGCTTCATGAACCCAATATGGGTCAATGAAGCCAATGTCATAGATTTGTCCTCTGCTGCATTCGAGAATCTTCATTCTGCATATTACAGTATGATTATATGCATGCAATAAACAAGGTGAGATAGCTGGAGACTAAATTAATTACAGAATTAGTACTTACAGACAATAGGCACTGATGATCGATTTGTCCAAGGCGTCTTGATTGAATAATTGAAATAGTTCATCAAATTCAATGGATATCATGTCATCCTTTTCTTTCCCATGATGCTTTTTTGTAACCCTTAGCACTATCCAGTTAGCCCCGGCCGTTGTGGCATGCATGTACCAGTTATGCAATCTTCGCATTTTTGTTGGAAGATTGTTTACCTCCTCAGGTTTGACAAGAGGTTTGCTATACTGGTATTTGTATGCTACTTCACTCACGGGGAAGTACTCTAACTGGGATAAGTACTGGGTAATACTCATACCTTGAGCAGCGGCAGCTTCTCCGTATTGTGCAACTACCTCTAGATCATACTGCTCTTCGGCCCCATATTTGCTCGACCCCACATTGGTTTGGGAAATCACCTTGAGAGGGGTGCAAGACTGTTTTGCTTGTTCTCCGAGCTGGACAACAGATTTCTCGCTTGCATCAGTACTGCTCTTCGAGGCTTTTTGTGCCGCATGTGAATTGAGAATAGAACGCTCATAGTATGATGACAGCTTTGGCTCGGGTTGATGAAGAGTCTTTAGCATTTTCAACACTTTGGCTTTTTCTTCTTTGGTGCTGGGGAACTCTAGCTCTTTCGGCCACCTCATCTTAGCAAAAAATGCTGTCGTTTCCGCATCAACGATCACCGCAGTCTCCTCTTCAGTACAGTCATAAGCTCTCTTGGGAGGAACCTTTGGTACTTTTGGAAGAGGCTCTTGTTTACGTTTCGGCGATCACTTACCACGACGCAGAGTAGCGGTAAGCTTATGCTTTTTATCCTGAGGCGCCGGCGATGGCTCCCACGGCGATGGCTGCGCCGGAGATTGGTGAGGAGACGGAGCCGGGTGAGGCGACGAAGACGGCTGCCGCGGCGGCGACGACCTCGCTGGAGACGGGTGAGGAGGCGGCGAAGATGGCCTTGGTGTGTGATTTCGAAGCACGATACATTCCTTCGGCCATAGAATGGTGAAGTTTGTTGCGTCTCCCAGTACAGTCACATCCCCTTCACCTGCAGGGTAGTGAAGATCCAAAACTTCACAGGTGGGCATGATTTCATCCACCCCGACAACAGCATAGCCCTCTGGAACCGGACGACAGTGGTAAGTTGGTGTGGGTCCAATTGGTAAGGGATAGCCGACCGCCACCTTCATTGATATGTTCACAACTTTGACATGTAGCTCGCAGTGTGTCATCTCTGTGATATCATCCACTGGGTAGCCAACAGGAGCCATCGTCGGTGCACCATCGTCATCGCCATTGTCATCACCCGGGACCTCGGTGGAAGCCACACTGCTTTTTCGATTATTCGATAGGCCGGTAGCATCGAATGCAGTGTGCTGCTGAGATGGGCCGGTAGTACTTTGCTCTTTAAGTGCGTTAATTTCATCTTGTTGTTGCTTTATTCCTTCTTCAATTATACGCATTTGCTCTTTCTGAATATCTGCTTCAACTTCCGCCCTGTCCTTTCTCCTCTGACGACTTCTATCAGGATATTTCTTCCTCTCTTCGGGAAACCCAATCCTCCATGGTTGGGAGCCTCTTGTGCCTCGTGTTCGTCCATCATGTTCCTTATTTCCAAGGGCGAGTGTGAGCTCATCATTCTCTCTATCGGGAATGAAGTCCCCATCTTTAACAGCCTTTACTGCTTTTCTCATCCTCTCGATTGGCAAAGGGTCTTCTTTATGTCGTATGTTATATATACACATCCCTTCCGAGTCCAACGTGCCCCCATGCCCATAAAACCAATTCCTTGCACGTTATACCCAATCGTCTGTCTCTGGGGTGATCTTTTTAGCATGCAGTTCATTCTCAAGTTTCTCCCACTTAGGAATGCCAGCCCTGTAACCACCTTGCCCCATAGTATGGTGATACTTCTTATTAGCAGCATTCAGCTTATTCGTTGCAGACATTTTCTTAGCTTTTTCTAATGTCTTGTAATTTACAAACTCAGCCCAGAATGGTTTTATCTTCTCAAACTGAGTCTTCTTGAAATCCGGAGTCTTCTCTTTCACGACATAGTCAAGGTGCAATCTTTTCTTCTAGTTGGTGAAACACTGGGCCATCTTCTTCATAGCCCACTCCCTGACCTTAGACTCCATGGCTCTCCCATGTTCTAAGGCATCCTCAACTGGATCCTCCGCATTTGGATCTAGCTCTATCTTCGGTAGTTTGAAATTAACCATGAGCCTCTTCCACAGTAAATCTTTGGCCTTGTTAGGGACAAACAAACATGTTCCCTCTTCTTTAGCATCAGCAGGCCTATTCCAATTTTGAATGGTGATCGGGATTAAGTCCCAAACGATTACTTCGCATTGTGCCACAAATTTGATTGCGACAACTTCGGGAGCCGTCGGTTTGCCGTCTTCAGCGATATATTCGATCCTGAACCTCTCATGGTCTTCCAACTTTTTGGTTGGTCCTTGTCCACTCTTTACAGTAGATTTGTTCGATCCAGAGGGCTAAAAGAAGAAAGATCGTTGTTACTATTTCTATATAGATAGCAGATGATTAATTAATTAATTATATTACATGCACCTCGCCAGAGCGGTCGTCTTCTCGATTACACAAGGCATCGCCTTCTCCCTCGTGGAAGGCAACACCTTCAACCTCAAACAAGTCGTCTATTCCGGAAAAAAGAGGATCACCCTCACCAGAGTTGTTCAGAAACGTCAATACATCTAAATTTTCCTCCCCGCGGATCACACCTTGGATCAACTCTTCCTTTTCTTTGTCTCTGACGTGTGGGTCCATATTTTCTGCATAGGTGGAAAAACGGATAAACCCTAATTCAGAGAAACCCTAATATATACATACACAATAATAAAAATATATACATACACACTATATATATACATACACAATATATACATACACACTAAAAGGTAAGGGGCGGTTGGAGCGCGTGGCGATGGACGGAGACGGAGGCGCTGTGGAGGTCGGGGAGGAGGGACAAGCCGAATGCTCAAACAAGGATGATGATATGACAAGTTGAATTGCATTGAAATGAAACCCTAAAACTTGCTCGGCAATTTAAACAGGGTTCCGAGGGTTGAAAACCCTAACTTGGAAACTCCGGAAACACATGAAAGGGGTTGATTTAATTCTCTAATTAAACTTGTCATTAAAGTTGATTAGCAATGCATGATTATAGCTTAAAAAGGTAGAACTCATTTTTCTGAACATTTTGATATAGTATTTGTATTTTTCTGACTTATAAATAATAAGATATGAATTTTACAATATTTAATCATTTTCTAGAATTATAAAACAATTTATTACATCAGGCGCGTCGTGTATAAAGTGAAGAACCAATACCAGAAAGAAAGGCGGTAATCAATCAACCCTCGGGTTCGGGATGCCCTGGCGAGGACACACCGTCTAACCCTAGGTGCAACATCGATTCAACTAGGGTCTATGAAAACTAATATCATGGCTAAGCATCTACAATACGATGGCTATCAAGAAATCTTCGATCTTCGATGGTGTTAACCTCGATCTTTGATCTCGATCTCGTATTCTACCGCGAAGAACCGAACGCCAGAAAGAGAGGGGAACAATCAACACATGGCATCGATGCAATGATCAAGCAAGTATGATGATATGACAAGTTAAATTGTATTGAAAAGTAACCCTAAAGCATGCTCGACAAATTAAACAGGGTTCCGAGGGGCACAAATCCTAACTCGGGGAAACTCCGGAATCACCTATGAGGGGTTACTATATTCTTCTAATCAAACTTGTCATTTAAGTTGCTTAACAATGCATGATTATAGCTTAAAGAGGTAGGTTTCATTTTTCTGAACATTTTGGTATATTATACATATTTTTCTGACTTATAAATAATAAGTTATTGATTTTACAATATTAAATTATTTTCTGAAATTTATTTAATCAATTTTAAAACATTTATGACCTCAGGCTGACGTCACCATAGGCTGGGAAACATTTCTCACTCGATCTGGGGCTACTCACAGTTACTGATGTCTGGGCCCCATGGGTTATTATAATTATTTCCAAAAAAGAATTACAGGAATGATTTTAATAAAAAGAAAAGAGGATATATTGCCTCATGATGATGTCAGCATGACATCAGCAATGGGGATCCACGGGTTGGGCTTGAATCCGTCGATTCGCTGCACGCGCGGGCTAGTGGGTAGGCTAGTTGGAAAGAGGAGATCGAGGCGGACCTAGTGGTGGCAGCGTCGCCCGCTTGTGGTCATCGGAACACTGGTCACGATGGCGGCGAGCGGCGGAGCTTGCTCGGACACGACGCGCGGCGGCTACAGCAAGCAAGCAGGCAAACGGAGCTATCCTTGAGCTTTAGAAACTCACCAGGAGCTTGAAAAACTTGACGGAGGGGTTCGGGGTGGTCGGAATCAGCGGTCGAGGCGGTGGCCGGAGTCGGCGAGGCTTGGAGCGCCGGCGAGGAGCACGTGGAGGCGCGACAGCGGGGCAGCGCGTGGAGTCCGACGGCGGGGCAGCGCGTGGAGGCCGACAGTGGGGCGGTGGTTGGGCAGCCTGACGGCGTCCGAGCGCTTGTCCTCGCGACGGCGGCGATGATCTGTTGCGGTTGATGAGGAACGGGGAAGAAGGAGAAGGAGAAGGGGCGTCATGTATAAAGGGGAGGGAGAATACGTCCCGGTTTATGCCAACAACCGGGACTAAAGGGTCATACGTCCCGGTTGGAGCCACCAACCGGGACGTATACTCCAATTTTTTCAGCAGACCAAGGGCCGCGCGCAGGGGGTCTTTAGTCCCGGTTGGTGGCTCCAACCGGGACATATGACCTTGTTTTCAAATTTTTTCAGGAATTTTCTCTCTTTTCCCGCCTTATTTTTTATTTTGGCATTTAAATTTGTAATGTTTTTTAAATGATAACTACTTTGGAGTTTAGAAAAACTTTAAACATAAAAAGTGTTTGAATTTGAATAACTAATTCAAAACCATTTACTGTTTTTAAAAATAATTAATGTAACCATTTAAACTATGAACCATTTAAAATTAAAAATGAATTAACTTATATTTTTTGAATATTAATTTGGAATTTAGAAAAACTTTAAACATAAAAAGTGTTTGAATTTGAATAACTAATTCAAAACCATTTTCTATTTTTAAAAAATAATTAATGTAACCATTTAAAATATGAACTATTAAAAATTAAAAATGAATTAACTTATATTTTTTGAATATTAATTTGGAATTTAGAAAAACTTTAAACATAAAAAGTGTTTGAATTTGAATAACTAATTCAAAACCATTTTCTGTTTTAAAAAATAATTAATGTAACCATTTAAACTATGAACCATTTAAAATTAAAAATGAATTAACTTATATTTTTTGAATATTAATTTGGAATTTAGAAAAACTTTAAACATAAAAAGTGTTTGGATTTGAATAAATAATTCAAAACCATTTTCTATTTTTAAAAAATAATTAATGTAACCATTTAAACTATGAACCATTTAAAATTAAAAATTAATTAACTTATATTTTTTGAATATTTATTTGGAATTTAGAAAAACTTTAAACATAAAAAGTGTTTGAATTTGAATAACTAATTCAAAACCATTTTTTTAAAAAAATAATTAATGTAACCATTTAAACTATGAACCATTTAAAATTAAAAATGAATTAACTTATATTTTTTGAATATTAATTTGAAATTTAGAAAAACTTTAAACATAAAAAGTGTCTAGATTTGAATAAATAATTCAAAACCATTTTCTGTGTTTTAATTTGGATTTGAATTAACTTATATTTTTTATATATTAATGGGCGGGAAAAAAAGGATGGGAAATAATGGGCGAAAAGAAAATTTTATTAGGATAGAACTGGAATTAAAGTACATAACGAAACTAACACAAAGTTACATAGAAGAACTGGAAATTAAGATACATGGCCAGATTAAGCCACAATCGGCCAAACTTGTTGGAGTGATTCAGTCATGCTCCTGCCTACACCTGTAATACTCGCCACTGTAGTCATCGTACTCGCCATGGCCGTCGTCGTTGTCGTCGTCAGGGTCGCCGTAGTTGAACCTTGAAGGCTGAGTACGAGTGGGCTGGACTTGAGGGTAGCGCAGGCGGGGGCTAGAGTCGGCGGTCGTGTCATAGGCCATGACGCTCTGGAGAGTCCGACCGCGCCACCACAACCGATGGCCGGCCTCGTTGAAGTTCGGAGGAGGTGGGCCATCCTACTCATGCCTGGCGAGCTCCCTCTCACGCCGATCCACGAAGAAGGCTTCCCAAGTCAGGAAATAGTCGGGATGCCATCTGGGATTCCTCCGCTGCTCCGGCGTGAGCTCGAAGTAGTAGTGGTTCGTGATGGCCATCCGACGCGCCACACCTAGAGGGACAGGAGGAACCGGCACGCCTCCGGCACGCCTCCGGTGCTTAGCATCCAACCGACGGGGACACAGTAGCCCGGCGGGCAGGGGTAGTTCGAGGCGCAAAGCGCCTCCGCCTCCCTAGGAGTTAGTGCTACGGTGGAAGTCATGGGAAAGACTGATGAGGTTGCAGATATGAGTCTAGAGATGTGCAATGACAATGGAGGCCAACCCGACATATATATATAGTGAGAAATGGCAGGAAGATAACTGAAGGGAAGAACTGGCGGGAAGAACTGACGGGTAGAAATGGCGGGAGAAATGCCGGGAAAAAATGGCAGGAAGAAAAATGGCGGGAAGAAAAATGGCTCATTTAGAACTTGCATTGGATCTCTGAAGATAACACATATTGCGAGTCTAAAAATGATTTTTTCAAAAAATCACGGGCGATAGATCATGTACCTGTAGTATAAACCGGACCCACTTCCTACCGATTCGGCAGACATTTGTCCTTTTTACCCGGGATGGACGAAAAGGTTTGAGATGTCCCGGTTGGGAGATAGTCCATGTAAGGTAGTCTAGTATTTTAGGAAAATGGGACAGTAGCATTCTGAAACGTCATTTTGGTGGTTACTTCACAAAAAGACCCGTTTTTTGCGCTCGGAAAATGGAAAAGGGCTTTTCCGTGCGACAAAAAGGAAAACTTCCTCCTGCAACATTGTTCTCCATACCAATGTACACATGCATGCATAATATGGGCACAGCATCACAAACTATACCGTGATTCAGCACATAACATCGGTCATTTGGACCGAAAGCCATGAAACCTCGAACATGATAGGTCATTTTGTGAAGGTTTTTTCGAGACATGATCAATATACCAAGTCTGGTATTTTTCCTTTCACTATGTCACATAATATGACACCACGCGAAGGATTTTCATTGTTCGGATTGTTTTGAATTTATTATGCCCGTTTTGAATTTTCTGAATTTCTAACTATGGTCGAACCGGCGTGCATGAAGCTAGGGGGCGAGCATCGTTAGATCTTGCATTGGATCTGTAAAGAAACCACATATTGCGAGTCTAAAAATGATTTTTTCAAAAAATCACGGGCGATAGATCATGAACCTGTAGTACAAACCGGACCCACTTCCTACCGATTCGGCAGACATTTGACCTTTTTACCCGGGATGGACGAAAATGTTTGAGATGTCCTGGTTGGGATATAGTCCATGTAAGGTGGTCTAGTATTTTGATAAAATGGGGCGGTAGCATTCTGAAACGGCATTTTGGTGGCTACTTCACAAAACGACCCGTTTTTTGTGCTTGGAAAATGGAAAAGGGCTTTTCCGTGCGACAAAAAGGAAAACTTCCTCCTGCAACATTGTTCTCCATACCAATGTCCACATGCATGTATAATATGGGCACAACATCACAAACTATGCCGTGATTCAGCACATAACATCGGTCATTTGTACAGAAAGCCATGAAACCTCGAACATGATATGTAATTTTGTGAAGGTTTTTTCGAGACATGATCAATATACCAAGTCTGGTATTTTTCCTTTCAACTATGTCACATAATATAACACCACACGAAGGATTTTCATTGTTCGGATTTTTTTGAATTTATTATGCCCGTTTTGAATTTTCTGAATTTCTAACTATGGTCGAACCAGCGTGCATGAAGATAGGGGACGAGCATCGTTATATCTTGCATTGGATCTCTAAAGAAACCACATATTGCGAGTCTAAAAATGATTTTTTCAAAAAATCACGGGCGATAGATCATGTACCTGTAGTACAAACCGGACCCACTTCCTACCTATTCGGCAGACATTTGTCCTTTTTACCCGGGATGGACGAAAAGGTTTGAGGTGTCCCGGTTGGGAGATAGTCCATGTAAGGTGGTCTAGTATTTTAGGAAAATGGGACGATAGCATTATGAAACGGAATTTTGGTGGTTACTTCACAAAACAACCCGTTTTTTTGCGCTCGGAAAATGGAAAAGGGCTTTTTCGTGCGACAAAAAGGAAAACTTCCTCCTGCAACATTGTTCTCCATACCAATGTCCACATGCATGTATAATATGGACAAAGGATCACAAACTATGCCGTGATGCAGCACATAACATCGGTCATTTGGATCCAAAGCCATGAAACCTCGAACATGATAGGTCATTTTGTGAAGGTTTTTTCGAGACATGATCAATATACCAAGTCTGGTATTTTCCCTTTCAACTATGTCACATAATATGACATCACGCGAAGGATTTTCATTGTTCGGAATTTTTTTGAATTTATTATGCCCCTTTTGAATTTTCTGAATTTCTAACTATGGTCGAGCCGGCGTGCATGAAGATAGGGGACGAGCATCGTTAGATCTTGCACTGGATCTCTGAAGAAGCCACATATTGCGAGTCTAAAAATGATTTTTTCAAAAAATCACGGGCGATAGATCATGTACCTATAGTACAATCCGGACCCACTTCCTACCGATTCGGCAGACATTTGTCCTTTTTACCCGGGATGAACGAAAAGGTTTGAGATGTCTCGGTTGGGAGATAGTCCATGTAAGGTGGTCTAGTATTTTAGGAAAATGGGACGGTAGCATTCTGAAACGGCATTTTGGTGGTTACTTCACAAAACGACCCGTGTTTTGCGCTCGGAAAATGGAAAAGGGCTTTTACGTGCGACAAAAAGGAAAACTTCCTCCTTCAACATTGTTCTCCATACCAATTTCCACATGCATGCATAATATGGGCACAACATCACAAACTATGCCATGATTCAGCACATAACATCGGTCATTTGGACCAAAAGCCATGAAACCTCGAACATCATAGGTCATTTTGTGAAGGTTTTTTTGAGACATGATCAATATACCAAGTCTGGTATTTTCCCTTTCAACTATGTCACATAATATGACATCACGCGAAGGATTTTCATTGTTCGGAATTTCTTTGAATTTATTATGCCCGTTTTGAATTTTCTGAATTTCTAACTATGGTCGAACCGGCGTGCATGAAGATAGGGGACGAGCATCGTTAGATATTGCATTGGATCTCTGAAGAAACCACATATTGCGAGTCTAAAAATGATTTTTACAAAAAATCACGGGCAATAGTTCATGTACCTGTAGTACAAACCGGACCCACTTCCTACCGATTCGGCAGACATTTGTCCTTTTTACCCGGGATGGATGAAAAGGTTTGAGATGTCCCGGTTGGGATATAGTCCATGTAAGGTGGTCTAGTATTTTAGGAAAATGGGACGGTAGCATTCTGAAACGGCATTTTGGTGGTTACTTCATAAAACGACCCGTTTTTTGCGCTCGGAAAATAGAAAAGGGCTTTTCCGTGCGACAAAAAGGAAAACTTCCTCCTGCAACATTGTTCTCCATACCAATGTCCACATGCATGCATAATATGGGAACAGCATCACAAACTATGCCGTGATTCAGCACATAACATCGGTCATTTGGACCGAAAGCCATGAAACCTCGAACATGATAGGTCATTTTGTGAAGGTTTTTTCGAGACATGATCAATATACCAAGTCTGGTATTTTCCCTTTCAACTATGTCAAATAATATGACACCACGCGAAGGATTTTCATTGTTCAGATTTTTTTTGAATTTATTATGCCCGTTTTGAATTTTCTGAATTTCTAACTATGGTCGAACCAGCGTGCATGAAGATAGGGGACGAGCATCGTTAGATCTTGCATTGGATCTCTGAAGAAACCACATATTGCGAGTCTAAAAATGATTTTTCCAAAAAATCACGGGCGATAGATCATGTACCTGTAGTACAAACCAGACCCACTTCCTATCGATTCGGCAGACATTTGTCCGTTTTACCCGGGATGGACGAAAAGGTTTGAGATGTCCCGGTTGGGAGATAGTCCATGTAAGGTGGTCTAGTATTTTAGAAAAATGGGACGGTAGCATTCTGAAACGGCATTTTGGTGGTTACTTCACAAAACGACCCGTTTTTTGCGCTCGGAAAATGGAAAAGGGCTTTTCCGTGCGACAAAAAGGAAAACTTCCTCCTGCAACATTGTTCTCCATACCAATGTCCACATGCATGCATAATATGGGCACAACATCACAAACTATGCCATGATTCAGCACATAACATCGGTCATTTGGACCGAAAGCCATGAAACCTCGAACATGATAGGTCATTTTGTGAAGGTTTTTTCGAGACATGATCAATATACCAAGTCTGGTATTTTTCCTTTCAACTATGTCACATAATATGACACCACGCAAAGGATTTTCATTGTTCGGATTTTCAATATACTAAAGGTTCATCTTTAGTCCCGGTTGGAGGGATTTCGGCAGGCTGGGCCAGGCAGCACTAATGATAGGGGTGAGTGTCGACATTATGTACTCTGGCGTGTACCTTGTCCCGGATGGTGTCACCAACTGGGACTAAAGATGAACCTTTAGTCCCGGTTGGAGACACCAACCGGGACAAAACACGCGTCAGCACTAATAATAGGGGTAAGTGTTGACATTATTTCGTAAGTGTCGACACTATGCCGAGCTGCTTGTACTATAAATAGGCATCCTTGTGAGTCCAGTCCTCCAGCCAGTTTGAGGCATCTCCAAGATGGTTTTCGAGAGCAGGGACACCACTACGACCAGTTTCAGGGAGATGCCGACGGAGCCCAGTCCTCCGGCATCTCCGAGAAACTGGTCATAGAGGCACTCCCTAATATGTGAAATTAGTTAGCTCCCAGGCGTATTGATCTAGTTAGAGAAGTTACAAGCTGCAAGATGGTTTTCGAGAGCAGGGACACCACTACGGCCAGTTTCAGGGAGATGCCGACGGAGCCCAGTCCTCCGGCATCTTCGAGAAACTGGTCATAGAGGCACTCCCTAATATGTGAAATTAGTTAGCTCCCAGGTGTATTGATCTAGTTAGATAAGTTACAAGCTGCAAGATGGTTTTCGAGAGCAGGGACACCACTACGACCAGTTTCAGGGAGATGCCGCCGGATCCCAGTCCTCCGGCATCTCCAAGAAACTGGTCATAGAGGCACTCCCTAATATGTGACCGCGCGCGGATCAGATCTTAATGGTAAGTACGAATCGGGACAACTTCTTCATAGTCCCGGTCCACCCACAAAACGGGACTAACACTCAAGACATTTATTAATATTAAAAACTGAGACTACAAAACCGGGACTAAATGCCCCCTATATATAGTCCCGGTCAAGCCACAAACCGCGAAAGATATCCTTCGGTGAATCCACAAACCGCGAAAGACATGAACTAGAGTTACATAATATGAGCATGAACTTCTTGGCATATGTCCTTCCTTATGATCGCTTCAGACGTAACCATGGAGCATCTTCTTTACTTAACGGAATGCTTGGGTCAGTTTTCACTATGAAGGGCGGAATTTCATCAAACTTATTATAATCTTCTGACATGTCTGTCTTGTCCTCGATTCCCACGATATTTCTTTTCCCTAAAAGAACTATGTGATGCTTTGGCTCATCATATGATGTATTCGTTTGCATATTTTTTCTTTTTTCGGTCTGGAGGACATGTCCTTCACATAGAAAACCTGAGATACATCATTGGCTAGGACGAATGGTTCATCTCTATAACCAAGATTGTTGAGATCCACTATTATCATTCCGTACAACTGGTCTATCTTTACCCCTTCCCCATTCAGGTTGACCCATTTGCAGCGAAACAAAGGGACCTTAAAAGAGACTCCATAGTCTAGTTCCCATATCTCCTCTATGTAACCATAGTATGTGTCCTTTTGTCCATTCTCGTCTATTGCATCAAAGCGGACACCACTATTTTGGTTTGTGCTCTTTTTATCTTGGGCGATCGTGTAGAATGTATTCCCATTTATTTCGTACCCTTGGAAATTCAATACAGTAGAAGATGGTGACGCGGCCAACAAGTATAGCTGATCTCCAACAGTGGTGTCATTCAAGAGATGTGTCCGCATCTAACCACCGAAAAACTTCATGTGTTCATCTGTAATCAGTGATTCATGCTTCCCCGGGTTTTTGGAGCGTAGAATATTCTTGTGTTCCTCGATATACGGAGCTGCCAAGGTGGAATTATGTAGAACTGTGTAGTGTGCTTTAGTGAAAGAATCCCCGTCCCTACATATCATTGCTTTCTTTCCCAGTGTGCCTTTTCCACTTAGTCTTCCCTCATGCCGCAAGTCAGAAACACCAATCGGCTTAAGGTCAGGAATAAAGTCAACACAAAACTCAATGACCTCCTCTGTTCCATATCCCTTGGAGATGCTTCCTTCTGGTCTAGCACGGTTATGAAAATATTTCTTTAAGACTCCCATGAACCTCTCAAAGGGGAACATATTGTGCAGAAATACCGGACCGAGAATGGCAATCTCTTCCACTAGGTGAACCAGGAGATGCGTCATAATATTGAAGAAGGATGGTGGGAACACCAATTCAAAACTAACAAGACATTGTACCACATCCTTCTGTAACCTTGGCAGAATATCTGGATTGATTACCTTGTGAGATATTGCATTGAGGAATGCACACAGCTTCACAATGGGTACTCGAACATTTTCCGGTAGAATCCCCCTCAATGCAATCGGAAGCAACTGCGTTATAATCACGTGACAGTCATGAGACTTCAGGTTTTGGAACTTTTTCTCTGCCATATTTATTATGCCGTTTATATTAGATGAGAAGCCCGACGGCACCTTGATACTGTAAAGGACTTCAAAAAAGATTTCCTTCTCTGCTTTGGTAAGAGCATAGCTGGCACGACTTAAGTGACGCCCTTTATCCGTCTAGTTCTGTGTATGCATGTTCTTTGGGTCTTTCATAATTTGTTGGTCCTCCCGTGCTTCTGGTGTATCTTTTGTCTTCCCATACACGCCTAGGAATCCTAGCAGGTTCACGCAAAGATTCTTCGTCACGTGCATCACGTCGATTGAAGAGCGGACACGCAGGACTTTCCAATATGGCAACTCACAAAATATAGATTTCTTCTTCCACATGGGTGTGTGTCCTGTAGCGACGTCGTTCGGAACTGATTGACTGCCGGGACCCTTTCCAAAGATTACTTCTATGTCCTTGACCATACCAAATACATCATCACCAGCAGGGAGTTCAGGCTTCTTCCGGTGATCTGCCTCACCTTTGAAATGCTTGCCTTTCTTTCTTACGGGATGATTGGTCGGAAGAAATTGTCGATTCGCCAGGTACACAACCTTCTTGCATTTATGCAAATATGTACCTTCAGTCTTATCTAAACAGTGTGTGCATGCCTTATATCCCTTGTTTGTCTATCCTGAAAGGTTACTAAGAGCAGGCCAATCATTGATGGTTACGAATAACAACCCTCGTAGATCAAATGGCTCCTGTTTGTTCTCATCCCATGCACGTACTCCTGGTTTTCCCCACAACTGTAAGAGTTCTTCAACTAATGGCCTAAGGTACACATCAATGTTGTTGCCCGGTTGCTTCGGGCCTTGGATGAGCACTGGCATCATAATGAACTTACGCTTCATGCACAACCAAGGAGGCAGGTTGTAGATACATAGAGTCACGGGCCAGGTGCTGTGACTGCAGCTCTGCTCCCCAAAAGGATTCATGCCATTCGTACTTAGACCAAACCATAAGTTCCTTGCGTCACCTGCAAAGTCTGGGAAGTCTCTCTCGATTTTTCTCCACTGTGACCCATCAGCAGGGTGTCTCAACTTCCCGTCTTTCTTACGGTCTTATTTGTGCCATCGCAACAACCTGGCATGCTCTTTGTTTCTGAACATGCGTTTCAACCTTGGTATTATAGGAGCATACCACATAACCTTAGCAGGAACCCTCTTCCGGAGGGGCTCTCCCTCAACATCACCAGGGTCATCTCGTCTGATTTTATACCTCAATGCATTGCATACCGGGCATTTATCTAAATTCTCATACTCCTTACTGCGGTAGAGGATGCAGTCATTAATGCATGCATGTATCTTTTGCACATCTAATCCTAGAGGACAAAGAGTCTTCTTTGCTTCGTAGGTACTCTCGGGAAGTTCTTTATGCTTTGGAAACTTCGGCTTCATTATTTTCAGCATCTTTTCAAATGAGGAGTCAGTTAGACCGCACTCTGCCTTCCATCGCAACAATTCCAGTGTGGTACCGAGATTTGTGCTGCCATCTTCACAATTTGGGTACAACAATTTCTTGTGATCTTCTAACATGCCCTCTAACTTCAACTTCTCATTTTCTGTTTCACAGTCTCGCTTTGCATCAGAAATGACCCTACCAAGTTCATCAGCCGGCTCATCTGATGCCCGTTCTTCACCTCCTTCCTCTCCATTGTCTTCCATTGCAGTATCATTGTATTCAGGAAACATATGATGATAGTTGTTATCATCATCTTCTTCTTCACCATCTTCCATCATAACCCCTCTTTCCCCGTGCTTGGTCCAGCAATTATAGTTGGGCATGAAACCTTTCATAATCAGGTGGCCGCGAATGATTTTCGAGGAAGAGTACTCCTTGTTGTTCCGACATTGAACACATGGACAACGTATAAAACCATTCTCTTTGTTTGCCGTAACCACATCAATAAATTTATCCACGCCTTTCATATACCCGGCTACGCGTCGGTCACCGTACATCCATCCCGGCCGTTCATCTGCATTATATAAGTAAGTTTATCAAAAAACAGGACATCATAAATAGTGAAATGACCAATTAACATCGACACATGCATTGTATCAATGACAGAGAAAAGATAAGATTGCTAACCTCGATCGAGGGAAATAAAGAGGAGAAAGCTCAAGTGCGTCTCAGACGCCTTCTATATTTTTGTTCTATGAGAAATTGAACGGGATTATTCACTCAAACATTTCATCAAACACCTTCAATGCATGCATAGGGGAAAAAAACTAGCACACCCCTCACACCTTCCACCAAGAGAAAAAACAGAGTGGAGGCAGAGGGCTGGGGCGTTGCATTTATAGAGGGCGGGAGCATACGTCCCGATTTGTAAAACAAACCGACACTAAAGGTGTGTGCCACGCCACGTGGCTGACGCCCAAAAAATCTATCTATCTACACTCAAATATGACACATTTATAAACAAAAATTAAGTAAAATATAAAACATTATATATAGTTTAAAACGGGCATTATAAATTCAAAAACGATTCAAACAATGCGAAACCTTCGCGTGGTGTCATATTATGTGACATAGTTAGAAGGAAAAATATCAAACTTGGTATATTGATTATGTCTCAAAAAACCTTCACAAAATGACCTATCTCGTTCGAATGACCAATGTTATAGCTAGAATGAAGGCATAGTTTGTGATAATGTGTCCATATTATGCATAAGTATGCATCATGGGATGGCGAACAATGATTCAGGAGGAAGTTTTCCTTTTCGTCGCACCAAAAAGCCGTTTTCCATTTTCCGAGTGCAAAAAACGGACGGTTTTGTGAAGCAACCACCAAATGGCTAATTCAAAATGCTACCTTCACATTTTTCAAAAATACTAGACCACCTTACATGGATAATTTCATAACAGGGGGATCTCAAACATTTCCGTCTATCCCTGATGAAAAAGACAAATTCCTGCCGAATCGGTAGGAAGTGGGTCATATATGAAATACAGGTACATGATCGGATGCTCATGATTTTTTACAAAAAACATTTTTTAGGTTCAAAATATGTTGTTTCATCATAGATACACTTCAAGTTTAGCGAGTCTCATCCCCGAGCTAAGAATCTTCATGCCCACCCTTCGACAAAGTATAACGATGGTTTAAAACGGGCATTATAAATTCAAAAACGATCCAAACAACATGAAACCTTGGCGAGGTGTCATATTATGTGACATAGTTAGAAGGAAAAATATCAAACTTGGTATATTGATTATGTCTCAAAAAAACCTTCACAAAATGACCTATCTCGTTCGAGGTTTCTTGACTTTCGGGTCAAATGACCAATGTTATGGCTATAATGAAGGCATAGTTTGTGATAATGTGTCCATATTATGCATAAGTATGCATCATGGGATGGCGAACAATGTTTCAGGAGGAAGTTTTCATTTTCGTCGCACCAAAAAGCCGTTTTCCATTTTCCGAGTGCAAAAAACGGACGGTTTTGTGAAGCAACCACCAAATGGCTAATTCAAAATACTACCGTCACATTTTTCAAAAATACTAGACCACCTTACATGGATAATTTCATAACACGGGGATCTTAAACATTTCCGTCTATCCCTGGTGAAAAAGACAAATTCCTGCCGAATCAGTAGGAAGTGGGTCAGATATGAACTACAGGTACATAATCGGATGCTCATGATTTTTTTGAAAAATCATTTTTAGGTTCAAAATATGTTGTTTCATCATAGATCCACTTCAAGTTTAGCGATTCTCAGCCACGAGCTAAGAATCTTCATGTCCACCCTTCGACAAAGTATAACGATGGTTTAAAACGGGCATTATAAATTCAAAAACGATCCAAACAACATGAAACCTTCGCGTGGTGTCATATTATGTGACATAGTTAGAAGGAAAAATATCAAACTTGGTATATTGATTATGTCTCAAAAAAACCTTCACAAAATGACCTATCTCGTTCGAGGTTTCTTGACTTTCGGGTCAAATGACCAAGGTTATGGCTAGAATGAAGGCATAGTTTGTGATAATGTATCCATATTATGCATAAGTATGCACCATGGGATGGCGAACAATGTTTCAGGAGGAAGTTTTACTTTTCGTCGCACCAAAAAGCCGTTTTCCATTTTCCGAGTGCAAAAAACGGACGGTTTTGTGAAGCAACCACCAAATGGCTAATTCAAAATACTACCGTCACATTTTTCAAAAATACTAGACCACCTTACATGGATAATTTCACAACACGAGGATCTTAATCATTTCCATCTATCCCTGGTAAAAAAGACAAATTCCTGCCGAATCGGAGGAAGTGGGTCAGATATGAACTACAGGTACATGATCGGATGCTCATGATTTTTTACAAAAATCATTTTTAGGTTCAAAATATGTTGTTTCATCATAGATCCACTTCAAGTTTAGCGAGTATCAGCCCCGAGCTAAGAATCTTCATGCCCACCCTTCGACAAACTATAACGATGGTTTAAAACGGGCATTATAAATTCAAAAACGATCCAAACAACATGAAACCTTCGCGTGGTGTCATATTATGTGTCATAGTTAGAAGGAAAAATATCAAACTTGCTATATTGATTATGTCTCAAAAAAACCTTCACAAAATGACCTATCTCGTTCGAGGTTTCTTGACTTTCGGATCAAATGACCAATGTTATGGCTAGAATGAAGGCATAGTTTGTGATAATGTGTCCATATTATGCATAAGTATGCACCATGGGATGGCGAACAATGTTTCAGGAGGAAGTTTTCCTTTTTCGTCGCACCAAAAAGCCGTTTTCCATTTTCCGAGTGCAAAAAACGGACGGTTTTGTGAAGCAACCACCAAATGGCTAATTCAAAATACTACCGTCATATTTTTCAAAAATACTAGACCACCTTACATGGATAATTTCACAACACGGGGATCTTAAACATTTCCATCTATCCCTGGTAAAAAAGACAAATTCCTGCCGAATCGGAGGAAGTGGGTCAGATATGAACTATAGGTACATGATCGGATGCTCATGATTTTTTACAAAAATCATTTTTAGGTTCAAAATATGTTGTTTCATCATAGATCCACTTCAAGTTTAGCGAGTCTCGGCCCCGAGCTAAGAATCTTCATGCCCACCCTTCGACAAAGTATAACGATGGTTTAAAACAGGCATTATAAATTCAAAAACGATCCAAACAACATGAAACCTTGGCGAGGTGTCATATTATGTGACATAGTTAGAAGGAAAAATATCAAACTTGGTATATTGATTATGTCTCAAAAAAACCTTCACAAAATGACCTATCTCATTCGAGGTTTCTTGACTTTCGGGTCAAATGACCAATGTTATGGCTAGAATGAAGGCATAGTTTGTGATAATATGTCCATATTATGCATAAGTATGCATCATGGGATGGCGAACAATGTTTCAGGAGGAAGTTTTCCTTTTCGTCGCACCAAAAAGCCGTTTTCCATTTACTGAGTGCAAAAAAACGGACGGTTTTGTGAAGCAACCACCAAATGGCTAATTCAAAATACTACCGTCACAGTTTTCAAAAATACTAGACCACCTTACATGGATAATTTCACAACACGGGGATCTTAAACATTTCCGTCTATCCCTGGTAAAAAATAAAATTCCTACCGAATCGGTAGGAAGTGGGTCAGATATGAACTACAGGTACATGATCGGATGCTCATGATTTTTTCCAAAAATCATTTTTAGGTTCAAAGTATGTTGTTTCATCATAGATCCACTTCAAGTTTAGCGAGTCTCAGCCCCGAGCTAAGAATCTTCATGCCCACCCTTCGACAAAATATAACGATGGTTTAAAACGGGCATTATAAATTCAAAAACGATCCAAACAACATGAAACCTTCGCGTGGTGTCATATTATGTGACATAGTTAGAAGGAAAAATATCAAACTTGGTATATTGAGTATGTCTCAAAAAAACCTTCACAAAATGACCTATCTCGTTCGAGGTTTCTTGACTTTTGGGTCAAATGACCAATGTTATGGCTAGAATGAAGGCATAGTTTGTGATAATGTGTCCATATATTATGCATAAGTATGCAACATGGAATGGCGAACAATGTTTCAGGAGGAAGTTTACTTTCCGTCGCACCAAAAAGCCGTTTTCCATTTTCTGAGTGCAAAAAACGAACGGTTTTGTGAAGCAACCACCAAATGGCTAATTCAAAATACTACCGTCACATTTTTCAAAAATACTAGACCACCTTACATGGATAATTTCACAACACGGGGATCTTAAACATTTCCATCTATCCCTGGTAAAAAAGACAAATTCCTGCCGAATCGGAAGGAAGTGGGTCAGATATGAACTACAGGTACATGATCGGATGCCAATGATTTTTTACAAAAATCATTTTTAGGTTCAAAATATATTGTTTCATCATAGATCCACTTCAAGTTTAGCGAATATCAGGCCCGATCTAAGAATCTTCATGCCCACCCTTCGACAAACTATAACGATGGTTTAAAACGGGCATTATAAATTCAAAAATGATCCAAACAACATGAAACCTTCGTGTGGTGTCATATTATGTGACATAGTTAGAAGGAAAAATATCAAACTTGGTATATTGATTATGTCTCAAAAAAAACTTCACAAAATGACCTATCTCGTTCAAGGTTTCTTGACTTTCGGGTCAAATGACCAATGTTATGGCTAGAATGAAGGCATAGTTTGTGATAATGTGTCCATATTATGCATAAGTATGCACCATGGGATGGCGAACAATGTTTCAGGAGGAAGTTTTCCTTTTCGTCGCACCAAAAAGCCGTTTTCCATTTTTCGAGTGCAAAAAACGGACGGTTTTGTGAAGCAACCACCAAATGGCTAATTCAAAATACTACCGTCATATTTTTCAAAAATACTAGACCACCTTACATGGATAATTTCACAACACGGGGATCTTAAACATTTCCATCTATCCCTGGTAAAAAAGACAAATTCCTGCCGAATCGGGAGGAAGTGGGTCAGATATGAACTATAGGTACATGATCGGATGCTCATGATTTTTTACAAAAATCATTTTTAGGTTCAAAATATGTTGTTTCATCATAGATCCACTTCAAGTTTAGCGAGTCTCAGCCCTGAGCTAAGAATCTTCATGCCCACCCTTCGACAAAGTATAACGATGGTTTAAAACGGGCATTATAAATTCAAAAACGATCCAAACAACATGAAACCTTCGTGTCGTGTCATATTATGTGACATAGTTAGAAGGAAAAATATCAAACTTGGTATATTGATTATGTCTCAAAAAAACCTTCACAAAATGACCTATCTCGTTCGAGGTTTCTTGACTTTCGGGTCAAATGACCAATGTTATGGCTAGAATGAAGGCATAGTTTGTGATAATGTGTCCATATTATGCATAAGTATGCATCATGGGATGGCGAACAATGTTTCAGGAGGAAGTTTTCCTTTTCGACGCACCAAAAAGCCGTTTTCCATTTACCGAGTGCAAAAAACGGACGGTTTTGTGAAGCAACCACGAAATGGCTAATTCAAAATACTACCGTCACATTTTTCAAAAATACTAGACCACCTTACATGGATAATTTCACAACACGGGGATCTTAAACATTTTCCGTCTATCCCTGGTAAAAAAGACAAATTCCCGCCGAATCGGTAGGAAGTGGGTCAGATATGAACTACAGGTACATGATCGGATGCTCATGATTTTTTACAAAAATCATTTTTAGGTTCAAAATATGTTGTTTCATCATAGATCCACTTCAAGTTTAGCGAGTCTCAGCCCCGAGCTAAGAATCTTCATGCCCACCCTTCGACAAAATATAATGATGGTTTAAAACGGGCATTATAAATTCAAAAACGATCCAAACAACATGAAACCTTCGCGTGGTGTCATATTGTGTGACATAGTTAGAAGGAAAAATATCCAACTTGGTATATTGATTATGTCTCAAAAAAACCTTCACAAAATGACCTATCTCGTTCGAGGTTTCTTGACTTTCGGGTCAAATGACCAATGTTATGGCTAGAATGAAGGCATAGTTTGTGATAATGTGTCCATATTATGCATAAGTATGCACCATGGGATGGCGAACAATGTTTCAGGAGGAAGTTTTACTTTTCGTCACACCAAAAAGCCGTTTTCCATTTTCTGAGTGCAAAAAACGGACGGTTTTGTGAAGCAACCACCAAATGGCTAATTCAAAATACTACCGTCACATTTTTCAAAAATACTAGACCACCTTACATGGATAATTTCACAACACGGGGATCTTAAACATTTTCCGTCTATCCCTGGTAAAAAAGACAAATTCCCGCCGAATCGGAAGGAAGTGGGTCAGATATGAACTACAGGTACATGATCGGATGCTCATGATTTTTTACAAAAATCATTTTTAGGTTCAAAATATGTTGTTTCATCATAGATCCACTTCAAGTTTAGCGAGTCTCAGCCCCGAGCTAAGAATCTTCATGCCCACCCTTCGACAAAATATAACGATGGTTTAAAACGGGCATTATAAATTCAAAAACGATCCAAACAACATGAAACCTTCACGTGGTGTCATATTATGTGACATAGTTAGAAGGAAAAATATCCAACTTGGTATATTGATTATGTCTCAAAAAAACCTTCACAAAATGACCTATCTCGTTCGAGGTTTCTTGACTTTCGGGTCAAATGACCAATGTTATGGCTAGAATGAAGGCATAGTTTGTGATAATGTGTCCATATTATGCATAAGTATGCACCATGGGATGGCGAACAATGTTTCAGGAGGAAGTTTTACTTTTCGTCGCACCAAAAAGCCGTTTTCCATTTTCTGAGTGCAAAAAACGGACGGTTTTGTGAAGCAACCACCAAATGGCTAATTCAAAATACTACCGTCACATTTTTGAAAAATACTAGACCACCTTACATGGATAATTTCACAACACGGGGATCTTAAACATTTCAATCTATCCCTGGTAAAAAAGACAAATTCCTGCCGAATCGGAAGGAAGTGGGTCAGATATGAACTACAGGTACATGATCGGATGCTCATGATTTTTTACAAAAATCATTTTTAGGTTCAAAATATGTTGTTTTATCATAGATCCACTTCAAGTTTAGCGAGTCTCAGGCCCGAGCTAAGAATCTTCATGCCCACCCTTCGACAAACTATAACGATTGTTTAAAACGGGCATTATAAATTCAAAAACGATCCAAACAACATGAAACCTTCGCGTGGTGTCATATTATGTGACATAGTTAGAAGGAAAAATATCAAACTTGGTATATTGATTATGTCTCAAAAAAACCTTCACAAAATGACCTATCTCGTTCGAGGTTTCTTGACTTTCGGGTCAAATGACCAATGTTATGGCTAGAATGAAGGCATAGTTTGTGATAATGTGTCCATATTATGCATAAGTATGCATCATGGGATGGCAAACAATGTTTCAGGAGGAAGTTTTCCTTTTCGTCGCACCAAAAAGCCGTTTTCCATTTACCGAGTGCAAAAAACGGACGGTTTTGTGAAGCAACCACCAAATGGCTAATTCAAAATACTACCGTCACATTTTTCAAAAATACTAGACCACCTTACATGGATAATTTCACAACACGGGGATCTTAAACATTTCAATATATCCCTGGTAAAAAAGACAAATTCCTGCCGAATCGGAAGGAAGTGGGTCAGATATGAACTACAGGTACATGATCGGATGCTCATGTTTTTTTACAAAAATAATTTTTAGGTTCAAAATATGTTGTTTTATCATAGATCCACTTCAAGTTTAGCGAGTCTGAGGCCCGAGCTAAGAATCTTCATGCCCACCCTTCGACAAACTATAACGATGGTTTAAAACGGGCATTATAAATTCAAAAACGATCCAAACAACATGAAACCTTCGCGTGGTGTCATATTATGTGACATAGTTAGAAGGAAAAATATCAAACTTGGTATATTGATTATGTCTCAAAAAAACCTTCACAAAATGACCTATCTCGTTCGAGGTTTCTTGACTTTGGGGTCAAATGACCAATGTTATGGCTAGAATGAAGGCATAGTTTGTGATAATGTGTCCATATTATGCATAAGTATGCACCATGGGATGGCGAACAATGTTTCAGCAGGAAGTTTTCCTTTTCGTCGCACCAAAAAGCCGTTTTCCATTTTCCGAGTGCAAAAACGGACGGTTTTGTGAAGCAACCACCAAATGGCTAATTCAAAATACTACCGTCCAATTTTTCAAAAATACTAGACCACCTTACATGGATAATTTCACAACACAGGGATCTTAAACATTTCCATCTATCCATGGTAAAAAAGACAAATTCCTGCCGAATCGGAAGGAAGTGGGTCAGATATGAACTATAGGTACATGATCGGATGCTCATGATTTTTTACAAAAATCATTTTTAGGTTCAAAATATGTTCTTTCATCATAGATCCACTTCAAGTTTAGCGAGTCTCAGCCCCGAGCTAAGAATCTTCATGCCCACCCTTCGACAAAGTATAACGATGGTTTAAAACGGGCATTATAAATTCAAAAACGATCCAAACAACATGAAACCTTCGCGTGGTGTCATATTATGTGACATAGTTAGAAGGAAAAATATCAAACTTGGTATATTGATTATGTCTCAAAAAAACCTTCACAAAATGACCTATCTCGTTCGAGGTTTCTTGACTTTCGGGACAAATGACCAATGTTATGGCTAGAATGAAGGCATAGTTTGTTATAATGTGTCCATATTATGCATAAGTATGCATCATGGGATGGCGAACAATGTTTCAGGAGGAAGTTTTCCTTTTCGTCCCACCAAAAAGCCGTTTTCCATTTTCCGAGTGCAAAAAACGGACGGTTTTGTGAAGCAACCACCAAATGGCTAATTCAAAATACTACCGTCACATTTTTCAAAAATACTAGACCACCTTACATGGATAACTTCATAACACGGGGATCTTAAACATTTCCGTCTATCCCTGGTGAAAAAGACAAATTCCTGCCGAATCGGTAGGAAGTGGGTCAGATATGAACTACAGGTACATGATCGGATGCTCATGATTTTTTACAAAAATCATTTTTAGGTTCAAAATATGTTGTTTCATCATAGATACACTTCAAGTTTAGCGAGTCTCAGCCCAGAGCTAAGAATCTTCATGCCCACCCTTCGATAAAGTATAACGATGGTTTAAAACGGGCATTATAAATTCAAAAACGATCCAAACAACATGAAACCTTCGCGTGGTGTCATATTATGTGACATAGTTAGAAGGAAAAATATCAGACTTGGTATATTGATTATGTCTCAAAAAAACCTTCACAAAATGACCTATCTCGTTCGAGGTTTCTTGACTTTCGGGTCAAATGACCAATGTTATGGCTAGAATGAAGGAATAGTTTGTGATAATGTGTCCATATTATGCATAAGTATGAACCATGGGTTGGCGAACAATGTTTCAGGAGGAAGTTTTCCTTTTCGTCGCACCAAAAAGCCGTTTTCCATTTATCGAGTGCAAAAAAACGGACGGTTTTGTGAAGCAACCACCAAATGGCTAATTCAAAATGCTACCGTCACATTTTTCAAAAATACTAGACCACCTTACATGGATAATTTCACAACACGGGCATCTTAAACATTTCCGTCTATCCCTGGTAAAAAAGACAAATTCCTGCCGAATCGGAGGAAGTGGGTCAGACATGAACTACAGGTACATGATCGGATTCTCATGATTTTTTACAAAAATCATTTTTAGGTTCAAAATATGTTGTTTCATCATAGATCCACTTCAAGTTTAGCGAGTCTCAGCCCCGAGCTAAGAATCTTCATGCCCACCCTTCGACAAAGTATAACGATGGTTTAAAACGGGCATTATAAATTCAAAAACGATCCAAACAACATGAAACCTTCGCGTGGTGTCATATTATGTGACATAGTTAGAAGGAAAAATATCAAACTTGGTATATTGATTATGTCTCAAAAAAACCTTCACAAAATGACCTATGTCGTTCGAGGTTTCTTGACTTTCGGGTCAAATGACCAATGTTATGGCTAGAATGAAGGCATAGTTTGTGATAATGTGTCCATATTATGCATAAGTATGCATCATGGGATGGCGAACAATGTTTCAGGAGGAAGTTTTCCTTTTCGTCGCACCAAAAAGCCGTTTTCCATTTACCGAGTGCAAAAAACGGACGGTTTTGTGAAGCAACCACCAAATGGCTAATTCAAAATACTACCGTCACATTTTTCAAAAATACTAGACCACCTTACATGGATAATTTCACAACACGGGGATCTTAAACATTTCAATCTATCCCTGGTAAAAAAGACAAATTCCTGCCGAATCGGAAGGAAGTGGGTCAGATATGAACTACAGGTACATGATCGGATGCTCATGATTTTTTACAAAAATCATTTTTAGGTTCAAAATATGTTGTTTTATCATAGATCCACTTCAAGTTTAGCGAGTCTCAGGCCCGAGCTAAGAATCTTCATGCCCACCCTTCGACAAACTATAACGATGGTTTAAAACGGGCATTATAAATTCAAAAACGATCCAAACAACATGAAACCTTCGCGTGGTGTCATATTATGTGACATAGTTAGAAGGAAAAATATCAAACTTGGTATATTGATTATGTGTCAAAAAACCTTCACAAAATGACCTATCTCGTTCGAGGTTTCTTGACTTTCGGGTCAAATGACGAATGTTATGGCTAGAATGAAGGCATAGTTTGTGATAATGTGTCCATATTATGCATAAGTATGCATCATGGGATGGCGAACAATGTTTCAGGACGAAGTTTTCCTTTTTGTCGCACCAAAAAGCCGTTTTCTATTTACCGAGTACAAAAAAGGACGGTTTTGTGAAGCAACTACCAAATGGCTAATTCAAAATACTACCGTCACATTTTTCAAAAATACGAGACCACCTTACATGGATAATTTCATAACACGGGGATCTCAAACATTTCCTTCTATTCCTGGTGAAAAAGACAAATTCCTGCCGAATCGGGAGGAAGTGGGTCAGATATGAACTACAGGTACATGATCGGATGCTCATGATTTTTTACAAAAATCATTTTTAGGTTCAAAATATGTTGTTTCATCATAGATCCAATGCAAGTTTAGCGAGTCTCAGCCCCGAGCTAAGAATCTTCATGTCCGCCCTTCGACAAAGTATAACGATGGTTTAAAACGGGCATTATAAATTCAAAAACGATCCAAACAACATGAAACCTTCGCGTGGTGTCATATTATGTGACATAGTTAGAAGGAAAAATATCAAACTTGGTATATTGATTATGTCTCAAAAAAACCTTCACAAAATGACCTATCTCGTTCGACGTTTCTTGACTTTCGGGTCAAATGACCAATGTTATGGCTAGAATGAAGGAATAGTTTGTGATAATGTGTCCATATTATGCATAAGTATGAACCATGGGATGGCGAACAATGTTTCAGGAGGAAGTTTTCCTTTTCGTCGCACCAAAAAGCCGTTTTCCATTTTTCGAGTGTAAAAAACGGACGGTTTTGTGAAGCAACCACCAAATGGCTAATTCAAAATGCTACCGTCACATTTTTAAAAAATACTAGACCACCTTACATGGATAATTTCATAACAGGGGGATCTCAAACATTTCCGTCTATCCCTGGTGAAAAAGACAAATTACTGCCGAATCGATAGGAAGTGGGTCAGATATGAACTACAGGTACATGATCGGATGCTCATGATTTTTTACAAAAATCATTTTTAGGTTCAAAATATGTTGTTTCATCATAGATCCACTTCAGTTTAGCGAGTCTTCACCCCGAGCTAAGAATCTTCATGCCCACCCTTCGACAAAGTGTAACGATGGTTTAAAACGGGCATTATAAATTCAAAAACGATCCAAACAACATGAAACCTTCGCGTGGTGTCATATTATGTGACATAGTTAGAAGGAAAAATATCAAACTTGGTATATTGATTATGTCTCAAAGAAACCTTCACAAAATGACCTATCTCGTTCGAGGTTTCTTGACTTTCGGGTCAAATGACCAATGTTATGGCTAGAATGAAGGCATAGTTTGTGATAATGTGTCCATATTATGCATAAGTATGCACCATGGGATGGCGAACAATGTTTCAGGAGGAAGTTTTACTTTTCGTCGCACCAAAAAGCTGTTTTCCATTTTCCGAGTGCAAAAAACGCATGGTTTTGTGAAGCAACCACCAAATGGCTAATTCAAAATACTACCGTCACATTTTTCAAAAATACTAGACCACCTTACATGGATAATTTCACAACACGAGGATCTTAATCATTTCCATCTATCCCTGGTAAAAAAGAAAAATTCCTGCCGAATCGGAGGAAGTGGGTCAGATATGAACTACAGGTACATGATCGGATGCTCATGATTTTTTACAAAAATCATTTTTAGGTTCAAAATATGTTGTTTCATCATAGATCCACTTCAAGTTTAGCGAGTATCAGCCCCGAGCTAAGAATCTTCATGCCCACCCTTCGACAAACTATAACGATGGTTTAAAACGGGCATTATAAATTCAAAAACGATCCAAACAACATGAAACCTTCGCGTGGTGTCATATTATGTGTCATAGTTAGAAGGAAAAATATCAAACTTGGTATATTGATTATGTCTCAAAAAAACCTTCACAAAATGACCTATCTCGTTCGAGGTTTCTTGACTTTCAGATCAAATGACCAATGTTATGGCTAGAATGAAGGCATAGTTTGTGATAATGTGTCCATATTATGCATAAGTATGCACCATGGGATGGCGAACAATGTTTCAGGAGGAAGTTTTCCTTTTTCGTCGCACCAAAAAGCCGTTTTCCATTTTCCGAGTGCAAAAAACGGACGGTTTTGTGAAGCAACCACCAAATGGCTAATTCAAAATACTACTGTCACATTTTTCAAAAATACTAGACCACCTTACATGGATAATTTCACAACACAGGGATCTTAAACATTTCCATCTATCCCTGGTAAAAAAGACAAATTCCTGCCGAATCGGTAGGAAGTGGGTCAGATATGAACTACAGGTACATGATCGGATGCTCATGATTTTTTACAAAAATCATTTTTAGGTTCAAAATATGTTGTTTCATCATAGATCCAATTCAAGTTTAGCGAGTCTCAGCCCCGAGCTAAGAATCTTCATGTTCGCCCTTCGACAAAGTATAACGATGGTTTAAAACGGGCATTATAAATTCAAAAACGATCCAAACAACATGAAACCTTCGCGTGGTGTCAGATTATGTGACATAGTTAGAAGGAAAAATATCAAACTTGGTATATTGATTATGTCTCAAAAAAACCTTCACAAAATGACCTATGTCGTTCGAGGTTTCTTGACTTTCGGGTCAAATGACCAATGTTATGGCTAGAATGAAGGCATAGTTTTTGATAATGTGTCCATATTATGCATAAGTATGCATCATGGGATGGCGAACAATGTTTCAGGAGGAAGTTTTCCTTTTCGTCGCACCAAAAAGCCGTTTTCCATTTACCGAGTGCAAAAAACGGACGGTTTTGTCAAGCAACCACCAAATGGCTAATTTAAAATACTACCGTCACATTTTTCAAAAATACTAGACCACCTTACATGGATAATTTCATAACACGGGGATCTTAAACATTTCCGTCTATCCCTGGTGAAAAAGACAAATTCCTGCCGAATCGGTAGGAAGTGGGTCAGATATGAACTACAGGTACATGATCGGATGCTCATGATTTTTTACAAAAATCATTTTTAGGTTCAAAATATGTTGTTTCATCATAGATCCACTTCAAGTTTAGCGAGTCTCAGCCCCGAGCTAAGAATCTTCAAGCCCACCCTTCGACAATGTATAACGATGGTTTAAAACGGACATTATAAATTCAAAAACGATCCAAACAACATGAAACCTTCGCGTGGTATCATATTATGTGACATAGTTAGAAGGAAAAATATCAAACTTGGTATATTGATTATGTCTCAAAAAAACCTTCACAAAATGACCTATCTCGTTCGAGGTTTCTTGACTTTCGGGTCAAATGACCAATGTTATGGCTAGAATGAAGGCATAGTTTGTGATAATGTGTCCATATTATGCATAAGTATGAACCATGGGTTGGCGAACAATGTTTCAGGAGGAAGTTTTCCTTTTCGTCGCACCAAAAAGCCGTTTTCCATTTTCCGAGTGCAAAAAACGGACGGTTTTGTGAAGCAACCACCAAATGGCTAATTCAAAATGCTACCGTCACATTTTTAAAAAATACTAGACCACCTTACATGGATAATTTCATAACAGGGGGCTCTCAAACATTTCCTTCTATCCCCGGTGAAAAAGACAAATTACTGCCGAATCGGTAGGAAGTGGGTCAGATATGAACTACAGGTACATGATCGGATGCTCATGATTTTTTACAAAAATCATTTTTAGGTTCAAAATATGTTGTTTCATCATAGATCCACTTCAAGTTTAGCGAGTCTCAGCCCCGAGCTAAGAATCTTCATGTTCGCCCTTCGACAAAGTGTAACGATGGTTTAAAACGGGCATTATAAATTCAAAAACGATCCAAACAACATGAAACCTTCGCGAGGTGTCATATTATGTGACATAGTTAGAAGGAAAAATATCAAACTTGGTATATTGATTATGTCTCAAAAAACCTTCACAAAATGACCTATCTCGTTCGAGGTTTCTTGACTTTCGGGACAAATGACCAATGTTATGGCTAGAATGAAGGCATAGTTTGTTATAATGTGTCCATATTATGCATAAGTATGCATCATGGGATGGCGAACAATGTTTCAGGAGGAAGTTTTCCTTTTCGTCCCACCAAAAAGCCGTTTTCCATTTACCGAGTGCAAAAAATGGACGGTTTTGTGAAGCAACCACCAAATGGCTAATTCAAAATACTACCGTCACATTTTTCAAAAATACTAGACCACCTTACATGGATAACTTCATAACACGGGGATCTTAAACATTTCCGTCTATCCCTGGTGAAAAAGACAAATTCCTGCCGAATCGGTAGGAAGTGGGTCAGATATGAACTACAGGTACATGATCGGATGCTCATGATTTTTTACAAAAATCATTTTTAGGTTCAAAATATGTTGTTTCATCATAGATACACTTCAAGTTTAGCGAGCCTCAGCCCAGAGCTAAGAATCTTCATGCCCACCCTTCGACAAAGTATAACGATGGTTTAAAACGGGCATTATAAATTCAAAAACGATCCAAACAACATGAAACCTTCGCGTGGTGTCATATTATGTGACATAGTTAGAAGGAAAAATATCAAACTTGGTATATTGATTATGTCTCAAAAACACCTTCACAAAATGACCTATCTCGTTCGAGGTTTCTTGACTTTCGGGTCAAATGACCAATGTTATGGCTAGAATGAAGGAATAGTTTGTGATAATGTGTCCATATTATGCATAAGTATGAACCATGGGTTGGCGAACAATGTTTCAGGAGGAAGTTTTCCTTTTCGTCGCACCAAAAAGCCGTTTTCCATTTTTCGAGTGCAAAAAACGGACGGTTTTGTGAAGCAACCACCAAATGGCTAATTCAAAATGCTACCGTCACATTTTTAAAAAAATACTAGACCACCTTACATGGATAATTTCATAACAGGGGGATCTCAAACATTTCCGTCTATCCCTGGTGAAAAAGACAAATTACTGCCGAATCGGTAGGAAGTGGGTCAGATATGAACTACAGGTACATGATCGGATGCTCATGATTTTTTACAAAAATCATTTTTAGGTTAAAAATATGTTGTTTCATCATAGATCCACTTCAGTTTAGCGAGTCTCAGCCCCGAGCTAAGAATCTTCATGCCCACCCTTCGACAAAGTGTAACGATGGTTTAAAACAGGCATTATAAATTCAAGAACGATCCAAACAACATGAAACCTTCGCGTGGTGTCATATTATGTGACATAGTTAGAAGGAAAAATATCAAACTTGGTATATTGATTATGTGTCAAAAAACCTTCACAAAATGACCTATCTCGTTCGAGGTTTCTTGACTTTCCGGACAAATGACCAATGTTATGGCTAGAATGAAGGCATAGTTTGTGATAATGTGTCCATATTATGCATAAGTATGCACCATGGGATGGCGAACAATGTTTCAGGAGGAAGTTTTACTTTTCGTCGCACCAAAAAGCCGTTTTCCATTTTCCGAGTGCAAAAAACGGACGGTTTTGTGAAGCAACCACCAAATGGCTAATTCAAAATACTACTGTCACATTTTTCAAAAATACTAGACCACCTTACATGGATAATTTCACAACACAGGGATCTTAAACATTTCCATCTATCCCTCGTAAAAAAGACAAATTCCTGCCGAATCGGGAGGAAGTGGGTCAGATATGAACTACAGGTACATGATCGTATGCTCATGATTTTTTACAAAAATCATTTTTAGGTTCAAAATATGTTGTTTCATCATAGATCCACTTCAAGTTTAGCGAGTCTCAGCCCCGAGCTAAGAATCTTCATGTCCGCCCTTCGACAAAGTATAACGATGGTTTAAAACGGGCATTATAAATTCAAAAACGATCCAAACAACATGAAACCTTCGCGAGGTGTCATATTATGTGACATAGTTAGAAGGAAAAATATCAAACTTGGTATATTGATTATGTCTCAAAAAAACCTTCACAAAATGACCTATCTCGTTCGAGGTTTCTTGACTTTCGGGTCAAATGACCAATGTTATGGCTAGAATGAAGGCATACTTTGTGATAATGTGTCCATATTATGCATAAGTATGCATCATGGGATGGCGAACAATGTTTCAGGAGGAAGTTTTCCTTTTCGTCGCACCAAAAAGCCGTTTTCCATTTACCGAGTGCAAAAAACGGAAGGTTTTGTGAAGCAACCACCAAATGGCTAATTCAAAATACTACCGTCACATTTTTCAAAAATACTAGACCATCTTACATGGATAACTTCATAACACGGGGATCTTAAAAATTTCCGTCTATCCCTGGTGAAAAATACAAATTCCTGCCGAATCGGTAGGAAGTGGGTCAGATATGAACTACAGGTACATGATCGGATGCTCATGATTTTTTACAAAAATCATTTTTAGGTTCAAAATATGTTGTTTCATCATAGATACACTTCAAGTTTAGCGAGTCTCAGCCCAGAGCTAAGAATCTTCATGCCCACCCTTCGACAAAGTATAACGATGGTTTAAAACGGGCATTATTAATTCAAAAACGATCCAAACAACATGAAACCTTCGCGTGGTATCATATTATGTGACATAGTTAGAAGGAAAAATATCAAACTTGGTATATTGATTATGTCTCAAAAAAACCTTCACAAAATGACCTATCTCGTTCGAGGTTTCTTGACTTTCGGGACAAATGACCAATGTTATGGCTAGAATGAAGGCATAGTTTGTTATAATGTGTCCATATTATGCATAAGTATGCATCATGGGATGGCGAACAATGTTTCAGGAGGAAGTTTTCCTTTTCGTCCCACCAAAAAGCCATTTTCCATTTACCGAGTGCAAAAAATGGACGGTTTTGTGAAGCAACCACCAAATGGCTAATTCAAAATACTACCGTCACATTTTTCAAAAATACTAGACCACCTTACATGGATAACTTCATAACACGGGGATCTTAAACATTTCCGTCTATCCCTGGTGAAAAAGACAAATTCCTGCCGAATCGGTAGGAAGTGGGTCAGATATGAACTACAGGTACATGATCGGATGCTCATGATTTTTTACAAAAATCATTTTTAGGTTCAAAATATGTTGTTTCATCATAGATACACTTCAAGTTTAGCGAGTCTCAGCCCAGAGCTAAGAATCTTCATGCCCACCCTTCGACAAAGTATAACGATGGTTTAAAACGGGCATTATAAATTCAAAAACGATCCAAACAACATGAAACCTTCGCGTGGTGTCATATTATGTGACATAGTTAGAAGGAAAAATATCAAACTTGGTATATTGATTATGTCTCAAAAAAACCTTCACAAAATGACCTATCTCGTTCGAGGTTTCTTGACTTTCGGGTCAAATGACCAATGTTATGGCTAGAATGAAGGAATAGTTTGTGATAATGTGTCCATATTATGCATAAGTATGAACCATGGGTTGGCGAACAATGTTTCAGGAGGAAGTTTTCCTTTTCGTCGCACCAAAAAGCCGTTTTCCATTTTTCGAGTGCAAAAAACGGACGGTTTTGTGAAGCAACCACCAAATGGCTAATTCAAAATGCTACCGTCACATTTTTAAAAAATACTAGACCACCTTACATGGATAATTTCATAACAGGGGGATCTCAAACATTTCCGTCTATCCCTGGTGAAAAAGACAAATTACTGCCGAATCGGCAGGAAGTGGGTCAGATATGAACTACAGGTACATGATCGGATGCTCATGATTTTTTACAAAAATCATTTTTAGGTTAAAAATATGTTGTTTCATCATAGATCCACTTCAGTTTAGCGAGTCTCAGCCCCGAGCTAAGAATCTTCATGCCCACCCTTCGACAAAGTGTAACGATGGTTTAAAACGGGCATTATAAATTCAAAAACGATCCAAACAACATGAAACCTTCGTGTGGTGTCATATTATGTGACATAGTTAGAAGGAAAAATATCAAACTTGGTATATTGATTATGTGTCAAAAAACCTTCACAAAATGACCTATCTCGTTCGAGGTTTCTTGACTTTCCGGACAAATGACCAATGTTATGGCTAGAATGAAGGCATAGTTTGTGATAATGTGTCCATATTATGCATAAGTATGCACCATGGGATGGCGAACAATGTTTCAGGAGGAAGTTTTACTTTTCGTCGCACCAAAAAGCCGTTTTCCATTTTCCGAGTGCAAAAACCGGACGGTTTTGTGAAGCAACCACCAAATGGCTAATTCAAAATACTACTGTCACATTTTTCAAAAATACTAGACCACCTTACATGGATAATTTCACAACACAGGGATCTTAAACATTTCCATCTATCCCTCGTAAAAAAGACAAATTCCTGCCGAATCGGGAGGAAGTGGGTCAGATATGAACTACAGGTACATGATCGGATGCTCATGATTTTTTACAAAAATCATTTTTAGGTTCAAAATATGTTGTTTCATCATAGATCCACTTCAAGTTTAGCAAGTCTCAGCCCCGAGCTAAGAATCTTCATGTCCGCCCTTCGACAAAGTATAACGATGGTTTAAAACGGGCATTATAAATTCAAAAACGATCCAAACAACATGAAACCTTCGCGAGGTGTCATATTATGTGACATAGTTAGAAGGAAAAATATCAAACTTGGTATATTGATTATGTCTCAAAAAAACCTTCACAAAATGACCTATCTCGTTCGAGGTTTCTTGACTTTCGGGTCAAATGACCAATGTTATGGCTAGAATGAAGGCATACTTTGTGATAATGTGTCCATATTATGCATAAGTATGCATCATGGGATGGCGAACAATATTTCAGGAGGAAGTTTTCCTTTTCGTCGCACCAAAAAGCCGTTTTCCATTTACCGAGTGCAAAAAACGGAAGGTTTTGTGAAGCAACCACCAAATGGCTAATTCAAAATACTACCGTCACATTTTTCAAAAATACTAGACCACCTTACATGGATAACTTCATAACACGGGGATCTTAAACATTTCCGTCTATCCCTGGTGAAAAAGACAAATTCCTGCCGAATCGGTAGGAAGTGGGTCTGATATGAACTACAGGTACATGATCGGATGCTCATGATTTTTTACAAAAATCATTTTTAGGTTCAAAATATGTTGTTTCATCATAGATACACTTCAAGTTTAGCGAGTCTCAGCCCAGAGCTAAGAATCTTCATGCCCACCCTTCGACAAAGTATAACGATGGTTTAAAACGGGCATTATAAATTCAAAAACGATCCAAACAACATGAAACCTTTGCGTGGTATCATATTATGTGACATAGTTAGAAGGAAAAATATCAAACTTGGTATATTGATTATGTCTCAAAAAAACCTTCACAAAATGACCTATCTCGTTCGAGGTTTCTTGACTTTCGGGTCAAATGACCAATGTTATTGCTAGAATGAAGGCATAGTTTGTGATAATGTGTCCATATTATGCATAAGTATGAACCATGGGTTGGCGAACAATGTTTCAGGAGGAAGTTTTCCTTTTCGTCGCACCAAAAAGCCGTTTTCCATTTTGCGAGTGCAAAAAACGGACGGTTTTGTGAAGCAACCACCAAATGGCTAATTTAAAATGCTACCGTCACATTTTTAAAAAATACTAGACCACCTTACATGGATAATTTCATAACAGGGGGATCTCAAACATTTCCGTCTATCCCTGGTGAAAAAGACAAATTACTGCCGAATCGGCAGGAAGTGGGTCAGATATGAACTACAGGTACATGATCGGATGCTCATGATTTTTTACAAAAATCATTTTAGGTTCAAAATATGTTGTTTCATCATAGATCCACTTCAGTTTAGCGAGTCTCAGCCCCGAGCTAAGAATCTTCATGCCCACCCTTCGACAAAGTATAACGATGGTTTAAAACGGGCATTATAAATTCAAAAACGATCCAAACAACATGAAACCTTCGCGTGGTGTCATATTATGTGACATAGTTAGAAGGAAAAATATCAAACTTGGTATATTGATTATGTCTCAAAAAAACCTTCACAAAATGACCTATCTCGTTCGAGGTTTCTTGACTTTCGGGTCAAATGACCAATGTTATGGCTAGAATGAAGGCATAGTTTGTGATAATGTGTCCATATTATGCATAAGTATGACCCATGGGATGGCGAACAATATTTCAGGAGGAAGTTTTCCTTTTCGTCGCACCAAAAAGCCGTTTTCCATTTTTCGAGTGCAAAAAACGGACGGTTTTGTGAAGCAACCACCAAATGGCTAATTCAAAATGCTACCGTCACATTTAAAAAAAATACTAGACCACCTTACATGGATAATTTCATAACAGGGGGATCTCAATTATTTCCGTCTATCCCTGGTGGAAAAGACAAATTACTGCCGAATCGGTAGGAAGTGGGTCAGATATGAACTACAGGTACATGATCGGATGCTCATGATTTTTTACAAAAATCATTTTCAGGTTCAAAATATGTTGTTTCATCATAGACCCACTCCAGTTTAGCGAGTCTCAGCCCCGACCTAAGAATCTTCATGCCCACCCTTCAACAAAGTGTAACGATGGTTTAAAACGGGCATTATAAATTCAAAAACGATCCAAACAACATGAAACCTTCGCGTGGTGTCATATTATGTGACATAGTTAGAAGGAAAAATATCAAACTTGGTATATTGATTATGTCTCAAAAAAACCTTCACAAAATGACCTATCTCGTTCGAGGTTTCTTGACTTTCGGGTCAAATGACCAATATTATGGCTAGAATGAAGGCATAGTTTGTGATAATGTGTCCATATTATGCATAAGTATGCATCATGGGATGGCGAACAATGTTTCAGGAGGAAGTTTTCCTTTTCGTCGCACCAAAAAGCCGTTTTCCATTTACCGAGTGCAAAAAACGGACGGTTTTGTGAAGCAACCACCAAATGGCTAATTCAAAATACTACCGTCACATTTTTCAAAAATACTAGACCACCTTACATGGATAATTTCATAACACGGGGATCTTAAACATTTCCGTATATCCCTGGTGAAAAAGACAAATTCCTACCGAATCTGTAGGAAGTGGGTCAGATATGAACTACAGGTACATGATCGGATGCTCATGATTTTTTACAAAAATCATTTTTAGGTTCAAAATATGTTGTTTCATCATAGATCCACTTCAAGTTTAGCGAGTCTCACTCCCGAGCTAAGAATCTTCATGCTCACCCTTCGACAAAGTATAACGATGGTTTAAAACGGGCATTATAAATTCAAAAACGATCCAAACAACATGAAACCTTCGCGTGGTGTCATATTATGTGACATAGTTAGAATTAAAAATATCAAACTTGGTATATTGATTATGTCTCAAAAAACCTTCACAAAATGACCTATCTCGTTCGAGGTTTCTTGACTTTCGGGTCAAATGACCAATGTTATGGCTAGAATGAAGGCTTAGTTTGTGATAATGTGTCCATATTATGCATAAGTATGCACCATGGGATGGCGAACAATGTTTCAGGAGGAAGTTTTCCTTTTCGTCCCACCAAAAAGCCGTTTTCCATTTACCGAGTGCAAAAAATGGACGGTTTTGTGAAGCAACCACCAAATGGCTAATTCAAAATACTACCGTCACATTTTTCAAAAATACTAGACCACCTTACATGGATAACTTCATAACACGGAGATCTTAAACATATCCGTCTATCCCTGGTGAAAAAGACAAATTCCTGCCGAATCGGTAGGAAGTGGGTCAGATATGAACTACAGGTACATGATCGGATGCTCATGATTTTTTACAAAAACCATTTTTAGGTTCAAAATATGTTGTTTCATCATAGATACACTTCAAGTTTAGCGAGTCTCAGCCCAGAGCTAAGAATCTTCATGCCCACCCTTCGACAAAGTATAACGATGGTTTAAAACGGGCATTATAAATTCAAAAACGATCCAAACAACATGAAACCTTCGCATGGTGTCATATTATGTGACATAGTTAGAAGGAAAAATATCAAACTTGGTATATTGATTATGTCTCAAAAAAACCTTCACAAAATGACCTATCTCGTTCGAGGTTTCTTGACTTTCGGGTCAAATGACCAATATTATGGCTACAATGAAGGCATAGTTTGTGATAATGTGTCCATATTATGCATAAGTATGCATCATGGGATGGCGAACAATGTTTCAGGAGGAAGTTTTCCTTTTCGTCGCACCAAAAAGCCGTTTTCCATTTACCGAGTGCAAAAAACGGACGGTTTTGTGAAGCAACCACCAAATGGCTAATTCAAAATACTACCGTCACATTTTTCAAAAATACTAGACCACCTTACATGGATAATTTCATAACACGGGGATCTTAAACATTTCCGTATATCCCTGGTGAAAAAGACAAATTCCTACCGAATCTGTAGGAATTGGGTCAGATATGAACTACAGGTACATGATCGGATGCTCATGATTTTTTACAAAAATCATTTTTAGGTTCAAAATATGTTGTTTCATCATAGATCCACTTCAAGTTTAGCGAGTCTCACTCCCGAGCTAAGAATCTTCATGCTCACCCTTCGACAAAGTATAACGATGGTTTAAAACGGGCATTATAAATTCAAAAATGATCCAAACAACATGAAACCTTCGCGTGGTGTCATATTATGTGACATAGTTAGAATTAAAAATATCAAACTTGGTATATTGATTATGTCTCAAAAAACCTTCACAAAATGACCTATCTCGTTCGAGGTTTCTTGACTTTCGGGTCAAATGACCAATGTTATGGCTAGAATGAAGGCTTAGTTTGTGATAATGTGTCCATATTATGCATAAGTATGCACCATGGGATGGCGAACAATGTTTCAGGAGGAAGTTTTCCTTTTCGTCCCACCAAAAAGCCGTTTTCCATTTACCGAGTGCAAAAAATGGACGGTTTTGTGAAGCAACCACCAAATGGCTAATTCAAAATACTACCGTCACATTTTTCAAAAATACTAGACCACCTTACATGGATAACTTCATAACACGGAGATCTTAAACATATCCGTCTATCCCTGGTGAAAAAGACAAATTCCTGCCGAATCGGTAGGAAGTGGGTCAGATATGAACTACAGGTACATGATCGGATGCTCATGATTTTTTACAAAAACCATTTTTAGGTTCAAAATATGTTGTTTCATCATAGATACACTTCAAGTTTAGCGAGTCTCAGCCCAGAGCTAAGAATCTTCATGCCCACCCTTCGACAAAGTATAACGATGGTTTAAAACGGGCATTATAAATTCAAAAACGATCCAAACAACATGAAACCTTCGCATGGTGTCATATTATGTGACATAGTTAGAAGGAAAAATATCAAACTTGGTATATTGATTATGTCTCAAAAAAACCTTCACAAAATGACCTATCTCGTTCGAGGTTTCTTGACTTTCGGGTCAAATGACCAATATTATGGCTACAATGAAGGCATAGTTTGTGATAATGTGTCCATATTATGCATAAGTATGCATCATGGGATGGCGAACAATGTTTCAGGAGGAAGTTTTCCTTTTCGTCGCACCAAAAAGCCGTTTTCCATTTACCGAGTGCAAAAAACGGACGGTTTTGTGAAGCAACCACCAAATGGCTAATTCAAAATACTACCGTCACATTTTTCAAAAATACTAGACCACCTTAAATGGATAATTTCATAACACGGGGATCTTAAACATTTCCGTATATCCCTGGTGAAAAAGACAAATTCCTACCGAATCTGTAGGAATTGGGTCAGATATGAACTACAGGTACATGATCGGATGCTCATGATTTTTTACAAAAATCATTTTTAGGTTCAAAATATGTTGTTTCATCATAGATCCACTTCAAGTTTAGCGAGTCTCACTCCCGAGCTAAGAATCTTCATGCTCACCCTTCGACAAAGTATAACGATGGTTTAAAACGGGCATTATAAATTCAAAAATGATCCAAACAACATGAAACCTTCGCGTGGTGTCATATTATGTGACATAGTTAGAATTAAAAATATCAAACTTGGTATATTGATTATGTCTCAAAAAACCTTCACAAAATGACCTATCTCGTTCGAGGTTTCTTGACTTTCGGGTCAAATGACCAATGTTATGGCTAGAATGAAGGCTTAGTTTGTGATAATGTGTCCATATTATGCATAAGTATGCACCATGGGATGGCGAACAATGTTTCAGGAGGAAGTTTTCCTTTTCGTCGCACCAAAAAGCCGTTTTCCATTTTCCGAGTGCAAAAAACGGACGGTTTTGTGAAGCAACCACCAAATGGCTAATTCAAAATACTACCGTCACATTTTTCAAAAATACTAGACCACCTTACATGGATAATTTCACAACACGGGGATCTTAAACATTTCCATCTATCCCTGGTAAAAAAGACAAATTCCTGCCGAATCGGAAGGAAGTGGGTCAGATATGAACTACAGGTACATGATCGGATGCTCATGATTTTTTACAAAAATCATTTTTAGGTTCAAAATATGTTGTTTCATCTGGATCCACTTCAAGTTTAGCGATTCTCAGCCCCGAGCTAAGAATCTTCATGCCCACCCTTCGACAAAGTATAACGATGGTTTAAAACGGGCATTATAAATTCAAAAATGATCCAAACAACATGAAACCTTCACGTGGTGTCATATTATGTGACATAGTTAGAAGTAAAAATATCAAACTTGGTATATTGATTATGTCTCAAAAAAACCTTCACAAAATGACCTATCTCGTTCGAGGTTTCTTGACTTTCGGGTCAAATGACCAATGTTATGGCTATAATGAAGGCATAGTTTGTGATAATGTGTCCATCTTATGCATAAGTATGCACCATGGGATGGCGAACAATGTTTCATGAGGAAGTTTTACTTTTCGTCGCACCAAAAAGCCGTTTTCCATTTTCCGAGTGCAAAAAATGGACGGTTTTGTGAAGCAACCGCCAAATGGCTAATTCAAAATACTACCGTCACATTTTTCAAAAATACTAGACCACCTTACATGGATAATTTCAGAACACGGGGATCTTAAACATTTCCATCTATCCCTGGTAAAAAAGACAAATTCCTGCTGAATCGGAAGGAAGTGGGTCAGATATGAACTACAAGTACATGATCGGATGCTCATGATTTTTTACAAAAATCATTTTTAGATTCAAAATATGTTGTTTCATCATAGATCCACTTCAAGTTTAGCAGTATCAGCCCCGAGCTAAGAATCTTCATGTCCGCCCTTCGACAAAGTTTAACGATAGTTTAATACTGGCATCATAAATTCAAAAACGATCCAAACAATGTGAAACCTTCACGTGGTGTCATATTATGTCACATAGTTAGAAGAAAAAATATCAAACTTGGTATATTGATTATGTCTCAAAAAAACCTTCACAAAATGACCTATCTTGTTCGATGTTTCTTGACTTTCGGGTCAAATGGCCAATGTTATGGCTAGAATGAATGCATAGTTTGTGATAATATGTTCATATTATGCATAAGTGTGCATCATGAGATGGCGAACGATGATTCTGGTGGAAGTTTTCCTTTTCGTCGCACCAAAAAGCCGTTTTCCATTTTCCGAGTGCAAAAAAACGGACGGTTTTGTGAAGCAACCACCAAATGGCTAATTCATAATACTACCGTCACATTTTTCAAAAATACTAGACCACCTTACATGGATAATTTCATAACACGGGAATCTCAAACATTTCCGTCTATCCCTGGTGAAAAAGACAAATTCCTACCAAATCGGTAGGAAGTAGGCCAGATATGAACTACAAGTACATGATCGGATGCTCATGATTTTTTACAAAAATCACTTTTAGGTTCAAAATATGTTGTTTCATCATAGATCCACTTCAAGTTTAGCGAGTCTCAATCCCGAGCTAAGAATCTTTATGCGTGCCGTTTCAAATGGGCAAATGAAATTATGATAAGAATCACGGCATAGTTTATGATAAGTTGATATTGGTATCATATTTGGATTCCTCTCATTTTTCTAATCAATTTAGACATATTATTTGACGAATTCCGATTTACAGATTTAAAGATATTAATTATTCCATATGAAATAAAAAATACAAATAAAATAAAATCATTATACTTTTATTTGAATTCAATAATATTTTTACTTATTCATTGTTGTTTACTTAAATAATTGCTTGTAATTTCAAAAAATACAACCATATGACATGATGATATAAGAGTTAATAGGAATGATATCATAGTATTGACAGCAATGAGTAAATTGATTTGCGGGAAGAGATTCTGAAGGAACGATGAAGTTAAGCGTACTAGAGCTGGAGTAGTGCTAGGATGGGTGACCGAAGGGGAACTTTGACTAAGACTGCAATTTAATCAATTATTAACTATAAATAGTGTTAAAATGATTAAAGCGGGAGATTAAGGAGTCAAATAATTCAAAGATTGAAAAAAAAATAAAAAATAAAAAATAAAAAAAAATATTTTAGGCTATGCCGAAAGCCTGGCCGTCGGCGTAGCTCCATTCCTGTGCCGACGGCTAGGCCGTCGGCGTAGCTCCAGGCTGAACCGGTAGCCAAGACGGCCGTTGACTGACACGCGGGGCCTGCTAAAAGACGCTGTGCTGAGGGGGAGGGGCTGTGCCGACGACCATGGAGCTGTGCCGACGAGGACATACGCCGAGGGGTCTACGCCGATGGCCACCGTCGGCACAGCCTGTAACATCCCAAAAATACTAAACTTGCAACATCAAACTCTAATCATCAATATTGGGGTTAACAAAAACTTTTCTAATTAAAATTATGAATGCATGCATATGTGTATGGATTGATTTTGAAATTCTTTTAAACCACCTTGTTTGATTGTGTCATTGCTTGTAAAATGTTTCTTAGGTGAAATAAACATCATCTAAAATATTTCCCACACTTTTCCTAAAGACAAGTAAATCAAAACACATATATTAAATGAATGGTCACTTTGACCAATTTAACTCTCATGCCTACTTTGGCTGTCTCAAACTTTCAGAACCTAATGGAAACTTTTCTGGATCTTTGCACCCTTGAATGTACTCATAACAAGGTATCAAGGCCCACTTTGTGATCATCCAGAAACTTTAAAATGCATAGTTTAAATGACAATTCAAAATTGAATCTTTATCATATGGGAAGATCCCACTTTTTCAAAAACCACTCAAACAAGCTCAACTTTCAAAACCCAAGAATCTGCAGACTCACTAGCACCAATCTAGCAAACCCACCAAAAATCTTTTCAAAATTCAAAAATTGATTTCATGCGGCCATTTCATCAAACAGGTTGCAGACACAAATCAAGCAAACATCAAACACTATTGTGAGCAGTGATTCTTGCCTAACTTGTTTCCTAGTTAGCTCACAACCAGCTCAGTAGATCATCTAGGAAGATTAACCAAGCACTAGCACCACTGTGACCTTGCCATTGCCATCAATGGTGAACAGTCGAGCACACCCTTGCCACCCCATAGTCGACAGCAAGCTAGGAGCAGCAGCAAGCCTAACCAGCATGTCTGGGAGGCAGCCCACCGTCCACCGCCAATCCCTGTCCACTGCTCGAGCCTTGCCAAGCCCTGGACCGCGCGCACGAACCGCGCCCAGACCGCCAGAGACCATGCCGAGCGTGTGCCAGAGCAACACCCTCGACCGAATCCCACAGACCGCGCGCCGCCCTCGCCGCGTGCATACACAATCCCCACCGACCCAGGAGACCGCCAGACATCCCCGTTCGCCGCCTCGTGACGCATAGCCACCACTCGCCGTCGAAGACGCCGCCTCTGCCGCGCAGAGCATCGCCCGTTCCAGACCAAGACGCACCGCCCCATGCCTCAAAACCATGTCGTTGAGCATCGCCAGGAGACACCACACCGTCCCCTACCCTTGCCCATGCCAATAGCCTCCTGTAACATCGCCCCCTACGAGCTCACCGTGCACCCCGACGGTCCCCTCGCTCGACAATAAATAGAGGCCACCCCCGCTCGATTTCTTCACACCATCTCACTCCCCTCTCCTCACTGATCGTGCCACACCGTTCTCAGAGCAAGGCGAGCACCACCCAGCCGGAATTTCACCGGAGCCCGCCGCCTCTAGAGAAGAAAGGAGCCATCGATTTCGTCCACCCCAGGAGCTGCCGCGACCACCCCTGAGTTCGCCGTCGTCGACTTCGTCGTTCGCCCGCCTTGCCGACCCTCGCCAGTACCCCGGTGAGCCCCCAGTACCCCCCACTGGCTGCGCTAGGTTTCGTTCTCGCCGGCGTTGTCTCGCATCGACGATGACTCCCAGTCGTTGGATTAGAATCAGATCGAACGACCCACGTTGCCCCATACCGCTTCGCCCAGCCCCGTGTCATTGACGAGTGGGGACACCCACTTAAGCAGCCCGCGGGAGCACCGCTCTTAGCAGGTCGGCCCGTTAACTTTTCCCGCCTAGCCCAGTGATTTGAATTAAATCTTTTCTATTTTAAGTCAAACACACTTCTGTACCCAACTTCAAAAATCAACCCAGATCCAGTGCACCAATTTGAATGAAACCAATTTTGTTGGAAAGGTCTGTGAATAGAATCCAAGCCCGTTGGATTCAAGTCATTTGGATCTATAGATCACCCATGGTAAAAATAACAAGATAGAAGCTTTTCTGCATTCAAACATTTTTTAAATTTAAACCATAATAGCTTTTGAGTTGATTCCAACTCTCAAAAATACATTTAACCATACCTTTCAGAATATATAAAAATATATAGGTTTACTTGCAGAAATAATGTTCAAGTAATAAAAGAATGCTACATAGGCATTTCTAGCCACTTTAATTAATTAGAATAAAAGGGTAAAACCTTATTAAATTGTGACACCACTTTAAATCACATTCCCATGGACTAAAATATGTGGTGATGACATGTGTCAACATGATCCCATGTTTGGTTTGGAGAATATTAAATCTTAAGTAGTTTTTCAATGAGTAGAAATTACTTTTCTAAAAATAAAAGGAATTAAATCAAGCCTTAACCTTGTAATGTTAGAGATGACGCTAGATCATCTATAGGACCCTTGTGTGTGATGATTGCAAGTAGTTAAGTACTGTTTGGTGATTGTGTACCTTGTATTTATTCATAGACGCTAGTACCGACCAAGGATACGAGGAGGAAGAAGGATACTACGAAGAAGAAGCCGAGGAGAACTTCAACCACTGCTCTGCCCAAGGCAAGCCTTACTAATCAAGTTGACCTATGCAAGCTAACACTTGCAATTTAGCAAGCTTATACTGATTTTGTGCAAGCAAATACTTGCTTGTTACTATGCCTACTATATGCCTCAAGCATATGTGATCATACCCACTTGATAAACCAATCCTAGTTTTATTTGCAAGCTTCTTAATTTATTTCTTTATCAAAGCTTTAACTTAGAGTTGACTTAAGTGACTTGTAGATACTAGAAAGATTCTGAAGGTTGCATAAAGAGCATAAAATTTGGCCTAAGTTAGAAACCTTGATATCATCCTAAGATATAAGGTTGTACTTAGTTGAAACTCCACTAGTTCACCACCCTTCATTAGTACTACCCCCACCTGTAGATGCTAGTGCTAAGCATAAAACTTGATCAACTTTAGATGGGTTTACTTGGTGGGAAAATGGTTATGACAACCTTGGAATGATGGATCATTCTATTGAAATGTTTTGGACATGTGTTTCCAAACACTCGATGATTTTGGTGATGAAAACGTTGAGGCATGAGCCTTAGCCCTTTATAAAACTGATGGTTGTCTGGATGCGATACCATTCCAATTTTATCGTACAACCACAATACCCGAATATTGGGTAGGGCTTGACTGGAAACTTATATACCTTAGTGTTAGTTCCCTCATGGACAAGGTCTGAGCTGGGGCTACCTTGTGAAGATTGTCCACCTGTGCAGTATCCAAGATGACAGTTGGTCATGGTTGGGAGGCCAAACTCACAGGAGAGGTGCTTATACTAGGGCGTGTAATTGAAAGGTTAGGATTGATTATCCGCATACTGAGTATGGTGAATTCAGGATTTGTTCCTGACGGATGTATCGAATGTTGTGGTGAAAGTGTACAATCTCTGTAGAGTGTCAAACTATTCGAATAGCCGCGTCCGCGGTTATGGACAGTTGGAGTGGCCATACTGTTCCCCCGTCGGACTTTTCAAAATGACTTGTGAAATGAATTGATACTTTGACTTGACCACAACAGAGTTGTGACCTGAGTTACAAGATCCCACCTAGGAGTTATAAAATTGTGACTAGCTTCAAAACTTAGTAGAGATAAATCTGGCTTTTGCAAAACAACCCTAGAGCCTAGTGTCCTATTATCCAGAAACCCCTTTACCTGTTAGTATTAGCTTGCGAGTACTTAAAGAGTACTCATGGCTTTGTCCCTGGCTATTTCCATGGCCAGACTATGAAGAGGAGTACCTGGAGGATGGACCCCAGGGAGATTACGACAACTAGGATCATCTCTCATCGTCAGCATTGCCTGTGACCCCGAAGATGGAGCTTCGCCTAGACTACCGTTATTATTACGTATTGCGCTGCTTGAACTGGATCGTGAGATCCCTATTTGTGTAAGAACTTATGTATCGTTTGTAATGGATGATGTACTATGGTATCTAATTCTGTTATGTCTCGCAAAAATAGTAATCCTGGAATTGCGATGTATGGCATAACAGGCATCTAGGATTGAAAAATCCGGGTGTTGACACAGCCTGTGCCGACGGCAATTTGGCGCTGTGCCGACGGCAGCCGGTCGTCGGCGTAGCAATTATTTCCTGTAGTGTGCTAGGCATTGAGAATAGTAGGTGCTCCTCGACGGTAGCCGGCGTGTCGCCTTCCTCGCGCCATTTTGCCTTGTTGCAGTAGCATTTCGTTGCATCGATTAGCTGCACAACGACAGTGATATCAGCTGGATGCTTTGGGTATATACTTCTTCAGTCTGGAATTAGATGATGCATTTGTCTAGATTCATATGTATTTAGACGCGTAGATACATGCGGATTTAGATAAATACAACATCTATTTCGGGACGGTTGGAGTACATATATTTTGTGATCATAAGAGATTACTGAGTGTAGTTTTTTTTCTTTTCTCCTGTTCAACATGTTCAGGAGACATAAACTTACTAGCTTTTTTACATAGTCAGCATTCTTATTTCCTTGACGTTTCAGGTCTTCTTCGATGTCCTTTACGGTCTCGAGTACTTTGTTGTAAAAGATCTTCATGTACCTGGGGAGTTGTTCAGCGGCTTGCTCATCCCACCTGCTGTTTCATTAAGAGAAAAAAAAATTATTTTTTGTTCTAGAATTAGTATATCTAGCAAGACACTGGTTATTAAAACTGCCGGCATAGCCCACATATAGATATATAGAGACCTTTCCATAGCTATGGTGAGGAGCTTGCTTTCTTCTAATGTGCTGTAGCTGTCGTAGATGTCATCGAATATCGATACAAATGTAAAGAGCTTAGTGAGCATGATTCGTCCGTACGAATGTTGTGGCTCAAATAAAACACCTAGCATCCAAAAATGCATCTCCACCATCCTGTCTCGTACAAAACCCAAATGATCTTGGAGTTGGAGTTCTTTCCACCATCTGCAAACAAACCCTCAGTTATGCACCCGTCCATCGCACCATGTATCTTTGCAATGGTCAAGGGTTATGAAATTGTTGTCTGCTCTTAGAGAGTAGCAAAAAATCTGAAAATTGTGCCGATAGCTCGAGGGTTGGAACTATGAAAATATGGAATTTTACCGATATAGTAATCTCTTTTAAAGAAAGTCACTTACAGTGTAAGATCCCTCAGCTCCTCACAATATAGAGTTTGCAAAATACTGAAATCCAGCTTCGCTAGCTCCAAGATGGCCTCATTCCTCGTACTCGTTCTCTCATAAACAGAGATGTAGTGCCGCGCTTCAACTCTTCGAGGTCTCCTGAAAAGAGGCGTTTCTAGGGCGTGGTGACAATGATTGCTCCAGGACACGCTGCAGACGGTCTTTGGTGTAAACGATGTCGCGGTCATGGGCAGCGTTGTACATGGCCAGTAGGCTTCTTGTGTCGTTGCAAGTAATGTTTCCTCCGGCATCTCTGAACTTCAGGAATACATCTGAAACGGGGTACAACTATAGTACATACCTGTTGGTTTCATACATATGCTCTTGAATTGTGATCAAATTTGTTACCTGGTGAAACACTATATCCCTGCTTCCTGAGCAAATAAAACCGAAGAGCCGTTGTGTGAAGATCGTCGGGTTCGTCACCGTCATCTTTGATCCTACAAAGCAAATCATCAATCTCCTTCTTATAGTGATAGTCCAGACCGAGCCGCTGTAGTGCATCCACAAGCTCAAGCTTCAGAGTCACATCGGCAGAACCTGAATCTGCTATCCTCGTCCTCAGCTCTTCTTTCATGACTTGAGCCTTGCTCTTCATGGATTGGCACTGCGAGAGTATGTAGTGATTAGTACTACGACTCACTTGATGTCGCAAAATTGCAATACATGTTGGTATACGTATACCTATACTCCCTCCGTTTATGTTCTAGTCCCTCCGTTTAGAAATATGAGACGTTTTACGGTTTTACCTTTGTGAATCGAGTATATCTAAACATCTTTTAATGTATAGACGTAGAGGTTCAGAGTAAATTTATATATTAAAAGGTGTCTAGATACATTTATTTCACAATGCTAAAATGTCTTATATTTCTAAATAGAGGGAGTAGTATTTTTTTAAAGCGTATGTTAGAAGTCTTTTAGTGTCCAAGTTCATAATAAAATGGGTAAGCCTACATATTAAGACTAGTCATAGTAGGAGTAATTTAGTAACATGCATGTTCAAGCAATGCCAACTAAACAATTAGGGACATGGCATGATGATTAATAAAGAAAGATAGGAAGGGTAACTTAGCTAGTTATCATAACATCATACATACCAAGACCATATAAGTTTACAATCTAATTAATTAGGGACAACGCTAGGCTCTCCCATGGTCCTGTTTCTCTGCGCGTCACGTGTCCCCAAAATCGCACCAAATCCCGCTTTTGCTGCAAAACGCCCCCTTTTTTCTACAAATGACCCCACTTTTGCTTTTGAAGTAAAAAATGGTTCGCTTCAAAAAATAGAACGTCCCGCCGGAGACTTCGCCGAAGACCTTGTCGAAGAACATGCAGCAAAATAATTATGCTAATGTAGCAAAACCGACTTTGCCAGAGACATCGTCGAAAAAAACTCGCTGGTGACTCTCGCCGGAGACCTTGTAGAAAAAAGTTAACAATGTTGTAGAAAAACCACAAGACGGTTGTAGCAACAAAGTTTTCTAATGTAGCAAAAAACTAACATCGACGGAGACTCTCGACCACAAACATCGCCAGACATATCGTAGCAAAAACTTTGTACAATTATAGAAAAACCTCAAAACTATTGTAGCAAAAACCATTTTGGTATGTAGCAAATTCCCATCCCAGCAAAAATTCTCTAAAAATCATAATCCAGAGTAGCAAATTCAGGGGCCTTTCATAGCAATAATCAAAGCCTTCTGTAGGAAATCCATCCGCCGTCGGTAGCAAAATCCATCGCAGTAGGTAGCGTGCATAGGATCCTCCACCTCAAAAACACTGGTCCTCGCCGGAGGTGTGAGAGAGGGAGCAGCTGGACGGCTTCCGACGAGGCCATGGAGGCCCAGATCGAGACGCACCTCCATGGCGTGTTGGGCGCGTGGCTTCACAGCGAGGCGGCATAGATGGTAGAGAACATCGGCGAAGGGCATGGGTAGAGGCATGCGGCATTGCCGACCACAACCACCACGCGAGCGGGATGGAGGAGGAGTGCTTCACGTCGCGCGCCTGAGGTGCGCAGCGGCGATAGAGGCGAGTTGCGGCGTTGGCGATAGCCACCATGTGGGAAGACGGGAGGAGGAGGTAGTGGGCTCGGAGGAGCAGGCGGCAAGCACGCGTCACTCGGGGGAGCGGCCCAGAACGGCAGCGCTGGCAGCGGAAACACGTGCGTACGCAAGGTAGCATTTGGTTTTGGTTGTAGGAGAAGATAAGGAAGAAGATGGATCAGGTGGGGCCACCACGACGCGACCAAGGGCGTGACGCGAAGCGTGCGGTCGGTCGATTCCATCATCCCAGGGATACATATCATTTTTCATTAGACATTTGCATGACATCACACACATGTTATAATCCATTATAAAGATAGTAACATAACTAGTTGCATGTGCATGTTACTAGTTTAAGTTACTTAGCACCTAAAAGAATCTAGATACGTGTGTTTAAAAAAAAGTTAAACACCTTATATTGGAATGAAGGGAGAATATATATATTAAACCCAAATGCTAAAAAACATCCGGATGTTGATTGACACGTTCCAGCACTCGTTTGTGTGCCGTCCGATCAAGTCGAGCATGCGATTGCACGACCGGTTCCCACCTAGCCCACCTGCCTCAGAGGTAACTTTTATGCCTGTCCTTCCGGAGCCGCGCCCCTCTGTCTCTGTCGCCAAACGTTCCCCACTTTCTTCCTAAATCATCGGTGGTGGCCAAGGACTCGTCGGAGGTCGGCGAGGGCGCGCGAAAAGGCGACGAGGTCGTCGGCGTATGGAGAGAGCATGCAAGGCAGTTGCGACGAGGTCGCGGGTGGAGGGCGAGCGTGCCCAAGGCAGCCGCGATGAGCTCGTCGGCGGGGAGAGAGCATGCCCAAGGTGGCTGGGACGAGCTCGTCGGCGGAGGACGAGGCGCGCGGTAGGCGGGATCTGCGATGTCGAGAGGGCTGGGAACTCGTCAGCGGAGGACGAGATATCTACATCCAGCGACCCGAGGTATGCACACAAATCCCACAAATACCGTGCGGTTTTCGTAACGCGAACCTGCAATCCCATGTCTAGCATGTGGGGATTCATCTCGCGGTGCCATCCCTGCTCGATTTTTTGTTCCTGCGTGCCAGAGTAAGGATTCAGCACCAAAATCAAGGAATTCGTCGGTCAATAAAGATGCCATGGCTTTTGTACATACAAGAAGACCTGTTTTGGCACTTGCTACTAGAAATTCTAAAAATCGCAGCACCTTGGCCATCGAGGATCTTGATTGGGATGCACTGACAGTCAAGGGAACATGTCAGGAAATTAGCTTATTTCCCAGTAAGAAGCAACCTGTGGCACCTCATAGTGCTCATCTCGTGTTGATTTTTTTGAACACAATCCCATGTTGATTTAATCTAATCTCGTGGTTCCCATGTCTTGTTGAACCACACCTGCCCTCTGCTGTTGTGTGTGCATTGCATGTTTGTGACGGCACATTGGTGAGCAATGTGGGTCGATCACGGGAATTCCTAAGTATTCAGGTAGATCCCTGGTAAACCATTGCTGCAATTCGCACACAGTGCTCTTTTTTGCTAAGTTGTGTCTAAATATAATACTTTATTGACTTATATATATATGTGCTAAGTAGCTTACACATAATGAACGGTTGAATGCACTTTTTGCTAAGTTGCTCGTGTACATAGCTTACACATAATGTCGAGTCATAGACTGTTTTTTTTATAAGTTGTTTTTGCATAGCTTGCTTCCTCCGATCTTTTAAGAGAATATCTCATAGCCAAATCAAGTTCACTCGTTGGGACTTAGGGGCAATTACAATATGCGTGGGCACCAAGATGACCTTCGAGCTCGACCTCCGGCCTGTCCAGGAAATTAATCTTGCACTGATGCATAAGGATGCACCGGGTGCTCCGCTTGTTTTGCTAAAGCAAATGGTTTTCCAGACACCATAGACGTGTGGGAAAAAAATCGAATTTAGCGCCTTGGCTTCCGACTTGCATTGGGTATCCAAAATTAAGTTGCATCAACATTTTTCAAAGTTGCTTAAGCATGTTTTTACCAAGCTAGCTACTTGTGTTGATTAAGTTGTAGTCTATATGCCTAAGCTAGGTACTAAAATTATTTAAGTTAGTTCCATAAGACGTGCTTAATTCGTGTACCGCAATAAATTAAGTTGGTTCCAGCATAACATGTTTAAGTTTTTTAATAGTACATAACATGTTTAAGTTGTATGTTTATAATCTTTTCCTTTTTTTCTTTTAGGATCAACATGCATAAGTTGGCTACTTTAGGTTAATTAAGTTGTATCGTTAACGTGCCTAACTTGGCTACCAAAATAAATTAAGTTGATTTTACCAACATGTTTAATTTGTGTTTATTGTCTAGTTAGTTTTCCTTTCTTTTTTGTAGCAACATGCACAACTTGGTTACTCAGGTTAATTAAGTTGTATTGTATATATGCCTAAGTTAGGTACTGAAATGAATTAAGTTAGTTCCACCAACATGTTTAAGTTTTGTTTTATAGTCTAGTTAGTTTCTTTATCATAGTCTGATACAGATTTGATTAAGTTGTTTCTTCATCATAGTTAAGTTGCTTCTTTCAACATGGTTAAGTCGATTCTAAATTCAACTAAGTTGCTTTTTAATGGTTAAGTTTTGATACTGATTTCATTAAGTTGTTTTGTTTATTATAGTTAAGTTGTTTTTCAACATGGTTACATTGGCTCCAAAATCAACTAACTTGTTTTTTCAATGGTTAAGTTGGTTCTTCAATATGGTTAAGTTGATTTCTAAATTCAACTAAGTTGGTTTTTAAGTTAAGTTCTAAATCCATCTTCTTCACCTTCCTTGTTGTCATCATCAATCTGAACATGACTAATCTAACTAAGTTGGTTTACTAACCTAGAAATTGAGGTTTATTTGTGTTTTATTTTCTAGTTAGTTGGCTACTGAAGTTGTTTCTTGAATCAAAGTAAGTAGGATTCTCAATTTTTAATTAAATTTCTTTTTCTGAATCTATGTAAGTTAGCTTTCCAACATTAGTTAAGTTATTGTCTAAATTTAGGTAAGTTAGCTTCTCAATGTTGGATAAGTTGTTGGATACATTACATTTGTTGTTCCGCAACACACACTTAGTTGTTTTGTAATCTAGTTGTAGTAAACATTTGGATTTTCTTGTTGTGAATTATGCCATTTGGCCTTCGTAGGTTCATGATGCTACTAAGTTGCTTATCATGTTTCATTAAGTTGATTTATTCACTTTAGGTTAAGTTGTTTTATGCTTTATCTAAAGTTGTAGCTTGCAGTCCACCAAGTTGTTTTCTTGGACTAGATAAGTTGTTTTACGTAACCTAACTAAGTTGCTTTCTACCATGCATTTAATTTTTGGTTAAACAACCAATAGTGTTCATTATCTTAATAATAAATTTAATTAGAAACTTGCTTTTTCTAGCAGCCAGACGTGAAGTCTGGTAACACGAAAATGGTGAAATGTACATGCGTTTGCTAGAAGTTGTTGCAACAGCAGGGAACCGTCCACCTCGTCCAAATACTTATCAGCAGATACGTGTTTAAGGATGAGCGACAATTACGGGGAAACTACTGTTGCGATGTGGTAAACTGTAGCCATTGAATTTATGAATCAAGAGTATGGAATAGTGGCTCAGCTTTGGAAGTTACTCACCACTACCTAATAATTTTGATTGTAATAGGCAAACTCAACAGTTTGCAGATACTTAAATGGGGTAGTTTTAGTTGTTCTGATTTCTTTATGAGCTATATGGATAATTTGTCTGACGAATTTAATTAAGTTGTTTTATTACTATACTTAAGTTGTGTATTGAAATAAATTAAGTTGATTTCCTCGAGCATGCTTAAGCTGTTGAGTATTGGTGCAATCTAGCTAGATCTTTCTTTTAGGTAATGTGCATAAGTTGTCTATTAGTTTAACTAGTTGCTTTGTCAACATACTTAAGTTGAGTATACTGAAATTAATCAAGTTGATTTCTCTAGCATGCTAGTTGTTGGGTATCTCTACAATCTATCTATGTATTCCTTTTGAGCAATATGCATAAGTTGTTCCCTAGTTTAATTAATTGCCTTGTCAACATGCTTAAGTTCAAACTGAAAATTAACCAAGTTATTCCTTTTGGTATGCTTAAGTTGTGTGGGGTATCTACAATCTATCTTGTTTTTGTTTTTGAGCAATATGGATAAGATGATCACTAGTTTAATTAAGTTTACTTGTAAACATGCTTAAGGTGCTTATTTGTGATATTGCTAAGTTGTGCCGCTACCATTTGGAGTGCGGTGGTGGAGGAGGCCATGGCGCCTAGCTAGAGCAGGTGGCAGCACCCACGATGCCTAGCTCGAGCTTAAGTCCTCTGTGGCCCCTGACCAATGTAAGTTGATCGCCAATTTTAATGAAGTTACTCACTGCTACCTTGTTAAGTTCATTTCTGGTAATGTTTAACTTTTTGCTAAACATTGAGGCTAAGTTGCTTTCTAGGTAATATTGAAGTTGCCTTAACATTAATGCTAAGTTGGTTTTCCTGCAGGTGGAGATCATGTTTAGTTTTGTGATCTACAGAATTCGCGGTATTCAGTCAACATATCTCCATGGAAATCTGAAAGAGGAAGAAGAGCTCGTGTAGTAGTTCGTCTTGTAGAACAAGTATCTGGAGGAGGAAGAAGAGCTGGAGAAGTTCGCCAAGTGCATCTCGTGTGATATTGTCTGCTAATTTTTTATCCTTACATGTAACCTTTCTCTTTTTCTGATTGGGTGCCGAATCAGTCAAACCAGCACCCAGCGTCCGGTGCTTTTTCACTCGCGTGTAATCTCTTTTTTCCTAGCCGAGTGCTGAATCAGTCAAACCAGCATCCAGATGCCGGGTCACACAAACCAGCACTTGGATGCTGGGATGGACTAACCAGCACCGGATGCTGTCTAGCAATGTCCTATATTAAAAGGCAACCAAATGAAGCGTCCTTCGCGCGCCACACTCTCATTGTCGGCTGCCCGAATTGAACCCCTGTGTGGCAGGATGGGACGCGGCGAACAAAGCTAAAATCTCGCATGATGCCGACAACTTTTTGGAGGCCGGTTGGGGGCTTTTTCTGGCTCCGGTGAACTTCTCCATGTTACGAGCTTAACGAGTTCGAGCTAGCAAGGACAATAGTAGACCTAGTTGCTGGCTATAAGACATGTATATGTCACTATAGTCAATCTAATAGTCAACTTGTATAATAGATAGATCTAAATTATACTACTTTATTAGTGACATAGTTCATCTTTCTAAACAAGAGTATATTATTTAATCTCTTATAGCCCGCTACGTAAGCTTATTATACTTGCTTTTAGATGTAGGGAAGCAAAGCTTAAGTATGTTTCAGTAAAAAGGGTAAATAAAGTTATAAATCATGCTTATTTTGAGAAAGGTTGATTAGATCTCAGGTTGATATTGTGTGCTACGCATGTTGATTTTTAAATTATTGTAGTGTAACAAAAAGACATATTCCGTAATATATGTGAAATAGTGGAACCTGGAGAGGAGGCTTCAAATATAGAAAAAAAATGTGTACCTACAATTACACAATTACATATCCTACAGTGATAATATAATATATACTCCCTCATAGTAAAAAGGGTCTCGCAAATTTGTGTAGATTTATATGTATCTATACACTAAAACATGTTTAGATAATGCGAATCTAGACAAATTTTGTGATTGTAAGTTGTGACACGATGGTAGTACTACCACGTTAATTTGATGCAAACATGTCGCCGCTATTGAATTGTATGCGCTAGCCAACGCAACCAACAACCCGAACTGATGAAAAGGCTAGGCAATATATTTTAACACTCACCCTACGCTCTTTTGTCCTTTGGGCTATTGTGACGTATGTTTTCGAACGCCATAATATTTGTTTTTAATTCTTGCGTTGGTCCGGATTTAATCCTAGGACCTCCTGCTCTGATACCATATTAAATTGCATGTACTAGCCAACGCAACCAAAAATCCGAACCGATGAAAAGGACCAGGCAATATATTTCAATAGCCACAAAGAAAGAAAATTCAACTTGTGTACTGTATGCTAAAGTTAGTTCACCTGTGCCGGAGTGCATGGCCTGAAACCAAGAAAGATGTCCCCCCGGACAGTTGGGTGGTGAAGCCGGTGGTGGCGCTGGTTGTCGTCCATCACAGGTGGTTGTAGGCTGTGGCAGGTCACCATGGAGGCTGTCGTTGTTGGAGAAGGGTCGAGAGGGTCGGCCGCCCACTCCTCTCTGAGTTGCAACTGATGTCTTATATAGAGGGAGACGGTCCTGGTGAACTGGTTGGCTAGCTTCATATTAAGAAGGTGAGAGCACAGTGTGCACACAACAGACTTCCTAGCCTAATTAAGGTGATATTGTTACTTCTCCCGCAATAAAAAAGGCGATATTGGTACTGTCACTTGCAGTATATCTTGTGGACCAAATGTGCTCAGGAAGATTTGTTGTTCTTGATGACTTTTCAATGCGATGTCTGATGTTTTGTATATGTTTGTAAATTCTAGGATGTCTTGTCATGTATGTCCTTCGGCGAGCGTCTGAACAGTATATGCTGTGGAAAAGCGTCTATCTTTTCGGTAGGCTTAGAGATAAGATTCTATATTTTTCATGGTACTTGTACTTGACAATGAACGGCAGGAGCTCAGTTTTACGGGCAAAATAAAAAAAATACACCAACCGCATAGCTTATAGAGAAAACGGAAAAAATTAACACCTGACATAAAAAAGTCCTTTTACAGTGCAATTTACTACTCCTATAGACAGGTAGTATTGGTTCATCAAACGGGGGACACCCCCCACTCCCAGCTCCCTCCCCCCGCTATTCCCCCTTGAGCCGCCTCCCTGAGTGAGATGACCGACGGCTTCCCCGCCATCACTCCCGGCCCTCCTCCCACATCCCTCTGCCCCTCCCGCTGCCGCCAACGGGTGCCATCGGCTGTGGACCGTGCGGTGCCAACGGCGGTAGGCCCATCCTTTCTTCGTGTGTCAATGACTCTTCTCGGGTGGGAGCAGCCGACGACAATGCTGCTCGGCCTTCAAAGGTCTAGCAAGGGAGTCCGGTGGCTTCCCTGGGTAGTCTAGGGTTGCGACGATGTGACCCTTGGCCGTGGAGCATCTTGGCCGGTGGCAGGCGCCAGCGCCCCGCCCGGCCCAGATTTGGGCCTGTTAGGCGCCATCTAGGTTGGGGCGGGGCGGGCCAAAGGTCCTGCGCGTGCCGGAGCTCCCTGGAGGCGAGGCGGGAAGTCTGTGGTTGTTTAGCAGTGGTAGCGCTGTTGGTTGGTATAACATCCCAAAAATATGAAACAATGATCATCAAACTCTAATCACTAAAATTAGGGTTAACAAAAAAACTTTGATTAATTAAAATCATATAAATGCATGTGTGTATGTGATGGTTTGATAAATGCATAAATGGACTTGTGTGATTAACCTAAATAGCAAGAAATAGTTTAAAGATGAAAATAACATCATCTAACACAATTCCATGCAGAAACAAATCAAGAGAAAATCAAAAACAAATCAAATAAAGCCAATGGTCATTTTTGTCAATCTTGATCACTAGGTCACTTTGAGTGTTTCTAGTCCAAGATTTCAAACAGAAACTTTTCCAATTATTTTCACCCCTTGCTAAACCAAGTGAAAGTGAATCAAAGCCTACCTTTTAAACGATGAGTATAATATGTGTTCTCATATAGGATGAGGATTTACAAAGGTTGGAGATGCTAGACATCCTAATCATCCAAAAGGGTTTTGGAAAGTAATGTTATACTCACGATTCGCCTTTATAAGCTACAGTAGCTTGATCATGAAAGTCATCATGATAAGGATGATTAGAAGATGTATGTAAAGTGTTTACTATACTAAAAGATTACTAAAGAATGGATTTTGAAAGAATACCGATCATTTTGATGATGGTGATCTACTTCAAAGTGCATGTCCAAAGGTATTATTATTTGAATATACACGTTTTGGACTATGTGTCATGTATATGGCGCCACTGTTGATGTTGATAAATTATTTTAAAAAGGAAAAGGAAATGCTGAAAGAGAATCTATAAAATATATTTGGCAGAAAAGAAAAGATTGGAAATATCCAATTTAGGTATATAGATGATATACAGGTTATGGTTGTATTCTTTGCTTGTTAAACAATATGGTTCTTGGGTATTGGATACCGAATTGGTTGGTATGAAATTTCATACGGAACGACGCAATTCATAAACCACAATGGCCTAAGTAACTAGCAAGAGAATATGTGATGATGTTCATCGAAAACAAACAAACCGTTGTTTGTATTTCTCATTGACATCAAGGCTTGACTTCAAGATTTGTTTTAATAATTTTTATTTAATTAGGTATTATGAGAACAAAGGTTGTTCAAATAATTACCGTATTCCATATAAGATGGATGATTTACAAATCTAGTTGGAGAAATCACATCCATAAAACTTAATGCTAAAATGTCGCAAGACAAATGATTGAAAGATCACTTACGAAGTGACATCGCCGTTTAAATTATATTGGAAAGAAAACATGAAGAATCTCCATATTCATGGTTTTTTGGAGTCTTTGATTTGATCAAGTGATGCTTGTGACACTTTCCTCGGGATAATTAAAACTTCGTTCAAAGGCCAAAGAAGAACGAACGACTAAAATATTGGAATTTATACATATCGATGTATGTAGTCCATTATGTATAGTCGTAAGCGATAGGTTTCAACTTCATATACTTTCTCCGGAAATTTGAGTGAATATTCACTTAATGAGAAAGAAGTGTGAAATATTTGAAAATGTTCAAAGACTTTCAAGGTGAAGTGAAAATCATTGTGACAAGAAAATAAATGGTTTATGATTTTATAATAAGGGATTTATTTGAGTTACAAGTGTAACAAGAAAAATAAATGAATTATGATTTATCATAAAGGGATTTATTTGAGTTGCAAGTTTAGCAAAACACCTAGATTTACATTTCCCGAAACACCATAGGAGTATGGAGTGTTTGAGATTTGTAATGAAACCTTGTTTGACATGGTTGGATCAAAGGTGTTATTTATAAAACTGCCATTATGTTTTAAAAGATTAAAGCTTTAGAGACTTCCGCTTTTACACTGAAAAGAGCTCCATCTTGATCCGTTGAAATGACACCATGGAAGTTATGGTTTGGGGTAAAATCCAAGTTGTCATTTCTTAAATTTTGGTATGCTAAACATAAGTAAGATATTTACAACCGAAGTCGGATGAGCATGTCTTTGTAGGTTATTTCGAATAACAATTTGTTATTCCTCCATAACACCGAGGACAAAAGGGTTTGTCGCTTGAAACGTGAAGTTTCTTGGAGAAGGAATTTTTCGTAAAAGTTAAGTGGGAGGACAATAGAACTTTGATAAGGTTAACGAACCTTAGCTATATGTGCTGAGTTGCGCAACAACGGAAATCGTTTCGAAGGCTGCCATAATGCTCATAGATTATGTGCCTCAAAGGTTGTGTTCACGGAGATCTAAGTTCCTATTGAACCAAGTAGGTCGGTTAAACAATCAAATGCTGAGATTTGAGAGTAAATAATTATTGTTTGACAATGATGAACCGACAACAAAGAAGCGATGATGGGCCCTGACTCCGTCAAATGGCTTGAAGCCATAAAATCTGTGATAGTTCCATACACGAGAAATCAAGTTTTGAACTTGGAAGACCCTCCAGAAAGGTGTAAAAACCTATCGGTCGTATTTGGATCTATAAAGAAATAGATATGGATGTTTCACATCTATGAAATAGTTGACATGTCGTAAAGTATTTTATGACAATGTTCAAGGAGTTGACTATGACAAGATTTGATCTTTCATAGCGATATTTAGTCTGGACGGATTAAAGTAGCAACCACTACATATAATTTGGTATATGGTAGATGAATAAACAAAACAAAGTTCTTCTAATAGAATGGTTACCTAGGACGTGTACATGACACGGTCCAAAGGGTTTTGTTAATTCAAAGGATGCTAAAAATGGCATGCAAACTTCAATGGTTGAAGTAAGCATCGCGGAGTTGGAATCTTCACCGTGATGAAAAGGAGTTTTTCATCAGGAGACGATGAAGATGCTTGCATTTGAAAGAAATTAAGTGGAAGCGCTGAGATATATTTCTAATACATTTTGTGGAGGACATCTTGTTGATTAGAAATGATGTATATTTTATTGACAAAGGTTAAGAATTTCATTTCGATGAAATACTTAGGCAAAACCCGAATATTTAGCATGAATGTCTATAGTGGATAGACTGTGACGCTAATATGGTTGTGCCAAACGTACATATATAAGATATTGAAGGAGTTCAATATAGAAAAAACAATAAACAGTTCTTGTTGCATGGAAAAGAATTGAATCAAGATTCAAGTGTATCGACACTTGATAAGTGAAACAAGATTCAAGTGCTTAGACACTTGATGAGTGAAATCACGCGAATGTTTTGATCAATCATACCATGATATGTACACATCCAGATATGTCCTATGCTCTAAGTGTTATGAGCAAATACCAGAATGAATCATAAAATGATCATTGGACGATAGTAAGGATATTCTTATGATCTTTTAGAAAGAACTAAGAATATATTTGTGTAGAGGTGACAAACAATTACAAATAGTTCATTGTAAAGAGTTACATTGATACTAGTTTTGTCGCAAGATACAAATTAAGTTCATCTCAATTTAAACTACGAGTGGCACAATGAAATAGAAAGGAGTTTTCATGATGTATTTGGATGTATTCCAAAGTTAAGACATTCTGACGAATACTACAACAAAAGGCTAAGTATATGACTGCTATAGTAGCAGCAAAGGAGGGAAATTGTGTCAAGTAGTTTGTTATCAAACTAAGGTGTTGTTCGCAACGGGCTAACACTAAAGATATATTGTACGATAATAGTATCGACATGGTTTAACCCCAAGGAACTAAAGGTCTCACCAAAAGACCAAATTTATACAATGCCATGTCATTGGAGAATGAGTGATGCGTGGAGACGCAAAGACATGCAAATACACACGGACCTGAAAGCATCAGATCCGTAGATTATGTTAACCACTTGCAGTTGCGTATATGGAACACCAGAAAGCCATAGGTGTTCAATACGCAAAGTTTTCAAACTAGATTATTGTCTCTAGTGCAAGCGGGAGACTGAAGGGAATATGCCCGAGAGGCAATAATAAAGTGGTTATTATCGTATTCCTTATTTATGATAAATGTTTATTTTACATGCTATAATTGTATTAATACGGAAACGTTAATACATGTGTGTTTAATAAACAAAAAGGAAGTTCCTAGTTATGCCTCTCTTATAAACTAGCTCGTTGATTAACATGATGATCAAAGTTCCCTGATCATGGACATTGGATGTTGTTAATAACGAGGTCACAATATTAGTGTAATGATGTGATGAACATTCATCCGAAGTATAGCATTACGATCAAAGTCATTGAGTTTATATTGCTATAACAACTTACGAAGTGATCCTAATCCTTAGACCATGAGATCATGTCAATCACTAACACCGGAAGAGTTTCTCGATGACATCACACGTCACACTGTAACTGGGTGATTATAAAGATGGCTTCAGAACTACTAAAGTGTTATGTTGAGACCCATGGATCGAGAGTGGAATTTGTTCATCCCGATGATGGATAGATATGCTCTGGGCCCTCTCGGTGATATCACATCGATTAGCTTGCAAGCAAGTGATTTGATCACTAGAATGTTATATCACGGGAACGAGAAAAGAGTGCATGTCGGTAATGAGATCAAACTAGGTATGGAGATACCGATGATCGAATCTCGGACATGTAATATATCGTGAAACAAAGGGATTTAGATACTGGCATAAAAGGTTCACACGATCAAAGAAGTCATCGTTGAATGTGTGGGAGTCAGTATGGATCTCCAGGTCCCGCTACTGATTATTGATCGGAGAAGGGTCTCGATCATGTCCGCATTATTCGCGAACCGTAGGGTGACACACTTAAGGGATGCCGACACCATTCGGAGCAAATGATATGCCAGAAAAGAAAAGGAAAGCGCAGGAATTTATTTCACTAGACACCGGAACTGTTTTAGTTGAAATTGCTGAAACTGGTTCTGCATGTGAAATGCAATACTAGCAAGGGGTTTTATGTGAATTTTTTGTTAATTAAAGTAATTAACAAAATTCTGAATAAATAAATAAAAGAGTTTTATTTAAATGAGAGCTTGCATTAATTTTGGTGAAAAATTAATGCATGTGAGTGGATTTTTGAGTGGAGGCTTTTTAATGGGAGTGGAGGCTTTTCATTTTGAGTGGGAGCTCCACCCACATGAATGTGGAAGAGGTGGGGGCAGCCCCCATGGCTGGGCGCCATGCCCCTTGGGTGCCCCCCTCTCCTCCTCTCAAAGCACACCTCCTCGCGAAGGATCTCTCTCCCCCTTTTAGAATTTCCCCATGGTCTCGGATCAGCGAGATACATGTTCCCGGTGGCTTTTTCTGGAAGGATTTTTTGCTTCCGCTGCTTCGCTGGAGCGAGGGTGCGGAGGTTGTCGGGGTACCCGTACGTGTGTGCGATCACGGATGCACCACTGCTTTGAGGTGCTGGACTTGATCGTGCTGGACCGGCTGGACCAGATGAGCTTCATCACGATCTTGAGATCGGCAAGCGTTCGTCTACATCATCCACTAGTACAACCTCGTTAACGCTATTCGGTCTTCGAGGGTATGTATTCTATGGATGTATATCCACCCGTTGCTTGTATCTAGTAGATAGATCTTGGTACATAGATGTTCCCATCGTAGGAAATTTTTTGTTTTCTATGCTGCGAACCCTACAAGTATCCCTACTTTAATGAACACCACTCCGTGAAGATGCAATACTTTCCTATTATGCACGGTAGGTTGATTTGTATATCAATGTGTTCTAAATGGCTTAATCTTAAGCAGAGATGTTGTCCTGCAGAACATCTATTGAAGAACACACCTATATGAGTCTGACTGTCAAACGTCGCAGTCTATGGGAGTTGGGTTCTCTCTAATAAACTCATGAAAGGCCATGGAGTATGACGCATAAGCTCCACCCGCGAGAAAGTCCCACGGTAGCCCAGTATCGGTCAAGGCTTCGTGTGAAGCTAGGTTGCAGCAAACTTGCAGTTCAAGGCATAGTCCACTGTACAAGTCGCATCCTAGTGTAGCATAGAACTCTAGGTGGAATTTCAACTTAACAGTCTCCACTGCAGTACCGATATATAAATAGTGTTTTGGAACCAAAGGCAAATTACATGTGCCTCTGGGATCTGGTGGGGGATTGTTGGAATTTTGGCCCAAATAGCCTAGCCCATTTTCCATTCCAATAATTCCTGAAAATCCTAGAGGCCCACGTGGCCCATTCATGCATGGAAAGATGTGGGGCAAATGTTTAGTCCCACATTGCTAGGTTTGCACCAGCTTATAAGGGAGGCTCTCCTACCACTTGGTAAAAGTATGAGAAGGAGAAGGAGAGAGTTCCACACGCGCGCTCCCCCTCCTCCGCCGCCCGCCTCACCACGCCTTGCCTCGCAATGCCTCGCCACGACGCGCGCGCACCGCGGGTATCTCGCCGAGCCGAGTTCTTTTTTGCCACGCATGACTAGTATACAAACTGGTGTGCAGAATTTGAACAGTTCTGCTAATGGGTTTTAAATACGACTCAGTGGAGGATTAATTTGGAGGTTGTTTGGCTTCGGTCGCTGCCTGTTTGTTTCCTCTTCTGACGTCGCATGTTCTCCTGTCTATCCGTGCCTATAAGAGCAGAAGGTCGCTCCTTTCCTCAGGCATCTATCAGAACCATCGCCTCCAAGTTTCAGAGCACTGAGCTACCAACAGTTCTTCCCCATCCCGTCTTATGGCGTGCACCGTGAGCCGGGACAGTAGGCCTCCGGAACCCCTCCTCTTCGAGTCCTGTACGGGAGAAGGGCGATAAGGTTTTTGGGGAGCGCTATCGGCGCGACTACTGGCTTCATCACGGACTCATCCGACGACATCTTCCCCAACGACGACTTCTTCCCTGCCATCGAGAACCTCTTCCTCGACGACATGGGTGACAACTCCAACTCCGGCGCACTGCTGTATGTTTTCTTTCTTCATCTTGTTCAGCTTATTTTGATCTATCTGCAACTCTCTACACACTTTCTGTCAGATGACTTGGCTAGTTTATTTTCGATCGTTCTAGTCATGTTTTACCTACTGTCTATCTCGCATAAATCACTTGATAAATTGCTCATATTTCCAACAATCCAAAAACCTTATTATAGGCAATTTACTCCAAGTGGTTTCGTGGCATCTATGAAGCCACCTGTGTTTGAGGGTACGCACTATAAGAGATGGCGCGTGAGAGCAGTTCTCTGGTTTGAGAACATGAACTGTTATGACGCCACTCTTGGAAAGCCTGAGGGAGAGCCTACTCCTACCCAGGAGCAAGTTTCTAGAAATCTGACAAGCTGTTCTGGGCTTCTCTGTTGTCTGTGCTTGGGGAGAACATTGTTGAACCCTATATGTCATTTGATAATGGCAAGGATATGTGGGATGCTCTCGAGGACAAGTTTGGGATCCGGACGCTGGCAGTGGACTATATATCATGGAGCAATTCTATGACTTCAAGATGTCTGATGAGCGCTCCGACATTGAGCAGGCTCATGAGATACAGGCACTGGCCAAGGAGCTTGAGTACTTCTCATGTGTGTTACCGGACAATTTGTTGCCGGGGGCATTATTGCCAAGCTTCCCCATTCATGGAGGAACTTTGCTACTTCTCTGAAGTACAAGAGACAGGAGTTTTCCGTTTCGGATCTCATTGGGACTCTTGATGTGGAAGAGAAGGCGAGAGCAAAAGACACACGTGCTCGAGTTGTTGAGGGAGGTTCAAGTGCCAACTTGGTACAGAAAAATAACTTCCAGTCCCAGAAGTTCAAGAACAAGAGAAATTTTGATGGAAAGGGCAAGTTCAATGGGAAGAACAAGCCCTCACAGTCTACCAATTTCAAGAAGACAGATAAGAAGAAAGGTTCCTGTCATGTGTGCGGTGATCCTGATCACTAGGATCCTAGCTGCCCCAACCGTTATGACAGGCGCCTTCATGGGAAGAGCGGCAAGACCGCTAATATTGTCATGGGAGACGTTGAGATGAAGGATGTTGGGTATGGTATATCACCTACTGTTCTTTCATTATGTCATTCTCCTGATTGGTGGATTGACACATGCGCTAATGTACATGTTTGTTCTGATATTTCCATGTTTTCTTCATATCAGGTTAGAGGGACTCAGTCCATGTTGATGGGGAACGGCTCGCATGCTTCTGTTCATGGTGTTGGTATGGTCGATCTGAAGTTCACTTCGGGAAAGACCGTACGCCTGAAGAACGTCCATCATGTTCCCTCAATAAATAAGAATCTTGTTAGCAGATCTCTTCTATGTCATGATGGATACAAGATTGTTTTTGAGTCCAATAATTTTGTACTTCCTAAGTTTAGTACTTTTATTGGTAAAGGATATGAGTGCGGAGGTCTGTTCTGCCTATCATTATCAGATGTTTGCAATAAAGTTGTGAATCATGTTTCATCCGATCTTATATCAAATGTTTGGCATTCACGTCTTTGTCATGTTAATTTTGGTTGCCTAACACGGTTATCTAAAGTGAATTTAATCCCAAATTTCACTAATGTCAAAGGATCTAAGTGCCTAGCATGTGTGCAAGCAAAACAACCTCGCAAGTCACATACGACTGCAGAGGTGAGAAATTTGGCACCACTAGAACTCATACATTCTGATCTTTGTGAGATGAATGGTGTGTTGACAAAAGGTGGAAAGAAATATTTTATGACGTTGATCGATGACTCTATGAGATATTGTCATGTGTATCTTGTGAAAACAAAAGATGAGGCTTTGAGTTTCTTCAAAGTCTATAAAGCTGAAGCAGAAAACCAACTTGATCGAAAGATTAAGAGCTTAGGTCTGATCGTGGTGGAGAGTATTTTTCCAACGAGTTTGACACCTTTTGTGCGGAACATGGTATATTCCATGAGAGGACGCCTCCCTACTCACCCCAGTCAAACTGGGTAGCCAAAAGAAATAACTGCACTCTAATAGATTTGGTTAACACCAGGTTAGACACATCGGGTCTCTCCGAGGAATGGTGGGGGGAGGCATTACTGACCGCATGTCATGTCCTAAACCGAGTTCCCACAAAGAACAAAAAATTACTCCATTTGAAGAATGGGAGAAGAAAAGGTTAAATCTTTCTTATCTACGAACTTCGGGCCGTTTGGCAAAAGTTCAAGTGCCAGTTTCTAAGAAGCGCATGCTTGGACCAAAAACTGTGGACTGTGTATTTCTGGGTTATGCTTTTCGTAGAATTGGCTATCGATTCTTGGTAGTAAAATCCGGAGTACCAGGCAAGCATGTTGGTAAAATCATGGAGTCGAATGATGCAACTTTCTTTGAGGATATCTTTCCCATGAAGTATATGCCTAACTCATCAAGTCAGGAATTAGATACAATTTCTGAACCAATCATTCCAGTAGAACACCTAGGAAATCCTGAGGAGGAGGATAACGAAATTCCTAAAAGAAGCAAGAGACAGAGGACTGGAAAGTCTTTTGGTGATGATTTCGTTATATACCTCGTGGATGATACTCCCATTTCTATTTCAGAAGCCTATGTGTAACACCCCCGGCCACTCCGAACCGACGGCTGTCACTTCTGGCAGCTCAATAGGATCTCTAGATTAGCCCCACAGACCAATACTAGTCTTTTCAGCGCACTTTGTCCTCACTCGTGTGCACCCGGTTGCCCACTTCCCGGTCGGTCACCCATCCTAGAATTGCTCTAGGCCAAGCACGCTTAACCTTAGAGTTCTTTTCGAATGAGCTTCCGGAAAAGAAGTTGCAACTTGTTGGTATGGGTTTCCTATCAATCCTATTGAACCATGCGCCAGGCTCTCACATACACCCACCCTTAGAAGATCGACGTCCTCGTCGATCAACCACAAGCCAGGAACATCCCCTCTTGGCACACGTCTGTGCGTCCAGTGCCGGCACATGTGCCATGCCGTGTCCACTCCGGGCCACACGCGCCATGCGCCACATGTCCGCCACTAACCCGCACACGCCCGTTTAACCGCGAGGGTCGGCTCTGATACCAATTTGTAACACCCCCGGCCACTCCGGACCGACGGCTGTCACTTCTAGCAGCTCAATAGGATCTCTAGACTAGCCCCACAGACCAACGCTAGTCTTTTCTGCGCACTTTGTCCTCACTCGTGCGCACCCGTTTACCCACTTCCCGGTCGGTCACCCATCCTAGAATTGCTCTAGGCCAAACACGCTTAACCTTAGAGTTCTTTTCGAATGAGCTTCCGGAAAAGAAGTTGCAACTTGTTGGTATGGGTTTCCTATCAATCCTATAGAACCATGCGCCAGGCTCTCACATATTGTAGCACCCCGGATAAAACCACTACTAGAAAATCGCTATTGTTTTTATTATGTGCATCATCATAACGTCAGCATGCATTTGTTTTGCCTAAAAGTATTTTGCTAAAAGCCTATATTTGTTTTCTAAGATATCCCCACTCTATTTCAACTGTAAAACACTCGGTCCATCCGGACCCTTTTATTTGCCTAAAACTATTTATCAAAACTACTTAGAACAAACAAATAAATAAAATCCTATTTTATAAAACCCGGGGGAGACCGCCACCGGCCAGGCCCAAAGGCCTAGCTGGCAACAGCCTACCACCCCAGCTAATCCTGGCCCTTGATTCCTAGATCAAACCCTAGCCTCTCCAAACCCTAACCCTACTCCCTCCACTCCCCCAGCAGCCACCGCCACCCACACTACGCGCGCCCCTAACTTCTCTCGCTACCACGTTTCCTGTTCCTGATCCCCAAACCCGGCCCCATGACCCCACACCGTCCCGCACTCACCCGTCCACCCCGCTCCGCTGGCCCACCCCGTAGCCCCGCTTCCTGCGCGCGAGGCGTGACCCACCCACCCCATCGACGCGTAAAGCACGCGTCCGTCTCCCTCTCCTCTCGCGACCGCTTCCTCTCTCCCTGCTTCTCCCTCCTTCCTCGTCTCTCCCATCGCGCCGCCGTCCGCCTCCTCGGGAACCCGCCTCTCCGCCGCCTCTCTCGGTCCCCTTGCTCGCAGCACCGGCCGCCGTCTCCTCTACAGGCCGCTCCAGGCGCCTGGCCGCCTCGGCGCGCCTCTGCCCCACCTCAGCACCTCAGCCCTGCGCCGCCCTCCGACGAGTCGACATCGCCCCCTGCAGTCTCGCCTGCGCCGTCGGCTTCTACCTCCTCCAGCGCTCGCCTCGAACCTCGCCTCCACCCTGTCGCTGCCGCCTGCCCTCTCCGTCTGCCGCGGGCCTCTCCTTCCTCGGCTTCGCGCTACGCCAGTGGTAGAGCTTCTCCGCCACCTCGCGCCGAGCCCGGCGGTCACGCGAGCTCCGCCTCGGCCGGTGTCCCGCGCCAGCCCCGCCTCCCTCCAAGAATCGTTGCTGATGCGCCTTCCTCGTCTCCCCGTCGAGCTCCTCCACCGTCACCGACCCTTGCCCGACAACCGTCGGCCCCGTCCTCGCCGTCTTCCTCCAGGGGATCTCCTCCCTATCCAGACCGGCCGCCACCGTACCCGAGCCGCGTCAGCGACTCCCATCGTTGCCTTTGCCGTCCTCTGTCCGCCGTCGGGGACCCCTCCTTCCACCGTCGCTGCCAGGCGCTGCCGTCATCCCTCGTTCATATCGACTTGAGTATGTACCATACTTGTGTTTGGATGTGTCCTGGTGGTGTGATGCTATAATACCCGTTGAATAAAACCCGCGGTAACTGGAACAGATGCGTCTCCTCCCGGTTGCAAGAGCACTTTGCATCGCGTCGTCGTCAAGTCTCGGACATTGTTTTGCCAAGATCTTCCGAAGGCCCCGACAATTAAAACAAGATCGTCATCGAAAGTGGAGCCGCAAACCCCAAGATCAGGGAACCGATGACCTCGGACCAAGAACATCGTCATGGAACGCCAAGATCTACTTCTCGGAAATCCGAAGACCGATCCCCGAACCCAAAACCCTCGGAACCCCAAGATCGCCGAGACCCCACCATGTGTGACCCCTTTTTCCGAGACCTATTTTATAAATGATATATTAATTGTTGCATATTAAATTGTTCATGCTTGCACTCATATCATGCGGTTTGGGGGCTTTTGCCGATTCACCTCATAATTAAATATGGAGGCAATATGCGGGCGAATCTATTCTAAGATTGGTCCATTTAAAATTGTGTAGCGAACCGATGATATATTTGGCCATGTTAAAACAACATTTAAATTGAGGGATATCTAAACAATATGAATTTAATAAATAATTGTCGGGACCCCGGTTCCACTTAATATGGCCTAATTGCATCGCACCTTTGACATGTCATACATCACACATGCATCATGCCCGATCTTCTGCCGTAGTATTAAATAGTGCATCCGGTGTTTCTTCTAGTGTTTTGCTTCTTCACGGATTAGGCCGATGAGTTGATGCGAGTGACGCCCGTTCTTCGGATGAACTTTCGGCAATATTTTTCAGGCGAGCATTCTCCCCCTTTCTACCTATCTTACTTTTATAGTCTTTATTTCCTTCGGTTGATCTATTGCTATCTGTGTTGCGATGCTCTAGTTTTCGTACCCGTGATATCCCTTGCAGCCTTATATTGCCTTGGACACATCCTATTACCTGTTGTTTGGTAGATAGTTGGACTTGCGTGTCGTAGTCGCTTTCTCAAGTTCTGTTGCGTGTCGTCAAGTACCACAGCTGTTGGAGTATTGCCATATGTTTAATGTTGAAGATGATCATGGATTTAGTCACTGTTTAATAACTAAAATTGAAAGTAGGTAAATGCAGAGGCACCAGTGGGTAATAGACAATATTTGGTTTTTAACCGCTCACTGGTGTCCCGTAGGACCCCGAGTTCTTGACACCTGTTCCGAGATCGAGCGCGCTAACCACAGGTGGGGTGTGTGGGCACCCCCATCGATTAGTACCTGATTTCAAAGTACTGTACCGGGGGACACAAAGTAGTTTGGGGCTTTATTACTATCCTGTACTTATGCCATGCTTTACTGTTTTATTTACGATTGCGCGTGGAGCACCTGTACTGTTTAGGAACAAATGTGGAATGTTTTCGCAGTATCGACAAGCAGAGTCACATTTTCGGGTTCCCCGTCGTTTACAGCCATTGGCACAAACCTCTGGGTCCGTCTCGGAGCCGGCTGACTTCGTTGCGGGTAGCTTTGTGGGGTGGCCCCCATGTGCTTGCTTTGGGTCTGGGAAACGTCGTGTCCGAAACCCCGTCGACATACCGTTGGGTGTATGTTTTGTGATCTTGTACCTACCTGATCTGACAACAAGGGTGTAGGTGCGTGTGGAAACTTTGGTGCACCCCTGCAGGGTTAAATCTTTTCGAGAAGCCGTGTCCGCGGTTATGGACGACTTGGAGCACAGTTCTCGATCATAGAAAACTATAACTAAAGTTTACTGTTATAATTTGACTTGTATCTGATATGACTAGTAATTAGCTTCACTACAACGGAATGGATAAATAAAAGTATCAACAACTGCTGGGTTTGGGATACCTCATGCTAATTGTATCTGACTAGTAAGTGTTGCAACTACAATGGAATGGTTAATTAAAAGTGCCCACTGCTTATTATATCAGGACGACTATCTATACCTGACTAGTAATTGCTGCAACGATAACTGAATAAATAAAACTGCCAACTGCGTGAGTTCCTCGGTTGACTTCCTCGTTTGGTCTCGAGGGGGAAATACCAGGATGGGTATGTTTGGTGGTAGAACCAGGTTGGTTCCGAATAGGTCTTTCTTATCCCTCTCTAATAGCCGATAGTTATCTCGAGTCTCTATAGGTTGTTTAGTGCATGATGCGCTGCCGCTCAGTCCACCATACCTATGTAGGCGAGGACCGCCGAATTCTAGTCTCGCCATGTACTGGCCTCAGTACTGGCCGCTCTCTTTTTCCTTTGCCCTTTGTCGACACCCCTTTTGTTTTTAGCAGGTTTTGAGATCGACGTCGTTAGCAGGGTTACCCTTCCGGCTTTGCCTGGGCAGGGTTATGGACACCATTGGTTATTCTTCAGGGCTCTTAGCTCAATTTGCATTTTGTCCGTACTCGGACGTTGTATTGTTTTCATGGTGATTTGGATCTTTGTACGGTAAATCTGTATTCTTGACTCTTTGAGTCGCTGTTGTATATATCTGTTTTGTGGGTTCCATCGAGGACTATTGTGTAATGATATTACTTCGTTTTCCACCCGCACGCAAGTGTCTGGTGGACACCTTTGAATCGTTTTCTACCGCTCTAAGTAACCCGCCTGGAATGAACCCAAAGTGCATGAGGTGTCCTACCGAGGAGGCCGGGGACACCCACGGGTAGGTTCCATCTGAGCGGAACAGGGCACGGTACCGGCCAACACCCCATCCACTTTGCAAGGACATCGGGACAAGTACGAGCGGCGTAGTCGATAGGCATGCGAAAACATAACATTCACAATTGTGTATGTTAGCGACATACAAGAGTACATCAGAGCCAGACCATCTAAAAGAAATAGAAATATGCAACGCCATACGGCAAGATTCAAATTACTAGATAGTTCTAATATTTAGGATACATCCTCAAACATCACATATCAGAGTATCAAGCGGAAGCGGAAGACAGATCCGAGTATGGATAAGAAGCAAATTGGCGTAAGACATCCTGAAAATAAGCACATCCCGCCCACATGACCTCAAGATCTCCTTGCCCCGAAAACTCTACACCTGACGGTCGTTGCCTCCATCGTCGGTTTCTTCAACCCAGTAGCCTTCCTGTGGGTAAACCTGTCCATCTAAACAAAGTATTTATCGTGTGAGACCCTAGGGGGCTCAGCAAGTCTTTATGCATCTAAAGGGAACAACCTGAGGGTGACGCAATTGCAGCAAAAATAAAATCTAGCAGTCCTAAAGAGACACGCTACATCGTCCGCCCAACCAATGATAGACAGACGCTCGTTAAGTAAACAACAGTTAATTTCCCAACAGATATATATCGACATTAATAAAACTCGCTCACCCACCTTCCCATTCCCGAACGAGAAGGCGGAAGAACATCCCATCCGTTGGAAATTTTATTAATCATTCCATGAGGGTTGCGCTATTACTAGTCAAAATCTTAGTCAATTTAGAAGCGGTACTTTAGTTATGCTTGTCTATGATCGAGAAACTGTGCTCCAAGTCGTCCATAACCGCGGACACGGCTTTCAGAAAGTTTTACCCTGCAGGGGGGCACAAATAGCAACACACGCACGATCAACCTCGGGAAAAACCAAATAAAAACCCAACGAGGCATCATGACAGAGCAATTGCAAGATTCATATAAATTTCAGGGGGCCACCCCACCAAGCTACCCGCAACGAAGTTGGCCGGCTCCGAGACGGACCCAGAGGTTTGTGCCAATGGCTGTAAACGACTGAGAACCCGAAAGTGTGACTGGGCTTGTCGATACCGCGAAAACATTCCACATTTGTCCCTAAACAGTACAGGCGCTCCACGCCCAATCGTAATTAAAGCAGTAAAGCATGGCATAAGTACAGGATAGTAATAAAGCCCCAAACTACTTTGTGGCCCCAAGAAATAAATATGACTCAGGCTCTGGCTAGGGGGATTCATGGTCCCACATGCGGATAGCGCGATAGTCGAGGAACAGGTATCAAGTACTCGGGGTCCTACGGGACACAAGTGAGCGGATAAAAACCAGATCTCAACTATTGCCCACCGGTGTCTCTTTCTATAGTTATCCCATTACTACTCAATTCAGTTGTTTAGGTACCTCATTCTTAAAAGACACTCACAAACCCTACACATGCAATTCTACGACTCGCATGGCTCAAACAACTCCTGTAGTAATGGCTCATAGGATTGAGGGAACAAGTTTCGGTGGGGTTAAAAAAAATTAAAGGCTATGCAATACTTGGGATTCAATGTTATTCGGATCGCGTCACATGATGCAAGAATAAGGTAGATGCAATAGGTACTATATGTAGTGCAAGCATAGGGAAGTGCTTGCCTGGCAGTTCAGTTGGAGAATAAGATGGCTCCGGGTAAAACTCCTGAGTCTCCTGGTAAGATCCTGGCTCGGCGTCTATCCGGATAGAAACCAAACACACAAGGGGCCAAAATAAATACATTGCACAATCATATAAATCATATGCACAAGCAAACAAGGTATGCCATGATGATATGATGCACAATTTTCATGATATAACAAAGCATAGCATGGGAGAGGTGAGAAAACAATAATAAAGCACTTTGTTAATTTATTTAGGCATGTTTACTCCCATAAACAGTTTGGTTTTACAATATTTATATGATGCATGCTTCAATTCATGTCATGGAATGCATGGTTAGAACGGGCTCGTCGAGCTAATCGATTTAGACATATCATATGTCGAATTTGGGGTTACGGACTTAAAGTTACGGATTTATTAGAAAAAGGCATTTATTAACAATTAAATTATTTCGAAATTTTAAACTGCTCAAATGATATTTTAAATAGCATATTCAGATTCCTCACATTTTTCTGATTCAAAAACATATATTATTTAAATTTACAAATTTAAATCAATTTTTAACTTAAATTATATTAAATATAGTCAAATGTTAAAGGTTTGACTGGTTAGAGTTAAGACTAGTCAAATTTAAAAATATGGTTGAGTTCATATTTAAAAAAAAAGATTCACATTTGATTTTATAAGTTTCTGCAAATCCAAAATATTCCAAAAGTTATAATTAAATTCCGATCGTATTCATTTCTGAGATTTTTTGTTGAATTGGAAATTCGCTGAAACTTTTCTCACTCGAAGGGACATACCCACCCTCCCAGCCAGGTGGGGACAGAGACAAAGGGGCCATTGACACGCTGGGCGACTTGGTGGCGATAAGTGGCGGCTTGGAGGGCCGCGGGTGGAGGAGCCGAAAAAGACCAGATGGTTCTCTGACAAAACTGCAGTTTGGATCGGACAGACTTGCTAGCTGACTCGATTTAGCGTTGAAGATGACGAGCGATGCACAGACTTGCTAGCTGACTCGATTTAGCATTGAAGATGACGAGCGATGCATTGGGAATTCAGGAAAACCGTAAATCCAAAAACTGTAGAGGATAGATATAGCTACAACTCTGAAGAAGGAAGTATCTCCAACGGAAGCTTGTATGCGCCGGTAAAAAATGATGAACAGAGGATGATCCAAGCAGACACCGCAACTGCAAGGCCGGGTTTTGGTCTGATTGTCGAACGAGGATGGCGAGCAAACTAAGGCGTATCTCTCGACGTCGTAAAAGCAAAGTTGTAGAGAAGGCCAAGGGCTTCAATTCTTGTCAAGGAACTCCGCCGAATCTAGACCTCAAAGCTGAAAAAAACACGTAGAAGAGAGAGAGTTCCGCCAATTTTGACTGACAGGGAAAAATCAGAAAAGGGTCTGAGATCGAGCTATCTTCTCCGGATGATTCCGAAAGATTGAGAGGTAAATCTGGAGTGATTCTTCTTGGAATGGAAAGAGGGGACATTGGGGAAGAGGTTAGAGGCGAGGACACGCATCGAGAAGGGCTGAGACAGCGGAAAAGGACGCGGGAACAGAGGACGTTGAGACGCTGCAGTGTTGCCGCTGCTGCCGTCGCAGAGTGCGACGTGCGCGTCGTACGCCAGAGCGCGAGCGCCAGAGGCGGGCGAGGCCAGCGAGGTGATGCGAGGGGAAAGAGGGGGGCTCACCACAGGGGGCGGAGACGGTGAAGACAGGCGCTGGCGAGATGACGGCGAGGTACCCGGCCGACGACGGACGGGGTCGGGGAGCAGACAGTGGCGACGCCGGTGTGCTGCGCGCTCCTGGAGATCCTGGTGCAACTCCGATTCAGCAAAGGCAGCAAATACAGAGGCCATCGATGTGCTGGGCTCAGGAGAAAGGTTACCTGGAGCCCGAAGAAGGCGGGGCTTGATCAACGCGAGCTAGAGCTCGCCCAGCACATGGCGGCGGCGGGGTGTGAGGAAGGATGGGAAGAAAAGATAGGGTTTCAGGGAGAAGCTTCGGGCAAGGATAAGAAGGAAGAAGGGACTCACGTGCTGTGCGTGCTGCTGACGCGGACGACGGAGCGGGACGGCGACCTGCCGCCTGTCGCTTTCCGTTTCTTGCAAGAGAGAGCGAGGAGAGGACGGCGTCAGGAGGGTATAACAGGGGACAAGACACTAGCTAGGAAGAGGAACAGGGCCCTAGTTTGAACCAAACCACAAGGAGATGCCAGGTTGAACACCAGTGGCACCAGGGGTTGGCGATGGGAAGTAGATGGAAGAAAAAAAGGGAGTTAGGTTTCAGCCAAGGTTTTGCTCAGATCTAGTTAGCTAAAGAAAGAGGTAGAAAGATAGATAAAATTTGTTTGAATTAAATTGTTTTGATCTGGTTTGGTTTAGTTAAACAAACAATACAAAAAGGCCCCAAAACCACAAGCTCAAAAATAATCCAAAAGAGATCATGGAGGGAAAATGGGGCATGGTTGCATGGCTCATGCATGATGTAATAAATGCCACTACTAGTTGTGGAAACAACTATTTGCACACATGGAATTATATACATACATGCATCCAAATTGAATAAGGCCAATGCAACAAAGAAAAGACAAGCTTGCTTCCCCACATGGTAAATATGGAATAAAGCATGAATGAATATAAAGTGACCAACTAATGTGGGTGATCCACTAATAAATATAGTCACAATTATATTCATAATAAGCCTACATTCAATATAAACCATATAGAAGCTTCAAAGAGAAACTATTCACATAGCATGCAAAGGTGGCCATGTGGCTTTCCATATCCAATATTGTGAAAACAACATGTATCATATACGGAATCATGTAGAAATAAGTGGATCCACCCCAACACATATGAGCTAGATGTAAAATACCAAATATAATTATAAAGGCTCATATGTCATTAGGATGGTGGAATTGTAAGGTGGTGGCAATGAAAAGTGGTGGAGTTAATAAAAGATATGCCCCCAATTCAATTTGGGCATTAAGCAAGATATCAAGAACCAAACACAATATATCAAGAGGCAAATACAAGTAATGCAATATGAATGCATAAGGGGGAAGAACCAAATAAAGGGGTTTTATATGATGCTCAAATGCAATGTGGCATGGTGACATGAGCATGATATATTGATGATGCCATGCAAGGGTAATATGTAGGAAGTAGCATTTTATTAGGAACCATGTAGCATTATAGATGTTAGACAGATGGGATGCTACAACTCTCCCCCACTAAAGAAGAATCTCGCCCCGAGATTCTAGGAAGACTAAGACTGGAACAAGGTAGGATACTCGGAACGGAGGTCATCCTCACGCTCCCAAGTTGCTTCATCAACGGAATGGTGCGACCATTGCACCTTGCAGAATTTTATAGACTTGTTGCGAGTCTTTCGTTCTGCGATTTCAAGAATTTTCACGGGTGTTCTTTATAAGAGAGGTCTTCTTGGAGGTTGATGAGCTCCTGATCCACGGTCTTGCCGGGGTCTTTGAAGCACTTCTTGAGCTGAGAGACGTGAAAGACATCGTGCACCTTGAGTTTTTCAGGAAGCGCCAGTGCATAAGCCACTTCTCCTCTTCTTCCACGAATTTTGAAAGGACCGATGTATCGCGGAGCGAGCTTGCCCTTGATACCAAACTGGTGTGTGCCTCTCATGGGAGTGACACGAAGGTAAACTAGATCACCAGGAACATATTCCATAGCCACATGTTTCTTGTCATAGTAGCTCTTCTGCCGACTCTGGGCAACTTTCAAGTTCTCAAGAATGATAAGAACTTTTTCTTCTGCTTGGGTGACGATGTCAGGGCCAAAGAAATTCCTTTCACCTGCACCTGACCAACCAATAGGGGTACGACACTTGCGGCAATAGAGAACCTCAAAGGGTGCCATCTTGATACTTTTCTAGAAGCTATTGTTGTAGGAAAACTCAGCATATGGAAGGCATTCCTCCCACTTCATGCCGAAAGAAATGACACAAGCGCGAAGCATGTCTTCTAGAATTTGATTGATTCTTTCCACTTGTCCTTGAGACTGAGGGTGATATGCCGTGCTGAAGTTTAGCTTTGTGCCTAAGCCTTGTTGGAAGCTTTCCCAGAACTTGGAAGTGAAGATACTCCCACGATCTGAGCTGATTTCTAGAGGAACACCATAGAGTGAGACAATCCTGTTGATATAGAGCTCGGCCAATTCACTAGCAGAAATAGTCTCCTTGACCGGAAAGAAGTGGGCAACCTTGGAAAGCCTGTCGATGACAGCAAAGATAGCATTGTTGCCTTTCTGAGACCTGGGAAAACCAGTGATGAAGTCCATCTCTACTTTCTCCCATTTCCATTCTGGTGGCTTCAAAGGCTGAAGAAGACCAGATGGTTTTTGATGGACAACTTTCACTCTGCGGTAGACATCGCACTCAGAGACATACTTGGCGCAGTCATTTTTCATTCCTGGCCACCAATACTATGTTTTTAGGTCCATGTACATCTTTGTGCTGCCGGGGTGGATGGAAAGAACAGAATCATGAGCTTCTTTCAGAACTTCTTCCCACAAGCCTGGAAGTTCAGGAACAACCATCCTGTGATCATAGAACAAGGTGCCTTGATCATCGAGGTGGTATGCTTCATATTTTGGATTCTGGGATTTTATTGCATACTCTTTACAAAAGAGATCCTCTAGTTGAGCAGAACGGATCTTTTCTTGCAAGGAAGGAGTAGCTACCAAGGTCACAAGGTAGTCTCTAGGAATAAGGCCGAGGTTGAGCTGGTCGAATTCCTCACACAGCTGAGGCTCATACTTCTTCACCTTGAGATTGTTCACATAAGCTTTATGGCTCAAGGCATCAGCCATGACATTTGCTTTGCCCGGAGTGTAGTTTATTGTGAGATCGAAGTCGTTGATTGTTTCAATCCATCTCCTTTGCCGAAGGTTAAGATCCGGCTGAGTGAATATATATTTGAGGCTTTTGTGATCCGAGTAAATCTCACATTTGTTGCCAAGAAGGCAATGCCTCCATAACTTCAAGGCAAACACAACAGCTGCAAGTTCTAGATCATGAGTAGGATAGTTGACTTCATGAGTTTTCAATTGACGAGAACCATATGCAACGACTTGCTTATCTTGCATGAGAACAGCACGAAGCCCTTGGAGTGAAGCATCACAGAAGATCTGAAAGGGCTTCGATGTATCAGGAGGAATCAAGACAGGAGTGGAGGTCAGTTTTTCCTTGAGAGTTTCAAAGCTTGCTTGGCACGCCGGTGTCCAAAGATATTTCTTGCCTTTCTTGAGGAGATCAGTAAGAGGCTTGGCAATCTTGGAGAAGTTTTGGACAAATCGTCGACAATAACTCGCCAATCCGAGGAAGCTGCGAACTTCTTTCACATTTTTCGGAGGAAGCCACTCCACTATTGTCCGAACAGTTTCTGGGTTGACAGAAATGCCTTCCGCAGAGATGACATGCCCCAGGTAGGTGACTTTTGGCAGCCAGAATTCACACTTGGAGAACTTTGCATAGGGACGGTTCTCGCGAAGCTTGGTGAGGACGCAACGGAGGTGTTCAACATGTTCCTCTTGAGACTTGGAATAGACAAGAATATCATCAAGATAAACCACCACGAACTTGTCGAGGTACTCCATGCAGACCGAGTTCATGAGCCTAGAGAATGTAGTAGGTGCATTGGTGAGACCAAAGGACATGACCGTGTACTCATACAGGCCATAGCGAGTAGTGAACGCCGTTTTAGGAATATCTTCTTTGCGAATCTTGATCTGATGGTATCCACTTCTCAAATCAAGCTTAGAGAACACCACAGCTCCGGCTAGCTGATCAAAGAGATCATTGATTCGAGGCAGAGGGTACTTGTTCTTGATTGTTTTTGCATTGAGAGCTCGGTAGTCAACGCAAAGTCGATCAGTCAAGTCTCGCTTCTTGACAAAGATTGTTGGGCTACCCCAGGAAGAAGTACTGTGCTGGATAAACCCCAATTTTTCTTGCTCATCAAGTTGCCGCTTGAGTTAAGCTAGCTCATTAGGTCCCATTTTATAAGGCCTCTTGGAAATAGGAGCGGTTCCAGGCCCTAGTTCAATCATAAACTCAACCTCACGATTAGGAGGCATACCTAGCAGCTCTTCAGGAAATACATCCGGGAATTTACAGACCACTGGTACACTTTGGAGAGCAGCCAAAACATCCACATTCTGAACACCCAGAGAGTAGAGCTGCATTGATGGATTCTGCCTTGGAGAATAGACAATGTGGCCTTCAGGAATCTTCAAGGAAACCGAGTAATCAGTGCAATCAATCACGGCTCCATTTGCACTTAGCCAATCCATGCCCAAGATAACATCAATATCTGAGTTGCCCAATATAATCAATGAGGCTAGAAAAGAAGAACCACCGATTTGCACATGATTGCCATTGCTGATTTTGGAAGATAACATGCGAGCTCCGGGAGAAAGAACCATCAGACGTTTAGGAAGATCCTCCATGTCCAACCCATTCTCGTCAGCAAAACTTGCAGAAACAAAGGAATGCGATGCCCCAGTATCAAATAATACTCGTACAGAGACTGAGTTTACAGGAAGCGTACCCAACACAACTCCAAGTGCATGTTCATCTTGAACGAGGTTGACGTTATTGACTCGGGTAACAACTGACCCGGGCTTGGTGTTGATGTTGAGAACCCGTGGAGCAGGTGTCCGAACCAACGCAGTAGTCGAAGCAGGTCTTGGCGGGGGTGGAGGAAGAGACTTGTTGTTCATTGGGCAATTCCACTGTTGATGCCCAAAGTTCCCACAGGTGAAGCAAGCTCCACTTGGGCGTGGAGCCGAGTAACCACCATACGCCCTGGGGTAGTTGCTGTTGTAGCCCCCAGGTGCGGCGTTGTAAGAGTGTGGTGGCCTTGGAGCGAAACTTGCAGGTCTTGGAGGAGCGGGGAGCGACGGTGTAGTTGTAGGAACCCACACGCGGCGCTTGGAAGGAGCGGCCCCAGAGGGAGACCCAACATCACGGCTATGCTTCTTGGATTCTTCATAAGCCTGTTTGCTCGACTCCTCTTGGAGAGCCGCTTGTTGAAGCTTGAGCAGAGAGCTGGTGTTTGCATGAGTCAAAGCATACTTGATCGCAGGCTTGAGACCTTGACGGAACCTCTTCTGCCTATTTTTGTCGTCAGACACTTCATCGCCTCCATAGAGAGAGAGCTTAGTGAAGTTCCTGATATAGGTGTTGATGTTGTCGTTGCCCTGCTTCAGGTTGAGAAACACCTCCTTCATACTTTCCATCACAATCTCAGGCAGGTACTGTTCCTTGAAGGCATCAGAGAACTGCCCCCAGGATGGCTGAAAACCAGGCGGGCTTGACCTCAGGTAGTTCTCCCACCAAAGTGCAGCCTCTCCATGCAGCAAGTGAGTAGCACACTCACCCTCGGAATCGGCCCTATGCGAGTTTCAGCGCTTCCCTCCAAACCCGCATAGAAACGATTCAAAGGTGTCCACCAGACACTTGCGTGCGGGTGGAAAACAAAGTAATATCATTACACAATAGTCCTCGATGGAACCCACAAAACAGATATATACAACAGCGACTCAAAGAGTCAAGAATACAGATTTACCGTACAAAGATCCAAATCACCATGAAAACAATACAACATCCGAGTACGGACAAGATGCAAATTGAGCTAAGAGCCCTGAAGAATAACCAATGGCGTCCATAACCCTGCCCAGGCCAAGCCAGAAGGGTAACCCTGCTAACGACGTCGATCTCAAAACCTGCTAAAAACAAAAGGGGTGCCGACAAAGGGCAAAGGTAAAAGAGAGCGGTCAGTACTGAGGCCAGTACACGGCGAGACTAGAATTCGGCGGTCCTCGCCTACATAGGTATGGTTGACTGAGCGGCAGCGCATCATGCACTAAACAACCTATAGAGACTCGAGATAACTATCGGCTATTAGAGAGGGATAAGAAAGACCTATTCGGAACCAACCTGATTCTACCACCAAACATACCCATCCTGGTATTTCCCCCTCGAGACCAAACGAGGAAGTCAACCGAGGAACTCACACAGTTGGCAGTTTTATTTATTCAGTTATCGTTGCAGCAATTACTAGTCAGGTATAGATAGTCGTCCTGATATAATAAGCAGTGGGCACTTTTAATTAACCATTCCATTGTAGTTGCAACACTTACTAGTCAGATACAATTAGCATGAGGTATCCCAAACCCAGCAGTTGTTGGTACTTTTATTTATCCATTCCGTTGTAGTGAAGCTGATTACTAGTCATATCAGATACAAGTCAAATTATAACAGTAAACTTTAGTTATAGTTGTCTATGATCGAGAACTATGCTCCAAGTCGTCCATAACCGCGGACACGGCTTCTCGAAAAGATTTAACCCTGCAGGGTGCACCAAAGTTTCCACACGCACCTACACCCTTGTTGTCAGATCAGGTAGGTACAAGATCACAAAACATACACCCAACGGTATGTCGACGGGGTTTCGGACACGACGTTTCCCAGACCCAAAGCAAGCACATGGGGGCCACCCCACTAAGCTACCCGCAACGAAGTCGGCCGGCTCCGAGACGGACCCAGAGGTTTGTGCCAATGGCTGTAAACGACGGGGAACCCGAAAATGTGACTGGGCTTGTCGATACCGCGAAAACATTCCACATTTGTTCCTAAACAGTACAGGCTCTCCACGTGCAATCGTAAATAAAACAGTAAAGCATGGCATAAGTACAAGATAGTAATAAAGCCCCAAACTACTTTGTGGCCCCCGGTACAGTACTTTGAAATCAGGTACTAATCGATGGGGGTGCCCACACACCCCACCTGTGGTTAGCGCGCTCGATCTCGGAACAGGTGTCAAGAACTCGGGGTTCTACGGGACACCAGTGAGCGGTTAAAAACCAAATATTGTCTATTACGCACCGGTGCCTCTGCATTTACCTACTTTTAATTTTAGTTATTAAACAGTGATTGAATCCATGATCATCTTCAACATTAAACATATGGCAATACTCCAACAACTGTGGTACTTGACGACACGCAACAACACTTGAGCAAGCGACTACGACACGGAAGTCCAACTATCTACCAAACAACAGGTAATAGGATGTGTCCAAGGCAATATAAGGCTGCAAGGGATATCACGGGTACGAAAACTAGAGCATCGCAACACAGATAGCAATAGATCAACAGAAGGAAATAAAGACTATAAAAGTAAGATAGGTAGAAAGGGGGAGAATGCTCGCCTAAAAAATATTGCCGAAAGTTCATCCGAAGAATGGGCGTCACTCGAATCAACTCATCGGCCTAATCCGTGAAGAAGCAAAACACTAGAAGAAACACCGGATGCACTATTTAATACTACGGCAGAAGATCGGGCATGATGCATGTGTGATGTATGACATGTCAAAGGTGCGATGCAATTAGGCCATATTAAGTGGAACCGAGGTCCCGACAATTATTTATTAAATTCATATTGTTTAGATATCACTCAATTTAAATGTTGTTTGAACATGGCCAAATATATCATCGGTTCGCTACACAATTTTAAATGGACCAATCTTAGACTAGATTCGCCCGCATATTGCCTCCATATTTAATTATGAGGTGAATCGGCTAAAGCCCCCAAACCGCATGATATGAGTGCAAGCATGAACAATTTAATATGAAATAATTAATATATCATTTATAAAATAGGTCTCGGAAAAAGGGGTCACACATGGTGGGGTCTTGGCGATCTTGGGGTTCCGAGGGTTTTGGGTTCGGGGATCGGTCTTCGGATTTCCGAGAAGTAGATCTTGGCGTTCCATGACGACGTTCTTGGTCCGAGGTCATCGGTTCCCTCTCGATGATCTTGGGGTTTGCGGCTCCACTTTCGATGACGATCTTGTTTTAATTGTCGGGGCCTTCGGAAGATCTTGGCAAAACAATGTCCGAGACTTGACGACGACGCGATGCAAAGTGCTCTTGCTACCGGGAGGAGACGCATCTGTTCCAGTTACCGCCGGTTTTATTCAACGGGTATTATAGCATCGCACCACCAGGACACATCCAAACACAAGTACGGTACATACTCAAGTCGATATGAACGAGGGATGACGACAGCGCCTGGCAGCGACGGTGGAAGGAGGGGTCCCCGACGGCGGACAGAGGACGGCAAAGGCGACGATGGGAGTCGCTGACGCGGCTCGGGTACGGTGGCGGCCGGTCTGGATGGGGAGGAGATCCCCTGGAGGAAGACGGCGAGGACGGGGCCGATGGTTGTCGGGCAAGGGTCGGCAACGGCGGAGGAGCTCGACGGGGAGACGAGGAAGGCACAGCAGCAACGATTCTTGGAGGGACCATGCCTTCCTCATCTCCCCGTCGAGCTCCTCCGCCGTCGCCGACCCTTGCCCGACAACCGCCGGCCCCGTCCTCGCCGTCTTCCTCCAGGGGATCTCCTCCCCATCCAGACCGGCCGCAACCGTACCCGAGACGCGTCAGCGACTCCCATCGTCGCCTTTGCCGTCCTCTGTCCGCCGTCGGGGACCCCTCCTTCCACCGTCGCTGCCAGGCGCTGCTGTCATCCCTCATTCATATCGACTTGAGTATGTACCGTACTTGTGTTTGGATGTGTCCTGGTGGTGCGATGCTATAATACCCGTTGAATAAAACCCGCGGTAACTGGAACAGATGCATCTCCTCCCGGTTGCAAGAGCACTTTGCATCGCGTCGTCGTCAAGTCTTGGACATTGTTTTGCCAAGATCTTCCGAAGGCCCCGACAATTAAAACAAGATCGTCATCAAAAGTGGAGCCGCAAACCCCAAGATCATCGAGAGGGAACCGATGACCTCGGACCAAGAACGTCGTCATGGAACGCCAAGATCTACTTCTTGGAAATCCGAAGACCGATCCCTGAACCCAAGACCCTCGGTACCCCAAGATCGCCGAGACCCCACCATGTGTGACCCCTTTTTCCGAGACCTATTTTATAAATGATATATTAATTATTTCATATTAAATTGTTCATGCTTGCACTCATATCATGCGGTTTGGGGGCTTTAGCCGATTCACCTCATAATTAAATATGGAGGCAATATGCGGGCGAATCTAGTCTAAGATTGGTCCATTTAAAATTGTGTAGCGAACCGATGATATATTTGGCCATGTTCAAGCAACATTTAAATTGAGGGATATCTAAACAATATGAATTTAATAAATAATTGTCGGGACGGCGGTTCCACTTAATATGGCCTAATTGCATCGCACCTTTGACATGTCATACATCACACATGCATCATGCCCGATCTTCTGCCGTAGTATTAAATAGTGCATCCGGTGTTTCTTCTAGTGTTTTGCTTCTTCACGGATTAGGCCGATGAGTTGATGCGAGTGACGCCCGTTCTTCGGATGAACTTTCGGCAATAATTTTCAGGCGAGCATTCTCCCCCTTTCTACCTATCTTACTTTTATAGTCTTTATTTCCTTCTGTTGATCTATTGCTATCTGTGTTGCGATGCTCTAGTTTTCGTACCCGTGATATCCCTTGCAGCCTTATATTGCCTTGGACACATCCTATTACCTGTTGTTTGGTAGATAGTTGGACTTGCGTGTCGTAGTCGCTTGCTCAAGTGCTGTTGCGTGTCGTCAAGTACCACAGTTGTTGGAGTATTGCCATATGTTTAATGTTCAAGATGATCATGGATTTAATCACTGTTTAATAACTGAAATTGAAAGTAGGTAAATGCAGAGGCACCGGTGGGTAATAGACAATATTTGGTTTTTAACCGCTCACTGGTGTCCCGTAGGACCCCGAGTTCTTGACACCTGTTCCGAGATCGAGCGCGCTAACCACAGGTGGGGTGTGTGGGCACCCCCATCGATTAGTACCTGATTTCAAAGTACTGTACCGGGGGCCACAAAGTAGTTTGGGGCTTTATTACTATCCTGTACTTATGCCATGCTTTACTGTTTTATTTACGATTGCGCGTGGAGAGCCTGTACTGTTTAGGAACAAATGTGGAATGTTTTCGCGGTATCGACAAGCCCAGTCACATTTTCGGGTTCCCTGTCGTTTACAGCCATTGGCACAAACCTCTGGGTCCGTCTCGGAGCCGGCCGACTTCGTTGCGGGTAGCTTAGTGGGGTGGCCCCCATGTGCTTGCTTTGGGTCTGGGAAACGTCGTGTCCGAAACCCCATCGACATACCGTTGGGTGTATGTTTTGTGATCTTGTACCTACCTGATCTGACAACAAGGGTGTAGGTGCGTGTGAAAACTTTGGTGCACCCCTGCAGGGTTAAATCTTTTCAATAAGCCATGTCCGCGGTTATGGACGACTTGGAGCACAGTTCTCGATCATAGACAACTATAACTAAAGTTTACTGTTATAATTTGACTTGTATCTGATATGACTAGTAATCAGCTTCACTACAACGGAATGGATAAATAAAAGTACCAACAACTGCTGGGTTTGGGATACCTCATGCTAATTGTATCTGACTAGTAAGTGTTGCAACTACAATGGAATGGTTAATTAAAAGTGCCCACTGCTTATTATATCAGGACGACTATCTATACCTGACTAGTAATTGCTGGAATGATAACTGAATAAATAAAACTGCCAACTGTGTGAGTTCCTCGGTTGACTTCCTCGTTTGGTCTCGAGGGGGAAATACCAGGATGGGTATGTTTGGTGGTAGAATCAGGTTGGTTCCGAATAGGTCTTTCTTATCCCTCTCTAATAGCCGATAGTTATCTCGAGTCTCTATAGGTTGTTTAGTGCATGATGCGCTGCCGCTCAGTCCACCATTCCTATGTAGGCGAGGACCGCCGAATTCTAGTCTCGCCGTGTACTGGCCTCAGTACTGACCGCTCTCTTTTTCCTTTGCCCTTTGTCGGCACCCCTTTTGTTTTTAGCAGGTTTTGAGATCGACGTCGTTAGCAGGGTTACCCTTCCGGCTTGGCCTGGGCAAGGTTATGGACGCCATTGGTTATTCTTCAGGGCTCTTAGCTCAATTTGCATCTTGTCCGTACTCGGACGTTGTATTGTTTTCATGGTGATTTGGATCTTTGTACGGTAAATCTGTATTCTTGACTCTTTGAGTCGCTGTTGTATATATCTGTTTTGTGGGTTCCATCGAGGACTATTGTGTAATGATATTACTTCGTTTTCCACCCACACGCAAGTGTCTGGTGGACACCTTTGAATCGTTTCTATGCGGGTTTGGCGGGAAGCGCTGAAACTCGCATAGGGCCGATTCTGAGGGTGTTACACTATGCATCTCCTGATGCTGACTACTGGAAGGAAGCCGTCCGTAGTGAGATGGACTCCATTTTAGCTAATGAAACATGGGAGATCGTTGATCGTCCTTATGGGTGCAAACCTGTAGGATGTAAATGGGTGTTTAAGAAGAAACCAAGGCCTGATGGTACTATTGAGAAGTACAAGGCAAGGCTTGTGGCCAAGGGTTATACCCAAAAGTAAGGTGAAGACTTCTTTGACACTTACTCACATGTGGCAAGGTTGACCACCATTCGAGTACTACTTTCTCTGGCTGCCTCACACGGTCTTCTCGTTCATCAAATGGATGTTAAGACGGCTTTCCTAAATGGAGAGTTGGATGAGGAAATTTATATGGATTAACCAGATGGTTTTGTAGTAAATGGTCAAGAAAGAAAAGTGTGCAAGCTGCTGAAGTCTTTATATGGTCTTAAACAAGCACCTAAGCAGTGGCACAAAAAGTTTGATAAAACCTTAACCGCTGCAGGCTTTGTTGTAAACGAAGCTGACAAGTGTGTATACTATCGCCATGGTGGGGGCGAAGGAGTTATTCTATGTTTGTATGTTGATTACATACTGATCTTTGGGACCAACCTTATTGTAATTGAGGAGGTCAAGGATTTCTTATCTCAGTCTTTTGAGATGAAGGATCTAGGAGTAGCTGATGTTATCTTGAACATCAAACTATTGAGAGATGATGATAGTGGGATCACACTGCTTCAGTCTCACTATGTGGACAAGATTTTGAGCCGCTTTGGGTATAGCGGCTGCAAGTCTTCTCCAACACCGTATGATCCTAGTGTGCTACTTCGAAAGAATCGAGGCACCATTAGAGATCAATTGACGTACTCTCAAATAATTGGCTCGGTTATGTACTTGGCTAGCGCGACAAGGCCTGACATCGCGTTTGCTGTTAGAAAACTCAGTCGATTCGTTTCAAATCCTGGAGATGATCATTGACAAGCTCTTGAAAGAGTCATGCGCTATCTAAAAGGCACTGCAAGCTATGGCATTCACTATACCGGGTATCTGAGGGTACTGGAGGGTTATGGTGATTCAAATTGGATATTTGATGCTGATGAGATAAAGGCCACGAGTGGATATGTGTTTACACTTGGTGGTGACGCTGTTTCTTGGAAGTCTTGCAAGCAGACCATCTTAACGAGGTCAACTATGGAAGAAGAACTGACATCACTAGACACGTCCACTGTTGAAGCAGAGTGGCTTCGTGAACTCTTGATGGACTTACCTATGGTTGAAAAACCTATACCCGCAATTCCAATGAACTATGATAATCAAACTGTTGAACAGTTCTAAGGATAATATGAAGTCCTCAAGACATGTGAAGAGGAGACTAAAATCTGTCAGGAAAATGAGAAACTCCAGAGTTATTGCATTGGATTATATCCAAACATCTAAGAACCTGGCAGATCCCTTCACAAAGGGACTATCACGCAATGTGATAGAAAATGCATCGAAGGAGATGGGTATGAGACCCACACTATGAGTTTTCCACAGTGGCAAACCAATCTATGTGATCGGAGATCCCGTGAATTAGAATTGGGAGACAAGTTGTTGGTAGACTGAGAGGAAAGTATCCCTACTTTAATGAACAACACTCCGTGAAGATGCAATACTTTCCTATTCTGCACGGAAGGTTGATTTTTATCTTAATGTGTTCTAAATGGCTTAATCTTAAGCAGAGATGTTATCCTGCAGAACATCTGTTGAAGAACACACCTATATGAGTCTGACTGTCAAACCTCACAGTCTATGAGAGTTGGGTGCTCTCTAATAAACTCATGAAAGGCCATGGAGTATGACGCATAAGCTCCACCCGCGGGGAAGTCCCACGGAAGCTCAGTATCGGTCAAGGCTTCATGTGAAGCTAGGTTGCAGCAAACTTGCAGTTCAAGGCATAGTCTACTGTACAAGTCGCAGCCTAGTGTAGCATAGAACTCTAGGTGGAAGTTGAACTTAACGGTCTCCATTGCAGTACCGATATATAAACAGTGTTTTGGAAATAAAGGCAAATTACATGTGCCTCTGGGATCTGGTGGGGGATTGTTGGAATTTTGGCCCAAATAGCCTAGCCAATTTTCCATTCCAATAATTCCTGAAAATCCTAGAGGCCCATGTGGCCCATTCATGCATGGCAAGAGGTGGGACAAATGTTTAGTCCCACATTTCTAGTTGAAGGAGGTTTGCACCAGCTTATAAGGGAGGCTCTCCTACCACTTGGTAAAAGGATGAGAAGGAGAAGGAGAGAGTCCCACACGCGCGCTCCTCCTCCGCCGCCCGCCTCGCCTCGCCTCGCCTCGCCTCGTCACGACGCGCGCGCGCCGCGGGTTGCGGGAATCTCGCCGAGCCGAGTTCTTTTTTGCCACGCATGACTGGTATACAAACGGGTGTGCAGAATTTGAACAATTCTGCTAATGGGTTTTAAATACGACTCGGTGGAGGATTAATTCGGAGGCTGTTTGGCTTCGGTCGCTGCCTATTCGTTTCCTCTTCCGATGTCGCCTGTTCGCCTGTCTACCCGTGCCTATAAGAGCGGAAGGTCGCTCCTTTCCTCAGGCATCTATTAGAACCATTGCCTCCAAGTTCCAGAGCACTGAGCTGCCAATAGTTCTTCCCCATCCCGTCTTGTGGCGTGCACCGAGAGCCGGGACAGTAGGCCTCCAGAACCTCGCCTCTTCGAGTCCTGTACGGGAGAAGGGCGATAAGGTGTTTGGGGAGCGCTATCGGCGCGACTACTGGCTTCATCACGGACTCCTCCGACGACATCTTCCCCAGCGACGACTTCTTCCCTGCCATCGAGAACCTCTTCCTCGACGACATGGGTGACAACTCCAACTCCGGCGCACTGCTGTAAGTTTTCTTTCTTCGTCTTGTTCATCTTATTTTGATCTATCTGCAACTCTCTGCACACTTTCTGTCAGATGACTTGGCTAGTTTATTTTCGATCGTTCTAGTCATGTTTTACCTACTGTTTATCTAGCATAAATCACTTGATAAGTTGCTCTTATTTCCAATAACACCTTGCTGGCATCAAACAAACAATTAATAAACACTATAGTGAGCAGTAATTTTGGCCAACCTTGTTCCCTCTCTAGCTCTCACTACACTCTCAGTAGATGATCTAGCCCAATTAACAAGCCTTAGCACCGCTGTGAGCTTGGCATAGCTATTAATGGTGACCATGCCGAGCCCCTTTGCCAACCCCAATGTGGACAGCAAGCTACACACCACTCTAGCCTCGCCAACCTTGTCTCCCAGACGCAACACCGTCCACCGCCACTCCCTGTCCCCGCCTCGAGCACTGCCAGCCCCTGGACCACCCGCCAAGCACGCGCCCGGTTTCTCTGCGGCCATGCCGAGAGCGCGCTAGAGCGCCCCGCTCGACATGCTCGCACAGACCGCGCGACGCCCTAGCCGTTTGCATACGTGATCACCACCGCCCTAGTAACCCCGCAGACATGCCCGTTCGCCGCCGCGCGGAACACACATGCTGTGCGCCATTAAAATCACCGTCGGACCCGCGCAGTGCGTCAACGCATTCCGACCGATCAGCACCACCCCACGCCTCGCCACCACGCCGTTGAGCTTTGCCAGGGAGCACAGCACCGCCCCCTATTGCTGCCCATGCATTAGCCCTTTATGCCACGACGAGCTCAGCCCCCGCTCGTCGGTCCCCTTCAGCCACTATAAAAGGAGGCGTCCCCCGCTCGTTTTCTTCACACCAGTTTACTTCCCACCTCTCACTGATCACACCCACTCACCCCCGGAGCAAGGCGAGCACCAGGTGGCCAGAATTTCACTGGAGTTCGCCGCTGCAGAGGAGGAGAGGCGCCGTCGATTGGAGCCGCCCTAGGAGAAGCTGTCGGTACCAGGAGACCGTGTGAGCCTCCCGTCGCCGACCATCACCTGCGCCCCGGTGAGCCTCCCACAACCCCCACCTGCCGCTCTAGGGTTCGTGCTCGTCGCGTCTTGTTTAGGCGTGGACGATGAACTCGAGCCCTTCGATTAGAATTAAATCCCACTGTCCACATCGCCCCATACCGCTTCGCCACTCATTGTCTCACTGACGAGTGGGGTCGCTCACTTAAACAGCCCGTGTAAGCGGTGTGCCTAGTGGGCCGGCCCAGTTAAACCTCCTGCACGACCCAACATTTCAAACTTAAGTTTATTCATTTAATTTTAAACACATTTCTATATCTAGATTCAAAAATCAACCCAGCTTGATTCACTAAACCAAATTACATGAAACAAATTTTGTTGGAAAGGTACTGGAATGCTTAATCCAAGCCCGTTGGATTCAAACCATTTAGATTTGTAGATCACCCATGGTAAAAATAACAAGGCAGAAGCTTTTCTGCATTCAAACATTTTTCAAAATTCAACCATAAGAGCTTGTGAGTTGATTCCAACTCTCAAAAATCACATTTAACTATACCTTTAAGAATATATAAAAATATATAGGTTTACTTAAAAAAATAATGTTTAAGTAATAAAAGAATGCCACATAGGCATTTCTAGTCACTTTAATTAAATTAAATAAAAAAGGTTAAACCTTATTAAATTGTGACACCACTTTAAATCACATTCCCATGTACTGAAATATGTGGTGATGACATGTGTCAACATGATCCCATGTTTGAGTTGGATAATATTAAATCTTAATTAGTTTTTCAATGAGTAGAAATTACTTTTCTAAAAAGAAAATAAAATAAATAAGACAAGTGCTTTAATCTTGTAATGTTAGTGATGATGATAGATCATCTAATGTGAACCTTTGTGAGATGTTTGGAAATAGTTAAGTATTGTTTGGTGATTGTGTACCTCGTATTTATTTATAGACGCTAGTACCGACCAAGGATACGAGGAGGAAGGAGGATACTACGAGGAAGAAGCCAAGGAAAACTTCAACCATTGCTCTGCACAAGGCAAGCCTATACTTGCAACCTTGCAAGCTAACACTTGCAACTATGAAAGTTAGATAACCTATGCAATGCATTAAGCCTGCTTGGTTAGATACATTTGATGACACCCAATCCTAGTTTTAATTGCAAGCTTAAGTATTTTAATTCTTCATCAAGGCTTTCTCTTAGAGTTTACTTAGCTAGTTGTAGATATTTGAAGGATATTGGAAGGTAGCATAAAGAGCATAAAATTTGGCCTAAGTTAGATAATCTTGATGTCATCCTAAGGCATGAGATTGAACTTAGCTAATCCCCACTTGTTTACCACCCCTCATGAGTCTTTACCCCCACTTGTAGATGCTAGTGCTAAGCATAAAATTTGATCAACTTTAGATGGGAATACTTGGTGAAAATGGATATGAAAACCATAGAATGATGAGTCATTCTACTGAAATGATTTTGACATATGTTCTTGAACACCAGATGATTTTGATGATAAAAATGTTAAGGCATGAGCCTTAGCCCTTTATAAAACTGATGGTTGTCTTGATGCGATACCATTCCAATTTTACGGTATAACCACAATACCCGAAAATTGGGTAGGGCTTGACTGGAAATTAATATACCTTAGTATGGGTTCCCTTGCGGCCAAGGTTTGAGCTGAGGCTACCTTGTGAAGATTGTCCACCTGTGTAGTACCCAAGATGATAGTTGGTCATGGTTGGGAGGCCAAACTCACAGGAGAGGTGCCTATACTAGGGCGTATAATTGAAAGGTTAGGATTGATTATCCGCATACTGAGTATGGTGAATTCAGGATTTGTTCCTGATGGATGTATTGAATGTTGTGGTGAAAGTGTACAATCTCTGCAGAGTGTCAAACTATTCGAATAGCCACGTCCGCGGTTATGGACAGTTGGAGTGGCCATACTGTTCTATCATCAGATGTTTTCAAAATGACTTATGAAATGATTTATGACTTTGACTTGACCACAACAGAGTTGTGATATGAAACTCAAGTTCCTCCTTAGGTGTTATAAAACTGTCAACTAGCCTTCTTTGCTTCTGAACTTAGTAGAGGTAAATCTGGCCTTTTGAAAAACAACCCTAGAGCTTAGTATATCCTATTCAAAACCACTTCACTTGTTAGAATTAGTTTGCGAGTACTTAAAGAGTACTCATTGGCTTTGTCCCTGGCTATTCCCGTGGCCAGACTATGAAGAGGAGTATCAGGATGACGGACCGCAAGAGGGTTACGACAACTAGGATCATCTCCCATCATCAGCATTGCCTGTGACCATGAAGATGGAGCTTCGCCCATGCTATCGTTATCTTTAGTTTATTCCGCTGCTTGAGTTATATTAAGAACTGGATCATGAGATCCTTATTTGTGTAAGACCTTATGTATGGTTTGTAATGGATGATGTACTGTGATATCCAATCTGTTATGTCTCCCAAAAATGGTAATCCTGGGATTGCGATGTATGGCATAACAGGCATCTGTGATTAAAAATCCTAGTGTTGACAAGTTGGTATCAGAGCCATCCTGACCATAGGAGACCCTAGTTAGAATGGACGTTTGAATAAAAAAACCTTAGTTTCAAAACCAAAAGAAGTGAGTATTTACAAAAAAACATTCTTATTCTTATCACTTAGACGCTTTCATGAAAATTCATGTTCCTCAAAAATTATTGAAAACTTACATAAAATTTGACACACTTGGTCACTCTACTAACTTACTCATCCTATATTCTTATAGATGGACGTGACGTACAACAAGTTTTATTAGTTGGGGAATGGAGGCGACCTCATCTTTGAGCGTGACTTGGACCAGCTAGCAGAAATGCTGGAGCCCACACCCTGAGTTCTTCGGAGCTCAGCTCAATGATCAAGAAGGAGAATATCTGCAGTGTCTAGTTGTTGGAAGTCTCCAAGGAAAGATTGAACCCCCCACTGCAGAGGGAATTTAGTTCACCTTAAGAGAGAACAACTGGCTCGATGGACTTGCCAGGGCAATGCAGGAAGCTCTTGCCCGTCTATGTGTGTAGAGTATCAATCAAATCAAGGGTACCCGCTTTGAGTTCTACCCAAGGCGTGATGCTATGGGACAGCCTTTGGAGGCCCCATATCACCATGAGCTGAAGACTCAGTTGGAGCACCTCAGTTTCATGATGTATGAACGTTAGAAGGAGTTGGACAATGGACGTTCATATGCCAACCACAAGTACGCCATAGCCGCCAAGAAGGATCAGATCCTCGCCATGCTAGTGAAGGATCGCAAGTCTCGTCGTCGTTAACTCAACAAGAAGGAGCGCATCATTGCCCATCTTCGCCACCGGATCACATAGTTGGAGGAGACTGTCCACGAGAGAGATATATGTAGTTGGAGGAGAGGGAGAATGCAGGGGAAGACCTTCGTGGAGACCCCTACTCCTATCTCAGCGATGATGATGACTTTCTGGAGGATCAGGCCATGGACTTCTTCACCAATGAGGATAACTTTGCCTTCATCGATGATGATGATGAGGATGATGAAGACACTGACTCTGAGGAGTAGTAGCACTTGAGCACTAGCGTTAGTGAGTTGTATTTGGTCCCACTGTATCGTAGTTTCCCAGAATGATTCTTAAAACCATCTGTTTTCCCTTGTTGTGGTGTGTGTTTGTATCGTGTGCTATGAATGAATGAATAAAAAAAAGTTGCTAGAAAATCTGAGTCAAACTTTAAAAACTTTTCAAAAGCCCCTGAACCTTAGAAATTTCCCTCTTTTCTCATGATCTACCTCAATCTTCAGATGCCTCGCAGAGGAAGCAACTCAGCCCCGGACCCGATGTTGCAACTCTTGCAAATGTTGGTTTCTGACCGCGAAGCCGAAAGAGTCGAATGTCAAGCCAACTTAGCCACCCTTAAACAGATAGCTTAGATAGCCAACAACAATTAAGGCCATGGAAATCAGGAAAACCATGGATCTAAGCTCAAGAATTTCCAGAACACCAATCCACCCGTTTTCGCTAAGTCAGAAGAGCCCCTGATCCAGATGATTAGTTGCAAACCATGGAGAACAACCTGGAAGTTGCAGGTGACATGGTTATACCCTACGGGTACACGACCTTAGCATACCTAGTCCAGCCCAAGGAAGGCCCACGAGAATATGCGCCAGCCCATGAAGACTTTCGGGTGGCCCGGGCCCATGACGCCTTCAGATCCTTGGATAGCAAGACTAGAATAGATAGAATATTCAAAGGGGCTAACCCTAAAACCTGTAACCGACTCGATCTGTGCCCGGGACCTGCCTAACTCTATATAAATGCTAGGAGGGCACGATGAGGAGGGAACTTCATACCATCGCATACACACCTCCATGCCAGATTGCATCTGCGCACCCCTCTAACTTTCGGTTCCGCCGTAATCAAGAGCAGACAAGAAGGAGTAGGGTTTTCCCTCCAGGGGCCTGAACCTGGGTAAACCTTGTGTCCCCGTGTTGCTTGTTTGCTAACTGTTCCGCGATCTCTAGCATCCCCATCTTCTCCAAAACCCAAGCTCATAACAATGGGCATTGGCAAGATTAAACCTCGTCAAATTGGCACCGTCTGTGGGAACTAGGGACGCTGATTGTGTGACCGTGACGGTCCCAACCAAAGCAATCTACAACTCCTTAGCGACGGAGAGCCATCTCCTCTTCGGCGCCTTCGACTTCACCGCCCACTCACCAGCCACTCTGAAGGACTTTGAGCCCGTTGGCGATGGGCTCGAGATCCTGTTCGGGAGCTTCTGCTTCCAGGTGGGGCAGACCGCCACTCTCCGTCTCCCAGAGCGGGTGCCCCTGCCATCGATCATGCCCGCTTCATGGGCTCCGCATCCCGTGCTACGCACATCACCATCGATAGATGAGTCCTATGACAGCAGCTGCTGCAACTCAGATCTGTGCGTCCCACCATCGGAGGAAGGGACCTACGGTTCTAGATCCGAAAGCTGCGGCAGCAGCGATCTGATCTACGAGCTCTATCAATGTGCCGCAGTCATCTAGAGCGATGTGGATCAACAAGAACCTAACCCGCCACCCAACCCGCAGGGTAGGAACGACAAAAACATAAGTAACCAATCCCCCCGCCCAACGGGGACGACACCGATGCCAATCGGGTAATCCACCTCAGCGAGGAGGGATGGAACCAAGCACGCGAAGCCATGGCGAGCAACAAGATCCTGCCTGTGGGTGCCTCACGGGACCTATTAATGGCATACCACCTACTCCTCATCGAAGAGCACAAAAAGCAGGTGAAGATGTAAGAGGTGCTTGACAAACGCAAGCAAGAAGCCTCGGAGTCCAGCGCACGACGAGCTGTGCTCTCTGCTATCGGCGGCTCCAGCTCGCATGGAAACCAGGGCAAGAAGCATCATTCTCGCATAGAGAACATGGACCTTGCCGCACGTCGTGAGGTGACCCGAACCCTCAAAACATCCTTCATGGAGATGGATGCCAATGGCAACGTCATCCCGAAGACGCCGCAAGCTGTGATCATGGCAGCTACCACATACCTCGCATCCCATCCACCTCCGGTGGGGGACCCTAAGAGGGCCATGCACAACTACGCACTAGCCGGACTTGGACTCGTCGGAGCTGCGCTCCACGGAGAAGTCCCTGAGGAGCCAAAGAAGAAGGCTGCAGTCAGGTTCAACTGCAGTCCTACACCCTCATCCGACGAGGAAGAACATGACCTGCCTTGGCGGCATAAGAGCTCACGGCGTTGCAGCCGCGATTACGACGCTCGAAGCGAGCTCACCCAACACAAGATCGACAAGGCACACGCCAAGCGCGTATGTTCGTCAGAGTCCGACGAAAACTACGACAAAGGAGAACTCTATGGAGCCCGATGCTTCAGCAGATCCGTTCGGCGGACACGGATGCCGCGGAACTTCAAGATTCCTTCGGATACCCCAAAGTTCGACGGCACGCAGGACCCTAAGGCGTGGCACAGCGACCACTTGTCGCCCGTCAAGATACACGGCGGAAACAAGAACATCGCCCTATAATGCCTTCAGCTGTAGATGACTGGCGCAACCCGGATATGGCTCAGCAGCCTATCCTCGGGATCCATCCGAAGCTGGGAGGAGCTGGTGTACAGTTTCATACGAAAATTCAAGGGCACCAGCAAGAGTCCAGCCTCGATCGAGGAGCTACGGGACTGCACCCAACGAACAGGCAAATCCATTCGCTCGTACATACTATGCTGGTCCAACACCAAGAACTCCACGACGCACATGTCTGAGGAGAGAGTGATCGACGCCTTCAAGGATGGTGTCAAACGCTAGGACTTCAAGGAAGAACTTGGGCGCATCAAGCCCAAGACACTCTACCACCTCATGGACATCGCCAACAGGTGGGCAGATGGTGAGGACTCTGTCCACCGAGCGCACTCGGAGGAGGAAGATGACTACGGCTGTCGATGTGAATGCCGTAGCAAGAGAAGATCGCGCGTGTACGGCGATCACGACGGACCCGACATGGTCGCGGCTGGCTATGCCAACCTCCGCAGAGAAGGCAACCGCAGCAGTGGCGGATACCGTGGAAACAACTTCCGCGATGGAGGACGCCCGTCGCAGTCATGGCAACGCTGCGGCCGTGACGACGGACCCTCGGTATACGACAAATTGTCGGGTCCATGCACCATCCACTTCTACATCGACAAGGAGGATGGTAAAAAGAAGGCAAGCCACATGCTCAAGGACTATCGCGAGTACCAGAAACTCAGCGAGAGCATGTCTCAGATGAGGCAACAAGCCCCGAACCCTGGGTATGGGAATGTACCCACACCAGGTGAGATCGCACACAGAGCTCCTCCACCACCACCCGCGGGACCTTCGAATCACCCAATCGCACCCGCGCAAAATAACAGTGGACACGGGTACCCTGCGCCGAAGGGATCACTGATGATCCAAAAGGGACGCCCAATAAATAGGGTGCAAAAGAAAATCACCCGCCAAGTCAGCTTGGCCGTGACTGCTCCACCAGCCATCCCTGAGTACCTCAGTGGTTCGGAGTCCTGCATCACGTTCAGCCATTAGGATCACCCCCGCAAGATCCCTCGCCCAGGTCATGCTGCCCTGGTGCTCGAGGCGCAGATCGGAGGGTTTGATATGAGCCGCGTCTTCATGGACGGCGGCAGCGGCATCAACCTGATGTTCGCTAGCACCTTAGCAGCAATGCGGATCCCGCTATGCAGCCTAGAACAATCCGACACAACGTTCCATGACATCGTCCCAGGGAAGTGCATATTTCCCCTGGGAAAGATATGGCTTGACGTCATCTTCAGCCAGCCCAACAACTTTTGGTGTGAGCGACTCGAGTTCGAGGTGGTGGACTGGCCATCACAATACCACGCCATCCTCGGGCGTGTGGCATTCGCAAGGTTCCTAGCAGTACCGCATTATGCCTACACGCTACTTAAGATGCCAGGACCCAGAGTCGTCATCACTTTCCACGGGAGCTTCACCCGATCGGACCAGTGCGACAGGGACTTCAACATAATCTCCCAGTCATTCGGCATGCAGGAGGAACTCACAAGGCTCCGAGAAGTGACGGACAACAGGGCACACCAGTCTCGAGGCAAAATGCACCTAACATGTCGTTCGACTCCACAGTCAACACGAAGAAGGTGCAGATCCACCCGACGGACGCCTCCAAGACGGAGTTGATCGCCAACGACCTCAGCCCCGCATAGGAAAGCGTGCTCGTCAAATTCCTCCGTGAGTGCTGGGAAATCTTTGCCTGGTGTCCTGCGGACATGCCAGGAGTTCCCAGGGAATTCGCCGAGACGCACTCAATGTGTTCCTAGACACCAAGCCCGTCAAACAATCCATCCGACGATTTTCCGGGCCACGGGCCAAAGCCATCGGAGTCGAAATCAACAGACTGCTCGACGCTAACTTCATCAGGGAGATCAAAGAAAGCGAGTGTCTCACCAACACCGTAATGGTCCCCAAAAAGGATACGGACATCCTGCGGATGTGCGTGGACTTCACATTGTAGGGGTTCGTAGCATGGAAAACAAAAAAATTCTACCGCATGCAAACAAACAAGCCAAGATCTATCTACTAGATTGTAGGAACGATTCGATAGAGGAACTCACCCTCGAAGATTCCAAAGTGGTTAAGGAGAGCAGATTCTCGTGGGTGATGTAGTCGTACTCTTGTCGATCTCAAGATCGTGTAGACGATCCTTCCGGCGCTGCGTTCCGGCAGCGCTTCCGCAGTCGGACACACGTTCAGTACTCGATGAAGACCTTCCTCTCCCTTGTTCCAGCAGGCAGCGGAGTTTGTAGCACTCTCCTCGCGATTCCAGCAGCATGACGGCATGGTACCGGAAGTAGAGGGGAGATCTCGCAGGGCTTCGCCTTAAGCCGGAGCGAGTATGGTGGAGCAAGAGATGTGCCTTGGTGATCTAGGGTTTAGAAGCACCAAGGGGGAGCTTGGCCGGTGGCTAGGTCTTGGGGAAGCCCCAACTTGGCGAGTTGGAGGAACCCTAGGTGGCGGCGACGACTTGGAGGAGGCCGGCGGCTAGGGCTAGGGTTTTGGGTGTGTGAGGGGTAGGGGGCGCCCTACCCCTCCTTATATAGGTGGAGGGTGGCCGGTTGGGAGGAGGGAGTCCTCCCCCAACTTGGCCTCCTTGGCCGGAGGGTGGAGGGAGGGGAACTCCTCCCCAAGTAGGTTTCCTACTCTCCCTCCACCAAGCAAACTTGTCGTTTGACATTTTCAAATTGGCGTTTGACTTTCAAACTAGGATTTGATTTATCCCTTTATTTTGCCCAGCCAAGTGACCTAGTACATGATGCAACCATTCCATATTGTCATGTCACATTCATGTACCCTTCCCCTCTGAAGTGCCGGACCTTCCGGACCCTTCTAGAACATTCCCGGTGAAAACACCGGAATCATTCCCCAACTCCGAAACATGACTTTCCTTATATGAATCTTATTCTCCGGACCATTCCGGATCTCCTCGTGATATCCCAGATCCCATCCGAGACTCCGAACAACATTCGATCTCTTACTCATCATTCCATAACTACTCAACAACATCGAATCCTTAAGTGTGTCTCCCTACGGTTCATGAATTATGCGGACATGATCGAGACACTTCTCCGATCAATAACCAATAGAGGAATCTGGAAATTCATATGGCTCCCACATATTTCTACGATTACTTTGCGATCGAATGAACCACTTACATACGATACCAATTTCCCTTTGTCTCATGATAGTTTACTTATCCGAGGTTTTGATCGTCGGTATCTCTGCATACCTAGTTCAACCTCGTTACCGATAAGTACTCTTTTCTCGTTCCCGTGGTATGTGATCGCTTGTGAGCCAGTCACATGCTTGCAAGATAATTGGATGACATTCCACCGAGAGGGCCCAGAGTATATCTATCCGTCATATGGATGGACAAATCCCACTCTTGATCCATGTGTCTCAACCCATACTTTCCGAACACTCAATGCCACCTTTATAGCCACCCAGTTATGGTGTGGTGTTTGATATCATCAAAGCATCCTTCCGGTGATGGTGATAAGCATGATATCATGGTCGAAGGAATTAGGTTACTATGTATCATAAAGCTTATAGCAATTGAACTATTAAAATGACTTGATCGTTATGCTACGCTTATCTATAGGAGTATGTCCATCATACCATTCTCCTAATGATATGATCTTGTTGTTAATAACATCTCAATGTTCATGATAGGGAAACCACAATCATCTATTAACCAACAAGCTAGTATTATGAAGAGGCTTTACTAGGGACTCTAATTTAGTTTACAAATCACACAAGTATTAATGTTTCCTGGTTAATACTGTTATAGCATGAATGTAAACATTTATCATAAACACAAAGATATAATAATAACTACATTTATTATTACCTCTAGGGCATATATCCAACAGTCTCCCACTTGCACTAGAGTCAACTAATCTAGATTACATGGTAATATACTGAACACCCATGGCAGTTTGGTGTTGGTCATGTTTTGCCCTCGGGAGAGGTTTAGTCAACGGATCCGCCACATTCAGATCTGTGTGTACTTTGCAAATCTTTATATCACCATCTTGGACATGTTCTCGAATAGCGTGAAAACGTAGCTTGATGTGCTTCAGCTTCTTGTGTGACCTTGGTTCTTGCGCATTGGCTATGGCGCCCATGTTATCACAGTAGATAGACATTGGGTCCAGCGCACTTGGAACCACGCCGAGCTCTGTAATGAAATCCTTCATACATATCGCTTCTTGTGAAGCCTCCGAAGCAGCTATGTATTCCGATTCAGTTGAAGATCTCGCCACAACGCTTTGCTTTGCACTCCTCCAGCTAACTGCTGCACCATTCAAAGTAAATACGTATCCAGATTGAGATTTAGAATCGTCTGGATCGGTGTTCCAACTAGCATCGGTGTAACCATTAACAACGAGCTGTTCATCACCTCCATAAAAAAGAACCATATCCTTAGTTCTTCTCAAGTACTTAAGGATGTTTTTGACCGCTGTCCAATGATCCACTCCTGGATCACTTTGATATCTGCTAGTTAAACTAATAGCATATGCAATGTCGGGTACAGTACATAGCATGGCATACATAGAGATCCTATGGCTAAGGCATAGGGAGTCTTACTCATCCTTTCTCTATCTTCTGCCGTTGCTAGACTTTGAGTTTTACTCAAGGTCGTATTGGGCAACATGGGCAAGAACCCTTTCTTGCTATCTTCCATTCCAAACCTCTTTAGAACTTTGTCCAAATATGTACTTTGTGACAATGATATTAGGCGTCTTGATCTATATCTATAAATCTTTATGCCTAATATGTAAGCTGCTTCGCCAAGATATTTTATTGAAAAACTATTATTCAAATAATCCTTGACACTATTAATAAGGTCTATATCACTCCCAATCAATAATATGTCATCTACATATAGTATTAAGAATGCTACAGACCTCCCACTCACTTTCTTGTAAATACAAGCTTCTCCATAAGTTTGTATAAAACCAAAGCTTTTGATTACCTTATCAAATCATTGATTCCAACTTTGGGATGCTTGCTTCAATCCATATATGGACCTTTGAAGTTTGCACACCTTGTTAGCATCTTTAGGATCGACAAAACCTTTGGGTTGCATCATATACAACTCTTCATCAATGTCTCCATTGGGGAACGCCGTTTTGACATCCATCTGCCATATCTCATAATCATAATATGCAGCGATTGCTAACGTAATCCTCACAGATTTTAGCTTTGCTACTGGTGAGAAAGTCTCATCGTAGTCAACTCCTTGAATTTGTCGAAACCCTTTTGTGACAAGTCGAGCTTTATAGACAGTAACATTTCCATCAGCATCTGTTTTCTTCTTGAAAATCCATTTGTTCTCGACAGCCTTCCGGCCATCCGGTAAGTCCACCAAAGTCCATACTTAGTTTTCGTACATGGATCCAATCTCGGATTTCATGGCTTCTTGCCATTTGTTGGAATCTGGGCTCATCATCGCTTCCTCATATGTCGCAGGGTCATCGGTGTTGTCCACCAATATGACACTCATAATGGGATCATACCAATCAGGAGTGGTACGAGTTCTCGTTGACCTGCGAGGCTCTGTAGCAACTTCAACCGAAGTTTCATGATCATCATCATTAACTTCCTTTCTTATTGGTGTAGGCGCCATAGGAACTACTTCCGGTGTTGCGCTACTTGCAAGTTCGAGAGAAGGTTCAACAACCTCTTCGAGTTCTACTTTCCTTCCAGTCACTTCTTTCGAGAGGAATTCCTTCTCTAGAAAGGATCCATTCTTGGCAACGAAAATTTTGCCCTTGGATCTATGATAGAAGGTATACCCAATAGTTTCCTTCGGGTATCCTATGAAGACACATTTTTCCGCTTTGGGTTCAAGCTTGTCCGGCTGTAACTTCTTTACATAGGCTTCGCAACCCCAAACTTTAAGGAACGACAATTTAGGTTTCTTACCAAACCATAATTCATACGGTGTCGTTTCAACGGATTTAGATGCTGTCCTCTTTAAAGTGAATGCGGCTATTTCTAATGCATAACCCCAAAATGATAGCGGTAAATCTGTAAGTGACATCATAGAACGAACCATATCTAAGAGAGTTCGATTACGACGTTCGGACACACCATTACGCTGTGGTGTTCCCGGCGGTGTCAATTGTGAAAGTATTCCACATTTCTTCAAATGTTCGCCAAACTTGTAACTTAGATATTCACCTCCACGATCAGATCGTATAAATTTAATCTTCTTGTTACGTTGATTGTCTACCTCACTTTGAAATTCCTTAAACTTCTCGAAAGTTTCGGACTTATGTTTCATGAAATAGATATACCCATATCTACTCAAGTCATCCGTGAAGGTAAGAACATAACGATAACCACCGCGCGATGCTACACTCATTGGTCCACATACATCGGTATGTATGATTTCCAATAAGTCCGTAGCTCGCTCCATCATACCAGAAAATGGAGTCTTAGTCATTTTACCCATCATACATGCTTCACATCTTTCAAGTGATTCAAGAAGTCCATCGGAATGGAGTTTCTTCATACGCTTCACACCGATATGACCAAGACGACAGTGCCACATATAGGTCGAGTTATCGCTCAATTTCAAACGTTTAGCCTCAATGTTATTTATGTGTGTATTACTACAATCGATATTTAATAAGAATAGACCATCTATCAAAGGTGCATGTGCATAAAACATATTACTCATATAAATCGAACAACAATTATTCTCGGACTTAAACAAGTAACCGTCTCGCAATAAACATGATCCCGATATAATGTTCATGCTCAACACAGGCACCAAATAACAATTATATAAGTATAAAACTAATCCCGATGGTAGATGAAGAGGTAGCGTGCCGACCACGATCACATCAACCTTTGATCCATTTCCAACGCGCATCATCACCTCGTTCTTCGCTAGCTTCCGTTTATTCTATAGCACCTGTTTCGAGTTACAAATATGAGCAACCGAACCAGTATCAAATACCCAGGCACTACTACGAGTACTAGTGAGATACACATCAATAACATGTATATCGGATATACCTTTCTTCTTGATGTTGCTGTTCTTCAAATCCGCCAAGTACTTTGGGCAATTCCGCTTCCAGTGACCTTCTCCCTTGCAGTAAAAGCACTCAGTATCAGGTTTAGGCCCAGCCTTGGTCTTCTTCGCCGGTGCGACAACTTTCTTACCGCCCTTGTTGAAGTTTCCCTTTTTCTTAGACTTGCCTTTCTTGAATTTGGTGGTCTTATTGACCAACAACACTTGGTGCTCTTTCTTGATCTCCACTTCTGCAGATTTCAACATGGAGAAGAGTTCTGGCAACGTCTTGTCCATGTTTTGCATATTGTAGTTCATCACAAAGTTCTTGTAACTTGGTGGTAGTGATTGGAGGACACGGTGAATCCCCAAAGAATTAGGAATCACTATACCCAAACTTTGGAGTTTTTTTGCGTGCCCAGACATCTTAAGCACATGCTCACTAACGGAGCTTCCCTCTTCCATCTTGCAGTTAAAGAACTTTTCAGAAGCCTCATAACTCTCAACTGCCGCGTGAGCCTCAAATATCATTTTGAGTTCACGGACAATATCATGTGGGTCATGGTTCTCAAACCTTTTCTGAAGCTCCGATTCCAAACCATACAAGATAGCACACTGAACTGTGGAGTACTGATTCTTCCGAGTGAGGTAAACATTCTTTACTTCATCGGTAGAAGTAGCTGCAGGCGGGTCACCCAGCGGTGCATCCAGCACATATGTCAAATTACCAGCATTGAGGACAATCCTCAAATTGCGGAACCAATCCGCGAAGTTGCTTCTATTGTTTTTCAACTTTTCTTTCTCTAGGAACGCATTAAAATTTATGGTAGGGGCCGCCATTGATCTACAACATATTTGCAATAGTTTAGACTAAGTTTATGACAAATTGAGTTCTAATTAATAGTTAAATTAATCTAGGTGAACTCACATTGTTTTAGTGATCACATGAACCAAATCCACCACATCAAAACCGATCATCACGAGAGTTGATGTAGCTTCAATGGCGAACAATAAACATGTTCATCATATCTACTATATGACTCATGCTTTACCTTTCGGTGATCCATGTTCCGAGACCATGTTTGTACATGCTAGGCTCGTCAAGATCAAACCTTAGCTTCTGCATGAGCAAATCTGGCTTGCTCACATTGTATACACTCGCAGAATCTAACACACCTGATCATCACGTGGTGCTTCAAAACAACGAGCTTTAGCAACGGTGCTTACTAAGGATGAACACTTTAAAACTTGAAATTTGTGTGCATGAGGGATCATCTTATAATGCTACCGTCGTTAACTAAGCAATACAAGATGCATAAATGATTAACATCACATGCAATTCATAATATGTGATATGATATGGCCTTTCTTTTTGTGCTTCTGATCTCCATCTTCAAGCACGAACATGATCTCCATCATCACCGGCATAGCGTCAAGGTCAATGGCGTCGTTTCATGGTTGTCGTCCACTAGCTTCAACTATTCCAACTACTTTGAATAGACACGCGGGTCTTAACAGAATTTACAGACAACCATATGGCTCCTGCCGGTTACCAACTTACAATAAGGAACACTGCATACATCAAATATAATCACAATCATGGCCATATCACATCACAGCACACCCCTGTAAAACAAAGTTAGACGCCTCTAATTTTCTTTGCATATTTTACGTGGTTTGGGGCTTTCAATAAGTGTCGTTCTAACTTACAAACAAGAACCACAACGTTGATGCTTGAACTATCAAGTGCCCGTTGTAAATTGGATCTATACTATGATGGGAGAGACAGGCACCCGCAAAGCCACTTATGCAATACAAGTTGCATGTTCAGCGTGGAGCAAGTCTCATGAACGATGTCATGTAAGGTTAGCCCGGGCCACTTCATCCCATCATACCGCAAGATGCAAAGTACACAAGAAGCAATTGATAATAAAAGCACCACCACCCACAACGACCATTGTGTTCTACTCGTGCAACAGATCTACATATAGACACGGCTCTGATACCACTTTAGGGGTTTGTAGCATGGAAAACAAAAAATTGCTACCGCATGCAAACAAACAAGCCAAGATCTATCTACTAGATTGTAGCAATGAGTCGATAGAGGAACTCACCCTCGAAGATTCCAAAGCGGTTAAGGAGAGCAGATTCTCGTGGGTGATGTAGTCGTACTCTTGCCGATCTCAAGATCGCGTAGACGGTCCTTCCGGCGCTGCGTTCCGGCAGCGCTTCCGCAGTCGGTCACATGTTCGGTACTCGATGAAGACCTTCCTCTCCCTTGTTCCAGCAGGCAGCGGAGGTTGTAGCACTCTCCTCGCGATTCCGGCAGCACGACAGCGTGGTACCGGAAGTAGCGGGGAGATCTCGCAGGGCTTCGCCTTAAGCCGGAGCGAGTATGGTGGAGCAAGAGATGTGCCTTGGCGATCTTTTGTTTAGAAGCACCAAGGGGGAGCTTGGCCGGCGGCTAGGGGTTGGGGAAGCCCCAACTTGGCGAGTTGGAGGAACCCTAGGTGGCGGCGGCGACTTGGAAGGGGCCGGCGGCTAGGGCTAGGGTTTTGGGTGTGTGAGTTGTAGGGGGCGCCCTACCCCTCCTTATATAGGTGGAGGGTGGCCGGTTGGGAGGAGGGAGTCCTCCCCCAACTCGGCCTCCTTGGCCGGCGGGTGGAGGGAGGGGAACTCCTCCCCAAGTAGGTTTCCTACTCTCCCTCCACCAAGCAAACTTGCCGTTTGACTTTTTCAAATTGGCGTTTGACTTTCAAACTAGGATTTGATTTCTCCCTTTATTTTGCCCAGCCAAGTGACCTAGTACATGATGCAACCATTCCATATTGTTATGACACATTCATGTACCCTTCCCCTCTGGAGTGTCGGACCTTCCGGACCATTCTAGAACATTCCCGGTGAAAACACCGGAATCATTCCCCAACTCCGAAACATGACTTTCCTTATATGAATCTTATTCTCCGGACCATTTCGGATCTCCTCGTGATATCCCGGATCCCATCCGAGACTCCGAACACCATTCGGTCTCATACTCATCATTCCATATCTACTCAACAACATCGAATCCTTAAGTGTGTCTCCCTATGGTTCGTGAATTATGCGGACATGATCGAGACACTTCTCCGATCAATAACCAATAGAGGAATCTGGAAATTCATATGGCTCCCACATATTTCTACGATCACTTTGCGATCGAATGAACCACTTACATACGATACCAATTTCCCTTTGTCTCATGATAGTTTACTTATCCGAGGTTTTGATCATCGGTATCTCTGCATACCTAGTTCAACCTCGTTACCGATAAGTACTCTTTTCTCGTTCCCGTGGTATGTGATCCCTTGTGAGCCAGTCACATGCTTGCAAGCTAATTGGATGACATTCCACCGAGAGGGCCCAGAGTATATCTATCCATCATATGGATGGACAAATCCCACTCTTGATCCATGTGTCTCAACCCATACTTTCCGAACACTCAATGCCACCTTTATAGCCACCCAGTTACGGTGTGGTGTTTGATGTCATCAAAGCATCCTTCCGGTGATGGTGATAATCATGATCTCATGGTCGAAGGAATTAGGTTACTATGTATCAGAAAGCTTAGAGCAATTGAACTATTAAAATGACTTGATCTTTATGCTACGCTTATCTATAGGAGTATGTCCATCATACCATTCTCCTAATGATATGATCTTGTTGTTAATAACATCTCAATGTTCATGATAGGGAAACCACAATAATCTATTAACCAACAAGCTAGTATTATGAAGAGGCTTTACTAGGGACTCTAATTTAGTTTACAAATCACACAAGTATTAATGTTTCCTGGTTAATACTGTTATAGAATGAATGTAAACATTTATCATAAACCAAAGATATAATAATAACTACATTTATTATTGCCTCTAGGGCATATCTCCAACACACATCGCTGAACAAGCAGTGCCCAAAGGATCACTTCCCTCTCCCTCGTATCGATCAGATCATCGATTCGACTGAAGGACGCAAGAAACTCTCCTTCCTTGATGCCTACTTAGGCTACAATCAGATTCATCTAAAGGTCGAAGATCAGGATAAAACAGCGTTCATCATGCCATTCGGAGTGTTCTGCTACAACACAATGACCTTCGGACTGAAGAACGCAGGTGCCACGTACCAGCGATGCATGTAGGCATGCCTGAAGAACCAGATCGGCCGCAACATACAAGTCTATGTCGACGAACTAGTAATTAAAACAAGGGAGTCCACAACACTTATCGACGATCTCCGCGAGACGTTTGATAACCTTGATCGATACAAGATCAAGGTAAATCCAGAAAAGTGCGCCTTCGGCATCCCATCTGGTCAACTACTCGGCTACTTCATCTCCCAGCGAGGGATCGAGGCGAACCCGAAGAAAATCCGAGCCATAATGGCCATGGAGAAGCCGAGGAACCTCAAAGGCGTTCAACAGCTTGCCGGGCGAATCGCGGCATTGAGCAGGTTCATCAGCCGCATGGGAGAAAAGGCCCTGCCTTTCTATCAGCTGCTACGCAAAGCATACAAATTCGAGTGGACGCCGGAAGTATACGATGCATTCGAAGACCTGAAGCGGCTGCTCTCCACCTCGCCCGTCTTGGTCATGCCAAAGGAACGCGAGCCTTTACTGCTATACATAGCAGCCACACACCAGGTGGTAAGCACCATACTGGTGGTCGAGTGACCCGAAGAATGCAAGACCCATGGGGTCCAACGCCCAATCTACTACCTCAGCGAGGTATTGACACCAACAAAGCAGAGGTACCCTCACTACCAGAAACTCGACTACGACGTGTTCATGATTGCTCGTCGACTGAGGCACTACTTCTAGGAGCATCAGGTGATGGTCGTCAACGAGGCACCCATAAAAAACATCCTGAATAACCTAGAGGCCACAGGACGCGTGGCCTTGTGGGGCATCGAGCTGTCTCCTCTAGACATAATCTACGAGAAGCGCCATACGATTAAGTCCCAGGTCCTACCGGACTTCCTCGTCCACTGGATGGAGCTGCAGCTACCAGATACACCGGATATGACACAGTCATGGACGATGCACTTCGACGGCTCCAAATGCGAAGCCGGAGCAGGATCCGGAATCATACTGACATCCCCGCACGGCAACAAGATGAAGTACATCCTCCGTATGAAATTTCGAGCTTCTAACAACGAAGCCGAATACAAGGCCCTCATCCACGGCATGAGGATGGCAAAAATTTGTGGCGCAACACGCCTGGTCATCTACGCTGACTCAAACCTTGTTGTCCAGCAGACGATGAACGAGTGCGACGCACACGCCGCCAACATGATCGTGTACCGTGCACTCTACAACTCACTCGAAGGAGGCTTCGACGGCTGCGAGCTTCAGCATGTTGGAAGAGAAAGCAACGAAGAAGCCGACAGACTCGCCAACATCGGCTCCACCTGCGCACGGGTGCCACCAGGTGTGTTCCTCAAACAGATCTGCGTGCCATCCATCAAAAGGAAATTCCCCAAGGGATCACTCGAAGAAGCAGAACACTCGGGGGATACGCTACCCGAAGGACAGGAAGGACCCGAAAAACTCGACACAGAGGTCGCAGTGGTCAACCTGATGCAGGTCATGGCAGTCGAAGAAATATGGACACAGCCGTACCTCAGGTACCTGATAGACAGGGAACTTCCTGATGACCCGACAAATGCCCGGCGCATATATCGTCGGTCCAAGGCCTTCACCATCATCAATGGCGAGCTATACAAGCGCAACATTTCTGGTGTACTCCAAAGGTGCGTCATCGTCGGTGACGGCAAAACCATCCTCCAAGACATCCATGAGGGCATCTGCAGCCATCACGCGGGCAGCCGCGCCCTTGTCGCCAAAGCTCTACGAGCTGGATTCTACTGGCCAATGGCCATGAAAGATGCCAAGGACATCATCTGAAGATGCAACGGGTGCCAGAGGTTCACAGATAAACCACACGCACCTAGATCAGAGCTCAGGCCCATACCTCTGGCCTGGACCTTCGCCCAATGGGGCCTCGATATGATTGGCAAATTGCCCAAGTCCTCGAAATGAGGTCACATCTACCTCCTGGTCGCAGTCGACAAGTTCACCAAGTGGATCGAAGCCATGCCCTTGACAAACCAAAAGGGTAAAACAACCGTAAAGTTCTTCGAATCCATCGTTTACAGGTTTGGCGTGCTGCACAGCATCATCACCGACAAGGGGTCAAACTTCATCTCCATAGAATTCCAGGACTTCTGCTAAAACCTCGGAATCAACATAACATACGCCTCCGTAGTGCACCCGCAAACGAACGGGCAGGTCAAAAAGGCCAACGGCCTCGTCGGAGGTGGCATCAAGAAACGCCTAATGAGCCCACTCCAGCACCTCGCGGGAGCTTGGACACAAGAGCTACCCTCCGTCCTCTGGAGCCTGCGCACGACGCCAAACAGCTCAACTAGCTACACGCCCTTCTTCATGGTGCACGGAGCCGAAGCCGTGCTACTCGCAGAAGTACGCCATAAGGCCCCACAGGTCGTTGCCTACAGTGAAGCCAAATCTACGGCCGCACTCGAAGACACCGTCGACACACTCGACGAGGCGCGCGACATAGCCGCGACTCGATCGACGGTCTACCAGCAGAGCCTCCGCAACTATCACAGCCGACGGCTGCATCCAAGGTCCTTCATCGAAGGAGACCTAGTCTTGCGACTCAAGCAAGAGCGACCAAAGAAATTCGAGTCACCCTGGGAAGGACCATATGTCGTCACCGAATTCATCCCAGGTGGCGCCTATCGCCTCAAGCACGTGGAGTACGGAGTCACATACTCCAACCCATGGAACGTCGCACAACTGCGACGCTTCTACCCCTAGCTACCCCCTCCTTTTCCTTTTAATAAGGCTATTCAGCCAAGGCTACTCAGCCGAACAATGTACCTCCTCATTACAATATGAATAAAGCTAAGTGTCTCGCCCCAACAATTTATCTATTACTCGCATTTTCTTCATGTTACAACACACTCGGGGGCTCCCCTCACCTCACGACTTCGTCGACCGAGGATAACGCGTGTACACATGAGTAGCTGATCACGTCAGGCTAACAAAAAGGGAACACATACAAAAGAAAGCACCACGTGCTAAAACCAATCAACCTTTACAACAAGGGGCATAACACGCCCAGCTAAATATATACAAATTTTACATCTATCTTTATCTCCTGCGCGCGATGCTCAAAGAGATCTACAACTGTTCGGCATACTGCCTTATAGCCACATAATGCGGACGCATGTCCCACACACCACCATCCGGCCGAAGGGGCGGCCCAGCCGCAACAGCAGCAAGATCTACATCAGGGCGATGCAAACGCACGAGGGAAAGCGCAGCCTTCACCCCCACAACCAACTGATGCCGCACGAGCTCCCCGACATGATGCACATCCCGAAACTTCTCCATCAAGCCCAGAGAGTCGATGGTGCCTCATCCAGTGGAAGCATCACGTGCAGAATTGACGCCAAGGAAATCTTCACTTGCCGCAGCACCCGCGACACCTGGTGAACATGATCTTGCACAGTCACAAGGACCATGGCACGATCGCGGTGCATCCAGAAAAAGCCACCGGCTTCCATATCTTGCTGCGTCAAGCAGTTGATCCGAACAGCAACGCGCTCATTTTCCTCCTTAGGAACAAGGTTAGCACCTGCAACGCCTACAAACTAAGATGACAAGCCAACAGGCGCATCCGGAAAATAAGCAGCAGCTCGAAGAAACTCACACTGAAGCTGTTCGGCAAAACGCCACATCTCCCCCATCAGATACTCCTCTCTGGCGGCGCCTCGCTCCGCCTTCGACTTCCACACATCCCGGTGACCTCGGATGCCAAGCAACTCCTTCTCAAGAGTGCGGATGCGGTCACGAAGAAGGACAAGTTGTGACGCATCAACCAAGGATGGCCTCAGCTGCGGCACATGCGAAGTATCGATAGGATCACCACCCGAAGGCCCCTAGAGGAAAGAAACAAAGATATAAACATACAAGAGTGGGCAAACAACTCGAAGATTCATTATATATAACAAAAGCCACTGCGTGGCACAAGGAGTGTTCATAACATATTTACAACAAAAGCAAGCAAAAGCTATCCTACAACTACAAGGCCGAGGCAGCTGCATCCTGAGTGGCCTCGGAGCCGGATTGCCTGCTCTTGGCCTCGCCCTGCTGCCTCACTGCATACTCCGCCAGCAGGTCAATCAGCTTTTGCCCGTAGCGTTTACAACGGGCAGCATAGAGGGCAAAAGCTACCTTAGATCCGTCGGGAGCAGTTGGCATCTGGGAGGTGACCTGAGGAAGATCCAGCTCCGCTCCAGATGCCATGGCCATTGCCAGCCCCATGGACGCGCTGATGCCCTTTTACTTGCGCTTGTACGCCACAGGCGCGTCGGCTGACACCGCATCAGCCAACAAATTGACATCCTCAAGGGCAACGCCCTTGGGAACGAGCTCCTTGTAGAAGCGCCCAAGCACCTTCTTAGCCTTGGCAAGTGAGACAACCACAGTGCTGCAGCGGTCTTCGACCGTCGCAGTAGCATCATCCAGAGCACTTCCGTGCTCTACGGCACTGCGGTCAAACTCAATGCCCGCGGCATCTGAGTAAACGGAAGAGGCAAAGTAAGCATCAACTAAAAGCCAGAGAGACAAACGCAACTAGAAGAAAACATACAGGCGAAAAACTACTCACCCAAATTGCACCAATGGCATCCTCGGCCTTTTTCTCCGCTCGCGCGAGGCTCTTTTTGAGAGCATCAAGCTCGCGGAGGGCGGTATTGTTCTCATCTGCAAAAAAGAACATGTATTAGATTCACGGGAAAGGAAGAAGAGGAAAACGAAGAATACCTATTCACGGACGTACCCTGAAGCCGCTTGAGGCTGGCCTCCAACACCAGGTGCTGCTTCACCAGTTGGTTGGCGCCTTGCACAAAAGGCTGCGAGAAGAAGCAACTTGTTAGGAAAAAGGCTCGGGGGATGCGCCCAAGGAAACGAGCAAAGAAATATCAAGCATACGAAATGCGCTCGGTGTCTCCCCTCGAGACACGCACAAACCAAAAGAAAGACATGATCAGCAGATCATCCGAAAGACGCTCGGGGGCTCCCCTCGAGACACGAACAAAAGGAAGACATGATCAGCAGATCATCCAAAAAATGCTCGGGGGATTCCCCCACAGCAAGAATGAAACACTTACATGATCAGGCGGTGACTTAGAAGGTCCGGCTGTAGTCTTCTTGGAGACAATCACCCGAGCCTACTGCGGAGAAGAGTTCAGAGCAATCCCCCCAGAGGTGGCCATCGTCTGCAAGGGAGGAGGTGCAACCATCGACTCCCCAACCATCTCCCGGGCGCCATCGCTAAACGAGCCATCGGAGGATTGGCTACAAAAGAAAACATCAGTCAAATACAAGCAAGCAAAAAAGAAAGAGAGCAAAAGCAATTGAAGATACTTACGAGTCCATATCGCTCAAGTTGAAGACAGGCAAGGCCCTATTGCCCTTATTCTCTTCTTTCCTCTCTTCCTTCTTCTCTTCCTTCTTCCGCTTCGCCGGCGGCTGCGGCGCCACAGCCCGCACGGGCACGGCCGAAATAGGAGGAAGAGCCACCATCACCTCCACTATGACGCACAAGGCATGGCGGGTTCCTAGGCGTCGGCGGAGTCGAGGCATCCGACGATTCGCTCGAGCTCCGTGTCCTCTTTCGAGTCTGATCCTCTCTCGACTCAAAGGCTTCTTCAGCCGGTGACCGCTCCGAGGGAAGCTCGGACATGGAGTCCACTACCTCATTGCCCGGCACATCCGGAAAACGTTCGGGTAGCGGAGGCACCATGCCCAGCACCTTGATTCCTGCACAAAGAAAGCAAACTTTGAGAACAAACAAGTACAAGAAAAACGCACTCGAAAATAGCGTTACGCGCACGTCCCAGATCTACACTGAAGGAAATATGCCCTAGAGGCAATCATAGAGATGATGATATTTCATATGTATCCATGAGTTATTGTAATGTTCCTTGAATATCCATATCAGGCAACTTGTATTGATTGGCAATTACGTGAATTGTTTGTGAAACTCTATACTTGTATGGTTATTTAAGAGTTGTCCCTAGTCGGAGTTCATGTGAGGACACACATGAATATTAGACTAGCACATCGATTGGTTGATGACTATATTTCGCAAGTCATAGACATGGAGATGTCAAACCAATGACGTGGACACATGTTATGAACCTGGGGTTGGACTGACCCAACCTGAGACTAGCAGTTAGTTGCAGCTCTCTCTCTACACATCGTGTACGTTTTGTCCTTAGACCTGAGATTGTCGCATGTACTTGAGATGTGGATCGACCTACTTTGGGGCTATCAAACGCTGCACCGTAACTGGGTAGTTATAAAGGTAGCTTTCGGGTTTGTCCTGAAGCATGCTGCAAGGCATGGTCAATCAAGATGGGATTTTCCCCTCTCTACTTGAGAGCGATATCTCTGGGCCCCTCGAGTGATCGGATCCAGAAATGCATGGTCGTGCTACATATGGTTAAGAGTTAACCTAGTGAAGGGATTCCGAATCACAGTATCGAGAAAGGGAGGTCAGCTTGGAGCTAGACCAAATATCGTGAGGCAAAGAGAAAGACATGTACTAAACCTTGTGATGGTTCGTCCGATATGATCTTTGTATGCGTTTAGGAGTTGGCACGTCTTGCTAGAGGCCGCTACCAACTATGGACAGAATAAGTGTATTCATGTCATGTCTATACGCATATGAACCTATAGGGTCACACACTTAAGGGGCTAGAAGCCTAATGAGGATTGGATCCGAATTAGACCAGGCTTAGGGTACTAATGGGCTGCTAATGTAGAAGCCCACTAGGGACGCCTATATAAGAGAGGGTGGGGCGAGCTGACCAGGGTTAGACCTTAGACCTCAGATCATTCCCAGCCGCCACTCCTCACGCCTCGCGTGCGGATCTAGCAGTTCGGTGTCTGACGCTTCCACCCTGCACATGTGGATACCTCGGAGGCGCTGCATCTGTAGCGCTTGGACGAGCCGCGCAAGGGAAGCTGCTCGTGGGACGAGGACAAGGAGGAGACGTGGAACGTCTGCACTGCCTCGACGTGCTTCATCAATTCCGCAACTGCGCGTCTAGTGGTAATCCCGTGATCTATGACAACAGTAATCCTGGTATACGCGGTAGAAAACTTTTGATTTGCGCTAGTGTAGCCTACCCGTATCCCTTCTTACACCTGCGGAACCAGACAAGAGGCGGTGAACGGAGGAGTCAGCGACTCCCCTGGAAGGTCCTCTTCAGCTTTGTACTTCAGCAGCGGCCGAAGAACACTGTCGAGATCCCCCTGGAGATCTCCTCAGTCGAAACCCTAGTCGGATCGTGGCGGCCAGAATAAAGGAACATCGGGTGCGCCCTTGCCTGGAGCGGCTGCACCCGACATTTGAGGAAGGTGCGGATGATACCCACACCATTCACCTCTTTATCAAGAATCACCTAGAGGTCCTCCACCCGATGATAGAGCTCCTCTATCTCCGTCACCACACCATCACAGATGTGGTTCTTCTAGGACCTCTTCGGCTGGATTTTCTGGGAGGGGTCGAAAGGAACAAGGCCAAAGTTTTGCCCGTCCACTGTGGAGTCGCGGGTGTAAAACCATCGCCTCCGCCAGTACTGGACAGACCCAGACATAGAAAAGGAGAAGAAGAGAAAGTTGGATTTCAGGGAAATGATGCAGCCGCTGATGGGATAAACGCCATCGGAGCCAGACTGCCTCTTCGCGGAGTAGAGCTTCCGAAAGAGGCAAAAGTGCGGCTCGATATCAAGCCAGCACTCGTAGAAGGTGATGAAGCAGGCAATATGAAGAACAGAATTTGGCGAAAGATGATGGAGTTGGATGCCATAGAAGAAAATCAATCCACGGAGAAAATCGTGGACCGGGAAAGAAAAGCCCCGAAGGACAAAAGCGACAAACATGACCCAAAACCCAGCGGGAGGACGTGGAATTACCTCATCGCTGGGAATCATGACAGCCTCTCTCTCCTGCGGGATCAGACCCTGCTCACGGAGCTTGCGGAGATCTCCCTCGCGCGTCTCCTTTCGCCGCTAGCGACCATCGATGACGCGAGTAGTGGTGGTACCCTTCTTGCTGCCGGCAGCAGCGCTGGTACCAACTGTGGTGGAGGCCTTCTTTGGTTTCCCCATTGCAGTGCGGCGACAACGACGGTGTGAGCGCAGGAACGAAGATGGGAAGGATCGAAGAACTTCTAGCGCGCGGCGAGGAAAGCTCAAGAAGGTGCACTACAAGAAATGTGTCAATCTATGACCTTTTGATAGTGACCGTGGATAAAATCGTCATAGAGTTATGACGATTTTGTACCATATGGTCGTAAGCCGTTTGGGAGAGCCAAAACCCTGAATAATTAAGACGATTTGGATAAAAATGCCATAGTTTCCATAAGTGAAATCGTCATAACCAACGAGATGTAAGAGAGGACAATACCAGTCGTTGGATCTGAACATGATGAACGGTTGAGATAGTGATGCCTAGGAAGTTGTCATGGATCGATGACCTGGCACCCCTTCATCGCGTGTTGACGCGGGAATATTTCCCCACCTGGCGCCCAGTCACGCAAACGAAAACAGGAAACAAAATATCATAGGCACGGTCGAACCCTAGATTTCTATTCTCTCACCCCCGCCGCCCCTTCTTTTCTTCTCTCCGCCGCCGCCACCCCCTCACCTGCCGCCGCCACCCCCTCACCTGCCACAGCCACCCCCTCACCTGCCGCAGCCATCATGCTCACTCCACCATATCACCCGCCGCAGCCATCTAGGCCATCTCCTATACCAAACCCGCATCACAGAACCCAACAAGCAGCGATGTGGATGCCGCCGTCGATGGAGACAAAGCGGTCGATGGGGATGTCGCCGCCGTCTCTAGATCCAAGGCTCGCCGCTCTCCTCTACACCGAGCCCTCCTCTTCACCTAGCCGACGGAGTCTTGCGGGATCTTGATCTTCCCGACGACGTCCTCCCTCCCCTCTATGACGATAATTGGTCCTGGCCAGAGGATCTTGCTAGGTCCTCATCACGTTGATCCTTGATGACATTGGGGTCGCATCCCTGCTTTTTGTGGACTCGCCATGGAAGTTGCAGGCAAACAAGTTCACGACCTCGCCGCCGCAGCCCTTCTACCACTTCGGTTCTGCCACTACCTCTATCAGCTGACCAACAAACACGCCTCCTTTCGATGTTACTGAAATAAAATTTGCTAGATCTAATTTGCTAGATCTAATGTGCTTCCTCTAGTATTTATTGCTACCTAGTAGTAAGATGGGTATGCAGCCCTAGATCCTATTTAGTATTTTTTATCAAAGATAAAAATGAAGCGGTGAGGGAGTTTTATAATTTAGTTATGCTAGAACAACTCATCAACTCGAGATATTTGTTTAGTACTGTTGTTAAAATGCCTATTACTTGACTTGATTTGACAAAAATATATCTTTGTATATTTGGTTAGAGAAGCCTCTACTCTCTAGATTAGCTGAAGATAGTTGATCACCTCTGAGTTCCGTGGCACAGATTATTATGTTCCAGTCACATTTGTTGAGCAAGTACTTTTCTATTTTTATTTCTGTTGTCAGAACATTTTGTGATTTATTTGCTAGTGACAACAATCTTCATCAATAGCACACAATAGTAATACTATATTTTTCCATGCTATGATACTAACCGGAACTGGTTTTTGTTTTCCTCCTCTATAGGGTTGTTACACAGTAGCCCAAATTTCCTGACGACATGATTCCCATTAGTACATATGTTGTTTCCTAGTGCTCATTGACAAGATCACCTTTCGCATGACGAACAACTCAATGTATATATTATCTGGTCTCACGGCTTTGCTTGGTTGCGTCTAATGATAAACTCAGGTATTGTTTTGGCAATACATTGCTATAGGCTCAGGGTTTTGCACCCTTAGTTATATTTTGTTGTGGAAGTTACGTGCTCAAGTGATATATGCCAGTCAGATGCTCCAAGTGCATTCTGAACTACCGCACCCTAGTTTATTTGTAAGTATATTGAGAAGCACAGAATGTACACTTCATAGCTCTTGATTTTGACACTTAGTGATTAGCCGGCCCATGTGTACCATGTGGTTCTATTAAGCAAATGGTCTCTATTGCTTTTCACTGTTTCAATTCATTTCGATGCCTTGTTTCTCTTCCAAAAGTAGAATGATGAGAAGAGAAAGATCACTTGGTTTTGGTTTCATATTCGTTCGCCGGAAGTGTATTGAGCAGCAAAGAATGTTTACTCCATAGCCCTTTTATTTTGAGGATGCGTGATTAACCCAGTTTCCTCTCTTCTCTGAACTACTACACCCTATATGATGAACATGGATGCATATGTATTCATTCTAGTTATCCATTGCGTCACTCTATAGTGCATATGTATAAAGTGCGTAAGTATAGAATGCTTTCCTTGTACACTATTTTATCATGTTTTATAGTTTGTGCTATGATGTGTCTGGGGAAACTTTAAATAAAACTATTTAATGATCCAAGGAATAATTGTATTTAACTACTTGATGGTTCATCATCACCTAGTATAAAGTGAGGGATTGGGTCACCCACCAATTTTGTAGGATCGTCACGTGATGTATGAGGTGATTACTTGATCCAAACTTCCCCAATAAACTCGGGGTTGCTTGTCTAAATACAAGTGTTTAGGAAGGCAACAGTAATGGTCTGGACAAGTTTCAACAGGCTCTTGTTTCATCTAGTACCTACTGGTTCCTTATCAGTCCACTCCACTAACCGAAATAGCTATTTCCTAAAGATAGTGGGACTGTCAAGGCAGTGCATACTTGATATTTGCAAGTTACATTAGACTGTTAGTGGTTGCTGGTATCTGTAATTGCACGTCCATTGTTGTATCTCAGGAACAGGAGGTCTTTGTTATTGTCTTGGAAGAGTCTAAGTTGGCATGTTTCAGTTGATTGATGAGGTTAGCGGTCTCGCAGTCGCATGTTTGGTCCTGAGCGAGCCTCCTCCTCCATAACATGTTTGATCACTTCCCAGTTATAACTCTTAGGCTTGTTCCGGGACATGATTGTCTGGTTCTGTCAGGTACTCAGGTTTGATCATTCTCAGTTATAACTGTTAGACTGCTCTTGGTAAGATCTGTTTCATTTTATGATGTTAACCTTGAACTTTCTGTTCACACAACTTTATAACTGTCAGACTGCACTTGATACTTGATGGTGTTCATTGGACCTGCTAGAAATGCCAAAGGAAATACCAAGGTAGCATGTATGCCTTATATCTTTTGTCCTGAACAATTGTTGCTTTCTTGCTGACCTTCTGTATATTAACCAAGTGAGAGAATCTTTTTCTAGTTGTTGTTTACTACATTATTTACACTAAGACATCACGACAAAAGCATCAAGCATGATTATGTTTAACTTTTTGTTATTATTAATGAAATAATATTTTTTAGGCAGTGTCCCATCTAAGTTGGAATAGTTTATATTTTGATAGTTCGATCATCTTGCTCTTTACTTGAAAAAACTAAATGGTTGTTGGATGATCTATGCTTGCTATTGGTCGGCTGACCTAGGCTATTTGTTTGTTGTTGGTGTAGGATGAGCTACAATGGAACACCCTTGAGCTGTAGTTCTTTCCAAAATCCGGAGAAGATCAAGTTCAAAGGTTGGTTGTGCATTGTAGTTCTTTGCATATGTTTTTTGTTGAAATTCAAAAAAATTATCTGATGCAAAGCACTGTAATAGAATGCAATTCTATACTTATTTGCGCTATTCAAAATATTTATCTTATTCACTGAAGTGGAAATCCATGACTCTTTTTATATTAGGTTTAGTTGAAGATAAATTTTAGTTTATCCATTCATACCACCAACCTGCTACCGCCGCATGGCTCCCCATCTCGATCTGATTTTGTCCCCATCTCTATTTGACCCAGGCTATGGATGGTCGGTGACCAATCAAAATACTCACTATATTAGGTATATTCAGAGCCAGCCATCATTGTTTCACTACATATGTATGATAAATTTCAAAAGCGGATCAAAAGACCATCTCAGCAATATCCTCAGAGGTATGATAAAGTTCTGTTGAAGAATAATTTCTTCAGCAACATTTCTTTGATTGGCAGCATGTCAAAGTCGTAGGCATACAGTTCTTATTTAAAACTAGAATCAACCGTGCATTTGGAAGCACTAAAAATACTGTAGTAACATTGTACATGTTTGACATTGGAATTTACATATTTCTCTGAGCTGCAAAGTGCAGTACATCAGTTGTTTCTGTCTGGTACATGTTCAAGGTTGATTGTAAGCTAATTTGTGTGTTGTACATTAGTTTTTCCTTTTTGGTATTTTTACTATCCAAGCCATGCATTTCCTTAACTAGGACATATGTATATTTAAGTGCTACTTAAAAGTGATGTAGGTTTGTATCACCAGTATAATGTTTGCTAATAGCTTTAGAATTGATCTGCACATCTGTTTATTTTCTTTCTACCTGATCTATCTATGTTAATTTTAGAAGATATTTCTTTCTTTGACTGACAGCCATAACCATCATTTCCTCTCTTTTAAATGAGCTACAGGCCGAAGATGGAAGAACTGAAAGCTTCATACTTATCAAAGAGTTGATATTCGTTGATATTCATATTTCTGTGGCCGTGTGTGATTTGTATTATGGAATCTTTGTAATATACTATACTATACTTTTGTAAATGTTTTCTATCCCTGGTTTATGTGAATTATGCCTGATTGTATTATTTGTGGAAATGGACCATTCCTGGGTTTCAATTCTGGTTAGAATTATTGAATGTGATTTGAGATGCACTTACCAAAATATTATTTGTGCAATGCCTGTCTGTTTATCCAAATGCTATTTGGGCTTTTAAAAGTCCATAGCGATTGGAGCAATTAACAATTCCTAGAAAAAAGGTTGAAAATAAAAAGAACTGAATGGTAATAAGGCCATGACCCTAAAATTAAAAAGGCCGTGGGCCTAAAAATAAAAAGGCTAAAATATTAGGCTTGGCCCAAGTAGCAATGAAAAATATTAATGGACTGAATCATTGGCTTGGCCCATGTAATTTTTGAAATGGACTGGGCTGATTGTTTGCCACGTAGGCTCAGCCACGTAGGATCTGACCTGGCGAGGCCAGTTTGCCCATGATGATATCAGATCGTCATAATGGTTATGACGATCCAAAATCGTCATAGACGGTTATGACGATTTTACTAAAATCGTTGTTATAGTTCATTTGCGACGCTCAGCTTTCGACGATCTCAAAATCGTCATAGAATCGTCATAAACTCACTATTGTTACGATTTTGTGACGAAAATAGAGGGTCATATATAGCCAGATTCCTTGTAGTGGTGGAAGCAGTGAAACGAGAATGGCTGTGGTGAAAACAAACAAATTCTTCCCCCAGTGATTATAAGGACGAAGACGATACACGATGACCGTACATCGGGAAGCCCTAAAGACAACATCCAAATCCAACCGTCCATGTGTCAGCACAGCAGCAAACCGTCACTCACACGCCGTCCACTACACACGGAAAGGCCACACCGTAATTATCTCCACATCGCGCATGACCAGTCAATTCAAAGTAAGAAGGTGGGACCCATGTTCGTCCAGTCACATCACCTCTGGTGCCGCAGACGCTTGAGGTCACCGATCATCAGCACTGACGTCATCAAAGCTATACTAGCAACGGTTACAAATCTTCGGCTACACAGCTAAAGTATTCACCCGAATCTACAATTTGAGTAACTACTCGGGGGCTACTCCTATCAGGAGCGCTGTTCGCGCACCCTAAATATGATTCAAGCATTATACCGCTAAAATATTTCTTCGAGTCCTACGTCGAGTCTACGACTCTACTACGGACTCAGGGGCTACTCCCATAGGGAGGATTGATTCAAGCATCCGAAAAAATTTGTGTCCTATGGACCTGAAGCAAGCAACAGCTGAACTAAAGTCTCCGCTCGAGTGTACGACTCGAACAGACACTCGGGGGCTACTCCCATAGGGAGCGCTGGTCGTGCACCCTATGAATTCTTTGACTGCGATCCTTCAGAACAGCATGCAAAAACTTTTCAGCAACTCTGCCCCAATTAAATGCTAAGTGAGCAACATCCTCCTTGGCCACTCGAAACACCTCCGCGGTGATAAACATTTGGATGTTGTGTCTGCGACACAAAGATAAGACTTACAGATATCATCTGATGGCCTGACAACGCACATGACTGCGCTCTGCTAGTAAGAATCCGTGCCAGCAGGCGCGATGAAAAATTCCAACGGACGGGTTGGGTACATCATTTAAAATTTACTGGAATTCCACTCCTGTATGTCCTCCGTGGCCTGGGTCGAATTACGCTAGCATATGTTCCGGGTTCGAGTCGAGGGACTCGAATCTGAAGAAGATCGTGTTGTTTTGTCCTAAGACAGTTAACTGACCGTGATCCGTCGGGAGAGTCAGATACATGCATCAACAATTCCTATACACTCAAATCATTCTCTAAATGAACAGAAATAACTACACCCAAAAGATATATCGGACCGTTCAAGATTCTGAACCGTCGAGGAGAAGTATCATATCAGTTGGAACTGCCAGAGGAGATGTCAGCCGTACACAATGTGTTCCATATATCATTACTTCGCAAATGCCTTGAAGTTCCGGAGAAGACTGAAGTTTTTAAGAACATCGATCACCGGACCATAGAGATCAACGATGACCTGACGTATCTTGAAGTACGCATCCGTATTTTGGAAGAATCATTCAGAACCACCAGGACCCGAAGCATCAAGTTTCTCAAGATTCATTGGAGCAACCAAACCGAAGAAGAAGCTACCTGGGAGCGAGAAGATAAATGCATGAATGGACTTGTGTGATTAACCTAAATAGCAAGAAATGGTTTAAATATCAAAATAACATCATCTAACACAATTCTATGCAGAAACAAATCAAGAAAAAATAAAATACAAATCAAATAAATCAAATGGTCATTTTTGTTAATATTGATCACTAGGTCACTTTGAGTGTTTCTAGTCCAAGATTTCAAACAGAAACTTTTCCAATTATTTTCACCCCTTGCTAAACAAGTGAAAGTGAATCAAATCCCACCTTTCAAACTTGCAGAAACATTTGGCAACTTCATTCAAATCACAACTGAAAATTGAATCTTCATCATATGTGAAGATCACACATTTTCAAAACATAACCAAACCAGTGGCCCTTGACTAATCCAACGAACCAGAGACTCCCTAGTATGTGACTAGCAAACCCACTTTAAATTTCTTGAGGCCATTTCATCAAACACCTTGTTGGCATCAAACAAACAAACAACAAACACTATAGTGAGCAGTAATTTTGGCCAACCTTGTTCCCTCTCTAGCTCTCACTACACTCTCGGTAGATGATCTAGCCCAATTAACAAGCCTTAGCACCACTGTGAGCTTGGCATAGCCATTAATGGTGACCATGACGAGCCCCTTTGCCAACCCCAATGTGGACAACAAGGTACACACCTCTCTAGCCTCGCCAACCTTGTCTCCCAGACGCAGCACCGTCCATCGCCACTCCCTGTCCCAGCCTCGAGCACTGCCAGCCCCTGGACCACCCGCCAAGAACGCACCTAGTTTCTCTGCGGCCATGCCGAGAGGGCGCCAGAGTGCCCCGCTCGACACGCTCGCATAGACCGCCCGCCGCTCTCGCCGTTTGCATACGTGATCACCACCGCCCCAGCAACCCCGCAGACATGCCTGTTCGTTGCCGCGCGGACCATGCGCGCTGTGCGCCATTAAAATCACCATCGGACCCGCCCAGTGCGTCAATGCGTTTCGACCGATTAGCACCTCCCCACGCCTCTCCACCACACCGTTGAGCTTCGCCGGGGAGCACAACACCGCCCCTATCGTCGCCCATGCCATTAGCCCTCTGTGCCGTCGACCACGATGAGCTCATCCCGTGCCCGTCGGTCCCCTTCAGCCACTATAAAAGGAGGCCTCCCCTACTCATTTTCTTCACACCAGTTCAGTCCTCACCTCTCACTGATCACACCCACTCACCCCCGGAGCAAGGCGAGCACTAGGTGGCCGGAATTTCACCGGAGTCCGCCGCTGCAGAGGAGGAGAGGCGCCGTCGATTGGAGCCGCCCCAGGAGAAGCTGCCGGTACCAGGATCCCCGATGAGCCTCCCGTGGCCGACCATCACCTGAGCCCCGATGAGCCACCCACGACCCCCACCTGCCGTGCTAGGGTTCTTGCTCGTCGCTTCCTGTTCAGGCATGGACGATGAACTCGAGTCGTTCGATTAGAATTAGATCCCACTGTACACATCGCCCCATACCTCTTCGCCACTCGTTGTCTCACTGACAAGTGGGGTCGCTCACTTAAACAGCCTGCATAAGCGCTGTGCCTAGTGGGCCGGCCCAGTTAAACCTCCCGCGCGACCCAACATTTCAAACTTAAGTTTATTCATTTAATTTCAAACACAGTTTTGTATCTAGATTCAAAAATCAACCCAGATCGATTCACTAAACCAAATTACATGAAACCAATTTTGTTGGAAAAGTACTGGAATGCTTAATCCAAGCCCGTTGGATTCAAACCATTTAGATTTGTAGATCACCCATGGTAAAAATAACAAGGAAGAAGCTTTTCTGCATTCAAACATTTTTCAAAATTCAACCATAAGAGCTTTTGAGTTGATTCCAACTCTCAAAAATCACATTTAACTATACCTTTCAGAATATATAAAAATATATAGGTTTACTTATAGAAATAATATTTAAGTAATAAAAGAATGCCACATAGGCATTTCTAGTCACTTTAATTAAATAAAATAAAAAGGTTAAACCTTATTAAATTGTGAAACCACTTTAAATCACATTCCCATGTACTGAAATATGTGGTGATGACATGTGTCCACATGATCCCATGTTTGAGTTGGAGAATATTAAATCTTAAGTAGTTTTTCAATGAGTAGAAATTACTTTTCTAAAAATAAAATAAAATAAATAAGACAAGTGCTTTAATCTTATAACGTTAGTGATGATGATAGATCATCTAATGTGAACCTTTGTGAGATATTTGAAAATAGTTAAGTATTGTTTGGTGATTGTGTACCTCGTATTTATTTATAGACGCTAGTACCGACCAAGGATACGAGGAGGAAGGAGGATACTACGAGGAAGAAGCCAAGGAAAACTTCAACCATTGCTCTGCAAAAGGCAAGCCTATACTTGCAACCTTGCAAGCTAACACTTGCAACTATGAAAGTTAGATAACCTATGCAATGCATTAAGCCTGCTTGGTTAGATACATTTGATGATACCCAATCCTACTTTTACTTGCAAGCTGAAGTATTTTAATTCTTCATCAAAGCTTTCTCTTAGAGTTTACTTAGCTAGTTGTAGATATTAGAAGGATATTGGAAGGTAGCATAAAGAGCATAAAATTTGGCCTAAGTTAGATAATCTTGATGTCATCCTAAGGCATGAGATTGAACTTAGCTAATCCCCACTTGTTTACCACCCCTCATGAGTCTTTACCCCCACTTGTAGATGCTAGTGCTAAGCATAAAACTTTATCAACTTTAGATGGGAATACTTGGTGAAAATGGTTATGAAAACCTTAGAATGATGAGTCATTCTACTGAAATGATTTTGACATATATTCTTGAACACCAGATGATTTCGATGATTAAAATGTTAAGGCATGAGCCTTAGCCCTTTATAAAACTGATGGTTGTCTTGATGCGATACCATTCCAATTTTACCGGACAACCACAATACCCGAAAATTGGGTAGGGCTTCACTGGAAATTTATATACCTTAGTATGGGTTCCCTTGCGGCCAAGGTTTGAGCTGAGGCTACCTTGTGAAGATTGTCCACCTGTGCAGTACCCAAGATGACAGTTGGTCATGGTTGGGAGGCCAAACTCATAGGAGAGGTGCCTATATTAGGACATGTAATTGAAAGGTTAGGATTGATTATCCGCATACTGAGTATGGTGAATTCATGATTTCTTCCTGACGGATGTATCGAATGTTGTGGTGAAAGTGTACAATCTCTGCAGAGTGTCAAACTATTCGAAAAGCCGCGTCCGCGGTTATGAACAGTTGGAGTGGCCATACTGTTCTATCGTGAGATGTTTTTAAAATGACTTATGAAATGATTTATGACTTTTACTTGACCACAACAGAGTTGTGATATGGAACTCAAGTTCCCCCTTAGGTGTTATAAAACTGTCAACTAGCTTTCTTTGCTTCTGAAGTTAGTAGAGGTAAATCTGGCTTTTTGCAAAACAACCCTAGAGCTTAGTATATCCTATTCGAAACCACTTCACTTGTTAGTATTAGTTTGCGAGTACTTGAAGAGTACTCATGGCTTTGTCCCCGGCTATTCCCGTGGCCAGACTATAAAAAGGAGTATCAGGATGACAGACCGCAGGGGGTTACGACAACTAGGATCATCTCTCATCGTCAGCATTGCATGTGACTATAAAGATGGAGCTTCGCCCACGCTATCGTTATCTTTACGTTATTCCGCTGCTTGAGTTGTATTAAGAACTGGATCATGAGATCCTTATTTGTGTAAGACCTTATGTATGGTTTGTGATGGATGATGTACTGTGATATCCAATCTGTTATGTCTCGCAAAAATGGCAATCCTGGGATTGCGATGTATGGCATAACAGGCATCTGTGATTAAAAATCCGTGTGTTGACAGTTGGCTTGCCGCAGCGTGGCAGCGAGGGCTTTGTGGGATCGATACGGGCTCAGCTAGGCCCAGAGAGGCCTAGCTTGTTGCTGCGTGGCAGCGAGGGCTTTGCGGGCTCGATCCGAGCTTGGCTAGGTCCAGAGAGGCCTGGCTTGCTGCAACGTGGTGCGCAGGGGCTTCGCGGGCTCGATCCAAGCCTAGCCCAGCCTAGAGAGGCCTGGAGTGCCCCTGTTGCCGCATCCAGTCAGCTATCGCCATGGAGGTGGAGGCTATTCCCTCCCGCCGGCCACGTTGCTGCTACCCACAATACCCGAAGTGCTTTCCTACTCCGTCCTCTAGGACTTGCGATGATGAGTAAAGATTGACGACGAGGGTGGCGTCAAGACTGTGATGGCGCATGCTAGTGGACAAGATAGGTGGAAGGATCCAGTCATCCTGGGTAGTGGTTTTTTCAGGGTTGGGAAAAATCCCGGTCGGCTCATCTGGCATCGATGCGGCAACGCCTGCGGGTGCCACCATTCCTCCTGAAGTGCATGGGTACCCCTTTCCCACTTACCCCCGCGTGCCGAGGGAAACCTTAGGACCTGTCCGGGCAATAGCATCGTTGTTTTCACATTCTTTATTGAAGAAGATGTTGCATGGTACGCGGCATTTGGAGCACTAGGAGCGTGGTAGAACATTTTTGAAGGGGGCAGCGGTTGCGAGTGGTTGCTATATTAATATAGCGCGAATATTTTAAAAAAAAGTCGATTCATCCAAGTCGTCTATTTCATGGCCGTTACTCCCTCTGATCCGATTAATGAATTGGAGGGAGTAAGTGATTCAAGCGTGCGGACTCATGCCTGACACCGGTGCTCTAGTTTCAAAATTGGACGCGAGAAGAAGCGAAATTACGAGGCGCCTGGTAGCCAGCATCGTTTACGACTATTAATAAAACATTCATATGATACAACCTACGACTACGAGTCTCGTTTACGAACGAAAACGCTAGACCAAGAACAAACACATGCCAAAAAAAAGACATAGACGGATGGACTAAACAGTGGAGACTATAGGAACGCTGCTCCCTCCCGAGAAAACCACAGCGACCCCGTACGACATGCAACTTCAGTCTCGCGGACAGTTCTCATCGTTCTCGCTATGGGTTTCTGTATTATTTTTTTGTCGCCGAACTGTTTGTAGTCGCCCCGGTTCGGCCACCAGGTCTCTGCAGGTTCGAGGGAGCTAATATGCCGCCGGCGGCCTGGAAGAGCTCGACGGTGCCGTTGCGCTGGCACATATTCCCATCTTCTGAAAATACATTTCGGTGTCCGGATGTTTTCTTCGCGTGTACCTAAATTGCCCTTCCGTGAAGAAATACTACTCTACATCATTTGAGTGAGTTGACACCTAGTATTGGCCAATTAGGACCATCAGATTTGATGGCTGAACGGACTATATTCTTGCGTCCCTACCGTAGAAAATCTTAAAAAATCTCGACAAAGAAAGCACACGGTAGAAAAACCAGTGCCACACCTTACTAATCTCTTGCCTGAGAAATCAGGCTGTAGTCGTCCTGAACCAAGGCAGCCAACGTTACGGGCAAACTATTTTTCTTAAAATCCTCCTATTTCGTCCTCTCCAAATATTTCGCGGAACATAATGCCAAAGCAATCTGCATCTGCCTCTGCATCTTCTGTCTTTAGGGGTACACTAGTTTCAGGTATTGCGTTAGCTGTCGCGGACTGACAGGGAGCTCATCGGGTGAGGTACAGAAAGTAGACCAAACCTCCTCCGTGAATTGGCATTGAAACATCAGATGGGACGTTGTTTCAACTACCTGATTACACAAGGAGCAAAGAGTCGTATCGACTAGAATTTCTATGGTACCGGTGGTATGGAAAAAGTTGTGAAAGATCTCTTTAAGCATCAAAAGTTGTGAAAGATCTCTTTAAGCATCTCCTCCAAACAGACTTTCGTCTAGTTTTACAAAATGAATCAACTACACCCATACAATATTCAAAAGAGTCAAACGAGAAACCAAATGATGGGGCAACAACACAAGCATGCCCAAGTCGGGAAGAAAAAAAGGAACAAACACAAGCTACCATGATACAACTTCCGAGGAGAGCACAACTCAGCGGTCGGACTGCGAAGATTAGTGGCGGGCTGCCACTTGTAGTAGCTCCAACATCCCGTCCAGCCGCTCCTTATCTCGCTGTCTATACAACGGGTACCATTGCTGTAAAAAAGTAAAAATTTAAAGATCGAGTCAGAGGCACATCGCAGGAAGGCACACTCGATAACCATCTTATTGCAAGTATTGCAAAGGTTCCAGGTCATCGCTGTAAACACTAACTAGAAGAGACGTCTCCTCCTACCGGTATAGTTTGCATTGACTTCTAGGAATTCGCCGACATCTTAGGCCTGCCACTCAGGCCCCCAAAGCCTCCGGGACCAAACTCCATACACTAGTAGGGAAAACCTTATAGAAGGATTCTTTATCGCCGGTGAAGTGGGCTCTGGGTCGCCGGCGGTAAGGCCTACCAGGCCTTTCTCGCATTACCACCAGCAAATGTGTACTGGGTTCACCGGGACTAGCCCATATACCACCGGCGAGCAGGCCTCGTGCACGTCAGGCTGTGCTGGGCCGCAGCGCCGGGTATTTGGGCCAAAAAAAACAGTGTTATCCCCGGCGAATGTAGTCCGCAGTCGCCGGGGTAAGTGGGCCGCGAGTCCCACCTGTCAGAGGTGCCGGTGTAAGTGGGGATCGAACCGAAATCCCTAATTCGATCGCCATTAACCCTAGCTCCGCGTCCCCTCGCTGTCGCCGGTCGTCCCGCGCGCGTCCCGCTCGCCGTCGCCGTCCCGACTCCGCCGAAGGGAAGGAGTAGGACCCGTGTGCGACCTCCGAGGAGGATTCCAGTCCGGCCCACGCCCGTCCCGCAGCAGGAGCACCACGCCGCCACCTCGATCCTCTCCGTCCGGCCCCCTCGCCATCCCGTCGCCTCGCCGTCCTGCGTCCGCCGAAGGGAAGGAGGAGCAGGACCCGTGCGCGATCTCGGAGATGGAGGCGAATCCGGCCCACGCCCGTCCCGCAGTAGGAGCACCGCTCCGCCACCTCTATCCTCTCCGTCTGCCCCCTCGTTGTCCCGTCCCCTCGTTGTCCCATCGCCGTTCCGTAGCAGGAGCATCATGGTGAGCTCCTCGTTCCCCTACCCTAGCTACTCGATGATCCTCTGTGTGCTTAGCATCAGGATGATCCTCTGTCTTCTTAGCTACTCGAAGCAAGGAATCTTAGAAGATAACTGATTTTGATTAGAAGATAATTGATTTTTCTGCTTACAATGATACTTTGTTTGCTTAGCTACTCGATGATCCTCTGTCTGTTTAGCATTAGGATGATCCTTTGTCTGCTTAGCTACTCGAAGTAAGGAATCTTAGAAGATAATTGATTTCAGTTAGAGAGGGAATATCACATCACACCAGATGTTGGTGACATTTTTGCACCAACCCACATGTTGCACTTTCTTTTGCACAAAACACCATGTTTTCCTTTAATTTTTGCAAAGAACACATAAACCATCATTAGCCTCCTTGACAACGAATTAGACAGGCCCACTAGCAGGTCTGGTTTGACTACGAGAGCTTTGTTATTTTTGCTGCTGTTTTGTTGTAATGTAGCCCTTAAATCTTGTTCAACCTCATGTAATGTTCAAAATTATCGAGCATTTTAGTGGGAAGTGCATAATAAGTCTCTCTTCTGATTGAATGAATAAATGATCAAATAAATATTACATAGAGAAAATAATTGGAACATATAGATATTTGGAAGCCTGTCTCCCCCATCCCTGCTCCTACGTGTCTCCGCCACCGTTGTCGTCACCGTTCTAATGGTCGCCTCCTTGCACAGTGTAGTGATACACCCAATTTGCATCACTATTCTATATCATAATTTACATCTATTCATTGATATTTGTCTTATTATGAGGTATTACTTATGGCTTTTTATCTGTTTATGCATGTTGGATGATTCCTGGAGGATGGACTGCCGGAGTCTGGATTCTGATGGAAAAAAGACGGCGTTTCGATGCAATTTCGCGAAAATCAGAAAAATACCATAAAAATATGGAAACATATTATTTTATCGGAAGACAAAGGAAGCCAGAAGGAGGAGCGAAGGGGGGCCTCAGGGGCCCCACACCCCTAGGCACGGGCCCACCTGACCGCGCGCCTAGGGTGGGTTTAGCCCACCTGTTCGGCCTTTGACTCTGCACCTTCGCCTATATCTTCCCTACGGAACCCTAACACTAGGGGAGCGACCACAGATAAAATTCCGCAGCCTCTGGGAGGCAGAAAAACACCGAGGGAGAAAGATCTCTCTGGTAGACAGATTTCTGCCAGGGGAATTCCATCCTGGAGAGGGGAGACCGTCGCCATCAAAACCGTCATCAAGCTAGGCTTCATCGGGATCATCATCATCCACACCATCATCTCCTCCAGCACCATCATCATCACTCTGTCCCGCTGTAACAATTGTGTTGGTTATTGCTTAGTTCATTAGGAGAAACTTTCCCGGTGTTAATTACTATTGTAGTTGATGCTTGTGAGTGGAACCATTGGATCATTGTTTATGTTCAGATTTTATCCATTATCATATCATCTTTGATCTTGATCCATATGATGTCTCGTGAGTAGTCCGTTTAGTTCTTGAGGACATGGGAGAAGTCATGTTGTTAGTAGTGAATCTGTGATGAGTTATTATTCAATGGTTTAGTATTTAAGTTGTGGTGCTATTCTTCTAGTGGTGTCATGTGAACGTCGACTACATGATACTTCACCATTTATGGGCCTAGGGAAATGCATTGTGTATTTGGCTACTAGTCATGGGGTTGCCGGAGTGACAGAAACCTGAACCCCTGTTAGGACACCTTTGCACAAGGGAGTGTATGATCTTAGAGTTTAAGGCTGTGGTTAGATTTATATCTTAATTACTTTCCTGTAGTTACGGATGTTTGCAGGGGGTTTAATCAAAAGTATGTATTAGTCCTAGGAAGGACAGTATGTTAGCACAGGTTCACCCACACAACACTTACAAACACCAAAGAAGAGTACTCAGCTATTTGCAGCGAAAACACTTGACAGAATTCCGATGTGTCCTCGAGAACGTTTAGTACTTATAAGTATTTCCAGCGGCTTGTCCTTTGCTAAGAAAGGATTGGTCCACTTGCTCCGTTTTTTGTTACTTCTGTTACTTGCTCTTTGTTTTGTTGTTTTGTCAGAAAACCACTAAAAATCTTTTTGCTAAGTATTCACAGGGATTTCCTGCTCCATACCACTGTTCAGCACCTTCTGCTCCTCATTGGGATCGACACTCCTATTTATCGAAAGTACTACGATACACCCCCTATACTTGTGGGTCATCAAGACTATTTTCTGGCGCCGTTGCCAGGGAGTAAAGCGCTATTGAAGAGTGGAACTAGTAAGGGAAACTTTTACTGTAAGTATTGCTTTTGTTACTGCTTGTTACTTTGTGTCCAATATGAATAACCCACTTGGTTTTCTGTTTGGGAAAACTACTACCACTTCTATGGTAGTAGATGAACCACCACCTGTTGAGATAGATCCTTTTAAGATACTTGCGAGTATTGTTAATCGTGTCATGGATAATTATTATTTTGGGGATGAAACTGTCCATCCTGGTGATCACTTGTTTTATATCCATGAATTATGCAGGTTGTTTAAGTGTGTAGGTATCACAACTGAACAGGTGAAGAAGAAGTTACTCTCCATATCCTTGAAAGGGAGAGCTGAGGCATGGTATAAGCTGCTAAAGAATGGACAATCCATGGAATGGGAGGAAATGGCATCTCTCTTTTACTCTAAATTTTATCCTCCCAGTGAAATCCAAAAGGATAGAAGTCTTATATAATTTTTGGCCTCTTGATGGAGAAAGTACAGCTCAAGCTTGGGGGAGATTGAAGCTAATGCTTAAATGTCCTATTCATGAACTCCCTAAAAATATTATTCTCAATAAATTTTATGCTAGGCTTTCTCTTCAGGATTAAGGTTTACTAGATGCCTCGTGTGCTGAATCATTCACAAGTATGAAGGAAGAAGCTAAATGGGATCTTCTAGACCGTATTCAAGATAATACCGAGGCTTGGGAGAATGACAAAGGAAGAAAGTCAGGTATAAACTATGATTATGAGTGCATTAAATCTTTTATACGAACTAATAACTTCCGTGATATTAGCAATAAGTTTGACCTTGATCCTCAAGTTCTTGCGGAATGTTTTAATGCTTTTGCCTCTTATGTTGAGATTCCCAAGAAAGAGTGGGACAAGTACCATGCTCCTTATAAAGACGTTGTTACCCACGTTCCTGCTAGTCTAGAGGTTTGTACTGTTGATCCTATTTTGCCTGAACCTTATGTTGAGAAGATCCCTTTTCCCTCCAAGGTAAGGGAGCACTCTATTTTGGCTAATGTGGTTAGCAAAAGCGCAAAGAAAACTGTAGGTTCCGGTAAGCTGATTGATGTTGATCCTATAGTAGATATTGTGAAAGATCTTGTTACTAGAAATATAGAGGATGAGTATATTGTCTTCTGTGAAGACGCTTCTAATATTATCTCTCATCCTAGTAAGGCTAGAAAAGCTAGTGTTCCTGTTAAAATTGGTGATCATTGCTACTATGGTTTATGTGATATTGGTGCTAGTTCTAGTGCTATTCCTTCTGAGATTTACAGGGAAATTATGCATGAGATTGGTCCTTGTGAGCTTGAAGACATTGATGTGGTTATTCACCTTGCCAATAGAGAGCAAGTTTGCCCCATTGGTATTGTAAGGGATGTGGAGGTTCTTTGTGGTAAGGTTAAATATCCTGTCGATTTTCTAGTACTTGATAAAGAAGCTAGTAAAACCTATCCTATCATCTTTGGTAGACCCTTCCTTAATACTTGTGGGGCTATCATAGATTGTAGGAAGGAAAAAGTTTTGACTAAGTTTGATAGAGAATCTTATGAGTTTTATTTTTCTAAATTTAACAAAACCCCTTATGAAAATGAATTACCTGATGAGGATTTCAAGGTTGAACAATTGTCTTCTATTTCTCTTGCTCCTAACAATGCTTTGCAGCAATTCATGGAAGATCATGAAAGTGATGCCTTTATGAAGGAAAGAGATGAGCTTGATGTGGTTTTCCTTTGTCAGCCTGAGTTGCTTAAGCATAATTTACCTATGGAAGATTTGGGTACCACACTACCACCCAAAGGGGATCTTGTTTTCGAATTAAAACCTTTATCTGATGATCTTAAATATGTTTATCTTGATGATAAGAAGATATATCCTGTTATTATTAGTTCTAAACTTTCAGGGAAGGAAGAAGAAAGGCTATTGGAGGTATTAAAGAAGCACCGAGGAGCTATGGGTTATACTCTTGATGATTTAAAAGGAATTTCTCCCATTATATGTCAGCATGCTATTAATATTGAGCCTGATGCGAAACCAGTTGTTGAGCACCAGCGCCGTTTAAATCCTAAAATGAAGGAAGTGGTAAGAAATGAGATATTAAAACTCCTTGATGGTGGTATTATTTATCCTATTGCTGATAGTTAATGGGTTAGCCCTATTCATTGTGTTCCCAAGAAATGAGGCATTACTGTTGTGCCTAATGAGGATAATGAGCTTATACCTCAGAGAGTAGTAGTTGGGTATAGAATGTGCATTGAATTTAGAAAGATTAATAAAGTTACTAAGAAAGATCATTATCCTTTGCCCTTTATTGATCAAATGCTTGAGAGGCTATCCAAAAAGACTCACTTTTGCTTTCTTGATGGTTATTCTGGGTTTTCTCAAATCGCTGTGAATGCACAGGACCAGGAGAAAACCACTTTCACTCTTCCCTATGGTACTTATGCTTATAGGCGTATGCATTTTGGTTTATGTAATGCTCCTGCTACCTTTCAGAGATGTATGTCTGCTATCTTTCATGGTTTTTGTGAAGAAATTGTGGAGGTTTTTATGGACGATTTTTCCTTCTATGGAACTTCTTTTGATAACTATTTGCACAACCTTGATAAAGTTTTGCAGAGATGTGAAGAAACAAACCTTGTTCTTAACTAGGAGAAATGTCATTTCATGGTTAATGAAGGAATTGTTCTTGGACATAAGATCTCTGAAAGAGGTATTGAAGTTGAGAAAGCCAAAATTGAAGCAATTGAGAAGATGCCTTGTCCTAGGGATATCAAAGGTATTCGTAGTATCCTTGGTCATGCTGGTTTCTATAGGAGATTTATTAAAGATTTCTCGAAAATTTCAAAGCCCCTTACTAATCTTCTCCAAAAAGATGTACCTTTTGTTTTTGATGATGATTGTAAGAAAGCTTTTGAAACTTTGAAGAAAGCTTTAACAACTGCTCCTATAGTCCAACCACCTGATTGGATTTTACCTTTTGAAATCATGTGTGATTCTAGTGACTTTGCTGTGGGTGCCGTCCTTGGACAACGTGTTGACAAGAAGTTGAATGTTATTCATTATGCTAGCAAGACGCTAGATGCTGCTCAAAAAAATTATGCTACTACTGAAAAAGAGTTCTTGTCTGTAATCTTTGCTTGTGATAAGTTTAGACCTTATATTGTTGATTCTAAGGTTACTATTCATACTGACCATGCAACTATTAAGTACCTTATGACAAAGAAGGACGCTAAGCCTAGGATTATAAGGTGGGTGTTGCTTTTGCAAGAGTTTGATCTGCATATTATGGATAGGAAAGGTACTGATAATCCTATTGCTGATAATTTATCTCGTTTGGAAAACATTTCTTTTGACCCTTTGCATGTTAATGATAATTTTCCAAATGAGTAGTTAGCTGCAATAAGGGTAAGTCCACATGAGAATCCTTGGTATGCTGATTATGCTAACTTTATTGTTTCCAAGTATTTGCCTCCAACCTTTACAGCCCAACAAAGAAAGAAATTCTTCTATGATCTAAGGCATTACTTTTGGGATGACCCACAGCTATATAAGGAAGGAGTAGATGGCATTATGAGAAGATGTGTTCCAGAATTTGAACAACAAGAGATATTGAGAAAATGCCATGATTGCTTATGGAGGACATCATGCTGGAGATAGGACTGCACAGAAGGTTTTACAATCTAGATTTTATTGGCCTACTCTTTTTAAAGATGCAAGGAAGTTTATCTTATCCTATGATGAGTGGCAACGAGTAGGTAACATCTCTAGACGCAATGAAATGCCTATGAATTATTCTCTTCTTATTGAACCTTTTGATTGTTCGGGATTCGACTTTATGGGGACTTTTCCTCCTTCAAAAGGGTATACTCATATTCTTGTTGCTGTTGATTATGTTACAAAGTGGGTAGAAGCCATACCTACGAGCAGTGCTGATGGTAAGACCTCTTTGAAAATGCTCAAAGATGTCATTTTTCCCAGGTTCTGTGTACCCAGATATCTCATGACTGATGGAGGCTCCCATTTTATTCATGGGGGTTTTAGAAAAACTCTAGGTAAGTATGACGTAAACCACAGAATAGCTTCATCTTATCACCCCCAAACTAGTGGGCAAGTAGAACTTTCCAATAGGGAAATCAAATCTATCTTGCAGAAGACTTTCAATAGATCTAGAAAAAATTGGGCTAAAAAGTTGAATGACGCTTTGTGGACTTATAGAACTGCTTATAAAAATCCTAAGGGGGTGTCTCCTTACAAAATGGTCTATGGGAAAGCTTGTCACTTGCCTTTAGAATTAGAACACAAAGCTTATTGGGCAGTGAAAGAGTTGAATAGAGATTTTAGACTTGCTGGTGAGGGTTAATGGTCAAATACTAAAACATTATATTTCTAGAGATGAAGAACTGGATGTCATTTAAATGGTGACTCTAGAAGAATTTATCAAGAACCAAACACCAGAAACTGCAGAGTTCGTCTTCAAATAGGTAAAGAGTGTTGAAAACAGAAGGTTTGCGAATCTCCAATCTTTTTATATTTTTGATGTTTTTAATACATAAGGGAAGTTATGAGACGCAACTGAAGAGAAAACGGAGGCCGGGGTGGACAAACCCACCCCAGGCGCGGGCCCAGCCTGGCCGCGCCTGAGGGGGTGGTGTTCCACCCCCAGACTCCGTCTCCGCTTCATTTCTGTGTCAAAACCTTCCTTATGTATTGATTCTTCGTAATATATAACCCCCCCCCCCCCGGATCCCCCAAGGTTCGTGCATCATGTTCTCATCGTGTTTTCGTTTCAACCTGTTTTTTATCAGGAAATCTTCTCAAGTTTAGAGCACCATGGCCTCCGCCAACGACAAAGGCAAGAAGCCCGTGGAGATAGAGTCGAAAGAACACCACCACAGAAGGAGTGAATCGTCATCAGGTTTGGCATCCCCTTGGGTTGTTCCAAGCTTGGGGGAGTGTCGCGGTATCACCACCATTATCTTTCATATTTTACCTTTTTAGTGGATTCATATCTGTGGTAGAGAAGTTATCTTATAGTTTGGTTTGCATGTGGAAGTACCTCTCCTTTAGTTGATTATCTATGTATCCCTTGGTGTGAGTGCCTTTATTGGAATATTAATGAGAAGTCTCATTTTTTACGTTTTGCACTTCTTATTTTTAGTTTGCAATCTCTATTATATGATGGATCTTGTTGTTCAGTATTGGCACTACTTTGGGATCATCAAGAGGATCTAAATTGGTTTTGGCAAACTGAGTTCTGGTCAGTGGCATTAATTTGAAAGAAAAAGAAAGAAAGGAAAAGCTTACAGGTATTTGGTATCATTTGTTTTCTTTCTTGTTGGCTCATAAGCTTAGCATTCTTTATTTAAGATTCTTCTGTGTCTTCAAGGAAAGATTGCATGTTTGGCTTTATTACTTGTATGTTTGCTTGTTTCTTTCAACTCTCTTGCTTGCTACCCAGCCTTGCTAGCCAAAAACCTATTTTGAGAAGGCATACTTCTCATGTTTCCAAAACCCTTTGAACCAAAAACTTTTGCCACTTGTGTCCACCATATCTACCTAATAGCTATTGCTATTCCTAGCAAATTCTCAAGCTTCATATACCTTTCGGATTAAAAAGTATTTTGTTATTTGAAAACTAGTTAGTAAAGCTCTCACGAACTTGATGACACAACTTATTTACTTGCCCCTAATAAACTTGAACCATTATGGACATCGAAGTTGTATCTGCTTGCATCTATACGTTGGGATTAGCAGAACCGTGCTGTTACGGGGAATGTTTTCAACATTGCACTTGTACTCTGTACATAGTTGATATCGTGCTCTTTTGTCTATGGATGTCAACTGTGTGAAATAAAGAGGGAACTTGTAAGTCCATGGAGTTTGTATTCTGTGTTAGATAAATGCCTGGGCCGCAAGTCTAAGCCATGCTTAATCATGGTGGAAACTTGTAGCATCACCATGTTAGTCATCTATGAAGCATCCTCAATAAAAAGCTATATGCATAGTAAATAAAAAGATTGCTGAGATGCTCATTGTTTGCTTTCCTTATCATTTTGGTTATGGGAAAGCTCCTGTACCATGTGCAAGGGGTACCCCGTTGGCGGCTCTCAATGATATGCAAATACTTACAATGACAAGAACTTACCTGGATCCAAAGCTGAGTATGCATGAGGAGTGGCCCTCATATTCAAGGGACATGAGATTGCCAACTTATATTTCATCAAGCATATACTCCATCTTTGTTCACTTTAACCTTAATCATCTTAAGATGCTTATGATAGGGGAAATGAGGGCTCAAAGCTAGTAAGTATCATAATCTTTTGAAAGCTCTTTATGACTTGTAATCCCTGCTACCCTCTATAAAGGGACCTTTCTCTAGTTACCAGTAGAGTCAGTAAACCCACTTCCTCTCTATCTCCAGCAAGCTTTTTAGTTGTTGTGTTTCAAGCATTCATATGGTGATTTATTCAATCATGTTATTTATCTTCCTTGTTTGCACAAAACTCTTATCTATTGAGTATTACTTTGAAAGCCTTCACTTGTGAAAAACCTTTTTGAGCAAAGAGTGCTCCTGTTTTGAAACTTCTACAAAAAGCTTTTGTGAAACTGTTTATCAGGTGTTCTCTGACCAAGAACAAGTTTGCCATCCAATTATGATTTATCTTTATGTATCTCTATTGTGACTGCTGTACTTGGTTGCAAGCTAAGTTATATAATGGTGAGTTGCTTTCTTCTATGAGTTGTGCAAAGGTAAGTGTGATGCTTCTTGTTCGTATTCTTTTTATCTACACTTCACTCCATAAACCTGTGGACATGTTTACCGAGCTCAGTATCCACGAGGGCACAAGCGAAGTCTAAGCTTGGGGGATTTGATACGCCAAATTTGCATCACCATTCTATATCATAATTTACCTCTATGGATTGATATTTGTCTTATTATGAGGTATTACTTATGGCTTTTCATCTGTTTTTGCATGTTGGATGATTCCTGGAGGATGGACTGCCGGAGTCTGGATTCTGATGGAAAATATGGTGTTTCAGTGCAATTTCGCGAAGATCAGAAAAATACCAGAAAAACATGGAAAACATATTATTTTACCGAAAGATGAAGGAAGCCAGAAGGACGAGTGAAGGGGGGCCTTAGGGGGCCCACACCCCCTAGGCGCGGTCCCACCTGACCTCGCTCCTAGGATGGGTTTGGCCCATCTATTTGGCCTCCGACTCCGCCCCTTCGCCTATATCTTCCCTACAGAACCCTAACACCAGGGGAGCGACCACAGATAGACTTTCGCTGCCTCTAGGAGGCGGAAAACACCGAGAGAGAAAGATCTCTCTGGCAGACAAATTTCTGTCGGGGGAATTCCTTCCCGGAGAGGGGAGACCGTCGCCATCAACACCGTCAACAAGCTAGGCTTCATCGGGATCATCATCATCCACACCATCATCTCCTCCAGCACCATCATCATCACTCCGTCCCGCTGTAACAATTGTGTTGGATATTCCTTAGTTCATTAGGGTAACTTTCCCGGTGTGAATTACTATTGTAGTTGATGCTTGTGAGTGGAACCATTGGATTATTGTTTATGTTCAAATTGTTATCCATTATCATATCATCTTTGATCTTGATCCATATGATGTATCGTGAGTAGTTCGTTTAGTTCTTGAGGGCATGGGACAAGTCATGTTGTTAGTAGTGAATCTATGATGAGTTATTATTCAATGGTTTAGTATTTAAGTTGTGGTGCTATTCTTCTAGTGGTGTCATGTGAACGTCGACTACATCATACTTCACCATTTATGGGCCTAGGGGAATGCATTGTGTATTTGTCTACTAATCATGGGGTTGCCGGAGTGACAGAAACCTGAACCCCTGTTAGGACACCTTTGCACAAGGGAGTGTATGATCTTAGAGTTTAAGGCTGTGGTTAGATTTATATCTTAATTACTTTCCTGTAGTTACAGATGTTTGTAGGGGGTTTAATCACAAGTATGTATTAGTCCTAGGAAGGGCAGTATGTTAGCACAGGTTCACCCACACAACACTTACAAACACCAAACAATAGTACTCAGCTATTTGCAGCGAAAGCACTTGACAGAATTCCCATGTGTCCTCGAGAATGTTTGGTACTTATAAGTATTTCCAGCGGCTTGTCCTTTGCTAAGAAAGGATTGGGCCACTTTCTCCGTTTGTACGTTACTTCTGTTACTTGCTCTTTGTTTTGTTGCTTTGTCAGAAAACCACTAAAAATATGTTTGCTAAGTATTCACAGGGTTTTCCTGCTCCATACCACTGTTCAGCACCTTCTGCTCCTCGTTGGGATCGACACTCCTATTTATCGAAAGTACTACGATACACCCCCTATACTTGTGGGTCATCAAGACTATTTTCTGGCGCCGTTGCCGAGGAGTGAAGCGCTATTGAAGAGTGGAACTAGTAAGGGAAACTTTTACTGTAAGTATTGCTTTTGTTACTGCTTGTTACTTTGTTTCCAATATGAATAACCCACTTGGTTTTCTATTTGGGAAAACTACTACCACTTCTATGGTAGTAGATGAACCACCACCTGTTGAGAGAGATCCTTTTAAGATACCTGCGAGTATTGTTAATCGTGTCATGGATAATTATTATTTTGGGGATGGAACTGTCCATCTTGGTGATCACTTGCTTTATATCCATGAATTATGCGGTTTGTTTAAGTGTGCAGGTATCACAACTGAACAAGTGAAGAAGAAGTTACTCTCCATATCCTTGAAAGGGAGAGCTGAGGCATGGTATAATCTGCTAAAGAATGGACAATCTATGGAATGGAGGAAACGACATCTCTCTTTTACTCTAAATTTTATCCTCCCAGTGAAATCCAAAAGGATATAAATATTATATATAATTTTTGGCCTCTTGATGGATAAAGTACAGCTCAAGCTTGGGGGAGACTGAAGTTGCTAATGCTTAAATGTCCTATTCATGAACTCCCTAACAATATTATTCTCAATAACTTTTATGCTAGGCTTTCTCTTCAGGATAAAGGTTTACTAGATGCCTCGTGTGCTGGATCATTCACAAGTATGAAGGAAGAAGCTAAATGGGGTCTCCTAGACTGTATTTATGATAATACCGAGGCTTGGGAGAATGACAAAGGAAGAAAGTTAGGTATAAACTATGATTATGAGTGCATTAAATCTTTTATGGGAACTAATAACTTCCGTGATATTAGCAATAAGTTTGGCCTTGATCCTCAAGTTCTTGCGGAATGTTTTAATGCTTTTGCCTCTTATGTTGAGATTCCCAAGAAAGAGTGGGACAAGTACCATGCTCCTTATAAAGACGTTGTTACCCACGTTCCTGCTAGTCTAGAGGTTTGTACTGTTGATCCTATTTTGCCTGAACCTTATGTTGAGAAGATCCCTTTTCCCTCTAAGGTAAGGGAGCACTCTATTTTGGCTAATGTGGTTAGCAAAAGCGCAAAGAAAACTATAGGTTCCTGTGAGCTGATTGATATCGAGCCTATAGTAGCTATCGTGAAAGATCTTGCTACTAGAAATATAGAGGATGAGTATATTGTCTTCTGTGAAGACGCTTCTAATATTATCTCTCATCCTAATAAGGCTAGAAAAGTTAGTGTTCCTGTGCTCTCTGTTAAAATTGGTGATCATTGCTACTATGGTTTATGTGATATTGGTGTTAGTTCTAGTGCTATTCCTTATGAGCTTTACAGGGAAATTATGCATGAGATTGGTCCTTGTGAGCTCGAAGACATTGATGTGGTTATTCACCTTGCGAATAGATAGCAAGTTTGCCCCATTGGTATTGTAAGGGATGTGGAGGTTCTTTGTGGTCAGGTTAAATATCTTGCCGGTTTTCTAGTACTTGGTAAAGAAGCTAGTAAAACCTATCCTATCATCTTTGGTAGACCCTTCCTTAATACTTGTGAGGCTATCATAGATTGTAGGAAGGAAACAGTTTTGACTAAGTTTGATGGAGAATCTTATGAGTTTAATTTTTCTAAATTTGCCAAAACCCCTTATGAAAATGAATTACCTGATGAGGATTTCAAGGTTGAACAACTGTCTTCTATTTCTCTTGCTCCTAACAATGCTTTGCAGCAATTCATGGAATATCATGAAAGTGATGCCTTTATGAAGGAAAGAGATGAGATTGATGAGGTTTTCCTTTGTCAGCCTGAGTTGCTTAAGCATAATTTACCTGTGGAAGATTTGGGTACCACCCAAAGGGGATCCTGTTATCAAATTAAAACCTTTACCTGATGATCTTAAATATGTTTATATTGATGATAAGAAGATATATCCTGCTATTATTAGTTCTAAACTTTCAGGGAAGGAAGAAGAAAGGCTATTGGAGGTATTGAAGAAGCACCGAGGAGCTATGGGTTATACTCTTGATGATTTAAAAGGAATTTCTCCCACTATATGTCAGCATGCTATTAATATTGAGCCTGATGTGAAACCAGTTGTTGAGCACCAGCGCCGTTTAAATGAAGTAAGTGGTAAGAAATGAGGTACTAAAACTCCTTGATGGTGGTATTATTTATCCTATTGGTGATAGTCAATGGGTTAGCCATGTTCATTGTGTTCCCAAGAAAGGAGGAATTACTGTTGTGCCTAATGAGGATAATGAGCTTATACCTCAGAGAGTAGTAGTTGGGTATAGAATGTGCATTGAATTTAGAAAGATTAATAAAGTTACTAAGAAAGATCATTATCCTTTGCCCTTTATTGATCAGAGAGTAGTAGTTGGGTAGTTGTATCTTTTTGTAGTATTTAAAGATTGGACTATTGGTTTACTAGTGTAACTTGGGGAGTACTGAATCTACTTTCATGATATGTCTAATGATAAGTAGTATGTCGCAGGGGGAGCCGACATACCGTGGTGTGTATAAGAAGCTGACGAAGATCCCCATTTGGGAGGCTAAGATCACCGTCGATGGAAGGAGGCGCCACCTTGGGACATGGCGGTACCCCGAGTAGTTGGCACATGCCTACGACTGTATGGCGGTCCAGCACTTCGGGGCAAAGGAGATCCTAAAATTCCCCGAGCATCGAGCTAGGTCCATTCAGAATAGGCCCATGGATATGAGGGTCGCCATGATGGCAGAGGAGCGGGAGCACCGACAGGTCGAGAGACAGCTTCTTGACCCCTTGGTCCAGACACTCCGCGAGGATCCTACGGTGATGGCACGGCAGTACGAGGTCTTCGTGACCATTCAGCGCCAGCAACCCGTCCAGGAGGCGGGTCCCTCTTGGTCTGACGGCGCGGGCTCCTCCACCACTCGCCCTGAGGGCCCGTACTATGGGTTCAGCCCCGACGACTTTACCGTCACACCCACGTCGTCTGCTTCTTCCTTAGATTTGTCCCACGATGACGACGCCTGATATAGTTAGGATAGAGCCGTGTGGGATCAGCTACTCGTCATATATTACTTATCCTGCTAGACTTTCTGATGTTTATTTTATGCTACGTACTTACTTTATAACTATGTTTGTGGTAATTACTTTATAACTATGTTTACTTACTTTGACATTGCATAGACATGAAGATTACCATACCGCTCCCCGCGAACTTTGGTGTTAGCCATTTAAAGGTACTCACACAAGTCCTTTCTTTTTGAATGAGACTGTATGTTCTCTGAAATTCATGTGGAGAATGTAAATATATATATGTTCAATGAAAATTATGACTAATTGTTTTGTCCTATGATTATACTTAGAATCCCTTGTGGTGCACAACTTACTTTTCTCTAGACTCTTCTGACGAGGGTGAAGATATGAGTGAACTCTAGATAATGCTAGGAACCAATGTCCTAGCTATCTATATTAAACATTTGGTTTATACTGTTCACCATGTTAATATGTATTTTGCTATCATTATTTTGTATCCTGTGTATTCTCCTGTATACCATGTATTCTTATGTATACTGTGTATTCCTAAGGAGCTCTAAGCTCCCTAGAATTGGCGAGCTGTGGTTGTTTCAAGGAAGGCGGTATGTTTTTGTGGGTCTGTTAGCAGGTTGAGTTAGGTTTCTATTGTGAACGTACGTGGCTTGGTAACCCAGCGTCGGTTCCGCCCTTTTGACTCATGGGTCTTCTTCGCTCTATTTTTGGGTCGGCGGCCGCTATTCTCCTTTGCTCTCGTCGTCGTGCTGCCGCTGATTCGGATTCATCGGCGACGTTGTCCACTGGGTCCTGTTGCTTCTACGCGGCACGTCCGTGCTGGCTTCTATCTCTGGTTCATCCTGTCCCCTAGCTTGCATCTCGCTCTCTCTCGAATATTTCTCGCCGCCTCCTCTCATCCCTTCTTCCCCACAAGCACAACCGCTCCACCTCCTTCACGATTTTCCCGTCCCCCACCAGTGGTGAATCTCAGTCGCTCCAACTACTCGAGTAGCTTGTGTGGGAGAAGTTGGGTTTGGCCAAGTATGGGATCTAGCGGGACGTCAGCGTCACAAGCGCCGTGTACGGCGGGCCGGAGTACCTTCACACCTTATGTGAGGCCAGCCTCGACGTCGACCGCATTGACACCGGTACAGCACCATCTCCATTGAGGGCGGTCTACTCTAGCTTGCCCATGCTTTCTTGATTATTTCCTTTATCTTGTGATCTAATTGCATACATCAGTATCCTTGTGTTTGATTGGTGTGGTTGCTCCCTGTAATTATTATTTTAAATTGCGGTACTATATTGGTTTGGCCATGAACAAGCCCCTACGACATCATGGGAGATCTTACAGTGAACCCAACCTCTGCCGTGCAAAGGGAATGGCCTATGTGGGTGCCCAAGATTGAGCCTCTCTGAAGCGAATTTGACATTGCAAACTGATTTGGGTGTTCTTTGTGGTATGGATTTTAGAGAATTAGAGGTTGGAAGGAATTCCCGTGTACAGTTGATTGCTTATGAGTTTTAGGTGGAGGAGGGGTGGAAGAACAAGTTTAAGTGTCTACCGAATCAAATCTGTTGCCAATACAATCATTTCCTTTCCGCATCATTCAATTCTTTTTATTCCTTCATTTGTATGAAGCTTGACCAAACATGGACGGTAGTGTTTCTTTGCAGCATTTAGGAATAAAGAAGATTCCAGGAGATCATATATCATCTACCAGTTGATGTTAAATTTGAAGTTGCATGTCATAAGTGTGTATCTGTTCACAAGTGTGAGTATTATTGTTCAGTGTTTGCAACACTTAGAAATGTGGAGTATGCTGTTTTACTATTGTATTTAAAGGTGATTTTATTTTTCATTTATATGCTTATATAAATATCAATATTTGCATTGTGCATGAAAAAACATTTCAGATATCGTGTGTTTTACACATGATGGTTATGGCCTTGGCCTGGCTGCAAGTGAAGAGGCTTCCACTTTGTTTGGATGTGGTTATTCAGTTTGGTGTAGAATTATGCCTTTATTTTCTTCTTCTGAGCCTGGATTTAAAATGCTATACACTAACCATGGACCATATCATGTTATTAGGTCGATGTAGATGCATATCTACTTCCTTCCGTGTGTTATTCAGACTTAGTATACTTTATGGTAGTATGCCATGGTTCTGTTTCTGTTTATTTATTTAAGCATCTTGAATCAATCAACACAGTAAGAGCAAAATGATAGTTTAAAGCTTCAAATTATATTTTGTTAGTTGCTTTGGTATTTAATGTCCCTCCCTTTGCTTTAGGTCTGTTTGAGATGAACTTTATAAAACAGAGGTTTAGATGAAATCAAGTTATCTTAATTGCCTCTATATATGTATGCAAATTGTTGTGTGGAGTATATATAGTTCTAGAATGCATGGCCAGTTATAACATCAATGGCACCAATGCAGTGGTTAGGAGCATGCTTATCATCTGCTTTAGTTCTGATTGGATGATACTCTGAAGCAAGTCCAAATAGAAATGTATGAAGTATGCTTGATAGAACGAGACTGCAAGTCCAAGATAAATTATGCCCCAGTCCAAGATAAATTATGTCCTTTCAGCACACTCTCTATTTGATATATAGGTATGAGTTATCGCGTTAGATAAACCTTTAATGGTTGAAGACTTGAAATGGTCTTCTTCCCTGGATTGCTCAAGATCTCACAAGTAGACCAACTGATGTTATGGTTGCTCAATCATACAGCTTGGATAGTTCACTTCTTTTGAGTTAACTAAACACACCGAGAGGAATCTGATGCTCTGAGGTTTTCTTTCACTTTCGTTGTTTGATTCTTTGACAGGACGACGGTGTATAAGTTCAGTGGTAGCGAGATTACAAAGGATAAAAGGTTGAACAGCTTGGTCTTGCAATCAACAATAGATTCAAGCAATCAAAACAAAAAAAATCTAGAAAAGTAAGCAAGATTTCGTAGGGAGTTAATATATAAAATTCAGTCATTGGATGAAACATAAGTATAGTGGATGCACCGATGCATATCTTAGTATAATTTCTGATACATTGGAGTAAACATAAGTACTACAGTTTATCTGTCTCAAATGGCAGATTACTATTCAAACTAGACGGACCCTGTTTGCGTTTCGTTTGTCAGATATTCTGTAATATAGTGATTTTGCTCTACCGTATCACTTACCAATGGGTCAGTTTCAACTCCCGTGCTTCCTATTTCGACAAGATACTACTAGAAGAAATCTGACTAAGAGCCACAAGTAATTTCGTGGTTGAGTGACACATTGCATGCACCTATGAACTTAATAAATTCCAGGGATGTTGTCTGATGAATATTTGTATTGTTTTTAATATGCCCACGCAAGAAGATCATTGAAGAAGACTATGTTCATGTTGAATGTAACTTTTAGAAAGCTATGATACATGTGATATTAAATTGTCTCACCAAAAATTGAATTGCAGAACTGAAAGTGAAATGACATTGAGTGGTGTGTGACAATTCGGATGTGTTATAAATGTTGCTCAACATCATGTCTATTGTAACCATCTCATGTAAAATTGATTTTTATTATGATCTGAATTATTTTATTTGGAAAAAAACATTGGTAGTACATGGTATTTCCTTTTCTTTTTTCTACTAAATTATTTGTGTCATATCTTACAAGCGCACTAGGATGGGGATTGCTGGTTTCTGCAACTAACCGTCAGCCTCTTACGTCTTGGTTTTTTCCAGCTCGTGTGGCAATGTGACTGCATTGGTGTACGTGTTGTCGCCTCCTTGTTTTGTGCTGGACTGGCAGTCGATGCGGGGTCGGTAAGCAGCTTCGCTCATCTTTTTATAGTGGGGTCTGTCTTCCAGTTCTGGTGTTTAGTGTGGTGGCTTCTTGTTGACCAGCGATGCTCTTCTGCCTCCTTGCCGAATGACGTAGCTGCGCATTGTTCACTGGGTAGATGAGTTGGTTCTTCGCTCCTTTATTTTGACCGTGAAGCCAGTCTTCCCCCTCTGGTTTTTGGCATGGCGGCGGATTCTCCGCAATGAATGGTGCTCTTATGCCTCCTTGATGTCCAATCAAATGTTGTTGCGCCTTGTTTTGCGGGCATGGTCACGGCTCGCATCTGGGAGGGGGTTCCTTTCTCCCTGCTCTCGTGTTTGCTTTTCCACTATAAAATGCTATTTTCCAGTAATTTTATGGGCAACTCATCTTTGACTATTTTGTTGTTTTAGTAAGGAAGTGAATAGTCAAATACAGATATGAAGTTGCATTTGCTTTGCATCTATATCCTTTTCGATTCTTTGTCAGCCAGTGGGTAGCCTCAAATTATTATTATTTAGATTTTCCTGGAGTACCCGCCCATAGGCCACACTTTGTTACGTACATATCTTGCTTAAATTACTCATAACCATCAGCATTGCCGACATGTTGATGAAATATTGTGTTTGAGCATGGTTATAAGTATTAGTAATACGTTAGTAATCATGAGCTCTTGCATCTTGGTATGGAACTTTAGTCTATAGAATTCAGTTGGTACACTTGTGCAGACTTAATGAAATTGGAATCCTTCATTGACAACGACTCTTAGTTTCTCCCTCTGTTTGGCTACCTGCATCTTTGCGGTTGTTAACTGGTTTACAGTTTACAGAATTCGGTGTAGAAAAAATGAATGAACCAGATAGTGAAGGTATATGAATTTAACAATATTTTGTTTCTTCTTAAGGTGGAGATGTAACTGGAAGGTAGATAAAACAACAATTCATAGTTTATGTTTGTTTTCTACCTACAGTTGCAGGAAGCGGAGCTTTAGTTAGAATTCAAAAACAAAACGAGCTCTAGGGCACATCGAATAAAAAACAAAACTATAAATACTCTAGCAAATAACATCCCTACCATAAAATCTAAACCTTATTAGCAGAGGACGGAGCGGCAGAACGCGCTAGGTCCATCTAGTTCTGTTTATTTTATTATTATTTGTTGCTCTGGTATATAATATCCACGGAGAAACAAGATGGGCACCGGTGGTAAGGGCGCTACCCCTGGCGAATAAGATTATTCGCTGGCGAATTTGGTGCACGCCAGCGATGTGTCCTTACTTGTCATGGTGTGCAACACGGTAGTGCCATCGGGGATGGCTAAAGAGGGACACTCGGATGCAATCGGTGGCTCACGCAACAGGTTGGGCACGGTAAACTGCGAACACAACGACGCACCTAGGTTCGGGGCCCTCTCGGCGAGGTAATACCTCTACTCCTGCAAGATGAACTATATGAAGGGGCGAATGCCCAATACAGATGCTCCTGGAGCTGTTTCCTTAGCTACTATCGAGAGCTAGAGGAAGATGAAAACTAGAGGCTAGCACTTCTATCCTTCTATCTTTGCTTACCTAGAACCCCAGCTCTGCCCTCCCTTATATACTAGTATAGGGAGCAGATTACAATTTGGGCTCTAAGGTTTACTGTTTGAATATGGGTTTCTTGTGCAGGGCCGGCTGCAGGGCCTAGCCGGTGGGCCAGGACCTAGTCCGCCCTTCTTTTAGCATCACCCTGTTCTTTAGCGGTCACCCGGGCTTCCTTTGGGGTGTCACCCTTGCTTTAACGGTCACCCGAACTGCTTTTGTCGGTCAATCGACCACTTTGCTTTATGTTCGTCGGGTAGCGCTGGCTATGATGACACATCAGCTTGCCTGATGACGAAGGGGAGCCAGAGGCATACCCCACAAGCATCACCTCATCTGTGCCCTCCATCGAATCCGAGGTGATTCGGGTGGAAGCGGCCACCCGACCGGTTCTTCTGGCTACCGAGCTAGACGGGCCAGCCGGGAAAGCTTTATGCCCAGCCTGGCGGTATTAGCCAACCAGCTAGAGTTGTCTTTCTTGAGAGCCAGGCGGCCTGTGTCTTCTGGAGCCAGCCTACTTGGGCCCGGCTTTTCCTACCCGGGGGTTATCCCCCCGACACTAGTCCTCGAGTGCGTATGGACTTGGCCAGTGGGTAAGGTCTTGCGTGCTCTTTTGCATCTTCATGTAGTTGGTTGTCCGCGTCCAGCTGCAGCTTTTGCTTTTTGAAAGGATACGGATGTCGCCTAGAGGGGGGGGGGTGAATAGGCGATTAAAACTTTTCCTAGAGTAGCTCAACAAAGGCGGAATAAAACTAGTGTTTACTTTGTTAAGCACAACCTAGAACAACTAAGGTTCACCTATGTGCACCAACAACTTATACTAAGAAATACAAGCAACAAAGTGATAGCAAGATATATATTACTTCAAGCACGAAGGCTATCACAATGTAAAGTACATAAGTAAAGAGCTCGGGTATAGAGATAACAGAGGCACACGGGGACACCGATATTTTACCGAGTTCCTCCCAACATGGACTACGTCTCATTTGGAGAGGGGGTGGTATCAAACCACCAACGCCACAAAAGGCCTCCCTTATTCTCCGGTGAATCTCACCCCAATGGGATCGATCCACGCTTCCACTATTGGTGCACTTGTCGGTGGAAACCGGAACCTCTCACAAGGTTGGGGTACAACTCCACAACTTAATTGGAGGCTCCCAACAAACGCCATAAAAGGCCTCAACAAATGCCACCAAGGCCACAATGCCACCAAGGCCACAAAACCGTCTAGGGTTCCAAGAACCCAAGAGGGACAAGCTCCAATGAGCAATTCAAACCAAATCCTCCGAGGATAACTCAAACCGATGCACCAAATGCAAATGGCAAGAACACCACAAAGATGATCAAATCCCTCACTCTCAAGTTCCAACAAAGCTACTAAAGCTATTGGGGGAACAAGAGAGGAGGAATCAAAGAGAGACACAAAATCCCCCAAAATCTAGATCCCCAAAGATACACTCACAAAGAGATGTTTTGGTTTGGTCAAAACGTAGATCTAGATCTCCTCCAACAACCCCTCAAATATATGCAAGAATCAATGGAGGGGTGAGTATAAATCAAGCTTAAGGAGTAAGGCAAATAGGGGCAAAGCTTAGACAAAAGGAGGAGGAAGAACTAACTCTAAATGAAAATGGACAAAAGACTTATATAGGGCTAGCCAAAATATGGCCGTTGGGGTATTTTTTCTGAACGGTCCGGTAGTACCAGATTGGGCCGGTACTACCGGTCCCAACGAACCAGACAGCAGCGAGCGAGCCAGAGAGAGAAAGCAGCAGGAGCAGGACAGTGCATGCAGCAGCAGAGAACAGCTGCAGCGGGGCCCGTGCGGGCAGGCGAGGCAGCGCAGCAGCCAGCAGTGCGTCAGCGCAGCGGGGCAGCAGCGCATGCGCAGCGTGGGGCCAGCAGCTTGGCGAGCGGACGCGCGCGCGTGCGTGCAGCGGCAGCGAAGCCAGGCGCGCAGAGCCAGCGCAGTGCGGGCCCAGTGCGGTACCACCGGGAAAAGGTACCTAGCGGGGTAGAAAGAAAACAAGCCGTTTTCAGGCCCGGGCGGTAGTACCGGCCCGTCCGGGCGGTACTACCGCTCGGCCGAGAAAATAGATTGGCAGACAAATATTCAAACGGCAATAACTTTTGACTGGAAGCTTCGATTGACCCAATTCAAATTGCGTTGGATAGAGGACGACAAGGGCTTCCCAATAATGTGAGAAAGTATCAAGTAGAATAATGTGATATACCTCACTTGGTGATAAACCGAAAAGCCGCATAAATCAAAATCGCAACAAGATACATATGGGAGATCCGATTTTGATGAACAAGTGCTTGTTATGGAGATTACCACAAGCTCTATATCCTCACATGGATAAGACCAAATAACAACCAAATACGATGATGCAATTATGCAAAGGTTTGATCTTTCTGCGAACGATCTGACCAAATTACTCATACGAGAGCCCCTCTTGATAGTACGATTATCTATCCTAAACCCGGTCTCCTACACACAACAAGAGACCGGCAAAAGGGAAAACCTATCAAGATTATACCTTTTACTTGAGCATTCCACTTGAGCTTGATGTAGACAGTCTTGCCCTTCTCAAGATGGAACGCCTTTCTTAATTCCTCATCATCGATCTCGCATATTGAGCTTGCCCAACATATCTTCTTTGCATTTTATCGACCTTGAAGCCAACACATGCTCCAAGCGATGCCAATGGAAAAATCCTACAAGTATAACTTAATACACACATTAGTCCATAAAGATTGTCATTAATTACCAAACCCACACATGGGGGCCCAACATGTTCTTTCACTTTTGCTGTCCGGTTGGATTTAACCGGCTGCAGAATCGATGGCCGCCCACTGGGTGTAGACATCGAAGGCAGGGACCGACTGACGAAGCTAGAGATGAAGCATCAGTTTGTTGAGGTTGGTGATGTCGTCATCCATGACTGTTGCTCTAGCGCACGTCGCGTCAGTTGGACTTCCGCGTCGCTGCGTCAGTTTTTGACAACTGCTCACGCCACTTGCCGTAGCGGTTTCTCGGGGCGAGCACGCACGCCTCGTCTCCTGGTAACGCATGTGGATCTTCTGTGGTTGGTTGTGACGTCGCAGAGGATCCGAAGCTGTAGCGTCGTGTGACCAGGGTGTTTCGTGGCCACGCGTCGTGCGGAAGCTAAGGGGGCGACGGTACCCCCCGCAAGGATAAATAGGGCTCTAGAGGGGAGCTAGGTTTACACTTCCTCTTCCTCTGTCTCTCCTTCCCCTGCCTCCTAGCACATCTCGCTCCTTGCGCCTCCTCTTTGTTGCCGCCGGAGCCACCACACACCGTCCATCACGGCCGCTTCTTCTGCCGATATGCTGTCGGAGCAACGTGGAGGTTGGTGCGTGTCCTTCATGACCGATGACCTCGTTTACAAGTATTGGCGGGGTAGATTTCCTCCCTCGTCAATGCTGGTAAAGCATCCGCTTGCGCTGGAGGGGGAGCGGGTTCTGGACCCTCGGCCAAGGGAGCGCATCGTCTTCCTCGCGCACTTCGCCCGTGGCTTCAGCCTCCTCGTCAGCCCCTTTCTCCTCCAACTCTTCGTCCTCGTCGACCTCCAAATCCACCACCTTGGCGTGAACTCCATCGTGCAGCTGTCGCATCACGCGGCCCGAGGTGGCGAACTTCCTCAAGTTCTTCCACTTCAAAGCCCAGGACACCACCAAGGACGATTCGCTGATGCAGACGATGTAGAAGGGCTGGTCGATGAAGGGTGTGGGCGCTGCAACGGACCTCAATCGGATGGCTGCCCGGGTGGAGGCGATGGTGGAGACGGAGCGGCTCACCGTCCGGGACATCGCGCTATCGTGGATGGCACGTCGCGTGCTTCCACTGCAGAAGCAGTTGTCGTTGCTATGGAAACGACAGAGCCTAAGTAGGCTAGAAAGAGGTGTGGGAGAAAAGTAGGGAAGCGTGCGAGGGTGTCCGCATGCGGGATTGGATACAAGCGAGCATCGGGGACATAAGAAGTACCCAGGTTTGGAGCCCTCGGGGTGAGGTAAAGCTCCTACTACTGCCAATCTGACTATGAGGATGAACACCAAGAACTACAAGGCTCCTCAAGTTGTATCGGGTCTAGCTAGTAGAGAAAGAGAATCCAACCCTTGCTAAGTTTCCCCTGCCACCCCTTATATAGGCCGAGGCGGTGTGGGCAACGATCTGGCCGACTGGCAGGTCCCACAGGCGGGCCCCAGCCGGCTAGGTCATCTACAGTGGCCGGCATGGGGAGTGTGTACTTATAGTCAAGCCCATGCCGCCATGCCATTTATAGTGTCGCTGTGCGGGTAGTTATGCACAGTGCCACCTACTGTCCACTGTCGCAACCGTCATTGGTAAAGTCGTCGGTATGGGCCGAGTGTCTGAATCTCCTTTCTGTCTTGTCCGCTGTCCTAGGCGTACTGCGCACTGTGCCCTACGTCATCTGGTACCTTGCCTATCTTGAGTGGCCGACTAGGATGATCTAGCCGGCTGGCCTTCTTAGGCTGGATGGTCGGATCCATCCGACTACTCTTCTGCCCTTGTTTGTTTCATCCGTCTGGTTCTTCCTTTGGTTGGCTCTTGATCTGCCTTGCTCCGGCCGGCTGTCTGATCCAGCCGGCTGATGATCTTGCCAATAGTTCTTGTCTGGCTGGCTGGTTTGCCAATCGGGTCTTGGTTTGTTTCTTCTTCTAATCTATCTTGAGGTTTCTGCGTCCGACTACCCTCAGCCGGCTTACGTGTTGGTGCTTTGCATATTGTTCGGTTAGCCTACCTGGGGGAGGTCCCCCTGACACTAGCCCCCGAGCACGCGTGGATTCCGCCCCTTGGGCGAAATGTGTGCGCGCTTAGAAAGCTAGGATTTTGAAACTTTTCCCGGCTGAATTCAATGGTTGAGCTGCTTCGGCTGCGTCATCACTGACGTCAGCCACGCGTGATGATGGTCGTGGGAGGACGTGCGTCGTGGGGTCGCGTCGGGAACTGGCGCCGGTGCCTCGCCTACTGCGTTGGGATCTTCTGCACTCGGTGTGTGGCCGCAAACGATCCAGGGACCGTTGGAGCCGAGGGGGGCCGCCACGTGGCAGGCCGGCGGTTTGCCTCCCCGGCCCCTTTAAGTAGGGGCCACTGTGCCCCTCCGCCCCTTACGAGCCATTTGCCCCCTCCTTACTGCCTTCGATGCCGAGAGCTCTCGCTGCTTCTCTGCCTTTGCCTTTTCTCCGCGTCGCCGGCGAGCTTGCGCCAGCGCCGCCGACCACTTCTCTGTCGGAACGACGGGGCACCGGCACTCCTCCGCCGCTCCTCTTCCACCTTCTCCCCCTCGCTCTCCTTCTCCCCCGCGCTCCGCCGCCGCTGCCATGGCCGAAAGTCGAGGCGCATGGTGCTGTGTGTTTTTGTCCGACTGCATTTTCCGGGTCGCCTTTTGACTTGCCCTTCTGATCACAAGGCTTCTACCCCCAAGTAGACGCTCTTGCCTATGACCGGGTGCAACAGGTTGCGCCGGGTAAGAAGGCAGCCGTCAAGGACTCTGTGGGCCAGCTCGGTGAGGATGCCGCCAACCTGCGCAAGGCCGCAGCCGGCATCCACGACCTGGTCTTCCCGGGGGAGCTACTACCGGAGACCATGGGGGCCCTGGTGATCAAGCTGGGCGGTGCACCGAATGCGATCGACCGGCTGCGCGACCTGGCTGCCCGCGTCAGCTCTGAGATGGCGCTTGCCTTGATGCTGTCATGGTACAAGGACGCCCGTCTCGACAAGCTGGTGAACGGCTTCCGAGCCGGCGCGGATCTTGAAGCTATGCGTTGTGCCTACCCGGACCTCCGCTCCGCCACGATCACGATTGTCGGCTACGCCGACATCGATGAGATGCTCACGGATGGCGAGGGGAGCACGAGGACCGAAGGAGCGGGAGCGGATGGTGCGGAGTCATCTTCCCAGGATGGCGGAACCGGCACGGCAGCTCCTCATGGCAAGGGTCCGGCTGCCTCAAGGCGAAGACCCCGGGATGCCGGGTGAACTTGTAGATAACTTTTCATCTTTTGGTACTTATGTCTTCTGAACAATCTGGATTTGCGGGGGCTTCATCCCCTGATGTTTAAGTAACTGTCTGGATGGGTTTGCCTTCATGCACCCACTTATGCTTATGCCTTGGTCTACTAGTCTTTCCGTCTGGTCCGCTCCAGCCGGAATTATCTTGCCTTCGTCTTACACTTTGTGAGCACTTTTCTCTTGTGTTTTGTTTCTTATGGCTTCCTGACAGTTTGCCGGCTTGCTCTGGCTGATTGGCGCATCTGCTAGTCGGATACTACATCCTTTCAGTGGGGGCGCGCCAGCGCACCCACTGGGTGTAGCCCCCGAGATTCGGAACAGCTGGAGTAGCCAGGTGTTTCGGATCTTTAAAAAATCCTTGTCTTTCACCTTGCTCTGCCGGATGTGACTTGCTTAGCCGGGCCGGGGGAACTGCACTGCAGTCCGGCTAAGTATATCTGACTTGCTTTTCTCTATTACTTTCCTTTCTCCTCTTTTTCTATCTTTCCTTTTGCCTTTTTCTCTCATTCTCTTTCTTTCTTTCCTCTTTCTGGCTAGGTTTGTCTGATGCGTCCGACTAGTTGCAGCTAGCCGGCTTGGGAGGGTGGTGCCTCCGTGTTCTGTCCGTCTCTACCTTCCTCCTTCTTCGAATGACGTACCCTTCAGCCGGGCACCGCACGCTTTCGGTGGGGGCGCACCAGTGCACCCACTAGGTGTATCACCCGGGATTCGAAGTGGCTACCGCAGATAGGTACTTCGAATCTTCACTATTCTTGATTTCCGACTCGGTGCGATTTGTGCAAAAAAGAAACATACAGAAAATGACTCCTTGTCAATATGTTGCCTTGTTAAATGTCTCTCTATTACCCGACTAGGGTTTTTATTTTTTTTGAAAACTAGCCCGTGCTCTTCTGGACACTTAGTCATTTTCTCGTGTGGGGTGCTGTTTACGCTGCACCTTGCCGGACAGCTAGGTTGCAGTCTGGACCCGGAACCGAAGGGAGATGACAATACACCGTGCATGGTACTAGGGGCTTCGTAGCCGAAAAAGAACCAACTAGGCACATGGCCGGAGATGCCCGATCTGATGCATCTTTCGCCGTTTTTCGTGTGGGATGCCCTCGGGATTTTTCTCTTGCTAGCCGGACAGCCGGGTTGCGGTCTGTAGCTGAGAAGAAGAGTGGGCCTCTGGCATCATCGCACACTACTGAGTCGGTTTACATAATTGGCAGGGTGGGCCAACCGGCGAGCCCCCGGGTAGGGGTCGACGAAAGCCGGAAAAATCATTGCAGGAATTCAATTAGATAAATACGACAATCTGACTATCCGGTAAGGATCCCCCGAGCATCAGCCGAGGTTCCATATCATTCATTCATTCAGGGATCTGGATACATACACTGATTTTTGCGACTAGGTGTAAAATGGTCGGAGAAGGTCCGCGTTCCAGGGCCGCTCGGTCTCCTCGTCCGACTTGTCCACCTTGTTCTTGTGTGGCTGCTGCGCCTCGATGAGGTAGTAGGAGTTGTTGTGTAATGCCTTGCTGACGATGAAGGGGCCCTCCCACGGAGGGGACAGCTTGTGCATGCCCTTCATATCTTATATCAGCCAGAGCACCAGGTCGCCTTCCCAGAATGCGACTGGAGTGATACCGGTGCAACCCTTGTTGGTAGATGGCCGACCTGGACAGAGCTAGCTCGTGTGCCTCCTCGAGGAGGTCCATGTTATCCTCCATTTCTTCCTGGTTCTCCTCTTCCGTGTAAAGGAGTTTGGAGGGTGAGTCGAACTCAATGTCCGCTGCGAGAACTGCCTTTGAGCCATAGGTGAGGAAGAATGGGGTGAAGCCGGTTGATCTGTTCGGGGTGGTGCGGAGGCTCCACAGCACAGGCGGCAGCTCCTCGATCCAGCAGCCGGGTGATCGCTCTAATGGCTCGATCTGCCGGGGCTTGATTTCGGCTAGAACCAAGTCGTTGGCTCTTTCTACCTGCCCGTTGGACTGCGGGTGCACGATGGATGCGAGGTCCAGCCGGATCCCTTTGTTATGGCAGAATCGGGCGAAGGCCCCCTTGGCGAAGTTCCTGCCGTTATCGGTGATGATGCTGTGGGGGTAACCGAACTGGATGATGATGTCGCGGAAGAAGGTGACGACCGTGGACCCGTCTAGCTTCCGGATCGGCTTCACCTCGATCCATTTGGTGAACTTGTCCACCGCCACCAGTAGGTGGGTCATGCCGGATCGAGCTCGCTTGAAGGGACCGACCATGTCCAACCCCCAGACCGCGAAGGGCCAGGTAATCGGTATTGTCTTGAGCGCGGAAGCTGGCATGTGCCTTAGCCGGCCGAACCGTTGGCATCCATTGCACGCACGAACCAGCTGGTCCGCGTCCTCCGAGGCGGTCGGCCAGTAGAATCCGTGGCGCATCGCTTTCAAAACCAAGGCCTGCGAGGAGGCATGGTGACCGCACTCCCCCTGGTGGATCTCTTTCAACAGCTGATAGCCGGTATCCACATCGACGCACCATTGGAAAATGCCTGTGGCGATGCGCTTGTACAGTTCTTTGTTGATGATGGTGTACGTGTGCGCGCGGCGTTGGATCTTCCTTGCCTCCACCTCGTCATCCGAAAGCTCATTGTTGAGGAGGTAGTTCATGAAGGGCTGGGCCCAGGATGGAACTTCCCGGATGGTGAAGACGCTAGTCGGCACGATCTAGAGCTCATCTGGAGGGTGGCCGGGTGGGATACCCGAGTCGGCAGCCCTCTGGCCTTTCACCTTGCTCACCGATGGCTTGCTCGAGGTGGAGGCAGCCCCGGGGTGTTTCGAGACGGAGGTGACAATAGCGGGGCCTGGATCTTTCGAGCCGGCAGCCCTTGGGTCTGCTACCCAGATGATGGACTCAGACTCTGGATAAGGAGTGATGTTGGGCTTACGAAGATGCTCCAAGGATACTCCAGGCGGGATGGCTGCTCTGGTGGATCCAACTCGCGCGAGGGCGTCGACCACCTCGTTGTTGGCGCGGGGGACGTGGTGGAATTCACATCCCTCGAAGCCAGCTCTTAGCAGCTGCACATGGAACCGGTATAGGGCCATGTTGGCATCTCTGGCGTCCCATTCGCCGGATACTTGTTGCACCACCAGGTCCGAGTCGCCGAAGCAGAGGATCCGGTGGATGCCGATGTCTTTTGCGAGCCGGAGCCCGTACGCGAGGGCCTCGTACTCGGCGACGTTGTTTGACACGGTGAAGTGGATCTACAGCACATACTCCAGCCGGTCTCCCTTGGGCGAGGTGAGCATGATGTCGGCTCCCAAGCCCCCGCGCATCTTCGAGCCGTCAAAGTGCAGCCTCCAGTAGTCGGAGTCTGGGACCAGCGATAGGTACTGGTTCTCTGCCCAGTCGACGAAGAAGTCTGCCACCGCCTGAGACTTGATGGTGATCCGGGGCTCGTATAGGATGCAGTAGGTGGCCAGCTCGATGGCCCACTTGGCTACCCGGCCCGTGGCATCCTTGTTGCCGAAGATCTCGCCCAGCGGCGCGGTGGACACGACGGTGAGCGGATGCTCTTGGAAGTAGTGCTTGAGCTTCTTGCAGGCCAGGTATACCTCGTAGCACATCTTCTGATAGTGGCGGTAGTTCTGCTTGGAGAGGGACAGCACCTCGCTGAGGTATTAGATGGGTCACTAAACCGGCTGTGCCTTGCCCTTCTCGGGGCATTCATCCGCCAGGACGACGCTCACGACCCGGTTGGTTGCGGCTATGTAGAGAAGCATTGGCTCCTTCATAGCTGGCATGGCGAGAACCGGTGTCGTTGACAACATGCGCTTGAGGTCGTGGAAAGCCGTGTCTGCCTAAGCCATCCAAGTGAACTTGTCCGTCTTCTTCATCAAGTGTGTAACACCCTCAGATTCGACCCTATGCAAGTTTCAACGATTACCGCCAAACCCGCATAGAAACGATTCAAAGGTGCCCACCAGGCACTTTCGTGCGGGTGGAAAACAAAGTAATACCATTTCACAATAGTCCACGATGGAACCCACATAACAGATATATACAACAATAACTCAAAGAGTCAAGAATACAGATATACAATACAAAGATCCAAATCACCTTTAAAACGATACAGTGTCCGAGTACGGACAAGATGCAAATTGAGCTAAGAGCCCTGAAGAATAACCAATGGCGTCCATAACCCTGCCCAGGCCAAGCCGGAAGGGTAACCTTGCTAACGACGTCGATCTCAAAACCTGCTTAACAAAAGGGGTGCCGACAAAGGGCGAAGGAAAAAGAGAGCGATCAGTACTGAGGCCAGTACACAGCGAGACTAGAATTCGGCGGTCCTCGCCTACATAGGTATGGTGGACTAAAGCGGCAGCGCAGCATGCACTAAACAACCTATAGACACTCAATACAACTGACGGCTATCAGATATGGATAAGAAATACCTATTTGGATCCAACCTGAAACTATCATCAAGCATACCCATCCTGGTATTTCCCCCTCAGGACCAAACGAGGAAGTCAACCGAGGAACTCACACAGTTGGCAGTTTTATTTATTTCGTTATAGTTGCGGCAATTACTAGTCAGATATAGATAGCATGAGTCATCCTGATATAATAAGCAGTGGGCAGTTTTAATTAACCATTCCGTTGTAGTTGTAGTACTTACTAGTCAGATACATATAGCATGAGGCATCCCAAAACCCAGCAGTTGTTGGCACTTTTATTTAGCCATTCTGTTGTAGTTGCAATACTTACTAGTCAGGCACAATGGTAACAGGTGACAACCCAAACCAGCAATTGTTGGCACTTTTATTTAGCCATTCCATTATAGTAAAGCTGACTACTAGTCATTATAAAGTCAAATTTATAGCACTACTTTAGTTATAGTTGTCTATGATCGAGATACTGTGCTCCAAGTCGTCCATAACCGCGGACACGGCTTTCAAAAAGTTTTACCCTGCAGGGGGCACAAATAGCAACACACGCATGATCAACCTCGAGAAAAACCAATAAAAACCCAACGAGGCATCATGACAGAGAAATTGCAAGATTCATATAAATTTCAGGGGGCCACCCCACCAAGCTACCCACGACGAAGTTGGCTGGCTCTGAGACGGACCCAGAGGTTTGTGTCAATGGCTGTAAACGACTGGGAACCCGAAAGTGTGACTGGGCTTGTCGATACCGCGGAAACATTCCACTTACCTAAACAGTACAGGCACTCCACGTGCAATAGTAAATAAAGCAGTAAAGCATGGCATAAGTAGAGGATAGTAATAAAGCCCCAAACTACTTTGTGGCCCCAAGAAATAAATATGACTCAAGCTCTGGCTAGGGGGATTCATGGTCCCACATGCGGATAGTGCGAATATTCAAAGAACAGGTGTCAAGTACTCGGGGTCCTATGGGACATAAGTGGACGGTTAAAAACCAAATAACATCTATTTCCCACCTGTGCCTCTGCATTATTTACTTACTTCAATTTTAGTTATTAAACGGTAATTAAAGTCATGATCATCTCCAACATAAAGCATATGGCAGTCTTCCAACAGCTGTGGTACTTGACGACACGCAACAGCACTTGAGCAAGCACCTACGACACGCAAGGCCGACTATCTACCAAACAACAGGTAATAGGATGTGTCCAAGGCAATATAAGGCTGCAAGGAATATCACACGTATGAAAACTAGAGCATCGCAACACAGATAGCAATAGATCAACAGGAGGAAATAAAGACTAGAAAGGTAAAATAGGTAGAAAGGGGGATAATGCTCGCCTAAAAAACATTGCCGAAAGTTCATCCGAAGATCGGGTCGACTCTCGCATCAACTTATCGGCCTAATCCATGAAGAAGCAAAGCACTAGAAGAACACCGGATGCACTATTTAATACTACGACAAAAGATCGGGCATGATGCATGTATGATGTATGACATGGCAAGAATGCGATGCAATTCGGCAATATTAAGCGGAACCAAAGTCCCGATAATTAATTATTAAGTTAATGTTGTTTAGCTACCCCGCAATTTAAATGTTGGCTTGCAAGGCAAAACATGGCATCGGTTCGCTATACAAATTTAAATGGAGCCGATATTATACTATATTTGCCCACATATGGTCTCCATATTTTATTTAGGTGAATCTTTGAAATAGCCCCAAACACCCACAATATGCATGCAAAACATGAACATCTTAATGTAACAAATAAATATCATATATTATAAAATAGGGTCCAAAGAAAGAGGTCACACATCGGTTATCGACGATCTTGGTTTGGGGGTTCGATGGGGTTCAGGCTTGGTCTTCGGATCTGCAGGATCGAGGCATTGAATTCCGGGAAGGAGATCTTGGGGTACCATCCTGATCATCGGTGGCGAACTTGGGGCTCGACACCGGGGTCTTTAGGGTTCCATGTCGGAGTACTTGGGTTCCAACTTTGACGGTTGGTGAAGGACATGAAACGGAGTCGGTTCCACGACTTCCGGGCAGAAGATCTTGCCATGCTTCATGCGATCCTAGTGTCAAAGCCACATCAGTACACCAACGATCAAAATCATGGATAACCACTCGTGACCAAAGACACGATCAACACGCCACTTCCCACTGCCAAAAACCGCAACACAATCTATACCTAGACCAACAGGTGCCCCTGGTACTGTGGAGGGGTGTTGCTGTCGAGTTGTTGACTTCAGGTAGTGGCGCACGGGGGGGAGTTGTGTTTTGGCCGTGACATCACGGGTACCTAGCGGTGCTGGAGACTGGGAAGCGCAGAGGACAGCGCCACTACTGGAAGGCGCGGCCGGAGGCGACGGAGAGGGGCTCAGGCGCGCGGCCAGAAGACGGCGAGCGAGGGCGCGTGCTCGGAAGGAGATGGCCGCGGTGGTAGCAGAGCTTGGTGGCGACAAGAGTTGGCCGAAGGCGGCGACGGGCTTGTTGAGGGCGGCGCTCGGGGTCGCGGGAGGTAGCAGACGCGGTCCGGCGCGAGGACCAAAGGACGCGCACCTCTGTTGGCTGCGGGGAGCTTCTGCAGGCGGTCGGCAGGAGAGGAGAGGGCGGCGAAGCGGGATAGCAGAGGGCCGGAGAGAGGAGACCGCGGCTCGGCAGCGTGCTCGGAGGTGAGGAAGGCGAGGGAAGCAGGGGAGAGGCGGCCCGAGATGGGTCTCTAGCGGCGGTGGCGTCATCGATCGAGGGGGATGGGTCATGAGGTGGTTGGGCGAGCGACGTGGGGGTTGCGGGGTGGGTGAGTGGTTCACGCTGGATCCCGTGGGGTTGGGGCCAGGTATGGGAGAGGATCCTGAGGCAGGGCTTGTCGCGTGTGGAAGGTTGGCGACAGGACGAGGTGGAGCGGTGGAAGCGATCGATGGGTAAGAGACATCGCGGTGGGGTCGCGGGGTCGGTGGCAGGGAGTATGTGTTGCAGGCGTGAACTGCGTGCTTGCGGCCGCGTGCGCCATGTAGAGGGTGGCGGCTGCACAGGGGGAGTGGGTGGATTAGGTGGGATGCTAGGGTTAGGGTTTCTGGTTGATGTGGGGCTAGGATTAGCTAGGGTTTAGGGTTGTAGGTTGTCTGGCTAGTCGGGCCTTTGGGCCTGGCGGTCTGGACTGCCTCACCCTAACAAAATATTTATATTATTTATTTTCTTTTCTTTTAAAATAAAACACTTGCAAAAAGGTTTTAGCAAATAAAAGATCCGAGCGGATCTAGGGTTTCGATTTGAACAAAGAGGGGATATCTCTAGAAAACAAAATAAGCTTTTGGGAAATTGTTTTAGTCGAATAAATGCATCATGATGTCATGATGATGCACAAAATAAAAATAACAGCGATTTTCTAATTGTGGTTTTACCCGGGGTGCTACAAAGTGGTACAGGGGTAGGGCTTTCTCTCCCAACCGGCTGACGAATCGGCTGAGGGAAGCCAAGCAGCCAGTGAACTTCTATACACCAAGCAAGCTCTTGGGCGGCTACATCCTCTCAATGGCCACGACCTTCTCCGAATTGGCCTCGATTCCTCGGCTCGACACGAAGAAACCGAGGAGCTGTCCGGCTGGCATGCCAAATACGCATTTCTCTGGGTTCAGCTTCATATGGTACCGGTGGAGGTTCACGAACGTCTCGCCGAGATCTTCCAGCAGGGTCTTCTTCTCCTTCGTCTTGATGACAACATAATCCACATACGCATGCACGTTCCGGCCGATCTGCGAGTGCAGGCATTTCTGCATGCAACGCTGATAGGTAGCACCTGCATTCTTTAGGCCAAATGGCATAGTTATATAGCAGTAAGCCCCATATGGGGTGATGAACGATGTTTTTAGTTAGTCGGCATGATTCAGCCGGAATAACAATCTAGGAAGCAAAGCAGGTCGCAGCCGGCCGTAGGGTCAAGCACTTGATCAATACGGGGCAGAGCGAAAGGGTCTTTCGGGCAGGCCTTGTTCAGGCTCGTGTAGTCGATACACATGCGCCAGGTCTTGTTCTTCTTCAGCACCAGGACTGGGTTGGCCAGCCAGTCCAGGTGGTACACTTCCATGATGAAGCCGGCAGCAAGTAGCCAGGCGATCTCGTCGCCGATGACCTTCCTCTTGTCCTCCATGAAGCGACGGAGGGTTTGCTTGACTGGCTTGGCATCCAGACGCACATGAAGCGAGTGCTCGGCGAACTCCCTCGGTACACCCGTCATGTCTTTGGGAGACCATGCGAAGATGTCCCGATTCTCATGGTGGAAGTCGACGAGCGCGCTTTCCTATTTGTTGTCCAAGCCGGCACCAATGGTGACACACTTGGAGGGGTCAGCTGGGTCGAGCGGGATCTAGCGGGTCTCCTTGGACGGCTGGAACGCCATGTCCCCAACTGGCTTCATGCCAGCCGACACTTCCTGCTGCAGCATGGCGACATTGCGGAGCATCTCGCGCTTCTCCTCAGTGATGAGCAGGGCCTCGGCTATCTGGGCGCCTTCTTTTGCGCAAGCCATGGACCGCCTGTAGCAGCCGGCCACAGTAATCACACCATTCGGCCCCGGCAACTTCATCTTGAGATATGCATAGTGGGGGACCACAATGAACTTTGCGAGGCCAGGGCGCCCTATAAGGACATGGTAGGTGCTGGCGAGGTTGACCACCTCGAACCAGATTGGCTCACGCCGGAAGTTCTCTTTCGAACCAAATATGACGTCCAACCGGATCTTGCCGAGAGGGACGCATGGTGGCTCGGGCGCGACGCCGTGGAACACAGTGGTCTAGGGCTGCATGTCGCACTCCCTGATACCCAGCTTGTCCATGGAGGACCGGTAGAGCAGGTTGAGGCTGCTCCCACCGTTTACCAGCACGCACGAGAACCGGCAGGTGCGTGCGTCGAAGATGAAGAGGGGGTCGAGCACCATCGTGTAGCCCCCAGGATTTGGGAGTGAATCCGGCTGGTCCGCCTGTCTGCAGGTGATGGGAGTCTCAAACCAGTTGAGATGCAGGGGGGCTGGGGGAACGACGACGTTCACCTCCATGCTGTGCTGCTTCCGGCCGCGATTATCAATCGGCTCAGCCTCGAAGATGTGGTAGTTCTCGTGCTGCTGGGGGTAGCCTCCATTGCCACGGTTGTTGCCAGCTGCCCTAGACGGTGGTAGGGGACCGCCGGGAGGGGGTGGGTGGAGAGGAGGTAACTCGGCCTGCTCCTTGATCTGCCTGGTCCAGCTGCACTACCGAGTGGTGTGTGTAGCCGGCTTGGTGCCGCTGTGGTACTTGCAGGGCCTGTCGAACATTTGCTTGAAGGTGAAGGCATTCCTCTTCCTCTTGTCGTTGTAAGCCGCGGCGCCCTGCACCACGTTAACTTGCTGCTGGTGGTAGCGTGGGCTCTGCTGCTCAATCGGGTGCTTGCCCTGGTAGCGGCTGTCGTTGCCGTGCCGTCTGGACAAGCCGACATCACCGCTCTAACCGGTAGGCTTCTCCCTAGCCGGCTTGGTGGGAACCGGGCGTCCTTCCACGTTTACCCGGAGGGGATTCTTCACTACCACATCCGTGGTGGCGTACTGGTCAGTGACGGCCATCAGCTCCGCCATAGTCTTGGGCTCGTCGCACAGCAGACGGTGGCGCCGCATCGTGCCTTCGCAGCATCCTTCGATGAAGAAACTGATTGCCTGGTTCTCCACCACCCCTTCACAGGAGTTGCACAGCTCGGTCCAGCGGGCAAGGTACGCGCGATCCGTCTTGCGGTCTCCCTGGACACACAGAGAAAAATCACGAGGCCTGCCTGGGCGCTTGTATGTGCCGTTCAAGTTCCGGATGAAGACTTTCTCGAAGTCCGGCCAAGCGTTGATGCTGTTAGGCACGATCCGTTGAGCCGGGTTCTGGCCGAGCTGGTCAGCATAAGGGGGATGTAGCAGATCGCGACACGCTTGTTTCCGTGGGTGATGCCAACTGCGGTGACGTAGTCGGTCAGCCAGACTTCCGGGTTCATGCTGCTGTCGTACTTGGGGGTGTCCCATGGCAGGGAGAACTTGTAGGGAAAGGGCTCCTTCCGGATGCGCGATCTGAAACACACAAGGCCGATTGCATCCTCCTCCTTGGTGAGGCGAGCTTCCATCAGAAGGTCGATGCGAGCGCGCGCCTCTGGCTCAACTGGATTGGGAGTTCCCACCCGGCCGGTGAGGCGGGATGGTGGAGGGGGTGGAGGGGGTTCTAGCCAGCCGAAGGAGGGTGGCTCGTGGCGCCTTGCTTGCTGCGAGGCTGGCTGCTGCCGGATTGGCGACGCTTGGAGCACAGGGGTTGCTGGCTCGGGGACGCTGAGTACTCGGTCTGACGAGGTACGCCCCAACTGTTGCCAGCCGGGCGATTCCCCCTGGAACCGGCTCCATCCTCGAATGCTATCCGACTGGCTTCGGCCTGCTCGTCAGCCACGTGCAGCAGGTGCTGCACTCGTTGGAACTGGCGCAGCATCTCATCCCCCTCTAGGTGGTGTAGGTCCTCCGCGATGGCTCGCCCCACCAGGACATTCTTGACCGCGGTATCATAGACGGGCGGGGGGGAATTAGGTGCGGGAAGCCGGCTTGAGGTCATGCTCGAAACGGGCGCCCAACTCTCCTCCGCGGCGCTGCACATAGCCCAGTCGTCTAGGATCCTCGTTAGCCGGGGTGAGACCGTGCGCACGATTATACTCGCGGATGTTGCTCTCCATCCGGTACTTGGTGGAGGCTAGGCCTTGGGCCTGCTAGAGGAGACGCTCCCGCGCCGCCTCGATATTAGCCATGGCCGCCTTCGGGTCGTCCCCGGGGTGCACCGGCTCGTGGAGCTTTTCGATGACCTCGTCCACCGCGCCCTTTTTGCACACCGGAGTAGACGGGCCGGTCTGGTCATTGGAGCGCTCGAGGGGAGGACGACGGCTGTTGCTGGAGCCGGCCATCATCACCTCTACGGTGCCGGGTGCAGCGAGCGCGCTGCCGGCTGAGGGAAACGGCTCCGCGAAAGAGACGATTTCCTGAGGGAAACGCTCCGGCACGATGGCGACATAGACGGGTAGATCGCCGAACAGCAGGATGGAGCCGCCTCCCGGGAAACTGGATCCAGCGAAGCAGCTGGCGTTGTCGATAACGCAGTCGAACTGGTCCAGCATGAGCACAAGACCGGAGACCACGCGCTCGCCGGACGAAGTGCGGGGTCCCGTGCGGAACGTCACTCTGGTCGCCGCCATCTCTACCCCACGGTGGGCGCCAACTATCGTCGCTATGGAAACGGCAGAGCCTAAGCAGGCTAGAAAGAGGTGTGGGAGCAAAGCAGGGAAGCGTGCGACGGTGTCCATAGGCGGGATTGGATACAAGCGAGCGTCGGGGACACAACAAGTACCCAGATTCGGAGCCCTTGGGGTGAGGTAAAGCTCCTACTCATGCCGATCTGACTATAAGGATGAACACCAACAACTACAAGGCTCCTCGAGTTGTATCGGGTCTAGCTAGTAGAGAAAGAGAGTCCAACCCTTGCTAAGTTGCCCCTGCCTCCCCTTATATAGGCCGAGGCGGTGTGGGCAACGATCTGGCCGACTGGCGGGTCCCACAGGCAGGCCCCAGCCGGCTAGGTCATCTACAGTGGCCGGCATGGGGAGTGTGTACTTATAGTCAAGCCCATGCCGCCATGCCATTTATAGTGTCGTCGTGCGGGTAGTTATGCACAGTGCCACCTACTGTCCACTATTGCAACCGTCATCGGTAAAGTCGTCGGTATGGGCCGAGTGTCTGAGTCTCCTTTTTGTCTTTTCCGATGTCCTAGGCGTACTGCGCACTATGCCCTATGTCATCTGGTACCTTCCTATCTTGAGTGGCCGTCTAGGATGATCTAGCCGGCTGGCCTTCCTAGGCCGGATGGTCGGATCCATCTGGCTACTCTTCTGCCCTTGTTTGTTTCATCCGGCTGGTTCTTCCTTCGGTTGGCTCTTGATATGTCTTGCTCCGGCCGGCTGTCTTGATCCAGCCGGCTAGTGATCTTGCCGATAGTTCTTGTCCGGCTGGCTGGTTTGCCAGTCGGGTCTTGGTCTGTTTCTTCTTCTGATCTGTCTTCAGATTTCTGCGTCTGGCTACCCTCAGCCGGCATACGTGTTGGTGCTTAGCATCTTGTCCGGTTAGCCTACCTGGGGACGGTCCCCCCGACAGTGGTCGCACAAGATGTGCCATCTGTCGACCGCCGATGATCCGACGCAGACGTCGCGGAAGGATGTGCCCTACCAGGACCTGCGCAACTGGATCTCCATGATCTCCAAGTTCCGCATGGAGGCGGCCTGTGCGTACTCCTGCCCGCCGTACCATCGCGGCCACCTGCCGCCCCGGGTGAGTTGTTCTCTGGTTCTCTTTCCTTTATCTTCGTTGTTGGGGGCTTTCCTTGGGTGCCTTATGCTCCCCTTTTGAGTAGTTGTTCATGGCGCAGCTAGCCGAAGATGGTATGGGTGACTTCCCGCTCCCCTCCTTCTTGGCGGACAGGAAGCCGAAGAAGTACCCCCAAACGGAGCCCAAGGGTTTCCCATCCGGTCGAACGACGACCCCTCAGATCCTCATGGTAAGCTGCCAGTTGCAGCTCCTTCCTTCGTCCTGGTCCGTGGAGATGTGGTAAGATTTTGCTTTTTTTGCAGTCTATGCCGCCGACGATGAGGCCGGCCGAGAGAAGGCCGCGGCAAAAGCCCGGGGGAAGAGGGCGGCGCCCGTTGCCGCGTCGGCTCCCGTTGAGCAAAAAAGGATGCGCCGAGCGCGCCAAGTCTTCATCGCGCCATCCGTCGTTGGGTTAGCATCTTCCCTTGTCCTATCTTCCTCACTTGTCTTGTGGTTCTGCCGTGGTTTTTTCTCACTTTTGTCCCATGTAGCGAGGCGATGTCGCTTGGCGATGCTGGTGCTGCCGCTGTTGCTCCTCCCCCCACCTCCGGCGGTTGAGGAGGTGGCGAGGTCGCCTACTACACCTGCGCCGGATGCGCCTGCCGTGCTGTCCCCGCCTAGGGCTCCTCAGGGTTACCCGACCACGGGGCTGCTGCACCAAGCACCCGCGACTTCGCGGTTGGGGCAGCTGTTTGCGGCCGCATAGGACCCCAAGACTCCCCTCCTCCGTCCTGGGGCTGGTGTGAACCTGGCCTAGAGCGATGATCTAACTAGTTCTGCCAGGCCCATCATCACGGAGGTGACAGAGGAGGATGCAACCATGCAGACGACTGCAGTGGGCGGGGGCCAGCCGGGCGCTTCTGACCTGGCGGGGAGGGTTTTGGTGGTGGCCGCGACATCGGGTGCGGCCTCTGACGATGAAGAGGTCGTGGTGACCGGATCGAGGCCAGCTCCGGCTGTGCTGACGCCGGGTGCGATCCAGGCCCAACTCTCGGGCGCGGCGCTTGTCGCACTCAGCCAGGTTCGCCACCTGGTTGAGGGAATGGAGAAGGGCCTTGGCGAGGCCAAAAATTTGTCTGCTTTGATGGAGGTAGGTGTCTCTCACCATTATCTTTTTCGTACTTTGCAGCAGGGTTGTCGTTCCGTCTCTTACTCGTTTCTCTTTGCAGAGAGCATTTTCAAAGTCGGTGAAGAACAACAGGGATCTAGATCGTAAGATTGCTTCTTCCGACCTGTCTTGGCAGTTGGCTCCCTTTTCCCGTTTTTTGTTGACCATCGGGTATCCTCCTACAGCCATGATCCTGAACAAGGAGAAGGAGGTGGAGCACCTCAAAGCTGAGGTTGCCCGGCTGGAGGAGTCGAACAGGACGCGGCAGGTGCAGTTCGACCAGCTGGCCGAGGCCAAGCATCATCTTGAGGTTAGCGTGTAGAGGGGCAGGTAGGCAGCTGATGAAGGGTTTGCAGCATAGAAAACAAAAAATTCCTACGATGGGAACTATGTACCAAGATCTATCTACTAGATACAAACAACGGGCGGAAGTATATCCGTAGAGAACATACCCTTGAAGACCGACAAAGCTTAACGAGTTGAGCTCGTGGTTCATGTAGACGATCTCTTGCCGATCTCAAGATCGAGAGGAAGTCCTAGCGCCGCAAAGCAGCAGTGCATCCGTGCTCGCACACACGTACAAGACATCGAGCAGCCTCCGCCTCCTCGCTCCAGCGATGTAGCGGAAGCACAACCCTTTCTTGCCGAATAGCCACCGGGAACATGTATCTCACTAGTCCGAGACCATGGGGGATAAATTCTAGAGGGGGAGAGAGATCCTTCACGAGGAGGTGTGAGTGAGAGAGAGGGAGGGGGTGCCTTTTATAGGAGAGGGGGAACCCCAAGGGGGTGGCCGACGCATGGGGGCTTCCCCCTTGCCCTCCCCTCATTCATGTGGGTGGACACTCCACTTACAAAATCCTCTTCAAATCCCTCCACTCAAAATCCCACTCAAACTTGCTATTAAATTTCCACCAAATTTAATGCAAACTCTCATTAAATAAAACTATTTTTATTTATTCAGAAGTTTTTCAATTACTTTAATGAAAAACATTCACATATAACCCCTTGCTAGAATTCCATTTCACATGCAAAAACAATTTCTGCAATTTCATCCGAAAACCTGTTTCGGTATCTAGTGAAATAAATTCCTGGGCTTGTTATTCTTTCCGGCATGAAACTTTTGGTCCAATTGGATGTCAGTGTCCCTTAAGTGTGTCACCCTACGGGTCGAGAATAATGCGGACATGATCGAGACCCTTCTCCGATCAATAATCAGAAGCGGGACCTGGAGATCCATACTGACTCCCACACATTCAACGATGACTTTCCTGTGATCGTCGGAACCTTTTATGCTAGTATCTTAATCCCTTTGTTTCACGATATATTACATGTCCGAGATTCGATCATCAGTATCTCCATACCTAGTTTGATCTCGTTACCTACATGCACTCTTTTCTCGTTCCCGTGATATAACATTCTAGTGAACAAATCACTTGCCTGCAAGCTAACCAATGTGATATCACCGAGAGGGCCCAGAGTATATCTATCCGTCATCAGGATGAATAAATTCCACTCTTGATCCATGTGTCTCAACATAACAATTTAGTAGTTTTGAAGCCATCTTTATAATCACCCAGTTACGGTGTGACGTTTGATGTCAACAAGAAACTCTTCCGGTGTTAGTGATTGACATGATCTTATGGTCTAAGGATTAGGATCACTTCATAAGCTGTTTATAGCAATATAAACTCAATGACTTTGATTGTAATGTTATACTTTGGATGAATGTTCATCACATTATTACACTAATGTTGTGATATCGTTATTAACAACATCCAATGTCTATGATCAGGAAACTATGATCATCTTGTTAATCAACGAGCTAGTTTATGAGAGAGGCATAACTAGGAACTTTCTGTTTGTTTATTAAACACACATGTATTAATGTTTCCGTATTAATACAATTATAGCATGCAAAATAAACATCTATCATATACTTGGAATACACATAATAAACACTTTGTTATTGCCTCTCAGGGCATATTCCCTTCAGTCTCCCACTTGCACTAGAAACAATAATGTAGTTACATAGTGATGTATCTAACACCCATGGAGTTCTGGTGTAGATCATGTTTTTCTCTAGGGAGAGTTTTAGTCAACGGATCTTCTACATTGAGATCCGTATGTACTTTACAAATCTTTATATCTCCATCCTTGACATGCTCGCGGATGGAGTGAAACCGGCGCCTAATATGCTTGGAATGCTTGTGAGACCTTGGTTCTTTGGCATTGGCAATGGCACCATTGTTGTCATAATAGATCACCACTGGGTCCAACGCATTTGCAACCACACCTAGTTAGGATATGAACTCCTTCATCCAAATTGCTTCCTGAGCCGCTTCTGAAGCAGCAACATATTCGGCTTCCGTTGTTGATCCCGCCACCACAGGTTGTTTGGAGCTCCTCCAACTAACCGCTCCGCCATTCATGAGAAATACGTATTCGGATTGAGACTTAGAGTCATCCAGATCGGTGTCAAAGCTAGCGTCAACATATCACTGAGCGACGAGCTCTTCTTCACCTCCGTATACAAGAAACATATCCTTAGTTCTTTGCAAGTACTTAAGAATATTCTTGACCGCTTTCCAGTGTTCCGAACCTCGATCCGATTGGTACCTACTAGTCAAACTAATAGCATGTGCCACATCCGGTCTTGTACATAGCATGGCGTACATTATAGAACCTATGGCTGAAGCATAGGGGACTTTGTCCATTTTCTCTCTTTCTTCCGCCATAGCCAGACTTTGAGTCTTACTCAATTTCGTGCCTTGTGTCATAGGTAAGAACCCCTTCTTACTCTCGTCCATTTTAAACTTCTTTAAAATCTTATCAAGGTATGTACTTCACGATAGCCCTATTAGGCGCCTAGATCTATCTCTATAGATCTTTATGCCTAATATGTATGACGCTTCACCTAGGTCCTTCATTGAAAATTTGCTGTTTAGATAACTTTTAACACCGTTTAAAAGATCTATATCATTTCCGATCAATAATATGTTATCCACATATAGTATCAGAAATGCCACATTACTCCCACTCACTTTCTTGTAAATACAAGCTTCTCCATAAGTTTGGATAAATCCAAACTCTTTGATCACCTCATCAAAGCAGAGATTCCAACTTCGTGATGCTTGCTTCAATCCATAGATGGACCGCTGAAGCTTGCACACCTTGTTAGCATCCTTAGGATCGACAAAACCCTTTGGTTGTATCATATACAACTCTTCTTCAATATTACCATTGAGAAACGCGGTTTTGACATCCATCTACCATATCTCATAATCGAAATATGCAGCAATTGCTAACATAGTCCTAACTGATTTTAGCATCGCTACGGGAGAGAATGTCTCATCATAGTCAACTCCTTGAATTTGTCGAAACACCTTTGTGACAAGTCGAGCTTTATAGACGGTCACATTACCGTCAGCATCAGTTTTCCTTTTGAAAATCCATTTATTCTCCATGGCCTTTCGGTCGTGAGGTAAGTCCACCAAGTTCCAAACTTGATTTTCATACATGGATTCCATCTCCGATTTCATGGCTTCTAACCATTTGTTGGAATACGGGCTCATCATCGCTTCTTCATACGTCGCAGGGTCATCATTTTCATCAACCATGAAATTCATGACAGGATTTCCGTACAGCTCGGGAGCTGCACGCGTCCTATTAGACCTGCGAGGTTCGGTAGTATTCTCTTTTGGAGTTTCATGATCATTATCATTAGTTCCCTCTTCAACTGGTGAAGCTAACTCCGGAACGACTTCTGGTGCTGCGCTACTCGCCATAGTTTGAAGAGAAGGTTCAATAACCTCTCCGAGTTCTACCTTCCGACTACTCACACCTTTCATGAGAAACTCTTTCTCTCGTCAGGATCCATTCTTGGCAACAAGAACCTTGCCCTCGGATCTGTGATAGAAGGAATACCCAATAGTTTCCTTAGGGTATCTGTAAGACCCCACCTTTATAAAGGTAAAGGTCCCTGTGATTGCAATGCTAGTCCCTGGATAAATTGCTAGCATCCATAGTTTAAGATGAAGTACATAGAAACAAAGTTCATTATTACATCGTCATTCTAGAGATAACATAGTCTTTTACAACTCCATAGCCATAGGCTAGTACAAGATTTTAACTTAACTATATAAATAAAAGTCCTCATCTTCATGTGCCACATGCAAGCATGTTGAGTGTAGACTCATAAACCTAATCCTCATCAGAGTAACCTGCAACATCACAAGTTACAGCCACAGTGGGTCAACACATTGGAATAGCATTGGCAAGTGATACCTTAGTAGATTAATAGTATCTAGCTTCTACATGAATTTGGTTAAGTGTAGCTTAGGCTTGCTTTGCCCAAAATAGGTTTTACCTATCTGTTGAAAACACTAAGTTTTTATTTGGCAAAAGCTCCCAAGGAACCACCAATAGACATTGGTGAACCTTCACCCTTATTCAACCACAAGTTTTTACTTAGGAAATTGGGATGAGGAGATTCTTGATAGCTTCCATGTCTTGATGCTCAAATTGTCCATTACCGGGGACACGGATAAGTACTTAGTTTCTTCCTTCTGCAGAGGTGGTGCACTTTCCCCACAAGACTTGATTTTCACCAAGACATGACCTTTCAGAGGCCTTCCCTTAGACCAAAATGGACGCGCTCCAAACCTATCATCCCCTACCACCAACTGTCCATTTGGCTAAGTTATTGCAACCTATATGATCCAGGCAGAGCCCATAATCCCATGAGGCTGCACTAGAAGCTTCTTAACATATGGCATCTCAAATCCCTTTGTTCCTAGGTGGCTTTCCAGAAGTGAGATACACAGGGTAGACCATTGGAAAATGGGCCCTAGTAACCACTCAACCAAAATCCACCAAGCAATTACAATTCCACCCAGGTGTTTCATTCACTTAGTTATTTTATTAAGAAAAATCATAAGTCAAAGACTTAGCAATATTTTTCCATAACATGTATGTATATTCCGCCCTTGGTTGCTACAAGCTAGGATAAGCATGGCAATAGCAAGTATCTTAACTTAGAGACAATTCTAACAATTCTACAACTACTAGGATTTCCCAAGCATAGCATATATACTTAGCAAAAATTATCATGCAAGCCCTATACAAAATATTTCTAATGCATAGTCAAAATATTGGGATAAAAGTATGAAGCACCACTTGCCTTCGTAGTTGGGGGAGTAACAACAGTCCTCACTGTGACAATCACCACTAGCACCAAAATCTACACATAAAATGATAGCACCAAATTCACATATCAAATAAACAAGCAAAAATACATGAATGCATGCAAATGCCATGTGTTGATTTTTCTAAACCCAACAAGACAAGTAAAACAGTACTGAACAATAAACTAAACATTTATACATCAAATAAACTTTATTTGGCCTTTAAAACATTTTAAATAATTTTTTATACACAAAATAAGCCTACAAATGTCTCTGCAAAAACAAATAATTTTACAGAATCAATTCATTAAACAAAGTACATGGTTGGATGGAATTATTTTTCCTGATTCCATTGATATAAAATTTCAAAATTTGGACGTGTGGATCAAAAGTTATGAATTTTGCAAGTTTGAACATCTAATAGAAATGATTCTGTTTTTAAATCAAACTACAGGCCACGCGGCGCTTCCTGATTGGATGGTACCTTTTCGCGCGGATCAGGCTCTCTGGATCGTCAGATTAAAAGTGCATTGCACGGCTCAGATCTAATCGTACCGTTTCACCTAAGTCATCTATCATATGCGTTGGATCTAGATCTAACGGCACAAATCTAAAAGGCCAAAAACGAGCGGCGCTACGACGGTGGCTGGCGACGGTGCGCTCGGGCGGTGATGCTGCCGGCAATACAGGAAGCGAGAAAGGTAGTGGACTAGCTCACCGAGTTCGCGTGACATCGCTGATGATCGAGGTGGTCTTTGTAGGGACATGGGCACACGAGGTTGGCATAGATTGCTCGTCGGAGTTCCTTCTGGTGATGGGCGCTTCTGTTCGTCGTCGTTGGCGAGAGTATAGGTCATGGCAAGGCAAGGGAAGCAGTGTGTCAGATGCGCAAGACGATGCTGGTCATGCGAGTGTCAACGAGGGGGAGAGGGGCTATCGGAAATTACCACGGGAGGTCGTCGGAGTTGAAGCCGAAGACGGTGGCGCTCAGTCGATTACGTTGCCGACGCTCTGGGCCACATGCGGGCGAGCTAGTGCTACTGGGAGGTGCGCAAGGTGAAGTTGATCGTGCTCATGTGAACCAGGAGCAGAGGGGTGGTCGGAGCAACGAGGTCGCGACGGGGAATTCTCGCAGCCTAGGGGCGCTCAGGGCTTGGGGTTTGGGGGGAAATGGAGAGGGGGGAGAGGGGGTTTAAGTAGCGAGGACGAGCGGAGAAATTACGCTAGAAATCAAGTGCAATCAATCAGATTTGATTCAGGGAAGAAACGGCAGAGAGGAGCAGGTACTCTGGCGTGGGATTGACGACGAGTTGACGTGGCAGTGGGTCCGGAGTGTCAGCGAGGGAGGGGTGTGTGAGTGGGTGAGAAACAGAGGGAGAAGGTGTCCCGGGTGGGCTGGCTAATGGTCTGGCTCTACTGTTGAGCCTGTTTGGTGGCGCCGGCCCTTTCCTGAATCTTTTATATTTTTCTTTTTCTGATTGATTTTCCAGGAATCTTTTTCAAATGATTTCAAATGAGTTCGAATTCAACTCCTTCTGGATTTTTGTAAAGTGAAACTTGCACATATTTGAGTGTGGAACATTGCTGTTCACTCAAGATTATATTGGCCTATTGAATTTAAAAATAAAATCATGCCTTACTCAATTATTTTCAATTGGCATATGAATGGTTTTGAATTCATATTTTGTTTTGAAAATTTTGACCAAGCTTTGGAAATATCAATCAAACCTATGTTCAAATATTTTCTGGTTAAAACAAGTATTCTCATTTTAGAGAGTAGCAATAAGGCCATTGCTTTGCTTACATAAAATAATAAAAAACAAATGCTTCTGTTTTTGAAATCTCATTTGAAAATGATCCTAAAATGATTATGAATGCATGAATGATATGCAAACTTTGAAATCATGATTTTGGGGATGTTACAAATCTAACCCTCTTAAGGTGAATCTCACCCTCGAGATTCAGATTGGCTAGCAAATAGGTGAGGGTGGTCTTTCCGAAGATCATCTTCTCTTTCCCATGTTGCTTCTTCTTCGGAATGATGGTTCCACTAAACTTTGCAGAATTTGATAGTCTTTGTCCGTGTAACTCTTTCAGCAGTCTCAAGAATCTTGATAGGTTTTTCTTCATAAGTGAGATCACTTTCCAATTTGACATCTTCCAAAGGTATGGTATCCTTCAACTAAGTTTCTTCCATCTCTAGATGACATTTCTTTAGCTGACTCACATGAAACACATTGTGAACGGCATATAATGATTCAGGCAATTCAATCTCATATGCCACTTCTCCTTTACGACTTAGAATCTTGAATGGTCCAACATATCTTGGAGCCAATTTTCATTTGACTCCAAACCTCTTCACTCCACGAAGTGGTGATACTCTAAGATAACCTCTATCCCCCACCTCATAGGTGACTTCCCTACGCTTAGGATCTGTGTAGCTCTTTTGTCGGGACTATGCTATATTCAATCTGTCCTTTACTAACTTGACTTTATCTTCAGCTTCCTTGATTAGTTCTGGCCCGAACAAGTTTCTTTATCCAACACCATTCCATAACAATGGTGTAGTACATTTCCTCCCATAGAGAAATTCAAACGGTGCCATCTCAATACTGTCTTGATAGTTGTTGTTGTAAGAGAATTCCGCATAAGGCAAACTTTCATCCCAACTAGCTCCATAATCTAGGGCACATGCCCTCAACATATCCTCTAAAATCTGGTTGGTCCTTTCTGTCTGTCCATCAGTCTGGGGATGAAAAGCAGTACTGAATTCCAATCTCGTTCCCAATGACTCATGCAGTTGCCTCCAAAAATGAGAAGTGAATTGAGTTCCCCTATCGGACACAATACTCTTAGGTACTCCATGCAGACACACAATCCTATTCATATAAATCTTGGCTAACTTAGCACTTGTATAGGTTGTCTTCACGGGTATGAAATGAGCCACTTTAGTTAGGCGATCCACTATGACCCAAATAGAATCATATCCTGACCTAGTGCTTGGCAATCCAGTGATGAAATCCATGCCAATCTTGTCCCACTTCCAATTAGGAATAGGTAGTGGTTGTAACAATCCTGCTGGCTTCTGATGTTCCCTTTCACTCTACTACATACATCACACAAAGCAATATGTTCGGCGATGTCCTTCTAGAGAATATTCCACCAAAATCTTTCCTTCACATCCATGTACATTTTGGTATTACCCGGATGAATGGAATATGGTGAGTTGTGTGCTTCTTGTAAAATCAGTTTCCGAAGCTCCGGATCTTGCGGAATGAAGATACGTTTTCCATACCATAAAGTACCATGTTCGTCTTCATGGAATCCTTTGGCTTTTCCCTTGCCAATCTTTTCCTTAATCTCTTCAATTTCCTTGTCCGTCTTTTGGGCTTCCTTGATTTTGTCCAACAAGGTGGGTTAAACATCTAATGACATGAGATGTCCCTCAGGCACTATCTCCAATATGAGATCCTTGAATTGGGAACACAGATCATCTGGCAACTCTCCCTTAGTAAGGCCATTTACATATACCTTACGGCTCAATGCATCCGATACAACATTTGCTTTACCGGGGTGGTATTGCAAGCTAAAATCATAGTCCTTGATGAGTTCTAGCCATCTTCTTTGTCTCATGTTGATTTCTTTCTGAGTGAAGATATACTTCAAACTTTTGTGATCTATGAACACTTCACATCGCTTTCCCAAAAGATAATGCCTCCATGTTTTGAGTGCATGGACAACAGAGGCTAACTCTAAATCATGAGTAGGGCAATTCACTTAATGAGTTTTGAGTTGTCTTGAGGCATGAGCCACAACTTTCCCTTCTTGCATCAGAACTGAACCCAATCCTTGGTGGGATGCAACACAATAGACTTGGAAATCCTTCTCCAAATCTGGCAGACATAAGACTGGTGCTGTCACTAGTCTCTTCTTCAATTCTTGGAAACTGAGTTCACATCCTTCAGTCCAATCAAATTTCTTGTCTTTCTTTAGTAACTCCGTCATTGGCTTAGCTACTTTTGAGAAATTCTCAATGAACCTTCTATAGTATCCTGCCAAGACAAGGAAACTACGAACTTCTTTCACTGACTTAGGAGATTCCCACTCAGTTACAACTGACACTTTTGCAGGATCAACGGCTACACCATCTCCTGACACAATGTGTCCAAGAAATCCAACTTCATTCAACCAGAATTCACACTTGCTAAATTTGGCATATAGTTTATGCTCTCTAAGTTTCTCAAGTATCAAACGCAAATGTCCTTCATGCTCTTGATTGCTCTTGGAGTAGATCAAAATGTCATCAATGAAAATGACAACAAACTTGTCAAGAAATTCCATGAACACCTTGTTCATCATATTCATGAAGTAGGCTGGTGCATTGGTCAAACCAAATGGCATCATGGTGTACTCATACAATCCATACCTAGTGGTAAAAGCAGTCTTAGGTATGTCCTGTTCCCTTATCTTAAGTTGAAAATAGCCTGACCGGAGATCAATCTTTGAGAACACAGAGGCTCCTTCTAACGGATCAAACAAGTCATTGATTCTGGGCAAAGGATATTTGTTCTTGATAGTCACCTCATTGAGTGAACGATAATCTAACCATAACCTTTGACTTCTATCTTTCTTTTCAACAAACAATACTGGTGCTCCCCAAGATGAAGAACTTGGTTGAATAAATCCTTTCTGCAACTGCTCTCCAAGTTGTTTCTTGAGTTCTTTCAACTCGTCAACTGACATCTTGTAAGGCCTCTTTGCTATTGGTCTAGATCCTGGCAGCAAGTCAATCAGAAACTCCACATCTCTATCTGGTGGCATTCCTGGCAATTCCTCCGAAAACACATCCGGATACTCTCTCACAATTAGCACAATGTCTATTCTAACCCCCTTAAGAGAATTTAGCTTACTCCCTTTTGATTCAAAGTTAGACTTGAATCAAATCCGTTTCTTATCCGGGGTTGTCAGTGCGACAGTACGGTTGGCACAATATAGAACTCCTTCATATTTGGTCATCCAATCCATTCCCAAAATTACATCCAACCCTTGGGAATCTAGGATTATCAGACTAACTGGGAACTTATGCTTTCCAAATTCTATCACTAGATTACGACATCCAAGACTTACTATCATATCTCCACTAGGAGAACTTACTTTTATAGGACACCCAATATTTTCAGTTGGAAATCCATTTCTATCAACAAATGCTCTTGATATGAATGAATGTGATGCACCAGTATCAAAAAGAACAAGTGCTGGAACAGAATTGAGTTTGAACTTACCAGCCACAACATCAGATTCCTCATATATCTCTTCCACATTGATGTGGTTCACTTGTCCCTTATGGAAAGGGTTGGGCTTGGTGGTTCCTTCAACCTTATTCTCTGGGCACTCATTTGCTTAGTGTCCCATCTTCTTACACTTGAAACACTCAACCTGACCGATATCCCTCTTTGCAGGCTGGCTTCCACTTCCATTTCCACCTCCACTGTGGTGACTCTTGTGTCCACTCTTGTGGTTCTTGTACTTTTCATTATCATGACTGCGATGATGCTTGTTGTCATGATGGCGGTTGTGGACGTGGTGGTTGTTTTACTTTCCATGTTTGTGGGATCCAGAACTCCCACTATCGTCATGATGGGAATGCTTGTGAGACGATCTCGAGCTGTGTTTATCAAAGTTGTGTTTCCTCTTCCTACTCTCAACCTGTTTCATCTTGTTCTCCAAGATGGTAGCCTTGTCACAAAGTGATTGATAGGTTGGGACATAGGCAACAGACAGCTGCAGATTCAGTTCATCATTCAGTCCTTCGAGGAATTTCTCCTTCCTCTTGGCATCTGCATCAACCTCATGCGGTGAATAACGCGCTAGATTGTTGAACTCAATGTATTCAGCCACGCTGCGGTGATGCTGCTTCAGATTGTGGAATTCCTTCTTCTTCAAATCCATCACCCTGGATGAGATGTGAGCTGTACGGAATCCATCCTCAAATATAGCCCAAGTCACATCCTCAATGGGAGTGGTGATATGAAAGTTATCCCACCAGGTTGCTGCTGGCCCTTCTAGCAGGTGTGCTGCTAACCTGACCTTCTCTTTGTCGGTGCAGCCGACAGTCACTAAATCCTTGTTCACTGAACGTAGCCAATCATTGGCCACCATTGGATCAGTGGTTCCTGAGAACTTTGCAGGCCCCAGTCTTAGAAATCTGGTGAGCATGTCAAATCCTGGCGGAATATTCTAGTTATTGTTGTTATTGTTATTGTTGTTGTTATTCTGATTCTGGTTCTGCATGAAAGTGGTCATCATCTTCATCAGTTGTGCCTGTGCTATCATCAACTGCTGCATCTCGGGAGTGACATTGTTGTTGTTAGGATTGGGGTTGGCACGTCGAGGAGGCATTTGTGGTTTTATTAAGGATAAGAATGAGATACCCATAGATGCTTAACATGCACAATACATCACATAGTCAATCACAATAACCAAGCATAAAAATAACATAGAGTTTAAACGACATAAACAACAAGTTTTGGAAAAAGCAAACACACCATAGCAAGCCACCCACATGTTGGATGGTCATTGCGACTCAATAAACAAGGTACGGTAGATGAAAGATAATCGGGTAGTCTACACTACTCCTCCGCATCAATCTCCTCGTCAACAAGTGTAAGACCTGCACTCTCCATGGCGGTCTTGTACTCATCAACACTAGTAGTCAAGGCCTCAATCTTGGCCCTAAGAGCCCTCTTCTATGAGCGAAGCCTCTCGATCACTCCCTGCTGATGCTCGAGCTCGAAGTCCTTGGCCTCTAACTCTTCCTTCATCTCCCGGATCCTCGTGTTCCTGTCTTGGACTCTTTTCTCTTAGCTCTTTAACTTCTTGTCCTGGCTTTCAAACTTGGCCTCCATTTCCTTGACTATCTCGTATTCCTCCGCGAAGAGCTTGTCCTTCTCTCAGAGCTGAACCTAGAGCTCGTCATTGCTAAGCATGACGTTGGTCCTATCAGTATCTAGGTGCCTAATAAGACCCTCTAGGTCCTGAAGGTATAGATGAATCAGCTCCATCGTCTCTCTAGCAGCATCCTCGTACTCTATAGCTTCACCCTCCTCGTTGCGTCTCCCGAAGGGGTGAAAGTAAAGACCTCTAAGCTCTGTGGAGTGTCTCCCTACCAGGCGCCCAAGTAACTCCTGCATGACTACATCTAGGCCTTTCTCCTTGTCGTCATGCATCAGCTTGAAAGTGATGGTCTCCGTGGTTGGCTTTGTCTGGCGTCTGGGCTGGGTGACTCTGAAGCCCCATAGGTCCTTCCTCTCAAACTTGGTGAGTGGGAGTGTCATGATTCTAGGAAGTGGAAGGTTGAGCACACTAGTGAGCTCAATGAGACGAGTTCCAAAACGAGTTCCCTTGAACTCCTCGGCCGTGTTGATAACAACATTAGGCATCTATTTTTATAAGATAGAAAAAAGTTAGAATCAACATCAATAGAGAAAATCACAAGACAAAATATCACAAGCACGTCTTTTTGCAATAAACACACCAGTCATAGCATACTCAGATCCATTACAAGCATCAAAGGTTCAACATAACTTAGACAAATTTTTGGAAGTAAAATTGATAGGTGTGGTGGTCCAACTAACGTAGTATGTTACAACTCTCAATTACTAGACAAAATAGCTATCAGGGCATCCTTAGTAGTCATTTGTCTATCTTGTTCACAAGACTCCCATATTAAATCTATGATGTCTCCCCTTAGTTGTTGGTTGGTAGTCTCCAATTCTTGGGTATGCTTCTTTTATTGTCTAAGGTCATTTTGGGTGTTGAGCATTCTGCACTTGAGTCTATCACCAAGCTCCTTGATAGCATTCCAAGCTGCATTTCTTACAGAGTCAAAGAATGTTGTGTGCATTTCTGAGTTGGTGACCATGCAGAATCCTGACTCCTTGTGGTTGTCCTCCTTGTTTTTGTACAAGTGAAGTTCCACCCACCAGTACTCTTCTCCTTCATCCATCACAGGGAATCCTTTGTACACAGCTGCACCATGTATCCCCATGGTAACCATAAGGTTCTTGAGGGCCTTGGGAAATTCAGTCTCACACTCCGAGGTCATGGTCATGAGTGGTCCCTTCCTTATGGCTTCATTGATGGAGTTCATCTACAAATAGATATGAGAAAGAAGATTAGAAAAGCTTACGAGAAGGAAAAAGACAAGTGTGGAAATTTTTCAAAGTGTTGAATTTTTTTCCTTAGTGGTTTCTAATCCAATCCTAGGGTCATAATCCTATAGGCAACACAGCGCTCTGATACCATCTGTAAGACCCCACCTTTATAAAGGTAAAGGTCCCTGTGATTGCAATGCTAGTCCCTGGATAAATTGCTAGCATCCACAGTTTAAGATGAAGTACACATAAACAAAGGTCATTATTACATCGTCATTCCAGAGATAACATAGTCTTTTACAACTCCATATCCATAGGCTAGAACGAGAGTTTAACTTAATAATATAAATAAAAGTCTTCATCTTCATGTGCCACAGGCAAGCATGTTGAGTGTAGACTCATAACCCTAATCCTCATCAGAGTAACCTGCTACATCACAAGTTACAGCCACAGTGGGTCAATACATTGGAATAGTATTGGCAAGTGATACCTTAGTAGATTAATAGTATCTAGCTTCTACATGAATTTGTCTAAGTGTATCTTAGGCTTGCTTTGCTCAAAATAGGTTTTACCTATCATTTGAAAAAACTAAGTTTTTATTTGTCAAAATCTCCCAAGGAACCACCAATAGACATTGGTGAACCTTCACCCTTATTAAACCACAAGTTTTTACTTAGAAAATTGTGATGAGGAGATTCTTGATAGCTTCCATGTCTTGATGCTCAAATTGTCCATTACCGGGGACACGACTAAGTACTTAGTTTCTTCCTTCTGCAGAGGTGGTGCACTTTCCCCACAAGACTTGATTTTCATCAAGACAGGACCTTTTAGAAGCCTTCCCTTAGACCAAAATGGACGCTCTCCAAACCTATCATCCCCTACCACCAGCTGTCCATTTGGCTAAGTTATTGTAACCTATATGATCCAGGCAGAGCCCATAATACCATGAGGCTGCACTAGAAGCTTCTTAACATATGGCATCTCAAATCCCTTTGTTCCTGGGTGGCTTTACACAAGTGAGATACACAGGGTAGACCATTGGAAAATGGGCCCTAGTAACCACTCAACCAAAATCCACCAAGCAATTACCATTCCACCCAGGTGTTTCATTCACTTAGTTGTTTTATTAAGCAAAATCATAAGTCAAAGACTTAGCAATTTTTTCCATAACATGTATGTATATTCCACCCTTGGTTGCTAAAAGATAGGCTAAGCATGGAAATAGCAAGTATATTAACTTAGAGACAATTCTAACAATTCTACAATTACTAGGATTTCCCAAGCATAACATAGATACTTAGCAAAAATTATCATCCAAGCCCTATACAAAATATTTCTAATGCATAGTCAAAATATTGGGATAAAAATATGAAGCACCACTTGTCTTGGTAGTTGGGGGAGTAACAACAATCCTCATAGTCACAATCACCACTAGCACCAAAATATACACATAAAATGATAGCACCAAATTCACATATCAAATAAACAAGCAAAAATATATGAATGCATGCAAATGCCATGTGATGATTTTTCTAAACTCAACAAGACAAGTAAAACAGTACTGAACAATAAACTAAACATTTATACATCAAATAAACTTTATTTGGCCTTTAAAACATTTTAATTAATTTTTTATACACAAAATAAGCCTATAAATGTCTCTGCAAAAACAAATAATTTTAAAGAAGCAATTCATTAAAAAAAGTACATGGTTGGATAGAATTATTTTTCCTGATCCCATTGATATCAAATTTTCAAAATTTGGACGTGTGGATCAAAAGTTATGAATTTTGCAAGTTTGAACATCTAATAGAAATGATTCTGTTTTTAAATCAAACTACAGGCCACGCGGCGCTTCCTGATTGGACGGTACCGTTTCGCGCGGACCAGGCTCTCTGGATCTTCAGATTAAAAGTGCATCGCACGGCTCAGATCTAATCGTACTGTTTCACCTAAGTCATCTATCATATGCGTTGGATCTAGATCTAACGTCTCAAATCTAACAGGCGAAAAACGAGCGGCGCTGCGACGGTGGCTGGCGGCGGCGCGCTCGGGAGGTGATGCTGCCGGCGATACAGGAAGCGAGAAACGTAGTGGAGTAGCTCACCGAGTTCGTGTGACGTTGCTGATGCTCGAGGTGGTCTTTGCAGGGACAGGGGCGCATGAGGTTGGCGTAGATTGCTCGCCGGAGTTCCTTCTGGCGACGGGCGCTTCTGTTCGTCATTGTTGGCGAGGGTACAGGTCATGCCAAGGCAAGAGAAGCAGTGTGTCAGATGCGCAAGACGATGCTGGTCACGCGAGTGTCAACAAGGGGGAGAGGGGCGGTCGGAAATTTCCATGGGAGGTCGTCGGAGTTGAAGTCGAAGACGGTGGCGCTCAGTCGATTACGTTGTCGATGCTCTGGGCACGCGCGGGCGAGCTAGTGATACTAGGAGGTGCGCAAGGTGAAGTGGAGCGTGCTTGTGTGAACCAGGAGCAGAGGGGTGGTCGGGGTTGGCCGGAATCGGCGCTGCAGTTCGTCCGAGAAACGAGGTCGCGACGGGAAATTCTCGCAGCCTGGGGGCGCTCAGGGCTTGGGGTTTTGGGGAAATGCAGAGGGGGCAGAGGGGGTTTAAGTAGCGAGGATGAGCGGGGCAATTACGCCGGAAATCAAGCGCAATCAATCGGATTTGATTCGGGGAAGAAATGGCAGAGAGAAGCAGGTCCTCCGGCGCGATATTGACGATGAGTTGATGTGGTAGTGGGTCCGGAGTATCAGCAAGGGAGGGGTGTGCGAGTGGATGAGAAACATATGGAGAAGGGGTCCTGGGTGGGCTGGCTAATGGGTTGGATCTACTGTTGAGCCTGTTTGGTGGCGCCGGCCCTCTCCTTAATCTTTTATCTTTTTCTTTTTCTGATTGATTTTCCTGGAATCTTTTTCAAATGATTTCAAATGAGTTTGAATTCAACTCGTTCTGGATTTTTGTAAAGTGAAACTTGCACATATTTGAGTGTGGAACATTGCTGTTCACTCAACATTATATTGGCCCATTGAATTTAAAAATAAAATCATACCGTACTTAATTATTTTCAATAGGAATATGAATGGTTTTGAATTCATATTTTGTTTTGAAAATTTTGACCAAGCTTTGGAAATATCAATCAAACCTATGTTCAAATATTTTCTGGTTAAAACAAGTATTCTCATTTTAGAGAGTAGCAATAAGACCATTGCTTTGCTTACATAAAATAATAAACAACAAATGCTTCTGTTTTTGAAATCTCATTTGAAAATGATCCTAAAATGATTATGAATGCATGAATGATATGCAAACTTTGAAATCATGATTTTTGGGATGTTACTGTATCCTATGAAGACGCATTTTTCCGCTTTGGGTTTGAGTTTATCCGGTTGAAGTTTCTTCACATGAACATCGCATCCCCAAACTTTAAGAAATGATAGCTTAGGTTTGTTTCCAAACCACAATTCATACGGTGTCTTTTCAATGGATTTAGATGGTGCCCGATTTAAAGTGAATGCAGCAGTTTCTAGTGCATAACCCCAAAATTACAATGGCAAGTCTGTCAGAGACATCATAGATCGAACCATATCCAATAAAGTACGATTACGACGTTCCGACACACCATTTCGCTGTGGTGTTCCGGCAGGTGTGAGTTGTGAAACAATTCCACACTCTTTCATGTGAGTTCTAAACTCGTAACTTAGATACTCACCTCCACGGTCGGACCATAGAAATTTTAATCTTTCTATTACGATGATTTTCCACTTCATTCTGAAATTCCTTGAACTTTTCAAAGGTTTCAGACTTGTGTTTCATCAAGTAGATATAACCGTATCTACTCAAATCATCCGTGAAAGTAACAAAATAACGATATCCACCTCGCGCCGACACACTCATTAGACCACATACATCAGAATGTATGATTTCCAATAAATCTGTCGCCCGTTCCATTGAACCAAAAAACGGCGTTCTAGTCATCTTGCCCATAAGGCATGGCTCACATGTAACAAATGATTCAAAATAAAGTGATTCCAAAAGTCCATCCGAATGGAGCTTCTTCATGCGTTTAACGCTAATATGACCTAGACAGTAGTGCCACATATATGCGGATATATCATCATTAAGTTTAATCCTTTTAGCATCAACATTATGAATATGTGTAACATTATTATCGAGATCTAATAGAAATAAACCATTCATTATCGGTGCATGACCATAAAATATTTCATTCATATAAATAGAACAACCATTGTTCTCGGATTTAAATGAATAACCACTTTGCATCAAACACGATCCAGGCACAATGTTCATGCTCAATGCTGGCACCAGATAACAATTATTCAAGTTTATTACTAATCCCGATGGCAAGTGGAGAGGTACCGTTCCGAAGGCGATCACATCAACGCTTGATCCATTGCCGACACGCATCTTGACCTCACCCCTTGCTAGCGGTCGCTTGTTCCGCAACCCCTAATTCGAGTTACAAATATTAGCAACTAAATCGGTATCAAATACCCAGGTGCTACTGCGAGCACTAGTCAAGTACATATCAATAACATGTATATCATATATACCTTTGTTTGCCTTGCCGGCTTTCTTTTCTGCCAAATACTTGGGGCAGTTGCGCTTCCAGTGGTCAGTCCCCTTACAATAGTAGCACTCGGTATCAGACTTAGGGCCAACTCGGGGTTTTGTTTCAGGCACGGCAACCGGCTTGCCTCCCTTACTTCCCTTCCATTTTCCCTTCTTGTCTTTCTTGAAACCAGTGTTCTTATTGATCATCAACACTTGATGTTCCTTTTTGATCTCCACTTCTGCAGTTTTAAGCATTGACAGAAGCTCGGGGAGAGACTTCTTCATGCCTTGCATATCACAAAGCTCTTATATCTAGGTGGCAAAGACTGTAGAACACGATGGATGCCTAAGTCAATGGGAATCGTTATTCCCAAGGACACAAGCTTATCGGTGTAACCCGACATCTTGAGTACATGCTCACTTACGGAGCTGTGCTCTTCCATCATGCAGCTAAAGAACTTTTCTGAAGCATTGTAGCTCTCTACAGCAGCATGTGTGTCGAAAATCATTTTCAACTCACCCATTGTATCAAATGCATTGCCGTTTTTGAAACGCTTTCGAAGTTCCGGCTCTAGCCCATACAATATGCCGCAATGACCTAAGTCGTGGTCCTCCTAACGAGTCTGATAGACATTCTTCTCCTTGTCAGGGCATCATCAAAAGGTGGGGGACCTAGCGGCGCTTCTAGCACATATTGCTTTTGTGCAGCAGAGAGGAGAATCCTCAAATTCATGGCCCATTCGGTAAAGTTGCTACCGTTCATTGCAAGTTTCTCTTTCTCCATGAACACATTGAAATTAAAAGCAGGTGGTGCCATCTACAACAGAATTTGTAAAGTTTATGATAGATTGAGTTCAACTAATCCACATTACGAATGAACTCCCACTCAAAAACGACATCCCTCATGCCTTTTTGGTGATTACATGAACCAAATCCACTACACCAAGTCCGATTATCACGTGAGTCGGTGTAGCTTCAAAGGCGAGCATCAAATGGGCATCATATCTCCTATGTGACTCATGCTTAAACTTTCGGTCCGTGTTCCGAGGCCATGTCTGTACATGCTAGGCTCGCCAAGTTAGAACCTTAGTATTCGCGTGTGTAACTGTCTTACACCCAAAATATGGTCGTGGATCCAAGAACACCCGATCATCACGTGATGTCTTCGAGCGACGAAAACATAATCGGTGCATACTAAAGGAAGAACACATTCTTATCTTGATATTCAAATGAGGGATCATCTTATTAGGCTAATAAAGCGCTAAACAAGCAATATAAGATGTTATCAAACATCACATGTTTATTAGTGAAATGATATGGTTCCCGCATATGATCTCTATCATGTGCACCGTGATCTGACCACTATCATACCTTTATGTGTAAGGCCAAGGTCTATGGAACTTACACGCTATTTGTGTTGTAAAAGTATCATCTCATACTTCTACTTACAACATCACCATATCATAGCACTAGCCCAGCAACAATCTAAACTAGACGCCTCTAATTTATCCATTGCAAGTTTTACGTGGCTTAGGGCTTTCGAAGATAGAACCGTTCTTACCTACGAACATGAACCACAACAAGGATAACCAAATTGTTGACAACTCGTTGCAAAATAGATATTGACTATAGTAGGAGAGATAGACACCCGCTAGCCACTTATGCAAACTAGTTGCATGTCAAGCGTGGAACAGGTCTCATGTGCGAGAACATGCAAAGTTTGTCTGCGCCGCTTCATCCCACAATGCCACCAATATCCAAAATTACAACTAAGGAGCAACAACATGATCATCATCACCCACATACTCATATGTGTACTACCCGTGTAAAGCATCTACGCATAGATCTGGCTCTGATACCATTGAAGGGTTCACAGCATAGAAAACAAAAAATTTCCTACGATGGGAACTATGTACCAATATCTATCTACTAGATACAAACAACGGGCGGATGTATATCCGTAGAGAACATACCCTTGTAGACCGACAAAGCTTAACGAGTTGAACTAGTGGTTGATGTAGACGATCTCTTGCCGATCTCAAGATCGAGAGGAAGTCCTAGCGCCGCAAAGCAGCAGCGCATCCGTGCTCGCACACACGTACAAGACACCGAGCAACCTCCACCTCCTCGCTCCAGCGATGCAGCGGAAGCAAAACCCTTTCTTGCCGAATACCCACCGGGAACATGTATCTCGCTAGTCCGGGACCATGGGGGATAAATTCCAGAGGGGGAGAGACATCCTTCACGAGGAGGTGTGAGTGAGAGAGAGGGAGGGGGTGCATTTTATAGGAGAGGGGGAGGGGACCCCAAGGGGGTGTCCGGTGCATGGGGGCTGCCCCCTTGCCCTCCCCTCATTCATGTGTGTGGACACTCCACCCACAAAATCCTCTTCAAATCCCTCCACTCAAAATCCCACTCAAACTTGCTATTAAATTTCCACCAAATTTAATGCAAACTCTTTTTATTTATTCAGAATTTTGTCAATTACTTTAATGACAAACATTCACATATATCCCCTTCCTATAATTCCATTTCACATGCAAAAACACTTTCTGCAATTTCACCCGAAAACCTGTTTTGGTATCTAGTGAAATAAATTCCTGCGCTTGTAATTCTTTCCGGCATGAAACTTTTGCTCCAATTGGATGTCAGTGTCCCTTAAGTGTGTCACCCTATGGTTCGCGAATAATGCGGACATGATCGAGACCCTTCTTCGATCAATAATCAGAAGCGGTACCTGGAGATCCATACTGACTCCTACACATTCAACGATGACTTTCCTGTGATCGTCGGAACCTTTTACGCTAGTATCTTAATCCCTTTGGTTCACGATATATTACATGTTTGAGATTCGATCATCGGTATCTCCATACCTAGTTTGATCTTGTTACCGACATGCACTCTTTTCTCGTTCCCATGATATAACATTCTAGTGATCAAATCACTTGCTTGCAAGCTAACCAATGCGATATCACCGAGAGGGCCCAGAGTATATCTATTCGTCATCAGGATGAACAAATTCCACTCTTGATACATGTGTCTCAACATAACACTTTAGTAGTTTTGAAGCCATATTTATAATCACCCAGTTACGGTGTGACGTTTGATGTCAACAAGAAACTCTTTTGGTGTTAGTGATTGACATGATCTCATGGTCTAAGGATTAGGATCACTTTATAAGTTGTTTATAGCAATATAAACTCAATGACTTTGATTGTAATGCTATACTTCGGATGAATGTTCATCACCTCATTACACTAATGTTGTGATCTTGTTATTAATAACAACCAATGTCTATGATCAGGAAACTGTGATCATCTTGTTAATCAACGAGCTAGTTTATGAGAGAGGCATAACTAGGAACTTTCTATTTGTTTATTAAACACACATTTATTAATGTTTCCGTATTAATACAATTATAGCATGCAAAATAAATATCTATCATATACTTGGAATATACATAATAAACACTTTATTATTGCCTCTCAGGGCATATTCCCTTCAGCTGACATCCGGGCAGAGGCGCTGAAGAATTTTGAAACGATCTCCGCCCAAAGGGAGGAGACGATCAAGACTCTTCGCTCCCGGGAGGAGGAGCTGACCCAACACCTCCAGAGCATCTCGGAGATGGTTGTTAGTAAGTTTTCTCCTCCTTAACTCCTTTGTACCATGACTAGGTGAATCGAATCTTGCCACTCACTCATGTCTTCAGTTGCAGCTCATTACCCCGAGTCGACCCAGATGGCTCTTGAGAAGCTGTCGGTGGAGGATGCTGGCCGCGACCTGACCGCCCTGGATATGGCTAAGGTGCTGGCGGAGGAGATCAATGGTCTTCGTGCCGTTGCTAACGACTTCTTCCACTACATCTGGCTGAAGGCGGGTGAGCTGCATGACATCGCCAGCTTAGTTGTTGCCTTGTCTCGTGGCATCGACGTGCTGGAGTTCCACATGTAATGGGCGGCTCGCGGTGGCGTCGAGATGGCTCTGGCCCTGGTGACGTCCTGGTATTTGGGGGCTGATCCAGGTGTGCTCACTCATGTTTTCCGTCTTGGGACCAGCTACGAGGGCCTCCGCGACAGCATTCCGGCGATCCGGTCCTGCGGGGTGAAGATCAACACCTATGTGGATATGGAGCGTGACTTCCCGAGCCCTCCGAACCATTGCCGTTTCACTGGGTCCCGGCTCCCTAGAATTCCGCCGATGTTGCCTCCACCAGCCAAGTTCCTGCAGCCGATGCCGGTCCACCTCCTGCTCCTGTTGCTGATTCTCCTTCTGCCGCTCCGGCTCCTGAGCCTTGATCCCTAGTATGCCAGGAGTATTTGTCAAACTTTCCCTTTGTTGGTGCTGCCTATGGGTGAATCTTTGATGTTAAACTTTGAATTTTGTGCGGAACCTTCGTGTTCCGCTTATTGGCTTGGCGCCCACTTTTGTCCTGAGCTCATTCTGTCTTTTTGATTGTCATTGGCATTTTTGTCTTTATGCCTTTGTCAGTTGTAGTCCTTGAAATTTGAGTCGGCTGGGCTTGCTAGCCGGGTTGGGGCTCTTGACTGCCTTAACTTGGGTTGATGGGCGCGCGGGAGCACGCCCACTGGGTGTAGTCCCCGAGGTTCGGGCCGGCTGGGGTAGCCAGCCGGGTCCAAGCTCTTTGTCGTCTTGACTTAAGTTGATGGATGTGTGGGAGCGTGCCCACTGGGTGTAGTCCCCGAGGTTCGGGCCGACTGGGGTAGCCAGCCGGGTGGCAGCTCTTTGCCGCCTTAACTTTAAATTTATGGGTGCGCGGGAGCGCGCCCACTGGGTGTAGTCCCCGAGGTTCGGGCCGGCTGGGGTAGCCAGCCGGGTCGAAGCTCTTTGCCGCCTAGACTTTAAATTGATGGGTGCGCGGGATCACGCCCACTGGGTGTAGTCCCCGATGTTCGGTCCGACTAGGGTAGCTAGCCGGGTCGAAACTCTTTGCCACCTTCTTTCCTGTCAAGTTGTGACTCGTGCCGTGCGATACATAGCGTTGCTTTGGGTTAGTTTCATCATACGCATGCTCTTTTATAGTTATGATTAAACGCAAAAAAGTGAAAGGCGCCCTTTCGAGCTAGGCCATTAGCAGCTCCCCTTTTCTCAGTGAGCATTGGCCTTTCGAGCGTTGTCTTTGCCGGCTGGCAGCCAGGTTGCGGTCTACAGCTAGAACTGAAGGAACAGCTGAGCTGGTGTGCCTCGTGATACTTTGGTTTGTTGTTGTTGGCTTAGCTCGTGCAGGCGCGACCGGTTCGCCTAGGCGCCCTTGGTTTCTGCTTTGGCATTTCCTTGCAGTAGGTACTTCGAGCTTGCGCTCTTGCCGGGTCGACATCCAGCTTGCGGTCTGAAGCTGGAACCAAAGAGTTTGCTCTAGGAACCCCGTACAATACTATGCCGCCTGTAGAAATCACGGGTGTCCGGGCCAGCCGGTACGGAGACGAATGTGGTGCGCGAATTGGGACAAAGTTCTCGGGACTGTGCCGAGGCTTCCGGGCTTGTTCATTTATTACATGAAAGGGAAGATACATACACTTCTGGTTCAAGTGTAAAATGGCCGGAGTAGGCTTGCGTTCCATGGGCATTCCGTCTCCTTGTCCGAGCGATCTGCCTTGTTCTTTGTCGGTTGTTGAGCATCGATCAGATAGTATGAGTTATTGTGTAACGCCCGGCTGATGATGAATGGGACTTCCCATGGAGGGGACAATTTGAGCATTCCTTTGGTGCTCTGGACCAGGCGCAGCACCAGATCTCCTTCACGAAAGAAAGTAGGTTGGATCCGGCTGGCGTGGTAGCGGCGCAGATCCTGCTGATAGACTGCTGACCTGGATAGAGCCAGTTCTCGTGCTTCCTCGAGCAGGTCCATGTTGTCCTTTCATGCTTCCTTGGCCTCCTGCTCCGTGTAGAGCTGTTTGCGGCGTGCGTCGAACTGGATGTCCGTGGGGAGAACTTCCTCTGCCCCATAGACAAGGAAGAACGGTGTGAAGCCGGTTGAACGGTTCGGGGTGGTGCACAGGCTCCATTGCACAGCTGGCAACTCCTCGATCCAGCATCCGGGTGATCTGATGAGTGGTTCAATCAGCCTTGGCTTGATTCCGGCGAGAACTAGGACGTTAGCACGCTCGCACTTCCCATTCGACTATGGGTGTGCGACCGATGCCAGGTCCAGGCGTATGCCTTTGTCTCCGCAGAAGCGGGCAAAAACCCCCTTAGCGAAGTTGGCGCCGTTGTGCATGATGATGTTGTGCGGGTAACCAAATCAGATGATGATGTCCGTGAAGAACTTGATCACCATTGCTCCATCCAGCTTCTTGATGGGCTTTGCCTCGATCCACTTGGTAAACTTGTCTACGGCTACGAGCAGGTGTGTCATACCGGATCGGGCTATTTTGAACGGCCCAACCATGTCTAACCCTCAGACTGCGAATGGCCAGGTGATTGGTTTCGTCTTGAGTGCCGCAGATGGTGTGTGCTTCAGCTGGCTGAATCACCGACAACCGTTGCATGCCTTGACCAACTCCTGAGTGTCCTTCAGCGTTGTTGGCCAATAGAAACCATGGCAAAGAGCCTTGGCTGCTATTGATCTTGATGAAGCATGGTGGTCACATTTGCCTTGGTGTATGTCCGCTAGGATCTTGGTTCCTTCCTCTTGGCTTACGCATCGCTGATAGATGCCCCCGACGTTGCGCTTGCATAGCTCATTGTTGATGATGGTGTACGCGCTTGCTCTTCGTCGCACTTGTCGCACTGCCACTTCCACCGTTGGGAGCTCGTCCTTGGCTAGGAAATTCATGAATGGCTTCGCCTAGTTGGGTACTTCCCGAATGGCGTACACCGTCTGCATGATCAGCCTGACCTCCTCACAGATGGCTGGATCTGGAACGTCGGGAGGTTTCTCGGGTGGGAGCTTGCTGGTGTCGACTGTGGGCTGCCATTGAGCAGTCCCCGGGTGCGACGTGGTGGTCCCCGGGTGCGACGTGGTAGTTCCCGGGTGCGGCGAGGCAGTCCCCGGGTGCGGCAAGGCAGTCCCCGGGTGCGACGCAGCAGTCCCCTGGTGCAGCGAGGCTGTCCCCGGGTGCGACGTGGCACTGGCTGTTCCTGTGTCTGCGTCGAGTACTATGGAGTCGGATTCCAGCGACGTGGTGATGGAGGGCTTGCGCAGGTGCTCGAGGGAGACTCCAGGCGGTATGGCCTGTCTTGTTGATCCGACCCTGGCCAAGGCGGCAGCAGCTTCGTTGTTGGCCCTAGGCACGTGGTGGAACTCGCACCCTTCGAAGAAGGCGCACAGCTGCTGAACGAAGAAACGGTAGAGGGCCATGTTCGTGTCCCTTGCGTCCCACTCGCCGGAGACCTGCTGCACCACCAGGTTTGAGTCTCCAAAGCATAGTATTCTCTAAATGCCTATCTGCTTGGCCATCTTGAGCCCATGGATGAGTGCTTCATATTCGGCGACGTTATTGGATGCCTTGAAGTGGATCTGGAGGATGTACTCCAGTCGATCTCCTTTGGGAGAGGTTATCACGACTCCGGCTCCGAGTCCCCCTCGCATCTTGGAGCCGTCAAAGTGTAGATTCCAGTACATTGAGTCGAGGACCGGCGGCATGTACTGTGTTCCCGCCCAATCGATGATGAAATCGGCCAGCGCTTGGGATTTTATTGTTGTCCTTGGCTCGTACTGAATGTTGTGCGCAGTGAGCTCGATGGCCCATTTCGCCACATGCCCGGTGGTGTCCTTGTTGCCAATAATCTCCGCGAGCGGGGCCAATGCCACCACCTGGATGGAGTGTTCTTGGAAGTAGTGCTTGAGCTTCTTGGCGGCAATGTACACGCCATACACCAGCTTCTGGTAGTGGGGTAGTTCTGTTTGGAGAGTGATAGTACTTCGCTTAGGTAGTACACGGGACGCTGGACCGGCTGGGCCTTCCCCTCTCCTGGCCTCTTCACTACCAGTACCATGTTGACAACTCTGTTTGTGGCAGCGATGTACATCAGCATTGGCTCCTTTGCGGCTAGTGCCGCCAAAATAGGCGGTGAGGTGAGCATACGCTTGAGGTCCCGGAAGGCTTCCTCCGCTTGAGCTGTCTAGACGAACTTGTCCGTCTTCTTCATGAGTTGGTACAGGGGGAGGGCCTTCTCACCCAGCCGGCTAACGAACCGGCTGAGGGAAGCAAGGCACCCGGTGAACTTCTGTACTTCGTGCAAGAATTGAGGCAGCTCCATGCGCTCGATGGCTTCGATCTTCTCCGGGTTTGCCTCGATCCCTCGCTCGGAGACGAGAAAATCGAGGAGCTTGCCGGCCGGGACGCCAAAGATGCACTTCTCCGGGTTCAGTTTGATCTGGAAGTGGCGGAGATTGTCAAACGTTTCCTTTAGGTCCTCGAGCAGTGTGTGCCGCTCCTTGGTCTTGATGACTACGTCGTCGACGTAGGCGTGCATGTTTCTACCAATCTGTGTCTGCAGGCATTTCTGCATGCAACGCTGGTAGGTTGCTCCTGCATTCTTCAGACCGAAGGGCATGGTGGTGTAGCAGTAAGCCCTATACGGGGTTATGAATGATGTCTTTATTTGATCTGTTACATTGAGCTTAATCTGGTGATAACCCGAGTAAGCATCTAGAAAAGACAACAAATCACATCCAGCGGTGGAGTCAATGACTTGATCTATCCACGGAAGAGCGAAGGGATCCTTGGGGCATGCCTTGTTGAGGCTGGTGTAATCGACACACATGCGCCATGTCTTGTTCTTCTTCAACACCAGCACTGGGTTGGCCAGCCATTCCGGGTGAAAAAACTCCATGATGAAGCCGGCTGTGAGCAGCCGTGTGATCTCCTCACCAATGGTTCTTCTTTTTTCTTCTTTGAAGCAGCATAAAAATTGTTTGACCGGCTTCGCATCCGGTCGAACATGAAGAGAGTGCTCGGCGAGTTCCCTCGGGACACCTGGCATGTCTTTGGGGCACCATGAGAAAATGTCCCGATTCTCATGGAGGAAGTCGACGAGCATGCTTTCCTATTTGCTGTCCAGGTCATCTCCGAACATGACGAACCTGCTCGGGTCCTCCTCATTCAGCAGGATCTTCCTTGTGCCATGCGAAGGCTTGAACTGTGATTCTCCAGCCGGCTTAGGCTCTCCAGCCGACATATCCTTCTGTAGAGCCACCACGTTCTGCATTATGACATGCTTCTCCTTAGCGATAATCATTGCCTCGGCTAGCTTGGAGCCGTCTGTGGCGTACTTGATTGAACGCTTGTAGCAGCCGTCGACGGTGATCACTACCTTTCGGCCTGGCAGTTTCATTTTGAGGTACGCGTAGTGCGGCACTCCCATGAACTTTGTGAGGGCTGGGCGCCCTAGTATGGCGTGGTAGGCACTGGAGAGGTTCACCACGTCGAACCAAATCGACTCGCGACGAAAGTTGTTCTCGTTGCCGAGGATGACGTCCAGCCAGATCTTGCCGATTGGCGAGTGCAATGGGCCTAGCACTGCCCCGTGGAACGAAGTGCTTGGGGACTGCAGCTGGGATTCGTTGATGCCGAGCCGCTTGAGGCTGCTGCAGTACAGGAGGTTGATGCTGCTGCCTCTATTGATGAGTACACGGGAGAAAAGGCACGAGTGTTTCTTAGAGACGATGATGGGGTCGAGGACCAACGCATAGCTGACAGAGTTTGGTAGCACAGCCGGCTGGTCTTCTTTGCTCTAGGTGATTGCCTGGTCCGACCAATGTAGGTATTGGGGAACGGGGGAACGATTGCGTTCACCTTCGCCTCACGCCTCCTTTTGGCATGCTTTGTCTCCAGCTCCACAAGGAAGATGTGGTAGTTTCCCACTTGTCATGGGTAGCCATCCTCGTCGTCCTCGCGGCGTTTTTGCCGCTCCCTGTTGTCTGGTGGGCCTCCGGCTTGCGGTGGAGGTGGTGGTGGTAGCCCGCCAGCTCCAGCCATCTTCTTCGTCCAGCTGCACTGGCACGTTGTGTGGTTCGCAGGCTTGTTGCCGCCCTGTGGAACTTGCACGGCCCATCGAGAATGGACTCCATTGTGTACTTGGGCCGTGGCGGCCTTTCATCTGGTCTCTGCCTCCGGCTGCCTCCTGCAGCCGGGTCCTCATGCACAGCTGCTACTTGCTTGGCGCCGTACCGGCTGTCCGGTTGGTCGCCTTTCCTCTTTCCATGGCGGTTGTCATGTCCGTGCCGCCTGGGGTGATGGTCGCCCGGCTGGTGGTGCTCCGCCTGCTCGTCCGTTACGATTTGGCCTTGGTCGTCCACCATGATGGGCTTCTTCATAGACGCATCGGCGGTGGCATACTTCTCCGCGATGTCCATGACCTGGGCCATGGTTTGCGGGTCTGCCCGGCTGAGCTTATGCTTCAACATCGTGCCATCTCGGCAACCGTTGGTGAAGAAGTCGATTGCCTGGTGCTCACGCACCCCTTCACACGAGTTCTGCATGCTGGTCCACCGGGTGAGGTAGGCGCGGTTGGACTTGTCCTTGCCTTGCACGTAGAGGGAAAGCTCGCGAGGTCGACCCGGCCGCTTGTATGTTTCGGTGAAGTTGCGAATGAACGCTTCCTCGAAGTCCAGCCAGGCGTTGATGCTGTTGTCGGGGAGGCTGTTGAGCCATGTTCTTGCCGAATCGACGAGCATGAGGGGGACGTAGCGGATGGCTAGGCAGAGATTTCTGTTGGCGATTCCCACTACGGTGGTGTAATCCACCAACCAATCCTTAGGCTTGACCATGCCGTTATATTTCGGCATATCCCTTGGAAGCGAAAAACCCTTTCGAAACGGCTCGTTTTGGATGCGCAGACCGAAACACTTCGGGCCAGTCGGACTTTCCTCCTCCAGTGTGCGTGATTTCACCAAGAGGTCGGTGCGCTCACGCGCGTCAGCTGGTTCTCGGGGGCCGAGTCAGCCCTTCAGACGTGACGCAGGTGGGTCCTTGTTTGCATCTGCTCCTTTATCCGAGGCGCGCGTCTTATTTTCTTGGGAAGCTCCTGCCACCAGGGCGCGGCTCACGCTAGAAGCGGCGGCGTCTCGGTTGTGGCGGCCACGATTGCCAGACTCCCCACGCGGGAGGCTGTTCTGCCCAACTCCTCCTGGGGAGGACGCCTGCTGGTGCTTGCTTCCTCCGTGCACCGCCTGGTCCGCGCCTTTGCGAACAACAATGTCTCGGGTGTTACCCATCTGGTTGGGAGTACCCTCGGCCTGCTGCTTGTTAGCGGTGGTGACGAGGAGCTGGCCTCTCTCATGTTCTTGGCGGGGGTGCTATAAACGGGCTGCGCCATGCCTGCGTTTGAATCGGCGGCGTGGTCCAGTTTCGACACGAGGTCATGCTCCCGGTATTGGACTTGCTTGACGAAGCCGTGGGCAGCGTTGTATTCATGCACGGTGGCGTTTAGTCAGCGCTAGTTAGCAGCAACCTTGGTAGCTTCCTCCAGGAGCTTCTCGCACGTGGCGTCAGCCGGGTCCGCCTCGACGGTGACTGGTGCGCGTAGGTGCTGGATGGAGGCAGTGAGCGGATCCTGCTCTTGCTCGGGCACAGAGCTCTCTCCTACCGCTCGGCGCTCCTAAGGCTGATGGTGGTTTTCGCGGGTGCTCACCACCATGATTTCGACGCAAGCGTTCGCCATGGTCGGGCCATGGGCGAGGCGGCTGAGAGGCATGTCGAGGATGCAGGTGACCACGCTGGGGAAGAATGTCCCCGAACTGCATGATGGAGCCGTTGGTGGGGAAGGTGTTCCTAGTGAAGCATGCGGCGTTGTCGAGGACGCAGTCAAAAGAGCCGAATGTGAGGACGAGGCCGGAGGCCACGCGTTCACCGGCGACGAGCGGAAGTCCTGTGCGGAAGATGATCCCAGCCGAAGCGTTGTTCCCCACGGTGGGCGCCAACTGTCGTGGTGTGGAACACAGCAATGCCATCGGGGATGGCTAAAGAGGGACACTCAGATGCAATCGGTGGCTCACGCAACGGGTTGGGCACGGTATACTGCGAACATAGTGATGTACCTAGGTTCGGGGCCCTCTCAGCAAGGTAACACCCCTACTCCTGCAAGATGAACTATATGAAGGGGCGAATGCCCAATACAGATGCTCCTGGAGCTATTTCCTTAGCTAATATTGAGAGCTAGAGGAAGATGAAGACTAGAGGCTAGCACTTCTATCCTTCCATCTTTGCTAACCTAGAACCCCAGCTTTGCCCTCCCTTATATACTGGTCTGGGAGGCAGATTACAATTTGGGATCTAGGGTTTACTATTTGTATACGGGTTTACTGGGCAGGGCCGGCTGCAGGCACCAGCCGGTGGGCCAGGACCCAGTCCGCCCTTCTTTCAGCGTCACCCTCTTCTTTAGTGGTCACCAGGGCTTCCTTTGGGGCATCACCCTTGCTTTAACGGTCACCCGGACTGCTTTTGTTGGTCAGCCGACCACTTTGCTTTATCTTCGTCAGGTAGCGCTGGCTGTGACGGCACGCCAGCTTGCCTGATGACGAAGGGGAGCCAGAGGCGTACCCTGCAAGGAGCATCACCTCATCCGTGCTCTCCATTGAATCTGAGGTGAGTTGGGTGGAAGCAGCCACTCGGACGGTTCTTCTGGCTACCGGGCTAGACAGGCCAGCCGGGAAAGCTTTATCCCCAGCCGGGCGGTATTAGCCAACCAGCTGGAGTTGCCCTTCTCGAGGGCTAGGCGGCATGTGTCTTCTGGAGCCGGCCTACTTGGGCCTGGCTTTCCCTACCCGGGGGTTATCCCCCCGACATTACCGCCGGAGACATGGTCGCCGGCGAGCCCGAACTCGCCGGCAGTAGGCCATTTTGGTTAGGCGGCGGTAGGGTTTTCCCTACTAGTTATAGGAAGCAAGCAGTGGAAAATTAAAAGAAAATGTGGGTCCTACTCTCCAGGACCGCACACAAGGGACATAGGCTGTCCCCCGGCCCATGGCACTTGGCCACCTCATTGTATGTAGGAAGCCAATCGCGTAACAGTAGGATCCCACCACTCATATCTCGGTTGCGCCTAGCCAGGTTCAGGATCTCACTCCACCTTTTTCCCTCTACAACCAACACCTACTCCAAAGAGATGCCCTGGGATGTATGATGTATAGAGCCGCCATCGCCCATAAGGGAAACCTAGATTTAGGGTTTCCCTTGAACAACCCGAGCGAGGTGGAGAGAACAGCATAGATGATGCATTTGACAAGAAATGACACACAAGACATCGCCATCATCCTCCATGATTAGAGTAGACTCGGTTTTCACCTACAGCCTCACGTCGCGTCCTCGCCACTGTCTGGTCCACGATACATCCATCGAGAACCGGTGAACATGCACGGCGAAATGAGGTGCACCAAATAGCCTCCCGATGACAACAACTCTATGTATACAAACTCGTTGGGACTCCAAGTGCAGAGTGTTGTAGCAAGTATCTTTTCCCAATGAGGGTGACTTGAGGGTTTATATCTAAATCTCAGGGAATTGGATTAGAGACTCTTGTTTTCTTCTCCAGGCAACCTACAAACCAAAGTTTTTGCCTTGTTTCCCCAACTTCACCGTGTGGTTGTCAAGCTCAAGGTTTCGTATTAGTAAAACTAAAATAACTATAAATAAATAAAAATAAAAGCAATCTATAACTAGGCAAGAAAGTAAAAACAATAAGTTAAAAATCTTTTGGGTTTTTTGTTTGTGTTTGCTAATAGTAAAAGTGTTTTTGCTGTTTTGGAATTTAATTTGTGCTGCTAGTATTAAAGCAATGGAAGTAAATTAAGGTTGTATTTTCCTATGACAAAAGATGGACCGGGTTTCATGGGTTCACTTGTCTACTCTCTCATGAAGTGTAGTGGCATAAAACAATAAATAAGCAATATTATATTGATAAGAAACTTCATTATGTGTATCATAATGATGCATGTAAAATGCATCCATGAACTTTGTAGTTTATTGACACATATTCCCACATATTTACATAATATTAGTAGTTATTATCAATGTTCTTATTGATTTCAGGAATTAAACAATCCCCTCTCCTTTGGTTCTAACTCTGTCTGGCAGAATATACGTCCAGTTAGTATTTTTGACTTAGCAGGAGCTACGAGGTTCCAAAAAGAGCAAGGCTAGAGACCACGGTTCACAAATTTTGAGATGCATCCAACAAGCCAAAGAATAGTCAGAGGGGCTTAATATACTAAGAACTAGGCCCAGTGGCGCGTCCAGCATAGTAGGGCGCACCACTAGGTCTCTTTCCCATTCGGCTGTCCGATTTGCGTCAATCTTTCACCCACCGACTTTTTTTTGACCTAAAAACCTTTGTATATACCCAATATGGGCCGTCCTCGAGACACATGGAGGTGTAGATAGAAAACATCAAAAGAGAAAGTCTACAGGCCACCGCTGGAGGGAGAACAGCTGCTAGAATCTCCTTCGGCTGCCTCTCCTCCTTCACTAATGCCTCCTCATCACTCTCCACGATGAGAGGGGAGTAGTTCACCCCCTAGAATATGGGTTTGTGGTGGTAACTTGATATAATCTCTCTATGTATGATTATTGTTGAAGTCCATATGATGTGCCTTGTATGAGTATGGATTTATCTATGTAAGTCATATGGTGAATATTGTGGTATGAGATAATACTTTGTATGCATTTATCGTTGCGTTGGATATTTTATGACTTTTCATACTTTGGAAATATTCTATCTCATGTATGATGGAAATATGCCCTAGAGGCAATAATAAATTTGTTATTATTCATATCTGTATTTCATTATTAAGTTTATCATTCTATGATATAATTGTATTAGTTCCAAATAATGTGTATTTGGAGGAAAACCCTAATACATGTGTGGGACGATAAACACCATATAAAGATATCCCTAGTCATGCCTCTATGACTAGTATGTATGTCAATGATAGTTTCGGTTTTCTAACTATGCGCAAAGTGATTATATTGAAGGAAATATGACCTAGAGGCAATCATAGAGATGATTATATTTCATATGTATCCATGAGTTATTGTAATGTTCCTTTAATATCCATATCAGGCAACTTGTATTGATTGGCAATTATGTGAATTGTTTGTGAAACTCTTTACTTGTATGGTTATTTAATAGTTGTCCCTAGTCGGAGTTCGTGTGAGGACACACATGAATATTAGACTAGCACATCGATTGGTTGATGACTATGTTTCGCTAGTCATAGACATGGATATTTCAAACCAATGATGTGGACACATGTTATGAACATGGGGTTGGACTGACCCAACTTGAGACTGGCAATTAGACTTGCAGCTCTCTCTACACATCGTGTACATCTTGTCCTTAGACCTGAGATTGTCGCATGTACTTGAGATGTGGATCGACCTACTTTGGGGCTATCAACCACTACTCCGTAACTGGGTAGTCATAAAGGTAGTTTTTGGGTTTGTCATGAAGCATGCTGCAAGGCATGGTCAATAAAGATGGGATTTTCCCCTCTCTACTTGAGAGAGATATCTCTGGGCCCCTCGAGTGATCGGATCTAGAAATTCATGGCCGTGCTACATAAGGTTAAGAGTTAACCTAGTAAAGGGATTCTGAATCACAGTATCGAGAAAGAGAGGTCAGCGTGGAGCTAGACCAAATATCATGTGGCAAAGGGAAAGACATGTACTCAACCTTGTGATGGTTCGTTCGATATGATCATTGTATGCGTTTAGGAGTTGGCACGTCTTGCTAGAGGCCGCTACCAACTATTGATAGAATAAGTGTATTCGTGTCATGTCTACACATATATGAACCTATAGGGTCACACACTTAAGGGGCTGGAAACCTAATGAGGATTAGATCCCAATTAGACCAGACGCTGTAAGATCCCTCCCTTTATAAAGGTAAGGATCCCTGTGATTGCAATGCTAGTCCCTGGATCAATGCTAGCATCCACAGTTTAAGATGAAGTACACAGAAACAAAGGTCATTATTACATATCATTCCAGAGACAAACATAGTCTTTTACAAACTCCTTGGCCACAGGCCTAATACAAGAGTTCAAATATATAATAAGATAACTAAGTCTTCATCTTCATGTGCCATAGGCAAGCATGTTGAGTGTAGACTCATAACCCCTAATCATCATCAGAATAACCTGCAACATCACAAGTTACAGCCAGAGTGGGTCAATACATTGGAATAGTATTGGCAAGTGGTACCTTAGTAAAATATTAGCAGTCTAGGTACTATATGCATTTTGGCTAAGTGTAGCTTAGGCTTGCTTTGCTCAAAATAGGTTTTACCTATCAGTTGAAAACACTAAGTTTTTCTTTGACAAAACTTTCCCAAGGAATCACCAATAGACATTGGTGAACCTTTACCCCTTGTTCAACCACAAGTTTTAACTTAGAAATTTGGATGAGGAGATTCTTGATAGCTTCCATGTCTTGATGCTCAAGTTGTCCAATACCAGGGACATGGCTAAGTACTTAGATTCTTCCATCTATAGAGGTTGTGCACTTTACCCACAAGACTTGATTTTAACCAAGACAGGACCTTTCAGAAGCCTTCCCTTAGACCAAATGGACGCTCCCCAACCTATCATCCCACTACCACCAACTGTCCAAATGGCTAAGTTATTGCAACCTATATGATCCAGGCAGAGCCCATAATGCAATGTGGCTGCACTAGAAGCTTCTTAACATTTGGCATCTCAAATCCCTTTGTTCCTGGGTGGCTTTCCGCAAGTGAGATACACAAGGTAAACCATGGATATGGGCCTTGTGTAACCACTCAACACAAACCATTCCTTCCATTCCACCCAGGTGTTTCATTCACTTAGTTGTTTTATTAAGCAAAAAAACACAAGTCCAAAGACTTAAAAATATTTTCTCATAGTATGAATATATAACCACCCTTGGTTGCTACTAGCTAGGCTAAGCATGGCATTGATAAGCATCTTAACTTAGAAATTTCTAGCAATTCTACAACTACTAGGATTTCCCAAGCATAGCATATAGATCAAAATACTCATGCAAGTCCTATACAAAATATTTCTAGTGCATAGTTGAAAAACATAGGAATAAAATCATGAAGCACCACTTGCCTTGGTAGTTTGGGGAGTAGCAACAATCTTCACAATCACAATCACTATTTGCACCAAAATCTACACATAAAATAATGGCACAAAATCACATACACAATATATACAAGCAAAAATACATGGATGTATGAAAAATGCCATGTGATGATTTTCTACACCAAACAAGACAAGTACACAGTACTGAATCATAAAAAAGTCCAAAATAAGACAAATAAACTTTATTTAATTAGCATAACATTTTTCAAATAATTACTGTACACAAATTATGCCTACAAATGTTTCTGTAAAAACAACCATTTTTATAGAGGCAAAACATTAAACATATTGCATAAACAGAAAGGATTTTCTCTCCTGATTCCAATGGTATAAAATTTGTCAAATTTGGACGTGGGAATCAAAAGTTATGAATTTTACAAGTTTAAACATCTAATAGATCTAAATTCTGTTTTTAAAACAAAGGACTAGCCACGCGGCGCTCTCTGATTGGTTGATACCGATTCGCACGGATCGACTAACATGGACCGTCAGATCTAACTTAGATCGCACGGCCAGATCTGTTTCGTACCCCTTCGTTTAAGTGATCTATCTAACACGTTGGATCTAGATCCAACGGTTCACGATCAAGCAACCAAAGCCTGGCGGTGCTAGCGGCGGCGAGTGGCGGCGGCGGCTCTGTCAGAGACGTTACCGACGATCTAGGTCGCGCGGGAGAGGGAGAGGTGGCTTACCGAGTTCGTCGCGTGCTGCTGATGCTCAAGGTAGGCTTCGTTGGCGAAGGGGCGCACCGTGGATGTCGCTGGAGCTCGTCGGAGTTGTGCGCGGTGTCGGGTGCTTGCAGACGACGACGTTGCCGAGGTTCTGCGTCGCCCTAGCACGAGTCAGTGGCATTAGGGGGTGCGCAAGTCTATGGCGAACACTACTGGATCAAGGAGAATATAAGGGGCGGTCAGATTATACCTCAATTGCTCGTCGGAGTTAGACGGCGGTTTTGTCACTTGCGGCCGTGAACGGGGACGGCGAGCTGGGTCACGAGAAAACAAACGGAAGGTATCAGGGAACGCGCAAGAACTTGCTGGTCACGATTGTTTGAACCAGAGAAAGGGGGCGGCCGGAGGTCGTTGGTGCTGCGGGGTTCTGAGCTCGAATGCGCGCAGCCTGGTGGCGGAGTGAGCGAGGAAAGTGGGGGAAAATGAGCGCGGCAGCGAGGGGTTTAAGTAGCTAGAAGCGGGGCGAAGATTGCACGCTGAATCAATGGGATTTAAGCGAGTTTTAATCGCGGCGTCACTACACTGTGGTAACGGCGGGGCGGTGACTGCGCGCGAGAAATTGGGGAAGATGACGCTGACATGGAGAGGGCCCAGTGCTCAGTGGCTGCGGGACTGATTCGTCGCGGGTGAGAAAAGATAGAGAGAGGAGTGGCCCGGGTGGGCTGCTTCGCTTGTTGGGCTGGATTGGTGGCGCCAGGCCCAGTTGGGTTTTTAAACCTTTTTCTTTTTCTAATTCAATTTTCTGGAATCAATTTCAAATGAATTTAAAAGTATTTGTATTTCAAATCTTTCTGGCCTTTTGTAATGTGAATCCTGTATAATTTTGAGTACAAAACCATGCTGCCTTGCTGGACTTGATGGTCATTTGAAGATTTTTAAAATAATAATGTCTTAGCACATGGTTTGATGAAGATTTGAAAATGATTTTAAAACTATATTTTTTTTGGAAATTTTTGTCCAAGCTTTAACACTCAACCAAACCAACATAAGGGCAAACAAAACTTGGTTTAAAACAATTATATTCTCATTTGAGAGTGGCATTAGATCAATGCTTGCTCACATAAAATAATAGCACTCAGTGCTTCTGTTTTCTAGAAATGAGTTTTGAAATTGATCCCTAAATGATATGCATGCATGAATGATATGCAATCTTTGAAAACATGATTTTAGGGATGTTACAAATATAACCCCCTTAAGGTGAATCTCATCCTCGAGATTCGGGTTGGCTAGCAAATAGGTGAGGGTGGTCTTTCCGAAGATCATCTTCTCTTTCCCATGTTGCTTCTTCTTCGGAATGGTGGTTCCATTGAACTTTGCAGAATTTGATAGTCTTAGTCCGAGAAACTATTTGTGCAGTCTCAAGAATCTTGATGGGTTTTTCCTCATAAGTGAGATCACTTTCCAATTGAACTTCCTCCAAAGGTATAGTATCCTTCAAAGATGTCTCTTCCATCTCTGGATGACATTTCTTAAGTTGACTCACATGAAACACATTGTGAACGGCAGACAATGATTCTGGCAATTCAATCTCATAAGCTACTTCTCCTTTACGACTCAGAATCTTGAATGGTCCAACATACCTTGGGTCCAATTTTCCTTTGACTCCAAATCTCTTCACTCCACTAAGTGGTGACACTCTTAAGATAAGCTCTATCACCCACTTCATAGGTGACTTATCTACGCTTAGGATCTGCGTAGCTCTTTTGTTGGGACTGTGCTATCTTCAATTTGTCCTTAACTAGCTTGGCTTTCTCTTCAGCCTCCTTGATTAGTTCTGGTCCGAACAAACTTGTTTCTCCCACACCATTCCATAGCAATGGGGTGGTACACTTTCTCCCATAGAGAAACTCAAATGGTGCCATCTCAATAGTGGCTTGATAGATGTTATTGTAAGATAATTCTGCATAAGGCAGACTTTCATCCCAACTGGCTCCATAGTCTAGGGCACAATCTGTCAACATATCTTCAAGAATCTGGTTTGTCCTTTCCATTTGTCCATCAGTCTGAGGATGAAAAGCAGTACTGAATTCCAACCTCGTTCCCAATGACTCATGTAGTTGCCTCCAAAAATGAGAAGTGAATTGAGTTCCCCTATCAGACACAATACTCTTGGGGTACTCCATGTAGACATCCAATTCTACTCATATAGATCTTGGCTAACTTAGCACTTGTGTAGGTTGTCTTCACGGGTATAAAATGAGCCACTTTAGTTAAGAGATCCACTACTACCCAAATAGAATCATATCCTGACCGGGTTCTTGGCAATCCTGTGATGAAATCCATGCCAATCTTGTCCCACTTCCAATCAGGAATAGGTAGTGGTTGTAACAATCATGCTGGTTTCTGATGTTCCGCTTTCACTCTACTACATACATCACACAAAGCAATATGTTCGGCGATGTCCTTATTGATATTATTCCACCAAAATCTTTATTTCATATCCATTTACATTTTGGTGTTACCCGGATGAATGGAATACGGTGAGTTGTGTGCTTCTTGTAAAATCAGTTTCCGAAGTTCCGGATCTTGTGGAACACAGATACGTTTTCCATACCATAAAGTACCCTGTTCATCTTCATGGAATCCTTTGGCTTTTCCCTTGCCAATCTTTCCTGAATCTCTTCAATTTCATTATCTGTCTTTTGGGATTCTTTGATTTTGTCCAACAAAGTGGGTTGAACATCCAATGACATGAGGTGTCCTTCAGGCACAATCTCCAATCTGAGATCTCTAAATTGGGCACACAGATCATCTGGCAATTCTCCCTTAGTAAGGCCATTCACAAAAACCTTACGGCTTAGAGCATCCGCTACAACATTTGCTTTACCGCGGTGGTATTGCAAACTCAAGTCATAGTCCTTGATGAGTTCTATCCATCTTCTTTCTCTCATGTTAATTTCCTTCTGGGTGAAGATATACTTCAAACTTTTGTGATCTGTGAACACTTCACATCGCTTTCCCAAGAGGTAGTGTCTCCATGTTTTGAGTGCATGGACAACAGAGGCTAACTCTAAATCATGAGTAGGGTAGTTTACCTCATGAGTTTTGAGTTGTCTCGAGGCATAAGCCACAATTTTCCCTTCTTGCATAATTACTGCACCTAATCCATGATGAGATGCATCACAATACACTTGGAAATATTTCTCCAAATCTGGAAGACATAAGACTGGTGCTGTCACTAGTCTCTTCTTCAATTCTTGGAAACTGAGTTCACATCCTTCAGACCAAGCAAATTTCTTGTCTTTCGTTAGTAACTTTGTCATTGGCTTAGCTATATTGGAGATATTCTCAATGAATCTTCTGTAGTATCCCGCCAAGCCAAGGAAACTACGAACCTCTTTCACTGACTTAGGTGATTCCCATTTAGTTACAGCTTAAACTTTAGCAGGATCAACTGCTACACCATCTCCTGACAAAACGTGTCCAAGAAATCCAACTTCATTCAACCAAAACTCACACTTGCTGAATTTGGCATACAACTTATGCTCTCTAAGCTTCTCAAGTATCAAACGCAAATGTCCTTCATGCTCTTCTTTTCTCTTGGAGTAGATCAAAATGTCATCGATGAATACGACAACAAACTTGTCAAGGAACTCCATGAACACTCTGTTCATCATATTCATGAAGTAAGCTGGTGCATTGGTCAAACCAAATGGCAGCACGCTATACTCATACAATCCATACCTAGTGGTGAAAGTTGTCTTAGGTATGTCTTGTTCTCTTATCTTAAGCTGAAAGTAACCTGATCGGAGATCAATCTTTGAGAACACACATGCTCCTTCTAACTGATCAAACAAGTCATTGATTCTAAGCAAAGGGTATTTGTTCTTGATAGTCACCTCATTGAGTGAGCGGTAATCTATGCATAACCTTTGACTTCTATCCTTCTTTTCCACAAACAAGACTGGTGCTCCCCAAGATGAAGAACTTGGTTGAATAAATCCTTTCTGCAACTATTCTCCAAGTTGTTTCTTGAGTTCTTTCAACTCATCAACTGACATCTTGTACGGTCTCTTTGCTATTGGTCCAGATCCTGGTAGCAAGTCAATAAGAAACTCCACATCTCTATCTGGTGGCATTCCTGGCAATTCTTCCGGATATTCACTCAGAATTGGCACACTGTCTATGCTAACCCCTTTAAGAGAATTTAGCTTACTCCCTTTCGATTCAATGTTAGACTTGAATCTTATCCGTTTCTTTTCCGGGGTTGTGAGTGCAACAGTTCGATTAGCACAATCTAGTACTCCTTCATACTTGGTCATCCAATCCATTCCCAAAATTACATCCAGTCCTTGGGAATCTAGGATTATTAGACTCATTGGAAACTTATGCTTTCCAAACTCTATTACTAGATCCCGACATCCAAGACTCACTATCATATCTCCACCTAGAGAACTTACTTTTATTAGACACCCAATGTTTTCAGTTGGAAACCCATTTCTATCAACAAAGTCTTTTGATATGAATGAATGTGATGCACCAGTATCAAAAGAAAAAGTGCTGGAATAGAATTGAGTTTGAACTTACCAGCCACAACATCTGACTCTTCATAGATTTCCTCCACATTGATGTGGTTCACTTGCCCCTTATGGAAAGGGTTGGGCTTGTTGGGTCCTTCAACTTTCTTTTCTGGGAACTCATTTGCATAATGCCCCATCTTCTTGCACTTAAAACATTCAACCTGACTAAGATCCTTCTTGACAGGCTGGCTTCCACTACCACTTCCACTTCCATTGTGGTGGTTCTTGTACCCACTCTTGTGACTCTTGTACTTTTCATTGTCATGACTACGTTAATGCTTGTTATCATGATGACGGTTGTGGTTGTGGTGTTTGTTGTACTTTCCATGCTTGTGGGATCCAGAATTCTCACTATCATCATAATGGGAACGCTTGTGAGACGATCCCGAGCTGTGCTTGTCCGAGTGCTTCCTCTTCCTGCTTTCAACTTGTTGCATCTTGCTCTCCAAGATGGCAGCCTTGTCACAAAGAGACTGATATGTGGGGACATAGGCCACAGCTAACTACAGGTTCAATTCATTGTTCAATCCTTCAAGGAACTTTTCTTTCCTCTTAGCATCAGTGTCAACTTCATCTGGTGCATAACGCGCCAGATTGTTGAACTCCTCAATATATTCAGCCACGCTATGGTGGCGCTGCTTCAAGTTATGAAATTCCTTCTTCTTCAAACTCATCACTCCGGATGAGATGTGAGCAGTACGAAAACCATCTTCAAAGATAGCCCATGTCACATCCTCAATGGGAGTGGTGATCTGGAAGTTATCCCACCAAGTAGGTGCTGGTCCTTCCAACAAGTGTGCTGCAAACCTGACTTTCTCCTCATCAGTACAGCCAACAGTTACCAAGTCCTTGTTCACTGAGCATAGCCAATCATTGACCACCATGGGATCAGTAGTTCCTGAGAACTTTGCTGGCATCAGTCTTAAGAATCTGGTAAGCATGTCAAAACCCGGTGGGTTATTCTAATTGTTGTTGTTGTTGTTGTTGTTGTTGTTGTTGTTGTTATTATTGTTGTTGTTGTTGTTCTCATTCTGTATGAACGTGGTCATCATCTTCATCAGCTGCGTCTGAGCTGTCATCATCTGCTGCATCTCAGGGGTGATATTGTTGTTGTTAGGGTTGGGATTGGCACGTCGAGGAGGCATCTGTGGTTTTCAATAAGGATAAGAATGAGATACCCATATATGCTTATCATGCACAATACATCACATAGTAAATCACCAAGCATGCATCAAAATAACAAAAGTTCAACAACATAAACAACAAGTTTTGAAAAGCAAACACACCAATAGCAAGCCATCCACATGTTGGATGGTCATTGCGACTCAATAATCAAAAGCATGGTAAATAAAAGGTAAATGAGTAGTCATCACTACTCCTCTGCATCAATCTCCTCATCAACAAGTGTAAGGCCTGCATTCTCCATTGCGGTCTTGTATTCCTCGACATTGGTAGTCAAGGTATCTACTTTGGTTTTGAGAGCCCTTTTCTGTGAATGTAGTCTATCAATCACCACATGCTGATGCTCGAGCTCGAAGTCCTTGGCCTCTAGTTCTACAGTCATGTCTCGAATCCTCTTGTTCCTATCTTGGACTCTCTTCTCTTGACTCTTGAACTTTCTATCCTGACTCTCAAACTTGGCCTCCATTTCCTTGACTATCTCATCTTGCTCCGCGAAGAGCTTGTCCTTCTCATGAAGCTGCACCTGGAGTTCGTCATTGCTAAGCATGACGTTGGTCCTATCAGTATCTAGGTGCCTAAGAAGAACCTCTAAGTCCTAGAGGTATAGTCGAATCGGCTCTGCCGTCTCTCTAGTAGTGTCCTCGAAGTCAATGGCCTCACCATCCTCATCACGTCTACCGAAGGCGTGGAAGTGAGTACCTCTAATCTCCCGAGAGTGTCTCCCTAGCAAACTTCCAAGCAAATCCGGCATGACTACCTCTAGGCCTCTCTCCTTGTCATCATGCATGAGCTTGAAGGTGATGGCCTCCGTGGCTGGCTCAGTCTGGCGTCCTGGCTGAGTGACCTTGAAGCCCCAAAGGTCCTTCCTCTCGAACTTGGTGAGGGGAAGCATCATGATGGTAGGAAGTGGGAGATTGAGCACACTAGTGAGCTCAATAAGACAAGTGCCAAAACGAGTTCCCTTGAACTCTTCAGTCGTGCTGATGGTAATATTAGGCATCTATTTTATAAGATAGGCAAATGTTAGAAACAACATCAATAGAAACACACAAGACAAAGTGACTCAATCATAGCATTGGCAAACAAACACACAATTCATAGTATATAAACAAGGTTCAATATCACTTAGTTAAATTTTTTTGAAATATAATGATAAGTGTGGTGGTCCAACTAACAAGGCACAAAACATTTTTCACTATCTAGTCTAAGAGGCTAACAATGCATCCTTCTATCAGTAGAGATGAGAAAGAAGATTAGAAAAGTTTACAAGAAGAATAAGATAAGTGTGGAAGCTGTTGGAATTTTTTTCCTTAGTGGTTTCTAATCCAATCCTAGGGTCATAATCCTACAGGCAACACAGTGCTCTGATACCATCTGTAAGATCCCTCCCTTTATAAAGGTAAGGATCCCTGTGATTGCAATGCTAGTCCCTGGATCAATGCTAGCATCCACAGTTTAAGATGAAGTACACAGAAACAAAGGTCATTATTACATATCATTCCAGAGACAAACATAGTCTTTTACAAACTCCTTGGCCACAGGCCTAATACAAGAGTTCAAATATATAATAAGATAAATAAGTCTTCATCTTCATGTGCCACAGGCAAGCATGTTGAGTGTAGACTCATAACCCCTAATCATCATCAGAATAACCTGCAACATCACAAGTTACAGCCAGAGTGGGTCAATACATTGGAATAGTATTGGCAAGTGGTACCTTAGTAAAATATTAGCAGTCTAGGTACTATATGCATTTTGGCTAAGTGTAGCTTAGGCTTGCTTTGCTCAAAATAGGTTTTACCTATCAGTTGAAAACACTAAGTTTTTCTTTGACAAAACTTTCCCAAGGAATCACCAATAGACATTGGTGAACCTTTACCCCTTGTTCAACCACAAGTTTTAACTTAGAAATTTGGATGAGGAGATTCTTGATAGCTTCCATGTCTTGATGCTCAAGTTGTCCAATACCAGGGACATGGCTAAGTACTTAGATTCTTCCATCTGCAGAGGTTGTGGACTTTCCCCACAAGACTTGATTTTCACCAAGACAGGACCTTTCAGAAGCCTTCCCTTAGACCAAATGGACGCTCTCCAACCTATCATCCCACTACCACCAACTGTCCAAATGGCAAAGTTATTGCAACCTATATGATCCAGGCAGAGCCCATAATGCCATGTGGTTGCACTAGAAGCTTCTTAACATTTGGCATCTCAAATCCCTTTGTTCCTGGGTGGCTTTCCACAAGTGAGATACACAAGGTAAACCATGGATATGGGCCTTGTGTAACCACTCAACACAAACCATTCCTTCCATTCCACCCAGGTGTTTCATTCACTTAGTTGTTTTATTAAGCAAAAAAACACAAGTCCAAAGACTTAAAAATATTTTCTCATAGTATGAATATATAACCACCCTTGGTTGCTACTAGCTAGGCTAAGCATGGCATTGATAAGCATCTTAACTTAGAAATTTCTAGCATTCTACAACTACTAGGATTTCCCAAGCATAGCATATAGATCAAAATACTCATGCAAGTCCTATACAAAATATTTCTAGTGCATAGTTGAAAAACATAGGAATAAAATCATGAAGCACCACTTGCCTTGGTAGTTTGGGGAGTAGCAACAATCTTCACAATCACAATCACTATTTGCACCAAAATCTACACATAAAATAATGGCACAAAATCACATACACAATATATACAAGCAAAAATACATGAATGTATGCAAAATGCCATGTGATGATTTTCTACACCAAACAAGACAAGTACATAGTACTGAATCATAAACAAGTCCAAAATAAGCCAAATAAACTTTATTTGATTAGCATAATATTTTTCAAATAATTACTATACACAAATTATGCCTACAAATGTTTCTGTAAAAACAACCATTTTTACAGAGGCAAAACATTAAACACATTGCATAAACAGAAAGGATTTTCTCTCCTGATTCCAATGGTATAAAATTTGTCAAATTTGGACGTGGGAATCAAAAGTTATGAATTTTACAAGTTTAAACATCTAATACATCTAAATTCTGTTTTTAAAACAAAGGACTAGCCACGCGGCGCTCTCTGATTGGTTGATACCGATTCGCGCGGATCGACTAACGTGGACCGTCAGATCTAACTTAGATCGCACGGCCAGATCTATTTCGTACCCCTTTGTTTAAGTGATCTATCTAACACGTTGGATCTAGATCCAACGATTCGCGATCAGGCGACCAAAGCCTGGCGGCTAGCGGCGGCGAGTGGCGGCAACGGCTCTGTCAGAGACGTTGCCGACGATCTAGGTCGTGCGGGAGAGGGAGAGGTGGCTTGCCGAGTTCGCCGCGTGCTGCTGATGCTCAAGGTAGGCTTCGTTGGCGAAGGGGCACACCGTGGATGTCGCTGGAGCTCGTCGGAGTTGTGCGCGGTGTCGGGTGCTTGCAGACGACGACGTTGCCAAGGTTCTGCGTCGCCCTATCAAGAGTCAGTGGCATTAGGGGGTGCGCAAGTCTACGGCGAACACTACTGGATGAAGGAGAATACAAGGGGCGGTCAGATTATACCTCAATTGCTCGTCGGAGTTAGATGGCGGTTCTGTCACTTGCGGCCGTGAACGGGGACGGCGAGCTGGGTCACGAGAAAACAAACGGTAGGTATCAGGGAACACGCAAGAACTTGCTGGTCACGATTGTTTGAACCAGAGAAAGGAGGGCGGCCGGAGCTCACCGGAATCGGTCGCCGGAGGTCGTCGGTGCTGCGGGGTTCTGAGCTCGAATGCGCGCAGCCTGGTGGCGGAGTGAGCGAGGAAAGTGGGGGAAAATGACCGCGGTGGCGAGGGGTTTAAGTAGCCAGAAGCGGGGCGAAGATTGCGCGCTGAATCAATGGGATTTAAGCGAGTTTTAATCGCGGCGTCACTGCACGGTGGTAACGGCGGGGCGGTGACTGCGCGCGAGAAATTGGGGAATACGACGCTGACGTGGAGAGGGCCCAGTGCTCAGTGGCTACGGGGCTGGTTCGTCGCGGGTGATAAAAGAAAGAGAGAGGAGTGGCCCGGGTGGGCTGCTTCGCTTGTTGGGCTGGATTGGTGGCGCCAGGCCCAGTTGGGTTTTTAAACCTTTTTCTTTTTCTAATTCAATTTTCTGGAATCAATTTCAAATGAATTTAAAAGTATTTGTATTTCAAATCTTTCTGGCCTTTTGTAATGTGAATCCAGTATAATTTTGAGTACAAAACCATGCCGCCTTGATGGACTTGCATGGTCCATTGAAGATTTTTAAAATAACAATGTCTTAGCACATGGTTTGATGAAGATTTGAAAATGGTTTTAAAACTATATTTGTTTTGGAATTTTTGTCCAAGCTTTAACACTCAACCAAACCAACATAAGGGAAAACAAAACTTGGTTTAAAACAATTATATTCTCATTTGAGAGTGGCATTAGATCAATGCTTGCTCACATAAAATAATAGCACTCAGTGCTTCTGTTTTCTAGAAATGAGTTTTGAAATTGATCCCTAAATGATATGCATGCGTGAATGATATGCAATCTTTGAAAACATGATTTTAGGGATGTTACAGACGCCTATATAAGAGAGGGTGGGGCGAGTTGACCAGGGTTAGACCATTCCTCCCAGCCGCCACTCCTCACGCCTGTGTTGCACGCGCGGACCTAGCAGTCCCGCGTCTTACGCTTCCACCCTATACGTGTGGATACCTCGGAGGCGCTGCATCTGTAGCGTTTGGACGAGCCACGCAAGAGGAGCTTCTCGTGGGACAAGGACAAGGAGGATATTTGGAACGTCTGCACAGTCTCGACGCGCTTCATCAATTCTGCAATTGCGCGTCTAGTGGTAACCCCGTGATCTATGACATCAGTAATCCTAGTTTACGCGGTAGAAAATTTTGATTTGCGCTAGTGTAGCCTACCCGTATCCCTTCATATATGATTGTGGTGTTGCCGCTAACATATATGATTGGAGTTGTTGGAGAACAACAACGATGGATACACCCAAACATGAGACACCGTGAAACACATCCTCAATATAGTTATCGGTTTAATCTCATAAGACATTGTATTGTCTTTACTAGAAATCGTTTGACCATAGGACACATATGAACTTGGGAACAATATGGACGTGGCAAGATTCTCGAATGTTGCTCTTAACAGAGTAATTATAAAGTTGATGTTTGTTCGTACCGGATGGTTCGCCAATCAGTCACATGGTGTGCTTGTGGGAATTGATACTCCTGACGATGGCGAGATACACTCTAGGCCCACTCATGTACTATGATGTTCATCATCATCTAGCCGGACACGTGATCAAGTTGTTGAACACAGGAACATCGATAGTACGAGATGAGTAAAAAGTATATGCCAGGAAACAAGAATAACCTAGTGCTTCATCTCGAGCAATGTAAAGTATCATCGAATCAATACGATATGTATCAAAATCAATACTATGGTTCACATGATAAAATATTCGTGTTATTTGCGGGTGTTGCTACTTCTATCAAGACACTGATATCAATCATTGCCACAGAATGAGTTCTGCAAATATTCGAACCTATCGGGTCACACACTTAAGACGTTTTCGAGATTTTAGAATATGAATGAGAATGAGATAGTTGGATTAAGTAATTCCGAAAGGTTGTTTCGGAGTGTCTCGTAATATTCCGGAGGTGTCCGGGATATCACCAAGAGTGGACGGAATAGTTTTGGACATTATAAGAGGACACTAGGAATATTTTAGGAAGGTTTCGAATTATCTCAGAGGTGTCTGAAAGTTAATTTGGAAAGCTTCGGAATAAATATTTATATTAATGATAAATAAGAAATTATTATTTATTAATATTCCAGTGGGTCCCATAGGCCAAAGTGTCGCATTGGCCCACTGGGCCTATACGTGCGCGGGGGGAGGAGATCCTAGCCGAATCATCCAGGGCCTCCCCTAGGGCCGGCGGGTGGATTCCTCCCTGGTCTCAAACTTGCCCCCAAGTTGATTTTGGGGAGGACTCCGTATTTGATGCGGACTCCTTATTGATACGGACTTCCTCTCTGTCTCAAATTGGTGGAAAAAAGGAAATGGAGGAGTCCTTGTAGGATACAGATCCTAGTCCTACTCTCCTCTATGGAGAATGGAATCCGCCTATATATTGAGGGGAGTGGGGAAGGACAAGTCCACCCCAAGCCACCCGACCACGCTGCCACCACCGGTCGCCCGCCGCCTCCTTCCGGCGCCGCCGCTTTGGCCTCTGATCTTCTTCCTCTTCCTCGCATCGTCGTCTTCGTCACGTGGAGGAGAACTTCACCAATGCCCCAGTAGCTCCTCTTCTACCTCGTCTAGATCTAATCTTGACATATGACAGAGTGCTGCTAGATCTTCATCGACACTTTCCCACTTTGTTCGTGGGATCTTGCTCTCGCCTCAACACGATGCCATTCTCATTGCATGTGTTGATACCGGTGGAGGTGCAACATTTGGAGCACTAGTTCTTCAGATCCATCCGTGGGATAATACATCTCCTCGTGACTCGAGAAGGCTTGTTGCGGGGATCGATGCATGACCAACCTCATCATCGACAAACTTCCGCTAGTTTGATCTATGAGGGTATGTTCCTTTACCTCACCCTTGCATTTGGATCTTGGTTATGCACTAGAATTTTTTGTTTTCTGTAGCGCGTTCCCCAACAATGTAATGGTTCGATCTATGCAAAATGCCTTATTTACCAAAGCCATGAGGTGTTTGACACCACCAAGTGGAGGTATATGAGAGGGATGTGGTAATACACACAACAACAAAATTGTTGCATTAGTGTTTAAATTATTTTCCATTAAGAAGCATTATGTATGTAGGTAATGGGTGGCCATGTGAAAACATCATATGTATTGAGTGACACAATGCAGTAAAACACCCTTTATCTAGGGGTAAAATTGGAGAAGTATGATATGTGGTGTGACAATAACCAACTCTAGCCTTAAGAGGGTACCTAGCAGCATAAATGAGTATTTCATTCAACTATGTGTTTTAGGACATGTAGCCATCATAAAAGTTACCATTAAAACATCACAATTGTGTGTACTTTTATCTATAACATTATCATCACCATAGATGTAGAGAGAGGATTGAGTGAACCCATGTCCATTGTTCCCATAAGAGAAAAACTTTTCTTGTCGTCCTATGTTGAAGAGGATTGGGACACTTTACATTATTTTTTTTTGCACTTTACTTCCCTGTATTAAATCAACCTTCATTGTTTCTTTAAATTTTTTAGTGCATGAACTACTAAAACTTGTGACACTTTAGTCGTAGATAATAAATAGCTTTTACTTGTTGCTCCTGTGGATCGATACCCTACTTCCACATTGAGAGATACTACAGTGATCCCCTGCTCTTGGGGGTTATCAAGTACTTTTCTGGCGCCATTGCCGGGGAGCATAGAGCTTACGCTTTTATTCTTGTGTGCACTAGATATTAGATTTACTTTGAGTTTTCATCTAGTTTTAGTTTTAGTTTTTTTTGTATCGTGCAATCATATAAGCTTGGGGCGATTATTTCTTTAACTTGCTTTTTTGCGAGTTTTTCTTTAGTTTACTTTCAGTTTTGTACTTACTTACCTTATATAAAAACACATAAAAATTTAGTGTTACTTTCACTATGGATGAACTTTCAGATGAGGAATATAGGTTATTATTAAAAGAAGTTGATTATATATTTTCTAAAGAAAGATCACATATGCACGACTTTATTGACTATTGCACAAAACAAAATGATAAACATCGACACTATCAATGCAAATTTAACAATAACTTTATAATTGCATCATATAATAAGAAGGATTATGGTGATTTTGACATGACACTACTTGATCAATTTATTGCCTTCAACGGAGCTCATGAGATGTTCCCTCACTATAATTGACACACTATCAATGTAGATTCCCTTGTTGATAAAAAGTATGCATCTTGTGTTGTAGCTCGTGATCTTAAAGAAATAAATTTTATTCTCCATACACATTGCAAAAGAAACTTTTATGAGAGTTCCTATGGCATTAACCATGTTAAAGATGTTCTTGTTGCCATGGAAAGAACTAATATTCTGTAGGAAGAAGATGACAAAGACCTAAGGTTGGGGATGCCCATGCACCCCCAAAGAAGAATAAGAAGATATGGTCCAACCTAAGCTTAGGGAAGAATATCTTCCACCTTCACCAGCAACATATGATAGTAACTCTTAAATTGAAAACTCTATTATCATGAATGAGTCTATTAATGAATCATATTTTCATAGTGATGAATTAGATGATTATATTCCTATAGATGCCATTGTTTATTCAAGTAACGACTTTGATGTATGTGAGGAGTGTGTTTTAAATATGTTATATGATAATGCTTTAGATGATGGTACTTTGCTTCTTGATAATCCTCCAGATACAATAGTTGGTACTAATTCATTGGAACATAAAAATGATATACTTGTTGTTCATGATGATACCCTTATTAGTAAGATTCCTTCTATATTTTTGAGTTCTCCAAGTTTCACCATAGAGGAGAAATATGAACTTGATAGGAAATATATATATGTGGTCTCATATACCTTTTGTTGAAAATCCTCATTGCAACCATGATATTAAGATTGAAGATTGTACTAGCAACTATTTTGAAAGAGGAAAGCATGCCAATGAATAACATGATAATTACAATAATCCTCTTTATATAACAAACTTTATGAACTTTCATGCTTTAAATGGCTACAATGTTAAAATTTCTTCTTGTGCTTGCTACTACTATGAAAGAGGAGGTGATAAGTTCCCTCTCTAAGTCACTAATAATTATATGTTGCATTCAACTAATGATAATATGAAATGGCATGCCTCTATTTACTATGCTTTTGTCATATATAAAATGCCAATTCATAGGAATTAGAATTATAAAATAAAAATGTAAGAGTAATTCTAAAATGTAAATTATTTTATAATATTCCAAAAATGATTTAAAATGAATTAAAAATGGAGAAATTCATAACTAATTCATTTTAAATCAGAAAAATACAAATAATATATCAAAATTTCCAGAAAAATGAGACCTATATCATAGCATTATAATCATGCATTCTCAACTTTCATGGCAAGTATATTAGAAGAACAAAATGACCCCCAAAGGTGATTCCGAGGATTCCCATATTCTAGGGTTTGCACTTCTCGGACCCCAATTAAATTGTCAAGCATGCCTTAGGGGTTTATATCAATGCAATTTAACTTGTCATATCACCATCCTTGATTGAGCATTGCATCGATGCCATGTGTTGATTGTTTCCCTTTCTTTCCGGTGTTTGGTTCTTCTTCGGTAGAATACGATATCGGAATCGAGATCCAGATCGAAGCCCGAGATAAACACCATCGAAGCTCGAAGACCAATACTTGATAAACTATAATCAAGTCAAGTAACAGATGTCCAAAGCTCTTCTTTCTAGATATCAACTGGCAAAGGAAAGCGAAGCCCCACCCATGATATAATCCTATGTTTTCAAGCATTTCAATTCTTGCCATGTGCATACGATTCTAAAGTCTTTTATCGATAGATAGAGTAATCCTATCTGATGCATGTTTCCTTTATATCCTATATTCCCTGATCCACTGCTCCTAGCATAACTAGGGTTTGTCTTGTGAAGCGTTGCTAGAGCTATTACATCTGTTGTGCTTAGCCATGCTTAGCTGTTACCACTGATCCATCCGGATGATGAATCAGAGCTGAGAATGAACCTAGTTTGACAGGATGACGTGGTATGATCAGAGATGAAAGTTAAACATACTAAGGCTTGTATGGGAGGCCATGGTGGGTTGTGGTTTTTGCAGTCCCATACTTGACACTACTAGGACCTGAGTTCTTGCCTATGGACCAAGACGAGCGCACAGCCACACGGGGGCCTGGAAACCCCCTCGACCAACTAACTTGCTGAGTAGATTCCATGAGTCACATAGTTTGGGCTTTCTATTCGACATATGCATCTTGGATGTTCTTGAATGGAGGTGAAGGAGGTGCATTCATACAGGTAGGTAAGCGTGGCCGGGAACAAGAGATGCCCGGCATCCGTAATCTTGAACCCCGCACACATCATTAGGGACCGGCTTCGGGACTCGACCCGTTACAGCCACATCTCCCTAGTGCGTGACTCATGGTCTCAGTGAAAGAAAGGTAAAGGTCATGGTCAACCACTCTCTGCCGGCCTTCCAAGGAAGAGGGGTAATCTATAGTGGCATTAAGAGTCGGTTGGCGTGTGTGGGTAAAGTTGTACGCCCCTGCAGGGTATTAATCTTTTCAAAAATCCGTGTCCACGGTTATGGAAGACATGGAAACCAGATTCAAATATCATAGAGAACTTGAACCTAATTGTAAAACTTGGCAAGTTGATCAATCATACACCCAAATCCTTAACTAATTCGGTTGTAATCTGTAAACCCTAGCGAGGTGAGCCTATATAAACCTCCCTAGGGTACGCATAAGGGACACGTTCCATCATACACCCAAGCGACTCGTCGTCTAGTCGTCAAGCTCGCCCCCTTGTACTCTCACCATAATACAATCTAGCAGGAGTAGGTCTTTACCCTCCGGTGGGCCGAACCTGGGTAAACCCTTGTGTCTCCGCCCTCATCTCGCACCGCAGATGGCTGGCCGCCCTTGCCCCATGTTCTAATACTCGTTACCGATTGCAGCGTCTGCCGTGGTCATTCCCACGACACTCCGCGTCCCCGCCATCTGGTGTAACCTCAAACTTCTCAGGAAGGGGAGGCACCATGTTCTCCACCTTAAGTTCCTATGGAACACCAAAGACACAAGTCAAAATGAAGTACAGAGGACATAAAATAAAAATGCATTACACGCAAGTAGAATGTTCACCTGAGGAACTTTGTTCTTCATGTTGAAAGGCAGTCGATGACCTCCGCCAGAAGCTCGTCGTCGGCTTTAAATCAAACCAACGATCGAAGAGCCCTGTCGAGATCAGACGAGGAAAATTCCTTATCCTAAACTCTCGTTGGGTCGTGGACGCCGGAGTACAGGAACATCGGGTATGTCCTCGCTTGGAGGGGATGCACTCGACAATTGAGGAAGGTGCGGATAATGTCGACGCCGGAGACTTCTCGACCGCGCACCATCTACAAATCCTCAACAGGCTTGTATAGCGCGCCAACGCCCTATGTATCACCCGACAGGATGTCTTTGGAACAGGAGCGCTTCTTAACGATCATCACGTGGGCATCGAAGGGAGCCAGGCCGTAGAGTTGGTCGTTCAGCTTTTGGTCCCGGATATAGAACCACTTATTCCTGCATCCTTGGGCGGACTTGCAGAGGTGGAAGGAGAAGTGCTACTAATTGGGCGGATATATATCCCATACCCGCCCAGCTGATACATGGTGTCGCTGACGCCGGATTGCCTCTTAAAAGAATAGAGATTCTTAAAGAGGCCAAAGTGCAGCTCGATGCCGAGCCAGCACTCGCACAAGGTAATGAAGCACGCAATGTGAAGATGAGAATTGGGCGACAACTGATGCAGTTGAAGCCCGTAGAAAAAAAGGAGCCCGTGAAGAAAGTTGTGGCCATGAAGGGAGAGACCGCAAATAACAAAGGCGTAGAACATAACCTAAAACCCTTCGGGTGGGTCAGGAGTTACCTCCTCGCCATGAATCTTCGCATCTGTCTTGTCTTGCGAAATTAGGTGAAATTCACGCAGGCGGCAGAGGTCCACCTCCCGCATCATTTAACGCCGCCACCCTCCATTGGGGACATGCCCGACGGCGGTCTTCTTGACGGCGCCTACAGCGCTCTTTCCGGCGGCGGATACTTTTTTTGGCTTGCCCATCTTGTTGGTACGGCGTGCTGAGCGGTGCACACAAAGAAAGAAGGAAGGAAAAGTACAGAGAATGTCCAGTGCAAGGGGAAGCACGAGCTCTGGAAATGGCGAAGGCAAGATCGGCGAAGATATCAAATGGCAGAGTGGAGAATTACCGCAACCCCTAGCAGTATAAAAGGGATGAAGACGAAAACGCAGAACCGTGGATCTACTAAACCTAACATGTGTCAGCTATCACGTTGTACACATAGAGGGTATCGACCCGAACCGTCGCGAGCACGCCGACCACTACGTGTAGAAATCGAGGCGACGTAGTAACTTTCGCGTAGAATACGCGTGACTGGTCAAATCCTAGGAAAAAAGTGGGACCCACGACCGTCTAGTCCTATCGTCTATGATGTCATAGACGGTTGAGCTCATAAGGCGTCATCAATGACATCAACAACTCCCACAAGAAAATGCCAGCAACGGCTTTAATCTCTCGAATCAAGAAAGAAGTACTTACTCGAGTTTACAACTCGACCAAATACTAGGGGTCTACTCCTATCAGGAGCGCTGGTCATGCACCTGAAAATTTGGTAAGGTCCTCGGGTCAATCGAAAAATTCATAAGCTTCGAGTATTCCTTCGAGTCTACAACTCCATTACGGACTCGAGGGTGACTCCCATAGGGAACGTTGGCTGCGCATTTGAAAACATTGGACATCCAAAGGATTTCCGGATTATTGTATCATACGACTGATAAATATAAGTCTCTGCTCGAGTCTACGACTCAAATAGACACTCTGGGGCTACTCATATAGGGAGCTGAGATCTTTCGGATCCTCATGACTATAGTAAAGCATAACTTACGAAATAATCGGCAACTTTTCCCAAAATTATGTTAAGAGAGATAACCTCTCCTTAGTCACTCGAAATGCCTCCATGGTAATAAATTTTTGAATGTTGTGTCTACAATGCAAAGATAAGACCTATAGATACAATATGATGGCATGGTAACGCACCCGACTGCACTCTGCCAGTAATATTCTGTGTCAGCAGACATAATGAAAAATCCTGACGGACGCATTGGGTACATGACTTAAAAACACTGGAATTTGACTCATGTAAGACCTGCGCGTCTTGAGTCGAATTACGCTGGCAATTTTTTAGATCCGATTCTGGCGGCTCAAGTGTGAGTAGATAACATTGTTTTGCACAAATACAGTTAACTGACCCCGATCCGTCGGGAGAGTCAGCCACATGTATGAACTATTCCTATAAACTAACACATTAACCCGAAACATGTTCGGATGAAAGGCATTCAAAAATCTTAAGTGTCTCCAGTCGAATCGATCTACGATTCGACTGAACACTCGGGGCTACTGGCATGGGTATGCCCTATGGGTGCACGACATTAGCCTACCCGGTCCGGACCAGTAGAAGCCCATGAAAAAGGCGTACCTCAATCATAAAGCCCGGGAGGATTTCGGGTGGCCCAAGACCAAGACGGATTCGACTCCTTGGAAGAAACGCTTTGTTCGGATAGAAACTTGAAGGGAAAAACCCTAAGCTTGTAATCGACTCGGCCTATCCCCGAGACCTGGCATATCTATATACACGCCAAGAGGGTACAATGCGAAGGACTTACCTCATAACTTAGCACACACCTCGCCAGATCCAATCTGCGCATCCCTGTAACCTGCGGCTTCGCCATTAACAAAGAGCAGACAAGCAGGAGTAGGGTTTTCCCTCTGGGGTCCTGAACCTGGGTAAACCTCGTGTCCCGTGTTGCTTGTCTGTTAGCTGTTCCGCGATCTCTAGCGTCCCCTCCTCCAAAACCCAAGTCCATGATAATGGGCATTGATGAGTCGAACCCTCGTCACCTAGTTACAAAAAATCGTGTAATATATAATTAATAGTAGTCGATGATGTTAGACCAATTTTTAAAGTAATTTTTGATTGCATGAGAACTTTTTCCTTTTTAGAGAGGCAATTGAACTTGCAAGTGGCTTTTCTCGAGGATCCCTTCTTATTATGAGTTGTAATTGGATTTTAACTGGCTTTTCTCAATGAGTGTTTCATGGTTTCTTCTTACTAAGACTTACCACTTTACTTGCAATTGGCTTTTCCTGGGGAGTTTTTGACTGCTGTTGCAACTGGGGATTGTTTTGCAGCCCCTTCTTACTATGAGTTGCAAATGGACATGCAACTGACTTTTAACGAGAGCCGCAACAAGGGTTGCAACTGAGTATTAAAATTTAATTTTCTTATTTGGTGGTCCTTTCTTATTATGAGTTGCAACTGGAGATGCAACTGGTTTTCTCAGGGAGTTGCAAATAGGGTTGGAACTGAGGATTGTTTTGTGGTCCCTTCTTACTATTAGTTGCTACTACACTTGTAACAGGCTTTTAATGATAGCAACAACTAGGGTTGCAACTCAGGATTCAAATGTTATTTTATTGTTTTCTGATCACTTTCTAATATGAGTTACAATTGGACTTGCAACTGGCTTTCTCAAGGAGATGCAATTGGAGTTGCAACTATGGATTGTTTCGTAGTCCCTTATTTATGAGTAGCAATTGGCTTTTATGGGGAGCCATAACTAGGGTGCAACTGGGGATTGTTTCTTGGTCCGTACTTATTGTGAGTTATAACTCGACTTGCAACCGCCTTTTTTGGGGGAGTTGTAACTGAGGTTGCAACTGAGAATTGTTTCACGACCATTTTTAGTATGAGTTGCAAATATACCTAAAACTAACTTTTAACGAGAGCCTCAACTAGGGTTGCCATTGAAGATTGGGATTTAATTTTCTTGTTTTGTGGTCATTTTCTTGCTATGTGTTGTAACTGGACATGCAACTGGTTTTCTCAGGAAGTTGTAAATAGGGTTGCAACTGAGGATTGTTTTGAGGACCCTTTTTACTATTAGTTGCTACTACACTTGCAACTAGCTTTAATGAGAGCCGCAACTAGGGTTGCAACTAAGGATTAAAATGTCATTTTCTTGTTTTGTGGTCCCTTCTTAATATGAGTTGTAACTGGACTTGCAACTGCCTATCTCGGGGATTTCCAATTAAGGTTGCAACTATGGATTGTTTCGCGGTCCCTTCTTTATTATGAGTTGCAGTTGATTTTCATCGGGATCCATACCTGGGGTTGAGACTGAGGATTATTTCTTGGTCCATTCTTATATGAGTTGCAACTGGAATTGCAACTAGATTTTCTTACTATATATTAAAATCATAGTTTAAAAACCGGACCGATGACTGAACCAGTCATCCCTTGGGTTCACGGTTCTGTGGTGCAACCGCCGGTTCAACTGGTTCAACGGCTGGAGAAGTGATTAAAGAAAATAATTATTTTTAGTAGTAAAATACTTAAATAATTTGGAAAAGTAGGTAATTTTCGTATGTTTGACACAAGTAGCGCTTGTAATAGTTGGTCATCTTGCAGCACACCATCCATCGAGTCTGAAACTGGAGAGACCTGCATTTGGTTTCCACGTGTGGAAAATTAGTTTTAGCTTGTGTGAGATTTTTGGTTCACTGACTGGTCCAACTACCCCTAGTTTTATCCCGGTTCAGGTTAAAATAGGGGGTTCAATCATAATTACTTTGGTTCTTTGTCTTGTCCGATCCATTCCGCCTACCAAACCGGCGAAGGTGCTGGTTCCGGTTTTTTCCAATCGGACCGTCAGTCTAACCTGGTTTTTTCAACTATTGTTGAAATGTCATTTTTTATCTCATGGTACTTTTCTTACTACGAGTTACAACTGGATTTTCTCGGGGATTGTTTCCTGATCCCTTCTTACTATGAAAAGAAAATGAGAAGAGCCCACAAGAAAGGTCAACACAACACAGAGGAAATCGCTGAACCCTATTTGACGCTAATGCGTCGGTTACCACTTGACGCCTGAAGTAAACCCCAGGTGGGCTGGCTCATCTAGGCATTTATATTTGTTATCTATTTACTTAGTTTTATTGTTGTGATTTTTGTGTCGATTTTATTTCTGTTTGTTCTTTTATTTTCTATTTCTTTTCTTTTCTAGTTTAGTTACTTAATTTATTTGTGTTTTCTTTTACGAGTTTTGTTTCCCTTTATTTTACACTTTTCTTTTCTTTTCCATTTTTATTTTATTTTTCCAGTTTTCCCATGTTCTATGTTTGTTCATGTTCTCCTTTTTTCTATCCTTGTATTTTTTATAAATTATATGGATATACTTTTGATTGTGCAATGTATGAATTTTTTTGTAACCCGTGAACAATTATTTTTTACCATGTGACTATTTGTTTTGTCAAACGATCACTCTTCCGAACCTCGTGTACACAACTTTAAACGATGCGAGCATTTACTAAAGCTCGTGAACATATTTTTGAACCTTGTGAACAAATTGTTTGAAATATACAAATATTTTTAAACCTCATGAACTATTTATAAACCTCAAGAACATATATTTTGAACAATACGAACATTTTATAAATCTCATGAACTTTTTTTTGAAACTCGCGAACAATTTTATTGAACTGTGCGCAAAAATTTAAACCTGGAAAACATCTTTTTGAACTATACAGAAAAATTTCTAAACCTCGTGAATAAAGTTTTGAATCCAGTGAAGATTTTTTCAACTCAATGATCATTTTTCTCGAGTTCCTAAATATTTTAAATTTAAAATTATTTTTCTCCATCGGCTGTACACTATGAGCGGAGAAATAACTGAACCATTTTTAAACAGACGTGGATAGCGTGAACGAAAATAGCTTTGAAGCACGGGAAAGCGAAACACACTACGTATAAAAACGAGTGAAGCAGTAAACAAGCCCTAATTATATTGTACTTTTTTTTTGCAAAAATTCACCAATCTAGTATTGATCATCAACAATAGTACAAAGAGACTCAAAAGTAATAAAAATTATAAATAGATCATTGGACCACCAAGCGACGACTACAAACACTAGCGCGAGCCGAAGGCGCGCCGCCGTCCTCGCCCTCCATCACCGGAGCCGGGTAAAGCTTGTCGTAGTAGAGCTTGTTGTACTAGGCAGACGGAAAGTCGTCGTGCTAAGGCCACAAAGGACCAGCACACTAGAGCCGCAACCATCGCCAATGATGACATCCATAGATCGGAAGAGGCTGACTTGAAAACAAACCGACGAACACAAAAACGGACAAAATCCTAGGAGATCCGTCGGACAAACGACTCAACGCGCCCTCCGCTAGCGCTAGATGCACCACCAGAGTGAGGATAGAGCGGGGAGGATCTTATCTTGACTCCAGGACATAGCCCATCGCCTCAACATCCTGAAAGAGACACTAAAAATAGATGAAACAAGAACGGAAAACCTCACGCCGGCGAGAGGCCGTGGTCCGCCACAGCTCGAAGGCCCAAAGGCCACCGGCGACGGAGCGGACCGATGACGTCGCCGGCGAGGGTATGGAACCCTAGATGGGTTTTCTTAGCTCTCCAGGCGGTGGAGTCGTACCTAATTATGTTGTACTTAGTGGTGACCAGGCTGAAAACAGACTAATGAACTACTCCCTGTGTTTCAAAATATAAGATGTTTTAGTTTTGTGAAGTAAATCTATCTAAACTTTTTTTAGTATATAGGTTTACTCGGATTTGGAGTAAATCTCCACACTAAAAGAAGTTTAGATACATTTTCTTCACAAACTTAAAACATTTTATATTTTAAAACGGATGGAATAGAAAAAAATAAAACCCCAAACAATCGAAGAGTTAATAGGCCAAGCCCAAATAACCAGCCGGCACTAGTGGAAACGAGGCTTTTCGTTGATCTTGGAAAAGGGCTTTAACACCGGTTCTTCTATGAACCGGTGTTAAAGGGGGGGGGGGCGTACAAGCGTGGCCCCTGCGGTAAAAAAGGAGCCCCCCCTTTAACACCGGTTCGTGCCACGAACCGGTGTTAAAGGACCCTGCAACAGTGGCCCGCGCAGCCCCCCCTTTAACACCGGTTCGTGGCATGAACGGGTGTTAAAGGGGGGGCTATATAAGACACCATCGCAGCCCACACACACCCCACTCTTCCATTTTTTTCACTATCTCATTTTGAAGCCTAGCAAGAGGGTGTGAAGAGTGCTAGTTTGTGTTTTTTCATATGCACAAGAGGTGTTCGGTGAAATGCCCGAGAGCTCAAAATAAGTTTTCTCGTTGCTCTTTCCATCTCGGTCGAGGTCGGCAACTATCCTTTCATGTGTCATTGATGTACTATATATATAAATGGTCATCTCCCTATTAATTTTTGATATATACTACATATTAATGCAGATGAACCGGCAATGGATGTACGGTGACCGCCGCACTTCCGAGTACATTACGGGCCTCCAAAATTTCATCGTTGTGGCTAATGCAAACCATGGTCACAATGGTTTTATGTGTTGTCCATGTGTTCACTGTCAGAACAAGAAAGACTACTCAAATACCAGAACCATTCACGCCCACCTTCTTCGATCCGGTTTCATGCCCAGCTATAATTGTTGGACCAAGCACGAAGAAAAAGGGGTTGTGATGGAAGACAACGAAGAAGAAGAGGATGATGACAACTATCATAATATGTATCCTGAATATGATGATACTGCAACGGGGGTAGATAATGAAGATCAAGAGAGAGCAGATGGGCCCGCTGATGACGATACTGCCGCGGCAGGAAAACGGCCTAAATCTCTGCCGCGGCAGAAGAACCTTTAACACCGGTTCCAGCCCCGAACCTGGAACCGGTGTTAAAGGGGGGGGCTGAGGCCTGCGGCAGCCCCACGTGCGCCAAGAACCAGTGTTAAAGGGCCCCCCCTCTAACACCGAACCCTCAACAGCGGTTGTAGAACCGCTGTTAGAGGGCCCTCCCAACCGGAGTTAAAAGGGGGGGGGGTCTGCACTAGTGCGGATACGCGCAGGCTCACTAATATACTCTTTTTTTTTTGGCTCACTAATATACTCCAGCAGCATGAAATAGGGAAAACCTAGCAAAACCAGACAGGAGAAATAAAAGCCCAACAAAATACGGAAATCCACATTGACTTCTAGGTGTAGATGCACGTATTGTCAAAAAGACATTTGAAAAAAATATTTGGATGTACATGTTGACACTATATGTTCGCACACCAAGTTTAACGAAAAAAAACATTTTATGTTGATTGTGTAAAATGACAATTTTTTGTGTTGCAAAATAGTTTTTCACAAGACTTTTTTTTTGTCTTTCTTGTACAGACCACAAAAAATGTCTTCTGACTGTAAAACTTTGTATGAGGACATAGCATGTTCGGATGCACATTCGGAATTTTGTTCCAGAATTTTTAAATATTTTAAGATTCATATAAAATATATTTTTATAATAGATGCATTTAGACCTATGGGCCAAATCGCCATATCCAAATAAAATAGCACAATAGCCCAAGAAAACAAACCGGGAGACAGAGGCAATGGACTGAACAACAGCGTTGATGTCAGCCGACTAAGACTTATCTTAAATCTAACTGTTTCTTAGTCACTCCCATATTTTAATGTTCTATATGCATTAGTATCCTGTACATGTTGTTTTCTATATATATTTAGTGAAATTTTACAAAGTTTGACTTCAATCAAACATAATATACAGAGCTAGTAATACGAGACTGGGGGAGTATATAGATATCCACTCTCAGTATATATGAATTGAAATACTTTTGTTTCTACTATATAGGATCCACGTATATAGAATCTGCCACTCTTTTGAGCGCCTGTGGGAGAGTGTACGCGTCCTGATCCTTGTACAAGAAGTCCAGCATGCGAGTCGCATCCACCACCACTTCCACGAGCGGCGCCGGCGGTTGGGCGGCGGCCAGCCTGAGGTGCTCCTCGCTGATGTCCATCCACGACTCCTCGATGAGCTCCCTGAGTATTCCTCTGGAAGGGAAGAAAGGACGTCCATGGATTCCTCTGGAAGGGAAGAAAGGACGTCCATGGGGGCCACTGTCTGGTGGCATGGGACAGGGTGTGCATGCCCAGGGAGCTGGGGGGACTAGGCATCCCCAACCCGCGCCTCCTAAATGTTGCACTCAGGGCAAGATGGTTGTGGTTGCAGCGGGTGGAGTTGGATAGGCCCTGGCATGATCTTAGTATCCGAGTACCAGCTCTTGCTGAGAAGATTTTCGACTCGGCTACGACCTCGGTGCTCGGAGACGGGGCCGACACCCTCTTCTGGACAGACAGATGGCTACCGTGTGGAAGACACCGGGACGTTGCGCCACACCTTTTCGTGATGGTTCCGGTGGCCACAATCGCAACTCGCAGGGTTCGCGAGGGCCTCGCCGAAGCCTGGCTGCATGATGTCCCCCCTGACCTGACTGCTGTGGCTATCCGAGAGCTGCTCGAAGTCGCGGATCGTCTTGAGGGAGTCACCCTATTAGAGGGGACGCGAGATGTCCTCAAGTGGACCTGAGATCCGTCTGGCTGCTACACAGCTAAGTCTTGCTACCAGGCCCTGTTCGCTGGTCGGACTTCGATGGCAGGTGCGCTGCAGATCTGGCGCTCTCGAGCCCCTGCCAGTTGCAAGGTTTCTCTTTGGCTGGCTGTGAGGAATAGATGTTGGACCGCTGATAGGTTGAGCCGGCGCGGGCTGCAGCACCCGGCGTCATGTCCATTCTGCGACCAGTGCGGAGAATCCATTGATCACCTCCTCATGGGTTGTGTCCTTGCTCATGAGGTGTGGAGCACCTGCCTTGGTTGGTGGGGCAGGAGCCAGTGGTTGCCCGATCAAGACACGAAGTTGGTTGCTTGGCTGCAAGGGAGACGCGGTGGGAAAGTCCAAGAGCGTGATCTCTGGACAGGTATCTCCTTGGTGTGTTGGAAACTTTGACACCACCGGAATGACGTCGTCTTCGAAGGTGCCTCCCCCTCAGCGGCAGTAGTCGTCCAAAGATTTTCGAGGAAGCAGACCTGTGGAAAGCTGCACATCTCTTCCGAGACTGCTTGAGCCAGGTAGATAGGTGGAGATGTCGCGAGTAGTCGGCTAGGAGTTGTGGGCTGCCCTAGGGGCAGCGTGGTTTCTGCGCTTGGGGCGTCTGTACCGCGGCGTGTTGTAAATCTTGGCCGCTTGGCTCTCCTTTTATGAAAAAGATACGTCTCCCAGGACGTATCATTGAAAAAATCCACAAGACTTTGTACTGTACTGGATTTCTGCTGATGTAGAACGTTGAATAAATGCAGCCTTAATCTGAAATATATATATATATATATATATATATATATATATATATATATATATATATATATATATATATATATATATATATATATATATATATTGAGAAGAGTCCAGCCTGGTGGATTACCCACGGCAAACCAATCTCACGTAATCTGACTGTAATATGAGACCGAGGGACTATATAGATATCCACTATAGGTATACACGAATTGAAATACTTTTGTTTTTATATAGGATCCACATATATGGAATCTGCTACCCTTTTGAGTGCTTGTGGGATAGTGTATGCGTCCTGATCCTTGTACAAGAAGTCCAGCATCCGAGTCGCATCCACCACCACTTCCAGGAGCTGCGCCGGCGGTTGGGCACCGGCCGGCCTGAAGTGCTCTTCGCTGATGTCCATCCACGATTCCTCGATGAGCTCCCTGAGTTTGCTGTACGCGTCTTCCTTGGCAGTGTAGTTGTTCTCCTCCATGCATGCTTCCACCGTCGACATCCCCTGCTGCTGCCCCGAGTACTGATCTCGTTCTCGCTGAAACATTCGAGAGAGGAAAGAAAACACAATTAACAAACAATCATGCCGGTGCATGATCTACTAATATTCAGCTGCAAATTAGGGGAAAAGACATGACATATGTGTTGAGCCGTAAGTATATATGCAACCTCGTGTGAAGCCACGTCGTTGATGACGCGGCCGACCACGCATGAAGCTCGAATGATTTTGGGATAGTTCATGGTCCAGTCAATGGCGTCACTGATGGCGCCTATGGCGACCAAGGCAAGGGCCGGTACGTGCATGCAGCAGCTGCTAGGCATTGAGAATAGTAGGTGCTCCTCGACGGTAGCCGGTGCGTCGCCTTCCTCGCGCCATTTTGCCTCGTTGTAGCAGCATTTCGTTGCATCGATTAGCTGCACAACGACAGTGATATTAGCTGGATCCGTTCCATATTAGATGACGCATTTGTCTAGATTCACATATCTATTTGTAAATCTAGACAAATGCGACATATAATTTGGAACGGAGGGAGTATGTACATTTTGTGATCATAAGAGAGTAACGCGTGTATTTTTTTCTTTTCTTATCTCCTGTTAAACATGTTTAGGAGACACCAACTTACTAGCTTTTTTACATAGTCAGCATTCTTATTTCCTTGACGTTTCAGGTCTTCTTCGATGACCTTTACAGTGGCGAGTACTTTGCTATAAAAGAACTTCATGTACCCAGGGAGTTGTTCAGCAGCTTGCTCATCCCACCTAGTGTTTCATTAAGAGAAACAAAGTTTTTTATTCTAGAATTAGTATATCTAGCAAGACACTGGTTATTAAAACTGCCGGCATAGCCCACATATAGATATATATAGAGAGACCTTTCCATAGCTATGGTGAGGAGCTTGCTTTCTTCTAATGTGCTGTAGCTGTCGTAGATGTCATCGAGAATATCGATACAAATGTAAAAATCTTAGTGAGCATGATTCGTCCGTACGAATGTTGTGGCTCAAATAAAACACCTAGCATCCAAAAATGCATCTCCACCATCCTGTCTCGTGCGAAACCCAAATGATCTTGGAGTTGGAGTTCTTTCCACCATCTGCAAACAAACCGCAAAAATTATTAGCGCTTAAGCACCCATCCATCACACCATGTATCTTTGCAATGGTCAAGGGTTATGAAATTGTTGTCTGCTATTAAAAGGGTAGTAACAAATCTGAAAATTGTGCCGATAGTTCAAGGGTTGGAACTACGAAACATGGAATTTTACCGATATAGTAATCTCCTTTAAATAAAGTCGCTTACAGTGTAAGATCCCTTAGCTCCTCGCAGTACAGACTTTGCAGAATACTGAAATCCAGCTTCGCTAGCTCCAAGATGGCCTCATTCCTTGTACTCATTCTCTCGTAAACCGAGATGTAGTGCCTCACTTCAACTCTTCGAGGCCTCCTGAAAAGAGGCATTTCTAGGGCGTGGCGCACCTCATCGAGCGACACCGATGGTGACAACGATTGCTCCAAGATACGCTCCAGACGGTCTTTGGTGTAAGCGATGTCGCGGTCGAGTGTTCCTTCTCCATGGGTTCGAACATGGGCAGCGTTGTACATGTCCAATAGGCTCCTTGTGTCATTGCAAGTAATGTTTCCTCTGACATCTCTGAACTTCAGGAATACATCTGAAACGGGATATCATTGTAGTACATACATGTTGGTTCATACATATGCTCTCGAATTATGATCAAGTTTGTTACCTGGTGAAACATTGTATCCCTGCTTCCTGAGCAAATAAAACTGAAGAGTCGTTGTGTGAAGATCATAGGGTTCATCACCGTCATCGTTGATCCCACACAGAAAATCATCAATCTCCTTCTTGTAGTGATAGTCCAGACCGAGCCGCTGTAGTGCATCCACAAGCTCAAGCTTCAGAGTCACATCGGCAGAACCTGAATCTGCTATCCTCGTCCTCAGCTCTTCTTTCATGACTTGAGCCTTGCTCTTCATGGATTGGCACTGCGAGAGCATGTTGTGATTAGTACTACAACTCACTTGATGTCGCAAAATTACAATACATGTTGGTATACATATACCTATACTCCCTCCGTTATGTTCTAGTCCCTCCGTTCAGAAATATGAGACGTTTTATGGTTTTAGCTTTGTGAATCGAGTATATCTAAACATCTTTTAGTGTATAGACGTATAGACGGAGTGAATCTATACATAAAAGATGTCTAGATATATTCATTTCACAAAGCTAAAATGTCTTATATTTCTAAACGGAGCGAGTGGCATTTTTCTAAAGCTTATGTTAGATGTCTTTTAGTGGCCAGGTTCATAATAAAATAGGTGACCCTACACATTAAGACTAGTCATAGTAGGAGTAATTTAGTAACATGCATGTCCATGCAATGCCAACTAAGCAATTAAGGACATGTCATGATAATTAATAAAAAAAGATAGGAAGGGTAACTTAGCTAGTTAACATAACATCACACATACCAAAACCATATAAGTCTACAATCTAATTAATTAGGGACAACGCTAGGCTCTCACATCGTCCTGCTTCCCTGGTGTGTCACGTGTCTCCAAAATCGCACCAAATCCCACTTTTGCAGCAAAACACCCTCTTTTGCTACAAATGTCCTCACTTTTGCTTATGAAGTAAAAAACAGTTTGTTCCAGAAAATAGAACGTCCCACCAGAGACCTCGCCGGAGACCATGCAACAAAATAATTATGCTAATGTAGAAAAACTGACTTCGTCGGAGACATCGTCGGAAAAAACTTGCTGGTGACTCTCACCAGAGACCTTGTAGAAAAAAGTTGACAATGTTGTAAAAAAACCACAAGTCGGTTGTAGCAACAAAGTTCTCTAATGTAGCAAAAAACTAACATTGTCGGAGACTCTCGCCGGCAAACATCGTCAGACACATCATAGCAAAAACTTTGTACAATTATAGCAAAACCTCAAAACTATTGTAGCAAAAACCATTTTGGTATGTAGAAAATTCCCATCCGAGCAAAAAATTCTCTAAAATGCATAAACCAGAGTAGCAAATTCAGGGGCCTTTCATAGCAACAACCAAAGCCATCGGTAGAAAATCCACCCGCCGTCAATAGCAAAATCCATCGCAGTAGGTAGCATGCATAGGAGCCTCCACCTCAATAACACTGGTCCTCGCCGGAGGTGTGAGAGAGGGAGCAGTTGGACGGCTTCCGGCGAGGCCATGGCGGCCCAGATGGAGACACACCTTCATGGCGTGTTCGGCGCGTGGCCTCGCATCGAGGCGGCATAGACGATGGAGAACATCGGCGAAGGGCACGGGTGGAGGTGCGGCGGTGCCGGCCACAACCACCATGCGAGCGAGACGGAGGAGGCATGGCGGACGAGTGATTCACGTCACGCGCCTAAGGTGCGCAGCGGCGATAGAGGAGATATGCGACACTGGCGATAGCCACCATGCGGGAAGACGGGAGGAGGAGGTAGCAGGCTCGAAGGAGGAGGCGGCAAGCGCGTGTCACTCGGGGGAGCAGCCGGGAACGGCGGCGCTGACAGCGCAAACACGTGCGTACGCAAGCTAGCGGTTGATTTTGGATGTAGGAGAAGATAAGGAAGAAGAGGGATTAGGTGGGGCCACCACGACGCGACCTAGGCGTGTGACGCGAAGCGCACGGTCAATCGATTCCATCGTCCTGACGATACATATCATTTTTCATTAATTAGACCTTTGTATGACATCACACACATGTTATAATCCACTATAAAGATAATAACATGACTAGTAACATGTGCATGTTACTGATTTAAGTTACTATAAAGATACGTATGTTTAAAAAAAAAGGTTAAACACCTTATATTAGAACGAAGGGAGAAGTATATAGAACGAAGGGAGAAGTATATATATTAAAAGGCAACCAAATGAAGGGTCCTTCGCGCGCCACACTCTCATTGTCGGCTGCCCGAATTAAACCTCTGTGTGCCAGGATGGAACGCGTTGAACAAAGCTAAAATCTCGCATGATGCGGACAGCTTTTTGGAGGCCGGTTGGGAGCTTTTTTCTGGCTGCAAGCTGTTTTATGGGCACTAGTGGATATGCTCTTGGACCCGGGCTTTGAGCCGGCCAGAGTCTGAACTTCTTCCATGTTACGAGCTTAACGAGTTAGAGCTAGCTTATTATCTAGCCCCTTAGTGTAAGGAATAGTAGAGCTACATGCTGGCTACAAGACGTATACATGTTATTTATAGTTTTTTGTGAACTTTATCTATAGTTAATCTAATAGTCAACTTGTACAATAGATAGCCATAAATTATACTATTTTATTAGTGATATGGTCCATCTTTTATCCTCACATGGTGTCTACTAGCGCGTGCTGTTGCGCGCTCTTAACTAAAAGGCCACTTCCCTTCTCTCTTCTTTTCTCTCTCATCCAACTAAGTAAGAGTATATTATTTAATCTCTTATAGACCGTTTACGTAAACTTATTATACTTGCTCTTAGATGTAGGGAAGTAAACCTCAAGCATGTTTTAGTAAAAAAAAAGGTAAATAAAGTTATAAATCATGCTTCATGTCGTACTATTTGTTTAGTTAAGAAATCGTGCTTATTTTGAGAAAGGTTGATTAGATCTCAGGTTAATATTGTGTGCTACGCATGCTGATTTTTAAATTATTGTAGTGTAACAAAAAGACATATTCCGTAATTTATGTGAAATAATAGTAGAACCTGGAGAGGAGGCTTCAAATAGAAAAAAATATGTACCTACAATTACACCAATACATATCCTACAGTGATAATATAATATATACTCCCTCCATCAGGGTCTCGCAAATTTGTATAAATTTATATGTATATATACACTAAAACATGTTTAGATAATGCGAATCTAGGCAAATCTTGTGATTATAAGTTGTGACACGGTGGTAGTAATACCACGTTAATTTGATGCCAAACATGTCGCCACAAAGAAAGAAAATTCAACTTGTGTACTGTGTGCTAAAGTTAGTTCACCTGTGCCGGAGTGCATGGTCTGAAACCAAGAAAGAAGTCTCCCCAGACAGTTGGGTGGTGAAGCCGGTGGTGGCGCTGGTTGTCATCGATCACAGGTGGTTGTAGGCCGTGGCAGGTCACCATAGAGGCTGCCGTTGCTGGAGAAGGGTCGAGAGGGTCGGCCGCCCACTCCTCTCTGAGTTGCAACTGATGGCTTATATAGAGGGAGACGGTCCTGGTGAACTGGTTGGTTAGCTTCATATTAAGAAGGTGAGAGCACAGTGTGCACACAACAGACTTCCTAGCCTATATGTCTAATTAAGGTGATATTGTTACTTCTCCCGCAATAAAAAAAGGCGATATTGGTACTGTCACTTGCAGTATATATTGTGGACCAAATGTGCTTAGGAAGATTTTTTGTTCTTGATGACTTTTCAGTGCGATGTCTAATGTTTTGTATATGTTTGTAAATTCTAGGATGTCTTGTCATGTATGTCCATCGGCGAGCATAACACATATGCTGTGGCAAAGCATCTATCTTTTCGGTAGGCTTAGACATAAGATTCTATATTTTTCATGGTACTTGTACTTGACAATGAACGGCGGGAGCTCAGTTTTTCATTAAAAAGAGCAAAATAAAAAAAGTACAACAACCGCATAGCTTATAGAGAAAACGGAAAAAAATAACACCTGACATAAAAAAGTCCTTTTACAGTGCAATTTACTACTCCTATAGACATGTAGTATTAGTTCATCAAACGGGGGACACCCCCACATCCCTCCCCCCGTTGTTCCCCCTTGAGCCGCCTCGCTGAGTGAGATGATCGGGGGCTTCCCCGCGTCACTCCCGGCCCTCCTACCTCTGCCCCTCCCGCTGCCGTCGACGGGTGCCGTCGACCGTGGACCGTGCGGTGCCGACGAGGACAGGCCCATCCTTTCTTCGTGTGTCGACGAATCTGCTCAGGTGGAAGCAGCCGACGACGATGCTGCTCGGCCTTCAGAGGTCTAACAAGGGAGTCTGGCGGCTGCCCTGGGTAGTCCAAGGTTGCGACGATGTGACCCTTGGCCGTGGAGCATCTTGGCCAGTGGCAGGTGCCGGCGCCCCTCCCGGCCAAGATTTGGGCCTGTTAGGCGCCATCTAGATTGGGGCGGGCCGGGCCAAAGGTCCTGCGCGTGCCAGAGCTCCCTAGAGGCGAGGCGAGAAGTCTGTGGTTGTTGAGCAGTGGTGGCGCTGTTGGTTGGCTTGCTGCAGCGTGACAGCGAGGGCTTTGTGGGATCGATCCGGGCTCAGCTAGGCCTGGCTTGCTGCTGCGTGGCAGCGATGGCTTTCCGAGCTCGATCCGAGCTTGGCTGGGCCTAGAGAGGCCTGGCTTGCTGTAGCGTGGCGCGCGGGGGCTTTGCGGGCTCAATCCAGGCCTATACCAGCCTAGAGAGGCCTAGAGTGCCCCTGTTGCCGCATCCGGTCAGCTATCGCCACAGCGGTGGAGGCTATTCCCTCCCGCCGGCCACAATGCTACTACCCCCAATACCCGAAGTGCTTTCCTACTCCGTCCTCTAGGACTTGCGATGATGACTACAGAGTGACGACGAGGGTGGCGTCAAGACTGTGATGGCGCATGCTAGTGGACAAAATAGGTGGAAGGCTCCAGTCATCCTGGGTAGTGTTTTTTTCATGGTTGGGAGAAATCCCGGTCGGCTCATCTGGCATCGATGCGGTAACGCCTGCAGGCGCCACCATTCCTCCTGAAGTGCGTGGGTACCCCTTTCCCACTTACCCCCGTGTGCCGAGGGAAACCCTAGGACCTGTCCGGGCAATAGCGTAGTTGTTGTCGCATTCTTTATTGAAGAATATGTTGCATGGTACGCGGCGTTTGGAGCACTAGGAGCGTGGTAGAACATTTTTGAGGGGAGAAGCGGTTACGAGTGGTTGCTATGTTAATATAGCGCGGCGAATGTTTAAAAAAAAATCGATTCATCTAAGTCGTCTATTTCATGTCCGTTACTCCCTCTGATCTGATTAATGAATTGGAGGGAGTAAGTGGTTCAAGCTCAGGGTGCAGGTGGGTGTGGGCTGCCCACGATACCCGCTTCCTAAGCCCACATAAAAGGTTAAGCGGGCATCCCACGGGTAAGCAAAAAATAAGTGGGATATCCCACATCCCACATCCATTCCGCTTTGTCCCCAGTTCACGATTTAGTTTGGCGCTGGCATTTCCATTATGGCTTGCTCCCTTGAGGTTGGCCAGCGACTGCTAGGTGGTGTACCAGTTGCGCGCCATGGCATCTAGTCCCTGGACTTGGAGCTCATGACATCCGCGGTTTTAGTCGATCTCACGGCGATCATGTTGCTGGGCAGAGTTATGTACACATGCCACCTGCGCCACCTTCCTAGGATGATCACCCACCTGCTTGGCTCCAAGGTGGCGACACCGATAGCAAGCATGCAACAGATCAGTACGGACTCGACCCCCTGAGCACGTTAGCTTTATCCATGGCTTAACTCTCTACATCATATAATACCATTTTGTTTTTCATAGAAGTACTCCTATGTTTAAAATAGATGTCAAAAAATTGTCTAAATTTAGATTTATCTAGACACTATTTATTATATAGATATATCCAAATTTAGACAAATTTTTTACGTCTATTTTAAGACCGAGAGAGTATATAATTTAATATTTACGAACATATATAGCCAAAGTGAAATAATATGCACCCGCATAAATCTAACGGTCTCCAGCGAAACACCCATTTAATTATTGCAGGACTATGCGGGACTCCCGCGGACAGTCACACCTGCACCCTGAATTCAAGTGTGAGGACTCACCTCGCCTGCCGGGCGCAGCGCGAGACACCCATACACCCCGTCAGTCGCCGCATCTGCCTGACACCGGTGCTCTAGATTTTTTTTTTGAACAAAGAGGGGTCGCGAAGGACCTCGAAGATGCTGCCATTAAGTCATTGTCGGTCGGTTACAATTACATACAGAACCTTTGAAGAAAAAGAAAATAAAAACAGTCCTAACCATTTGCTCTAGATTCAAAATTGGACGTGAGAAGAAGCGAAATTACGAGGCGCCTGGTAGCCAGCGGCATCACGCATAGCTCGACGCCGCCGACGTGTGCCGCCCGCATGTCTCGTTCAATTACTCCTCCTTGAAATAAGTTTCGTCCCATTTTATTAATATAACATTCATATGATACAACCTACGACTACGAGTCTCGATACGAACGAAAATGCTAGACCAAGAACAAACACATGCAAAAAAAAAAAAATACATAGACGGATGGACTAAACAGTGGAGACTAGGAACGCTGCTCCCTCCGGAGAAAACCACAGCGACCCCGTACGACATGCAACTTCAGCTCGCCGACAGTTCTCATCGTTCTCGTTATGGGTTTGTGTATTAGTTAAATGGCGGCGTTGCGAACGTTGCAGCCGAACTGTTTGTAGTCGCACCGGTTCGGCCACCAGGTCTCTGCAGGTTCGAGGGAGCTAATGCCGCCGGCGGCCTGGAAGAGCTCGACGGTGCCGTTGCGCTGGCACATATATTCCCATCTTGTGAAAATACATTTCGGTGTCCGGATGTTTTCTTCGCGTGTACCTAAATTGCCCTTCCGTGAAGAAATACTACTCTACTTCATTTGACTGATTTGACACATAGTAGTACTGACCAATTAGGACCATCAGATTTGATGGTCCCTACCGTAGAAAACCTTAAAAAAGTCGATAAAGAGAGCACACGGTAGAAAAACCAGTGCCACACCTCACTAATCTCTTGCCTGGGAAATCGGGCTGTAGTCGTCCTGAACCAAGGCAGCCAACGTCATGGGCAAACTATTTTCCTTGAAATCCTCCTATTCGCTCTCTCCAATTATTCCACGCAACATAATGCCAAAGCAATCTGCATCTTCTGTCTCTAGGGAGAAAATTGTATTTTACTACCACAATTGGCTCTAGGGCTTAAAAAACACCACTTTTCATTTTTTCTTCAAAAAACTGCCACTTCCATGCTTGATTGTCACCAAAAAAAACTACCACAACAACTAACCAGACATCTTTGTTTCTGACAAGACGGAAACACTATTAGACTGACATGGCGTGAGTAACGACTAAAAGAGATTTATGCTCAAGATGTCTAACATTTTGCAGGTTTTTTTTTAAAAAAAATTGGCCTAGTCAACACATTAACTGCATCAAGTGCTCTCCTCGAGTCGCCGCCGCCGCTTCGGCCGCCGTTGCTGCCTTGCTGCCCGCCGTCCCTAGCGTCATCGCTCCTAGCCGCTCCAGCTGTAGCCGACGTCGCTCATTGCTGCCCCGGTGCCCCACGCCCCGTGCCCGGAGCTCGTCGGCCACCGCTCGTCGTCTAGCGCCTACAACTCGCCGGCTCACAGCTTGTTGCGGCCGCTCGTCGCCCCGCGTCTACAGCTCGCTGGCCGCCCAGCGCGCAAAGCTCGTCGACCGCAGCTCGCCTCTCTCCCCATCCCTAAAATCACGAACGCCCAAAATTGCAAAAATCAACCGATGCAATCCATGTCTGCCACCGTGCTCGCCGGCCGTCTGACCCGGCCAATGGTGTCTCCACACTCGCCAGCGCTCGCTAGACTTTCAGCTCGGTCGGACGTGTCGTCGCGCTCGCGAACGAGAGGCTCGGTCGTCATGTCTGCTCGCTATCCGCAGCAGCAACTCGCCGCGCCCTGTCCGTGGTCGCCACCATACGCATGCCAGTTGATTGATGGAGGGAGCTGTTAAAAATAATGGCTACATCATTAGACCCATATGTGATTTTGATTTTTTTCTAAATCTCAAAGCTCATATATGTGGAAGTCCATATGTAATTTGGCTCAAGTTGGTGGCAGCTCACATGTATGTGGCAAGAGAAGTGGGAGCTAAAGTTTAGTCCCACATAGAAAATTGAAGGAGAGTTACACCACCTTATATGGTGGAGTGTTGCACCATTTTATAAGTGAGTGGCAATAAGAGAGCTACACGCGCGCTCCTCCTCCGACGACGCCGCTCGCACGCTTGTCTCATCACGTCACGTCACGTCTAGGGTTTAGGGTTGAGAGAATCTCACCGAGCCGAACTTTATTTTGCTGCTCAGGAAAATATGTGTGGTTAGACAGACGTGTCAACAGTTAGTGGATTCGGGTCGCTCCCGGACTGTGGGCTATCTGTAACCAACACGGACGTGCGCGACGTGGCTTGGCCACACCGTGTCCTATACAGGATTTCCGAACCGCTATATATAAACGCCTGTGCGGCTTCCACAATGCATAACACCAAAAAATCAATCTAGGGTTTTCCCTCCTATCTTCTTGCGCGACATCGTAGTCTACTCCATCCCGCTCGCCGTGCACCGGCGGATGGGAGAGCGGGTCTCCGGAACCACTCGCCTTCTTGATCTTGTATGAGAGAGGGCGAATAAGGTTTTTGGAAAGCGCTCCGCATGACTGCTCGAGTTTTCCATCACGGTTCGTCTTCCATCCAAGTCGAGCGGTGCTGCCTACCGCCGTCTTCATCGCCGTCTGCTTCGATCAGTCTTCCCCAAAATTACTGCTGCGACAAGAGAACGGTATGTGCAACATACTCCTGTTTGGTTATTCATCATGTTAGTACATCTAGTATATTCGAGTTACATGAGCTAGTAGTTGATTTTGTCATGTTTAATATTTTGAAATTAATCATAGAAATTGTGCCTAATATTTCAACAATCCAGAAACCTTATTATATGCAATTTCCTAAATTAACAATGGCTGGTTTTACCGATGCACTAAGATGGATAAGTTTATGGGTGTGCACTTTAAGAGGTGGCAGTACAAGGCTGAGCTTTGGCTGACCACAATGAAAGTGTTCCAGATTAGTAAAGGCAAACCCGAAGGAACTATATCTGACGAGGATCAAAAGAAGTTCGAGGAAGCCAATACTGTATTTGTGGGATGCATTCTGAACATTCTTGCTGACCGTCTGTGTGATGTGTTTATGCACATAAAAAATGGAAAGGAGCTCTGGGACGTAGTGGACGCAAAGTTTGGTGCTGCAGATGCTGGCAGTGAACTGTACATCATGGATAGCTTTCATGATTTTAAGATGACAAAGAACCTTCCTGTGGTTCAACAAGCTCATGAGATGCAGCGCATTGCCAAAGATCTCGAACTCCTTAAGTGTGCCTTACCCGATAAGTTTGTGACGGGTTGCATTATTGCTAAGTTGCCTCCTTCAAGGAGGAACCTTGCCACAGCTCTCAAACACAAGAGACAGGAGATATCAGTTGAAAATCTGATATCGTCCCGTGATGTTGAGGAGAAGGCTCGGGCTATGGACACTACTAAGAAAGAAGAAGGTTATTGAAGGAAATATGCCCTAGAGGCAATCATAGAGATGATGATATTTCATATGTATCCATGAGTTATTGTAATGTTCCTTAAATATCCATATCAGGCAACTTGTATTGATTGGCAATTACGTGAATTGTTTGTGAAACTCTATACTTGTATGGTTATTTAAGAGTTGTACCTAGTCGGAGTTCATGTGAGGACACACGTGAATATTAGACAAGCACATCGATTGGTTGATGACTATGTTTCGCAAGTCATAGACATGGAGATGTCAATCCAATGACGTGGACACATATTATGAACATGGGGTTGGACTGACCCAACCTGAGACCAGCAATTAGTTACAGCTCTCTCTCTACACATCGTGTACATTTTGTCCTTAGACCTGAGATTGTCGCATGTACTTGAGATGTGGATCGACCTACTTTGGGGCTATCAAACGCTGCACCGTAACTGGGTAGTTATAAAGGTAGCTTTCGAGTTTGTCCTGAAGCATGCTGCAAGGCATGGTCAATTAAGATGGGATTTGCCCCTCTCTACTTGAGAGAGATATCTCTGGGACCCTCGAGTGATCGGATCCAGAAATGCATGGCCGTGCTACATATGGTTAAGAGTTAACCTAGTAAAGGGATTCCGAATCACGGTATCGAGAAAGGGAGGTCAGCTTGGAGCTAGACCAAATATCGTGAGGCAAAGGGAAAGACATGTACTAAACCTTGTGATGGTTCGTCCGATATGATCTTTGTATGCGTTTAGGAGTTGGCACGTCTTGCTAGAGGCCGCTACCAACTATTGATAGAATAAGTGTATTCGTGTCATGTCTATACGCATATGAACCTATAGGGTCACACACTTAAGGGGCTGGAAGCCTAATCAGGATTGGATCCGAATTATACCAGGCTTAGGATACTAATGGGCTGCTAATGTAGAAGCCCACTAGGGACGCCTATATAAGAGAGTGTGGGGTGAGCTAACCAGGGTTAGACCTTAGACCTCAGATCATTCCTAGCCGCCACTTCTCATGCCTGTGTCACGCGCGCGGACCTAGCAGTCCGGCGTCTGACGCTTCCACCCTATACGTGTGGATACCTCGGAGGCGCTGCATCTGTAGCGCTTGGACGAGCCGCGCAAGGGGAGATGCTCGTGGGACGAGGACAAGGAGGAGACGTGAATGTCTGCACTGCCTCGACGCGCTTCATCGATTCCGCAACTGCGCGTCTAGTGGTAATCCCGTGATCTATGACAACAGTAATCCTGGTATACGCGGTAGAATTTTTTTGATTTGCGCTAGTGTAGCCTACCCGTATCCCTTCAGTGGTATCAGAGCCGATGCTGTTCAGTTATAGGTTCGGGATGGTTGCATATGGTGATATGCAGATTGATATGAATGATGTGATCGTTTATATGGCGGTGGTTTAGGATTGATCTATGATCTTGCTTTCCGTGATCGTGATCTGAGGTTGTCAAACGACTTACCCCTACCGGTCGGCTTCCGCCATCGGGGTAGACAGTGACACATAAATCCTGTTGAATCACGCGAAGATCAATATGATTGATCGAATTGGAACCTAGATCTAAAATCGATGTACCGTGATCAAAGGAGTTTGATTGAATTGGGACAGGAGTCGGTTTATGGTAAATTTAATTTTATGGCTCGCGCAGCTCCTGCGCCTGCCCTCGACCTTCATGAACCTAGATCTAAAATCGATGTACCGCGAGGGGCGCTGCCCCTTCGAACCCCACAGGGGGAGACCCCCCTTAATCGTAGCCCCTTTTTGTATCTCGTTAAGGTAACTAGGTGCTGCGATGTCATATGATCCGGTAGAATGCGATTCTATGCATAACTTATTTTTGCAGGATGTATGCGATCAGTATATCCCATATATGTATGTGATGCATGTATGAAAATTAGCATGACCTGCGTGTCGTGAGTAGGGCAACACGGCTGGAGCCATATGTGTTGTCATTTATTGTAATGGCCTGCGTGCCAACTTGTGATGATCCCAATACTATGTAATTTTGATTACTAGCTGTTAGGAGTAATAGCTTGTATTAGTTCTTGGAGGACTCATCACTTGGAGGATGGCTCACATGGAACATGAAGATGGATATCATCATGGTGGACAGATTCTATGGCGATGGAGATCACCATGAGAAAATGGGCCATACCGTGTCACATCTATGTGAATTTTATTCTTATGCGTTTTACTACTATGCATGCTTAGATGATAGAAGTAGAACGATCCCTCACAAAGTTTAAGTTAAACCATGCCCTCCCAATCAAACCTTGCGCCAGCCTATGCCCTGTACAATCGTTGGTGGGCCTATGAAATTAGGGTGCCGCGGGTTTCCTTGGCTGGATGGGTTTGTATCGGATACCTACACGCATAAGGGTTGGTGAGCTTGACAAGGTCATCTTAACAGTTAAGGACCTTGGGGCATAAAGGTTGGGCGCCTAGTTTTGACATAAGAGATGTCACCCAACAACAAGAGTCATATGTGATATGATTAGCAAGTGTTGCTTACCGATTTACCTTGTCTTCTAGCAGTGATGCTAAAGCTCACTAGTCGACTTGTTAATTGTGAATCTTGAATCACTTAGTATCAATAGAGGGATATTGATTTAAGTGGGAGTATATGCTATTAAATTTTTTAATATGTTTTACTCTTTCATGGTTACATGGCTTAGTATTTTGCATGTTTTCTGTTGTAGATCAATGGCACCGAACACTACATCACCTTTCTCTTTGCGTTCGATTCTTGACAAAGATAAATTAAATGGAACAAACTATTCGGACTGGGTCCATAACCTGAGAATTGTTCTCAGGTCTGACAAAAAGGAAAAGGTTCTGGATACCCCAATCCCCGATGAACCTGCTGATAATGCATCTGCTGCCCTAAAGAACGCCTACAAGAGAGCATGTGATGATTCTCTTGAGGTTAGCTGCCTTATGCTTGCATGAATGGAACCTTAACTCCAAAAGAAGTTTGAGGATCAGGATGCCTACGATATGATCGTTGCGCTTAAGGACATGTTCCAAGATCAGGCAAGGACTAAGAGGTACAATGTTGCCAAGTCCTTTGTCGAATGCAAGCTAGCAGAGGGAGTAGCTGTAGGCCCCCATGTGATCAAAATGGTTGGTTACAGTCAGACTTTGGAAAAGCTTGGTTTTCCACTAGGCCAAGAGTTGGCCACTGACTTCATTTTGGCGTCTCTTCCATCCAGCTATGGGCAGTTCATTTCGAACTACCATATGCATGGGGTGGAGAAGGGCCTTAATGAATTATGTGGGATGCTTAAAACAGCAGAAAGTGACATGAAGAAGTGTGCAGGGCATAGCCATGTGATGGCTGTGCAGAACAAGCCTAGCTTCAAGAAAAATGGTACTTCTTGGAAGAAGAAGGGCAAGGCTAAGGATACGATCCCTAAGTCTGCACCCAAGCAAAAGGCTGGACCTGTAGAAGACACTGAGTGCTTCTTTTGTCATGAACATGGCCACTGGAAGAGAAACTACAACAAGTACCAGGCTTCTTTGAAGAAGAGTGGAAGTAAGCATAATTCCAACTCAGGTACGCTTGTTGTAAATGTTGTGGACATTCTTCTCGCTGATTCCTATGTTAACTCTTGGGTATTTGATACCGGATCGGTTGCTCATATTTGCAATTCGATGCAGGGGCTAATAAGGACTAGAGAAGTGCAGAAAGGCGAAGTGGATTTTCGCGTCGGAAATAAAGCAAGGGTTGCTGCATTGTTCGTCGGCGTCATGCAACTTCACCTTCCTTGAGGATTTATTATGGAGTTGAATAATTGTTATTACATTCCAAGTATGGGTCGAAACATTTTATCACCTTCATGTTTGATGAGGGATGGTTATTCATTCGCGAGTGCAAACAATGGTTGTGTAATCTCTAAGAATGATATGTTTATGGCTAATGCTCCCATTGTGAATGGGTTATTTATTTTAAATCTTGATGATGCATCTATTTTCAATATTAGTGCTAAAAGGCTTCGGCCTAATGATTTGAGTCCTACCTATTTATGGCATTGTCGTTTAGGGCATATAAGTGAAAAGCGCATGAAGAAGCTCCATGGTGATGGTCTTCTAACTTCGTTTGATTTTGAATCATACGAGACATGTCAGGCTTGTTTACTTGGAAAGATGACCAAGTCACCTTTTTCGGGTTTACCCGAGAGAGCGACAGACTTGTTGGAACTCATACATACTGATGTGTGTGGACCAATGAGCACGACAACCAGAGGAGGATATCACTACTTCATTACTTTCACTGATGATTTCAGTAGATATGGTTATGTCTACTTGATGAGGCATAAGTCTGAAACTTTAGAAAAGTTCAAAGAATTTCAGAGTGAAGTAGAGAATCAACGTGGCAAGAAAATAAAGGCCTTGCGATCTAATCGTGGAGGTGAATATTTGAGTCACGAATTTAGCGATCATCTTAAGAGTTGCGGAATTGTTCCACAACTTACGCCGCCCGGAACGCCTCAAAGAAATGGGGTCTCCGAACAGCGTAATCGAACTTTGTTGGACATGGTTCGATCTATGATGAGCTAGTCGGATTTACCATTATCATTTTGGGGTTACGCTCTAGAAACGGCAGCTTTCACACTTAATAGCGTACCATCTAAATCCGTAGTTAAGACACCATATGAGATGTGGACTGGAAAGAATCCCAGTTTGTCTTTTCTAAAGATTTGGGGTTGTGATGCATTTGTCAAGCGACTTCAGTCGGACAAGCTAACACCCAAATCGGATAAGTGCATTTTCGTGGGATATCCGAGGGAAACCTTAGGGTATTACTTCTACAACCGAGAGGAGGGCAAAGTGTTTGTCGCTCGTAGCGGTGTTTTCCTAGAGAAAGAGTTTCTCACAAAGGGAACAAGTGGAAGGTCGGTGCGACTTGAAGAAGTTCAAGATGAGCCAGTTGCGGATGCTTCTATGAGTGATGCTATTGTAGCAGAACAAGTTGAGGAACCCATGGCAACAGAAGCACCACAACCACGAAGGTCGGCGAGGCTCCACGAAGCGCGGGAATTATTATTGTTAGACAATGATGAGCCTGCGACCTATGCAGAAGCGATGGTGGACCCAGACTCTGAGAAATGGCTAATCGCCATGAGATCCGAGATAGAGTCCATGGGAGACAATCAAGTTTGGAACTTGGTTGACCTGCCTGATGGTTTTAAAGCCATCGAGTGCAAATGGATCTATAAGAAGAAGATTGATATGGATGGAAATGTTCACATCCATAAAGCTCGACTTGTTGCAAAAGGTTTTCGACAAGTTCAAGGAGTTGACTACGACGAGACTTTCTCGCCCGTAGCGATGCTTAAATCTATACGGATAATTCTAGCTATTGCTGCACATTTCGACTATGAAATATGGCAGATGGATGTCAAGACGGCTTTCCTAAATGGAATCCTATCTGAGGACGTGTATATGATGCAGCCCGAAGGTTTTGTCGATCCAAACAATGCTGGAAAGGTATGCAAACTTGTGAAGTCCATTTATGGGCTGAAGCAAGCATCTCGGAGTTGGAACATTCGATTTGATGAAGTTGTAAAGGAGTTTGGCTTCATCAAAAACGAACAAGAACCTTGTGTTTATAAGAAGGAAAGTGGGAGAGCGCTGGTATTTCTAATCTTATATGTAGATGACATATTGCTGATTGGAAATGGCATTCCTATGCTCGAGTCTGTTAAGACATCATTGAAAAATAGTTTTTCAATGAAGGACTTAGGAGAAGCGGCATATATTCTAGGCATCAAGATCTATAGAGATTGATCAAGGAGGCTAATTGGATTAAGCCAGAGTACATACATTGACAAAGTGTTGAAACGGTTCCGCATGGAAGAGGCTAGGAAGGGGTTCTTGCCCATGTCTCACGGCATAAAACTCAGCAAGACTCAGTGTCCTTCGACTACTGATGACCGTGAGCGCATGAGTAGGGTTCCATATGCTTCGGCTATTGGATCCATCATGTATGCAATGATATGTACTCGCCCAGATATTTCCTATGCTCTAAGTGTTACGAGCAGATACCAGGCTGATCCAAGTGAAGGTCACTGGACAGCGGTAAAGAACATCCTTAAGTACTTGTAAAGGACTAAGGATGTGTTCCTAGTTTATGGAGGTGAGTATGAACTCAGTGTAAGGGGTTACACAGATGCGAGTTACCTTAACGACTCAGATGATTCGAAATCGCAATCAGGTTATGTGTATTTCATGAATGGAAGTGCTGTGAGCTGGAAAAGTTCCAAGCAAGATACGGTGACCTCCTCTTCAACAGAAGCTGAATATATTGCTGCCTCTGAGGCTATAAAGGAAGCTGTTTGGATTAGGAATTTCCTGATCGCTCTCGGTGTGGTTCAGGGCGCGTCCAATCCCTTGGACGTTTATTGTGATAACAATGGTGCTATTGCACAGGCCAAGGAACCTAGACAGCACCAGAAGAACAAACATATTCGCATGCGTTACCATCAGATTCGAGAGTTTGTTGAGGATGGTAGTGTCATGATATGCAAAATACATATGGATTCAAATGTTGTTGATCCCTTGACTAAGACTCTCCCGCAGCCCGCGCATGAAGCGCACACAAGAGCAATTGGTATTAGATACATTTTAGATTGACTCTAGTGCAAGTGGGAGACTGAAGGAAATATGCCCTAGAGGCAATCATAGAGATGATGATATTTCATATGTATCCATGAGTTATTGTAATGTTCCTTAAATATCCATATCAGGCAACTTGTATTAATTGGCAATTACGTGAATTGTTTGTGAAACTCTATACTTGTATGGTTATTTAAGAGTTGTCCCTAGTTGGAGTTCATGTGAGGACACATGTGAATATTAGACTAGCACATCGATTGGTTGATGACTATGTTTCGCAAGTCATAGATATGGAGATGTCAAACCAATGACGTGGACACATGTTATGAACATGGGGTTGGACTGACCCAACCTGAGACCAGCAATTAGTTGCAGCTCTCTCTCTACACATCGTGTACATTTTGTCCTTAGACCTGAGATTGTCGCATGTACTTGAGATGTGGATCGACCTACTTTGGGGCTATCAAACGCTGCACCGTAACTGGGTAGTTATAAAGGTAGCTTTCGGGTTTGTCCTGAAGCATGCTGCAAGGCATGGTCAATTAAGATGGGATTTGCCCCTCTCTACTTGAGAGAGATATCTCTGGGCCCCTCGAGTGATCGGATCTAGAAATGCATGGCCGTGCTACATATGGTTAAGAGTTAACCTAGTAAAGGGATTCCGAATCACGGTATCGAGAAAGGGAAGTCAGCTTGGAGCTAGACCAAATATCGTGAGGCAAAGGGAAAGACATGTACTAAACCTTGTGATGGTTCGTCCGATATGATCTTTGTATGCGTTTAGGAGTTGGCACGTCTTGCTAGAGGCCGCTACCAACTATTGACAGAATAAGTGTATTCATGTCATGTCTATACACATATGAACCTATAGGGTCACACACTTAAGGGGCTGGAAACCTAATGAGGATTGGATCCGAATTAGACCAGGCTTAGGGTACTAATGGGCTGCTAATGTAGAAGCCCACTAGGGACGCCTATATAAGAGAGGGTGGGGCGAGCTGACCAGGGTTAGACCTTAGACCTCAGATCATTCCCTGCCGCCACTTCTCATGCCTGTGTCGCGCGCGCGGACCTAGCAGTCCGGTGTCTGACACTTCCACCCTGTACGTGTGGATACCTCGGAGGCGCTGCATCTGTAACGCTTGGACGAGCCACGCAAGGGGAGCTGCTCGTGGGACGAGGACAAGAAGGAGACGTGGAACGTCTGCACTGCCTCGACGCGCTTCATCGATTCCACAACTGCGCGTCTAGTGGTAATCCCGTGATCTATGACAACAGTAATCCTGGTATACACGATAGAAATTTTTTGATTTGCGCTAGTGTAGCCTACCCGTATCCCTTCAGTTATGCCACTGCCAACTATGTGCAGAAAGGCAAATCCTTAGGCAAGAACAAAGGGAACTTCAAGTCCTCCTTTAACAAGCCTGTAAAGACTACAACCTTTAAGAAGAAGAAGCCGAACAAGGACAAGAGTGATCTAACTTTTTTCACTTGTGGAGAGCCCTGCCACTTTTTCAAGGACTGTCCAGATCACATAGACCGTAGAGGGAAAAAGGCCAAGACTGTCAACATCGTGACCGCTAGCAATACTGATGGGTATGGTAATTTATTTACTGTTCTTTAAGTATTTCAATCACCACGTTGGTGGATTGATACGGGTGCTAATGTTCATGTGTGTGCTGACATATGTATTTTCACTTCTTATCTGGTAGCTCGGGATTCATCCGTCCTAATGGGGAATGGATCACATGCTTCTATTCGTGGTGTTGGCACAGTGGATCTAAAGTTTACTTCCGAAAAGAACGTACATCTAAGGAACGTGCAACATGTCCCTACTATGAATAAGAATCTCGTTAGTGGATCCCTTCCGGAAAAATGTCTTATATTTCTAAACGGAGGGAGTAGCATTTTTCTAAAGCGTATGTTAGATGTATTTTAGTGTCCAGGTTCATAATAAAATGGATGAGCCTACATATTAAGACTAGTCATAGTAGGAGTAATTTAGTAACATGCATGTTCATGCAATGTCAACTAAACAATTAGGGACATGGCATGATAATTAATACTAGTAAAGAAGATAGGAAGGGTAACTTAGCTAGTTATCATAACATCACACATATCAAGACCATATAAGTCTACAATCTAATTAATTAGGGACAACGCTGTCTCCAAAATCGCACCAAATCCCGCTTTTGCTGCAAACCATCCTCTTTTTGCTATAAATGTCCCCACTTTGGCTTTCGAAGTAAAAAAAACGGTTCGATTCAGAAAATAGAACGTCCCGCCAGAAAATAGAAAAAAATATGTACCTACAATTACACCAATACATATCCTACAGTGATAATATAATATATACTCCCTCCATCGTAAAACGGATCTCGCAAATTTGTGTAGATTTATATGTATTTATACACTAAACATGTTTATATAATGCGAATAGACAAATCTTGTGATTGTAAGTTGTGACACAGTGGCTACCACGTCAATTTGATGCCAAACAGGTTGCCACAAAGAAAATTCAACTTGTGTACTGTGTGCTTAAAGTTAGTTCACATGTGCCGGAGTGCATGGTCTGAAACCAAGGAAGAAGTCCCCCCAGACAGTTGGGTGGTGAAGCCGGTGGTGGCGCTGGTTGTCATCCATCACAGGTGGTTGTAGGCTGTGACAGGTCACCATGGAGGCTGCCGGAGAAGGGTCGAGAGGGTCGGCCGCCCACTTCTCTCTGATAAAACTACGGTTGCAAGTGATGGCCTATAGGAGAGAGACGGTCCTGGTGAACTGGTTGGCTTCATATAAGAAGGTGAGAGGACAGTCTGCACACAACAGACTTTTCTAGCCTATATGCCTAATTAAAGAGATATATTTACTGTCACGTGCAATATCTTGTGGACCAAATATGCTCAAGCAGATTTTCTGTTCTTGATGTCTGTTCAACGATGTCTGATGTTTTGTACGTGGATGTTTGTAAATTATAGGATGTCTCTTGTCCTTCGTCGAGCATCACACATGTTGTGGTGAAGCGTCGATCATTTTCGGTTGGCTTAGAGAAAAGATTCTCTAACTTTCATGGCTGGTGTGCTTGACAGTGAACTGCAGGAGCTCAGTTTTTCATTAAAAACGGGGAAAACATGTGTACTCCATAACACGCTAGCATAGTTTACAGAGAAAACAAAGAAAAAATGTCCGAGAAAAAAAAACTCAGATAAAGAAAGCGATCCGTGCTTGTAATCTTTGCTAATGCACGCTGTAGTATATTGATATCCATCACATTTGTAATCCTGCATTTGCCACGTGTGTTACTGTGGTTGCTTCAAATACTTGATACTAAGGTTATTTGCAACCTCTTGTAATGCTTTAACTAGTCATTACTACTTCTTATATTTAGAAATGGAAGTATTATGTCCCATCTCTAGAATTGTTAAGGGCATATACAACGGTCTTATCTCTTATCTTGACAATACCATATAGGATGATTTCTAAGGTGGAGGAGAGAGAGAAAAATAAATTGTCTTCTCTTATCTAAGAGATGGTCTTTTAGCAAATAGTATGTCTCACCAAATATTTAGGGATATCTACCGCTAGAGATTAGATTAAAAATGACCCATTGTATATTATATTTTGTTATCATATTAAAATTATGTGGCATGTATAAAATAAGACAGTCTTATCAATCATTTTACTTGTATATACCCTAAGCGAGATATATTTTTGTTAGGTTAATTGGTCATGGAGTTTAGTAAATATCTTCTAGTCGTTACCTAAAATTATTTTATTTAGTACATCTCTTAAGATATGGTTGTCACAGTTTATATATGAAGAGTTAATGTATTCTCTTCATTGTGGAATTGTTCTCGTGTGAAAATAGGATAAACGTCAGCAATAATTAATTTCCTTAACGTTTGGAGATACAATACCTTTATTCTATTTTTGTGCATGATCAATGTGCAGATCTCACGAGACAAGCACTACTGTCTTGCTACTGTGTCATGCTGATTGCAGCTGCTGCATGCATATGTTTTGCATGATATTGGTGTTAAACATATAGTTGATATGTGGGGACAAAGATACGGACATGATAACCTATAAGGATCATCCAATCAGTCACGAGGCTATTAGTTTAAGATGCCTCTAGAATATCGTGTATGTAAATATTACAAGCAATGTTTAAGGGAGCACGCGAGAAGAAATTTAAGAAAAACTATTTTTTCTAGTATTACTTGGGAAGTTTGCTTAACTCTAATTAGTTAATTACCGGTGTCGGTATAATGGGATTGGGGGTCCCTCGTATTGCGCCGTAGCGCGTGGGCCAGGACCCACCATTGGCTCGGTGGATGCGTGGCATGGCCAGCAAGGACGTTGCAAGGATGCAAGCACCGTGTGCTCCAAGCAGGAATGGAATTGGCATGATGAAAACTATCAGCTATGATATAGATACCTATGGGTGAAACGAATGCTATGAGACAAGCCTCGCTCCACCGATCGAGCGCGGACAATGAGGAAAAGACAACGACGCGTGCAAGACGGTCCGACCCCTCCTTCCGGGGCTTCCCCGAAGGAGTGTAAGGGCATGACTGGGGACATCGAAGCCAAGAAGCGGCCTCGACTGAACCCTGGAAGGACCATGTGAATTCTTCTCCTAGGCCAGGTGCGCCTAGGAACCGGAGTCAACTGAGCCCGACAAGACGCGTCAAACCCGGCCTTGGGAACAGACGACGCACCAGCGCCGCTGGACATCATCATGGCGCTGTAGTCCGATGTAGTGCGTCACCGACAAGAGTGACAACTTAGAGCCAGAGCTGTCACTCAGCCATCAAATGCACATGTGCATGGCCCTTCGCCATCCATTGGCCACAGGCACCGCCCACCTGCCTGAAGACCGTGTGGCACACCACGATTGAGCCCAGGAACGCCCTTGGCGGCGCTCCAAGCTGGCCCTTGTAGTGACCCCTTCGAGTATAAAAGGAGGCACTTGGCCATAGTCAAAAGGAGAGTTTTCAAAGTGGTTGGAGTCTTCAAAGATCAGAGAGTTAGAGAGTTCTGAGAGAAGAGCTTTGACTAAGCAGATAGGAAGAGAGAGAGATGCTGACCCGCATCCAGGGACAAGTGCAACTGCACCACCGCCACCATAGTCGCAACCGCACCCCATGGTTGAGGAAGGCGAGCATGCGAGCAAAGGAGCCGCTGCGCGAGAGGTACCACCACCTGGCGACGCAGGAGGCGATGTACTCGAAGACCCCTTCCATGGAGACGCAGGAGGCGCCTCCGGCGGTGTGGTTCTCCCCGGTGTCATAGGAGACACCGCCAGAGGGGGCCATTTGCCAAAAGGAATCGCGCCGGTCGGGGCCAGAGGAGCCGACCCTGAGACGGAGGATCAAGCGTCAGCCCAACATGCGGTGACCCCAACTCGCGTCGGGTCTCGCCTCACCGCGCCATGTACTAGACGCCAACTCTAGTCCCACCGCTCTAGGAACCAAAACTTTGGGGGAAGCAGTCGTTGTTTCCCATGCCATAGCTTGGCACCCACCAGCTCCTAGGAAGACGGAGTACGCGGCATGGATGGATGACCTTGACGCGCAGCTAGAGTTCATTAGGATGCACCAGGAGTCCGCCTGCGCTCATTCCCAGTCCAACCTAGGGATGAGGCGTGGGGCGGAGCATGCTCCCACCGCCATCACAGTACCCATGCAAAACCCTGCCCTGAGGCCATGTTCCTAGAACGCTGCCCCCGGGCCGGGGGCTGCTGGACCCCGTGACGGTGGAAGGAAAACCGACAACCATGCCACAAGCCACTTAGGGGCTGGAGCCCTGATGGTTGTGCAATATAGCCATCCACGTCCGCATTTAAACTAGATATTACTCATATATTTGATGAAATATCTCTCTAAACCCTTCCACTAATGCCTAATGATCAAAGGATATGCAATCCTTTCTTGCAATTTTCCCTGCGCAGATAATGACGTATGATGATGAAAATCACAATATAAATGTCAAAGATACGAGATTTCCAACACATCAAATAAACCAGAAGCCATGAAGTGGATCCAGAAGACTTAATGACCAACTATACGGTAGGAAATTTATTCCGGCCGTATAGTTGGCATCAACTCCATTAGGTTAAACAGAAAAACTTTCGTGAAGGTACCCCTATATAAAGAGGCTTCGGACGACGAGAAAACGGCGCTTCTTTTTAACCTCAACTCTCCCTGCCACCATAAGCCACCACGCTCGAGGAATAAATCTAGATCTAAATGTCCTAACCCTTCTCCACCACCATAGCCATATTCCACCACTTGTAATAGTAGATCTCTTCTCCAATTAGTGACACTGTAAGACTATTTTCTATCAAACCTTATGATCTCTATTACAATGTTTATGATTGTTGATTTCATCTCTATGTGAGAGTAATTCTCCTTGGGATAAGATATTCAGCCTAGCCATGTAGCTTTTTGTGCATGTTATTTATCATAGATGGGATCATGTATTAGTTTGTATGATATAATGATTATAGTACCATCTCTTGCCTCAATCTAAGGACTTGTCAGGTACCGCAAGATCTCGAGGATTGATCCAGGTATAAGGAGTGTCAATAATGACTGATGTGGAGGTTGGGAACCCCAGTAATACAAGGGGTAGTACGGCTGTATGTGAGAGATTTGCTTGGGATTAACAGTGACATCACTATGCATATCATTAGTTATCTTTCTTCTATGGATGATACTAGTAGGTTATTTCTATAAGCGGTTGCGGAGGCGATAGCAATTATTGATGCACTTCTCACATATAATTATATTTCTCTAACAATTACATGCATACTTTATTATTATCTTTTATTCCCATCATATGTTTTGCATAGCTACTGTTGAAACCGAAGACCCTAGGCCCCCTCTCTCTCCATCATCAACAACAAAAAAAAGATCACAAACTCTTGGTCCGGTGAAAACACAAAGGAATTATAAATCTCTCGAAGGTCCATTTAAGTAAGCTTACTTTGCTTTCTTCTTACCGAGGATTCGATAAACCTAGGTCTACTAGGGAAAAAGAGTTATACTATATCCGTAATCCGGATCAAAGGTATGAACCCTTTTTTCTGGCGCCGTTGCCGGGGAAACAATAGCTACCCTGGTGAGGTTAGTAGGAACCTTGCTAGTTTTAATTCTTGTTTTTTATTTTGTTAGTTTGCTTTCAGTCTTTATTTGAAAAACCAAAACAATTAGTTAGTCTTTTAATTCTCGTTTTTACCATCATTAGTATTTGTTTAAGAAAATCCAAAAACATAGGAAGTATGGCTGAAAAGAAGTTAGGGTAGTTTGCAACTCTCAACAACGATTATTTTGCATACTCCTATTACTCAGCTAGCAATTTCTTCTAAATATTATGAAATTAAGCCCCACTATTTAAGTTTGGTTCAACAGAATCAATTTGGAGGCTCTGCTGTTGAAGATGCAGGTATGCACTTAAATAATTTTACTGAAATATGTGATATGATGTGCATTAAAGATGTTGACCCTGAAACTGTCAAGTTGCTCTTATTTCCTTTCTCTCTTAGAGGAAGAGCAAAAGAATGGTTGCTATATTTGCCTAGAAATACTATTGCATCATGGGTGGAATGTACTTCTTTATTTATGACTAAATTCTTTCCACCTGCAAAGACTATGCAACTAAGATCTAACATTACTGGTTTTAGACAGGAAGATAGTGAGCCACTAGCACTTGCATGGGAGAGAATGAAAGAATGCATGAGAAAATGTCCCAGCCATGGGATGGAAGATTGGTTAATTCTCCATTTATTTTATAATGATCATAAATTTATGGCTAAGTCTATGCTTGATACTACAGCTGGAGAAACATTTATGGGTAAGAAAATTACTGAAGCAAAGCATCTACTAGACAATATGCAAGACAACCATGCCCAATGGCATGTGGAAAGATCAAACACGAAGAAGGTGAACTCCATCACACCTCAAGAAAATGAAGAACTCAATGCTAAGTTGGATGAGCTCATATTAGCTGTCAAAGGTAAGGAAACCCAGGTATGAGCTACTCCCGAACCAACTATTGAAGAAATATACTTCATATCTCATAATTATTATAACCCTTCTTGGAAGAAGAATTATAATCCAAATTCTCAGAAACACTATTCTAGTCCTGTAGGTAACTCTGATAATAATATGGCATCAAGTAATAGTAGTCTCCAAGAAACTCTTAAATATTTTATGGACTCACAAAATGAGCAAAACAATATACTAGTTAAAATAACAGAGAACCATGATGCTATGCTTGGTAAATTATCTAACCAAGCTGTAAGTTTGAGGAATGATTTGCTGACCCTCTAAGAAAGAACAAGGATTGTTGAAGCACAGCTAGGTAAGATAACCGAGAGACAAACTCTCATTGTAGCTAAATTTTGCAGGTAAAACTAAGCCAAATCCAGTAGAAGACCTCAAGATGATAAGAATTCAAAGGGAGGAGCCTAAAGAACTTGATTGTAGAAATGCTCCTTCACCAAACTATACAGTTGAACATCTTTTAAAAATGATCAATATCAAGATTCCAGTAAGTGAAGGTAATGAGGAAGCCATGTATCAACACTTCATTAATAAGGTAGCAATAAAGGTATGTGAGCTTGAGGAAGAATATAAGAAAATTGCTAAAAAATTACCTATTAAGCTTGATGATATATTTGAGCCTACTATTAAGATTAAAATTGGGACTAATGAAATAGCTGCATATTGTGATCTAGGTGCAAGTGTTTCATCAATTCCAAAGAGTCTTTTTAATAAGTTAAATCTTGGCTCTTTTGAAATCACAAAATTAAAATTGCATCTAGCAGATTCTACCTACAAACAAGCAGTGGGAATTAAAGAGAATACCTTAGTATACATTACAGGCTGTCCTGCTCTTATTGATTTTGTTATTGTTGACATGCCTGAAGATGCTACTGCTCCTATTATTTTAGGCCATCCTTTTTTAAGAACTATTAAGGCTTTGATTAATCTGCATGAAGGGAACGTGAAGCTCCATTTGCCTTTGCGGGATCCTTTTGTTATTCATTTTCCTAGGAAAAAGAAAGCCAAGCGAGATGAGAAGGATGCCATCACTTTGAAGGCCAACTATTTTAGAGTGGGTGTTCCACTCATCTGGTCTAAGTGAGCAACACTAAGGTTAAGCTATTGACCATAAAAGAGCGTTGCATGGGAGGCAGCCCATGTGAAATAAAGGTTTGAGTAAATTTTTTAAGTTTTAGTTTAAGTTTTATGTTGAATAAAGAGTGCTAGAAAACTCCAGTGAGAAGGAGAGATTCTATGGTACTACAAATTCCTGTTTTATACATGCCAATGTTGGTCAAGAATTTAGTTTGTCATTTTTCTGTCAAAACGAGGTGTTTCGCTAAGTTTTAGTCTAAAAAATAATTCTTGAAGAAATAGAATTTTTTTATGTATACAGAAGCTTTAATGACCAACTATATGATGAGAATAAATATTTCAGCCATATAGTTCCGGCCATATAGTTATTTGATCCATCGACAAATTTTATTCTCCAAATACAGAAGGTTTAACGACCAACTTCACGGCGGGAACAAGAGTTCCGGCCGTATAGATATAGCCGCCAGGAAAGAAACCCTAGAAATCCTATTTTTTTGCCGTCAGACCAACTATTCGACGGGAACAAGTGTTCCATCCGTATAGTTGTGACCGTATAGTTGCGTCCGACCACTTAAACGCAAGGGAAGGTACCCAAAACACCAAAAATTCAATCCTTTTTTCTCTCTTCTACCTCCAAACTCTCTCAAAACCTTAAGGGATCTTTGCCTCTACTCAATTTCGTTCGATTTCCTTGCACACAAGTGTTCTACCGTATGTTCCTCCTCAGATCCTCCAATTACTTTTCGCGAATTCATCTCTGATCTATTGTCATTATCAATCTAGGGTGAGAATTATTTTGAACTAGTTGCCATGATTCTCTTGCCTAGATTATTATGTGGAGGATATTCTTTAGTGTGCTATGACGATGAATATTCTATGACTATTATTGTTGGATCAAAAAGTTTTATTTTGTATTTCTTATTATTTTTAGAAGATGAACACAAGATCCAAACGCATGCTCTTTCTGATGCTAGTTCTTAGGAAAGCATGGTGATACGATTAAAGAATGAGTCCCACCATGATTGTTTCAATAGGATCAAAAACCAAGAAGTGAAGGCAACCAAGTGGGATTGCCCCGTCATATTGAACCAACTCGGTATTTCTGATGACTTTAATTTACTTTGCAATAGGGTTGTCCTACAAAACTTTCTATATGATGATGCACCTACCTATTGTTGGTTAACCATTGAATTTTTAAGCTCTTTGAAAAGCACCATTAAAGCATGGCATGAGGAGGATAGAATTTCTTTCCTACTCATGAAAAACAATTATTCATTATCACTTGATGAATGGTGTAATTGTTTTGGTTTACCCAACAATGATCCTAATGCTCTACACGCATCTTTTACTAACATAGAACCTTCCCCTAAACTCTGCTATAATAGAATGAGCTTTACTTCTAGAGTCAGCAAAGGGAAAAATATTCAACATCCTGCTATTCGCTATTTGTTCTATGTTATTGCTAACACCTTGCAGGCGTGTAATGAGTTTACAAAACACAATGAGGAGGACATCATAATCCTTGCAAAAGCTTCTTTCAACTACAACAACTTGTCACTCCACTTGGGCGCAATTCTTGTGCGCTACTTGGAGTACCAATCCTTCCAAATCCAAGGACCAATCACATGTCGAGGCGTCATCACCATGCTTGCCAATGCCCTGGGAATCGACCTAGGTGAGCGACGTGTTGGTTTCTCTACTTTGAGGACTTGTGGAATGCTCACTAGCAGAGGTGGTGTTTATTACATACATATTGCTGGAGTTGGGTGTCTCTACCCTGATCCTCTGCCTAATGGTATTTTCTCTATCGAGGAAGGACGTGTGCTTTATGACTTGAAGGTTGAGCAAGAAGTTCCCCATCAAGAAGAGCAGCCACCGAACCGGTTTGCCACATATCAAGAGTTCCAAGAACTTGGAGAGACTGTGGAGGGGATGCATAATATCGCCCTGAACCTCCGAGAAACAACAAGTAACTTATCAACTCAATTTGTGGACTGGAGTTACAACTTTTTCCCCCACCTCAATGATTTGAAGGGCTTGCAAAAGCCTAAGCTTGGGGAGGCTTTATATCTATATTTATTTGGCGTTCATCTTCTTTATTTTATTTTTGAGGTTATGGTTTTATTTGAGTTTATAAGCACTCGTGTTGGTTTCCCCAACACTTTATATTAGTCACTTTATTTTCGATATTTTCAAGCCGAGCTTTATCGCCAATTTTGTATCTTTAAATTCCCCTTCTCAAAAACCACAAAAAGATTTCTCCATTTATCTTTATTTTCCCTCTTTATTTTCTTTTCGCTTCGACGTTCTCATGTATTTGCAGGAGAGTGATCGACTTCGAGTTTCTAAGAAACAAATAAAAAGGGAAGAGAGAAGTGGAACCAAACATGAGAGGTATGCCTTCTGACTCCCCACTTTTGAAGTTTGAGGAACCCATGCTAGTTAGTAGTAATGATAAGATGTATATCGGTGGAGTGAGTCTCTATACTATAAGTAAAATTTTGTTTGCATGGGTATTTAGTTGAGTACATTTTGTTTGCATGGGTATAAGTAAAATTTTGTTAACCAAGTATTGCCTAAAAATTTACTAAACAATTGAAATAAGAAAAAATCTCACAATTGAAGGGTTGGTTGTTGTATTTTTTAGTCTTGAAAGCTTATTCCTAGAGACACTCAACACCCCAAAAAATAATGATTGACTTGATAGCTCTCTTTGAAAGGATTTGTTCAATTGGATTAAAGTTTAGTGGTTTTTGTGAGCATGCCAAAGTTTGACTTGTAAATCATAAGAATGATATAGCTTTATGCGTGTCAAACTTCATGTGATGCCAACAACTTCGCTAGCCTAAGAACGATCTTCATGGAGGAAACTCCTAGATTTTGACTATGAGTTGATTAAACATTTGTAGCAGCGATGCTATAATGGTTAAGATTCTTATCACTCCTAGGTAGCTGTAAACATGATGGAATCACTCCTCTGGCTGATATGAGTAATCATTATGCAAAAGGAACAAAAACCTTAGTGATGCCACGAGTGTCCATAAATAATGAATTTTTTGGCATGCTCTCAATTACTTAAGAACTGAAATTCTTGAAGGACAATGAATAGAAACGTAGTGCTTGAAAAGTCTTGATTTATTGTTGTGGGAGAATTGAGATACTTTAGCGTATATGCTTTTCATGACAAACTCTGACACTCTCAATTTTACATAATTATACTTTATTGTTAAAAGGCAAGCTTATGAGTTGATTACATGACGTGGAATAAAGTTTACTCATTTGAATCATTCATGCTTACAATAATTTTGCTGTGCTATAAGGATTCATAAAACCTGTATGATATGCTTGCGATTACTCTATCTATGCTGAAGTTTTTCAGATTAATAAAGTGGAGGAAACATGAGACTACCAATCATGAGTAAGATCATCATCTCGTTATTTTAGTTTAAATGCCAAGTTCCCTTTTGATGTTGATTTTCTTGCTTCAGGACGATCAAGTTTAAGCTTGGGGAGGTTGATGGATGTGAATATAGCCATCCAAGTCCGCATTTAAACTAGATAGTATTCATATATTTGATGAAATATCTCTCTAAACCCTTCCACTAATGCCTAATGATCAAAGGGTATGCAATCCTTTCTTGCTATTTTCCCTGCGCAGATAATGATGTATGATGATGGGAATCACAACATAAATTTCAAAGATACAATATTTTCAACACGTCAAAGAAACGAGGAGCCGTGACATGGATATAGAAGACTTAACGACCAACTATATGGCGGGAAATTTATTCCGGCCGTATAGTTGGCATCGACTCCATTAGGTCAAACAGAACAACTTTCGTGAAGGGACCCCTATATAAAGAGGCTTCGGGCGACGATAAAACGACACTACTTTTTGACCTAAACACTCCCTGCCACCAGTTTTTAATCCATCACGCCGGAGAAATAGATCTAGATCTAAATCTCCAAACCCTTCTCCACCACCATAGCCATATTCCACCACTTGTAATAGTAGATCTCTTCTCCAATTGGCGACATTGTAAGACTATTTGCTATCAAATCTTATGATATCTATTACAATGTTTATGATTATTGATTTCATCTCTATGTGTGAGTAATTCTCCTTGGGCTAAGGGCTTCGGCCTAGCCATGTAGCTTTTTGTGCATGTTATTTATCATAGATGGGATCATGTATTAGTTTGTATGACATGATAATTATAGTACCCTCTCTTGCCTCAATCTAAGGACTTGTCAGGTACCCCAAGACCCCGAGGATTTCTCCAGGTATAGGGAGTGTGAGTAATGACTAATCTGCAGGTTGGGAACCCTAGTGAGACAAGAGGTAGTATGGCTATATGTGAGAGATTTGCTTGGGATTAACAGTGACATCACTATTCATATCATTAGTTCTCTTTATTCTATGGATGAGACTAGTAGGTTATTGCTATAAGCGGTTGCGGAGGCGATAGAAATTATGGATGCACTGCCCACATATAATTATCTTGCTCTAACAATTACATGCATACATTATTATTATTATATTTTATTCCCATCAGATGTTTTGCACAGCTACTGGTGAAATAGAAGACCCTAGGCCCTCTCTCTCCATCATCATCAACAACAAAAAGATCGCAAACTCTTGGCTCCAGTGAAAACACAAAAGGAATTATAAAACTCCCATAGGTACATTGAAGTAATCTCACTTTGCTTTCTGCTTCCCGAGGATTCGATACACCTAGGTATACTAGGGAAAAAGATCTATACTACATCTGTAATCCGGATTGAAGGTATCAAGCCCCGAGACCTGTGGAGCAAGATCATGTTTCTGTGTGGTCATATATTTACCCCACGCATAGGCGCTCCGAGGCGATTCTACCATGGCGAACGAGGCGCTAGCTCAATATTACCTACTGCAGCTGCGTCAACAGGCTGCGGGTGCAGCTATCTCTAACCAGCAGGGTAGCTGAGGTAGGGAGCATGGCTTTGGGATACTGAAGCGGCTTCCCCGCCTTCTCTCCTGCCTTATGACAGGTGGCGTGGCCGCCAAAATGCCATCCCATTGTCCCCGTCAAGTTTTAAGGCAATACCAACCTGAAGGAGTTTCTGGTCATCTACTGTACCGCGATGGTGGATGTGGATGCCGATGAGAAGATCTTGGCCAATTGGTTTCCAATGGCCCTAAAGGGCACGACCTTGTCCTGGCTCATGCATCTACCTAAGGAGTCCATTCTCTCCTAGGCCGAGTTGTGTACCCGCTTTGTGAGCCTGTTCCAGGGAGCCTTCAAGCGCCCGAGAACACTCATTAATCTCCACATAGTGGTCCAGGGGAGTGCCGAGCGGCTACGATACTTCATGCTGAGATTTTCGCAGATCGCACACATTATCCTAAAGGCAGATGACGCCACCATTATTGGCGCATTCCCCATGAATGTGCGCGACAGCAAGATGTGCAAAGATCTTAACATGCATCCCGTCAAGAACACCCATGAGTTGTGGGCGTTGCCTAACCTCTGCTCCTTAGCAGAGGAAGGACGCCTTACGCCCGAAGACGCTGCCCGGGAAGCCGTGGGAGCGGCAGACCCGGGAAGCACTGCTGCGAAGAAGAGTGTCTCGCGTAAGTGGGGCCTTTGACAGGGTTTGGCTGTGGAGCCTAGTGCTCCCATCAGGGTTGAAAAGAAGACCAAACCGGAGGAAGAAGTGGCGGCTGGCAAGCCCGCTATGGGAAAGTGGTGCCTTGTGCACGAGTCCGACAAGCACGACGCTCGGAACTGCCGCTCCATCCTCGGTTATGCCGAGGGACGGAAGAGGCACATCGCTGAGCAGGGGACTAATGGTACCTTCAGGAACTATTACCGCTACAACAAGGCCGGTCATCATGCGAAAAACTGTCCAGCCCAGCCTGGCCCAGGCGCCCCCGCCGGAGGTTATGGGGGCAACGTGGGTGCTGCACAAGGAGGAAATGGAGGCGGTGGAAATGGAGCAAGAGCGGGGCACAGAGGGAGGCGCGAAAACGTAGTCTGACAACCGCACGACAACGACCCTGCCATCAATCAAGACGGCGACAACAACGGGTGCGAATAGTACCCACAACTATAATACCGCGCATGCGCACATAGAGGAGCCTATGCCATGACTTACCATGGGGAGTTTAAGAGTTTCTCCCGTGAACTTTGCACCGTACAACCTAGCCCGCTGGCGCAACGGCCACTTCAGTGGTCTCACGTACCGATTACCTTTGATGCGAGGGATCACCCGAACCGCATCGCTGGGGTCGGCATGCTACCCATGATGGTCTCCCCATCATAAAGAATGTCAAGGTCACTAAGATGCTGGTGGATGGAGGGGCTGGCCTCAACATCCTCTCGGCAAAGCTGCTGGATAAGTTCCAGATCACGGAGGATCAGTTAGCCCCTACTGGGTCTTTTTTGGGCATAAGCCTAGGAGCTACCCAACCGTGGGGTAAGATCGAATTGCCGGTCACATTCGGCACCCAAGACAACTACCACACTGAGAACATCATATTCAATGTTGCGTACATTTCCCTGTCGTATAACGGCATAATTGGGCACCCTGCTATGGCGAAGTTCATGGTGGTCTCCCACCATGCCTACAACTCGCCCAAGCTTCCCTCCTCATGGCGGACCTTGACCAACAAAGGTGATATCAGGGACGCTGTGTTCTCCTCTGAACAACTTTTCAAACTGACAACCATCACTTTTCCCATGACTCACACTAACCCTTTGTTCGACTCTGACCAACCTTTTTCCCCGATTCCGGGCTCACACGGGAAGAGGCTGCAACCCTTTCTGCAACCTAGGTCCGATGACAATTCTAGTGCTGGTGGCTCTCCGAGTAAGCTAAAAACTGCTCCCATCCACCCTACTAGCTAGAAAGCCCGGGAGCGTCCATCGTGCTCTAGCAAACTAAAAAGCCTGGGTGTGAGTGGAGGTTCCCCCGGCAACAGAAAGCCTGAGAGCATGCGTGGTGCTCGCGGCAACCAAAAAAGCCCAGGTGCTAGTGGAGGTTCCCCTGATAACTGAAAGCCCGGGAGCGTGCGTGGTGCTTCTGGCAAACCAAAAGCCCGGGAGTGAGTGAAGTACTCGCGACAAATGGGATGAATACTGGCATATCCGGGCTGGCCCGCTTATGTGTAAACCTCTTGTAATCCGAGGGCTGCCCCCGCCTTGGAATGAGAACCCAATGGCTCTCGTTTTTCCTCCCATTTTCATTTGCCGAGCCTTTTTCGAGATTTTGCATTTCTTTGGATCTTTCATGGGGTCGGACATGGGTAACGAGCGTTGTACTCTCATGATCCACTCTAAGGTAAGAGTGTTGTCCTCTAGCCATTGCTAACGAGCACTAAATCGCGAAAAAACACCTCCCACGTCGGCCCCCCGAGTTGGCAGCGCCGTGCGCCCTGATCAAGCGCACGACACCCTGTTTTAAACTTGAGACATGGGTAAGATGTCGCAAGGTGTGTTTATCGTGTTTCGGGATGAGCAATGGATGGATGATCAAGGAGAGTCCAAGGCAAGGTCTAGGCAAGGGCATAAGGCTCGTCGCCAGATGGGAGTATCAATGACCACATGGTTTCCAGGGGACGGCTGCCCCGCAAGCAAGGCATGGATTGACCGCAAGGTTGGAACCAAGGTAGTGGGAGCTTGGCACTTGAGAAGCTGAACAATGCCCCCATGGGACCTGCGGTGGTGTAAAGGCGGTAAAGGACAAGACGAATCAAGAGCATCCATAAGAACGACATGGCAGGGAAAAGAGGAAATGACGCAAAGGCAAAAGTAAAATACATTGATAATATCGAATTGGCATTACATTTGAAAAATGTACAATGCAACAACTATCTCGGGGGAGACTCCGGGCGTAGAAGAGAGGACGGAAAGTCGACAACACAAGGGAGGAGCCCGCAGACCTCCTCCACCTTGCTCAAGACTACATCACCTACTCGGTACGGCGCCCCGCCGCCTTCAGGCATCGCTGAGATCGGAGTCGTAGACAAGCGACGGGTAGTAGCTTTGGCGGCAGAGGGTGTCGTCAAAGATCTTTGCTGACAAGCGGCCTTCGCCCTGATAGCTTAACTTCAGGGCATCGCCGACCTTCAGCTCATAATGGGCCACAAAGTCCTGCCACCCGTCCCACATGTGCAGATTTCCTGTGCCGTCCACCCATCTTTGCATGTCCCAGATGGGCTGGTCGCCGCTGACCTCACGCATCCGGAGCTCTCATGAGGGGTGCTCCCTGAGCTCCTCAGAAAACAAGTCCGGTAGGCGCAACAACCACTTGAATTTCACAGGGAGGAAGACGGGAAACTCGAAGCCAATAAGGCTCGCCGTTTTGTCATCGCTTGCCCCGCTAAGAAGCGGCAGGGGAGGAGAGTACCTGTCAGGCTCCCGCCACCCATATAGACCATGGCAAGGGGGGCCACGTCCGCGCCTTGGAGAAGGAGAACGATAACCGGGAGAGTCTACCCTCCCGCTGCCGCCTCCCCAGCGGCCGCTGCGTGGTGGAGCTTTAGCATGTGACTACGGGAAATCTACGTTAGCGGCAGAGGATCTGCGGCGGCCTCGACGCCTGCGCCTATGTCATGGCCCCTCCGACGAGGAAGGAGCCACCTCCCCCACTGGAGAAGGAGGATCATCATCACAACGGCGACTACCGGAGCTTCCCAACACCATCATCTTTGCCACCGAGCAGGAAGTTGGAAGGGAAAGGCTGCGGGGGAAGTGGAGATTGAGCCATAGCCCCGCGCCTTCCCTCCCTTTCCATAAGAAAGGAGGGAGGGGAACGATTGCTCCCCACCTCGCCGGCTCACGAGGAGGACAAAAATCGTGCCCTCTAACAATTACTTGGCAGGATCCGAAGCAAGCATAGTCAATGCGGGCTATCGCGGCAACCCCGACAACTCCAACAACTTTAACCGTGCACCGCCCAAGTTCAACAACAACAACAATCCCAACACCAATACTGCCACAAGGACAGGAAGCAATGTTGTGCCTGTTGCACGGAAAGGCAAGTCTGAGGTTACTTGTTATGAATGCGGAACCAAGGGTCACTACTCCAATGAGTGCCCCAAGAATCTTGCAGGAGCCCCCAATGTGAATTTCCTAGCTCAACAACAGCTTCGTGTTCAGCCTGGAAGGAGATTTGCCCCAGGGAACTCACTCAACTGCAATGGCCGTCTGTTTCACATGAATGCTGAAGAAGCCCAGGAAGTGCCAGATGTCGTGCTGGGTATGTTTTCTATTAACTTAGTAATTGCAAGAGTGTTGTTTGATTCTGGATCATCGTACTCATTTGTTACAGAAGAATTTGCATGCACTAGTAAGATTCAACCAACAAAATTGAAGCACGTTATGATAGTTCAAATACCTGGTTCAACCACCAAAGCTAGACAAATTTGCAAGGCCGTACCTATCAGAATCCATGGCATAGATTTTTATGCTAATCTAATAGTACTCGGAACCAAAGGTTTGGAAGTAGTACTAAGAATGGATTGGATGTCGAAACATAAAGGATTAATCGACTATGCCAAGAAAGCCATAACCATGACTAGTACAACCGGAGTATCAGTATAACATGTATCTGAAACCTTGCCCCGTCAATTCAAGTGCAACAAGAGTCTAGCCCAACCAACCATTGACCATGTCAGAGTAGTCTGTGAATACCCCAACGTATTCCGAGATGCTGTGCTCGGTATGCCCCAGATCGAGATATCGAGTTTATCATTGAACTAATCCCTGGAACCGAACCCATAGCTCAGAGACCTTATAGTATGAACCCATCTGAATTAGTGGAGCTGAAGAAGCTACTGGATGCTATGATGGAGATAGGACTGATTCAACCAAGTGCGTCTCCATGGAGATAACCTGTCTTGTTCGTTGATAAGAAATATAGAGGTAATCGTTTGTGCACAGATTATCGGAAGCTGAATGATGTCACCATTAAGAACAAGTACCCACTGCCGAAGATTGAAGATTTGTTTGACCAGTTGACCGGTGCCAAAATGTTTTCTAAGATTGTTCTTAGAACTGGTTATCATCAACTCAAGATTCACGCAGAGGATATTCCAAAGACTGCCTTTACCACCAGATATGGACTGTATGAGTACACTGTCATGTTTTTTTTGGATTAACCAATGCCCCTGGTTATTTCATGAACCTCATGAATAAGATTTTTATGAACTTCCTGGATAAGTTTGTCATTGTTTTGATTGATGACATTCTGATCCATTCCAAATCAGAAGAAGAACATGAGCTACACCTAAGGACCATCCTGGAAACCCTTAGGGAGCATCAGTTGTATGCCAAGTTTAGCAATTGTGAATTCTGGTTACAAGAAGTATGATTCCTCGGACATATCGTGTTGACCAGAGGAATTGCTATCGATCCCGCAAAGGTTAAATATGTCGATGAATGGCAAGCCCCAACCACTCAAACCCAAGTTCGTGCATTTCTCGTATTAGCGGGATATTACCACAAGTTCGTAGAAGGATCTCGATCATCGCAAGACCTATGACCCAATTGTTGAAGAAAGATAAGAAGTTTGAATGGACAGACAAATGTGAAGAAAGTTTTCAAGAGCTTAAGAAGAGATTGATCTCAGCCCCAATCTTGATTATGCCGGATATCACGAAGCCTTCTGATTTGTTTTGTGACGCATCCAAGATTGTTCATGCATGTGTGTTGATGCAAGAAGGCAAAGTCATATCCTATCTGTCCCATAACCTCGAACTAGCAGCCATAGTTTTATCCTTGAATACATGGCGGCAATACCTCATGGGTAACCGCTGTGAGATTTATTCGGATCACAAGAGCCGGAAGTATATTTCCACCCAGAAGGAGCTGAATATGAGGCAAAGGAGATGGATAGAGCTAATCAAGGACTATGATCTTGACATTCACTATCACCCTAGTAAATCCAACGTGGTAGAAGATGCGCTTAGAAGATTGCCGTGTCGATTGAACACCATGATTCTGAAGGAGCAACCAAGTTTACACAAGGAGTTGGAAGATTTCCAAATGGAGATAATAAGTGAAGGATTTTTGGCTAGCATAGAACTCCAACCCACTTTGATCAGTCAGATCAAGGAGGAACGGAAAGGAAATGCTAGTATCGACGGAATCAAACGTCGTATCGATACAAGGAAGGTACCCAGATTCACCGAAGATGAATAAGGAGTTTTGTGGTACACAGGACGTATCTGTGTGCCAGCACATTCAGAATTAAAGCAAGCTATTTTGAAAGAAGCCCATGATACTCTTTATTCTATCCACCTCGGAGGAACGAAGATGTATCAGGATTTAAAGGAGCAATTTTGGTGGCATAAGATGAAGCGAGAAATCGGAAGCTACATAGCCAAATGTGATATCTGTACGAGAGTCAAGGCGGGACATCAGAGACCCGCAGGACTTTTGCAACCATTGTAGATTCCGAAATGGAAATGGGATTCAGTAGGAATGGATTTTATCACCGGTTTGCCTACATGTTGGGGATATGCTATATGGGTATCCTTATAGCATGTCTCTTATCCGGCTAACCCGGGTGGCCCATAGTCGGTAGCATGGCCTATGGCGTGCTGGGCGGCCCAGTTAGATGGATCCAGAAGGGAGGCCCATGCCGGGTAAAGGAAGGCTACGGTGGAGTCACCAGCATACCCGGAGCCTTGGAGTACAAGATACACAAGACTAGTAATAGACAGTGTAGGACTCTGTAACCTGTCCGGCTAGGACTTTTCCCTGTAACCCTAGGACCTGGCGACTATATAAGTCGGGCCTATGGGAGCCTTTAGGGCACAATCTCAGACGTTCATAGATCAACTTTAGACAACCTCGCACAACGAACCAATCACTACTAGGAAAATGGCTATCTGTGGCGCACATGGAGTGCCCATTCGTGGCGCACTAGCCGTGCACCACTAGCCTTGCGCTACAGCTATCTCCTAGCCGTGGCGCACTGCCTAGTGCGCCACGGTTGTGTCGAGATAGGCGTAGCGCACCTGCTAGTGCGCCACGGCTATGTGGACAGGTGCGCTACGCGTAGGATCTTCTGTGGCGCACTTCCCAGTGCGCCACTAAGCTTCTGAGGTGCGCTTTAGGTGTAGTGCGCCACAAAAGGTAGGTCATGTGCGCCACAGGTGTTTTTTTGTTTTTTTAATTTCGGAGCCAGATTATATACAATACAGATTATATACAATATTACAGGCAGATATAAACACACAGATACAAGATATACAATTATATATATAAATACACAATTTGAAAAACAAGATTGAAACAAATACATATAGATAAGTCTCATACATGAATACATAGTATAAGTTACATTGTTTCGATCAAGTTACAAAGTAGTTGGTGACATGCGAATACATGTGTCGATTGAACAAGTTAGAGCTCGGAAGCTCGCCTAGACATCTAAACTAGCTAGACAGAAACACGGGATAAACAACCAAAGAAGATAAGCATGATCACCGTCGCGACGAAGGTGTAGGTCTTCTTCCGGTTCCTTGTCCTAACTCCCGCTAGATAACGCGTGTATCTAGATTCCGCCTCCGCCATAGTGTTGTACCCTTTGTAGCTATTGCCGCTGAAACGGTGCACCTGTCTCCGGCAGTCTTCCCAATCATCGTAGACTCCGGGAACCCGTCCCTTGTACACGACGTACCACGTCATCTATAAGTTGACAATAATAATTAACCGATGATTGAAAAAAAACATATATAATTAAAGTCGCATATGAAGATACACTTATAGAAAGTACTCCTAAATCAAAAAGACCAAACTCAAAAAGCATGCCTCATATATAACTAGGTTGTTCGACACAGGAATATGCTACGATGGAACCGTCCGCCAAGTAGGATGCACAACATCTGGACCTGTGCATAGCACAAGGAGGACAATCCCATTGAATCACATTCACATATATAGTGTCGCACGACATTTCAATCATCGGCATTATTCTCGAAAAAGATCAAAGTAAGTCGAAAAGAATGCCTCATATATATATACATAGGTTGTTAGACACAGGAATATGCTACGATGGAACTATAAGCCAAGTAGGATGCAAAACATCTAGACTTGTGCATAACACAAGGCTTACAGTCCCGTCGTAGCACATTCACATGTATATTTTGCCAAGACATTTCAATCATCAGCATTATTCTCGAAAAAGACCAAAGTAGCCCGAAAAGAATGCCTCATATATAACTATCTAGGTCGTTGGACACAGGAATATGCTACGACGGAACGGTTAGCCAAGTAGGATGCACAATTCCTGGACTTGTGCATATCACAAGGCTAACTATCCCGTGGTAGCACATTCACATATATATTGTTCCACGACATTTCAATCATCGGCATATTCTCGAAAAAGACAAAAATAACTCGAAAAGAATGCCTCATATATAACTATCTAGGTCGTTGGACACAGGAATATGCTACGACGGAACAGTGAGTCAAGTAGGATGCACAATTCCTGGACTTGTGCATATCACAAGGCTCACTATCCCGTCGTAGCACATTCACATATATAGTGTGCCATGACATTTCAATCATCCGCATTATTCTCGAAAAAGACAAAAATAACTCGAAAAGAATGCCTCATATATATACATAGGTCGTTGGACACAGGAATATGCTACGATGGAACTGTGAGCCAAGTAGGATGCACAAGACCTGAACTTGTGCATATCACAAAGCTCACAATCCCATCGTAGCACATTCACATATATAGTGTGCCACGACATTTCAATCATCGACATTATTCTCGAAAAAAGAGTAAGGAAAAAAAGGACCAAAGTGAGCAAAGGACCAAAGAGTAAGCAAAAAAACCAAGCATTGATTGATATATAATAATAATAAGCAAAAGAAGTAAGCGATGGTTCATAAACCTAATAAGATAAGTATAGTAGCATGTACACTTGTCCACACACACAAAGGTCATCTATAGTTTGTAACTAAAACTAGGCAAACATCAAGCCTTCTGGCTCAGCTTAGGGAATGGGAGGACGCCTTGTCTCGTCATGAACTTCCTATAGTCACCCTGCATCTCTAGGCGATCTTCTATGTCACGGTTATTCAGGATATTTCCTCCGTAGAAGATCCCCCCCGAAGTCATGACATCACGAAAGATGATTGCCCCAAACTGTTGCTGGATGTGATACATCTCTTGTCTAATATCTGAATCAGTGATCTTGGCCTTTGCTTCAGCCCACTGTTTGAGATGATCTGGCAGCGTAGAATTCTGCTGGTCAAGTAGGAACGCCCTCATGTGATGGAGTGCGTAGTAGGCTTCCTTCTTACTATTTTCCGGCTGCTTCACCCAGGGGAAGTCCGTTACATGGTTGAAGACGTGCCTGCCGAACTTGACCTTCATACGCACGAAGGTGGTGCCTTCCATCGAGGCAAAGCCAGTGAGAGCATCATCCAGAACTTCCTTGATCTTGTCGTAGTTTTTCTTCTTTTCTAGACTCCCCGAGTCGAAATACGTGGCGTGGGAATGCTTCGGTGATAAGGAGATGAGCGTGCAGTGTTCATCTCTGTGCAAAAAATTCAAATGGAATGTGTTGGAAAAAGAATGATGATCTAATAAATCCAATCGACGGTGGCGAGTGAATAACGACTTACTCGGGAAAGTAAGGCACGAGAATGTATTCCTTTGTCTTGTTCGCCACGGGGATTCTTTTTAGGTACGAGGCCACGATACGTTGTTCGGTGGGGGAACCCAAGCAACCATCACGCATGTAGTAGGGGTCCACTATAGCGATGCCCAGTGTGTTCTCTCTAATGATCTGCATGGCCAGGCTGAGAGAAAACAGACGGACCATGGTATGGTGCAGCGCGTATAGGTGGAACATATTGAAGATGTCGTCGAACCGCAGGAAGAATAGATCCGCAGGAAGAATAGAACCGCAGGAAGATGTCGTCATGCACACTCTGCAGTTCTGAACTGGCGAGCGTCCGCAAATTCTTAGGTATCATGGCCTCACCCGCCACATGAATCCTCCACATAATACCCTCGGGTCTTGGTGGCCCGTCCCGAAACTTGATCGGATTTGCAGTTGTTGACGCCACCGGCTGGGTTTAGGGTTTAGGGTGCGCTATGCCTATGTGGGTTCTAGCAGATAAGAGGGCGGCCACCCCACTAGTTAACACTACCACTGTCTTATCCCACTGGTTCTGCCCACTGCTCTATTCTAAACTTGTGAGCACCCAAGTTCGAATCCTGGTGCCCCACTTTTTTATTTTTATTTTAAAAATACTTTTAAATGTTCCAAAAAATGCCCAAAAGTGGTGATATATGCCATAGAAGTTTTGTTTTGTTTTTAAAATACTTTTAAATATTCCAAAAATTCCCAAAAGTGATAATATATGTCATAAAAGTGGTACAAATATGATTGAAAGTATAATTAAATTTCATAATAATTTGTCCATGAATATTACAATCTTTTTCGACCACGTGTTTTACAATCTTTTTTCCCTTCTTTGTCGCGGTTGAATAATTTAGCCCCGGCACTTTAATGTTTCTTCTTTCGAACGGGCTACCTTTTTTGGGTAGGGTTGTCCTTTTTCTTCTTGTGATGTATGTTGCTGCATCGTAGTCGTCGTCATCTTCAATCTTTGGATCGCCATACTGGTCGAAGTCTTGCTCGTTGGCGATTCCATCCATTCCGATGATGTTTCTTTTTCCTCTCCTCACGACAACACGACTAGGCTTTGTCGGGTCGGTAATGAAAAAACATTGGTCCAATTTGGTAGCCAGTACCCACGGTTCATTTTTCGCGGCCACGTTTGCACCGGCGGCCTTGGATTTGGCTGCTTCGGGTATAACCATGGTTGTGAAATACCGGTCTTCTCTTTCGACTCTCTTTGCCCATCTGACACGGAACATCGGCACCTTTTCTCCACAGTAGTCGAGCTCCCAGATCTCCTCGATTCTTCTGTAGAATCTTTCCTTCACATTGTCATCGGTGTAGAATTCCGACGTTACGCCTGAGTTTTGATAATCACACTTGTTGTCCTTTTCCTCCGTGTAGAATGTGTAGCCGTTGATATCATACGCCTGATAGGTCACCAGGTTTTGCATCGGTCCCTGCGACAAGGTGAATATGATATTTTCTGTGTTAGAAGAATGCGACCGCGGGGGATTATCAAGGAGTGTATGCCTAAACCAACACGTGAAATCTAAGTTGTGCTCTTTGATTATTTCTCCCTGCGTCCTCTGTATGCCCTGGTCACTGTACTTCTTCTCGATTAACCTTTTGTGCTTCTGTACCCAAGGATCGACCAGTTCTAAATGTTGTAGCGTGATGAGGTTTGCTCGATCAAAGTCTGCGCGTCAAAAATCAAAGTCTGCATGCAGTATGCGACGACCCTCTCGGTGACCAGATCTGTCGAGCTTGCCAAGGTGCCTGTTGACGGGAAGACCGACAGGGTTCTCGATGTCTAGATAATTCGTGCAGAAAGAGATGCACTCTTCGGCCAGAAAGCCCTTGGCTATGCTTCCATCTGGACGGGACCTGTTGTGAACGTATCCTTTGATGTGTCCATTCATCCTGTCGAACGCCATCATGCTGCGGAGGAACATCGACCCGTGTTGTACGATGTCCTCCACGACATGGACCAGCAGATGCACCATAATGTCAAAGAATGTGGGTGGGAAGTAGACCTCAAGCTCACATAGTATCACCACGATCTCCTCCTGTAGCCTCCCGAGCTGATTCACGCCAATCGACTTCCTAGAGATGACGTCGAAAAACTTGCAGAGGCCAAATAACGTTTCACGGACGTGCTCGTCCATTATCCCTCTTAGTGCGACTGGAAGTACCTGCGTCATTAGCACGGCACAGTCGTGAGGCTTCATGCCACTGAACCTCTGCTTCGCCTCGTCTAGGTATCTGCTTATCTTGCTCGCGTAGCCGTAAGGAAATTTGACTCCTAGAAGGCACTTGAAAAACTGTTTGATCTCATCCTGGCTTAGAGTGAAGCAAGAAGGAGGGCAGTAATATTCGTTCTTCTTGAACTTTTTACCCTTCCAACGACCTTGTGTCGTCTCCGACTCATGATCATCATCATCTTCCTGATCATCAGGAGTAGTGCGTCCTCCGTGAAGCTCCTTCCGGATACCCAAGCATATCAGGTCGTGCCTTGCTTTCGGACCATCTTTCGTCCTATCTGGCATGTTGATTATGGTGGCGACCATACTCTCGCACACGTTTTTCATGATATGCATGATGTCGAGGCTATGAGGCGTGCGGAGAAACTTCCAGTATGGCAACTCCCTGAAAACAGACCTTGTTTTCCATACCTTCATCAGTGGCTTGTCTTGGTGCTGCCTCTTTCGCTTCTTTCCAGGCTTAGGACAATCTTTCTAGTTTTTCAGCAACTCTTCCACTTCTTCGCTGCTCCTACGCTTTGGGATTCCTCGGGTCTCGGATTTGCCATCGAACAGGTCTCCATGTTTTCTCCATGGATCATTCTTGCCGAGCCACCTCCGGTGCGCCATGAACACGGTTTTCGATGACCCTGGATCTTTCTCTAGTTGGAGATAGCTTGTGTTATCCATGCACCTAACGCATGCGCAGAATCCTTGGATAACCTGCCTCGAGATATACCCGCAACCTGGATAGTATTGCACCGTAGTGACCAACGCGGCTCTCATAGTGAAATAATCTTGTGCGTCGGCGTCGTAAGTATTTGCTCCAGATTCCCATAACGTGGCTAGCTCCTCTTTCAACAGCCTGAGATACAGATTGATGTCGGTACCAGGTTGTTTCGGCCCTTGAATTAGCATACTCATTTGTATGTACTTCTTCTTCATGCACAACCATGGAGGGAGGTTGTACATCCATACAAACACGGGCCAAGTGCTGTGCGTGCTGCTCTGGCTACCGAACGGATTGAGTCCATCGGTGCTCGCACCAAGCCTGATGTTCCTCGAATCTCCACCGAATTCTAGGAATTCGAGGTCCAATGCTTTCCACTGGCTAGCATCTGAAGGGTGCGTCAGCAGCTCATCCTTTTCGGGGTCATCACCATCTCCTGGTTTCTTCCTTTCCGCATGCCATCACATGAGCTTCGCTTCCTTAGTGTCCGCGAAATAGCGCTGCAGACGAGGAGTGATAGGAAAGTACCATACCACTTTTCGAGGTGCTTTATTCCCTTTCTTGTATCGACTCACGCCGCACACCGGACATGTGGTTTTCTCCGCGTCCTCGCCCCGATAAATGATGCAATCGTTGATGCATACGTGATATCTAACGTGCGGTAGATCGAGAGGACAGGCGATTTTCTTGGCGTCCTCGATACTAGTTGGACATGTGTTCCCCTCTGGGAGACGATCGTGCCAGAATGCCATCATATCATCGAAGCTTGCGTCACTCAATTTGTGTTTTGCCTTCATATCCATAGCCTTGAGCGTTACATTCAACCGGGTCTCATCGGGCCTGCATCCTTCATACAATGGAGTAACCGCGTTTTTCTCAAGTTGCGCAAGCTTGGCTTTCTCTCTAGCGACAGCCATGGCATTACTCATCTGCTTGAGAAGCAGCTCTTGCACATAAGGGTCCCGCACCCAGCCTGGTGTTGTTCCATCGTCGTCTGCTCCTCCGGCATCTAGATCATCATCATCCCGGTCTGCTTCTGCACCTTCACCATCTCCAGGAGACTATTCATCATCTCGCCCGTTCTCGCCGTGATGATGATCATTTTCATGTTGCCCACCTTCACCGTCTCCATCGTCTTCGTCATCGCTTATCCAACGAGTGTATCCATCCATGAAACCATGGTGGAGCAGGTGCGCCTGCAGATTCCCGGAATCTGGGTCGATCACCCAGTTGAGTTTGCATCTTTTGCACGGACATCTTATATCTGTCTTGTTATTTCGTATCATGTCGACCGTCGCACATTTCAAAAATCTAGCCACAATGCCTTCGCTCATCCTTTTCGGGGTCATCATCATCATCATCTCCTGGCTTCTTCCTTTCCACATTCCATCGGATGAGCTTCACTTCCTTAGTGTCCGCGAAATAGCGCTGCAGACGAGGAGTGATAGGAAAGTACCATACCACTTTTCGAGGTGCTTTCTTCCCTTTCTTGTATCGACTCACGCCGCACACCGGACATGTGGTTTTCTCCGCGTCCTCGCCCCGATAAATGATGCAATCGTTGATGCATACGTGATATCTAACATGCGGTAGATCGAGAGGACAGACGATTTTCTTGGCGTCCTCGATACTAGTTGGACATGTGTTCCCCTCCGGGAGACGATCGTGCCAGAATGCCATCATATTGTCGAAGCTTGCGTCGCTCAATTTGTGTTTTGCCTTCATATCCATAGCCTTGAGCGTTACATTCAACCGGGTATCATCGGGCCTGCATCCTTCATACAATGGAGTAACCGCGTCTTTCTCAAGTTGCGCCAAGCTTGGCGTTCTCTCTAGCGGCAGCCCTGGCGTTACTCGTCTACTTGAGAAGCAGCTCTTGCACATAAGGGTCCCGCACCCAGCCTGGTGTTGTTCCATCGTCGTCTGCTCCTCCGGCATCTAGATCATCATCATCCCGGTCTGCTTCCGCACCTTCACCATCTCCAGGAGACTATTCATCATCTCGCCCATTCTCGCCATGATGATGATCATTGTCATGTTGCCCACCTTCACCGTCTCCATCGTCTTCATCATCGCTTATCCAACGAGTGTATCCATCCATGAAACCATGGCGGAGGAGGTGCGCCTGCAGATTCCCGGAATCTGGGTCGATCACCCAGTTGAGTTTGCATCTTCTACACGAGCATCTTATATCCGTCTTGTTATTTCGTATCATGTCGTCCGTCGCACATTTCAAAAATCTAGCCACAATGTCTTCGCTCATTATGAGCACCATTTTGCCTGGACGGTGTACACGGTACAATTAGAAGTCTATTAGAACCACATAATCAATGCATGCATGCAATGGTGTCGATAGAAAATTTCGGCATGACCTATCCTAAAATTAGGACCTTTGCGAAATGCCAAAGTCTTGCCAAAATGGAAATGAATCAACATTTTGGCAAAACAAATGGCAACTTGTTCACATACAAACACAAGAGAGAGAGAGAGACCGATCCATACACACATGAACATATCACTATCCTCTCCATACACACATGCATGAGCATCATCGATACTCTCCATATGAGCATCTACATACATATGAGCATATCATCCATATACACATGAACACATCCTTACATGGACAACTTACCGAGATGAGAGACCAATCGCGAGAAAGATGGAAAGGAGAGGTGAGTGCGAGACCGCAGAAGGAGATGAGAGACCGGAGACCTTCCTCTATTACTTATGTAACATCCAAGGCAAGTTCTACATGCTAAAAATGGTGAATGGGTGGAGAAATTGAGGTGGGAAGGAGAAGATCCCGACTAGATCTAAGGAGGAAGAAGAAGGGGAAAGTGAAGTGTGGGGTGGTGGATGGTCACACATGTGCACATAAAGTGCAGCTGCCAAAAAAAATCGCCACATCCGTGGCGCACTCTGCCCTAGTGCGCCACAGGGAGTAGTAACATCCGTGGCGCACATGCCATAGTGCGCCACGGATGTGTCTGGCTGTTTCACAGCAGAGAGGGGCATCCGCTTAGGCGTAGTGCACCCCCTCCATGTGCGCCACAGTTGACACTAACAACCGTAGCGCACCTACCCTATGTGCACTACGGATGTCTGTCGTGCGGCCAACAGGGCCCTGGCCCACACATATCTGTGGCGCACTATGGTCATGTGCGCCACGGTTGTTCTAGTTACTAGTAGGGCACTGCCCATAGGTGAGCCATGCCTGTTTTAGCCGTGGGGCACTTCACCATGTGAGCCACGGATGTACTGATTACCTATAGCCATTTTCCTAGTAGTGAATCCCTATAACTCGGCGTATTGCCCTGATAGTGATTTATAGCAGGAGTAGGATTCCGCCACCGTTGTGGGATCTAAACCTGGGTAAGCTGTGTTACCTCGTACCCGTCAACTGTCCTCCTTACCCCACATCTCTAAACACGCACTGTGAGGACCCCTCCATGGCGTACTCGTCGGCAATACCACGACAGTTGGCGCCCACCATGGGGCAAGAGGCGCTTCAGGCTCTTCAGCGGGTGAGGACCAAGATCTTCGCAGGAATCGGCAAAACTGTAGCCATCGGTCGCATTCTCTTCTCTGGCAACGTTCCGATCGTCCCTCCCGACGAGTTCTAGATCCCGGCGAAGACGAACCCTACGCATTGTTCGATCGTTCCTATCGGAGACATCCACCTCTTCATCGATGAAACCGACTCGGGCACTAGTTCCCTGGGAGTCGAAGGAGCATCAAGACCCGCACGGACCGCCTACGGGCAGGATACGTTCGCGGAAGGATCGATGTCGGATATCTCTTCGGAGTTTGCCAGCAAAGATCGGAAAGCACCAAGACCCACACGGACCGCCTACGGGAAGTGCACGTTCGCGGAAGGATCGATGTCGGATCTCTCTTTGGAGTTTGCCGGCAAAGATCGAAAAAATTCGAGGCCCACCCAAACCGCCCCTGTGTAGGATATAAAGGTAGAAGATCACTTCAAATCCGCCGGCTTCGTCCGTGCGTCTGGACAACAGAGATCCAAGTTCGTCGGCGTGGTTACCATCTTCGATCTGGCGCGCTGCGTTCAGAGAGAGGGTGAAAACCCCCGCGATTACCTGGCCAGGTGGCTCCGTATATGAGACGACCTAGCCCACTACCCCGATGATGATGCTTTGTATCACTTCGTGGAAGGACTGGACCGCGGCACGCTTCTCCGACATTCTTTAAGACGGCAGCAGGCAACAGGATGCCTTACCCTCGAAGAGATGGTGAGCACTGTCAACAGCTATGCGGCAGCCCAGATGGAGCTTGCGCTCAGATACGGAGAACCTCCGATTTAGCAGCCGCCGCCACCGCCTCTCGCCGCCATCGTCGCAGCAGCACCACGACCTCCCGTCATCGTCGAGGCCGTTGCACCTCCACCGCCCGTCATCGAGGAAGTCCTGGCACCCTCCGACTCTGTCATTGATGAGCTTTATGCTGATTTTAGTGCAGATTCAGAGGAGATAGACTTCAGTCAAGAATAGCTAGACTCCGCTATGCAGGAGATGTAGGAGGAGTACTCGCGCGACGAGCAAGCCAACAACGCCGTCACGTCCCGAGGGGTGTTCGTCACCATTGGGACGACGATGGATGAAGATCAAGCCGGACGAGCTCCGCCTACAGCGCTGGAAAAGGGGAAGGGGCCACTTATTGCTGCTGACGATGATCACGCAAAAGCCATGCCTCCTCCGTCTAACCCAGTGCAGCAGCCGCAGGAACTCGGCATCGGCCCAAGCAACAACAACACCGCAAACTTGCCGCCTCCAGCATCTACGTCTGCAGCAGCCCAAGTTACTCCAGCTGATAGAGTGATGTACGGCAATCTCCTCGTCGAGCCACTAACCGTTGCTCATATCCAGAACGTGACCCAGCTTGACGAGAAGCGCCAGCATCAGCTGGAGGAAGCGCAAGCCATCGCGGAGCAAGGCGCTAAACTAGATCGAGATCTGGTCAATGCGCAGAAGTCCATAGAAAAAGCTAGAGCAATGGAGGCTGAGTACAAGACTCTGCTACAGCAACAGAAGGCTAAGAAAGATCTGGCTCGCGTCGTCAACGATCCTGGTGTATGGCGCAACCTAGGATGGGCTCCCTCGAAGCCGGCACAGGCCAAGCCATACATTAACAGTGAAGGCAAGTAGGTGATGCCCACCCCACTCCTTAACCTTGCCATCACCAAGACCCTTCTGGAGCAGGATAGATCGCCTGAGGCAGTGGAACAGGTCTATGACCTAGTGTCCAAGGTGGTGAAGCAGCAGGAAAAGGCCACCTCTTAGAGGCCTGAGTCTGACCCAGCACTCTACCAATCTAGCCAGTACAATCCACCAAGGGACAGATCTCCTCTTGATGTCGGGTCCCAGACGGGTTCATAAGAATGAAGACGGAGGGATGCGCGCAACAGGAAGGATGCCATCCCCATATCCTCCAATCACGGAGAAAAGGCCCGACCTCGTCGCCCATCGCCACCACCCCGATCCCCCCGACATCGCGAAGATTACAAGGCTCACCATCGTACGGATATGCCCCCACGAAAGCAGTGTGGCATCGTCATCCACGACAACACGAAGCAGACCCATCATGACGGAGAGCGCAACCAAGGACACAAGAGCAGGTCACGCCATGACCCTCCGCGTCCGACAAGCAACCGTGATAGGCGTGAGGCATCGCAGGAGGGTAACAGCAAGAAGGCTAACCCACCGCCACCTCCGCCTCCGTCACCACCAAGCAGTCACCATTGCAGAGGAGGCCCGCGTCGTTCACGTGGCCCATCCCCTGTTGACAAAAAGAAGAAGAACCCTGAGCCATACGATGCATGTTCACGGATCGATAAGATACACGAGGCCCGGGAAGGACCATACCTAGGACCGCGTTGCTTTGGACCTGCAATACAGTCCGCAACTTACCCAAAAGGTTTCCGGATTGACATGACCATCAAGCCCTGTGACGGCACTGCCAAGCCAGCCACATGGTTGCAGGACTACGGCAACACGGTTGAGATTGCCGGAGGCAACCCCAACGTCGTCGTCAAGTACCTCCCGTTAATGTTGGCGGGCACGGCCGTCAGTGGATGAACGACTTGTCGGAGAAATCTATCTACAACTGGTTGGATATGCAAGAAGCGTTCACCAAGAACTTTGAGGGTACATACAAGCGTCCCTGCACTGTGGGCGATCTATAGCGGTGCGTGCAAGAGAAAGACGAGACATCTCGCGCCTACCTCTCCCGCTGGCTGGATATGAAAAATTCCTGCGCAGGAGTGCACGCTCAGACCGCCATGGCCGCCTTCATCGATGGGTTGGAAAGGGGCACGCTGCTCCGGCATAAGCTGAAGCGCTTGCAGGACAATCACCAGCTTGACTTGAACCAGATGATTCAGTTGGGTAGTGAGTTCGCAGCTGCCGACGACGATGCTCGTGGCTCCTTGCCGGCAATGGTCGTTCCAACTCAAGCTCGGAGGAACAACAGTACAAAGCGGAAAACCGCTCTAGAAGAAAAGCAATCTACCGACATGGTCGCTATGACTTTTGCAGGACGAGGCGAAGGCGGACAACGTGGCCGAGGAAGGGGAGCTAGTCGTGGGCAGCAACGAGGAAGTGAAACCACCTCAGCGCCGCTCCGTGTTCCCCAAACCTATGAAGAGTACCGCGATATGTCGTGCCTCGTACACCTCGACACCAACGGCAAGGCCACCCATACCAATCGACACTGCAAGTTCGTCAACGACCTCAAGGAAGACCCGGAGTCCGGCTACAAGCGAAGTCGGAAGAACAGACCACGAGGCAAGGGCAAGGGGAAGAAGAAGGAGGAGGAGTCCAAGGATTCAAGTGACATGGACGAGGACGTTGACCCCAAGCGTGCCGCCAAGAGCGACGATAAGGGCAAGAACCCCTTCGCAAAGAAGGCCCCAGTCTACCACACTTTCCTTGGCACCCCCACCGTCTGACAATAGAAGACCTCTCTAAGGATCCTGATGGCTACTCTTCCCCCGGTTCCCCAGTACCTGCGCTGGTCGGAGGTTCCAATAACTTGGGACAGGACGGACCACCCAGACCTATAACCACGGAGAACCAGCACGCCATGGTCATCAACCTCTTGATTGACGGCGTGGAGTTCACCAAGTGTATGGTGGATAGTGGAAGTAGCATCAACATCATGTACCTGGATACACTACAGAAGATGAACTTGACGGAGGCAAACCTAAGGCGGACCAACACCATCTTCCATGGCGTAGTTCCTGGTCGGGAGGCTCGGTCCCTTGGGTGCATCACACTTCAGGTTGCCTTTGGCGATGTTAATAATTACCGTCAAGAGCGCATGACCTTCGAGGTGGTCCCCTTCAAGAGCGTGTACCACGTCATATTCGGCCGCGACATATTCCACACGTTCATGGCCAAGCCATGCTTCGTCTACAACAAACTCAAGATACCCGGACCAAACGACATCATCATCGTATCCGGAAGCTTTACCAAAGCAAGGGACTGCGAGATCAACGAAGAAGCCTTGCAGAAGCTGTCCTCTACAGCGAAGAATTCAAGGAGATCTAGAGCAAGGTCGATGACTCAGAGATGCCCGCGTCGAAGAAGCAGATCTCCGACTCCGCTCCTGCGTTCAAGGCCGCCATCGAGACCAAGCCGGTGGAACTTGTGGTAGGTGATGCCTCCAAGGTCACCGCCATTGGGACGAACATGGATCCCAAATAGGAAAGCGCGCTCGTCAAGTTTCTCCATGAGAATAGGGACATCTTTGCCTGGCAACCTGCCGACATGAAAGGTGTACCTAGGGAACTTGCCGAGCACAGCTTAAACATTGATCCAAAATACAAACCAGTGAAACAACCTCTACGACGCTTTGGAGATGAGAAGAGACGCGCCATTGGCAAAGAGATAGCTAGGTTACTTAAGGCTAGATGTATCCGAGAAGTCCTTCACACCCAATGGGTGGCCAATCATGTACTTGTCCCAAAAAAGGGAACCAATGTATTAAGAATATGCGTTGATTACACCGGTTTGAACAAAGCATGTCCCAAAGATCCGTTTGCTTTGCCTCGCATTGACCAAGTCATTGACTCGACGGCTGGCTCAGAACTTTTGTATTTTCTTGATGCATACTCAGGATACCACCAGATCAAGATGGGGAAGTCGGACCAATTGGCCACTTCGTTCACTACCCCATACGACACATTTTGCTATGTCACGATGCCCTTTGGGCTGAAAAACGCAGGTGCTACCTACCAGCGGACAATGCAACGTTGCCTTCACGACCAAATTGGTCGGAACGTTCACGCCTATGTGGACGATATCGCGGTGATGTCTAAAAAGTCAAACGACATAATCTACACTTAAAAGAAACCTTTGATATTCTCTGGAAATACAACATGATGCTTAACCCTAAGAAGTGCGTCTTCAGGGTTCCAGCTGGCAAATTGTTGGGCTTCATCGTTTCCCAGGGTGGAATCGAGGTCAACCCGGAGAAAATAAAGGCCATCTTGAACATAAACCGTCCGACATGCCTAAAGGACATTCAGCGACTAACAGGTTGTGTTGCAGCAGTTAGTCGGTTCGTCAACCGACTTGGAGAGAAGGCTCTGCCGCTGTACAAGTTGCTGAAGAAGGCGGACAAATTCACGTGGACGGACGAAGAAGATGCAGCATTGAAGCAGCTCAAGGAGATTCTTTCCTCAGCGCCCATCCTTGCAGCACCCGAGCCTGGTGAGCCCCTATTAATTTACATGGCGGCAACCAACCAGGTTATCAGCATCGTCGTCGTGGTAGAGCGGAAGGAACCAGGCTATGAGAACGGAGTTTAATGACCAGTTTACTATGTGAGTGGGGTCTTGAAGGAGTCGAAGCAGCGCTACCCGCACTACCAAAAGATAGCTTATGGAGTATTCCTTGCTTCTCAGAAGGTGAGGCAATACTTTTAGGAGCACCCAATCACAGTGGTGAGCAAGACTCCACTGTTCGACATCATCAATAACAACGACGCTACAGGAAGGGTCGCGAAGTGGGGCATTGAACTTGCCGCCTTCGAGATCACCTATAGGAGACGCGGCGCTATCAAGTCACAAGCCTTGGAGGATTTTGTTGCAGATTGGACGGAGATGCCAGACGCTACTCCGTTGCCAGAACCAGAGTACTGGGTGATGCACTTTGACGGATCAAAGCTGCTCAACGGCTCGGGGGCTGGTGTATTGCTACAGTCACCAACAGGAGACAAGCTACACTACGTTCTGCAGATCCACTTCGAGGCTACAAACAACATGGCGGAGTATGAAGCACTCATTCACGGACTACGTGTAGCCAAGGATATTGGCATCAAGCGCATAGTTTGCTGTGGAGATTCCGACTTGGTTGCCCAGCAGGTGGCTGGAATCTAGAATGCGCGGAACCCTATGATGGCGGCAATATCGAGACGAAGTGGACGAGATAGACAAGAGCTTCTTGGGCTACAAAGTCAAGTATGTGCCTAGGGAACAAAACGAGGCGGCTGATCTGCTCTCTAAGCTAGGATCAGGGCGCAAGCGAATTCTGCCAGGAGTTTTCTAGAGCACCTATGCACACCATCCGTGAAGGGAGCCGACATCGACAACCCGGATAGAGCTGACTCCTTCGTCAACATGGTGACCAAGGTCCCTCCGGCTTGGACAAAACCGTTCATGGAATACCTCGAACACGGAACTTTGCCCGACGACGAAGTCGAAAGACGGCAAATAGTACGGCGAGCAAAGGGTTATACCATAATCAATGGGCAACTCTACAAAAGGAGCACTACTGGTGTATACCTAAAGTGTGTTTCCCAGCTAGAAGGTATGGAAATCCTACACGAAATCCATCTTGGAGATTGCGGGCATCACGCCGCTCCTGGATCGTTGGTCGCGAAAGCCTTCCGGCAAGGATTCTACTGGCTGACCGCGAAAGCGGACGCCGACAAGCTGGTTGAGACATGCATGGGATGCCAGTATTATGGCCGACAACCACATGTTCCTGCTGAAGAACTACGAACAATACCAATAACTTGGCCGTTTGCGGTCTGGGGGCTGGACATGGTGGGACCGTTATAGACGGCACCTTGTGGGTTTACGCATATGCTTGTAGCAGTTGACAAATTCACTAAATGGATAGACGCTAAAACCATTAGAAAGCTTGATGGGCAACTTCCCTCAGGTTCGTCCGAGATCTAGTGGTGAGATTTGGTCTCCCACATAGCATTATCACCGACAACGGCAGCAATTTATCACTCGGCGAAGTGGAGGCATATTGCTGGGAGAAAGGCATCCGACTTGACCTTGCATCTGTGGCACACCCACAATCCAATGGTCAGGTTGAGCGAGCCAATGGATTAATTATGTAGGGAATCAAGCCACGTCCTGAGGCACCGCTACATAGAGCAGCTGGAGCCTGGGCGGATGTGCTGTGGAGTTTAAGAACTACACCCAACAGATCCACCGGCTACACCCCTTATTTCATGGTATATGGAGCAGAAGCCATCCTACCTTTCGACATCCTCCACGATGCACCAAGAGTTGCCGCCTACGACGAGGATGACGCTGAAGAATCCAGATGCCTGGATATGGACCGTCTCGAGGAGTAGCGCGTTTTGGCATGCCAAAGATCCGCCATCTACCAACAGAAGCTACGTAGCTACCATAGTCACCGTGTTCGGCATCGCTCGTTTAAAGAGGGGGATTTGGTGCTCCGACTTAAGCAGAAGAAGTCACACAAATTATCCCCACCATGGGAAGGACCATTCATCATAAGCAAGGCGCTGCTCAATGGGTCTTACTACCTTGTTGACAATCGTGAACTAAAGGATAAACCCAACGAGGATCATAAGCGTAAGCGACGTGACCCGGATGATGACTACCCTGAGCTTGATCGGCCATGGAACATAGCACAGCTATGTCCTTTTTACACTTAGCATTTTTTTATCTAATTGTATACCTCTTATATGATCAATAAAATAAAGCTCTCTGGTTCACTCATATTTCTGAGTCTTTTAACTCCTTTAGTGTTCATTTTTGGATCATGTAAAACCTTTATGCACAAGCTTTGCGTTTGCACTTGTGAAAATTCCGCCTACAGGCGTTAGCTTAAGTTTTCTGGTCTACACGTTCTTTGTTATTTTTATGTGGATTCTGGAGTAGTGACTTTTGGCACTTATTGTCAGCGATTTTGTGCTTAGGTTATTAACGGTGCCATTGGGCATCATCATCTAAGCGCATGGTTCCGACAACGAGTCTTCCGACTCACGAAAAGTCAAGCATAAGAACCAAAGTAATGGATAAGCAACACTTTCTTAAAAAATATATACATGCTAGAAACTAGTTCTTAAGTAGAAGGAAATAACAACCATTTTTTTCCGACTTAAGTTACATCATCAAGTTTTTTCCGCGCCGACACCAAAGATGAAACAAAGATTACAAAGTTGTTTTTCATTCCTTTCGCACAGGAGACTTGGAAGCAGCATCGTCACCAGCCGGAGAATCACCCTCAATGTCGGCACTGTGGTGGGACTCGGAGGAGTCTTGGTTGACGCTGTCGATGGTGTTCATGGGCACGAAGACGTCGATGTCCACCAACTCGGCAACTCTGGTGTCATAACCCGCGAGTGACGACAAAATGGCTTTGTGATCAATCTCTTTGCTGTCATCGTCAACGTCGGGGATACCAGAGGTCACCATATCGATGTCAGCATCTTTGTAGTGTGCCTTCACCATTGATAGCGCCATCCTTGCGCCAGCCCATGCACATGAAGCTTTCTAGCTTGTGATACGCTCGGGGGCTCGGCGCAGAATCTCCGAGTACTTCGCCACGGAGTCCGAGGCCTTGATGTGTATCTGGAGGGGCTTGGCAATATCTTTGGCTTGGGTGATGGCGGTGTTGTTGAAGTTGCCGGCAAGAACCATGCATTCCTTGGCTGGAGGAGGCGATCTGGTTAAACCCATAGGAGATGCAAATTCCGACAAGGAATGCATGAGTTCAACAATTCAAAGTATCCAGACTACATAAATGCAAGGCGGAGAAAACTTACTGAAGATGCTAGCATTAGCCTGCCAGACGGTGTCTGCCAGGGATTCTTTCTCTCGCTGGAGGAGCTTATACGCCTCGCTATGGCGATGGTTTTGCTCATCAGCAGCTTGCTTTTGATCTTTTAATATCGCAAGATCCTCCTTCAAGCGATTGATTTCAGCGGAGGTGGAGTCCTGCAGGGCCTTCATGGAATCCTCATGCATTTTCAGCATTTCTTCCCTCTCCTTTTTAAGGATCTTGTTCTCGCTGTCCAGTTGCTGGATGTGCTTGGACTGCTCGACAATTTCCTTGGCCTTAGCAACATGTTCTGCAAAGTCGGAGAAAACAACGTACACAGTGAGTACTCTTGTTTTTGATGGTATGCACAAAACCAAGACGGAATGCGCAAAAAAGAAAACAGACTCTTGTTTTTGATGATCTGTTCCTTCAAGATGGCAGTTTTACCCTTTTCGGCTTCAAGATCTGCGCGCATCTTCTAGTACTTGTCGTTGGCCATGCCCCTCCGAGCATTCTCGTTCTGTGGAAAAAAAGAAAAAAATTAACCGTTGTTTAGTCTACTTGGAGCATCTAGTCGGAAGCTTTCCACCTAGACGGTCGGGGGCTACAGCGAGAGTTTTTTACTTAGCAGTATGCTTAGCTTTTCTCTAAGCATCTAGTCGGAGCTAATTCAGTTCTCGATTAGAAGCTTGGGGGCTACAGTATAAAGTTTTTAACTTGAAATCTGCTTAGCTTTTTCTTTAAGCATCTAGTCGGAACTAATTCACTTACAACTAGAAGCTTGGGGCTACAGTATTGAAAATTATGAACACTGCGTGAGCTACTCTTAAAGCATCTAGCCGGAATAGTTCATTCCATCTAAATGCTTGGGGGCTACAGTGAGAGTTTTTTCTAACTTAGTCACTCTTAGAGCATATAGATGCAAAACCTATGGTTTTCCGTCTACATCCTCGGGGGCTATAGTGGGATACTCATATGAAATGCAAAAGGCAAAGTAAACTTACAAGTGCGATGATCTTGAGGTTTGTAGCGCTCTCGGCTAGCAGCTTGCCAAACGAGATGCTGTTTCCTCGCAAGATGTCTGCTTGACGGAGGAGCTCCTCAAGACCGCACGTCGGAGATGTCGGTGCTGCTCCAGGAACCAGAGTTGTGCTACTCGGCGTAAGTGCCGGGTAGACTATCTTTGGGAACTCGAAGGGTTTCTGGGGAGCAAGGGAGCCGCCTTCGGCAGAGGTACCAGCTTCCACCACCGCCTTGCCGCCACCGATGGAATCCTTAGCCGGAGCTTCAGCCATTTGTTGAGCGGTGATCTCCTGCGTTGCCTGCTCGCCAACAACCGCGAGTTCGGTAGAGGCGCCAGAATCCACTTCCATGGCAGAAGGGCCTGATGCCTCCTTAGCTTGTGAGCTTGTCGGGGCAGACGAGGGTTTGGCGGCAGGAGTGGCAGGGGCAATGGCGGGGAGGCGTCGTGATGCAGCATGTCTTTGATACTTCGAGAAGCTCCCAAAGTTTTGGAGGTCTTCTTGAGGCTGGTCGTGGCTTTCTTCCTGAAACGTGCAAATGCATAAGTACAGGAGCAAGACAGGTAAATAGACAAATGTCGGAGAATGAGAAGCTTACACTAATGGGGGTGCTTTGGCAAAAATCCCGGTGGTTCTTTTCTTTTCCGCCTCCAGGGCGGCGGTAGTCTTTTTGGAGGCTCCACCCTCCGTCTTCTTCTTCTTGCCTCCGTCGGCAGCGTCAGAGCTGGAGCTCTTCCTCTTTCGTGCCAACGGGACATCATCGTCGGACACGACCGTGACTTCCTTCATCTTTGGATCGTAGATTTGGGCAGCCAGGTTTCCCTCCTCTAGATCGCTAAGTTGTTAAGTAAGAAATCACCGTGTTAGATAAGATGACATTTGCAAGACGGAAGAACTGGAGTATATGTCGTACACGGAAAATAAATACCTACCTTTGGGCACTTGCCATCTACGAACATGTCGTAGGTGATGGTGAAGCCACGCTTCTTATCCTTCACCTTGACGATGTCCTTTAGGCGGAGCTTGACGGAGTCGCTCAAGAAGTTATCCACGGAGATCCGGAGGCTATCCCTTCGATCACTGGTATACTCGTGCATATACTTCGCGCGGTGCTGCAGAGGTTGGATTTGCCTGATGAACCAGCACATGGCTAGGTCCAAGACGGTTAAACCCGTCTCTACGAACCATTCGATCCGCCTTATAGCACGGGAAGCGTCGAGGTCGGAAGGAAGGGAGGCTTGGGATCTCCATGTGGAAACTTCAGCGGCGGCTCCATCCGCGATGTCCGGGTACGTCACTTCTCGGCCCGCCAGAGGAATGTCGGGGCCGTAGAAGTACGTCCGCTGCCAATTCTTGCAGGACTCGTGGCCGACGATGTCGGGGAACCGCCGGCCAGGTCGAATCTTGAAGCTTGTGGTGCCGCAGTTCCTAAGCTCCTCCTTACTATGTCCGGCTTCACGTTTGACGGTGAAGAAGTACACGAACAAGTCTAACCTAGGCCTTATCCCTAGATAACCCTCGCAAAGTGCCACGAAGTTGCTAAGCACTAAGATACTATTGGGGGAGAGGTTATGGGGCTGGACCTTGTAGTGGTTTAAGACGGAGAGGAAGAAGTGGGAGATGGGCAGGGAAATGCCGCGTACCAGCTGAGCTTTGAGGTACACCTTTTCTCCGGCTTGGGAGAAGGTGTCACCTCGCTGGCCGGCGCCGCCCACCAGGCAAGCCCCTCCGTCGCGGGTAGGTAGCCTTCGGCAACCATCTCTTGGATGACGCGGTCGGTGATGTCCGAGCCGCGCCAGTCGCCCTTATGCGAGTCTGTCTCTTCCTCCAGTGGCTCTAGCGCCGCCAGATTTTTGGGGATGACCAAGACCTCTGGGGGCACGACGATGGAGCTCGCCGGCTTCGCCGCGGCTTCGCTCGATGCCGCCATGGATGGGGAGGTGTTGCTTCTCGCCATGGAGAGAAGGTTGAAAGGAACTGGTGCGGAGGGGAGTTAGGGTTTTCTCGAGGTTTATCGCGGAGAGCTCGAGGAGACACGCGGCTAGAGGAAGAAGATGACGCGAGAAGAATGAGGTAAAAAGTGGATATTCCCCACGGTTACTATTTATTATCCTTGGCGTCAATATTCGTGCAGCTTAATCGGACGGTTGCCGCGTAGACGACGTGTTCGCGAACGTGCGCGGAAATTTCGCCACGTCTCCAACCGTCGCCGCCAACGGTTCGTATCGCTCGCACGGGAAAATCGGATATGATTGCGTTCTCTGCATGTATGAGTTACAAGGCATCGCTAACCTAAGCCTACATCGTCCTAGCTAACATGGGTAGATGAGCCGTCACCTCGAAGATTACGACATAAACGGATTCAATCCGGCTACGGAGGAGTACAATGGAAGATTCATCATTTTTCCGGCTTACAAGTCAAAGACGGAGAAAGCCTTGCTGAGTTCTTTGGGAGGACTACAAGATGTTGCTTGACGATTTGCCGACATCCATCTAGACGGAGCATTCCACGTGAAGAGGCAAGACGTCACAAGATCTCAGAGTTCTCTGGGGGCTACTGTTGGGGATATGCTATATGGGTATCCTTATAGCATGTCTCTTATCTGGCTAACCTGGGTGGCCCATAGTCGGTAGCATGGCCTATGCCCTGCTGGGCGGCCCAGTTAGATGGATCCATAAGGGAGGCCCATGCATTATAAAGGAAGGCTACGGTGGAGTCACCAGCGTACCCGGAGCCTTGGAGTACAAGATACACAAGACTAGTAATAGACAGTGTAGGACTCTGTAACCTGTCCGGCTAGGACCTTTCCCTGTAACCCTAGGACCTGGCGACTATATAAATCGGGCCTATGGGAGCCTTTAGGGCACAATCTCAGACGTTCATAGATCAACTTCAGACAACCTCGCACAGCGAACCTCTCCCTGTAACTCGGCGTATTGCGCTTATAGTGATTTATAGCAGGAGTAGGATTCTGCCTCCGTTGTGGGATCTGAACCTGGGTAAGTTGTGTTACCTCGTACCCGTCAACCGTCCGCCTTACCCCACGTCTCTAAACATGCACTATGAGGACCCCTCCATGGCGTACTCGTCGGCAATACCACGACACTACATATAGTAGGGGAAATGACTCTATTTGGGTCATAGTAGATAGACTGTCCAAATTCGCCCATTTGTTACCAGTCAAGACCACTTATCAGAGTTCGAAGCTAGCAGAATTGTACATTGCTAGAATAGTCAGTTTGCATGGAGTCCCCATAAACATCGTGTCGGATCGAGGAACCTAGTTTACCTCGAGGTTTTGGAAGAAAGTCAAAGAAGGATTAGGAACCAGACTGGATTTCAGCAGAGCTTATCACCTTCAGACTTATGGACAAATGGAGCGAGTAAATTAGATACTCGAAGATATGTTGAGAGCTTGTGTGTTTGGATATGGATCTAAATGGGAAGACTATCTGCCTTTCGTAGAATTTTCATATAACAATAGTTACCAGGCCAGTTTGCAAATGGCCTGATTTGAGTTCATGTATGGAAGAAATTGTTGTACCCCTTTGAATTGGTCGGAAGTAGGAGAGAGTCAGATTTTTGGACCCGACATCCTACGATAAGATGAAGAGAAAGTTCACAAGATCCGTGAGCACCTCAAGACCGCACAATCTAGACAGAAGAGTTATGCCGACAAGAGATGTCGAGACCTAGCCTTCAATATCGGAGATTTTGTGTATCTGAAAGTATCACCCTTGAAAGGAATGCAACGTTTCCAACTCAAACAAAAGTTAGCCCCCAGATATATCGGACCCTTCAAGATTTTGAATCGCCGAGGAGAAGTATCATATCAACTAGAACTACAGGAGGAGATGTCAACCGAGCATAATGTGTTTCATATCTCGTTACTTCGCAAATGCCTAGAAGTCCTAGAGAAGACTGAAGTTTTCAAGAATATTGATCACAAAACCATAGAGATCAATGATGACCTGACATACCCCGAAGTACCCATTCGTATTTTGCAAGAAGCTTTCAGAACCACCAGGACCCAGAGTATCAACTTTCTCAAGATCCAGTGGAGTAACCACACTGAAGAAGAAGCTACCTGGGAGCGAGAAGACTAAATTAGGACTAAGTTTCTAGATCTCTTTAAATCCTAGTATTCTCTTTTTCTCAAATCTCGGGACGAGATTTTGTTTAAGGAGGGAAGGTTTGTAACATCCCAAAAATATTAATCAAGGTTATCATGTTCTAATCACCCAAGTTTAGGGCTAATAAAAACTTTTGTTAATTAAAATCAGTATGAATGCATGTGTGTATGTGATGAATGCATCAATGCTTGCAATGACTTGTTTGATTGTTATGAATAGCAAATATTGGTTTAAAGGTGAATAAATCATTTCCAAGCAGAATCAAATCAATAGAAATTCAGATATAAACAATATGAGCTAATGGTCATTTTGACCAAAGTTAACCACTAGAACACTTTGAGTGTTTCTAGTCCAAGATTCCTAACAGAAAAAATACATTTCTTTTCACCCCTGGCTAGACCAAGTAAAAGTGAACCCAAGCCCACCTTGCAAACCCACAGAAACATTTTGCAACTCTGTGCCAAGGACAATTCAAAATTGAATCTAGTTCATATGGTAAGATCACCATTTCTCAAAACCCAACCAAACCAGTTCACCTTGATATATCCAAGAAACTAGATACTACCAAGTATGTTACCAGTGCACTCACTGAATTTCATCCAAAAATTCACAAATAATAATTCTTTCGGCCATTTCATCAAACACCTATAGACACAAATCAAACTCTGCCTAACTACACTGTTGTGAGCAGTGATCATTCAAAACCTTGTCTGCTCGTCCTTGTCTCCATCAGTGACAACCATTGCATTAAACCAGCTAGAACCCTACCCTTGCACCAGTACTGAGCCACCCCAAGCACCCCCTTGCCAGCCGACCATGGAAAGCTAGCAGGAGCATTCGCCGCGCCTAGCCACCATGTCTAGGAGGCAGCCCACCTTCCACCGCCACCCCCTGTCCAGCCCTCGAGCCCTGTGAAGCCATGGCCCACAGAGAACGCGTCGCGCCCAGTTCGTCCCTGCCATGCCGAGAGCACGCCAGAGCGCCATGCCCGACACACCCGCACACGCCGTGCCTCGCCTTCACCGCACGTGCCTGCAATCACCACGACCCCAGGAACCTCCTAGACATGCCCGTTTGCCGTCGCGCGACCAGGAGCACCTGTGCATCGTCAAAAATTTTGTCGATGCCACTCAGAGCACCAACACGTTTTGACCGTTCTCAACCGCCCCTTGCCGTGCCATCAACTCCTTGAGCATCGCCAGGAGACCGCGCACCGTCCTAGCCCCCGCGCCATGCCAGTAGCTCGCTGTAACACCGACCCCGATGAGCTCTGCCCATTCCGCTTGGCCTCTCTCGCTCAGCTATTAAAGGAGGCCTCCCCCGCATCGTTTCTCCACACTCACCACTTCTCACTGATCCTTCCCCACTTCTTCCCGGAGCAAGGCGAGCTCTCCCTCGCCAGAATTTCACTAGAGCCCATCGCTGCAGGAGGAGAAGGGCGCCGTCGATTGCGGACAACCTAGGAGATGCCCCCAGTACTAGGAGAACCGCCGAAGCTGCCTCGTTCTTTCTCCCCCATCATTGACCCTCCCCAGACCCTCACTGGCCGTGATAGGTTTCGTTTCCATCGTGTCCTGTTCCGATGAGGATGATGGCCGTGAGCCGTTGATCCTATATCTAATCCTATGGTCGTAATCACCCATACCCCTTCGGCTCCCCCTATCTCACTAACGAGTGGGGATACCACTTAAGTCAGCTCGTGCGCGCTGTGCGCAGTGGGCCGGTCCATCTATTTCTCCCGCGCAACCTAGTAGTTTAAATTTAGATTTTTCAATTTAGTTTCAAACCTACTTCAGACAATAACTTCAAAAATAAATTCAGAGAGATTCACTAAACCAAATTGCATGAAACTAATTTTTTATAAAGGTATTGAAATTCTTAATCCAAGCCCGTTGGATTCAAACCATTTGAAATTATAGATCAGCTATAGTGAAAATAACAAGGCAGAGACTTTTCTGCATTCAAACATTTTTCAAAATTCAACCATAAATGCTTTTGAGTTGATTCCAACTCTCAAAAATCACATTTGACAAGACCATTATGAATATATAAAAATATATAGGTTTACTTAAAGTAATAATGGACAAGTAATAAAAGAATGTCCCATAGGCATTTCTAGTCACTTTATTTAATTAAAATAAAATTGTTAAACCATAGTAAATTGTGACACCATTTTAAATCACATTCCAAAGCATTAAAATATGTGGTGATGACATGTGTCAACATGATCCCATATTTTAATTGGAGAATATTAAATCTTAAGTAGTTTTTCAATGAGTAGAAATTTCTTTTCTAAAATAAAATAAATAAGACTAAGTCTTTAGTTCTTATGATGATTGTGATGATGCTAGATCATCTAGTGTGAACCCTTGTGTGCCAAACAGAAGTAGTTAAGTATTCTGTACCTCGTATTTATTTATAGACGCCAGTACCGACCAAGGATACAAAGAGGAAGGAGCCTACTACGAGGAAGAAGGAGAAGAGAACTTCAACCACTGCACTACTCAAGGCAAGCCTAACACTACAAGTTGACTATGCAAGCTAACACTTGCAACTTAGAAAGCTAGAAATTTGCAAGCTAACACTTGCAACTTAGCAAGATAGAACTTTGCAATCTAACCCTTGCATGATAACTATGAAAACTAGTTTCCTTAGACATATATTGTTATACCACCTTGATTATAGGAAATCCCAATTTTACTTGCAAGCTTTGTTATTTTATTCTTTATCAAAGCTCCTTTTTTGTTTTAGTTAGTGTTTGTGATATTTTGGAAAGATATTATAGGTAGCATAAAGAGCATATAACTTGGCCTAAGTTAGATAGAAATAGATGTCATACTAAGACATGAGAATAGATTTAGATAAGTCACACTTGATTAGCACCCCTCATTAGATTTAGATAAGTCACACTCGAGCGTGTTCGAGATGGGCCTCACGCGCAAACTAGGCCCGGTGTTGGAGAAGCCCGTGCACATCTACACCGGTCTGCACTTCATTACGGTCTCCAAGTAAGTTCACGCCGGGTCGTTCGTTGTGATTTTTAGAGTTGTTAGTCGGAGTGGAAATCATGTCGTTTTGCAGGACTGACATCAAGAAAATTGGTCACCCTTCGGTGGCCAAGGTGCCGCCAGTCGCCACTAGAGCGGAGGGCGACCCTTCCAAGAAGAGGAATCGTGATGCAGTCAAGGAGCCCGTCAAGGGCATGAAGAAGAAGAAGGAGGGCGACTCCACCACAGCTACTGAAGGTCTAGTAGACGCATCGGTTGAGGTACCGATCAGAGCTGCCGCTCCCTTGGAGGTTGCTGAGGTGGCGGGCTTGTAGCTGGGCGCTTCGACCGTGGTGGTTGGGATGTCAGCGCCGATGAATAGCGCCCCGGTGGCGACGACTATGATGTTTCCTTGCTTTGTGGCGAAGGCCTCTGCTGCGGCGACAGGGACGCAGTCACATCAGGTCCCTGAGGTCGTAGATGGAGACACTGGGCAACAACGCGAGTGAACGTCGTTCGTGTTGTCGTCCATCGACACGGTCGAGATCCAGAACATGCTAGGTGCTGCCATCCAGGTATGTCCAGTCCCCGAGGATCTAGTCGCTGAACTTTAGCGGCTAGATTCTTATATATTTTTGCTGTCCAGTCCCCGAATGGCTAGTTGCTGAATTTTAGCGGCTAGGCACTTAGTGAAGGAAATATGCCCTAGAGGCAATCATAGATATGATTATATTTCTTATGTATCCATGAGTTATTGTAATGTTCCTTGAATATCCATATCAGGCAACTTGTATTGATTGGAAATTATGTGAATTCTTTGTGAAACTCTATACTTGTATGGTTATTTAAGAGTTGTCCCTAGTCGGAGTTCATGTGAGGACACACGTGAATATTAGACTAGCACATCGATTGGTTGATGACTATGTTTCGCAAGTCATAGATATGGAGATGTCAAACCAATGACGTGGACACATGTTATGAACATGGGGTTGGACTGACCCAACCTGAGACCAGCAATTAGTTGCAGCTCTCTCTCTACACATCATGTACATTTTGTCCTTAGACCTGAGATTGTCGCATGTACTTGAGATGTGGATCGACCTACTTTGGGGCTATCAAACGCTGCACCGTAACTGGGTAGTTATAAAGGTAGCTTTCGGGTTTGTCCTGAAGCATGCTGCAAGGCATGGTCAATTAAGATGGGATTTGCCCCTCTCTACTTGAGAGAGATATCTAGTGCAAGTGGGAGACTGAAGGAAATATGCCCTAGAGGCAATCATAGAGATGATGATATTTCATATGTATCCATGAGTTATTGTAATGTTCCTTAAATATCCATATCAGGCAACTTGTATTGATTGGCAATTACGTGAATTATTTGTGAAACTCTATACTTGTATGGTTATTTAAGAGTTGTCCCTAGTCGGAGTTCATGTGAGGACACACGTGAATATTAGACTAGCACATCGATTGGTTGATGACTATGTTTAGCAAGTCATAGACATGGAGATGTCAAACCAATGATGTGGACACATGTTATGAATTTGGGGTTGGACTGACCCAACTTGAGACTGGAAATTAGTTGCAGCTCTCTCTCTACACATTGTGCACGTTTTGTCTTTAGACCTTACATTGTCGCATGAACTTGAGATGTGGAGCGACATACTTTGGAGCTATCATACGCTACTCCGTAACTGGGTAGTTATAAAGGTAGCTTTCGGGTTTGTCCTGAAGCATGCTGCAAGGAATGGTCAATCAAGATGGGATTTGCCCCTCTCTACTTGAGAGAGATATCTCTGGGCCCCTCGAGTGATCGGATCCAGAAATGCATGGCCGCGCTACATATGGTTAAGAGTTAACCTAGTAAAGGGATTCCGAATCACAGTATCGAGAAAGGGAGGTCAACTTGGAGCTAGACCAAATATCGTGAGGCAAAGGGAAAGACATGTACTAAACGTTGTGATGGTTCATCTGATATGATCTTTGTATATGTTTAGGAGTTGGCACGTATTGCTAGAGACCACTACCAGCTATTGACAGAATAGGTGTATTCGTGTCATGTCTATACGTATACGAACCTATAGGGTCACACACTTAAGGGGATGGAAGCCTAATGAGGATTGGATCCGAATTAGACCAGGCTTAGGCTACTAATGGGCTGCTAATTTAGAAGCCCACTAGGGACGCCTATATAAGAGAGGGTGGGGCGAGCTGACCAGAGTTAGACTATTCCACCCAGCCGCCACTCCTCACGCCTGTGTTGCACACACGGACCTAGCAGTCCGGCGACTGACACTTCCACCCTGTACGTGTGGATACATCGGAGGTGCTACATCTGTAGCGATTGGACGAGCTGCGCAAGGGGAGCCGCTCATGGGACGAGAACAAGGAGGAGACGTAGATCGTCTGCACTGCCTTGACGCGCTTCATCAAGTTCCACAACTGCGTGTCTAGTGGTAATCCCGTGATCTATGACAACAGTAATCCTGGTTAAATTTTGATTTGCGCTAGTGTAGCCTACCCGTATCCCTTCAGTGGTATCAGAGCCGATGCTGTTCAGTTATATGTTCGGGATGTTTGCATATGGTGATATACAGATTGATATGAATGATCTGATAATTTGTATTGCGGTGGTTCAAGATTGATCTATGATCTTGCTTTCCGTGATCGTGATTCTGAGGTTGTCGAACGACTTACTCCTACCGGCCAGCTTCCGCCATCGGGGTAGACAGTGACACATAAATCCTGTTGAATCACGTGAAGATCAATATGATTGATCGAATCGGAACCTAGATCTAAAATCGATATACCGTGATCAAAGTAGTTTGATCGGATCGGAAGAATAGTCGATTTATGGTAAATTTGATTTGCCGATCAAAATCCTTAAAGAAAATTGTGAAGATACCGCGAGGGGCACTGCCCCTTCGAACCCCGCAGGGGAGACCCCCTAGACCCCCCTAGTCGTAGCACATTTTTGTATCTCGTTAAGGTAACTAGGTGCTGCGAGGTCACATGATCCGGTAGAATACGATTCTATGCATAACTTGTTTTTGCAGGATGTATGTGATCAGTATGGCCCATATATGTATGTGATGCATGTATGATATTTATCATGACCTGCATGTCGTGAGTAGGGCAACAGAGCTGGAGCCATACGTGTTGTCAATTATTGTAATGGCCTGCATGCCAACTTGTGATGATCCCAATTCTATGTAATTTTGATTACTAGCTGTTAGGGGTAATAGCTTGTATTAGTTCTTGGAGGACTCATCACTTGGAGGATGGATCGCATGGAACATGAAGATGGAGATCATCATGGTGGACAGGTTCTATGGCGATAGAGATCACCATGAGAAAATGGGCCATACTGTGTCACAACTATGTGAATGCTATTCTTATGCGTTTTACTCTATGCATGCTTAGATGATAGAAGTATAACGATCCCTCACAAAGTTTAAGTTAAACCATGCCCTCCCAACCAAACCTTGCACCATCCTATGCCCTGTACAATCGTTGGTGGGCCTATGAAATTAGGGTGCCGTAGTTTTACTTGGCTAGATGGGTTTGTATCGGATACCTACACGCATAAGGGTTGGTGAGCTTGACAAGGTCATCTTAACAGTTAAGGACCTTAGGGCATAAAGGTTGGGCGCCTAATTTTGACATAGAGATGTCACCCAATAACAAGAGTCATATGTGATATGATTAGCAAGTGTTGCTTACCGATTTACCTTGTCTTCTAGCAGTGATGCTAAAGCTCACTAGTCGACTTGTTAATTGTGGATCTTGAATCACTTAGTATCAATAGAGGGATATTGATTTAAGTGGGAGTATATTCTATTAAATTGTTTAATATGTTTTACTCTTTCATGGTTACATGGCTTAGTATTTTGCATGTTTTCTATTGTAGATCAATGGCACCGAACACTACATCACCTTTTTCTTTGCGTTCGATTCTTGACAAAGATAAACTAAATGGAACAAGCTATTCGGAATGGGTCCGTAACCTGAGAATTGTTCTCAGGTCTGATAAAAAGGAAACGGTTCTAGATACCCCAATCCCCGATGAACCTGCTGATAATGCATCTTCTGCCCTAAAGAACGCCTACAAGAGAGCATGTGATGATTCTCTTGAGGTTAGCTGTCTTATGCTTGCATGCATGGAACCTGAACTTCAAAATAAGTTTGAGGATTAGGATGCGTACGATATGATCGTTGCGCTTAAGGACATGTTCCAAGATCAGGCAAGGACTGAGAGGTACAATGTTGCCAAGTCCTTTGTTGAATGCAAGCTAGCAGAGGGAGGAGGTGTAGTCCCCCATGTGATCAAAATGGTTGGTTACAGTCAGACTTTGGAAAAGCTTGGTTTTCCACTAGGCCAAGAGTTGGCTACTGACTTCATTTTGGCATCTCTTCCATCCTGCTATGGGCAGTTCATTTCGAACTACCATATGAATAGGGTGGAGAAGGGCCTTAATGAGTTATGTGAGATGCTAAAAATAGCAGAAAGTGACATGAAGAAGTGTGCAGGGCATAGCCATGTGATGGCTGTGCAGAACAAGCCTGGCTTCAAGAAAAAGGGTACTTCTTGGAAGAATAAGGGCAAGGCTAAGGATACGATCCCTAAGCCTGCACCCAAGCAAAAGGATGGACCTGTAGAAGACACTGAGTGCTTCTTTTGTCATGAACATGGCCACTCGAAGAGAAACTGCAGCAAGTACTAGGCTTCTTTGAAGAAGAGTGGAAGTAAGAGTACTTCCCACTCAGGTACGCTTGTGGTAAATGTTGTGGACATTCTTCTCGTTGATTCCTATGTTAACTCTCGGGTATTTGATACCAGATCGGTTGTTCATATTTGCAATTCGATGCAGGGGCTACTAAGGACTAGAGAAGTGCAGAAAGGCGAAGTGGATTTTCGCGTCGGAAATTAAGCAAGGGGTACCGCATTGTTCGTCGGCGTCATGCAACTTCACCTTCCATCAGGATTTATTATAGAATAATTGTTATTACATTCCTAGTATGGGTCGAAACATTTTATCACCTTCATGTTTGATGAGGGATGGTTATTCATTCGCGAGTGCAAAAACTGGTTGTGTAATCTCTAAGAATGATATGTTTATGGCTGATGCTCCCATTGTGAATGGGTTATTTATTTTAAATCTTGATGATGCATATGTTTACAATGTTAGTGCTAAAAGTCTTCGGCCTAATGATTTGAGTCCTACCTATTTATGGCATTGTCGTTTGGGGCATATAAGTGAAAAGCGCGTGAAGAAGCTCCATGGTGATGGTCTTCTAACTTCGTTTGATTTTGAATCATACGAGACATGCCAGGCTTGTTTACTTGGAAAGATGACCAAATCGCCTTTTTCGGGTTTACCTGAGAGAGCGACAGACTTGTTGGAACTCTTACATACTGATGTATGTGGACCAATGAGCATGACAGCCAGAGGAGGATATCACTACTTCATTACTTTCACTGATGATTTCAGTTGATATGGTTATGTCTACTTGACGAAGCATAAGTCTAAATTTTTGAAAGGTTCAAGGAGTTTCAGAGTGAGGTAGAGAATCAATGTGGCAAGAAAATAAAGGCCTTGCGATCTGATCGTGGAGGAGAATATTTGAGTCACAAATTTAGCAATCATCTTAAGAGTTGCGGAATTGTTCCATAGCTCACGCCGCCCGGAACGCCTCAAAGAAATGGGGTCTCCGAACGGCGCAATCGAACTTTGTTGGACATGGTTCAATCAATGATGAGCCAGTCGGATTTACCGTTATCATTTTGGGGTTACGCTCTAGAAACGGCAGCTTTCACACTTAACAGGGTACCATCTAAATCTGTAGTTAAGACACCATATAAGATGTGGACTAGAAAGAATCCCAATTTGTCTTTTCTAAAGATTTGGGGTTGTGATGCATTTGTCAAGCGACTCAGTCGGACAAGCTGACACCCAAATCGGATAAGTGCATTTTCGTGGGATATCCGAGGGAAACCTTAGGGTATTACTTCTACAACGAGAAGAGGGCAAAGTGTTTGTCGCTCACAGCGGTGTTTTCCTAGAGAAAGAGTTTCTCACTAAGGGAACGAGTGGAAGGTTGGTGTGACTTGAAGAAGTTCAAGATGAGCCAGTTGTGGATGCTTCTATGAGTGATGCTATTGTAGCAGAACAAGTTGAGGAACCCGTGGCAATAGAAGAACCACAACCACGAAGGTCGGCGAGGCTCCGCGAAACGCGGGAATTATTATTGTTAGACAATGATGAGCCTGCGACCTATGCAGAAGCGATGGTGTACCTAGACTCTGAGAAATGGCTGATCGCCATGAGGTCCGAGATAGAGTCTATGGGAGACAATCAATTTTGGAACTTGGTTGACCTGCCTGATGGTTTTAAAGCCATCGAGTGCAAATGGATCTATAAGAAGAAGATTGATATGGATGGAAATGTTCACATCCATAAAGCTCGACTTGTTGCAAAAGGTTTTTGACAAGTTCAAGGAGTTGACTACGACAAGACTTTCTCGCTCGTAGCGATGCTTAAATCTATACGGATAATTCTAGCCATTGCTGCACATTTCGACTATGAAATATGGTAGATGGACGTCAAGACGGCTTTCCTAAATGGAATCCTAACTGAGGACGTGTATATGATGCAGCCCGAAGGTTTTGTCGATCCAAGCAATGCTAGAAAGGTATGCAAACTTCTGAAGTCCATTTATGGGCTGAAGCAAGCATCTCGGAGTTGGAACATTCGATTTGATGAAGTTGTAAAGGAGTTTGGCTTCATCAAAAACGAACAAGAACCTTGTGTTTACAAGAAGGAAAGTGGGAGAGCACTTGTATTTCGAATCTTATATGTATATGACATATTGCTGATTGGAAATGACATTCCTATGCTCGTGTATGTTAAGACCTCATTGAAAAATAGTTTTTCGATGAAGGACTTAGGAGAAGCAGCATATATTCTGGGCATCAATATCTATAGAGATAGATCAAGGAGGCTAATTGGATTAAGCCAGAGTACATACATTGACAAAGTGTTGAAACGGTTCAGCATGGAAGAGGCTAAGAAGGGGTTCTTGCCCATGTCTCACAGCATTAAACTCAGCAAGACTCAGTGTCCTTCGACTACTAATGAGCGTGAGCACATGAGTAGGGTTACATATGCTTCAGCTATTGGATCCATCATGTATGCAATGATATGTACTCGCCCAGATGTTTCCTATGCTCTAAGTGTTACGAGAAAATATCAGGATGATCCAGGTGAAGGTCACTGGATAGCGGTAAAGAATATCCTTAAGTACTTGAGAAGGACTAAGGATGTGTTCCTAGTTTATGGAGGTGACGGTGAACTCAATGTAAGGGGTTACACAGATGCGAGTTACCTTAACGACTCAGATGATTCCAGATCGCAATCTAGTTATGTGTTTGTCATGAATGGTGGTGTTGTGAGTTGGAAAAGTTGCAATCAAGATACAGTGGCCTCCTCTTCAACAGCAGCTGAATATATTGCCGCCTCGGAGGCTGCAGAGGAAGCTGTTTGGATTAGGAATTTCCTGATCGCTCTCGGTGTGGTTCAGGGCGCGTCCAATCCCATGGACGTTTATTGTGACAACAATGGTGCTATTGCACAAGCCAAGGAACCTAGACAACACCAGAAGAACAAACATATTCGCATGCGTTACCATCAGATTCAAGTGTTCGTTGAGGATGGTAGTGTCATGATATGCAAAATACATACGGACTCAAATGTTGCTGATCCTTTTACAAAGCCACTCGCGCAGCCTGCGAATGAGGCGCACGCAAGAGCAATATGTATTAGATACAATCTAGATTGACTCTAGTGCAAGTGGGAGACTGAAGGAAATATGCCCTAGAGGCAATCATAGAGATGATTATATTTATTATGTATCCATGAGTTATTGTAATGTTCCTTGAATATCCATATCAGGCAACTTTTATTGATTGGCAATTATGTGAGTTATTTGTGAAACTCTATACTTGTATGGTTATTTAAGAGTTGTCCCTAGTCGGAGTTCATGTGAGGACACACGTGAATATTAGACTAGCACATCGATTGGTTGATGACTATGTTTCGCAAGTCATAGACATGGAGATGTCAAACCAATGATGTGGACACATGTTATGAACATGGGGTTGGACTGGCCCAACTTGAGACTGCAATTAGTTGCATCTCTCTCTCTACACATCGTGTATGTTTTGTCCTTAGACCTGAGATTGTCGTATGAACTTGAGATGTGGAGCGACATACTTTGGGGCTATCAGACGCTACTCCGTAACTGGGTAGTTATAAAGGTAGCTTTCGGGTTTGTCCTGAAGCATGCTGCAAGTCATGGTCAATCAAGATGGGATTTGCCCCTCTCTACTTGAGAGAGATATCTCTGGGCCCCTCGAGTGATCGGATCCAGAAATGCATGGCTGTGCTACATATGGTTAAGAGTTAACCTAGTAAAGGGATTCCGAATCACAGTATCGAGAAAGGGAGGTCAGCTTGGAGCTAGACCAAATATCGTGAGGCAAAGGGAAATACATGTACTAAACCTTGTGATGGTTCGTCTGATATGATCTTTGTATACATTTAGGAGTTGGCACGTCTTGCTAGAGGCCGCTACCAACTATTGACAAAATAGGTGTATTCGTGTCATGTCTATACGTATACGAACCTATAGGGTCACACACTTAAGGGGCTGGAAGCCTAATGAGGATTGGATCCGAATTAGACCAGGCTTAGGCTACTAATGGGCTGCTAATGTAGAAGCCCACTAGGGACGCCTATATAAGAGAGGGTGGGGCGAGCTGACTAGAGTTAGACCATTCCACCCAGCTACCACTCCTCATGCCTGTGTTACACGCGCGGACCTAGCAGTCCGGCATCTGACGCTTCCACCCTGTACGTGTGGATACCTCGGAGTTGCTGCATCTGTAGCGCTTGGACGAGCCGCGCAAGGGGAGCTGCTCGTGGCACGAGAACAAGGAGGAGACGTAGATCGTCTACACTACCTCGACGCGCTTCATCAAGTTCCGCAACTGCGCGTCTAGTGGTAATCCCGTGATCTATGACAACAGTAATCCTGGTTTACGCGGTAGAAAATTTTGATTTGCGCTAGTGTAGCCTACCTGTATCCCTTCACTTAGAACTTTTACCATCCATTCCCCGAGTGGCTAGTCGCTGAATTTCAGCGACTAGGCTCTTAGAACTTTTTTTTGTTGCTTATGTGTAATTTCCCATTCGCGGGGCCTTCAATGGGAGTCATCGGAGCGGGAAGCCATGAAGGAGCGCCTGAAGCGCGACCTACGGGCCGCGCAGGGGGTTAATGATATGTCGAAAATGTATCTATAATTTTTGATGTTCCATGCTTGTTTAATATCTACTTTTCTTTGCTTTGTCTACACTTTGTGATGGGGATATGCCAGGTGGGGTTTTATACCTAGTAGGAAATTTCCTATTGGCCCATGCTGCCAGCGAGTGGGCCTGCAGGACGGCGACTGGATCACGACCCAAGAAGGAGCTAGGTGACTGGAAGATGGAGGCCCAGATGCGTAGCTAGGCCCAGTCGGATTAGGTCAAGCACCCTCCGAGTCCTTATCCAACTCGGTTGTAGATCTGTAAACCCTAGCGAGGTGACTCTATATAAACCTACCTAGGGTACGCATAGAAATCACATTCCATCATACACCCCCTGCAACTCACCGCCTAGCCGTCGAGCTCGCCCTTGTACTCTCTCATCAATACAATCTAGCAGCAGTAGGTCTTTACCCTCCGGGGGCCAAACCTGGGTAAAACCCTGTGTCTTTGCCCTCACCTTGCACCGCAGATGGCTGGCCGCCCTTGCCCCTCGTTCTACTACTCGCTACCGATTGCAGCATCTGCCGTGGCCATTCCCATGACAGTGGCGCCCACCATGAGGCCTAGCCGGCCATGCATGTGTTCTACGGAGTGATCCAATCTTCCAATCAACGAGACGATCGCCACCGTCCGCATGATTGTAATCGGCGAGATCCTCTAGATCTTGCCGACCAGCTACGTCCCGGCGACACGCCCCGTCACGCACAGTGTGATCATGCCGGTCGGCACCATCAGCCTTTTCGTCGGCTTCACCGACGTCATCATCTCGGAGGACTCGGCTCGCATCCACGAGTCGCCACCGCGTGATCAGATCTCTGAGAGTCAGGTCCGCACCATCCACCATATCGCAATAGGACTCGACCAACAACAACATGGCCGACACCAACATGGCCACGGATGACACGGCCCTCAACGACGACACCGACTCGGCAACCCCAGTGTCAATCGCTGGATCCATTGTCGCCGCGTCACCCGCGGGCTCCATCACCCAAGTCTCCAATGTGGGGGACTTCGAGGATCCTTCCATTCTCGGGATCTTTGACTCCGACTCAGGGTCGGAGAGCTCCAGCGACCTCCATGCTAGATCTGTCCTCTTCATCTTGACCTACATGGCGAGCGGCACGAGTGCCCCGCCATACCACTTTTCCACGCCTAACCCACCAACCGCAACGACAACGGAGGTCGAGGAACTCCGCCTGCGACTGGAGGAGGCGGTCCGTAAGGAACAAGCTGAGCGCAGAAAAATTCGCCTCGAGCAGGCGACGGTACAGGAGCTTTCCCTCTACCACCAACGCCACATCAGGTCGCTCCTGAAACCCACCGTTCAGGATCGCGCCCTGAACTTCGACGACGAGAACGACCCGGCCCGCATGGCCGACCGCGTGGTCTGGGAGAACGCGTCACCAGGAGGAAGCGCCCGGCCACCACTAGGCGCAACGGTGAATGGTGCTCCCCCACCACCACCCGGCCGCACGCCCCCTCCAGCCCAACCAAGGATCATGATCTCCCCGCAAGAGCGGGACGCGAACGGCCTCCCGCTGTTCTCCACTCCGATGGACAACGTCATCACGAGTCGAGCCACGGTCACTAACATCAACGTGACCGGGGAAGGTGTGCTGCAGATCCAGTATGCCAAGGCCTTACTCTCCAGGCCGTCGAGCAAAAAACCGCGGGAGCCGACTCGCGGCGGCGCATGTACGCCCGCTCGTTAGGAAGCAAGGCGGTCTCGAGCAGCCACCCGACAATGACAAATACTCTCAACTGCCCACCACCTGAGCCCCTGCAGCTCCAATCACGACCTGCGCACGTGACACTCTCCACCAACGACCCACGACCAACAAACAACATGGTCGCTGCCAATGGGCAGCCAGTCGACGCGCGGACCCACATCATCAACAACCAAAAAGCTAGCGCGCATGCCAGCCCGACGACCTGAGGCACACCCTCACGAACCGCCGCGACAGCGAGCTAAGGGGCTCACTCAACCGAGTCGGCCCTAGTGCTTCGGACCTATGATCCGTGGCGAAAAATATGCAACGAACATCAAAGCGCCAAAGGAGATCGAGAAGTACGACCCCTCGTACGACCCGTTCGTGTGGCTATACACGTACCTCATGGCGATGGGAATCGCCAGCCACACCGACCTACTCGCCGCTTGCTACCTCCCCCTGATGATGGAGGGAACGAGCCGGCAATGGATTAACACCCTCCCCGCGGACAACATCGACTCCTCAGAGGATATGCGCGACGCCTTCGTCAGGCACTTCAAGGGTTCCTATACCCGCGCCACCACCATCGAGGACCTGGAGCGATGCGTCCAGGGACCTCGCAAGTCGACCCGCAGCTGGGTCCAGCGATGCCAGGACCTGTGGTTCAACGCGGCCGGCATCCACCTGGACATAGCGATACACTGCTTCAAGACCTCGTGCCGCTACGAGCCCTTGGTCGCGAAGCTCAAGGAGGTGTACAAGACACTCGATAACATACCAGGTGGAAACCGAACCAAAAAACCGAAGACAAGTCAGGTGGAAACCGCCACCCAAGCGGCCATTACAACGGGAGATGACCCGCGCTACGTTATAGCAACACTCGCCTCACCAGAAAGCGCCACAGTGACGGGAGAGTCGACTTCGTCGCCAACGCTGGCTACGCGCCACGCGAGCCCAAGAGCTTCTACTGCGACGGAGACCAACGGCGTGACAGCGGAAACTACAAGGTGATGCCAAAATTCGACCATGCGGTTCTCCTTAACCAGCCCTGTGTGTTCCACAGCAGGGAGGGGAAGCCCACCACCCACACGACCACCGACTACCACTCCCTGCGAGAGATCGAGAAGGCATGGCATGAACGGGAGGACCCCAACAAAAGTACGCCAAACAGTGGGGCATTCGGCAACAACGTCGGATCGCTCCACACCTTCACCGGGTTCAGCACCAAGCGCGAGATGAAGGTCATCACCCGTGTCGTCACCATCAACGTGGTATCCCAAGTCGACGTCCCCTGCTTCCTCAACTGGTCCGAGAAGTGGATCACCTGGAGCCGCGAGGACCACTCTCCATAGATCCAATATCCGGGGCGAGTCGCCTTGGTGATAAAGCCCAAAGTGGGCGACTATTGGCTCCCCAAGACGCTGATGGACGGCGGGAGCTCCATCAACATCCTCTACCTTAACACGTTCAAGCGACTGCGGCTAGTGCAAGTCGATGATCGAGACGATCTACACCACCTTCCATGGCATCGTCCTCGGTTGGAAGGCGTACCCGATTGGAAAGGTGGCGCTGCCAGTCACCTTCCGCACACCAGCAAACTTCCGCACTGAGCGGATCGTCTTCAAACTGGTACCCTTCAACATCCCCTACCATTGCGTCTTGGGGCGGCAGGCATTCACCAATTTCATGGCAACACCACATTACACGTACAACACGATGAAGCTACGAGGGACGTGCGGTATCATCACCATCCTGCGGTGACCTAGCATACCATTGCATGAGGTAGTACACTATAGTCGTTGACATAACACCAATGAAACACCGTTCACTAGTATTACATCCCTCAGAGTGGTACAACAGAAACAAAGCAGGTCCAAGACATGACTATAGGTTACAACTCAACTATTTACACAAGATCCAGAGAACACTCTTGGATAAAGAGAGAGAAAGAAACTTCTTACAAAGAAGAATCAGAAATAAACAACTCAAAAACCATCATACTAATAAGACCAGTATTTGAACTACTGGGCTTGCATTGCTGCTATTGCAATACTCTACAGAATTAGGTTATATGGCTAGAGATTATATTTCTATCTAATCAGCAACTTCGTCTTCACTTTAGTTGATGTATATGCTGACTTCCTTTACTTCATTGAAGATCTTGAGCTTTTGATGATGATTCCTGGAGCATAACTTGATGTAGACATCGTCTTAATGGCTTCAGAATCTAGCAATGGTTAAGAAGATACGTTGAGTACGAGCGTACTCAGCAAGTTTACTAGAAAAGGAGTGTTTGATGCACTATATCTACAGCCACAGACCAGAGGTCGTAGGCAATGCAAGTTTTCGTAAACATTTCTTCAAAGGTTGCTTTTATTCTGAAAATCTATGTCCGTCAGCCTTCACAGTTTTACCAGAACTTTCATGGAGTTCCTTTCCCGCGGAGTTCGCAGCTCCTTCTCAGAACAGGGAGTAACAAGTTACAGTTCTTACACTCTGCAGAGGTGCGTTACTTTACCCATGAGATATCTTAGCTTTGTTGCACACCCGGGCCACGAACCCGTTCATACTTCCTTGGTATGAGGCCCAGACTAAGATCCAAGCCAATCACTATCCTTCTCCGCGACCCCGCATACACCGCAATTATTGTATGCCCAAACTCAAGGTAGACCTTTCCCCGTATAAAACGGCTATAAATTAGTTGGATACACACAACAACCATTAACACTAGAAATCTGTCTTTTGTAGGCCCAGATCCACGGTAAACGTTTCCCCGTATAAAACGGCTATACCCACGATCTGCAACTTACAAATGCCCAGAACTGTGTCCAATGCATGCAAAAGGGAGCCGATCCAGCTGACTTTTCCGTCCCATTCCAAATATCATGGTTAACCCGTAATATACGGCACAAGAATCAATGGCGACATTGGTTCTTAAGTCCTAGATAATATGTTCCTTTACCACCGAAACTTTCATAGTAGATTATTAACTCATGGTAAATAACCTATAATCATATTATTATGAAAATAGTGTTTTTTGACCTTTTTCAAATGCATGTGATGACAAAACTGGATTTGTAAAATACTTTATAGAAAATAATCAAAGGACATGAGGAAGTGTGAACTTGCCTTTTGTGATTGCAAGATTATGCACTCACGATCTTCGAGACAATAGAAGATCCAATATCTGAAATCAACATCATTGGTCCGGTAAGGACTAATGTTTAAAGAAGCAAAATGCCATTATGCATAAATAATGCTATGCAATTTTATAATTCCCAAAGTGAACCCCAATATTTTGAGTGAAGTGAGTTTAGGTGATTCCTTTAAGAGTTGGTTTATATTCAACTTTTATTTTATAAGTTAATGAATTTATAAGGAACTTAAGTGTTAGCAATCCAAAATGTACAAGTAAGGATAAAGCAATGTGATTATGATTACTTGTTATTTGGTGACTAGGATGAAAGTCCTAGGGTTGAATTGTTAAGAGTTGAAGGAACTATTATCTAGTTTTAGGGTTTTAACAAATATGATTATGGATGATCCCTTTTGATTTAAGTGAAAGATGAGTTTAATAACATGCAACTTATTAATGGGAGCATAATTAGATGATCTTATAAATTTGTTAGGGACAAGAGTCATTTTAAGAGTGGTTAAGAGATGAAAATTATTCAACATCTTATACATGAGTCTTATACATGAGTGATATATAATATTTATTTTAAAAGAGTTTTATTTGAATTTTAAAATTAAATAAGAGTATTCAAGATTTAATAGTTATACTTCAGTTTTATTATAAATCTTAGTTGTGGTTTAGAACTTTGGTAATTAGATTTTAAAGTTTTAATATTTCTAAAGAACATAAGTATTCCTTACTTAATAAATGTTTTTAATTTTTTTTTAAAATAAGTTATAGATTTGGATTTATTATTTTAAAATATTTAAAACTTTTCTAACAATATATTTAATATTTTCTAGTGTGATATTTTTATTCAAGACCTTAAAAATGATTTTTATTTATTATTAAGTATTACTTTTATTCCATAAAGGATTAAATGTCTTTGAATACTTACTTTATATTTTATTTATATAAAAATTAGGTTAGTATTTTTATAAAATAGTAGTTTTACTTTTATACACAAAAATGATTTTTTTAGGATTTTTCCTTATTTTATGAAATTTTATTCAGGATTTAATGATGTTTGCTTTATATTTATTTAAATAAATAGAGTTATATATATTTTTTTAGATAGATCTTATTTTTATGATAATTTTAACATGTTAGATGTATTTTTATGATTTTTCTATAATTTTCTATACCTAAAAATGTTTAGAGGTTATTTTGGTAATTCATTTGTTTTATTTTATTGTATTTCTTATCCTAATCAACTTGGGACGTTTGGTTGGGCACATGGGATGGCCTGGCCCAGCTAGACCAGGCTTGGCACTTCACACCGCCCCACCCCTCTCCACACCATGCACGCACGCACACAGACCCCTTCTCCTCGTTCCCCTCCAGGCGCGTATGCCGTCGCCTGCCTCCACTCCGGCCAGTTGCCGGCTAAGTCCAGCGCCTCCACTCGCCATTCCAGCTCTTCCTCGACCTCCTCCCTATTTTACTCGCCGCTATTGCCTGCACCTGCATCCGCTTCGCGCACCCAAGGCGAACCCTAACTCTCTGCCTCGCCTGGGTCAGATGCGCCCGTGCCCCTTCGCCCTGGATGCTTCTCTTTGGATCCGCATCTCCTTTGCTGCTGAGGAATAACCAAGGGATCTTCCTCGGTATTCTTGGCTTCTGGTGCTTGGGTTTGGTCTCTTTCTTTTGTCTACTTCATCCTTGGTTCCGACGGGATGGCAGAGGTGCCTGCAACCCCGGCAGCCATGACTTTCTGCCACTGAATTTGGCTAAGAGGATTGTGGATAGTGGTAATGGTACTGGGATTATTTCATTCTCTGACTCCGACCGGATGGTATTCTTTGCAACCCCGGCGTCTGTTTCTTGGTATGCTTTGGTTACTATGGTCCCTCTACAATTCCTTATATTCTGATTCAGGTAACTATGATGGGACCGGCCTTCGAGCCGATGAACTTGTCTAGGACCAATTTAGGAAATTCTAGAATTGAGAACGGTGGTGATAACCTATGGTGATGTGTACTGCTAGTAAATTTCTGATTAAGCAAGGTGTGATAGATGTTGTGATGTAGATTTTAGGTATAGTTCTATTAGATTAATTAATTGAGTTGGTGTGATGGATCTGCTGATATATGACATGTTCTAGTTCTTTCTATGTCAATTACATGATCAGTTTCCTAGTATGATCTATGTCAATAAATAATAGCTAGTTGACTGTGTCCTGGTTAGCTACAACTACTATTGTGTTGTAGACTAGAGGCTAATACAGATGCAGATGGGCAGATCAGATGCAATTAGGAGATGTACACACTATTTCAACAAACAAATATGAGTTTAATTCATCTAAGCAAGCTAAACATATAGGCAACACCTATAGATGATTAATTGATGTGTAATAAAATAAATAGCAACTAGAATTTTGTTTTAACTTGGTCTTGTAAGTAAAAGGTGTGTGAGTTTATACTTGTACTGGTTGTAACTTCCTAGTTTTTCTCTGTTAGTGATTAAGAAATAATAGATAGATGAATGTTTTTCTTAGTTGAGCAATCTGACACTACATATTAAATTTCAAATAATGTGTAGGTGTGATATGCAGTGTAGATAATAAACATCTCCATGTGTATGTGATGAGCTAAAATTTATATCAATGAAGCAAGGGTTATGTAGATACTTTAACAGTAGTGTAGAGGTTCTAGTTGGATGATCTTTGTGCTAGATTACACATAGCTTGCCTCTAGGACTTTAACAAGAGAAAGATTGTTGTATATATGTTGTGCATCAGTGCTACTCCCCATATTTCATAATACTATACTCACTTTATGTTTTTAGGGTGTGAGCTCCTATTTATACCAGGAACCATCAGCTCAACAAGTTGATCTGGTTCCCCTCTCTGCTGGTCTCTGTCTCTCTATTTAACTGTTAAGAACAGATTTTGTGCTTGATCCCATGGCCTGGCCTATGATGCAAGAGTCTGAGGCTTTCTTTTTATTAAGAACAGATTTGGTACTTGATGTTTAGTGTTAAACAACTTAGTGGCTTCTACTGTTATTGGATCTGTTGTTGTGGTGCCTCCCATGTGGAGTGTGCATAATAGTAGATTCAAAACAGCCTGATCTGCTGCTATTTGTCCATGCCAAGGATGCAAAGGCCGAGGCTTAAATTTGATAAGGACAGATAAGATTGCCTTATAGATGATTTCTAGACTACTTGTCTAGGAAAATTATAAAATCATTTGCTTGAATAACTTGAGGCTAGCTGATGAAGGATAATTTGTATAATGGCTTTATTTGGATTGCCAATACTCTATTGACCCGTTGGTCAAATGATGTGGTTCATTTCCCTAGTGGTTTGCTTAATAAGCTTTGAATTGTGCAATTAATTTTGGTGGCTTCTATTGTTGTGATCTTACTACTGTGGTGCCTCACTTTGGAGTGTGCACAGTAGTATGATGATGGTGTATATGATTTGATGCCTTCACCCCTGCCAATGATGCAAAGCTTGAGGCCAGATTACAATTAAGAGCATGTACTACTTTGGGCTTTTATTTTCTATGATGATCCTTGCATAGCAACTCTATGCAAGACTGAGAGGATCTCTCCATTGAATCCTCCTAGATAAAAATCTAGTGGAAGGGTAGACAGAACTATTTGATGTGTATTATTTTCCTTGAATTCCCAGATGTGTATGTAAGATATAAGAACAAATGTTGTATGATCTAGTGGGAAACTCTAATGATTTTGACCTGCTGTTGGTGAGTGATCTATGGCCTGCTAGAGATCTTGGCCTATTACTATTGCTTCTTGATCATCTAGCCTTATCTCAGGATGCTTGATCTTTTCCACTTTGGTGCTGTCATGCACCTCCTGGTGCTGTTGCTGCCCTTGATCTTAGCATGTACCTCCTAGTGCTGCTGCTCTTGCTTTCCATCAATTCATCCCCATCCATTAGGTGACCATCTTGGATGGTTTCTTGATGGATTGTGTTGGTGGGTTGTGGTTTGATCTGCTAGAACTCTATCAAGTGCTGGTGTTGTTTATTGTGTGCATTCTTGAGGTGAAGAGATATGGTTGTGGACTGAGATTAGGAATGAAGACAAATTGGTACTGGCTTTGTGTTAAAGAACTGGTGGTCTGTGTGCTGATGTGCTATAGAGAGATATGGATCAGCTTCTAGCTGAGCTGCTACGGCTGTGCTCTCCCTTTTGTACTTTCTGTGATGCTCCTGGTGTTGACAACACCACATAGCTGCATGTATGTGTAAGCTGCTTACAGCTAGGCCCCATATGGTGCAAGTTTCCATCTGTGGGACTTGGGCCTATGGATGAGCTCTGCTTGGAAGATATTTGCTATGGATCACTTTGGCTGGAAGTTTGGTATTACCTTGAATTGGTTTAATAATTTGGTGTTGCCAAGTGGATTACTAAACACTAAATGGTGGAACTTTCCCTGGGCTTATGATGCTAAGCCTGAAGCCATTCTCTTGATGATAAGAACAAATTCTATTTGGCCCCTTTTTATTACTATTCAATGATGACCCAGCAATGCATTTCATTGCTAACCTGAGAGTACTATTGTTGGAATTATGCCCTAGAGGCAATAATAAAGATGTTATTATTATAATTCTTGTTCATGATAAAGTTTATATTCCATGCTAGAATTGTATTAAGCGGAAACATTAATACTTGTGTGGTTTGTGAACAACACCGTGTCCCTCGTACGCCTCTATGGACTAGCTCATTGATCAATGATGGTTAAGGTTTCCTAACCATAAACATGAGTTGTCAATTGATAATGAGATCATATCATTGGAGAATGATGTGGTGGATAGACCCAAACTAAGCGAAACAATTAGATCGTGTCATCGTGTTCGTCATTGCGAAGCTTTTCTTATGTCAAATATTGTATTCCTTAGACCATGAGATAATACAACTCCCAGGTATCGGAAGAAAGCTTTGAGGTCATCAAACGTCATCCTATGAGAGGGTGATCATAAAGGTGTCTCTCAGGTGATCGGAAAGTATCTGTTGGGTTGTATGTATCGAGATGGAATTTGTCCCTCCCAAGTCGGAGAGATATACTTCGGGCCCACTCGGTAATCGATATCAACACCGCTTGCAAGCATGTGGTTAAGGAGTTGATCACAAAGTGATATTGGATTACGGAACGAGTAAAGTACTTGCTGTGAACGAGATTGAACTAGGTATGACGATACCGACGATCGAATCTCGGGCAAGTAAAATATCGCGAGACGAAGGGAATATATATATGGGATTGATTGAATCCTGGCATCGTGGTTAATCCGATATGATCATCGATCAATGTGTGGGAGTCAATATGGTTGCCCAGACCCCGCTGTTGATTATTGATAGAAGATCATGTCCGCATATTCTCGAACCCGTAGGGTCACACACTTAACGTGTCTTGACGCTAGGATAGATTGGATAATTGGTTTATGAATTTTTGTTCGGAGTCTCGGATGGGATCCGGGACATCACGAGAGGTTCCGGAATGGTCCGGAGAATAAGATTCATATAAGGCAGTGCAGTTTTTGGAGTTCGGAATTGTTCCGGATTAATCGGTATTGTACCGGAAGCTTCTAGAACCTTCCGGAAGGGGGACAACGTGGTCCCACCTTCCGGGAGGGGGCATGGGCCTATGAGGGAGTGTCCTGGCCGCATTGGGCCTGGGGCACAAGGCCCCATAGGGCCCAGCCAATCCTAGATAAGTTTAAATCGTTTAAACTAGAGATAAGATAGGGTTTCTAGAAGGGAGAGTTTAAATCGTTTAAACTAGAGATAGGCTTGGAGGATGGGCAAGGGCTGGCCGCACCCCCCTCTATATATAGAGGGCTGGTGCGCCCCCTCCCTACCCCACACACCTTCCTCCAAGCCCTAGTAGCCCTGCTGCCTTCCTCTCTCCCTCCCGACTGTTTGTAGGCGAAGCCCTGCTGTAGAAATTCTCCACCATATACACCACGCCGTCATGTTGTAGATCCAATCTATCTCTCCACCCTACTTGCTGGTCCGAGGAAGGAGGAGACGTCGAGGTGCTGCACGTGTGCATCTCACGGAGGCACCGCCACTTGTGGTGCTAGATCGGATCGGATCGCGAGGAGGAGAAGCGAGTACGACTACATTACCCACGTTCCGACGAATGTTCCGCTGTGCGAATCTTCAAGGGTATGAAGATCTAATCCAATCTCTCTCGTTGTTTGCATCTCCTAGATTAGATCTTGGCTTTCCCTCTGTTCGCTTCCGTAGAAAATTTTGATTTACTATGCTGCGAAACCCTTCAGTGGTATCAGAGCTAGATCTATGCGTAGATGTGTTTCACGAGTAGAACGCAACATGGTTGTTGCGGGCGTTGATGTTTTCTGTTGCAAGCCTCTTGTTTGTGTTCTTCTTATGACGCGGGATAGTGAGATTGAAGCGGTCCAGGCCAACCTTACGCGACGTCATTCGCGAGACCGGCTCCGCACTTGACGTGTGGCTTGTACCATACATGCGGCTGCTGGATGTCAGTTTCTCTCACTATAGTTGTCATGGGATTAACACCGGAGTTTGGCAACCATAATATCACCGTTGTGGCTTTCCGTAGGTAAGAATCGTTCTTAGCATCTACTCCCATAAGCCACGTAAAACATGCAACAACAAAGTAGAGGCGTCTAACTTGTTTTTTCAGGGAGTGTTTTCTGTGATATGGTATGGCCCAAGATGTGATGTGTATATTGTATGCGATGATCATTTTTTGTAATGTTTCACGACTTGCATGTCGATGAGTACACAACCGCCAGGAGCCATATGTTTGTCTTTATAATTGTGTATGACCTGCGAGTCAACTTCTTATACGCCATGTAATAGCTTTACTTTATCGCTAAGTAGTTAGCAATAGTTGTAGTTGCTATTCGTGGTGGAGGAAATCATGGTGGAGTGATGGAGATCATGCCGGAACGCACAAGATGGAGATCATTGCGCGAAGATTGGCTATACCATGTCACATAAAGTTATATGCATGTGATGTTTATCCTTTTATGTATCTTATTATGCTTAGATCGCGACGGTAGCATTATAAGATGATTCCTCACTTAAAGATCAAGATAAAAGCTGTGTTCTCCCCAAGTATGCACCGTTGCGAAAGTTCGTCGTGTCCAAGCATCACGTGATGATCGGGTGCTATAGACTCTACGCTCACATACAACGGGTGCAAGCCAGTTTTGCACACGCGGAAATACTTGGGTCTAACTTGACGAGCCTAGCATGTACAGACATGGCCTCGGAACACAAGAACCGAAAGGTTAAGCATGAGTCATATTAATGATATGATCGACACTTCGTTGTCCACCATTGAAACCACATCTCTTCTCGTGAAGATCGGATTAGGTGTGGTGAATTTGGATCGTGTTCGCTAAACAACTTGAGGGATGTTGAATTTAGTGGGAGTTCATCTAGTAATTTGATTAAGTTGAACTATTTATCATGAACATAGTCTAAATTGTACTTGCAAATACTATAGATCACATGGCCAAGTCCAACTTCAACTTCAACGTTTTTGCTGAGAAAGAAAAGCTTAGAAACAATGGGTCTAACTTCACCAATTGGTTCCGCAATCTAAGAATCATTCTCTCTGGCGGTCAAAAGGACTATGTCCTTGGGAAAGCGTTAGGTGACCCCCCTGCTGCAACTGCGCCGGCTGATGAGAAAGCTGTCTATCAGTCGTGCAAAGATGATTATGGAGTGATTAAGAGCACCATGTTGTTTGCTATGGAACCGGAACTTCAAAATTGTTTTGAAAACTATCCCGGGCCCTTTGAGATTCTCGAAGAGTTGAAAACCATGTTTCAGACTCAGGCCCGTTCTGAGAGATATGAGATCTCCGAGAAGTTCTTTAACTGCAAGATGGAGGAAGCGAGTTCCGTTAGTGAGCACGCCATTAAGATGTCGGGCTACACTCAACGCCTTGAGCAACTGGACTGCAAGATTCCAGAAGAGCTCAAGATTGACAGGGTTCTGCAATCACTCCCTCCCAGCTACAAAAGTTTTGTAGTGACTCATAATCAGATTGGTTCCACTGATATGATCACCGATCTCTTCGCAAAGCTGAAGGCTGCGGAGGTGGACATCAAGAAGGATAATCATGTGTTGATGGTCAACAAGCCCTCCTTCAAGAAAGGTAAAGGTGCAAAGAAGCCCTTCAAGAAAGGCGGCGGCAAGCGCGTTGCCCCTGCTGAGAAGAAGCTCAAGTCTAGTCCCAAGCCGGACACTGAGTGCTTCTATTGCAAGGACAAGGGTCACTGGAAGCGCAACTGTCTGAAGTACTTAGCGGACAAGAAGGCTGGCACCATCAAAGGTATATTTGATATACATGTTATTGATGTTTTCCTCACTAGCCCTCGTTGTAGTGCCTGGGTATTTGATACTGGTTCAGTTGCTAATATTTGTAACTCGAAACAGGAGCTACAGAATAGACGGCGGCTTGCGAGGGATGAGGTGACAATGCGCGTTGGCAACGGATCAAGAGTTGATGTGATGGCCGTCGGCACACTCTCCTTAGTTTTACCTTCATGATTAGTTTTAAACCTTAATAAATGCTATTATGTGCCTGCGTTGAGCATGAACATTATTTCTGGATCGTGTTTATTGCAAGACGATTATTCATTTAAATCGGAGAATAATGGTTGTTCTATTTATATGAGTAGCATCTTTTGTGGTCATGCACCTCTTGTGAATGGTTTATTTCTTCTAAATCTCGAAAGGGATGAAACACACATCCATAACATTGAGGCTAAGAGATGCAAAGTAGATAGTGATAATACTACTTATTTGTGGCACTGTCGTCTAGGTCATATTGGTGTAAAGCGCATGGAGAAACTCCATTCTGATGGACTTTTGGAGTCTCTTGATTTTGAATCATTTGACACATGCGAACCATGCCTCATGGGCAAGATGATCAAAACCCCGTTCTCCGGTATGATGGAGCAAGCAACGGACTTGTTGGAAATCATACATACCGATGTATGCGGACCGATGAGTGTTTCGACGCGCGGTGGATATCGCTATTTTCTCACTTTTACTGATGACTTAAGTAGATATGGGTATATCTATTTAATGAAACATAAATCTGAAACATTTGAAAAGTTCAAGGAATTTCAGAATGAAGTGGAGAACCATCGTAACAGAAAGATTAAGTTTCTACGATCCGATCGTGGGGGCGAATATTTGAGTTATGATTTTCTCACGCATCTCAAAGCAAGTGGAATCGTTTCGCAACTCACGCCACCTGGAACACCACAGCGCAATGGTGTGTCTGAACGCCGGAATCGAACCCTATTAGATATGGTCCGATCGATGATGTCTCTTACTGATTTGCCGTTATCATTTTGGGGTTATGCATTAGAAACCGCTGCATTCACTTTAAATAGGGCTCCATCTAAATCCGTTGAAACGACACCATATGAACTGTGGTTTGGTGCTAAACCTAAGTTGTCATTTCTTAAGGTTTGGGGATGCAAAGCTTACGTCAAGAAGTTGATGCCGGACAAGCTCGAACCCAAAGCGGAGAAATGCGTCTTCATAGGATACCCTAAGGAAACTATTGGGTATACCTTCTATCACAGAACCGAAGGCAAAGTGTTTGTCGCAAAGAATGGTTCCTTTCTTGAGAAGGAGTTTCTCTCGAAAGAAGTGAGTGGGAGGAAAGTAGAGCTAGACAAGGTTGTTGAACCTTCTCTTGAATTGGAGAGTAGCGCAGCACCTAAAATTGTTCCAGTGCCGCCTGCGCCAACAATAGAGGAAGCTAATGACAAGGATCATGAAGCTTTGGACGATGCTGCTACTGAACGTCGCAGGTCGACAAGGTCGCGTGCCCCTCCTGAGTGGTACGGCAACCCTATCTTGACAGTCTTGTTAGTAGAAGACAGTGAACCTACGAACTATGAGGAAGCAATGATGAGCCCAGACTCTGAGAAATGGCTAGAAGCCATGAAATCCGAATTGGGATCCATGAGCGAAAACCAAGTATGGACTTTGGTAGACCCTCCTAGCGACCGAAAGGCCGTTGAGTGCAAATGGATCTTCAAGAAGAAAACGGACGCGGATGGTAATGTTACCGTCTATAAAGCACGGCTTGTCGCGAAAGGTTTTCGACAAGTTCAAGGTGTTGACTACGATGAGACTTTCTCTCCCATAGCGATGTTTAAGTCTATTCGGATTTTATTAGCAATTGCTGCGTTTGATGATTATGAAATATGACAGATGGATGTCAAGACTGCGTTCCTCAATGGCAACATTGATGAAGAGTTGTATATGATGCAACCCGAAGGTTTTGTCGATCCTAAGGATGCTGATAAAGTATGCAAACTTCAGCGTTCCATTTATGGACTGAAGCAAGCATCTCGGAGTTGGAACCTTCGTTTTGATCAAGTGATCAAGAGCTTTGGATTTGTTCCAAATTGCTACGAAGCTTGCATCTACAAGAAAGTGAGTGGGAGCTCGGTGACGTTTCTGGTACTATATGTGGATGACATATTGATTATTGGAAATGACATCAACATGCTTAACGATGTGAAGAGTTATTTGAACAAGTGTTTTTCAATGAAAGACCTAGGTGAAGCTGCTTATATATTGGGCATCAAGATCTATAGAGATAGACAAAGACGCCTGATAGCTTTAAGCCAGAGTACATACCTAGACAAAGTTCTGAAAAGGTTCAGAATGGATAAGGCATTGAAAGGTTCAGTGCCTATGTTGTCAGGTAAGATATTGAGCAAGGCTCAGTGTCCAGCTACGGTAAATGATAGGGAAGCTATGAGCAAAGTGCCTTATGCCTCGGCCATAGGTTCCATCATGTATGCCATGTTGTGTACTAGACCGGATGTGTCCAATGCTCTTAGTTTGACGAGCAGATATCAAAGTGATCCAGGAGTGGAACACTGGACAGCCGTGAAGAACATCCTAAGGTACCTAAATAGGACTAAAGAAATGTTCTTAGTCTATGGGGGTGATGAACAGCTCGTCGTAAAAGGTTACGTCGATGCTAGTTTCGACACCGACAAGGATGATTCTAAATCTCAGACAGGATATGTGTATATTTTGAATGGAGGAGCTGTGAGCTGGAGAAGCTGCAAGCAAAGCGTGATCGCGGGATCTACAGTAGAAGCGGAATACATGGCTGCTGCAGAAGCGTCAAGTAAAGGAGTTTGGATCAGAAACTTCATCACTGAGCTTGGCATGGTTCCAAGTGCATTGGACCCACTGGAGATATTATGTGACAACACTGGCGCCATAGCACTCGCTAAGGAACCAAGATATCATCCAAAGACCAAGCATATCAACCGCAAGTTTCATATAATCCGAGATTATATAGCAGATGGAGATCTGAAGATCAGCAAAGTACATACAGATCTGAATGTCACAGATCCATTGACTAAACCTCTTCCACGTGTAAAACATGATCAGCACCTCAGTGCCATGGGTGTGAGATTGTTGCCAAATGTAAACTAGATTATCGACTCTAGTGCAAGTGGGAGACTGTTGGAATTATGCCCTAGAGGCAATAATAAAGATGTTATTATTATAATTCTTGTTCATGATAAAGTTTATATTCCATGCTAGAATTGTATTAAGCGGAAACATTAATACTTGTGTGGTTTGTGAACAACACCGTGTCCCTAGTACGCCTCTATGGACTAGATCATTGATCAATGATGGTTAAGGTTTCCTAACCATAAACATGAGTTGTCAATTGATAATGAGATCATATCATTGGAGAATGATGTGGTGGATAGACCCAAACTAAGCGAAGCAATTAGATCGTGTCATCGTGTTCGTCATTGCGAAGCTTTTCTTATGTCAAATATTGTATTCCTTAGACCATGAGATAATACAACTCCCTGGTATCGGAAGAAAGCTTTGAGGTCATCAAACGTCATCCTATGAGAGGGTGATCATAAAGGTGTCTCTCAGGTGATCGGAAAGTATCTGTTGGGTTGTATGTATCGAGATGGAATTTGTCCCTCCCAAGTCGGAGAGATATACTTCGGGCCCACTCAGTAATCGATATCAACACCGCTTGCAAGCATGTGGTTAAGGAGTTGATCACAAAGTGATATTGGATAACGGAACGAGTAAAGTACTTGCTGTGAATGAGATTGAACTAGGTATGACGATACCGACGATCGAATCTCGGGCAAGTAAAATATCGCGAGACGAAGGGAATATATATATGGGATTGATTGAATCCTGGCATCGTGGTTCATCCGATATGATCATCGATGAATGTGTGGGAGTCAATATGGGTGCCCAGACCCCGCTGTTGATTATTGATAGAAGATCATGTCTGCATATTCTCGAACCCGCAGGGTCACACGCTTAACGTGTCTCGACGCTAGGATAGATTGGATAATTGGTTTATGAATTTTTGTTCGGAGTCTCGGATGGGATCCGGGACATCACGAGAGGTTCCGGAATGGTCCGGAGAATAAGATTCATATAAGGCAGTGCAGTTTTTGGAGTTCGGAATTGTTCCGGATTAATCGGTATTGTACCGAAAGCTTCTAGAACCTTCCGGAAGGGGGACAACGTGGTCCCACCTTCCGGGAGGGGGCATGGGCCTATGAGGGAGTGTCCTGGCCGCATTGGGCCAGGGGCACAAGGCCCCATAGGGCCCAGCCGATCCTAGATAAGTTTAAATCGTTTAAACTAGAGATAAGATATGGTTTCTATAAGGGAGAGTTTAAATCGTTTAAACTAGAGATAGGCTTGGAGGATGGGCAAGGGCTGGCCGCACCCCCTCTATATATAGAGGGCTGGTGCGCCCCCTCCCTACCCCACACACCTTCCTCCAAGCCCTAGTAGCCCTGCTGCCTTCCTCTCTCCCTCCCGACTGTTTGTAGGCGAAGCCCTGCTGCAGAAATTCTCCACCATATACACCACGCCGTCGTGTTGTAGATCCAATCTATCTCTCCACCCTACTTGCTGGTCCGAGGAAGGAGGAGACGTCGAGGTGCTGCACGTGTGCATCTCACGGAGGCAGCGCCACTTGTGGTGCTAGATCGGATCGGATCGCGAGGAGGAGAAGCGAGTACGACTACATCACCCACGTTCCGACAAACGTTCCGCTGTGCGAATCTTCAACGGTATAAAGATCTAATCCAATCTCTCTCGTTGTTTGCATATCCTAGATTAGATCTTGGCTTTCCCTCTGTTCGCTTCCGTAGAAAATTTTGATTTACTATGCTGCGAAACCCTTCAACTATGACCCCCATAACCCCCTGTTTTCCCTTTCTTTTGTTTATTGTTTGTGCTTGCAGGGAACAAGACTAATGTAGATAAAGAGACAACTTAGAAATAAGGTTAGGTTTTCTTTTACTCATTTGTACTTTCCGTTTGGGAATGTAAAGTTAATGTAATATTGTATATATTAATAAAGTTAAATTTCCTTTATATCTATATTCTGAATCTTGTAATATTGATATATTGTTTATTTCATTGTTGTAATTTCTTAATTGTAATTTACTCTTATTCTTTTATTGTAAAAGAACAATGTAATACTTATTATATTCTTATAATAAAGAATTATTTTATATCATTATTATAATCATTTCTTTTTTACTTAATTATAGAATTATTATTTCTGAATTTCTAAATTCAAAATTTGAATTGAATTTGGAAATTGAAAGTAGCTTTCAATTTCTTCCACTCCAAAAACACAGATAATACCTAAAGGTCATGTTAAAATCTATTGCACCTGGCCTGATATTTCCATCAGAACAAGAGAGATCTCGATCCCTTTATAGCTTTTTAGTTTTGCGTGAAAATTCCCTGGATTTTCTGATGCATGAATGCAATTCACACACATGTGTCCTCTCTATTTCTAGGTGCTAATCCTGGGACGTTACACATCCACGGCGACCCAGACATGGCCACGGAGTGCGAGGCCAAGGGCGTCGAGCTCGCTGACGCCGTCATCGCCACAGAGGCCAACCACGCGGAGGAGCTCGCCAAGTACACGAGCGGGGTCGATAATGACGACCCCACAATACTCAAGAAGCCCAACTCAGAGAATGGTGTCTCGACCGCGTTCGAGGCAACCATGCACACGCGCTCCGTGGAGCTGGTCCCAGGCGACTCCAGCCATACGGTGAAGATCGGGACGGGCATGAGCCCAACATAGGAAGGCCCGCTCATCGAGTTACGTGAGAATCGTGACATCTTCGCATGGAAGCCATCCGACATGTCTGGTGTCCCGAGGGAACTCACTGAGCACAAACTCAACGCCGACCCCAAAGCGCGACCCATCAAGCGGTCGCTACGGCCCTTCAATGAAGAGCGCCGCCGAGAAATCGCCGAGGAGGTGCATCGTCTACTCACTGTAGGCTTCATACGGCCAATCAAATACTCCAAGTGGCCAGCAAACCCTGTCCTGGTAGAGAAGAAGAATGGGACCTGGAGAATGTCTATCGATTACATAAACCTCAACAGTGCCTTCCCAAAGGAGCAGTTCATCCTCCCGCGGATCGATCAAATCATCGACTCGGCCGCGGGCTCGGAGGCGTTGTGTTTCCTTGACGCCTACTCTGGTTACAACCAGATCAAAATGGCAGTCAATGACGAGGAGAATACGGCGTTCATCATGTCGTTCTGAGCATTCTGCTACACCGCCATGACATTCAGCCTCAAGAACCTCGGAGCAACCTACTAGAGGTGCATGCAGGAATGCCTTTCAAGCCAAATTGGCCGCAACATCAACGTCTACATCAACGACGTGGTGGTAAAATCCACTCGCTAGGGTGATCTACTCGTCGACCTGGCCAAAACCTTCACAAATCTACAGAGGTACAAGATCAAACTCAACCCAGGAAAGTGCACCTTCGGTGTACCTACGGGACATCTGTTGGGACACATCGTATCCAAACGAGGCTTCGAGACGAACCCCACCAAGATCAACACGATCGCCCGGCTCGGCAAACCTGAGTTCCTGCGCGATTTCCAGAAGTTGGTCTGGCGAGTCGCGGCTCTCAGTTGCTTCATCCCCCGGTTAGGTGAGAAGGAAATGCCTCTCTTCCACCTAATGTGCAAGAACCCCACGTTCCAGTGGGACAAGGAGGCAGACGACGCGGTCCACGCGCTCAAGGAAGTGCTACTTGTGGCCCCACTACTCGCTGCACCCGCCAACAAGGAGCCCATGCTCGTATACGTCACGGCATCCGAACAAGTCGTCAACGCCGTCATGGTTGTCGAACAACCAGAAGAAGGCAAGGAGCTCCCGGTATAGCGATATGTCTACTACATCAGCGAAGTACTCACCGAATCGCGACAGCGCTACCCGCAGTACCAGAAGTTGGTATACGCGGTGTTCCGAGCCTAGCGGCGACTGTCGCACTATTTCCAGGAGCATCCAATCACGGTCGTCTCCTCGGCACCGTTGCAAGACATCATCCATAACCGTGAAGTGACTGGACGAGTCGCCAAGTGGGTCGTCGAGATCGGCGTCCACAACATCAAGTACAAGCCGGGCAAGACAATCGAGTCGTAGGCCCTGGCGGACTTCCTCGCCGACTAGGAGGAGGCGCAACAGCCGGAGAAACTGCCATACCATTATTACTGGTCGCTGCACTTTGACGGGTCCAAGAATGCAGACGACGCAAGGGCAGAGATCGTCCTCACGTCCCCCAAGGGAAACAAGCCGTGCTACGTACTGTACCTAGACTTCACCCCCTGCACCAACAACATGGACGATTACGAGGCCCTCCTTCACGACATGCGAGCGGACAAGGATATGAACCTCAATCGTCTGTGCTTCTACGGTGACTCCGACCTTGTCGCCGCACAAGTCGCCGGCACCTGCGACGCTGTCTCCCCTACCATGGCGGCTTATCGCCAAGCCGTGGATCAACTAGGGGGCACTTCTCTAGCTACTCCGTCGAGTGGATCGACCAGTGCAAGAGCGAAGAGTCCGACGCCCTCTCTCGCATCGGGTCGGTCGCCACACGCCACCCGCCGGCATCTTCCTCGACACCATCTCCAAGCCATTCGTCTCTCCCCCGAGGGAGATCGACCTCGGAATACCGCTGCAACCAGAACCAGCCCTGGTCGCCTTGATCACGGAAAGACCGCTAGTCCGCAAGTGCGATGGAAAGACCGCCACCAAATTCCTATGCGAGCTCATATATCGCTACGGTTTCCCGCACAACATCATCACGAACAACGACACCAACTTCGCCAAGGGGGCCATGGCCTAATTTTGCGAGGATCACAACATACGGCTCGACCTCGTCTCAGTCGCCCACCCGGAGTCCAATGGCCAGGCGGAGCATGCTAACCAGAGCATCCTCTATGGCCTGAAGCCACGACTGCAAGTTCCCCTCAAGAAAACTCCGAGATGCTGGGTCGAAGAGCTCCCTTCCGTCATCTGGGGCATCCGCACCTCCATCAACAGGTCGACTGGGTTCACCCTCTTCTTCATGGTGTACGGGCTGAAGCCGTCATGCCGATTGACCTCAAGCACGACTCGCCTCGGGTCGTCAATTATGCAGAGGCCGACAATGAGCTCGCACGCCAAGAAGGAGTCGACCAGCTCGACGAAGCGCGCGAACTAGCTCACTCTCGCACCGCCATCTACCAGCAAGGACTCCGCCGCTACTATAGCCGCCGAGTCCGAACTCGCACTTTCCAGGAAGGCGACCTGGTCCTATGGCTGATCCAGGACAAGAAGGGCATGTGCAAGCTCTCTCCCCCATGGGAGGGACCATTCGCCATAGGACGAGTCCTTGGAAACGATGCCTACTACCTCATCAACGTCCGAGGCGACGGACAACTCGACGTCAAGCGGTTGTGGAATGTAAACCTCTTAAGGAAGTTCTACACCTAGAGCTCCAAACAAGTACTCCCTCCCCGCTATGAAATAAATAAGATCGGTTCGCACAAATTGTGTCCACTCTCCATACCTTGTGCCACTCGCACTCATAAGAACAATGTTACGCTAACCGCGGAAGTCAACCCTTGGTCACGCGACCAGCACAGCTAAGTAGTGTGATACAAGGGCACCGATAAATTTCGGGCCTCGTATCGTCCATGAAAACGCCAACCCGGAGCCCCAACGGAGTCGCCTCGCTCGACTAGATTTTTGAGCCAAGACGACCGCATTCGCTTCCCACAGTGACCCAGTCCTCCGCATCCTTGGCGCAGCGACTCGAATGGTCAAGTACCACACTCGGGGACTGACGCCAGCCCAAACCCATGTGGCTAGGGAAAACACCAAGTATGAGAGCGCGTCCTGGACTTGCCATGCAACTGATTCTCCGAGTCAGGTGGAGCGACGCACCAAATACAACGCGCCTCGTCCTCACCTACCTTGGGCATGCAACTAGAACGGCTAAGTACCACGCTCGGGGACTCGTCCAGATGACTCCGTTCGCGTCCGGGAAAACAACTAAGTATAGATCACCCCTTGGGGTTGCCATGCGACTGGTTTTCCAAGCCACGACGAGTCGACCTAAGTTAACTAACAATATAAAAACAAACATACACACAAAGAAACAAGGTAAACACCACAAAAGGGCGGACGCGCTCGGGGACTCGCACAACCAAACAATTAAAAATCAAAAAACATTAACAAAAGCATCCATGTATTCCTTATGGCAACAAAATCTTGTTCGCCTACAAGGGCAGGCCCACAGTTTTTACAACTAACGCCAATCGGCAAACTGGTTTACTGCGCAGGCTTCGACGACGACACGCCACCACCTCCACGGACACGGATGAAGGGCACCCACGGGTTCGACGGATACATCGTCAAGGTGCCCGCCATCGCCAATCGGAACGGCTTCTCCACCTTGAGGTCGCAGTTCGCCGGCTCGGGGTTGTTCGGGGCTACCATCGTCTCCTGATATGGCAAGAAGTCGCCCATCGCCAGCACCCGATCAGAGTATACCGCGGCTGATCGGTCAGCTTCATCACGACAGAGATCTCGACCGCGCCCGTCGACAAAGGATATTCGCTGGTAACGTCGTCGAGGTCGAAATCGTCGGGTAAGTGCGCGAGCCCAAGGCTCAGCACAATCGCTTCCCCACGGCGGAAAGCCGACCGCGACATGAACTCCACAACCGCCAGAGCCTTCTCCAAATAGAGCTAGACCTCGGTGAGATCGCTAGGGATCACCTCTGTTGGCGAATTCTCCTAAAGATACACGCGAATGCAAGTCGCCGACAGAGCGGTAGAGTCCACCAACATGGTGACACACTGCCGCGCATCGTACGACTGTGCCTCGGCCTCGTCGTCAAGGATCTTCCGTGAGAAGCACAAGAAGACTACAATCAGAAGGGTGCCAAAAACACAAAGGGAACCCGCGCGCTCGGGGACTGGCTAGACAAATCACACGATAATTAAAGGAGCTCACCAATCAAAGGACGGCAGAGTCCCGTAATGAAGTCCTAGAGACTTGAGAGCTCTCATCCGCCGAGGTCGCCTCCGCCTTCATGGCCTTGAGATCTCACTCTAGCTCGGCTACCCGTTTCTCCACGGCAGTCAACGACAACTGGGAAGCCGTCAATTCGCTGGCAGGGACCATACCCTCGCGAGCCTTATCCACCACGGATGCATGATCCTCTGCATCAACACAACTGTGAGTAAAAAATCAGAAAAAGACGTCCCTAACAAAGGGCGCCTCAAAATCTTACCAGCAGTCGCTCGAACTTGCTCGTTTGCCTCTTGCACGGAGCGGAATTCCTTTTCCAGATGCTCCTTGGCGGCCAATCATTCCGCCGACTCGCACTGAAGGCCCTGCACAACCATGAAAAAAATCAGCCAAACATTGCAAAGAACTTCCTAAGTGCCTAGCCACTGAAATTCAACGACTAGCCACTCAGGGACTAGACAGCAAAGAAATTCTTAAGTTCCTAGCCGCTAAAATTCAGCAACTAGCCACTTGGGGACTGGACAACGAAAATAGTAAGAATCTACTTGCTGAAATTCAGCGACCAGATCCTCGGGGATTGGACATACCTGGATGGCCTCACCTAGCATACTATGGATCTTGGCCGCGTCCACCGACGGGAGCACAACAGGTGTGCGCCCGTGACGTTGCTCGACCTCCGAGCCCAAAATTTCGGGCACCTGGGCCGATTGCGCTGAAGCACTCGCCGCGGAGGCCCTCGCCACAAAGTGAGGGAAGGTCGCCACCGCTTCTCCCGTGGCACTCGACGATGGGACCGTTGCCCCAACCGGCGCTGCGGGGTCCATCCGCTGCGACTCCGCGTCCACTACGTCCTTCGTGGCTGCACCCGCTCCAGTTGGAGCCTCGGGCGTCAACTGGTTCGTCTGAGATCGTGACGACCTCGTCGCCCTTTGCCCTCTTCGCGCCCTCAGCAGGTGCCTCGGCATCGTCGCTCTTCCTCTTCTTCGAGGGATCGACTTGCACCCCCACGATACCCAATGGGACCTTAGCCACCGAGGGATGACCTATTTTTTTCACACCAGTCCTGTAACACGACGTTGTCAGCGAGTTCACCAGACAAATACAAATTAGTCGCTCAAAGAAATACACCAAAGATACTTACATAGTGACTAGGATGAAGTGAAGGCCGGTGCGAATATGCGCCGACTTCTCCAACTCTAGCCCCAACTTCCGGCTGAGGCCCGTCTCGAGAACACTTTGAGCCCAAGACACGGAGGGCTTCTTCGAGGATGAAGCCATGGCGGGAAGGTCCCCGGCGACCGCGGGTGCCTCCCTTGGTGGCGACGCCCCCGCGGGCGGAGCAGCCCCGATCCCGGTGACTGTGATGAAGGGCGGTGGCAGCGACGCCAATAGCACTTCGTCTTCTACCACGGCCGCATCAGCTGCGTAGTCGATCGTGCCGGTGCGCTGTCCCGGCCTCTTCGGCCGCACTGGTCGCCTCGGAGCTACTTGCAAACTGTGGAAGCGACACTGCTTTGGCCAGCCCCTTCATCTTGTTTGGCGATTTCTTCTTCAACGTCGAAGCCACGCGCCGAGAAGTTTTCTCGAGGGTGTCATCATCGCCCCCATTGTGAGCCTCGAGGCTCTTGCTGGCCTCGAGCTCGTGCTGCCATTGCATGCGGGTCTTCCGAACCGCGGGTGCAGCGACCTCCACGGCCTCGTCATCACCATCATCATCATCAGCATCATCGTCGCCTCCGACATTGTCCTTGTCGGAGGATGACTCTCTCTCGTCCTCGATGGATTCGTTCGAGCTCTCATCATCAGCAGGCGGAAGCCAACCTTCCACCACTTGGAACAACTACACAGACAAACGCAATTAGCAAAACCGTGACTGCATATCTGCGACTGTGAAATGGACAAGGAAGTGAGAACTTACTAGCGGAGCCTTGCGCTTCATGGTGTACGGGGGAATCCCGGCCTTCGCGTCAAGATATTCCACGTCGGTGATTTTCTTCAGGGCGGAGGCGTAGTCGTCGACCTTCCAATCGGCGGTGCAGGACTTGGTCGCGTCGTCATTGCCCGTGTACTCGTACATCCAATGGGCGCGGCTGGCCAAAGGCACCAACTGCCACCCGAGCCAGTAGTTGTATAGGTTGATGGTCTGAAGGCCGTCGTTCTTTAGCTGACGAATCTTCGTCAGCATTTCGTCGACCACCATCCGCTGGTCGAGCGGAAGCTTGGTGACTTGAAGCCGACACGGCTCGGGCCGGTTGGCTGATGACCCACAAGTATAGGGGGTGTATTGTAGTACTTTCGATAAATAGGAGTGTTGATCCCAACGAGGAGCAGAAGGTGCTAAACAGTGGTATGGAGCAGGAACTCTCTGTAAATACTTAGCAAACGGATTTTTAGTGGTTTTCTCATAAGTCAACAAAACGAAGAGCAAGTAACAAAGACAACGAACAAACGGAGCAAGTGGCCCAATCCTTTCTTCGCAAAGGACAAGCCGGTGGAAATACTTATAAGGACCAAATGTTCTCGAGGACACATGGGAATTCTGTCAAGTGCTTTCGCTTCAAATAGCTGAGTACTCTTCTCTGTCTTGTAAGTGTTGTGTGGGTGTACCTGTGATAACATACCGACCTTACTTGGACTAATACATACTTATTATTAAACCCCTGCAAACATCTGTAACTATAGGAAAGTAATTAAGATATAAATATAATGACAGCCTTAAACTCTGAGATCCTACACTCCGTTGTGCAAAGGTGTCCTAATGGAAGTCTAGGTTTTTGTCACTCCGGCAACCCCACAATTAGTAGCCAAATACACAATGCATTCCCCTAGGCCCATAAATGGTGAAGTATCATGTAGTCGACATTCACATGACACCACTAGAAGAATAGAACCACAACTTAAATACTAAACCATTGAATAATAACTCAACACAAATCTACTAATAACATAATAACTTCCCCCATGTCCTCAAGAACTAAACGAACTACTCACAAGACATCATATGGATCAAGATCAAAGATGATATGGTAATGGATAACTATCTGAACATAAACAATAATCCAATGGTTCCACTCACAAGCATCAACTATAATAGTAATTAATACGGGGAAAGTTTCCCCTAAGAACTAAAGCAATATACAATACAATTGTTACAGCAGGACGGAGTGGTGATGATGGTGCTGGTGGAGATGATGGTGTGGATGATGATGATCCCGATGAAGCCTATCTTGATGATGGTGTTGATGGCGACGGTCTCCCATCTGCGGGAAGGAATTCCCCCAGCAGAAATCTGTCTGCCGAAGAGATATTTCTCTCTCAGTATTTTCCGTCCCCCAGAGGTGGTGGAAATCTATCTGTGGTTGCCCCCCTAGCCTTAGGGTTTCGTAGGTAAGATATAGGCGAAGGGGAAGAGTTGGGAGCCAGGCAGGTATGCCACACCTTCCCTAGGCGCGGCCCAGGGGGGACCCGTGCCTAGGGGGTGTGGGCCCCCTGCGGCCCCTCTTCGCTCCTCCTTTTGGCTTCCTCATTCTTCTCAAAAAATAATATTTTCCCATATTTTTCTGGTATTTTTATGGTCTTCGTGAAATTGCACCGAAACGCCTTCTTTTCCATCAAAATCTAGACTCCGGTAGACCATCCTCCAAGAATCATCCAACATGCATAAACAGATGAAAAGCCATAAGTAATACCTCATAATTAGACAAATATCAATGAATAGAGGTACATTATGATATAGAATGGTGATGCAAATTGGGCGTATCAACTCCCCCAAGCTTAGACCTTCGCTTGTGCCCAAGCGAAAACTAAGCTTAGTAAACATGTCCACATGTTTATGGAGTGAAGTGTCAATAAAAGAATATGAACAAGAAGCATCACACTTACCATTGCACAACTCATAGAAGAAAGCAACTCATCATTATATAACTTAGCTTGCAACCAAGTACAATAGTCACAAAAGAGATGCATAAAGATAAATCATAATTGGAATTGGCAAACTTGTTCTTGGTCAAAGAACACCTGTCAAACATTTCACAAAAATCTTTTTGCAGAAGTTTTATAACAGGAGCACTCTTTGCTCAAAAAGGTTTTTCACAAGTGAAGGCTTTCACAGTAATACTCAATAGGTAAGAGTTTTGCGCAAACAAGGAAGATAAAGAAGATGATTGAATAAATCACCATATGAATGCTTAAAAGACAACAACTCAAATGCTTGCTGGAGAAAGAGAGTAAGTAGGTCTACTGACTCAACTTGGAAGTGGGAGAAAGGTCCCTTCTTAGAGGGAAGCAGGGATTACAAGTCATAAAGAGCTTCCAAAAGATTATGGTACTTACTAGCTTTGAGCCCTCATTGCCCCTATCATAGGCATCTTGAGATGATTAAGGTTAAAGTGCACAAAGATGGATTATATTCTTGACAAAATATAAGTTGGCAATCTCATGTCCCTTGAATAAAAGGGCCACTCCTCATGCTACTCAACTTTGGTCACAGGTAAGTTCTTGTCATTGTAAGTACATGCGTATCATAGAGAACTGCCAACGGGGTACCCCTTGCACATGGTACAGGAGCTTTCCCATTACCAAAATGACAAGGCAAGCAGACAATGAGCATCTCAGCGATCTTTTTATTTACGATGTGCATAGCTTTTAATTGAGGATGCTTCATAGATAGATCACTATGGTGATGTTGCAAGTTTCCACCATGATAAGTGTCGTGGGAATGACCACGGCAGATGCTGCAATCGGCAGCGAGTAGTAGAACATGGGGCAAGGGCGGCCAGCCATCTGCGGTGCGAGATGAGGGCGGAGACACAAGGATTTACCCAGGTTCGCCCCCCCCGGAGGGTAAAGACCTACTCCTGCTAGATTGTATTATGGTGAGAGTACAATGGGGCGAGATCGGCGGCTAGCCAGCGAGTCGCTTGGGTGTATGATGGAACGTATCCTCTATGCGTCCTCTAGGGAGGTTTATATAGACTCACCTTCCTAGGGTTTATAGATCCCAACAGAATCAGTTAAGGTTTCAGCGATCCTTTAACCTAATCCGACTGGGCCTATCTACGCTTCTGGGCCTTCAGCTTCCAATCGCTTGAGTCCATGCCAGATCTTGATTCAGTCGCCGTCCTACAGGCCCACTCGCTGGCACCTGGGCCAGTCGGAAACGTCCTGCTGGGTATACCCCGGTAGGAATATCCCCATTAATAAGGCATGGCTTAGGCTAGCGGCCCAGGCGTTTCTCTAACACAAAATACAGACTCCATGGACTTACAAGTTCCCTCTTTATTTCACACCTTTGACATCCATAGACAAAAGAGCACGATATCAACTGTGTACAGAGTACAAGTGCAATGTTGAAAACTTCCCTGTGATAGCACGGTTATGCTAATTCCATCGTATAGATGCAAGCATATACAACTTCGATGGAACAATGGTTCAAGTCTATTAGGGGCAAGAAATAAAGTGTGTCATCAAGTTCGTGAGAGCTTTACTAACTAGTTTTCACATAACAAAATACTTTTTAATTCGAAAGATAGATGAAGCTTGAGAATTTGCTTGGAATACCAAAAGCTACTAGGTAGATATGGTGGACACAAGTGGAAAAAGTTTTGGTTCAAAGGGATTTGGAAACATGAGAAGTATGCCTTCTCAAAACAGGTTTTTGGCTTGCAAGGCTGGGTAGCAAGCAAGAGAGTTGAAAGAACCAAGCATACATACAAGTAATAAACCCAAACATGCAATCTTACTTGAATACACAAAAGATCTTAAACAGAGAATACTAAGCTTATGAGCCAACAAGAAAGAAAACAAATGATACAAAATATCTGTAAGCTTTTTTTCTTTCTCTTTTTCTCTTTCAAAGTAATGCTACTAACCAGAACTCGGTTTGCTAAAACCAATTTAAATCCACTTGATGATCCCCAAAGTGATGCCAATACTGATCAACAAGATCCATCATATAATAGAGATTGCAAACTAAAATAAGAAGTGCAAAAAGTAAAAGATGAGACTTCTCATTAATATTCAATAAAGACACTCACACCAAGGGATACATAGATAATCAGCTAAAGGAGAGATACTTCCACATGCAAACCAAACTATAAGATAACCTCTCTACCACATATATGAATCCACTAAAAAGGTAAAACATTAAAGATAATGGTGGTGATACCGCGACACTTCCCCAAGCTTGGAACAAGCCAAGGGGATGCCAAACCTGATGACGAATTACTCCTTCGGTGGTGGTGGTGTTCTCTTGATAAGATCTTCAATCAACTTCTTCAAATCCTCAATATCGAAGGTTAGAGTACGAATCAACTCTAAATTATTCTCAATGCAGCTCATAATCAATTCAGACAGAGGATACCAGTCCTTATTATTCTTCTTCCACTCTTCCTTCTGAGAGTGTTCTTTTCCTGCATGGTTAGAACGAGTGGTACAAGGAGGAAGTGTCCACGGAGCGAGAATATGACGCGGAGGTTTCCCTCCTGTAGACATCCGTGCTATCCTCTTAAGCTTGGTGGGTTTTGCTACCAGTCCAATGCTTGCAACGGTAGAGCGGGTGTCCGGATGCTTGTCCTCCTCCCTGTATACTTCATCCCTACAAAAATATCCTACTCCTTGGGGACTTGAGGTTCTTCTTCCTCGGGCTTCTTGCCTTTATCGTTGGAGGAGACCATGGTGCTCTAAACTTCAGAAGATTTCCTGACAGAAACAGATCGATACGAAAACATGATAAGAACTCGACGCACAAACCTCGGGGAACCCGGGGGGTTATATATTACAAAGTTTCAAGGCATAAGGAAGGTACTGACACAGAAACGAGGCGGAGACGGAGTTCAAGGGTGGCACAACCCCTCTAGGCGCGACCAGGATGGGCCCGCGCCTGGGGTGGGTTTGTCCACCTCGGAATCCCGTTCCTCCTCTATTCCGCCTCGTAATATTCCTTATGTATTAAAAATATCAAAAATATAAAAAGATTGGGTTTTCACAAACCTTCTGTTTTCACCACTTTTACCTATTCAACGACGAACTCTGCAGTTTCCTTTTCTCCTTCTCCTAAAAATTTCCTTCATACAAAACCCTTGCACAAACTCAACGACAACATTAGTGTAAGTAAAAACAATAAACCTTTGGGTACACACTTCAACTGAAAATCCATCAAAACAAAAGCTTTTGTAAAAGGCAAATGCAAATGATGGCAGAAATCTGTCAAAACAGACCAGGAGGTAAAGATTCTACTTTTTTGAAAACTTTTGTTGCTCAAATCAAAAAGTGCAGAACTGATGAAAGTTGGGTAACAACATGGAGAACAAGCTCAGAAAAATTCAGCTCCATCCAAAGTACTGAGCTTCCTCACGAATTTTTATAATACAGCACAAAAATCTGTCCCAAGACAGCCACTTTTCACAACTCCTCTACTTCACAAAAGTAGTTGAACTTGACACAAAAACCAAAACAAAAATGATAATGAGCGGTTATTACTGAGGTAATAACTTCCAAGACTCCACAAAACTCTTGGGTTATCTCCCAACAAGTACTTTTCTCTAATGTCTTTAAGTTAGGCTTGAAACTTTCAAAGATGCTCACATAGGATATATATATATATTTGAAGTGAAAGAGAGCATCAAGAAGCAAATAACCAACACACTTGAGTCTAACCCACTTCCTATGCATGGGGGTATCATGAGAAAACGAATTGTTGAAACAAAAATCCACTAGCATAGGAAGACAAAACAGATGCAACTTCAAAGCTTTCAACATAAAACGGGGAAACTTAACACTATTGGGATGTATAAAACCATGTTTCCCTCTCTCAAACTAACTTTCAGTAGCACTTTGAATAAAGTTGACAATATAACTGTCACTGAAAACAACTTTATCATCAGAATAAGCATACTTACAGTCACCAAAAAGAGGTCCAAGGTCATAGACTGGATCAATAGAAGCAAGTTGTTCCATCCTGAAATCTTTATTAGGCAAGCTATTTTCATAAGGAGATTTAGCAAATTTGGAAAAGTTAAACTCATAAGAATCTCCATCAAATTTAGTTAAAACTTTCTCCTTTTTACAATCTATAATGGCTCCACAAGTGTTCAAGAAAGGTCTACCAAAAATGATAGGACAAGTTTTGCTAGCTGCTAAGCACTAGAAAATCAGTAGGTGACTTAATCTTACCACAGAGAACCTCCACATCTCTTAAAATACCAATGGGGTAAATGGTTTCCTTATTAGCAAGGTGCATAACCACATCAATGCCCTCAATCTCACAAGGACCAATCTCATGCATAATTTCCCTGTAAAGCTTATAAGGAATAGCACTAGAACTAGCACCAATATCACATAAACCATAGTAGCAATGATCACCAATTTTAACATAAAGCACAGGAACACTAGCTTTTCTAGCGTTACTAGGATGAGATATAATATTAGAAGCGTCTTCACAGAAGACAATGTGCTCATCCTCTATATTTCTAGTGATAGTGTCTTTCACAATAGCTACCACAGGTTCAAAATTCAATTGCTCATCAGGTTCAACAGTTTTCTTTGTACCTCTATTATTTGCACTAATAATCATAGAATACTCCTTTACCTTAGCTGGGAAAGGCATTTTCTCAACATGAGGTTCATGCACAATATGATTAGTAGTACAAACTTGAGTACTTCTAATTGGAACATGATTAACAACATCTTTATAAGGAGCATGGTACTTATTCCACTTCTTCTTGGGAATTTCTATGTAAGAGGCAATGGCCTTAAAACAGTTGGCAATGCTTTGGGAATCAAGACCAAACTCATTGCTAATATCACAGAAGTCATCAGTTCCCATAAAAGATTTAATGCATTCATAATCATAGTTTATACCTGACTTTCTTCCTTTGTCATTCTCCCAAGCTTCAGTGTTATCTTGAATACGGTTTAATAGATCCCATTTAGCTTCTTCCTTCATACATGTGAATGATCCAGCACATGAAGCATCTAGTAAATCTTTATCATGAAGAGAAAGCCTAGCATAAAAGTTATTGAGAATAATATTGTTAGGGAGTTCATGAATAGGACATTTAAGCATTAGTAACTTCAATCTCCCCCAAGGTTGAGCTGTACTCTCTCCATCAAGAGGCCAAAAGTTATATATAAGATTTCTATCCTAATGAATCTCACCGGGAGGATAAAATTTAGAGTAAAAGAGAGATGCCATCTCCTCCTATTCCATGGATTGTCCATTCTTCAGCAGCTTATACCATTCTTCAGCTCTCCCTTTCCAGGATATGGACAGTAACTTCTTCTTCACCTGTTCAATTGTGATACCTGCACACTTAAACAACCCGCATAATTCACGGATAAAAAGCAAGTGATCACCAGGATGGACAGTTCCATCCCCAAAATAATAATTATCCATAACTCGATTAACAATACTTGTAGGTATCTTAAAAGGATCTATCTCAACAGGTGGTGGTTCATCTACTACCCTAGCAGTGGTAGTAGTTTTCCCAAACAGAAAACCAAGTGGGTTATCCATATTGGAAACAAAGTAACAACCAGTAACAAAAGCAATACTCAAAGTAAAAGTTTCCTTTACCAGTTCCACTCTTCAATAGCGCTTCACTCCCCGACAATGGTGCTATAAAATAGTCTTGATGACCCACAAGTATAGGGGGTGTATCGTAGTACTTTCGATAAATAGGAGTTTCGATCCCAATGTAGAGCAGAAGGTGCTGAACAATGGTATGGATCAGGAACTCTCCGTAAATACTTAGCAAACATATTTTTAGTGGTTTTCTGATAAGGCAACAAAACAAAGAGCAAGTAACAAAGACAACGAACAAACGGAGCAAGTGGCCCAATCCTTTCTTAGCAAAGGACAAGCCGATGGAAATACTCATAAGGACCAAACGTTCTCGAGGACACATGGGAATTCTGTCAAGTGCTTTCGCTTCAAATAGCTGAGTACTCTTCTCTGGTGTTGTAAGTGTTGTGTGGGTGAACCTGTGCTAACATACCGACCTTACTTGGACTAATACATACTTGTGATTAAACCCCCTGCAAACATCCGTAACTATAGGAAAGTAATTAAGATATAAATCTAACCACAGTCTTAAACTCTAAGATCCTATGCTCCCTTGTGCAAAGGTGTCCTAACGTGGGTTCAGGTTTCTGTCACTCTGGCAACCCCACAATTAGTAGCCAAATACACAATGAATTCCCCTAGGCCCATAAATGGTGAAGTATCATCTGGTCGACGTTCACATGACACCACTAGAAGAATAGCACCACAAGTTAAATACTAAACCATTGAATAATAACTCAACACAAATCCACTAATAACAACATGACTTCTCCCATGTCCTCAAGAACTAAAGGAACTACTCACAAGACATCATATTGATCAAGAACCACAAGGTGTGGGCCCCTGCGTCCCCTCTTTGCTCCTCCTTCTGGCTTCCTCATTCTTCTGGAAAAATAATATTTTTCCATATTTTTCTGGTATTTTTCTGATCTTCGCGAAATTGCACCGAAACGCCTTCTTTTCCATCAGAATCCAGACTCCGGCAGTCCATCCTCCAAGAATCATCCAAGATGCATAAACAGATGAAAAGCCATAAGTAATACCTCATAATAAGACAAATATCAATGAAGAGGTAAATTATGATATAGAATGGTGATGCAAATTGGGCGTATCTCGGCGGAGTACATCGGCAACGTCACTTCACCGGCTGGGGTTGATTCGCTGACGTAGAACCAGTGCTTCTTCCACTCGTTCGCTGCCTTCTTCGACAACATGAGGTCGAGGAAGGAAGCCTTGGACTTTAGCTGGAAGGTTAGGCCACCCGCTGCCAGCATCGGGCCACCTGCCCCTTCGCGTCCGACCAGCCCGTGGAACAGCTCTTGCCATAGGGGGAAGTACGGGCGGTAGCCCAGATAGCACTCGCAAAACGCCACGAAAATGGTGAGATGCTCGATGCAGTGCGACCCCAGATCCGACGGCTGGATGCCGTAGTACGAGAAGAAGCGGCGGAAGAAGAGCGAGGTGGGGAAGCTGGGCCCCCTTTCCAGGTGACTGGTGAAGCAGATGAATTCCTCGACACACAGATCTGGCACCACCTCTCAGGCCACGGGGATTTGCCATCTACCGGCGCAAAGAATTCCCGAATCTTCAAAGGATTTCAGCAGCACTTTCGTACACTTGGATCTCCCCCACGGATCTGTTGGGGGCGCCATCGATCGGAGGATCTAGGGTCGCGGATCGCTCTGGATTGCTCTGGTCGTTACGGAGGAATGGAAGACTGGGAGGCGCACGAGGTCGGAGGAAATGTGTGGAATGATCGTTCCACGACCGTCACTCTCCTTATATAGCGGTTGCTACCCGCCATTTTCGGAGAGCCGTTACCGCCGATATTACCGTTGGATTACCCAACGGCTAGTTTGACCAAGATTGACGGTACAACTTCGTCTACTCGACTCGCCAGCCGCGGTGACCTGACTTTACACCGACCCAATCGCCTTGGTTGCGATTCGACTAGTCGCCGTTATTACGACTAGGATGACATGTTCTCTCTTTCATAGAAGGAGTCCACCGCCGATTCGACCGAGCGTCCAAATTGTACCCGAATACTCCGACTGCAAAAGAACACCTATGATGAATCAACAATGGCCTCGGGGACTACTGATGGGGATATGCCGAGTGGGGTATACCCAGCAGGGCGTTTCCTATTGGCCCATGCTGCCAGCGAGTGGGCCTGCAGGACGGCAACTGGATCACGACCCAAGAAGGAGTTAGGTGACTGGAAGCTGGAGGCCTAAAAGCGTAGCTAGGCCTAGTATGATTAGGTCAAGCACCCTCCGAGTCCTTATCCAACTCGGTTATAGATCTGTAAACCCTAGCGAGGTGACTCAATATAAACCTCCCTAGGGTACACATAGAACTCATGTTCCATCATACACCCCCTGCGACTTGCCGCCTAGCCGTCGAGCTCGCCCTTGTACTCTCTCATCAATACAATCTAGCAGGAGTAGGTCTTTAACCTCCGGGGGCTTGAACCCGGGTAAAACCCTGTGTCTTTGCCCTCATCTCGCACCGTAGATGGCTGGCCGCCCTTGCCCTCGTTCTACTACTCGCTGCCGATTGCAGCATTTTCCGTGGCCATTCCCACGACACTTTGAGGTATTTTTATATGTTTTCTAGGACTAACCTATTAACAAGATGCCTCAGTGCCAGTTGCATATTTTCTTCTGATTTTGGTTCCAGAAAAGGCAGAAAATCTATATTCTCGTATTTGGACGGGACAAAAGCCAAAGTCAATATTTTACCGTGGGGAACATGGAGCTAGAAGACGAGACGGAGAAGAGCCACCAGGGGGGCACACCCCCTGGCCGCGTGGCCAGGCATGGCCAAATCCTGGGGGGTGCGGCCGCCCTGGGTGCCCCTGCCTTGCCTCTTCGCCTATAAAGACCCCTGCTACCAAAACCCTATGTACCCGATCAATCTTCCACAAAATAGTCTGTAGCCGCCACCACCATCTTCCCTAGATCGGGGGGGCACCTAAAGCTCTTCTCCGCACCCTGCTAGAGGGGAGATCATCCCGGAGGCCTTCATCATCATCATGCCAGCCTCCGGTATGAAGCGTGAGTAGTTCCACGTTGGACTACCGGTCCATGTAGTAGCTAGATGGTTGTCTCTCCTCCGGTGTGCTACCATGTTTAGATCTTGTGATATCCATTCATGATCAAGATCATCTATTTGTAATCATGCATGTTGTGTTGGCGAGGATCCAATGGATATTGAGATTACTATGTCAGATTGATTAATGGTTTTGTTTAATTGATTCTATCATGTCTGTGTTGTTTTTGATCTTGCATGCTCTCCGTTTCTCATAGCTATCTCGGTCAAGTAGATGCTAGTGACTGCAAGGGGGAGTATTTATGCTCGATAGTGTGTTCATGCCTCTATTTAATCTCAGGGAAGTGAAAGAAATCTCTAGGGTTGTAGTTGTGATGTTGCTACTAGGGGGAAACAACGGTCTCTTGTTCATGGAACAAGTGGATTGTTTACCTTACACACTTTGCTTAAAGCAGTTATCTGTTGCTTGCAACTCAATACTGGAGGGGGTTCGGATGATAACCTGAAGGTGGATTACTAGTCATAGATGCAGTTGGATGGCGGTCTATGTATCTTGTTGTATTGCCCAATCAAATCTCATAGGATCATGAATGTCTAGTATTGCATTATTATGCCTTGCTCTATCCTGTCAATTGCCCTGCTGTAATTTGTTTACCCAGCATGCCATGTTTGTTTATCTTAAGGAGAACACCTCTAGTGAACTATGGACCCTGGTCCAATCTTTAACATTGATACATCTTCCACTGTTACTGTTTACTTTATGTAAACCACCATTACCTTCCACACCATACAGTTAATCCTTTGTTTTCAGTAAACCGATGAGATTTACAACCTCACTGTTTGTTGGGGCAAAGTCTTGAGTTTGTGTTGTGCAGGTTTCCAAGTTGCTAGCAACACCTTTGAGTCGTTTCCTTCTTCCGACTGGTTTGATAACCTTGGTTTCTTTCTGAGGGAAAACTTGCTGATGTTCTCATCATACCTTCTTCTTTGGGTATCCCAACAAAGCTCTACATTGAACTGAGCTGCCATCAGTTAACTAGCAACTACAGCCAACTATGGGTGAGTATTCGATCTTTGGGTAGTTGTTGGTTTTGTTTTTCGGAGCTCTTATTGCGATTCTCCTTTTGTAGAGGACCGCTCCGCCACGATTGCCAAGGCCCACGAGGGTTTTACGTTCTAGCCTCCGAGCTGTAGATTCCAAAGTCAGCGTTTGCTGCCATGGAAGAGTGGATTGCCGCATTGGCAAAGGAGTTGGAGACGTCAAAGGCGGAGGCGAATTCGTCTGAGCAGAGGGCCAAGGCCGATGTCGTCGCGGCGGAGGGGTGAGCGGAAGGTCTCCGATGCGTTGGTTGCTGGTCTGCAAGACCAGTTGACGGCCCTGCACGACTTCACTATGGAGCATTGCCGTCCACTTCTTGGTAAGCGTTTCTTCGATGTTTGCTTTTATAGTGGCGGGTGGGTTGCCGCGCTGACGAGTCCCTGAGCGGGTGAGGCTGAGGGTGCGCTCCCTTGTGGTTTTGACTTGATGTTGTTGTAGGGGAGATATGTGATGGAGATCCGGAGGTGCAGACGTACGACGCCAAGCGGTGTGTGGCCATGTTGGTGGACTCGGCCACCCTCTCGGTGACGTGCATTCGGGCCGTCCTCCAAGGGATCTCGCCACAAAGGTGATCCCTAGAGGGTTTACGGAGGCGTGGTGCTACCTCTAGGAGGCGCATACCGTTATCAAATGGATGACGGGGTCAGCCTTTCGTCGTGGGGCTGCGACTGCGCTGAGTCTTGGACTCGCGCACTTCCTCGACGATTTTGACCTCGACGATGTCACCATCGGGTATCCCTCGGCGACTAGCTCGGTGGAGATCTCGGAGGTGCTGAATCTGACCACCAGGGCAACTGCCAACGTCGAATGGGTGTTGGCGATGGGTGAGTTGTTGTCGTACCAGGAGACGGTGGTGGCGCCGAATGATCTCGAGTCGTAGCATCGCGACCTGAAGTCGGAGCAGCCCTTTCGGTCGGTCATGGGGAAGAGCTTGATGACGATCCTAGCAAACCCGTGGGAGCCCTTCATTCGGGTCAGGGGCGATGGCGGTGCGTCCTCTTCAAAGCCTGCGGAATAGAAAATTGCCCTGGGGCAATTTGTATTAGTATTAGTGACTTTTTATTTATATGGATCCTTTACTGCGAACAATATTTTGTTGCTAAGGAAATCAAAAAATTAGTCGTTGTGTGTTATTTTGAGATTTTTGTTTGTTGTGCGAGTCCCCGAGCGCGTCCGCCCTTTAATGGGGTTTACCTCACATGTGTGTAAGTTTGTTTGCGTTAGACTGTTAGTTTAATTAGAGTCGACTCGACGTGGCTCGTAGAGCCAGTCACTTGGTGACCCCAAGGGGTGCTCTGTACTTGGCTATTTTCCCGGACGCAGGCGGGGTTGGTTAGGCGAGTCCCCGAGCGTGGTAATAAGTCGTTCTATTCACATGCCCAAGGTAGGTGATGACATGGTGCGTTGTTTGTAACCCGTCTCTCCACCTGGCTCGGAAATCCAGTCGCGTGGCGAGTCCAAGGTACGCTCTCATACTTTGTGTGTTCCCGAGACACGTGGGTTTGGACTTGGGCAAGTCCCCGTGCATGGTACTTAATCATTCAAGTCGATGTACGCGAGGATGTGGAGGACCGATTGTTGTATGAAGCATGTACTATTGTCTTGGCCTGGCAGGCCAGTCGAGTGAGGCGACTCCGATGGTGGCACCGGGTTGGCTTTTGTGGACGATGCAAACCCCTAATACTTTTGGTGCCCTTGTGCCGCACTAATTAGCCGTGCTGGTCACGCAACCAAGGGTTGACTTCTGTGGGTAGCGCGTTGCTGAAATTATGAGTGTGATTGGCACCAGAGTTTTGCGAGTAGGCACAATTTGTGCGAGTCGAGTTTATTGTATTTCATGGTGGTGGGAGTACCAGTTGGAGTTCTACGTGTAGATATTCCATAGGAGGTTTACATTCCATGGTCGCTTGACATCAAGTTGACTATCACCTCGTACGTCGATGAGGTAGTAGCGATCGTTGCCGAGGACTCTCCCTATGGCGAATGGCCCCTCCCATGGGGGACAGAGCTTGTGCATGCCCTTCTTGTCCTGGATCAGTCATAGGACCAGGTCGCCTTCCTAGAACATGCGAGTCCGGACTCGGAGGTTGTGGTAGCGGCGGAGTCCCTGCTGGTAGATGGCGGTGCAGGAGCGAGCTAGGTCACGTGCTTCATCGAGATGGTCGATCCTGTCTTGGCGTGCAAGCTCGTTGTCGGCCTCCGCATAGTTGACGACCTGAGGCGAGTCGTGTTCCAGTTCAGTTGGCATGACAGCCTCAGCGCCATACACCATGAAGAAGGGTGTAAACCCTGTTGACCGGTGGATGGAGGTGCCGATGCTCCATATGACGGAGGGGAGCTCTTCGACCCAGCATCCCGGTGTTCGCTCGAGGGGAACTTGCAGTCGTGTCTTGAGGCCATGGAGAATGCTTTATTTGGTCCGTTCTGCCTGGCTGTTTGACTCCGGGTGGGCGACTAAGGCGAGATCGAGCCGTATATTGTGTTCCTCGCAGAATTCGGCCATGGCGCCCTTTGTGAAGTTGGTGCCGTTGTCTGTGATGATGCTGTATGGGAATCCATAGCGATAGATGAGCTCGCGGAGGAATTTGGCGGCGGCCTTCCGGTCACACTTCCATTCTGGCTTGGCCTCGACCCACTTGGTGAATTTGTCGACTGCGACCAGGAGGTTGGTATAGCCAGAAGGATCCATTTTGAAGGGGCCTACCATGTCCATGCCCCAGACGGCGAATGTCCAGGTGATGGGGATTGTTTTGAGCACCGAGCCAGGAATGTTCATCTGGTTGGCGTACTTCTGGCACCCGACACAGCATTGGACGATGTCGACGGTGTCGGCGTGCGCGGTGTGCCAGTAGAAGCCATGTCGCATGGACTTGGCGACTAGAGACCGGGCACCAGCGTGGTGGCCGCAATCGCCGGTGTGGATGTCCTGGAGGATCTTGCATCCTTCCCCTGATTAGATATATCATTGGAACACGCCGGTCATGCTGCTCTTGTAGAGCTCGTTGTTGATGATGATGATGGATTTGCAGCGTCGCACTATCATGCGTGCCTCCGTTTTTCCAGAGGCAGCGTCCCGCTCTCAAGGTAGGTGAGGTATGGCACGGTATATTCACTGGGTTCTGAGACCATGGTGACCAGGGCAGGCTATGGTTGTAGCGGTATCCCGAAGTCGATCTCCTTTGAAGGGGACACCGAAGGCTTGTGGATTGTGTCGAGGAAGATGCCCACGGGTGGAGTGTGCCGAGCCGATGTTATGCTGGAGAGGGCGGATGCCTCCTTGTTCTTGCGCCTGTCAATCCACTTGACGGAGTAGACGGCGTAGTGGCCCCCCAACCAGTCCACCGCTTGGCAGTATTCCGCCATGGTGAGGGAGATGGCGTCAGAAGTACCAGCGACTTGTGCGGAGACGAGGTCAGAGTCGTCGTAGCACCATAGGTGATTGACGTTCTTCTCCTTTGCGGCCCGCATGCCGTGAAGGAGGGTCTCGTATTCGGCCATGTTGTTGGTATAGGGCGTGAAGTCGAGGTGTAGCACGTAGCGGACTTTGTCGCCTTTGGGGGAGGTGAGTATGACCCTGGCCCCTGCGCTGTCCGTGTTCTTGGACCCGTCGAAGTGGAGCAACAAGTAGTGGAGGTATGGTAGCTTCTCTATCTACTGCGCCTCTTCCCAGTCGGCGAGGAAGTCTTCTAGGGCCTGCGATTTGATCGCCTTGCGTGGCTCGTACTTGCTGTTGTGGACGCCGATTTCGACGGCCTACTTGGCGACTCGCCCGGTCTCCTCATGGTTGCGGATGATTTCATGCAATGGCGCGGAGGAGACGACCGTGATGGGGTTCTCCTGGAAGTAGTGTGGGAGCCGCCGCTAGGCTCGGAAGACCGTGTATACCAGTTTCTGGTATTACGGGTAGTGCTGCCATGAGTCCGTTAGGACCTCGCTGATGTAGTAGACCGGGCACTGTACGGGGTGTTCATTTCCCTCCTCTGGTCGCTCGACGACCATCACGGCGATGACGACTCGCGTAGAGGCCGCGACGTAGACAAGCATAGGCTCCTTATCGACGGGGGCAGTGAGTAGCACTTCTTTGAGCGATTTTAGCTCATAGTCCGCATCTTTGTCCCATTGGAACATGGGGTTCTTGTGTTGGAGATATGCCCTAGAGGCAATAATAAAATTGGTTATTATTATATCTTTGTGTTCATGATAAAGTTTTACATTCATGCTATAATAGTATTGACCGGGAACATTAATACTTGTGTGATTTGTAAACTAAATTAGAGTCCCTAGTAAAGCCTCTTTATAATACTAGCTTGTTGGCTAATAGATGATCATGGTTTCTCGATCATGAACATTGAGATGTTATTAACAAAAAGATCATATCATTAGGAGAATGGTGTGATGGACATACTCCTATAGATAAGCGTGGCATAAAGATCAAGTCATTTTAATAATTCGTTTGCTATAAGCTTTGTGATACATAGTAACCTAATTCCTTCAACCATGAGATCATGCTAATCACCATCACCAGAAGGATGCTTTGATGACATCAAACACCACACCGTCACTGGTTGCTATAAACGTGGCATTGGGTGTTCGGAAAGTATGGGTTGAGGCACATGGATCAAGAGTGGGATTTGTCCATCCATATGACAGATAGATATACTTTGGGCCCTCTCAGTGGAATGTCATCCAATTGGCTTGCAAGCATGTGAATGGCTCACAAGGGATCACATATCACGGGAATGAGAAAAGAGTACTTATCAGTAAAGAGGTTGAACTAGGTATGCAGAGATACCGATGATCAAAACCTCGGATAAGTAAACTATCATGAGATAAAAGGAAATTGGTATCGTATGTAATTGGTTCATTCGATCGCAAAGTAATTGTTGAAATATGTGGGAGCCATATGAATTTCCAGATTCCTCTATTGGTTATTGATCAGAGAAGTGTCTCGGTCATCTCCGTGTAATTCACGAACCGTAGGGAGACACACTTAAGGATTCGATGTTGTTTAGTAGATATGGAATGTTAGTAGGGATACCGAATGTTGTTTGGAGTCTCGGATGGGATCCGGGATATCACGAGGAGATCCGTAATGGTCCGGAGAATAAGATTCATATAAGGAAAGTCCTATTTCGGAGTTCGGGAAAGTTTCCGATGATTTCATTGGAGAGTTTCTACAAGGGTCTAGGAGGTTCACCAGACCGGAAGGAGAATGGTCCATGAATGTTTCATGGATATGAGGAATGATCGGATCATATCCTAGGTCACTTGGTGTTGGTATTTACAAGAGAGATATAAAGCTCTAAATTGAAAGTCAAACGGGAAGTTTGAAAAGTCAAACTGGAACAATGGTTTCCTAGTGGGAGAAGAAACGAGTCCTTCTCTCAATCCAACTTGGGTTCGGGTTTGGATTCAAACCCACCCCTCCCAAGGCTGACCCCTCTCTCATAAATATAGGGGGAGGGCTGCCCCAACACAACACAAGCCCTAGCCCTCCACAAGCCAAGCCGCCGCCGCGCCCAAGCCGCCACCGCCCGCCGTCGCCGCCGCTCTAGCCGCCGCCGACACCTCCTCCTCCTCCTCCTGGATCTCTAAACCCTAGATTTCCGGGAAACCCTAATCCACCATAACTCGCATCCGGCTTAGGCAAAGCCCTGCGGGATCTTCCCTCTACTTTCGACACCACGCCGTCGTGTTGCCAGAATCGCAAGGAGAGAACTACAACCTCCGCTACCTGCTGGAACAAGCGAGAGAAAGGTCTTCATCGAGTACCGAACGTGTGACCGACTGCGGAAGCGCTGCCGGAACGCAGGCGGTGGAAGGATCGTCTACGTGATCTTGAGATCGCCAAGTGTACGACTACATCACCCATGAGAATCTTCTCTCGTTAACCTCTTTGGAATCTTCGAGGGTGAGTGCTTCTATCGACTCGTTGCTACAATCTAGTAGATAGATCTTGGCTTGTTTGTGTGCATGCGGTAGAATTTTTTTGTTTTCCATGCTACGAACCCCTACAGTGGTATCAGAGCCGTGTCTATATGTAGATCTGTTGGACGAGTAGAACACAATGGTCATTGTGGGCGGTGGTGCTTTTATTATCAATTTCTTTTTGTGTACTTTGCATCTTGCGGTATGATGGGATGAAGCGGCCAAGGCTAACCTTACATGACATCGTTCATGAGACTTGCTCCATGCTCAACATGCAACTTGTATTGCATAAGTGGCTTTGCGGGTGTCTGTCTCTCCCATCATAGTATAGATTCAATTTACAACGGGCACTTGATAGTTCAAGCATCAACGTTGTGGTTCTTGTTCGTAAGTTAGAACGACACTTATTGAAAGCCCCAAACCACGTAAAATATGCAAAGAAAATTAGAGGCGTCTAACTTTGTTTTGCAGGGGTGTGTTGTGATGTGATATGGCCATGATTGTGATTATATATGATGTATGCAATGTTCCTTATTGTAAGTTGGCAACCGGCTAGATCCATATGGTTGTCTTTTAAATTCCGTTAAGACCTGCGTGTCTATTCAATGTAGTTGTAATAGTTGAAGCTGGTGGACGACAACCATGAAACGGCGCCATTGACCTTGATGCCATACCGGTGATGATGGAGATCATGTTCGTGCTTGAAGATGGAGATCGGAAGCACAAGAAGAAAGGCCATATCATATCACATATTATGAATTGCACGTGATGTTAATCCTTTATGCATCTTGTATTGCTTAGTTTGCGATGGTAGCATTATAAGATGATCCCTCAAGCACACAATTTCAAGTTTTAAAGTGTTCATCCTTAGTAAGCACCATTGCTAAAGCTTATTGTTTCGAAGCACCACGTGATGATCGGGTGTGTTAGATTCTGCGAGTGTATACAACGTGGGCAAGCTAGATTTTCTCATGCGGAAGATAAGGTTTGATCGTGATGAGCCTAGCATGTACAGACATGGTCTCGGAACACGGGTCACCGAAAGGTAAAGCATGAGTCATATAGTAGATATGATGAACATGTTGATTGTTCGCCATTGAAGCTACATCAACTCTCGTGATGATCGGTTTTGATGTGGTGGATTTGTTTCGTGTGATCACTAAAACAATTTGAGGGATATTGTTTTGAGTGGGAGTTCACCTAGATTAATTTAACTATTAATTAGAACTCAATTTTTCATAAACTTAGTTTAAAGTATTGCAAATATGTTGTAGATCAATGGCGGCCCCTACCATCAATTTTAATGCGTTCCTAGAGAAAGAAAAGTTGAAAAACAATGGAAGCAACTTCGCGGATTGGTTCCGCAATTTTAGGATTGTCCTTAATGCTGGTAATTTGACCTATGTGCTAGATGCACCGCTGGGTGACCCGCCTGCAGCAACTGCTTCCGATGAGGTAAAGAATGTTTTCCTCGCTCGGAAGAATCAGTACTCCACAGTTCAGCGTGCTATCTTGTATTGTTTGGAATTGGAGCTTTAGAAAAGGTTTGAGAAACATGACCCACATGATATTGTCCATGAACTCGAAATGATATTTGAGGCTTACGCAGTAGTTGAGAGTTATGAGGCTTCTGAAAAGTTCTTTAACTGCAAGATGGAAGAGGGCAGCTCCGTCAGTGAGCACGTGCTTAAGATGTCTGGGCACGCAAGCAAACTCCAAAGCTTGGGTATAGTGATTCCTAATTCTTTGGGTATTCACCGTGTCCTCCAATCAGTACCACCAAATTACAAGAACTTCAAAACATGAACAAGTCGTTGCCAGAACTCTTCTCCATGTTGAAATCTGCAGAAGTGGAGATCAAGAAAGAGCACCAAGTGTTGTTGATCAATAAGACCACCTAATTCAAGAAGCAAGGCAAGTCTATGAAAAAGGGGAACTTCAAGAAGGGCGGTAAGAAAGTTACCGCACCGGCGAAGAAAACCAAGGCTGGGCGTAAGCCTGATACCGAGTGCTTTTAGTAAAAGGGAGAAGGTCACTGGAAGCGGAATTGCCCAAAGTACTTGGCGGATTTGAAGAACGGCAACATCAAGAAAAAGGTATATCCGATATACATGTTATTGATGTGTATCTCACTAGTACTCGTAGTAGTGCCTGGGTATTTGATACTGGTTCGGTTGCTCATATTTGTAACTCGAAACAGGTACTGCAGAATAAACGGAAGCTAGCGAAGAACGAGGTGACGATGCGCGTTGGAAATGGATCAAAGGTTGATGTGATCGCGGTCGGCACGCTACCTCTTCATCTACCATCGGGATTAGTTTTATACTTAAATAATTGTTATTTGGTGCCTGCGTTGAGCATGAACATTATATCTGGATCATGTTTATTGCGCGACGGTTACTTGTTTAACTCTGAGAATAATGTTTGTTCGATTTATATGAGTAATATGTTTTATGCATATGAACCTTTGATAGATGGTCTATTCTTATAGAATCTCGATTGTGGTAATACACACATTAATAACATTGAAGCTAAACATTTGAAATTGAGCGATAACTCGACCTATATGTGGCACTGTCGTCTTGGTCATATTGGAGTGAAGCGTATGAAGAAACACCATTCCGATGGACTTCTTGAATCACTTGAGGGATGCGAAGCATGTCTGATGGGTAAAATGACTAAGACTCCATTTTCTGGTATGATGGAGCGAGCTACGGACTTGTTGGAAATCATACATACTGATGTGTGTGGCCCAATGAGTGTAGCATCGCGCGGTGATGATCGTTATGTTCTTACCTTCACGGATGACTTGAGTAGATATGGGTATATCTATTTCATGAAACATAAATCCGAAACTTTCGAGAAGTTTAAGGAATTTCAAAGTGAGGTGGAGAATCAACGTAACAAGAAGATTAAATTTCTATGACCTGATCGTGGAGGTGAATATCTAAGTTACGAGTTTGGCGAGCATTTGAAGAAATGCGGAATACTTTCACAATTGACACCGCCGGGAACACCACAGCGTAATGGTGTCTCCGAACATCGTAATCGAACTCTCTTAGATATGGTTCATTCTATGATGTCACTTACAGATTTACCGCTATCGTTTTGGGGTTATGCATTATAAACAACCGCATTCACTTTAAATAGGGCACCATCTAAATCCATTGAAACGACACCGTATGAATTATGGTTTGGGAAGAAACCTAAATTGTCGTTCCTTAAAGTTTGGGGTTGCGAAGCTTATGTAAATAAGTTACAGCTGGACAAGCTTGAACCCAAAGCAGAAAAATGCGTCTTCATAGGATACCCGAAGGAAATTATTGGGTATACCTTCTATCATAGATCCGAGGGCAAAATCTTCATTGCCAAGAATGGATCCTTTCTAGAGAAGGAGTTTCTCTCGAAAGAAGTGATTGGAAGGAAAGTAGAACTCGACGAGGTTGTTGAACCTTCTCTCGAACTTGAGAGTAGCGCAGCACCGGAAGTAGTTCATGTGGCGCCTACACCAATAAGAGAGGAAGCTAATGATGTTGATCATGAAACTTCGGTTGAAGTTATTACAGAACCTCGCAGGTCAACGAGAACTCATACCACTCCTCATTGGTATGATCCCGTTATGAGTGTCATGTTGGTGGACAACACCGATGACCCTGCGACATATGAGGAAGCGATGATGAGCCTAGATTCCAATAAATGGCAAGAGTCCATGAAACCCGAGATTGGATCCATGTACGAAAACCAAGTATGGACTTTGGTGGACTTACCAGATGGCCAGAAGGCTGTCGAGAACAAATGGATTTTCAAGAAGAAAACAGATGATGATGCTAATATTACTGTCTATAAAGCTCGACTTGTCGCAAAAGGGTTTCGACAAATTCAAGGTGTTGACTACGATGAGACTTTCTCACCAGTAGCGAAGCTAAAGTCTGTGAGGATTATGTTAGCAATCGCTGCATATTATGATTATGAGATATGGCAGATGGATGTCAAAACGGCATTCCTCAATGGAGACATTGATGAAGAATTGTATATGATGCAACCCAAATTGTACATGGATTGAAGCAAGCATCCCGAAGTTGGAATCAACGTTTTGATAAGGTAATCAAAAGTTTTAGTTTTATACAAACTTATGGAGAAGCTTGTATTTACAAGAAAGTGAGTGGGAGCTCTATAGCATTCTTAATACTATATGTAGATGACATATTGTTGATTGGGAATGATGTAGACCTTCTTAATAGTGTCAAGGATTATTTGAATAATAGTTTTTCAATGAAAGATCTTGGCAAAGCAACTTACATCTTAGGTATAAAGATTTATAGAGATAGATCGAGGAGCCTAATATCATTGTCATAGAGTACATATTTGGAAAAAGTTCTAAAGAGGTTTGGAATGGAACATAGCAAGAAAGGGTTCTTACCCATGTTGCCCAATATGAACTTGAGTAAAACTCAAAGTCCAGCAATGGCAGAAGATAGAGAAAGGATGAGTAAGACTCCCTATGCCTCAGCCATAGGATCTCTAATGTATGCCATGCTAGGTACTAGACCCGACATTGCATATGTTGTTAGTTTGACTAGCAGATATCAAAGTGATCCAGGAGTGGATCATTGGACAGCGGTCAAAAACATCCTTAATTACTTGACAAGAACTAAGGATATGGTTCTTTCTTATGGAGGTGATGAACAACCCGTTGTTAATGGTTACACCGACGCTAGTTGGAACATCGATCCGGATGATTCTAAATCTCAATCTAGATACGTATTTACTTTGAATGGTGCAACAATTAGATGGAGGAGTGCAAAGCAAAGCGTTGTGGCAAGATCTTCAACTGAATCGGAATACATAGCTGCTTCAGAGGCTTCACAAGAGGCGATATGGATGAAAGAGTTCATTATAGAGCTCGGTGTGGTTCCAAGTGCGCTAGACCCAATATCTATCTACTGTGATAACATGGGCGCCATAGCCAATGCGCAAGAACCAAGGTCACACAAGAAGTTGAAGCACATCAAGCTACATTTTCACGCTATTCGAGAGCATGTCCAAGATGGTGACATAAAGATTTGCAAATTACACACAGATCTGAATGTGGCGGATCCGTTGACTAAACCTCTCCGAGGGGAAAACATGACCAGCACCAAACCACCATGGGTGTTTGGTATATTACCATGTAATCTAGATTAGTTGACTCTAGTGCAAGTGGGAGACTGTTGGAGATATTCCCTAGAGGCAATAATAAAATTGATTATTATTATATCTTTGTGTTTATGATAAGTGTTTGCATTCATGTTATAATAGTATTAACCGGAAACATTAATACGTGTGTGATTTGTAAACTAAATTAGAGTCCCTAGTAAAGCCTCTTTATAATACTAGCTTGTTGGTTAATAGATGATCGTGGTTTCTGGATCATGAACATTGAGATGTTATTAACAACAAGATCATATCATTAGGAGAATGGTGTGATGGACATACTCCTATAGATAAGCGTAGCATAAAGATCAAGTCATTTTAATAGTTCGTTTGCTATAAGCTTTCTGATACATAGAAACCTAATTCCTTCGACCATGAGATCATGATAATCACCATCACCAGAAGGATGCTTTGATGACATGAAACACCACACCGTCACTGGTTGCTATAAACGTGGCATTGAGTGTTCGGAAAGTATGGGTTGAGGCACATGGATCAAGAGTGGGATTTGTCCATCCATATGATGAATAGATATACTCTGGGCCCTCTCAGTGGAATGTCATCCAATTGTCTTGCAAGCATGTGACTGGCTCACAAGGGATCACATATCACGGGAACGAGAAAAGAGTACTTATCAGTAACGAGGTTGAACTAGGTAAGCAGAGATACCGACGATCAAAACCTCGGATAAGTAAACTATCGTGAGACAAAAGGAAATTGGTATCGTATGTAATTGGTTCATTCGATCGCAAAGTAATTGTTGAAATATGTGGGATCCATATGAATTTCCAGATTCCTCTATTGGTTATTGATCAGAGAAGTGTCTCGGTCATCTCCGTGTAATTCACGAACCATAGGGAGACGGAGACACACTTAAGGATTCGATGTTGTTTAGTAGATATGGAATGTTAGTAGGGATACCGAATGTTGTTCGGAGTCTCGGATGGGATCCAGGATATCACGACGAGATCTGGAATGGTCCAGAGAATAAGATTCATATAAGGAAAGTCCTATTTCGGAGTTCGGGAAAGTTTCCGATGATTTCATCAGAGAGGTTCTAGAAGGGTCTAGAAGGTTCACCAGACCGGAAGGAGAATGGTCCATGAATGTTTCATGGATATGAGGAATGATCGGATCATATCCTAGGTCACTTGGCGTTGGCATTTACAAGAGAGATATAAAGCTCTAAATTGAAAGTCAAACGGGAAGTTTGAAAAGTCAAACTGGAACAATGGTTTCCTAGTGGGAGCAAGTCCTTCTCTCAATCCAACTTGGGTTTGGGTTTGGATTCAAACCCACCCCTCCCAAGGCTGCCCCCTCTCTCATAAATAGAGGAGGAGGGCTGCCCCAACACAACACAAGCCCTATCCCTCCCCAAGCCAAGCCGCCGCCGCCGTGCCCAAGCCGCAGCCGCGCCGCGCCGCTGCCGGTTCATTGTCGCTGCTCTAGCCGCTGCCGACACCTCCTCCTCCTCCCGGATATCTAAACCCTAGATTTCCGAGAAACCCTAATCTACCATAACTCGCATCTGGCTTAGGCGAAGCCCTGCGGGATCTTCCCTCTACTTCCGACACCACGCCGTCGTGCTACTAGAATCGCGAGGAGAGAACTACAACCTCTGCTGCCTGCTGGAACAAGGGAGAGGAAGGTCTTCATCGAGTACCGAACGTGTGACCGACTGCGGAAGCGCTGCCGAAACACAGCGCCGGAAGGATCGTCTACGCGATCTTGAGATCGGCAAGTGTACGACTACATCACCCACGAGAATCTGCTCTCGTTAACCGCTTTGGAATCTTCGAGGGTGAGTGCTTTATATTGACTCGTTGCTACAATCTAGTAGATAGATCTTGGCTTGTTTGTGTGCATGCGGTAAATTTTTTTTGTTTTCCATGCTACGAACCCCTACATCTTGTGCATCAGGTGGTAGAGAGGCATTTCCTTCTCGCCTAGCCGAGGGATGAAGCGGCTAAGAGCCGCGACTCGACCGCCCAGCTTTTGGACATCGCGGAGGCACTCGGGTTTCCAGAGTCGTGCGATTGTGTAGATCTTGGTGGGGTTTGCCTCAATGCCTCGCTTGGAGACTACGTACCCTAGGAGCTGCCCGGTAGGCACGCCGAAGGTGCATTTTCCTGGGTTGATCTTGCTCTTGTACTTTCATAGATTTGCGAAGGTTTCTGCCAGATCGGTTACTAGGTCGCTCTAGCGATTGGACTTGACCACCACGTTATCGATGTAGACGTGAATGTTGTGGCCAATTTGGCTCGCAAGGCACTCCTACATGTACCGCTGGTAGGTTGCACTAGCATTTTTGAGGCTGAACGTCATGGCAGTGTAGCAGTAGGATTCGAATGGCATGATGAACACCGTCTTATCCTCGTCTTCGACCGCCATCTTGATCTGGTTGTAACCAGAGTACACGTCAAGGAAGCACGGCGACTCTGACCCCACGGTTGAATCGATGATCTGGTCGATGTGTGGTAGGACGAACTGCTCCTTTGGGCAGGCGCTATTGACGTTGGTGTAGTCGATACACATTCTCCAGGTCTTGCTTTTATTCATGACCAGGAATGGGTTTGCCAGCCACTTGGAGTACTTGATGGGTCGGATGAAGCCTGTGGTGAGTAGACGTTGCACTTCTTAGGTGATTGCTTGACGTCGCTATTCCTTGAAGGGCCGCAACGACTGCTTGACAGGTCGTGCTTTGTGGTCAGCATTAAATTTGTGCTCAACAAGTTCCCTCGAGACACCTGTCATGTCAAATGGCTTCCATGCGAAGATATCATGATTCTAACAGAGAAACTCTATGAGCGCGCTTTGCTATGTGGGGCTCATGCCTTCCCCGATGGTGACTGTATGGCTGGAGTAGCCCAGGACCAGATCGATGGTGTGGGTGTGCGTGGCATCTTCGAACACTATCGACTCAGCATTCTTTGCCTTGGGCTTCTTCAGGATCATGGGGTCGTCCTTGTCGACTCCACTCATGTACCTGTCGAGCTTGTTGGCGTGGATGGTTTCCGCGGCCATGATGGTGTCTGCGAGTTCGACGCCTTTTTCCTCGCACTCCACGGCCATATCGGGGTCGCCGTGGATGGTGATGATGCCGCATGGTCTTGGGAGATTCATCACGTTGTACGCGTAATGTGGTGCCACCATGAATTTGGCGAACGCTTGTCGCCCCAGGACGCAATGGTTGGGGATGCAAAAGTTCACCAGCTCGAAGACAATCCACTCGGTGCAGAAGTTAGCGGGTGTGCCGAAGGTGACTGGCAGCGTCACCTTGCCGATCGGGTATGCCTTCCAACCGGGGACGATACCATGAAGGGTGGTGAGGGTCGATTCGACCATCGAATGCGGGAGCTGCAGCCTCCTGATAGTATCCAGGTAGAGGATGTTGATGGAGCTCCCGCCGTCCATCAGTGTCTTGGGGAGCCAGTAATCAGCCACTTTGGGCTTGACTACTAGGGTGACTCGCTCGAGGTACTCGATCCGTGGTGAGTGGTCCTCACGGATCCACATGATGCGCTGCTCGGACCAGTTAAGGAAGCGGGGATCGCCGACCTGGGACACCGCATTGACGGCGCCTGCGCAAGCGAGGACCTTCTTTTCTCGCTTGGTGCCGAGCCCGGTGAAGGTGTGCATCGAGCCGACGTCGTTGCCAAAGGCACCGGCATTGCCGTGGTCCCTTGTCGGGTTGTTGTTGGGGTCTTCCCTTGCTCTCCTAGCCTTCTCAATCTCCTTTAGAGTGTAACACCACCGGTCACTCCGGACCGACGGCTGTCACTTCTGGCAGCTCAATAGGATCTCTAGACTAACCCCACACACTAACACTAGTCTTTTCCGCGCACTTTGTCCTCACTCATGCGCACCCGGTACCCACTTCCCGGTTGGTCACCCATCCTAGAATTACTCTAGGCCAAGCACGCTTAACCTTAGAGTTCTTTTCGAATGAGCTTCCAGAAAATAAGTTGCAACTTGTTTGTATGGGTTTCGTATCAATCCTATTGAGCCATGCACCAGGGTCTCACATACACCCACCCTTAGAAGATCGATGTCCTCATCGATCAACCACAAGACAGGAATGTCCCCTCTTGGCACACGTCTGTGCGTCTAGTGCGGACACATGTGCCATGCCGTGTCCACTTCGGGCCACATGTGCCATGCACCACATGTTCGCCACTAACCCGCACATGCCCGTTTAACCACGAGGGTCGGCTCTGGTACCAATTGTAACACCCCCGGTCACTCCGGACCGACGGTTATCACTTCTGGCAGCTCAATAGGATCTCTAGACTAACCCACTTACCAACGCGAGAGAGAGAGGGGACAAGACTGGTACGGGAGAGGTAGAAGAAGACGACCGTTCTTATCCCCATATCCTGGAGCGGCGGCGGGCATCGCGGCGCTCGGACGGACGGCATCAGCGGAGCCACGCTGTTGCTTGCCGCTCCTGAGAAAGAAGACAGAGGGATGGGCGAAGGGGTACCGGGCCTCTGCTAGGCTGGTTGCGGGCTGGTGCTGGCCTGATGGGTGCCACACGCGGGGGACAGAGAGAGAGATAGAGATAGGAGAGAGATGGGCTGGCCTTCTGGAACATTGGCTTTATTTTTTTATTCTTGAAAACCTTTTCTATTTATGATTGGTGTTTTCTCTTTTGTATATCATTTCAAAATCTATTTTGAAACATTTCAAAAATACTAGAGACTTTGTAAAATATATGAGAATATTGCAGGGGCCCTTTTAGTCCATTTGGGCTCCAACATTTTTTTACTTTTCAAAATATTCAAAACCCTTTTGAATGGTTTTCAAAAAGAGGGGGAAGCATTACGGTTTTAGGCTTTTCATCAATTTTTTCTTTGCATGCATTTTAAAGAATGATGCTCATGAATGCACAAACAACCCTAATTACTATTTACTAAAAACTAGGGTGTTACATATGACATGATGATTATTGTACCCGCTCTTGCCTCAATCTAAGGACTTATCAGGTACCCAGGACCCCAAGGATTGATCCAGGTATAGGGGGTGTGAGTGATAACTGATCTGTAGGTTGGGAACCCAAGTGACAGAAGGGGTAGTACGGCTATATGCGAGGGATTTACTTGGGATTAATGGTGAAATCACTATGCATATCATTAGTTCTCTTTGTTCTATGGATGAGACTAGAAGGTTATTTCTATAAGCGGTTGCAGAGGAAATAGCAATTATGGATGCACTTTCCACATATAATTATCTTTCTCTAACAATTACATGCATACTTTATTATTATCTTTTACTCCCATAAGATATTTTGCATAGCTACTGCTGAAACCAAAAGCCCTAGGCCCTCTCTCTCTCTCTCCATCGTTAACAACAACAAAAATATCGCAAACTCTTGGTCCGATGAAACACAAAAGGAATTATAAAACTCCCTAAGGTCCATTTAAGTAATCTCACTTTGCTTTCTGCTTCCCGAGGATTCGATAAAACTAGGTATACTAGGGAAAAAGAACTATACTACATCCATAATCCGGTTCGAAGGTATCAAAGGCTAGCAAGGTCTCATGCCTGCCTTCACTCAAATAACAGAAGAGGCCGAAGGAGATCAACAAGGGAGGGAACTGTGCCAGGAAGTAGAGGCGCGCACGAGGAACTCCTAGAGAGGCAGCGAAGACAGCAAGGGGTCCTAGGAAATATAGGACGCGTACGGAATCAGGACGCATGGCCGGCAGCGACTTGAGGCGACATTGCGGTCAGCATGGAGGCCGCTAGGTCCAGCGAGGGCGGTAGCTGGAGGCTCGGTGATGCGCGGTGTGGTGTTGAAGCGGCCGTGTCAGCCGGCGAGGTGACCGGGAGGAGGAGGGAGGAGTGAAAGGGAGACGGCGAGGACGAGGTGCTGCAGGGAGAGCGGTCGGTTGCAGATCGCTAGGGAGATGGGAGGCAGAGGGGATCTGCAGCCAGAGAGAGCGGCGACACGCTGGAGGCAGAGAGAGGCGGCTGCGACGGCGGCTTCATGTGATGGGGAGAGAGCAGACGGCGCGGCGCACCATGGGGTTCTCGGGCATGGGGTCGAGGACGGGTGACCGGGGCAGAGAGAAGGCGTTCGCTGGCGAGGGAAGGGGGTGATCTCGCGAGCGGATCGGAGGAAGGTGGCTTGCGGGTGGATTTATCCTTGCAACTATGTCACATAATATGACACCACGCGAAGGATTTAAATTGTTTGGAATGTTTTTGAATTTCTTATGCCCGTTTGAAATATCTTTAGTCCAGATTAAAGAAACCAACCGGGACTTAAGGGGTTGCGGCAGGCTGGAGCTGACGCGGGCATGTTTAGTGCCGGATGGTGTCTCCAAACGAGACTAAAGATTCATCTTTAGTCCCAGCTGGAGACACCAACGGGACTAAACATGGGTGGCGACACTATTTTGGTGGGTGGCGACACTATGCCAGTAAGTGGCGACACTATGCCACTGAGTGATGACACTATTTTGGCAGGTGGCAGCACTATGATAGGGGTGAGTGTTGACATTATGTTGTGAGTGTCGACACTATATCGTACTGCTTAATCTATAAATAGGCATCCGTGTGAAGTTATCAACTACAAACAAGATGGTGTGTGAGAGCAGGGACTTCGCGTCAGTTAGCAAAGAAGGCATTCCAGGTGTCGTAGTTGTCAGGATCCTAATGGGGATCCATCCGCTTCTCCGGCGTGATCTCGAGGTAGAAGTGGTTCGTGATGGTTGCCTGGCGGGCAGAACCTTGAGGCACAGGAGGGATAGGAACCCCTCCAGCGCTCAGCATCCACTCGGGAGGCAACCGGTAGCCCGGGGGCATGGGTAGCTGGAGGAGCACAACGCCTCGGCTTCCTCGAGAGTCAGAATGGCCCAATATGCGGTGTCCATTGTTGTGAGAGACGAAGGTGTGGATGTGTGGATAGTCATGGAGCGGCCGGTCTAGATATAGAGGGAAAGTGCGGGAAAACATAGCGGGAAGTGGTTGGAAATGGCGGCAAATATCTATAGTCTCAGTTAGTGGCTCCAAACGGGACTAAAAGCCCAGTTAGAGGGAAAGGGCAGGAAAACATGGCGGGAAGCGGTGAGAAATGGTGGGAAATATCTTTAATCCTGGTTAGTGGCTCCAACCAGGACTAAAAGCCCCAGTTAGAGGAAAATGCGTGAAAACAAATGGTTAATAGTTAGAATAATTATTTTATAAAATATAAAATGTATGTGTATTACCTATTCAAATTCAAGCACTTTTTATGTTGAAAGTTTAGTGAGATTCAAAAAATATGCAAAATATAATAATTAATGCATTTTTTAATTGAAAATGGAATAATGGTTAATTGTTTGACTAGTTAGAATAATTATTTTACAAAACAGAAATGGATGTGTATTCCTTATTCAAATTCAAGCACTGTTTATGTTAAAAGTTTAGTGAGATTCAAAAATATGCAAAATATAATAGTTAATGCATTTTTAAATTTAAAATGGAAAAATGGTTAATAATTTGACTAGGTAGAATAGTTCTTTTATAAAACATAAAATGGATTTGTATTACCTATTTAAATTAAAGCACTTTTTATGTTGAAAGTTTAGTGAGATTCGAAAATATGCAAAATATAATAGTTAATGCATTTTTAAATTGAAAATGGCAAAATGGTTAATAGTTTGACTAGTTACAATAATTATTTTATAAATCAGAAAATGGATTTGGATAACTTATTCAAATTCAAGCACTTTTTATGTTAAAAGTTTAGTAAGATTCAAAAATATGCAAAATATAATAGTTAATGCATTTTTAACTTGAAAATGGAAAATGGTTAATAGTTTGACTAGTTAAAATAATTATTTTATAAAAAATAAAATGGATTTGGATTAGTTATTTGAATTCAAGCACTTTTCATGTTGAAATCTTTCTCAAATACATAAGTATGCAAAAATTGTATAATTTGAATGTTTAAAAAATATAATAGTATGCAAATTGAAATGTTTGAAAAAACTGTACACCGCATGCTAGTTTTGTCCCACCGCGCGCAATTTTGGGCCTTTTGTGCCAGCCCAACTCACCATCAGGGACTAAAGCTTGTGCAGCGCGCTGGTGCCCGAAAAGCCACCCCCCCTTTAGTCCTGGTGCGTTGCACCAGCCGGGACTAATGACCCCCCTTTAGTATTGGCTGGTGCCACACACCGAGACTAAAGGGGGGTATTTATACGCGGCCTCCTTCCCCGATCGAATCCACCGACCCGGACTTGGGGGGCCATCGACAATTACACAGCCGCCAGGCTGCCATTCCGCGTTGGCCGCCACCGCCACCGCGCCCCTCCGTGCTGGTAGCCACCGCAGAGCCTCCCCGTGCCCCTCCCCGGCTGTCATCGCACCTCCCCGCGCTGGCCGCCACTACCTCCCAGCCTCCACCACCTCGAGGTAGTTGCCGGCTCCGATGATGGAGGATTTCTATAGAAATATTATTGTATAGATATAATATTGCATAGAAATAATTTTGTATAGAAATATTATTGCATAGAAATATTTGTTGCATTTACATATTTGTATAGAAATAATTATTGCATAGGAATATTTGTGTTACATTTAAATATTTGTATATAAATATTATTCTATGGAAATAATATTACATATAAATAATATTGTATAGAAATATTATTACATACAAAATATTTGTGTTGCATAGAAATATTTGTATAGAAATATTTGTATAAAAATAATTATTGCATAGAAATATTTGTGTTGCATTTAAATATTTGTATAGAAATATTATTGCATAGAAATAATATTGTATAGAAATATTATTGCATAGAAATATTTGTGTTGCATTTAAATATTTGTATGAAAATAATTATTGCATAGAAATATTTGTGTTGCATTTAAATATTTGTATAGAAATATTTGTATGGAAATATTTGTATAGAAATATTATTGCATACAAATAATATTGTATAGAAATATTATTGCATAGAAATATTTGTGTTTCATTTAAATATTTGTATAGAAATATTATTGCATAGAAATATTTGTGTTCCATTTAAATATTTGTATAGAAATTTTTATATAGAAATATTGTGCGCAGTCTGCAAATATTGTGTGCAAATAGGATTTTTTTTCTATGTTCAAATATTGTATGCGTTTTAAAATAATATTGTGTGCATCTCGCATTTTGCAGAAACTATGGATCCACCTAGTCCAATCCGTACATACCTAACACAAGAAGAAATTCTCGAGGATATAATCCACGACACCGATCCATCTGAATCTCCCTCGAGGTATCTGAACCCATCCGGTGAGGGAGAGGAGGTCGTCCAAAGAGAGGGAGAAGCCGCCGGCTCCGATGATGGAGAAGCCGATGGACCCTTAACGAAGACCAGCGAGGTATATATATGATGTCCGATGATCCCTAGATATATGATGTCCAGAAGTAGCTGTACATACTGATTTGTATATATATTACATTGACGAATGTTTCTTCTCTTAGGCCTCCACATCAAGCAAAATTTCCAAACGAGGTCCGGCCAAAAAGGTGGCCGCATCTACATGTTATACAATTACGACGATAACAGCATTGGGTGAACCGTTGGAACCCAAAAAGGATGCAAATGTATTTAAACAATAATGTGGAGTTATGGTTAGGTATCGCATCCCAATCACCATTCAAGAGTGGCATAAGCCCAAAGGGGCGGAAGAGATTGAGTTTGTCATAGAAAGGTACAAAGAGGGTCTTTGGAATGGCCTCATGGCACATTTCACCCTGCCAAAATATGAGGATGATGCCGACATAGCTGCATTGAGGAAGAAAGTCAAGGAGTGGGCTCTTAAGAAGATGGTCGAACTGTTCCGGAACTGGAAGAAAGCATTATGGCTAAAGTATCATAAGGACAAGATTGCTCCAAAATTCGAAGGATATCTAGCAAAGCAGCAGCCTCACTGGGATGCATTTGTGAAGTACAAGAAGTTAGAAGATGCTAAGAAAAATTCAAAAGAAAAACAAGATAAATGCTGCGGAAAAGAAATATCACCATTGCCTAGGGCCAGGGGCTATACGACTGCCATGCCAAAGTGCGATAAAAAGAGAAAGAGCCGTGTGATAAAGGGATCATTCCAGAACTAATGCGCAAAGAATGGGATTTGAGGGTAAGAAATTGGTTCCTTGGGCATGGGAGTGAGTATGACGATATTACAGGGGATCTTGTTTGCAGTGACAGGATTAGGATACCTAGTGAGACATGGTTGAAAGTGGTGAAAGAAATTAAAGAGGGGAAAACAAAGTTTCCTCCCGATAGAGAGAAAGACTTGCTAACAAAGGTCCTCGGGAATGATGAACACGGAGGATGAGTACGAGGCATTGGCCCTAGTTACACGTGGAATATTGGGTTTCCCAAAGACAAAGATACTTATAGAAGTCGAGCGAGAGCAAAGCAGCGATGGGAGGAGGAGGGAGACAGGTTCAATCAGTTGCTAGCAATAATTAACAAGCAGTAGCAGATTGACGAACTTAGAGGAGTAACGCGAATGCAAGATCTTTCACTCAATATTACCTCTGACCCATATTAGCGGAGAAGCAGTGTGGCTAAATCGGAGGTCCCGTCTCATGACGCACAGATGATAGATGGCGGTCCCAGCTACACCGTGGATGGAATGAATGATAAGATATCTTGTGAGCTCCATTAGAAGGTGAAGAACATATCCGTGAAGGTGGCAGTCGGATGTGCTTTACCTTGTCCACCTGACGCATGCTGGCATGGCCATGAGATTCCAGCTGGCTATGCTAAAGTCAGGGTGGATCAAACCATAATAGGGTGGAAATCAATGGAGCTTGACATCCCTGGACATGAAGGTGAGAGGACACTCGGAGAAGTACTGGGCGATATCATTTTATGGGACAAGAACAACATCAAGCTTCTAGGCTCGGCGCCAAGGCCAACACCGCCTCCTAGTCGTCGCAGGTCACCTTCACCTCCATCACCTCTAAGAAGCCCACCCCATGACTACGATCACCACAGCGCAAGTCCATGTCGATCTCCGCCCGCTAAGGACAATAAGCGGAAGCGTGCTCTGTCGATGAGTACTAACCGACGTAGCAACCTAAAATGAAAAATGTCGCCCTCCCAAGAGCACCTCATAAGAATCTTCCCATCAGACCTTACGATCGTACTGACGAGGAAGACACAGCAATCACAAAGGCCCAATGTGATGCGCATTTTCAAAAGAAGAAACCTGAGCCCGCCCTGGTATAAACCGAGAAGCAAAAAAGCTTATGCACTTGATTTTCTAAACACAAAATCGCAATATAAGTTGAACCATAAGCCAGATGACTATCTACGCACACTTCAAAAGATGACTATCTAAGCACACTTCAGAAGGAAGTGACGAAGAGCAAATCAAGTAGAAGTGTGTAGCACCCCGGGTAAAACCACTAATAGAAAATCGTGGTTAAATAATAGTTTGTGCATCATCATGACATCATGCATACTTGCATCTAAAAATATTTTAATAAACCCTGTTTTATTTTCTACAATATTCCTCTCCTACTATTCAAATTAAAACTCTAGAACATCCGGATATTTGTTTGATCTAAATATTATTTAAAAAATGTTTTTAAAATAAAAAAAGTAATTTTAAATATAAAAACTATTTTTATATTCGGTACCGGGGAGACAGCCCAGCCGTTTAGGCCAAGCCACCTACTACCCAGCAGGCCCAGCCCAAAACTAACCCTAATCCTCTAGACCACCTAAACCCTAGCTACCAAAATACCCAACCACCCATCTCCCTGCCGCCAGCTGCAAACCGCACACCATCCCTCACGCGCGCGCGGCCGCGCGACTCGCGTATCCCCGCGTACCCCGCACACACACGGAACACATGCACACAGGCAACACCAACTCTACACCAAACACACACACACATGCCTGTACCCGACCCCAACCACCGACACGCCGGGCCCACCTCTCTCTGCTCGGGTCGTGGACCTCCTCACCAACCACTCCACAAGCCTCACTCGCCCTGCATCTCGCCTACCCGCTGCCGCCGGATCCCTAGGCCGCCACCACTTCTTCTCGCCTCTCTGCCTGGATGCACCCTCTCGCCACCACGGGCCTGCTCTGCCTCACCTAGCTCCTTCATCTCGCCTGCGTCTCCTCCCTCAATCCCGGACGCGAGCATGCACCAACCGGTGCCCTCCCCTTCGCCCTTCGTCCCTGCCGCCAGGCGCCCTCGGCCTCCGAGCATCACCGCCGGCCCCAGAGCTCCTCCTCGTGTCGCCTCCTGCCCCTACACCATCGAGCATCCCTGCTAGCCTCCCTCAGTAGGACGCGTGCGGCAAGCACTCCACCATCAGAGCCCGCCACCATGGCCTCTCCTCGTCAAGAGCGACCTTGCTATGCCTCTCGGGTTGTCCTTACCGAGCTTGTCGTTCCCCTGCAATATCCGGACCGCACGATGCTCGGTTGCTTCCTATGTGTTTGGAGCGCGAGGATCCTCTCGATTGGAGTGTATTTTGGTCTACCTTTGTTTTGTTGTCACTGTTTGAGGACAAGGACGATGTGGTGAGGTGATGATGTGCATTCTGATCGAGATCTTCGCTGCGGGTGTCGTGTACTCGTGGCCGTTCCAAAGTTCGCGACGCCAAATTTCTCCAAGATTGACCAACGCAATCAGTTGTACAAGGATCACCCCAAGGCCTTCAAGGTGAACCCACAAGATCTACCTCACGGACATCCAAGACCAACCAGACCTGAAAATGCCGAGCTCTCCCTCCGAAACCCGAAGACCATTCCGCGGGCCGAAGATGCATCGGACTCGAAGATCGAACCCCAACGCTCTCTCCTTCCTGGAACCGAGGCCGAACCCAATCTCGTCGAACCCCAAGATCTTCGGACCCTAATGTGTGACCCTCTTACCGAGACCTCCCCTATTTTTGTAATATATATGACATCCACTTGTTGCATATTAAATTGTCATGCTTGCACACATATCATGGTGGGTTGGGGGCTTTTAGCCAATTCACCTAATAATTAAATATGGAGACCATATGTTGTCTTTTCTATATATTGGCTCCATTTATATTTGTGCATTGAACCGATACATATTTTTCCTTGATAAGACAACATTTAAATCGCGCGGTATCTAAACAACATGAACCATATAATTAATTGTCGAGACCCCGGTTTCGCTTAATATTTCCTAATTGCATCGCATCTTTGCCATGTCATACATCATCCGTACATCATGCCCGATCTTCTGCCGTAGTATTAAATAGTGCATCCGGTGTTTCTTTTAGTGCTTTGCTTCTTCATGGATTAGGAGGATGAGCTGATGCGAGTATTGACCCGATCTTCGAATGAACCTTCGGCCATGTTTTCAGGCGTGCATTCTCCCCCTTTCTACCTATTTACATTTCTAGTCTTTATTTCCTCCTGTTGATCTATTGCTATCTGTGTTGCGATGTTCTAGTTTTCGTACCCGTGATATCCCTTACAGCCATTATATTGCCTTGGAAACCTCCTATTACCTATTTTTTGGTAGATAGTCGGTCTTGCGAGTCGTAGTTGCTTGCTCAGGTGTTGTTTCGATGTCGTCAAGTACCACAGTTGTGGGAGAAATGCCTCATGCTTTATGTTGAATATGATCATGGCTTTCTTTACCGTTTAATAATTAAAATTGAAAGTAGGTAAATAACGCAGAGGCACAGGTGGGCAATAGATGTTATTTGGTTTTTAACCGTCCACATGTGTCCCGTAGGACCCCGAGTACTTGATACATGTTGATTGAATATTCGCACTATCCGCATGTGGGACCATGAATCCCCTTAGCATGATCTTGAGTCATATCTTATTTATTTGGGCCACAAAGTAGTTTGGGGATTTATTACTATCATGTACTTATGTCATAATTATTCCATTCTTTACTACTTTATTTACTATTACGCGTGGAGCGCACGTACTGTTTAGGTAAGTGCATCCTTTTCACGGTATCGACAAGCCCAGTCACACTTTCCGGCTCCGAGTCATTTACAACCATTGACGCAAACCTCTGGGTTCGTTCCGGAGCCGGCCAACTTCGTCGCGGGTAGCTTGGTGGGGTGGGCCCCTGAAATATTATATGGATCTTGCGATTTCTTTATCGTGATGCCTTGTTGGGTTTTCATTTGGTTTTTCCGAGGTTGATCGTGCGTGTGTTGCTATTTGTGCCCCCCTGCATGGTAAAACTTTCTGAAAGTCGTGTCCACGGTTATGGACGACTTGGAGCACAGTATCTCGATCATAGACAACTATAACTAAAGTAGTGCTATAAATTTGACTTTATAATGACTAGTAATCAGCTTCACTACAACGGAATGGCTAAATAAAAGTACCAACAACTCATGCTATATGTATCTGACTAGTAAGTATTGTAACTACAACAGAATGGTTAACTAAAACTGCCCACTGTTTATAATATCAGGATGACTCATGCTATCTATATCTGACTAGTAATTGCCGCAACTATAATGGAATGAATAAAACTGCCAACAGTGTGAGTTTCTCGGTTGACTTCCTTGTTTGGTATCGAGGGGGAAACGCCAGGATGGGTATGTTTGGTGTTAGTATCAGGTTGGATCCGAATAGGTCTTTCTTATCCCTCTTCGATAGCCGACAGTTGTATCGAGTCTCTATAGGTTATTTAGTGTATGTGGTGCTCCCGCTTCAGTCCAACATACCCATGTAGGCGAGGACCGCTGAATTCTAAGACTCGCTATGTACTGGCCTTAGTACTGACCGCTCTCTTTTTCCTTTGCCTTTGTCGGCATCGCTTTTGTTTAAGCAGGTTTGAGATCAATGTCGTTAGAAGGGTTACCCTTCCAGCTTGGCCTGGGCAGGGTTATGGACGCCATTGGTTATTCTTCAGGGCTCTTAGCTCAATTTGCATCTTATCCGTACTCGGATGTTGTATTGTTTTCGAGGTGATTTGGCTCTTTGTATTATATATCTGTGTTCTTGACTCATGGAGTCGTTGTTGTATATATCTATTATGTGGGTTCCATCGTGGACTATTGTGTAATGATATTACTTCGTTTTCCACCCACACGAAAGTGCCTGGTGGGCGCCTTTGAATCGTTTCTATGTGGGTTTGGCGGGAATCGCTGAGACATGCATAGGGCCGATCTGAGGGTGTTACAGAGTGGTATCAGAGCTCAGCAGTTACGATACCCCACTGGTCCAGCCTATAGGATAACCTAGCTGACGGACGTTGTAGAGGGTCAAAACTATTTTGAAAAATCGGTTGGATAGATCTGATTAGGTCTTCTTTTACTCCTTATCCCTATGATATTCTCCTCTTACCTCTGCGTGTTTTGAATCTACCCTCTTACCTTTTCTTCGAGTCCAGGATTTCTCGTGGTTGGGTTTCCGTCGTACCTTCAGGGTTTCGCTTCCTTCCTCTTGTAATGGTGCTTCGACATCCGGTCTTCATGCTATCCGATGAAGTTTTCATCTATTGTACCTTTCAGTGGACTAAAAATTCACTAAAAATTTTCTTTGTATCCTCCGGTGTTTTCCGATACGACGAAGTCATCCACATCAGAACCAATGAAGATTTTGCATCACTCTTTTGCTTCTGAACCTCGTTTGTCGAGACCTTCAGTCTGAATCCCGAGAGTTGGTTGCATAAGTCTTCTATTCATGTACACTGTAATGCTTTGAGTGCGGGATGGAGTCTCTACCATACCACTACTCTTATCATTCACTTTTGTACACTGAATGGTGGATCGATGCAATTCTTACTCTTTCCATGGAAGTTAGAGGTGGCCTTACCTTTAACTCCTCTATTGTTTGTCCCCAGTGTTCCCTCGCCGAACATGATCAACGACCTCTTGTTGGTGGTGTCGCTGATTTCAAGATGGAGAAAGAGCCCTTGTTAGTGGTGTCGTGAGGATCTACATGAAGCGAGAAGATTCAGATTGTCGACCTTCTTCCCTGTACCATGAGGCGGATCTCGAGGGCGAGATCCATTGTTAGTGGTGTCGAATTGTATCACCCCGGGTAAAACCATTACTAGAAAATCGTGGTTAAATAATACGCTGTACATCATCATAACATATGTAGGGTTTGCAGCATAGAAAACAAAAAAATTCCTACGATGGGAACAACTATGTACAAAGATCTATCAACTAGAGACAAGCAACGGGCGGATATACATCCATAGATAACATACCCTTGAAGACCGACAAAGCTTAACGAGTCCAAACTCATGGTTGATGTAGACGATCTCAAGATCGAGAGGAAGTCCTAGCGCCGCAAAACAGCAGCGCATCCGTGCTCGCACAAACGTACGAGGCACCGAGCAACCTCCGCCTCCTCGCTCCAGCGATGCAGCGGAACCACAACTCTTTCTTGCCGAATAGCCACTAGGAACATGTATCTCGCTAGTCCGATACCATGGGGGATAAATACTAGAGGGGGAGAGAGATCCTTCACGAGGAAGTGTGAGCGAGAGAATGAGAGGGGGCCTTTTATAGGGGAGAGGGGGGCACCCAAGGGGCATGGCGCCCAGCCATGGGGCTTCCCCCACCTCTTCCTCATTCATGTGGGTGGACACTACACTCACTCAAATACCGTTCAATTTCCTCCACTAAAAAACCCACTCAAATTCCCATTAAATTTCCACCAAAATTAATGCAAACTGTCATTAAATAAAACTCCTTTTATTTATTCAGAATTTTGTCAACTACTTTAATGACAAACATTCACATATAGCCCCTTGCTAGTATTTCATTTCACATGAAAAAACACTTTCTACAATTTCACCCGAAAACCCATTTCGGTATCTAGTGAAATAAGTTCATGCGCTTGTTATTCTTTCCGGCATGAAACTTTTGCTCCAAATGGATATTGGTGTCTCTTAAGTGTGCCACCCTACGGTTCACGAATAATGCGGACATGATCGATACCCTTCTCCGATCAATAATCAGAAGCGGGATCTGGAGACCCATACTGACTCCCACACATTCAACGATGACTTTCTTGTGATCGTCGGAACCTTTTACGCTAGTATCTTAATCCTTTTGTTTTCGCGATATATTACATGTCCGAGATTCGATCATCGGAATCTTCATACCTAGTTTGATCTCGTTACTTACATGTACTCTTTTCTCGTTCCCGTGATATAAAATTCTAGTGATCAAAGTGGGAACGAGAAAACAAAAAATTCCTACGATGGGAACAACTATGTACCAAGATCTATCAACTAGAGACAAGCAACAGGCGGATATACATCCATAGATAACATACCCTTGAAGACCTATAAAGCTTAACGAGTCCAAACTCATGGTTGATGTAGACGATCTCAAGATCGAGAGGAAGTCCTAGCGCCGCAAAACAACAGCGCATCCGTGCTCGCACAAACGTACGAGGCACCGAGCAACCTCCGCCTCCTCGCTCCAGCGATGCAGCGGAAGCACAACTCTTTCTTACCGAATAGCCATTAGGAACATGTATCTCGCTAGTATGATACTATGGGGGATAAATACTAGAGGGGGAGAGAGATCCTTCACGAGGAAGTGTGAGCGAGAGAATGAGAGGGGGCCTTTTATAGGGGAGAGGGGGGCACCCAAGGGGCATGGCGCCCAGCCATGGGGCTTCCCCCACCTCTTCCTCATTCATGTGGGTGGACACTACACTCACTCAAATGCCTTTCAATTTCCTCCACTAAAAAACCCACTCGAATTCCCATTAAATTTCCACCAAATTTAATGCAAACTCTCATTAAATAAAACTCCTTTTATTTATTCAGAATTTTGTCAATTACTTTAATGACAAACATTCACATATAACACCTTGCTATTATTTCATTTCACATGAAAAAACACTTTCTACAATTTCACCCGAAAACCCGTTTCTGTATCTAGTGAAATAAGTTCATGCGCTTGTTATTCTTTTCGGCATGAAACTTTTGCTCCAAATGGATATTGGTGTCTCTTAAGTGTGCCACCCTACGATTCACGAATAATGCGAACATGATCGATACCCTTCTCCGATCAATAATCAGAAGCGGGATCTGGAGACCCATACTGACTCCCACACATTCAACGATGACTTTCTTGTGATCATCGGAACCTTTTACGCTAGTATCTTAATCCTTTTGTTTCGTGATATATTACATGTCCGAGATTCGATCATCGGAATCTTCATACCTAGTTTGATCTCGTTACTTACATGTACTCTTTTCTCGTTCCCGTGATATAAAATTCTAGTGATCAAATCACTTGCTTGCAAGCTAATCAATGTGATATCACCGAGAGGGCCCAGAGCATATCTATCCGTCATCGGGATGAACAAATTCCACTCTCGATCCATGGGCCTCAACATAACACTTTAGTAGTTCTGAACCCATCTTTATAATCACCCAGTTACGGTGTGACATTTGATGTTATCAAGAAACTCTTCCGGTGTTAGTGATTGACATGATCTCATGGTCTAAGGATTAGGATCACTCCGTAAGTTGTTATAGCAATATAAACTCAATGACTTTGATCATAATGATATACTTCGGATGAATGTCCATCACACCATTCCAATAACGTTGTGACCTCGTTATTAACAACATCCAATGTCCATGATCAGGAAACCTTTGATCATGTTGTTAATCAACGAGCTAGTTTATAAGAGAGGCATAACTAGGAACTTCCTTTTTTTATTAAACACAAATGTATTAACTTTTCCGTATTAATACAATTATAGCATGCAAAATAAAAATTTATCATAAATTAGGAATACGATAATAACCACTTTATTATTGTCTCTCGGGCATATTCCCTTCAGTCTCCCACTTGCACTAGAGACAATAATCTAGTTTAGAAACTTTGTGTATTGAACACCTATGGCTTTTTGGTGTTCCATATACACAATTCCAAGTAGTTAACATAATCTACAGATCTGACACTTCAGGTCGTGTGTATTTGCATGTCTTTGCGTCTTCACGCATCACTCATTCTCCAATGAGATGGCATTGTATAAATTTGGTCTTTTGGTGAGACCTTTAGTTCCTTGGGGTTAAATCATGTCAATACTATTGTCATACAATATATCTTTAGTGTTAGCCCATTGCGAACCACACCTTAGTTTGATAACAAACTACTTGACACAAATTCCCTCCTTTGCTGCTACTATAGCAGTCATATACTTAGCCTTTTGTTGTAGTATCCGTCATAATGTCTTAACTTTGGAATTCATCTAAATCCATCATGGAATCTCCTTTCCATTACATTGTGCCACCCATAGTTTAAATTGAGATGAACTTAATTTGTATCTTGTGACAAAACTAGTACCAATGTAACGCTTTATAATGAATTATTTGTAATTGTTTGTGACCTCTACAAAAATATATTCTTAGTTCTTCCAAAAGATCATAAAAATATTTCTCACTATGGTCCAATGATCATTTTATGATTCATTCTGGTATACGCTCATAACACTTAGAACATAGGACATATTTGGACGTGTACATATCATGGTATGATTGATCAAAACATCCTTGTGATTTCACTCATCAAGTGTCAAAGCACCTGAATCTTGTTTCGCATATCAAGTGTCGATACACTTGAATCTTGATTCAATTCCTTTCCATGCGAAAAGAACTATTTCTTGGTGTTTCTATATTGAACTCCTTCAGTAAATCATATATGTACGTTTGGCACAACTATATTAGCGTCACAGTCTATCCATAATATACATTCATGCTAAATATTCGGGTTTTTCCTAAGTCTTTCATCGAAATGAAATTCTTAACCTTTGTCAATAAAAGATACATAATTTCCAATCAACAAGATGTCTTACACATAATGTATTAGAAATATGTCTCAGCGCTCCCACTTAATTTCTTGCAAATGCAAGCATCTTCATCGTCTCTAGATGAAAACTCTTTTTTCATCATGGTGAAGATTCCAACTCCGCGATGCTTACTTCAAACATTGAACTCCTTTTTAGAATCCTTTGAATTAACAAAACCCTTTGGATCATGTCATGTACACTGTTGGGAATATGCCATAGAGGCAATCATGTATGATGAGATTTCCCATTGTATTCATAAAGATATAAAGTTGTCCTTGTATAAACATCAGATGTGTATCATTGAATATGTGATTCGGTTGTGGAACTATGCATTCATGTTGTTTGTACTAAATGTCATTGGTCATTGAGGTTTTGCTAGACACACAACTTAGACCAATGTGAAAGTCGGCTTGATGACTTGGTTCCACTTGTCATGGGCATGGTGATGCCATTCCGACTTACACAGATTCGGCTAAAGAGTTTAGCGAGTCGGATTGACCCATATTGAGGTACAACGAACAAGTAGTTATTTGTATATCTCAATCAATGTAATCCTTAGACCTGAGGTTGTTGCATAGTCCGAGTTGAGGATCACCGACTTAGATTCTGTCAAACGCTGATCCGTAACTAGGCAGTTATAAAGGCAGAGTTCGGGTCGACTGAGAATCAAGCTGCGTTATGTAAATAACCAAGATGGGATTTTGCCCCTCCACTCAAAGAGATATTCTCTGGGCCCTCTCAGAAGATATGATTCGGAAAGCATGGCCATGCATGACTCGGTTAAGTGTTAACCGACGCGTTCGACTAAGAGTTAGTCAGGTGAATCACTTATCTCGGATCGAGAAGAGAGTCGGAATATTTAAGGGATGACAAATTTTCGCCTATAGTCTGACAAGGTATATCGTGAGGCAAAAGGGACTCGGACGTAAGTCACATTGGAGAGGCAAGTCGTCATGACTCATTGGTACTTGGGAGTCGGCACGTTCTGCTAGGAGCCGCTACCGACTGATCGATTGAGAGTCGGACTCCAATCGTGTCCGAGTAGCCATGTGCCTGCCGGGTCACACACTTAAGAGCGGGAGCAAGTTCGGATTGGATCTGAACCAGAAATCTGGTCGGGTTGGACCCGAGCCGGATTAGGACTGAGTCAGTGAGTCGGACTCACGGTGACTAGTGTTATATGGGCTTTAGTGAATGGGCCATGAGAGTGGAGCCCACGTTCACTCCCTATATATAGTGGAGCACCGTAACCCAGAAAGGTTAATCGTTGATCGGTTAGGTCATTCCATGTGTTGGAAACCCTAGCTCCATAGCAGTCCTGCCGTCATAACGAACCTAGCAGTTCGCCGTACGTGTGGATACCAGCAGAGGTGATGTACGATCAGCACCAGGACGATCGGATCGCAAAGCACTGCACTGCATCAACTGACGTGCTTCATCCGTAATCCGCAACTGCGCGTCTAGTGGTAAACCTCGTGGCCTTCTACCTCAGCTAGATCTTGGGATCACCATGTTAGAGGAAAAAGTTTTTGTTTTATCTCTGCATGGCCCCATAGTGGTATCAGAGCGATAGATTCTGGTTTTAGGCTCGAGATCGCGCATATGTGATATGCGTTTGGCTGTAGATGAGATCTATGTGCTATTTGGTGGTCGATCTATGAGATAAATCGGTTTTGTACGAGGTTGATTGGATCAATTGTACTTAGGGAATGGTGGATCTGATTTCCTTGATCATACTGCTGAGGTCGTGGGACGACATACCCCTACCGGTCGGCTTTCGCCATCGGGGTAGACTGTGACACGTAAATCCAGAAGTGGTGATCAAAGATCAAAGAGTTTGATCGAATCGGAATAATGGTCGGAATCCATGTCTGGATCGTAGATGAGATCTATGTTTTCGGAAAAATCGCCGGCTTTGCCCTGTCATAGCGCCTTAGATGGCATTGCGAGTTTCACAACGCCGGTAGATATTGTATCTATGCATAACTTGTTTTGCAGGAAGTTGTGAATGGTATGGTTCATATGCATGTGATGTATGTGTGTAATCCATGCATGATCTGCGAATCACGATTTTTTGTCAGCCGGCTGGAGCCTAGGTGCTGTCATTTTATTGTATAACGACCTATGTGTCGGATTCTCTATGTAATTTACTTTACTAAGCTAGTTTAGCTGTTTGGATAATCCAGATGACATGCAAGGCAATATGCATGTCCGCGACATGGAGTAAGACGTCAAGTGATAAGAGTTGGCACGAGTCGGATTACAGGCTGTAAGGTTCCCAACCTTTAATAAGGTAGAGATCCCTGTGTTTACAATGCTAGTCCCTGGATCAATAGCTAGCATCCACAGTTAAGATGTAATATCAAGATACAAAGGTCATAATATAATTTTATAACCAGGAATAACATAATTTTATTACATCTTACATAGCTCATTTGGCTATTACATTACATTGCAGCAGAATATCTATAAGCATGGGGTCCTTCATCTTCAAAGTGACACAGGCAAACATGCTGGTTGTAGACTTGTAATCCTAATCAATCAACTTCACTAATATCAAACAAACCTGCAACATAACAAGTTACAGCCACAAGGGTCAATACATTTGAATTGTATTGGAAAGTTTCACTACTATGTTGAATATAAGTGGATCCTATCATTACATGCATATTTGGCTAAGTAGGGTTTTAGGATCATTTGCAGAAAGCAATAATTTATCCTATCTTTTCAAAACAGTTTTGATCTTTTGTCAAATCTTTCTGAACTCCTTGGTAAATCCCCAAGTGTTTCAAGTCTTTGTCAAAATCTCTTGAGCTCCTTGGTAAATCCCCAAGTGCTTCAAGTTTTTATCAAAATCTCTTGATCTCCTTGGTACACCCCAAGTGCTTCAAGTTTTTATCCAAATCTCTTGAGCCCTTGGTACACCCCAAGTTCTTCAAGTTTTTTGTTGTCACTTTAAGGTTTTTCTTTTAGAAATTGGAATGTCGAGATTTCCCATAGTTTCAAGCTTTAGTTTCTCAGTATTGTCCATAACCGGGGACACGGCTAAGTACTTAGAATTTTTATCTTCTGTAGAAGTTGTACACTTTACCCACATGACACAATCTCATCTTGTTGCCACCAGTGGCCGCTGGATAAGTACTCACCAAGATGGAGTACTGGCAGATTGAGAATGTGACGAAGTCTTTCCAGAGGGTCCTCCCATACACCATTGCTAGCTTGTCTTCAGGCACCAATGTAGGGTTCCTAGTTCCCTCATTTCCAGTTAACCTAAGGACAATGCATGGGTCTTCCCAATGTAGTTGACTAAGCCAGAGCCATATAGCATGTGGCTGTACATGAAAGCCACCGTTGGAGAAACATGTTCAATCTCTACGTCCCTGGGTGGTTTTCATCTAGTGCACAACAAAAGAGATTGCCATATAAACATGGTTCCTTTTGTTGCCACCTTGTCCAAAACTTGAATAACCTTGTCCACCCAGGTGGTTCATTGAGTACTTGTTTTATTATATAAAACATAAGTCTTTTCTCAACTTCATAAAATCTCAACATGTATCTCTTCTCAAAATATGTAGCATGGCTAAGCATTTTACAACTACATTGTTTTCACTAAGGAATATATAAGGTATCCTATTAGGATTTAGCATAGCATAAGTTATAGAAATTCTTTTCATGCATGTTTCAAAAATCCACTAAGTAATGAAAATAGTAGGACTTTGGATGATAGTGTCACTTGCCTTTCTTTTGGTAGGGAATGTTGGTTCACTCCTTGATCTTGCTAATATCACACTCTTCTAACTTCACTACAAATCAATCAAGCAAACACAAATTCAACTAGCATTCCAAACCATAATCAAACAAACATCACACATAAAATAATAGAAACTAAGTCATGCATGCAAGCATGCAAAAAGGTAGTTTTATTTGCAAAGGTGGTTTCTACTAGGCTCTAAACATTGTAAGGTTCAAAGTGGTCATTTTCCAAAGTGGCAAAGTCATTTGCAAAAGGGTTTTATCTATAAACCATTTTTAAATCCAATCATTATTTTATGTGGTGGAAAATGTTTTTAGCAAGGCAACAATTTTTGTGTTGTTCACCAAATAAGTTGTTAATCTCAAAACTTGGTGTTTAGGGTTAGTAGGTTTGATTCAAATAATTTTCCCAAAGTTTTTACTCAAAAATCATTTCCATAACAAAATCAATATTTTTATTTGGCTAGAAATGGGCTAATTCAAGTATTCAAACCTAATCTTCACAAAACCAAGATGGTTCCTAGGGTCAGTAGGTTCACAACAAACCAATTTGCAAAGATTTCAACCTCAAAATCATTTTGGAATAATTTTTATAACCTAAACAAGCATATAAATGTTTCTGCAAAAACAAACATTTTACCAGAAGTTTTTACTAAAAAATTGCATGGTTGGTTATGGCTTGTTCCACTGATTCCATTGATATAAAATTTGCAAGTTTTGGACGTGTGGACCAAAAGTTACAAGGTTTACAAATTTGCAAATCAATCTGATTCAAAAATCTGTTTTAAATCAACTAGTGCCACGCGGCGGGTTCTCATTGGGCGGTACCGGTTCGCGCGGATTGCGCTCTGCGGGGCGTTGGATCTAAACAGATCGCACGGCGCGGGTTGATTCATACCTCTTCGCTCAGTTCTAATCACAGCCACAATATTTACATCTAACGGTCACAGACGCTTGGCCAAAGGCTGGCGGCGCTGCGCGGCGGCAGACGACGGTGCACGGTCGGACGATGTGCTAACGGCGGTTACAGGAAGCAAAGGAGGAAACGAGGATGCTCACCGTGCTCGCGAGGTCGAGATAAAGCTCGAGGTGGTGCTGGTCTGGTGAGGGGCGCACTGGAGCGGCATTAATCGCTCGCCGGAGTGGAGCTGCGCCTCGGCCACGCTCTGTTGTCGTCGAGGACGGTGCTACGGGTCATGAGGAAACAAATGGAAAGCATGGTCAGACGCGCAAAGCCATGGCGATGATGCGTGCGTGATTGAGAGTGTGCGGGGTGGTCGGTTCTTACCAAGAAAGCTCGTCGGAGGCGAGACAGACGGCGGCGGCGAATCGAGCTGGTCCTTGCTGACACTCTGGGGCAAGCGCGGCGAATGGAATGTACAGGGAAAAGCTCCAGAGATTGGGGAGTGTGTGAGGTTGGTCGAGGAGGCAAGGGGCGGTGCGGGGTCGCCGGAATTGGCCGGGAAAGGTCGTCGGGGCAGCAAGGGTGTGTGGCGAAATTCGTCCAGCTTGGGGGCAGAGAAAGGGAGGCGCATGAGGGGAAATGGAGAGGAGGCCAGGGCGGTTAATAGGGCATAGTCACGGCGAGTAATGGTCGCAGAATCAACGCGTATTGAATCCTGCAGAAACGGCCGGCGAGAGGGGGACGTGGTCACCGCGGGGTGAGGAAGAAGGTGACCTGGCGTGGGGTCGTCTCGTCAGTGATAGAGGAAGAGGTGCGGTAGGGTCCAACTGTCTGTGACGCTGCGGGTGAGTGTTTGAGTGAGAAAACGTTTCGCGAGAGAGAGTGGGGTGGGCTTGCTGTTGGGCTTGTTGGGCTGGCCGGCTGGGCTGCTGTCTGATTCTATTTTTTTTCTTTCTGATTGCTTTATCTTTTTCTATTTCTATTTTCTGTTTTGAAATTCAATCAAACAAATCAATCAACAAATCAATTCAAAATTCCTCAAAACTTTGCATTGAGTTTTGGTTCTGTTTTAACAACAATATTCTAAGTCCCAAAATAAAATAATATTTTTATTTTAGGGTCCATTAATAATTAAATAAATAGACCCTGATTATTTAATTCAAATAGTATTTGCTTAAATAAAACCTTTACCTTTTCGAAATCTAAATATTTTCAAAACCACATCAGTAGGTTTTATTTGAAAATAAAGAATACTTGGAAAACTTGTTTAAAATAAATAAATAAGTTTTGATGTTTAATTAAAATAGTAAAACCTTTATTTTTAATAAACTTGGATATTAAATCCTTATTATTTTATTTAAAAAAACCTTTACTATTTTTATCAAATAGAAATATTTTATTTCAAAGGCTTGGCCAAGTTTTAATTTTGCTTATAAAATAATCCTTATTTATTTTTCTTCCTTTCCATTTGAAACCAAATCTTTTTATTAAAAGATCCAAATATAGTAATTTCAAATATTTTTAACTTTATTGTTTATTTATCTTTTTAAATCCCTTTAGGATTTTATTTGATCAAATAGGTTTGAAGGTTTCCAATTGAAATCAAAGAGTTTCTTCTCACCCTGAAAATCAACAAAGTTTTATTTTATTCATTTATGTTGCACATTACAAGATTTGGAAAATCTTGGGATGTGACAGGCTACCACCCTTAAAATAAATCTCGTCCCGAGATTTGGGAAGGCTAGGGTTACAAGTAGGCTCAAACATCTAGGGTACTACCACCCTTAAAATTTTTCAAACTAAATTACATGTTGGCCTTCTTGGGATCCTGGGGAAACTTCTCTGGACAAGCATCTGCATAGTGTCCCTTGTTTCCACACTTGACACATGTGACAAGGCTGAGATCCTTCATAGGCTTGTTTATCTTGTGCTTCATCTTTTCTGGACAGTTGCTTGCATAATGTCCTGGTTCTTTGCAATTGAAACATGTGATAATTTTGAGTTCTTCACGTGTCTCTTGTGGACAAGTTGCTGCATAATGGCCTAGATCTTTGCAGTTGTTGCACCATACTTGGCCAATCTCCTTATACTTCTGTTTCTCTGGACATTCACTAGAATAGTGTCCCATTTCTTTGCAATGATGACATTGCACATGGCTTTTGTCCTTCTTTTTGTTGGGGTTCTCCAAAGCTAGAAGTGCATCTAGTTCATGTTGTTCATATGTTATCTTATAGGTAGGAATGTCTACTTGTTTCTTGGACCTTCTATTGCTCCTTGGAAAATTCATATGCCTCTTCTTAGGTCCTTTGAATTGGGTTGTATTGCATGGAGGTATAAGTGGAGCTTTTCCTTTGTCCTCATTCTTCTTGGTGGACTTGGATCCTTCTTGATAGTTTGCAATCATTTGTTGCACTCCACCTTGTTTCCTTTGTTCAACTATGGAATAAATGGGGCATTGTTTAGGGACATGGTTATTTCCTTCACATAAGTAACAAGTAGCTTGAGAGGTGGGACATTGGCCAACAGGATGTTTCTCTTCAGAGTTGGGGCATTGATCTCCATGCTCCTTGGAAGTGTGATCCTTGTCTCCACAAATATTGCAAGCTTTGATTCCTTTTAGAATAACATCCTTGTCATTCTTGTTGTCATAAACTCCTTTGGAAAAGTTGCTTTCCATGTTGAGCATTTGATCTATCACCTTATGCAACATTTGGGCTTGGTTCTCCAAAAATCCTTGTAGGGTTGGATCTTCCCCACTGGTGTTGGCTATGAATTGAGCTATCATTTGGTTCAACTGGTTTTGGGTTGATATGAGTTCTCTCATGTTGTCCTCTTGGTTGGTGTTGGTGTCATCAACCTTGATGTTGGAGTTTCTTAGAGTAGTCATCTGTTTGGGTTGAATAGAGATTATAATAGGCAAAATATTTCTAAGGAATTAATTCTAATCAAACACATCACAATTTACACAAACAATGTGCAAGCAATCACAACAAACACTCCTTTCAAACACAAGTTTCCAAGTATAATCTTTGGCAACCAAAAGTATTTTTGTTACACCCCATAAGTTGGTGGGTTTGTCTTAAACAAAATATGGTGGTCCATCTATATGGTTCACTTGTGATCTTTCCATCCTTCTTGGTTGATCCTTCTTGCTTGAGATCAGGGTTTCCTTGGGAAAAATTCTTGGTCACAAAACTTCAAAGGTGAGGATGGCTCCTTCTAAGTTGTGTTTCCTTAATCTCCAAATCTTGAGGAAGATGTCTTGTCTCACTTGTAGTCCTTAGTGATATCCAAGGTTGAAGTCCTTGGTGAAAATGCTGAAGATGTTGAAGTCATTAGAGTAGAAGATGTTGAAGTCATTAGAGTAGAAGATGTTGAAGTCATTAGAGTTGAAGATGTCCTTAGCTCATGGTGAAGTCTTTGGTCATGGGGTAGGTTTGTCCATCAAGTTTGAAATAGAAGAGATGTGGAATCAAAACCAAAATGGTTTAGGAAAGGGTTTACAAGATTGTTTGTAAATAAGTTTTGGAACAAATACAAATCCTATTTTTCTAAGGGTTTTTGTCCAATCCTAGGTTTACAAATCCTACAGGCAACCTGGCTCTGATACCATCTGTAAGGTCCCAACCTTTAATAAGGTAGAGATCCCTGTGTTTACAATGCTAGTCCCTGGATCAATAGCTAGCATCCACAGTTAAGATGTAATATCAAGATACAAAGGTCATAATATAATTTTATAACCAGGAATAACATAATTTTATTACATCTTACATAGCTCATTTGGCTATTACATTACATTGCAGCAGAATATCTATAAGCATGGGGTCCTTCATCTTCAAAGTGCCACAGGCAAACATGCTGGTTGTAGACTTGTAATCCTAATCAATCAACTTCACTAATATCAAACAAACCTGCAACATAACAAGTTACAGCCACAAGGGTCAATACATTTGAATTGTACTGGCAAGTTTCACTACTATGTTGAATATAAGTGGATCCTATCATTACATGCATATTTGGCTAAGTAGGGTTTTAGGCTCATATGCAGAAAGCAATAATTTATCCTATCTTTTCAAAACAGTTTTGATCTTTTGTAAAATCTTTCTGAACTCCTTGGTAAATCCCCAAGTGTTTCAAGTCTTTATCAAAATCTCTTGAGCTCCTTGGTAAATCCCCAAGTGCTTCAAGTTTTTATCAAAATCTCTTGATCTCCTTGGTACACCCCAAGTGCTTCAAGTTTTTATCCAAATCTCTTGAGCCCTTGGTACACCCCAAGTGCTTCAAGTTTTTTTGTTGTCACTTTAAGGTTTTTCTTTTAGAAATTGGAATGTCGACATTTCCCATAGTTTCAAGCTTTAGTTGCTCAGTATTGTCCATAACCGGGGACACGGCTAAGTACTTAGAATTTTTATCTTCTGCAGAAGTTGTACACTTTACCCACATGACACAATCTCATCTTGTTGCCACCAGTGGCCGCTGGATAAGTACTCACCAAGATGGAGTACTGGCAGATTGAGAATGTGACGAAGTCTTTCCAGAGGGTCCTCCCATACACCATTGCTAGCTTGTCTTCAGGCACCAATGTAGGGTTCCTAGTTCCCTCATTTCCAGTTAACCTGAGGACAATGCATGGGTCTTCCCAATGTAGTTGACTAAGCCAGAGCCATATAGCATGTGGGTGTACATGAAAGCCACTGTTGGAGAAACATGTTCAATCTCTAAGTCCCTGGGTGGTTTTCATCTAGTGCACAAAAATAGAGATTGCCATATAAACATGGTTCCTTTTGTTGCCACCTTGTCCAAAACTTGAATAACCTTGTCCACCCAGGTGGTTCATTGAGTACTTGTTTTATTATATAAAACATAAGTCTTTTCTCAACTTCATAAAATCTCAACATGTATCTCTTCTCAAAATATGTAGCATGGCTAAGCATTTTACAACTACATTGTTTTCACTAAGGAATATATAAGGTATCCTATTAGGATTTAGCATAGCATAAGTTATAGAAATTGTTTTCATGCATGTTTCAAAAATCCACTAAGTAATGAAAATAGTAGGACTTTGGATGATAGTGTCACTTGCCTTTCTTTTGGTAGGGAATGTTGGTTCACTCCTTGATATTGCTAATATCACACTCTTCTAACTTCACTACAAATCAATCAAGCAAACACAAATTCAACTAGCATTCCAAACCATAATTAAACAAACATCACACATAAAATAATAGAAACTAAGTCATACATGCAAGCATGCAAAAAGGTAGTTTTATTTGTAAAGGTGGTTTCTACTAGGCTCTAAACATTGTAAGGTTCAAAGTGGTCATTTTCCAAAGTGGCAAAGTCATTTGCAAAAGGGTTTTATCTATAAACCATTTTTAAATCCAATCATTATTTTATGTGGTGGAAAATGTTTTTAGCAAGGCAACAATTTTTTTGTTGTTCACCAAATAAGTTGTTAATCTCAAAACTTGGTGTTTAGGGTCAGTAGGTTTGATTCAAATCATTTTCCCAAAGTTTTTACTCCAAAATCATTTCCATAACAAAATCAATATTTTTATTTGGCTAGAAATGGGCTAAATCAAGTATTCAAACCTAATCTTCACAAAACACATTTTTAAATCCACAAGATGGTTCCTAGGGTCAGTAGGTTCACAACAAACCAATTTGCAAAGATTTCAACCTCAAAATCATTTTGGAATAATTTTTATAACCTAAAGAAGCATACAAATGTTTCTGCAAAAACAAACATTTTACCAGAAGCTTTTTACTAAACAAATTGCATGGTTGGTTAGGGCTTGTTCCATTGATTCCATTGATATAAAATTTGCAACTTTTGGACGTGTGGATCAAAAGTTACAAGGTTTACAAATTTGCAAATCAATCTGATTCAAAAATCTGTTTAAATCAACTAGTGCCACGCGGCGGGTTCTCATTGGGCGGTACCGGTTCACGCGGATTGCGCTCTGCGGGGCGTTGGATCTAAACAGATCGCACGGCGCGGGTTGATTCATACCTCTTCACTCATTTCTAATCACAGCCACAAGATTTACATCTAACGGTCACAGACGCTTGGCCAAAGGCTGGCGGCGCTGCACGGCGACAGACGGCGGCGCACGGTCGTACGATGTGCTAACGGCGGTTACAGGAAGCAAAGGAGGAAACGAGGATGCTCACCATGCTCGCGAGGTCGAGATGAAGCTCGAGGTGGTGCTGGTCTAGCGAGGGGCGCACTGGAGCGGGATTAATCGCTCGCCGGAGTGGAGCTGCGCCTCGGCCACGCTCTGTTGTCGTCGAGGACGGTGCTACGGGTCACGAGGAAACAAATGGAAAGCATGGTCAGACGCGCAAAGCCATGGCGATGATGCGTGCGTGATTGAGAGGGCGCGGGGTGGTCGGTTCTTACCAGGAAAGCTCGTCGGAGGCGAGACAGACAGCGGCGGCGAATCGAGCTGGTCCTTGCTGACACTCTGGGGCGAGCGCGGGCAAACGGAATTTATAGGGAGAAGCGCCAGAGATTGGGGAGTGTGTGAGCTTGGTCGAGGAGGCAAGGGGCGGTGCGGGGTCGCCGGAATTGGCCGGGAGAGGTCGTCGGGGCAGCGAGGGTGTGTGGCGAAATTCGTCCAGCTTGGGGGCAGAGAGAGGGAGGCGCGTGAGGGGAAATGGAGAGGAGGCCAGGGCGGTTAATAGGGCATAGTCACGGCGAGTAATGGTCGCGGAATCAACGCGTATTGAATCCTGCAGAAACGGCCGGCGAGAGGGGGACGTGGTCACCGCGGGGTGAGGAAGAAGGTGACCTAGCGTGGGGTCGTCTCGTCAGCGATAGAGGAAGAGGTGCGGTGGGGTCCAACTGTCTGTGAAGCTGCGGGTGAGTGTTTGAGTGAGAAAACGTTTCGCGAGAGAGAGTGGGGTGGGCTTGCTGTTGGGCTTGTTAGGCTGGCCGGCTGGGCTGCTGTCTAATTCTATTTTTTTTTCTTTCTGATTGCTTTATCTTTTTCTATTTCTATTTTCTGTTTTGAAATTCAATCAAACAAATCAATCAACAAATCAATTCAAAATTCCTCAAAACTTTGCATTGAGTTTTGGTTCTTTTTTAACAACAATATTCTAAGTCCCAAAATAAAATAATATTTTTATTTTAGGGTCCATTAATAATTAAATAAATAGACCCTGATTATTTAATTCAAATAGTATTTGCTTAAATAAAACCTTTACCTTTTTGAAATCTAAATATTTTCAAAACCACATCAGTAGGTTTTATTTGAAAATAAAGAATACTTGGAAAACTTGTTTAAAATAAATAAATAAGTTTTGATGTTTAATTAAAATAGTAAAACCTTTAATTTTTAATAAACTTGGATATTAAATCCTTATTATTTTATTAAAAAAACCTTTACTATTTTTATCAAATAGAAATATTTTATTTCAAAGGCTTGGCCAAGTTTTAATTTGGCTTATAAAATAATCCTTATTTATTTTTCTTCCTTTCCATTTGAAACCAAATCTTTTTATTAAAAGATCCAAATATAGTAATTTCAAATATTTTTAACTTTATTGTTTATTTATCTTTTTAAATCCCTTTAGGATTTTATTTGATCAAATATGTTTGAAGGTTTCCAATTGGAATCAAAGAGTTTCTTCTCACCCTGAAAATCAACAAAGTTTTATTTTATTCATTTATTTTGCACATTACAAGATTTGGAAAATCTTGGGATGTGACACAAGCTTTGTGGAGATGGAGATCGCCATGAAGGGAGCCATACCATTTCACTTCATAATTGCTTTATTTTGTGTTATTGTTATGTCTCTGTTTTACCTCTATTATATGTCGGTAAAATTTAATCCCTCAAAGAAGCTCTAGTCGGTTTTCCCGCCAGTGTTTGCACCATCACAAGTCAGACATTTTTGATAGTGGGCTCATAAGGTTGAGGTGCTGCCAATTCTTTCCGACTAGGTGGGTTCGAGTCGGACTCTTACTGCGGAAACACTCGGTAAGCTAGACGGGTCTATCACAACGGTTGTGGGGCTCGGGGAAAACTCGGATGGGAGCCGGGGCATGTGATGCCACCCGTCCAACAGGAGTCGTATGAGATGCGATTGACAAGGAGTTGTCTACCTAGATCACTTGGCGGCTAGCAGTGATGCTAAAGCTCACTAGCCGACTTGCTTATTTAGGATCCTGAATCACTAAGTAACCATCGGAGGGGTGTTGGTTCTAGTGGGAGCATAAAATATAATTTTTTTAATATGCTTGCTCTTTTATGAATACATGTCTTAAGTGTTTTGCATATTTTCTGTTGTAGATCATGGCACCAAGTAGCAGTCACTCTCAGATATCCGGTTTTGCGTTGAGAACCATTCTTGAGAAAGATAAACTGAACGACACTAATTTTACCAACTGGTATTGAAATCTCAGAATTGTTCGCAAACAAGAAAAGAAGGACCATATCCTAGACAACCCACTTCCAGATGAGCCGAATGAGAATGCAACTGTCGCTGCCACCAATGCCTACCGTCGGGCTAAGGATGAGTCCACGGATATTAGTTGTCTTATGCTTTCTCACATGGAATCGGACTTGCAAAAGCAGTTCGAGAATGTTGAGGCCTACGATATGATCGAAAGCCTCAAAAGTATGTTCCAGGCTCAGGCGAAGACTGAGAGGTATCAAGTCTCTCAGGCTTTGCTGAGTTGCAAGCTTAAGGATGGTGATCCATTGAGTCCGCATGTGATCAAAATGGTTGGTTACGTCCAGTATCTAGAGAGGCTTGGCTACCCCATTAGCGAAGAGTTCGCTATGGATATAATTTTGAACTCTCTTCCTAGTGCATATGGGCAGTTCATTTCGAACTACCACATGCATGGTATGGATAAGAATCTCACTGAATTGCATGGGATGCTCAAGCAGGCAGAGGCGGATCCCAAGAAGGGCGCCAGTCAAGTGTTGATGGTTCTGAATAAGGCTAAATTCAAGAAGAGTTCTTGGACTAAGAAGAATGCTAAGTCAGGAGGAAAGCAGGCTCAGGACCCGGTCCCAAGCACTTCCTCAGGGACTAAGCCATCTCCTTCAGCCGGATCCACTTTCTTCTACTACAAGGCAGATGGCCACTGGAAGAGGAACTGCAGCAAGTATTTGGCCGACAAAGCCAAGAGTGGAGGTATGACTTCTGACTCAGGTACAATTGTTTGCAATGTTATAGACATATATCTTGCTGATGCACCTAATAGTTCTTGGGTATATGATACCGGATCAGTTATTCACATCTACAACTCGTTGCAGGGACTGGTAAGAACTAGGAGCATAGCAAGAGGCGAGGTTGATATTCGAGTCGGCAACAAAGCAAGAGTTGCTGCGTTGGAGGTCGGCACGATGCAACTTCATTTACCTTCCAAATTCATTATGGAACTGAATAATTGTTATTATGTTCAAGTGCTCAGTCGAAACATTATTTGTGCTTCATGTTTGATGAGGCAAGGCTATGAGTCGAATATCAACAATAATGGTTGTTCTTTGTATTTGAATGATATGTTTCATGGCTTTGCACCCATCTAGGACAGGTTATTTATTTTGAATATTGATGGTGAGTCGATTTATAACATAAATGTTAAAAGGTTGAAACCAAATGGTCTGAATATGACTTACTTTTGGCACTGTCGGCTTGGTCATATAAGTTGGAAACGCATGAAGAATTTCCATGATGATGGACTCCTAACTTCGTTCAACTTGGAGTCGTTCGAGACATGCGAATCTTGCCTACTCGGCAAAATGACCAAGACACCTTTTGCAAAGAGTTGCGAAAGGGCATCTGACTTGTTGGCACTAGTACATAGTAATGTATGTGGACCAAAGATCATGACGGCCAGGGGTGGTTATGAGTACTTCATTGCATTCACTGATGATTTGAGTAGGTATGGATATATCTACTTGATGAAACATAAGTCGGAAGCCTTTGAAAACTTCAAAGAATTCCAGAATGAAGCACAGAATCAACTCGGCAAGAAAATAAAGTTTCTTTGGTCGAACCGAGGAGGCGAGTACATGAGCCATGAGTTTGATGACCATCTGAAAAGTTGTGGAATAGTTCCTCAACTTACTCCGCCAGGAAAGCCGCAAAGGAATAGTGTTTCGAAAAGGCGGACTCGGACCTTGTTGGACATGGTACGATCAATGATGAGTCGGACAGATCTGCCTTTATCATTTTGGGGCTATTGTCTAGAAACAGCGGCGTTCACACTAAATAGAGTACCATCAAAATCGGTAGAGAAGACACCGCATGATATGTGGACAGGCAAAAAGACGAGTTTGTCTTTTCTTAAGATTTGGGGTTGTGAAGCATTTGTCAAGCGACTTCAGTCGGACAACCTTACGGCCAAGTCGAATAAGTGTATTTTCGTGGGATATCCGAGGGAAACCTTGGGTTACTACTTCTACAACCAAGAAGAGGGCAAAGTGTTTGTCGCTTGGAACAGTGTCTTCCTTGAGAAAGAGTTTCTCAGTCGGGGAGTAAGTGGGAGCACGGTGCAACTCGAAGAAATTCGAGAGAAACCGGCTAGTAGCGAGTCAGAAAAAACCATGGAGGTTGATCCGGTCGTGGTAGCTGAGCCAGCAGAAGCACCTATACTACGAAGATCGGCGAGATTGCGAAGTGTTCGTGATGTATTACTGTTAGACAGTGATGAGCCAGCAAATTATTCAGAAGAGATGGTGGGATCTAATTTCGAGTAATGGCTTGGAGCCATGAGATCCGAGTTAAAGTCCATGGATGAAAACCAAGTTTGGAACTTGGTTGATCTGCCAGACGGTGCAAGACCCGTCGAGTGCAAGTGGGTCTTTAAGAAGAAAACTGATATGGATGGAAATGTTTCCGTCTATAAAGCACGTCTTATCACGAAGGGGTTCCTACAAGTTCAAGGAGTTGATTACAACGAGACTTTCTTGCCCGTAGCGATGCTTAAATCAGTTCGGATCATGTTAGCTATAGCATCCTATTTCGACTATGAGATATGGCAGATGGATGTCAAAACGGCTTTCCTTAACGGGAATTTAACCGAGGACGTGTATATGATACATCCCGAGGGTTTTGTCGATCCGGCTAATGCTGACAAGGTATGTAAACTTCAGAAATCCATTTATGGGTTGAAGCAAGCATCTCGGAGTTGGAATATTCGCTTTGATGAGGTAGTCAAATCGTTTAGCTTCATCAAGGGTGATCATGATTCTTGTTTATACAAGAAGTTTAGTGAGAGCAAAGTAAACTTTCTAATCTTATATGTGGATGACATATTACTGATTGGGAATGATGTCCAGATGTTGCAAGAAACCAAGGAATCATTGGAAAGGAGTTTCTCAATGAAAGCCTTGGGTGAGGCTACATACATCCTCAGAATCCACGTCCGGATCGTAGATGAGATCTATGTTTTCGGAAAAAACGCCGGCTTCGCCCTGTCATAGCGCCTTAGATGTCATTGCGAGTTTCACAACGCCGGTAGATATTGTATCTATGCATAACTTGTTTTGCAGGAAGCTGTGAATGGTATGGTTCATATGCATGTGATGTATGTGTGTAATCCATACGTGATCTGCGAATCACGGTTTTTGTCAGCCGGCTGGAGCCTAGGTGCTGTCATTTTATTGTATAACGACCTATGTGTCGGATTCTCTATGTAATTTACTTTACTAAGCTAGTTTAGCTGTTTGGATAATCCGGATGACATGCAAGGCGATATGCATGTCGGCGACATGGAGTAAGACGTCAAGTGATAAGAGTTGGCACGAGTCGGATTACAGGCTTTGTAGAGATGGAGATCGCCATGAAGGGAGCCATACCATTTCACATTATAATTGCTTTATTTTGTGTTATTGTTATGTCTCTGTTTTACCTCTATTATATAGTCAGTAAAATTTAATCCCTCAAAGAAGCTCTAGTCGGTTTTCCCGCCAGTGTTTGCACCATCACAAGTCGGACATTTTTGATAGTGGGCTCACTAAATTGAGGTGCTGCCAATTATTTCCGACTAGGTGGGTTCGAGTCGGACTCTTACTGCGGGATCACTCGGTAAGCTAGACGGGTCTATCACAACGGTTGTGGGGCTCGGGGAAAAGTTGGATGGGAGCTAGGGCATGTGATGACACCCGTCCAACAGGAGTCGTATGAGATGCGATTGACAAGGAGTTGTCTACCTAGATCACTTGGCGGCTAGCAGTGATGCTAAAGCTCACTAGCCGACTTGCTTATTTAGGATCCTGAATCACTAAGTAACCATCGGAGGGGTGTTGGTTCTAGTGGGAGCATAAAATATAATTTTTTTTCATATGCTTGCTCTTTGATGAATACATGTCTTAAGTGTTTTGCATATTTTCTGTTGTAGATCATGGCACCAAGTAGCAGTCACTCTCAGATATCCGGTTTTGCGTTGAGAACCATTCTTGAGAAAGATAAACTGAACGACACTAATTTTACAAACTGGTATTGAAATCTCAGAATCGTTCTCAAACAAGAAAAGAAGGACCATATCCTAGACAACCCACTTCCAGATGAGCCGAATGGGAATGCCGCTGTCGCTGCCACCACTGCCTACCATCGGGCTAAGGATGAGTCCACGGATATTAGCTGTCTTATGCTTGCTCACATGGAATCGGACTTGCAAAAGCAGTTCGAGAATGTTGAGGCCTACGATATGATCGAAAGCCTGAAAAGTATGTTCCAGGCTCAGGCGAAGACTGAGAGGTATCAAGTCTCTCAGGCTTTGCTGAGTTGCAAGCTTAAGGATGGTGATCCACTGAGTCCGCATGTGATTAAAATGGTTGGTTACATGCAGTCTCTGGAGAGGCTTGGCTACCCCATTAGCGAAGAGTTCGCTATGGATATAATTCTGAACTCTCTTCCTAGTGCATATGGGCAGTTCATTTCGAACTACCACATGCATGGTATGGATAAGAATCTCACTGAATTGCATGGGATGCTCAAGCAGGCACAGGCGGATCCCAAGAAGGGCGCAAGTCAAGTGTTGATGGTGCTGAATAAGGCTAAATTCAAGAAGAGTTCTTGGACTAAGAAGAAGGCTAAGTCAGGAGGAAAGCAGGCTCAGGACCCGGTCCCAAGCACTTCCTCAGGGACTAAGCCATCTCCTTCAGCCGGATCCACTTTCTTCTACTGCAAGGCAGATGGCCACTGGAAGAGGAACTGCAGCAAGTATTTGGCCGACAAAGCCAAGAGTGGAGGTATGACTTCTGACTTAGGTACACTTGTTTGCAATGTTATAGACATATATCTTGCTGATGCACCTAATAGTTCTTGGGTATATGATACCAGATCAGTTATTCACATCTACTCGTTGCAGGGACTGGTAAGAACTAGGAGCATAGCAAGAGGCGAGGTTGATATTCGAGTCGGCAACAAAGCAAGAGTTGCTGCGTTGGAAGTCGGCATGATGCAACTTCATTTACCTTCCAGATTCATTATGGAACTGAATAATTGTTATTATGTTCAAGAGCTCAGTCGAAACATTATTTCTGCTTCATGTTTGATGAGGCAAGGCTATGAGTCGAATATCAAGAATAATGGTTGTTCTTTGTATTTGAATGATATGTTTCACGGCTTTGCACCCATCTAGGACAGGTTATTTATTTTGAATATTGATGGCGAGTCGGTTTATAACATAAATGTTAAAAGGTTGAAACCAAATGGTCTGAATATGACTTACTTTTGGCACTGTTGGCTTGGTCATATAAGTTGGAAACGCATGAAGAAGCTCCATGATGATGGAATCCTAACTTCGTTCGACTTGGAGTCGTTCGAGACATGCGAATCTTGCCTACTCGGCAAAATTACCAAGACACCTTTTGCAAAGAGTTGCGAAAGGGCGTCTGACTTGTTGGGACTAGTACATAGTGATGTATGTGGACCAATGATCATGACGGCCAGGGGTGGTTATGAGTACTTCATTGCCTTCACTAATGATTTGAGTAGGTATGGATATATCTACTTGATGAAACATAAGTCGGAAGCCTTTGAAAAGTTCAAAGAATTCCAGAATGAAGCACAGAATCAACTCGGCAAGAAAATAAAGTTTCTTTGGTCGAACCGAGGAGGCGAGTACATGAGCCATGAGTTTGATGACCATCTGAAAAGTTGTGGAATAGTTCCTCAACTTACTCCGCCAGGAAAGCTGCAAAGGAACGGTGTTTCGGAAAGGCGGAATCGGACCTTGTTGGACATGGTACGATCAATGATGAGTCGAACATATCTGCCTTTATCATTTTGGGGCTATTGTCTAGAAACAGTGGCGTTCACACTAAACAGAGTACCATCAAAGTCGGTAGAGAAGACACCGCATGAGATGTGGACAAGCAAAAAGACGAGTTTGTCTTTTCTTAAGATTTGGGGTTGTGAAGCATTTGTCAAGCGACTTCAGTCGGACAACCTTACGGCCAAGTCAGATAAGTGTATTTTCGTGGGATATCCGAGGGAAACCTTGGGTTACTACTTCTACAACCGAGAAGAGGGCAAAGTGTTTGTTGCTCGGAACGGTGTCTTCCTTGAGAAAGAGTTTCTCAGTCGGGGAGTAAGTGGGAGCACGGTGCAACTCGAAGAAATTCGAGAAAACTGGCTAGTAGCGAGTCGGAAAAAACCTTGGAGGTTGAGCCGGTCGTGGTAGCTGAGCCGGCAGAAGCACCTATACTACGAAGATCGGCGAGATTGCGAAGTGTTTGTGATGTATTACTGTTAGACAGTGATGAGCCGGCTAATTATTCAGAAGCGATGGTGGGATCTGATTTCGAGTCATGGCTTGGAGCCATGAGATCCGAGTTAAAGTCCAGGGATAAAAATCAAGTTTGGAACTTGGTTGATCTGCTAGACGGTACAAGACCCGTCGAGTGCAAGCGGGTCTTTAAGAAGAAAACTGATATGGATGGAAATGTTTCCGTCTATAAAGCACGTCTTGTCACGAAGGGGTTCCTACAACTTCAAGGAGTTGATTACGACGAGACTTTCTCGCCCGTAGCGATGCTTAAATCAGTTTGGATCATGTTAGCTATAGCAGCCTATTTCGACTATGAGATATGGCAGATGGATGTCAAAACGGCTTTCCTTAACGGGAATTTAACCGAGGACGTGTATATGATACAGCCCGAGGGTTTTGTCGATCCGGCTAATGCTGACAAGGTATGTAAACTTCAGAAATCCATTTATGGGTTGAAGCAAGCATCTCGGAGTTGGAATATTCGCTTTGATGAGGTAGTCAAATCGTTTGGCTTCATCAAGGGTGATCATGATTCTTGTTTATACAAGAAGTTTAGTGAGAGAAAAGTAAACTTTCTAATCTTATATGTGGATGACATATTACTGATTGGGAATGATGTCCAGATGTTGCAAGAAACCAAGGAATCATTGGAAAGGAGTTTCTGAATGAAAGCCTTGGGTGAGGCTACATACATCCTCAGAATCCGGATCTATAGAGATAGATCAAGGAGGCTAATTGGATTGAGTCAGAGTACTTATTTGGAAAAAGTGTTGAAGAAGTTCAACATGGAATCGTCTAAGAAGGGGTTCTTACCGATGTCCCATGGTGTAAAACTTAGAAAGACTTAGTGTCCTTCGACAACTGATGAGCAAAGTCGGATGAGTGCGATTCCATATGCTTCTATAGTTGGATCCATCATGTATGCCATGTTGTGTACTAGGCCATATGTTTCATCTGGTCTAAGTGTTGTGAGCAGATACCAGGCTGATCCTGGAGAAATCCACTGGACAACGGCTAAAAATATCCTAAAGTACTTGAGAAGGACTAAGGATATGTTTTTGGTTTATGGTGGTGAATATGAACTCAGTGTAAAGGGTTACACGGATGCGAGTTATCTTACCGACTCGGATGATTCTCGTTCGCAATCCGGATACGTGTTTATTATAAACGGAGGTGTTCTGAGCTGGAAGAGTTCCAAGAAAGAGACTGTGTCTGCATCTACAACAGAGGCTGAGTATATTGCCGCCTCGGAGGCAACAAAGGAAGCTATTTGGATGAGGAATTTCCTCATGGATCTTGGTGTGGTTCAGGGCTCGTCCAATCCGTTAGACGTTTATTGTGACAACAATGGTGCTATTGCACAAGCCAAGGAACCTAGATAACACCAGAAGAACAAGCACATACTCATGCGGTACCATCTGATTTGCCAGTTCATGGATTAGGGTGATATCAAGTTATGCAAGGTACACACGGATGCAAATATTGTGGATCCATTGACAAAGTCGTTACCCCAGCCGAAGCATGAGGCACACCTGAGAGCCATGGGCATTAGATGCTTAGACATGTGATGTCGGAAGATTGACTCTAGTGCAAGTGGGAGACTGTTGGGAATATGCCCTAGAGGCAATCATGTATGATGAGATTTCCCATTGTATTCATAAATATATAAAGTTGTCCTTGTATAAACATCTGATGTGTATCATTGAATATGTGATTCGGTTGTGGAACTATGCATTCATGTTGTTTGTACTAATGTCCTTGGTCACTGAGGTTGTGCTGGACACACAACTTAGACCAATGTGAAAGTCGGCTTGATGACTCGGTTCCACTTGCCATGGGCATGGTGATGCCATTCCGACTTACACATATTCGGCTAAAGAGTTTAGCGAGTCGGATTGACCCATATTGAGGTACAACGAACAAGTAGTCATTTGTATATCTCAATCGATGTAATCCTTAGAGCTGAGGTTGTTGCATAGTCCGAGTTGAGGATCAACGACTTAGATTCTGTCAAACGCTAATCCGTAACTAGGCAGTTATAAAGGCATAGTTCGGGTTGACTGAGAATCAAGATACGTGATGTGAATAACCAAGATGGGATTTTGTCCCTCCACTCGGAGAGATATTCTCTGGTCCCTCTCGGAATATATGATTCGGAAAGCATGGCCATGCACGACTCGGTTAAGTATTAACCGAGGCGGTCGACTAAGAGTTAGTCGGGTGAATCACTTATCTCGGATCGAGAAGAGAGTCGGACTATTTAAGGGATGACGAATTTTTGCCTATAGTCTAAAAAGGTATATCGTGAGGCAAAAGGGACTCGGACGTAAGTCACATTGGAAGGGCAAGTTGTCATGACTCATTGGTACTTGGGAGTCGGCACGTTCTGCTAGGAGCCGCTGCCGACTGACCGATTGAGATTCGGACTCCAATCGTGTCCGAGTAGCCATGTGCCTGCCGGGTCACACACTTAAGAGCGGGAGCATGTTCGGATTGGATCTGAACCGGAAATCTGGTCGGCTTGGACCCGAGCCGGATTAGGACTGAGTCAGTGAGTCGAACTCACGGTGACTAGTGTTATATGGGCTTTAGTGAATGGGCCATGAGAGTGGATCCCACGTTCACTCCCTATATATAGTGGAGCACAGTAACCCAGAAAGGTTAATCGTTGATCGGTTAGGTCATTCCATGTGTTGGAAACCCTAGCTCCACAACAGTCCTACCGTCGTAACGAACCTAGAAGTTTGCCTCCGGTGCTCCTCTTATATGTGTGGATACCAGCAGAGGTGATGTACGATCAACACTAGGATGATCGGATTGCAAAGGACTGCACTGCATCAACTGACGCGCTTCATCAGTAATCCGCAACTGTGCGTCTAGTGGTAAACCTGGTGGCCTTCTACCTCAGCTCGATCTTGGGATCACCACGTTAGAGGAAAAAATTTTTGTTTTATCTCTGCGTGGCCCCACATACACGTCCTAGGTAATCATTCTATTAGAAGAACTTTGTTTTGTTTATTCTTCTACCATAAACCAAATTATATGTAGTGTTTGCTACTTTAATCCGTCCAGACTAAATATCGCTATGAAAGATCAAATCTTGTCATAGTCAACTTCTTGAACATTGTCATAAAATACTTTACGACATGTCGACTATTTCATAGATGTAAAACATCCATGTTTGTTTCTTTATAGATCCAAATACGACCGATAGGTTTTTACACCTTTCCGGAGGGTCTTCCAAGTTCAAAACTTGATTTCTCGTGTATGGAACTATCACGGATTTTATGGCTTCAAGCCATTTGACGGAGTCAGGGCCCATCATCGCTTCTTTGCATGTAGTCGGTTCATCATTGTCAAACAATAATGATTTACTCTCAAATCTCGGCATTTGATTGTTTATCCGACCTACTTGGTTCAATAAGAACTTAGATCTCCGTGACCACAACCTTTGAGGAACATAAGCTATGAGCATTATGGCAGTCCCCGGAACAATTTACGGCGCTGTGCAACTCAGCACATTTAGCTAAGGTTCATTAACCTTATCAAAGTTCTATTGTCCTCCCACTTAAACTTTTGTGAAAAAATTATTTTTCAAGAAACTTCACGTTTCAAGCGACAAACCTTTTATCCTTGGTGTTATGAAGGAATAACCAATTGTTATTCGAAATAACCTATATATACATGCTCATTCGACTTTGGTTGTAAACATCTTACTTATGCTTAGCATACCAAAATTTAAGAAAGGACAACTTGGGTTTTACCCCAAACCATAACTCATATGGTGTCATTTCAACGGATCAAGATGGATCTCTTTTCAGTGTACAAACGGTAGTCTCTAAAGCTTTAATCTTTTTTTAAAACATAATGGTAGTTTTATAAATAACACCTTTGATCCAACCATGTCACAAAAGGTTTCATTACAAATCTCAAACACTCCATATTCCAATGGTGCTTCGGGAGATGCAAATCTAGGTGATTTTGCTAAACTTGTAACTCAAATAAAACCCTTTATGATAAAATCATAAATCATTTATTTTCTTGTTACACTTGCAACTCAAATAAATCCCTTATGATAAAATCATAAACCATTTATTTTCTTGTTACAGTGATTTTCCACTTCATCTTGAAAGTCTTTGAACATTTTCAAATATTTCATAGTTCTCTCTCATTAAGTGAATATTCACTCAAATTTCTGGAGAAATCATATGAAGTTGAAGTCCATCGCTTATGACTACACATAATGGACTACATACATCGATATGTATAAATTCCAATAATTTTAGTCGATCGTTCTTATTTGGCCTTTGAACAAAGTTTTAATTATCCCGAGGAAAGTCTCACAAGCGTTACTTGATCAAATCAAAGACTCCAAAAATCCATGAAAATGGAGTTTCTTCATGTTTTATTTCCAATATAATTTAAACGGCGATGCCACTTCGTAAGTGATCTTCCAATCATTCGTCTTGTGACAATTTAGCATTAGTTTTATGGATGTGATTTCTCCAACTAGATTTGTAAATCATCCAACTTATGTGGAATACCGTAATTATTTGAACAACCTTTGTTCTCATAATACCTGATTTAAATAACTTTTATTTAAAACAAATCTTGAAGGCAAGATTTGATGTCAACGAGAAATACAAACAACAGTTTGTTTGTTTTCGATGAACATCATCACATATTCTCTTGCTAGTCACCTAGGCCATTGTGGTTCATAAATTGCGTCGTTATGTATGAAATTTCATACCAACCAATTCGGTATCCAATACCCAATAACCACATTGTTTAACAAGCAAAGAATACAACCATAACATGTATATCATCTATATACCTAAATTGGATATTTCCAATCTTTTCTTTTCTGCCAAATATATTTTATTGATTCTCTTTCAGCATTTGCTTTTCCTTTTTAAAAGAACCTATCAACATCAACAGTGGAGCCATATACATGACACATAGTCCAAAGCGTGTATATTCAAATAATAATACCTTTGGACTTGCACTTTGAAGTAGATCACCATCATCAAATGATCGGCATTCTTTCAAATTCCATTCTTTAGTAATCTTTTAGTGTAGTAAACACTTTGCATACATCTGCTATTCATCCTTATCATGACGACTTTCATGATCAAGATACTGTAGCTTGTAAAGGAAAATCAAGAGTATAACATTACTTTTCAAACCCCTTTTGGATGATTAGGATGTCTAGCATCTCCAACCTTTGTAAATTCTCATCCAATATGAGACCATACATTATACTATATCATATTTCAACCAAAATATTGTTTCCGATATTGTTATATCTGCCACACATGATGGTTTCTGAAACAATTCTTTCAGCTCCTAAATTATCTCGATATTTAAATCAAGAATCATGGAGGAAAACATGATACTTTAGATACTAACACTGGAATTGTCACTCTCGATCTAATACTAATTATTAAACTTCACAGAGTAAACAGAGTTTGTTGAAAGTTTGCAATAGTAATTTAAACTTTAGATTGACACTCAACACAATACGATACCAGTTCGTAAAGTATATATCCATAATTATATAGTTCTATTATCTCAATTACAACTATGCATAAGGTGGTGAACGAATGCCAATGACTACAACAAATTATGCAAATTCACTTTGATTTAATTTTTGATAAATTGAGTTCTACTAACCCAAATTAGAAATGAACTCCCACTCAAAAACGACATCCCTCGTGTCTTTTTGGTGATTACATGAACCAAATCCACTACACCAAGCCTGATCATCACGTGAGTCGGTGTAGCTTCAAAGGCGAGCATCAAATGGGCATCATATCTTCCATATGACTCATGCTTAACCTTTCGGTCCGTGTTCCGAGGCCATGTCTATATATGCTAGGCTCGCCAAGTAAGAACCTTAATATTCGTGTGTGTAACTGTCTTACACCCGAAATATGATCGTGGATCCAAGAACACCCGATCATCACTTGATGTCTTGGAGCGACGAAAACATAATCGGTGCATACTTAAGGAAGAACACATTCTTATCTTGATATCGAAATGAGGGATCATCTTATTATGCTAATAAAACTCCAAACAAGCAATATAAGATACAACAAACATCACATGCTTATAAGTGGAATGATATGGTTCTTGCACTCGACCTCCATCATGTGCATCGTGGTATGATCACTATCATACCTCTATGTGTAAGGCCAAGGTCTATGGAACTTACACGTTATGTGTGTTGTAAGAGTATCGACTTATACTTACAACATCACCATATCATGACACTAGCCCAGCAACAATATAAACTAGACGCCTCTAATTTATCCATTGCAAGTTTTACGTGGCTTAGGGCTTTTGAAGATAGAACCGTTCTTACCTACGAACATGAACCACAACGAGGATAACCAAATTGTTGACAACTCATTGCAAATTAGATATTGGCTATAGTAGGAGAGACATACATCCGCTAGCCACTTATGCAAAACTAGTTGCATGTCAAGCGTGGAATAGGTCTCATGTGCAAGGACATGTAAAGTTTGTCCGGGCCACTTCATCCCACTATGCCACCAATATCCAAAGTACAACTAAGAAGCAATAAAATGATCATCATCACCCACATACTCATATGTGTACTACCCATGCAAAGCATCTACGCATAAACCTGGCTCTGATACCACTATAGGGTTCACAACATAGAAAAAAATTCCTACGATGGGAACAACTATGTACCAAGATCTATCTACTAGATACAAGCAACGGGCGGATATACATCCATAGATAACATACCCTTGAAGACCGACAAAGCTTAACGAGTCCAAACTCGTGGTTGATGTAGACGATCTCTTGCCGATCTCAAGATCGAGAGGAAGTCCTAGCGTGAAAAAATAGCACCGCATCCGTGCTCACACACACGTACGAGGCACCGAGCAATCTCTTGTTAGAGATATGCCCAAGAGGCAATAATAAAGTGGTCAGTATCATATCTTCATACTTATGATAAATCTTTACATACCATGCTATAACTGTATTAACAGGAAACATTAATACTTGTGTGATTTGTAAACATAAAAGAGTCCCTAGTAAAGCCTCTTGTTAAACTAGCTTGTTGGTTAATATATGATCATGGTTTCCTGATCATGAACATAGAGATGTTATTAACAACAGGGTCATATCATTAGGAGAATGATGTGATGGATATACTTCTATAGTTAAGCGTAGCATAAAGATCAAGTCATTTAATATAGTTCATTTGCTATAAGCTTTCTGATACATAGTAACCTAATTCCTTTGACCATGAGATCATGTTAATCACCATCACCAGAAGGATGCTTTGATGACATCAAACACCACACCGTAACTGGGTGGCTATAAAGGTGGCATTGAGTGTTCGGAAAGTATGGGTTGAGGCACATGGATCAAGAGTGGGATTTGTCCATCCATATGACGGATAGATATACTCTGGGCCCTCTCGGTGGAATGTCATCCAATTAGCTTGCAAGCATGTGACTGGCTCACAAGGGATCACATATCACGGGAACGAGAAAAGAGTACTTATCGGTACTGAGGTTGAACTAGGTATGCAGAGATACCGACGATCATAACCTCGGATAAGTAAATTATCGTGAGACAAAGGGAAATTGGTATCGTATGTTAGTGGTTCATTCGATTGCAAAGTAATCGTAGAAATATGTGGGAGCCATATGAATTTCCAGATTCCTCTATTGGTTATTGTTCGGAGAAGTGTCTCGATCATGTCCGCATAATTCACGAACCATAGGGAGACACACTTAAGTATTCGACGTTGTTTGAGTAGTTATGGAATGATGAGTGAGAGACCGAATGTTGTTCGGAGTCTCGTATGGGATCCGGGATATCACGAGGAGATCCGGAATGGTCCGGAGAATAAGATTCATATAAGGAAAGTCATGTTTCGGGGTTGGAGAATGGTTCCGGTGTTTTCATCGGGAATGTTCTAGAAGGTTCCGGAATGTCCGGCACTCCGGAGGGGAAGGGTACATGAATGTGTCTTATCAAGTTGGAATGATTGCATCATGTACTAGGTGTCATCGCTGAACAAAATAAAGGGTTTAATCAAATCCTAGTTTGAAAAAGTCAAACGCCAATTTGAAAAGTCAAACGGCTATTTTGGGAGGTGGAGGGGAAGTAGGAAACCTACTTGGGGAGGAGTTCCCTCACTCCACCGCCGGCCCACTTGGAGACCGAGTTGGGGAGGGACTCCCCTCCCCTTGGTGCGCCCCCTCCACCTATATAAGGAGGGGCAGGGCTGCCCCTCCAAGTACACAACACCTCTCTCCTCTAAACCTAACCCTAGCTGCCGGCCTCTACCCAAGTCTCCGCCGCCCTAGGGTTTGCCCAAGCCGCCGACTTGGGGCAATCCCTTTGCCCTAGCCGCCGGCCTAGCTCCCTCTACTTGGTGCCTCTAAACCCTAGATCGCCAAGCCTCTCCCATAGTCCACCATACTCGCTCCGGCTTAAGGCGAAGCCCTGCGAGATCTCTCCTCTACTTCCGGTACCACGCCGTCGTGCTGCCGGAATCACAAGGAGAGTGCTACAACCTCTGCTGCCTGCTAGAACAAGGGAGAGGAAGGTCTTCATCGAGTACCGAACATGTGACCGACTACGGGAGCGCTGCCGTAACGCGGCGCCGGAAGGATCGTCTACACGATCTTGAGATCGAAAAGAGTACGACTACATCACCCACGAGAATCCGCTCTTGTTAACCGCTTTGGAATCTTCGAGGGTGAGTTCCTCTATCGACTCGTTGCTACAATCTAGTAGATAGATCTTGGCTTGTTTGTTTGCATGCGGTAGAAATTTTTTGTTTTCCATGCTACGAACCTCTAAAGTGGTATCAGAGCCAGGTCTATATGTAGATCTGTTGCACGAGTAGAACACAATGGTCATTATGGGCGTTGATGCTTTTGTTGTCGATTGCTTCTTGTGTACTTTGCATCTTGCGGGATGGTGGGATGAAGCGGCCCGGGCTAACCTTACATGACATCGTTCATGAGACTTGCTCCATGCTTGACATGCAACTTGTATTGCCTAAGTGGCTTTGCGGGTGCCTGTTTCTCCCAACATAGTTAAGATTCAATTTACAACGGGTGATTGACAATACTAGTATCAATGTTGTGGTTCTTGTTCGTAAGTTAGAACGACACTTATTGAAAGCCGCAAACCACGTAAAATATGCAAAGAAAATTAGAGGCGTCTAACTTTGTTTTGCAGGGGTGTGCTGTGATGTGATATGGCCATGATTGTGATTATATTTGATGTATGCAATGTTCCTTATTGTAAGTTGGCAACCGGCAGGAGCCATATGGTTGTCCTTAAATTCTGTTAAGACCCGCGTGTGTATTCAAAGTAGTTGTAATAGTTGAAGATGGTGGACGACAACCATGGAGCGGCGTCATTGACCTTGATGCAATGCCGGTGATGATGGAGATCATGTTCGTTCTTGAAGATGGAGATCGGAAGCACAAGAAGAAAGGCCATATCATATCACATATTATGAATTGCATGTGATGTTAATCCTTTTATACATATTGTATTGCTTAGTTCATGACGGTAGCATTATAAGATGATCCCTCAAGCACACAATTTCAAGTTTTAAAGTGTCCATCCTTAGTAAGCACTGTTGCTAAAGCTCGTTGTTTCGAAGCACCACGTGATGATCGGGTGTGTTAGATTCTGCGAGTGTATACAACGTGAGCAAGCCAGATTTGCTCATGCAGAAGCTAAGGTTTGATCTTGACGAGCCTAGCATGTACAGACATGGTCTCGGAACACGGATCACCGAAAGGTAAAGCATGAGTAATATAGTAGATATGATGAACATGTTGATTGTTCGCCATTGAAGCTACATTAACTCTCGTGATGATCGGTTTTGATGTGGTGGATTTGGTTGCGTGTGATCACTAAAACAATGTGAGGGATATTGTTTTGAGTGGGAGTTCAACGGCAATGTAATTAAAAGTTGAACACTATTTATCATAAATTAAATCAAAGTGAATTTGCATAGTTGTTGTAGTCATTGGCATCCGTTTACCACCTTGCGCTTAGTTATAATTGAGATGATAGAACTATAGAATTCTGGTTAGTTACTTTACGAACTGGTATCGTATTGTTTTGAAGTGTTAATCTAAAGTTTAAAAGTCCTATTGCAAACTTTCAGTAAGTTCCGGTTACTCCATGAAGTTTAATAATTGGTATTAAATCAAGAGTGACAAATTCCAAGAGTTAGTGTATGAGTATCATGTTTGTCTCCATGATTCTTGATATTCAAAGAATTGTCTTAATATCAAGGTTATCTAGGATCTAAAAGAGTTGTTTCAGAAACCATGATGTGTGGAAGATATTGTGATATCTGAAACGAAGTATTGGTTGCAACATGATAGAGAATAATATGGCAAAAGACATGTTCTCATATTTGATGAGAAGTTGCAAAAGGTTGGAGACACTAGTTGTCCTAAACCACCAAAAGGTTTTGGAGAGCAACATTATACTCGCGATTCATCTTTATAAGCTAAAAGTAGTTTGATCATGAATAATTCCATGATAAGGGTGAATATTTGATGTAGGTAAAATATTTACCACACCAAGAGATTACTAAAGAATGGAATTTGAAAGCACACCAAACATTTGATGATGGTGATCTACTTCAAAGTGCAAGTCCAAAGACATTGGTATTTAATTATACACGCTTTGGACTATGTGTCATATGTATGACTCCACTGTTGATGTTGATACATTCTTTCAAACAGAAAAGGAAATATTGAAAGAGAATCTCATAAATATATGGCAGAAAAGAAAAGACTAGAATTGTTCAGTTTAAGTATATAGATGATATACATGTTATGGCTATATTCTTTCCTTATTAAACAATGTGGTTCTTAAGTATTTGATACTGAATTTGTTGGTGTGAATCGTCATACGAAACAACACAATTCATGAACTACAATGGCCTAAGTAACTAGCAAAAGAATATGTGATGATGTTCATCGAGAACAAATAAAGGGTTATTGTGTTGCTCGTTAAACATCAAAGCTTGCCTTCAAGATTTGTTTTATCAGGTATTATGAGAATAAAAGGGTTCTTCAAATAATTGTTGTAATCCATAAAAGATGGATGATTCACAAATCTCATTGGAGAAATCACATCCATAAAACTAGTGCTAAAAATGTCGAAAGACAAATTGATTGAAAGATCACTTAGGAAGTGACATCGCCGTTTAAATTATATTGGAAAGAAAACATGAAGAAACTCCATGTGGATGGAATTTTGGAGTCTTTTGATTTTGATCACATGACGCTTGTGAAACTTTCCTAAGAGATAATTAAAACTTCGTTCATAGGCCAAAAGGGAACGAATGACTATCTTATTGGAACTTGTACATATTGTTGTACGAAGTCCATTATGTGTAGTAAAGAGCGATGGATTTCAACTTCATATGCTTTCTCCGAAAATTTAAGTGAATATATGAATATTTACTTAATAAGGATGAAGTATGAAACATTTGAAAAGTTCAAAGACTTTCAAGATGAAGTGCAAAATTATTGTAACAAGAATATAGATAGTTTATGATAAGATCATAAAGGAAGATATTTGAGTTACAAGTTTAGCATAATACCTAAGATTTAAGGAATCGTTCCGTGGATTTGCATTTCCCGAAACACCATAAGAGTATGGAGTGTTCGAGATATGTAATTAAACCTTGTTTGACATGGTAAGATCAAAGGTGTAATTCATAAAACTGCCATTATATTTTAAAGATTAAAAGCTTGAGAGACTACTGTTTTTCCACTAAAAATAGCTTCATCATAATCCGTTGAAATGACACCATATAAAGTTATGGTTTGGGATAAAACCCAAGTAGTCCTTTCTTAAACATTGGTATGCTATGCATAAGAAAGATGTTTGCAACCAAAGTCGGATGAACCTGTCTTTGTATGTTATTTCGAATAACTGTTAAGTAATCCTCCATAACATCGGAGACAAAAGTGTTTGTCACTTAGAACGTCAAGTTTCTTTTGAGAAGGAATTTTTCGTGAAAAGATAAGTGGGAGGAAAATAGAACTTTGATAAGGTTAAAAGAACCTTAGCTATATGTGCAAAGTTGCACAGCGCCGAAAAGTGTTCCGGAGGCAGCAACAATGCTCATGGCTCACGTGCCTCAAAGGTTGTGGTTACGAAGGTCAAAGTTTCTGTTGAACCAAGTAGGTCGAGTAAAACAATCAAATAACAAGATTTGAGGGTTGAATCATTATTTGAGAATAATGAACGTACTACATGCAAAGAAGCGATGATGGGCCCTGACTCCGTAAAATGGCTTGAAGCCATAAAATCCGTGATAGTTCCATACACGAAACATCATGTTTTGAACTTGAAGGACCCTCAAGAAAGGTGTAAGACCTTACAGTTGTGTTTGGATCTATAAATAAATAGACATGGATGTTGCACATCTATGAAATAGTCGACATGTTGGGAAAGAGTTCACAACAATGTTCAAAGGTTGACTATGACAAGATTTGATCTTTCATAGCGATATTTAGTCTAGACGGATTAATGTAGCAACCACTACATATAATTTTGTTATATGGTAATAGAATAAACAAAACAAAGTTCTTCTAATAGAATTGTTACCTAGGACATGTGCATAATGCTGACCATAGGGTTTTGTTAATTCAAAGGATGCTAAAAGCATATGCAAACTTCAATGGTTGAAGTAAGCATTGCGGAGTTGGAATCTTCACCATGATGAAACTGTTAAAGGAGTTTAAATTCGTCGGAGACGATGAAGATACTTGCATTTGCAAGAAATTAAGTGGGAGCGCTAAGACATGTTTCTAATACATTATGTGGAAGACATATTGTTGATTGGAAATGATTTATCTTTTATTAACACACATTAAGAATTTCATCCCGATGAAAGACTTAGGCAAAACCCAAATATTTGGCATCAATAGACGCTAATATGGTTGTGCCAAAAGTACATAGATGATATATTGAATGAGTTCAATATAGAAACTAAAAGAAAGGTTCTTGTCGCATAGAAAGGATTGAATGAGTTCAATATTGATGATATATTCAAGTGTATTGACACTTGGTAAGTGAAACAAAGATTCAAGTATAGATTGATACTTGATGTATAAATTCACAAAGAGTATTTTATCAATCATGCTGTGATGTGTACAAATCCAGATATGTCCTATGCTCTAAATGTTATGAGCGCATACCAGAATGATTCATAAGATGATTATAGGACAATAGTAAAGATATTCTTATGATCTTGTAAAAGAAATAAGAATATATTATTTTGTAGAAGTGACAAATAGATGGTTAGTTCATTGTAAATGAATTACATTGATACTAGTTTTGTCACTAAGTACAAATTAAGTTTATCTCAATCTAAACTAAGGGTGGCACAATATAATGGAAAGTAAGTTCCATAATGGATTTGGATGAGTTCCAAAGTTAAGACATTATGACAGATACTACAACAAAAGGCTAAGTATATGACTGCTATTATGGCAGCTAAAGAGGGCATTTGTGTCAAGTAGTTTGTTATCAAACTAGGTGTAGTTCACAGTGGGATAATACTATGAAGATATATTGTACGACAATATTATCAACATGTTTTAACCCCAAAGAACTAAAGGTCACACCTAAGGACCAAATTTGTACGAAGCCATCTCATTAGAGAATGAGTGATGCGTAGAGACGCAAAGACATGCAATTACACACGGACCTGGAAGTGTCAGATCCGGAGATCAGTTAACCACTAGCAATCGTGTACATACGACACAAGAAAGCCATAGGTGTTGAATACACAAAGGTTTGAAACTAGATTATTGACTCTAGTGCAAGTGGGAGACTGTTGGAGATATGCCCAAGAGGCAATAATAAAGTGGTTATTATCATATCTTCATACTTATGATAAATGTTTACATACCATGCTATAATTGTATTAACAGGAAACATTAATACTTGTGTGATTTGTAAACATAAAAGAGTCCCTAGTAAAGCCTCTTGTTAAACTAGCTTGTTGGTTAATATATGATCATGCACTACTAGGAAAACGGCCTTTAGTGGCGCACCTGAAAAGGCCATCTGTGGCGCACTAGCAGTGCGCCACGGGCCTCACGCTACGGCTATCTCCTAGCCGTGGCGCACTACCTGGTGCGCCACGGTTGTGTCGAGATAGGCATGGCGCACATGCCAGTGCACCACGGAAAGTAGTCCAGGTGCGCCACGCGTATGAAACGATAACCGTGGCGCACTAGGTGCTGTGCGCCACGGATATAAATTTCAAAATTCAAAAAAAAGCAGCAGATCTGGATCTCGTCGTCAGTGTCATCGCGCGTCGGTGCAGGTCGCCGTCGTCGCCTCGTCGTCATCACCTCGTCGTCATCGTCGGAACTGCAAGGAGGAGGAGGAGAATAGGAGGAAGAGGAGGAGAAGAAGAAGAGGAGGAGGAGAAGAAGAGGAGGAAGAGGAGGAAGAGGAGGAGAAGAAGAGGAGGAGGAGAAGGAGAAGAAGAGGAGGAGAAGAAGAAGAGGAGGAAGAGGAGGAGAAGAAGAGGAGGAGGAGAAGGAGAAGAAGAGGAGGAGGAGGAGAAGAAGAAGAGGAGGCCTCATCGTCGTCGGAACTACAAGGAGGAGGAGGAAGAGGAGGAGAAGAAGGAGCCCGCCGTCTCGTCGTCGGAACTGGAAGGAGGAGGCCGCCGCCATCACCATGTTCACTGCAAGGAGGAGGAAGAGGAGGAGAAGGAGAAAGAGAAGGAGAAGGAGGAGAAGAAGAAGGAAATGAGAAGGGAGGAAAAGGAAAAGGAGAGAAGGGGAGGGAAGGTGGGCGGGGTGGGGATTCGAAATTTGAATCCCGCCCAAGCTTATCCGTGGCGCACTAGGTGGTGGTGCGCTACGGGTAAGCCGCCCTCTATTTTTTTTTCTGTAGGAAAAAACGGTCTTTTGACCGTAACTTTTTACTCTTTTCGAATTTTGAAAATCTAAAAAATCGCTAAACGACCGTATGCGAACGGATGCGAAATCTCGTTCTCGTCATTTTGGTATATTATACGATTTTTTTCGATATCGTATGCAAAAGTTACAGCCTTTTTACCGTGGCATGACTTTTTTTTGCAAATAAAGTCAAAACTCATGTTTGTTAATTTTACTAGAAGCTATACCACATTACCTACCTAAATATGAAAGGATTTAATTTTTTGAAGTGTTTATCATTTTCTTTTATTTTTTGCAAAACCTAAAAAGGCGATCCACGGGGGGGGGGGGGGGGTGGAGTTGGTGCAGGATAGTTAGGCGTAGGGCACTAGGGCAAGGTGCCCTACTACTAAGTTTATACATCTGTGGCGCACATGCCATAGTGCGCCACAGATGTGTCTGGCCGTTTCACAGCAGAGAGGGGCATGCGCTTAGGCGTAGCGCACCCCCTCCATGTGCGCCACGGTTGACACTAACAACCGTACCGCACCTACCCTATGTGCGCTACGGATGTTTGGCGTGCGGACAACAGGGCCCTGGCCCACACACATCTGTGGCGCACTATGGTCATGTGCGCCACGGTTGTTCTAGCTACTAGTAGGGCACTGCCCATAGGTGAGCCACGCCTGTTTTAGCCATGGGGCACTTCAACCATGTGAGCCACGGATGTGCTGATTACCTATAGCCATTTTCCTAGTAGTGATGGTTTCCTCATCATGAACATAGAGATGTTATTAACAACAGGGTCATATCATTAGGAGAATGATGTGATGGATATACTTCTATAGTTAAGCGTAGCATAAAGATCAAGTCATTTAATATAGTTCATTTGCTATAAGCTTTCTGATACATAGTAACCTAATTCCTTCGACCATGAGATCATGTTAATCACCATCACCGGAAGGATGCTTTGATGACATCAAAGACCACACCGTAACTGGGTGGCTATAAAGGTGGCATTGAGTGTTTGGAAAGTATGGGTTGAGGCACATGGATCAAGAGTGGGATTTTTCCATCCATATGACGGATAGATATACTCTGGGGCCTCTCGGTGGAATGTCATCCAATTATCTTGCAAGCATGTGACTGGATCACAAGGGATCACATATCACGGGAACGAGAAAAGAGTACTTATCGGTAACGAGGTTGAACTAGGTATGTAGAGATATCGACGATCATAACCTCGGATAAGTAAACTATCGTGAGACAAAGGGAAATTGGTATCGTATGTTAGTGGTTCATTCGATCGCAAAGTAATCGTAGAAATATGTGGGAGCCATATGAATTTCCAGATTCCTCTATTGGTTATTGTTTGGAGAAGTGTCTCGATCATGTCCGCATAATTCACGAACCGTAGGGAGACACACTTAAGGATTCGACGTTGTTTGAGTAGTTATGGAATGATGAGTGAGAGACCGAATGTTGTTCGGAGTCTCGGATGGGATCCGGGATATCACGAGGAGATCTGGAATGGTCCGGAAAATAAGATTCATATAAGGAAAGTCCTGTTTCGGGGTTGGAGAATGGTTCCGGTGTTTTCATCGGGAATGTTCTAGAAGGTTCCGGAATGTCCGGAACTCCGGAGGGGAAGGGTACATGAATTTGTCGTATCAAGTTGGAATCATTGCATCATGTACTAGGTGTCATCGCTGAACAAAATAAAGGGTTTAATCAAATCCTAGTTTGAAAAAGTCAAACGCCAATTTGAAAAGTCAAACGGCTATTTTAGGGGGTGGAGGGGAAGTAGGAAACCTACTTGGGGAGGAGATCCCTCCCTCCACCGCCGGCCCACTTGGAGACCGAGTTGGGGAGGGACTCCCCTCCCCTTGGCGCGCCCCCTCCACCTATATAAGGAGGGGCATGGCTGCCCCTCCAAGTACACAACACCTCTCTCCTCTAAACCTAACCCTAGCCGCCGGCCTAGGGTTTGCCCAAGCCGCCGACTTGGGGCAATCCCTTTGCCCTAGCCGCCGGCCTAGCTCCCTCTACTTGGTGCCTCTAAACCCTAGATCGCCAAGACTCTCTCATAGTCCACCATACTCGCTCCGGCTTAAGGCGAAGCCCTGCGAGATCTCTCCGCTACTTCCGATACCATGCCGTCGTGCTGCCGGAATCACAAGGAGAGTGCTACAACCTCCGCTGCCTACTGGAACAAGGGAGAGGAAGGTCTTCATCGAGTACCGAACGTGTGACCGACTACGGGAGCACTGCCGGAACGCGGCGCTGGAAGGATCGTCTACACGATCTTGAGATCGGAAAGAGTACGACTACATCACCCACGAGAATCCGCTCTCGTTAACCGCTTTGGAATCTTCGAGGGTGAGTTCCTCTATCGACTCGTTGCTACAATCTAGTAGATAGATCTTGGCTTGTTTGTTTGCATGCGGTAGAAATTTTTTGTTTTCCATGCTACGAACCTCTACACCTCTGCGTCCTCGCTCCAGCGATGCAGCGGAAGCACAACACTTTCTTGCCGAATAGCCACCGGGAACATGTATCTCGCTATTCTAATACCATGGGGGATAAATACTAGTGGGGGAGAGATCCTTCACGAGGAGGTGTGCGTGAGAGAATGAGAGGGGGCACCCAAGGGGCATGACTCCCAGCCATGGGGCTGCCCCCACCTCTTCCTAATTCATGTGGGTGGACACTCCACTTACTCAAATGCCTTTCAATTTCCTCCACTCAAAAACCCACTCAAATTCATATTAAATTTCCACCAAATTTAATGCAAACTCTCATTAAATAAAACTCCTTTTATTTATTCAGAATTTTGTCAATTACTTTAATGACAAACATTCACATATAAGCCCTTGCTAGTATTTCATTTCACATGAAAAAACACTTTCTGCAATTTCACCCGAAAACCCGTTTCGGTATATAGTGAAATAAATTCCTGCGCTTGTTATTCTTTCCGACATGAAACTTTTGCTCCAAATGGATGTCGGTGTCTCTTAAGTGTGCCACCCTACGGTTCACGAATAATGCGGACATTATCGAGACCCTTCTCCGATCAATAATCAGAAGCGGGATCTGGAGACCCATACTGACTCCCACACATTCAACGATGACTTTCTTTTGATCGTCGGAACCTTTTATGCTAGTATCTTAATCCTTTTGTTTCGTGATATATTACATGTCCGATATTAGATCATCGGTATCTCCATTCCTAGTTTTATATCGTTACTGGCATGTACTCTTTTCTCGTTCCTGTGATATAAAATTATAGTGATCAAATCACTTGCTTGCAAGCTAATCAATGTGATATCACCGAGAGGGCCCAGAGCATATCTACCTGTCATCGGGATGATAAAATTCCACTCTCGATCCATAGGCCTCAACATAACACTTTAGTAGTTCTGAACCCATCTTTATAATCACCCAGTTATGGTGTGACGTTTGATGTTATCAAGAAACTCTTCCAGTGTTAGTGATTGACATGATCTCATGGTCTAAGAATTAGGATCACTTTGTAAGTTGTTATAGCAATATAAACTCAATGACTTTGATCATAATGCTATACTTCAGATGAATGTTCATCACACCATTCCAATAACGTTGTGACCTCGTTATTAACAACATCCAATGTCCATGATCAGGAAACCTTTGATCATCTTGTTAATCAACGAGCTAGTTTATAAGAGAGGCATAACTAGGAACTTCCTTTTTGTTTATTAAGCACACATATATTAACGTTTCCGTATTAATACAATTATAGCATGCAAAATGAACATTTATCATAAATAAGAAATACGATAATAACCACTTTATTATTGCCTCTCGGGCATATTCCCTTCAACATCATGCATACTTGCATCTAAAAATATTTTACTAACCCCTATTTTATTTTCTACAATATTCCTCTCCTACTATTCAAATTAATACTCCAGACCATCCAGATATTTGTTTGGTCTATATATTAATAAAACAAGTAATTTTAAATATAAAAACTATTTTTATATTTGGTACCGGGGAGGCAGTCCAACCGTTTAGGCCAGGCCACCTACTACCCGGCAGGCCCGGCCCAAACCTAACCCTAATCCCCTATACCACCTAAACCCTAGCTACCCAAATCCCCAACCATCCATCTCCCCGCCGCCAGCCGCAAACCACACACCATCCCTCACGCGCGCGTGGCCGCGTGACTCACGCATCCCTGTGTACCTCGCACACACAGAACACATGCACACAGGCAACACCAACTCTAAACCGAACGCACACACATGCATGTACCTGACCCCAATGTAACATCCCAGTATTAGAGCTAAGAAATAAGCTAGACCCAGATGTGTGCATTGCATTCATAAATAGAAAATCCGAATAATTTTCGCGCTTTCAAATAAAAACTTGTCAAAGTGATTGAAGCTTCTCTTAACTTGATGGAATTGAAGTAGATCATCAAGTTGATTGTGATAAGTTTCAATATGACCTTTACTAAAACCTTATTTTGGGTAAACATGATTTGATCTAAGGGTAGATCAAATGTAATAAAATTAAACCATAATACATTAGATAATGATTATTAACTGATCCTTAAGAAATCATATCATAGTATTCATTACTATAACTCATGAATACCAAGTTAAGAATATAACTCAAGTAACAAGAATATAATAACTAAATATTTACATATCTTATCCTCGTATATTTCTACCATGAGTATCATGGTAATACTTAATCTTAACCCATTAGTTGTATTGAGTAGGAGGAAATCAAGTCAAGACCATTCACCATATATCTTTCTTTCCATATCAATCCTTATCATCTCTATTGAACCTTATTCTAATATCTGTTGTTCATCAATGTTGAGTAATCAACAATTGATTTAACAATTCTTAACCTATCAATCCTTGATCTATTAACTCTTGTCCTTATCATAGCATTCACTTAAGTCCTATAGAGAAAGAAGTAAGAAGAGGTAAGTGGTAATGCTATTTTTAGATATCATCTATAGGATGGGAGTGTTTGAAGAGAATCAAATCCATATGATAATTGATGGAGTTAACTCACTCCTGAATGGATAGAAGAGTTATCTGGAATATATATTTATACGTTAACAAAGAAGATTACTAGGATGAATTCTGAAGATGGTTACCAGGAGTAATCCTATTGGATCAAGTAGGTATAATCAATGAATAATACCTTCTAGTCAGTAAGAGATACTCTGAAGATAATTATAATACAACTGTAATGTTGTATTGATAAAACCCTTGATTATCCAACTGGAAACCTAAGCCATAAATGATCAAAGGATTGTAATGATCATGCTTAAGTCACTAAGAGTGAATAATTATATCATGTATAAGTGACACTGGTGGATAGAACATGATTAAACCCTAGTATAGATATGTTATCCTAGATGAGTCATGACAATTCACAATGTTATAATGTGAAGTTGAAAAAGGAGATACTGGAGCTAAGTAGAGATAAGATATTATGAATAAGATGATGCTATAGAATCATTAAGTTATTGAAGTAGAAATATTTCTCTTAGAGAATACTAAACACTTGAGGTGAAGTTGTATTTGATATATACATATATATATATATATATATTAGAGTAATATTAGTGATGGATGATAAAGGAAGTATATGAATGGAGTTAAAAGGAACTACTTGTTGGATTGAAGGTTATGAGTAGTAGAGTAGTTCGATATAACCAAGTATAGATATGAGAAGATTATGAAAAGCTTTAGTGACAAGCTTCTGAGATTTCTGAGTGAGATTACAAAGTAATTTGTGAAGTAAGAGAGTACTCATTCAAGTGGACTTGGATTCATAGGAAGCATTCTAGAGATGAAAATTATCTCTATGAGAAGATTATATAGAGCTTTAGTGCCAAGATCATTGGATTTATAGATGGATTTAGGAGGAGAAATTATTGATAAGAATATTCTCGTGAAGTAAAGCTCATCATGTTAATACATGATGATGGATATGAAGAAGTACTATCTAGGAAAGGAATTCCTTAATTAGAAGTCAAGAATTATAAAGTATGGAAGATAGGGATTCTTGTGAAGCTATTAAACAAGATTATATCTCTCTATATCAAAATCATTATCTATATCACTGATCCAAAGCCCAAACAATTTCCATAAGACAAATGTAGTGCCTTTATCATATAAGTAATGCTCATTAGCAATCATTATAATAAACCACACTAGAAATAAATCTCAATATATCACTCCTTGAATCAACCATAATCATAAATTTAGAGATAGCGTCCTTGAATCTTGATCTAAAATACTATCTAGAAATAAACCTAAGTATGATAAACTCTCTAAACTCAAATCTTTGGAAAAAGTCTATAAGTAAATAAGTGAGGATATATTCTCTTGTGTCCAAATAGAATTTTTGGATCTAAAAGATCTAGTGAAAGAGAATTATTATTTTTGTATGTTTACCACCTCATTCTTATAAGTAGTATCTAATTTAAAACCATCCTTAAGACATGTTAAGTAGATAAGTATTACTTCTATTTTTTAAACAATTTCTAAATCTCTAGAGAATACAATTCTTAGCAAAAAGAATAATATAAACCCTAAAATGAACTATCCCTGCCAAGTATATGTTTTGATAAAAGTTATATAAATATATGTTATCCATAAAGAACCCATATAAATACCTTAATTCTTTTCTCAAAAATATATGTTAATTGTTTTCTATTACTGAAATGCTCATTCTTATATGTAGGACTCCAAGATAAATTCAAATCTTAAATAGAAATTTCAAATCAGGTTAAAAATAGAAATCTGGAAAAAAGGAAACAGAAAATAGTAAGGTAAAAGAAGATACCGATCCAAAAGGCCGGCCCAGAGTTTCCTAATCTCTATCTGTCACTCCGGGGCGTAATCTTAGCATCCCAGAACCAGCCCACTCTGGCCCAGGCCCAAATAACATCTCGTCGTCGTCTTCCTCCTGAAACAAGCAGTTGTGTGGGAGCGTCGATCCCGTCCGCTATCGTTGCTGCGAGTCTCGCCACCGCCGAGGTCGTCCTGCGAGCATAAGATCACCACGATGATGCCCTTATCCTCCTGTACCTCTCAATCCCCATACCCCTCGTTCTCTCTATCTCTCTCGCGCACGGGACACCGAGCCCTAGGTCGCTAGAGGTTGTTAGCTCCCGGGCGTAATCTCAGCATCCTAGAACCAGCACACTCTGTCCCAGGCCCAAATAACCTTTCGTCGTGGTCTTCCTCCTGAGAATAGCAGTTGTGTGGGACGCTGATGCTGTCCGCCGTCGTCACTGCGATTCCCGCCGCCGCCGACGTCGCCCTGCGAGCATAAGATCACCACGATGATGCCCTTATCCTCCTCTACCTCTCAATCCCCATATCTCTCGTTCTCTCTATCTCTCTTGCGCACGGGATACCGAACCCTAGCTCGCTTGAGGTTGTCATCCTCACCGTTTCGGGTCCCCCATTCTTCTTAGCTGATCCATGCTTGTCCTCATGCTTCTAATCATCCGAATCGAAGAACCTCTGCATCACCAGGCACCGCTGTTCGCCATCGTTCCTGACCTTGCTTCGCTTATCTGACAAGCCCTACACATTCCTCGTAAGCTCTTGCTTCCTTTGGTCCTTTCATATTCATCTCTAGGCCTCTGTAGTGCTCGGCACATGTGATTTCGACCATTCCACTCTTGTAGCTCGCCGTCGGCCATCCTCCGGTGACTATATTCGGGCGGCGCCGCTACCATCGCACTCGCCTCATCACGCTCTATCTAGATAGCTCAAACGCGCATCCTCGCGTGCCCTCGATCGAAGGATCGATCGATGATCTGAGGATCATCATCGGCTGACGTAAGTGTGACGTCATGCCCGTGTCATTCCCCAGCCACGTCAGCCCGCTTGACTTGGTCCACTTGCTGAGGTGGCAACCCAACATAGCAACTACCCCACCAGCCAGTGACTCAGGGCTAGGTTAGGGTGTGGTGTAGAAAGATTAAGAGAGGAGATGATGTAAGCAGTGATGCAGTAATTACTTTAGTAATTTTAATTTAATAATTTTAGAAAATGAATAAATATTAAAAAATCAATAACTTTTGTTTTATAATTCATAAAAATATGTTTAATATATGAAAATGTTTATAAAAATAAAATCTATAATTTAACCTTATTATCAAACATTATTATGTTAATTATTTAAAAAAATATTATTTAATAAACACTTTATAAGTAATAATATTTGATAATTCATATTTTAATAATGGTAAATGATAAAAATATAAATAATATATCAAAATTATTAGAAAAATAAGAACTAAAATTTAATACTATAATCATGTATTATTATCTCACTTAATTAAATATCTATTATTTTTTAAGTGTTTACTATGTAATAAGTATTATAGAAATCATATCTTATTATTTATAAATTACAAAAATAAATATAATATACCAAAATGATCACAAAAATAATATCTACATGCTAAAAATATAACATTCCACTTTTGAAGTAAACAAAAATCTAATACTCTAATAACTAGAATTTAAATCTGATTTCCTTAGTTGATAATTCATAAAAGGATAAGTAAAAATTGCTAATATTTCTAAAATTATTCCTTTGATGTTTAAAAATAATATTAGTCTTAAATATTAATAATATGAAGTCAAACTAAGTTCAACACATTTTAAATACAATTTTCTTTGAATTATCATACAACAATAAGTGTATACTATTTTCCAAAAGGAGTAGTCAAATATTAAATTCCCAAGATTATTATTTTGGCTTAATAAAATCTTTTACCATTACTTTAACCACAAATTTATAAACATATTATTAATCCAAAGAAAATTCATGAGTAGTTAAGTAATATTGTTTCCTTGTTTACAAACCATAACCACTAATTTATAAAAAGATAAATGATTCTATTCCATTATAATAATAAGAAACCACTAATCAAATAGAAATATTACCACTCCTAAGTAAGTTTAAGGAAACATTATGGAGTGAACAAAGTACAAATATCATAAGCATTACACCTTAAGTCCTTTTATGTCCTTAAAGTTAAAATTGAGTCTACAAGACTAAACACACCATGTTAAAGGCTTTATTATGTGTTTTATAGTTTACTTTGGTCTGTTTCAATTAAGACCTAATGCACCTCAAGACCAAACCAACCGAGTAAACATCAGATGACAATTAATTATAATCACATTACTTCATATACTACTTGTATATTTTATGACAATTAATTATAATCACACCATGTTATTATTTTATGATACACTAAAATTAATTCTTAAGCATTCCAAAATAAATATAGTTAAGTAACAGCCTTTATATAAGGAGTCTTTAGATACCATTCCAAACTTGAGTGTTCTACTTTTCTGTGTACTTTATTATGCATGCATGTTGTTTCACACACACTCACAAGCCTTAATAAGAAGCACAAGTGTGAAGCTTATCTAAAAGTACAACACATTCTAAAGGAACCATTTCCAGTTTCCAAACCCTAGATCAACATTTATTCCGGGGATTCGAGTTTATCGAATTGCATTACATTAATATTCGCAATAGCATCTCGCTTCTTTAAAAGTTAGTCCTTACCGAACCAATGATGCTGATTTTAAATATTGGATCTTATATTGTCTCGAAGACCGTGAATGCATAATCTTGCAATCACAAAAGGCAAGTTCACACTTGCTCATGTCCTTTGATTATTTTCTGTAAAGTATTTTGCAAATCCAGTGTTGTCATTGATGACTCCTTGATGGCGCCAGAGAACTTGGTGCTTGACGTGGAGTCTATTGGGAACCCCAAGAGCAAGGTGTGAAGCAGCATAGAAGCAAGTTTTCCCTCAGTAAGAAACCGAGCTTATCGAACCAGTAGGAGGAAGGAAACGTCACACAGGTGTTGCAAGCAACGCGGAGACCTGCACAACACAAACTCATGACTTTGCCCCAACTAGCAGTGAGGTTATCAATCTCACCGGTTGTTGTAACAAAGTATTAAACGTATGTTGTGGAAGGTAATGGTTTGCATCAAGTAAACAAGTAACAGTGGAAGATATATCAATGGTAAAGATTGGACCGGGGTCATAGTTCACTAGAGGTGCTCTCCTTAGATAAACAACATGGCATGAAGGGTAAACAAATTACAGCAGGGAAATTGACAGGAACTGAGCAAGGCATAACAATGCAATACTAGTCAGAAATATCCTATGAGATTCGATTGGGCAATACAACAAGATACATAGACCGCCATCCAACTTCATCTATGACTAGAAGTCCACCTTTAGGTTATCATCCGAACCCCCTCTAGTATTAAGTTGCAAGCAATAGACAACTCCTTTAAGCAAAGTGTGTAAGGTAAACAGTCCACGTGTTCCATGAACAAGATACCATTGTTTTCTCCCTAATGGCAACATCGCATCAACAACCGAAGAGATTTATGTCACTTCCCTTAGAAACTAGAGCCATGAACCCACTATCGAGCATAAATACCCCCTCTTGGAGTCACTAGCAACTACTCGGCCAAGATAGCTACTAACAACGGAGAGCACGCAAGATCACAAACAACACAGACATGATAGAATCATAAAGACAAAACCATTAATCTATCCAACATAATAATCTCAATATCCATCGGATCCCCATAAACACAACATGCATGATTACAAATAGATTAGATCTTGATCATGAAAGGAGCTCACAAGATCTATACATGAAAGCACAAAGGAGGATATACAACCACCGAGCTACTACATGGACCCATAGTCTAAGGTGGAACTAATCATGCATCATACCGGAGAGAAGGCCTCTGGGATGATCTCCCCTCCGGCAGGGTGCCGGGAAGAATTTCAGATCCCCTCCCCGATCTAGGGACGACGGTGGCGGAGGCTATAGAAGGTTTCGTGGAATATTGATCGGGTCCTTAGGGTTTCTGCATCGGGGGATTCTTATAGGCAAAGAGGCAAGGCAGGGGGCGCCTAGGGGCCCCACACCCTGCCTAGGCGTGGGCCAGGCTTGGCCGTGCCTGGGGGTGCAGCCACCTCGTGGCTCCCCTCCATCTCTCCTTCTGGATTCGTGTCCCTCAAGGAAATTTATTGACTTTGGCTTTTGTCCCGTCCAATTCCGAGAATATTGATTTTATTCCTTTCTGGAACCAAAAACAGAAGAAAACATGCAACTGGCACTGTGGCAACTTGTTAATAGGTTAGTTCCAGAAAATATATAAAAACACCTCAAAGAAAGACATAGCAAAGTAAAGTAGATACTAAACAAGCATGGAACATCAAAAATTATAGATACGTTTCGGACGTATCAGTCATCACCTGCATTTCATCACCATGAGGTTATAACCTACTAAGAAAGTTCCGGTTGTAAAGGAACATAATATCTAGGACTTAACAACCAATGTCGCCAGTGATTCTTGCGCCATATATTACGCTTTAACCATGAGATTTGGAATGGGACGGAGAAGTAAGCTGGATCGTCTCCCTTTCGAATGCCAACAGATGACCGGGCTGTTGTTGTAACTCCACTTATAGAGGGTTGGCAGGATATGCGTGGGATTCCTCAACGTCCCATGGCTTCTGGTATCTATGAGGGTTGTACACCTTAGGATGCTATTGGAAACAAGTTTTATCCTAGGCCTGATATGCAATCTGTCGGGTATGCGGGGTCGCGGAGAAGGACAGTGATTGGCTTGGATCTTAGACTAGGCCACAAACCAAGGAAGTGTGGACAAGCTCATGACTTGGTTGTGCAACAAGGATAAGGTCTCTCATGGGTAAAGTATCGCACCTCTACACAGTGTAAGAACTATAAGTTGTTACTCCCTGTTCCGGGAAGGAGCTACAAACGCGGCAGGAAAGGAACTCGATGAAAGTTCTGGTAAACCTGTGAACGCTGGCGGACATAGCTTTTCAGAATAAAAGCAACATTTGAATAAATGTTTACAAAAACTTGCATTGCCTATGACCTATGGTCTGTGGCTATAGATATAGTGCAGCAAAAACTTCTTTCTAGTGAACTTGCTGAGTACGCTCGTACTCAACATATCTTCTTAACCCTTTCTAGATTCTGAAGCCAATACAGACGACGTCTACATCAACTTATGCTCAAGGGAATCGTCATCAACAGTTCAAGTTCTTCAATGAAGTCAAGGAAGTCAACATATACATCAACTCAAGTGAAGACGAAGTTGCTGATTAGATAGGAATATAATCTCTAGCCATAGAACCCACTTCTGTAGAGTATTGCAATAGCAGTAATACAAGCCAAATAGTTAGATGCTAGTCTTATTAGTCTGATAGTTTTGAGTTGCTATATTTTCAACCTTTTTTGTAAGAAGTTTCTTTCTCTCTCTTTAACCTAGAGTGTTCTCTAGATCTTATGTAAAGACTCGAGTTGTAACCTATAGTCATGTCTTGGACCTGTTGTGTTTCTGTTGTACCACTCTGAGGGATGTAATACCAGTGAACAGTGTTTCATTGGTGTTATGTAACGACTATAGTATACTACATCATGCAGTGGTATGCTGGGTCACTGCACCCAACCACCGACCCGCCGGGCCCACCTCTCTCTGCCCGGGTCGTGTCCCTCCTCACCAACCACTCCGCAAGCCTCGCTCGCCCTGCATCTCGCCTCCCCGCCGCCCCCGGATCCCCAGGCAGCCGCCGCTTCTTCTCGCCTCTCTGCCTCGACGCCCCCTCTCGTCACTGTGGGCCTCCTCTGCCTCACCCTAGCTACTTCATCTCGCCTGCGTCTCCTCCCTCAAGCCCAGACGCAAGCGTGCGCCGACCGGAGCCCTCCCCTTCGCCCTTCGTCCCTGCCGGCAGGAGCCCTTGGCCTCCAAGCGTCACCGCTGGCCCCAGAGCTCCTCCTCACGTCGCCTCTTGCCCCTACCCCATCGAGCATCCCCGTTAGACACCCTCAGTAGGATGCGCGCGGCAAGCACTCCATCGTCAGAGCCCGCCACCGTGGCCTCTCCTCGTCAAGCGCGACCTTGCTATGCCTCCCGGGTCGTCCTCACCGAGCTTGTCGTTGCCCTGCAGTATCCGGACCACATGATGCTCGGTTGTTGCCTATGTGTTTGAGGCGCGAGGTTCCTCTCGATTGGAGTGTGTTTTGGCCTACCTTTGTTTTGTTGTCGCTGTTTGAGCACAAGGACGACATGGTGAGGTGATGTTGTGCATTCTGATTGAGATCTTCGCTGCGGGTGTCATGTACTCATGGCCGTTCCAAAGTTCGTGACACCAAATTTCTCCAAGATCGACCAACGCAATAAGTTGTAGAAGGATCACCCCAAGGCCTTCAAGGTGAACCCACAAGATCTACCTCACGAACGTCCAAGACCAACTGGACCTGAAAATTCTCAGCTCTCCCTCCGAAACCCAAAGACCATTCCCCGGGCCCAAAGATCCATCAAACTCGAAGATCGAACCCCAACGCTCTCTCCTTCCTGGAACCGAGGCCGGACCCAATCTCGTCGAACCCCAAGATCTTCGGACCCTAATGTGTGACCCTCTTCCTAAGACCACCCCTATTTTTCTAATATATATAACATCCACTTGTTGCATATTAAATTTTCATGCTTGCACACATATCATGGTGGTTTGGCAGCTTTTAGCTGATTCACCTAATAATTAAATATGGAGACCATATGTGGGCTTTTCTATATATTGGCTCCATTTAAATTTGTGCATCGAACTGATACATATTTTGCCTTGACAAGACAACATTTAAATCATGGGGTATCTAAACAACATGAACCACATAATTAATTGTTCGGGACCCCGGTTCCGCTTAATATTGCCTAATTAACATCGCATCTTTGCCATGTCATACATCATCCATACATCATGCCCGATCTTCTGTCATAGTATTAAATAGTGCATCTGGTGTTTATTTTAGTGCTTTGCTTCTTCATGGATTAGGACAATGAGTTGATGCGAGTATCCCCCTTTCTACCTATTTTACACTTCTAGTCTTTATTTCTTCCTGTTGATCTATTGCTATCTGTGTTGTGATGCTCTAGTTTTCGTACCCGTGATATCCCTTGTAGCCATTATATTGCCTTGGGAACCTCCTATTACCTGTTGTTTGGTAGATAGTCGGCCTTGCGAGTCGTAGTTTCTTGCTCAGGTGTTGTTTCGATGTCGTCGAGTACCACAGTTCTTGGAGAAATGCCTCATGCTTTATGTTGAAGATGATCATGGCTTTATTTACCGTTTAATAACTAAAATTGGAAGTAGGTAAATAATGCAGAGGCACGAGTGGGCAATAGATGTTATTTGGTTTTTAACCGTCTACTTGTGTCCCGTAGGACCCTGAGTACTTGATACTTGTTCCATGAATATTCACACTATCCGCATGTGGGACCATGAATCCCCTTAGCATGAGCTTGAGTCATATCTTATTTCTTGGGGCCACAAAGTAGTTTGGGGCTTTATTACTATCATGTACTTATGTCAATATTATGCCATGCTTTATTGCTTTATTTACTATTGCGTGTGGAGCGGCTATACAGAAGGTAAGCGGAGTGTTTTCGCGGTATTGACAAGCCCAGTCACACTTTCGGTTTCCCAGTTGTTTACAACCATTGACACAAACCTCTGGGTATGTTTCGGAGCCGGCCAACTTCGTCGCGGGTAGCTTGGTGGGGTGGCCCCCTGGAATATTATATGGATCTTGCGATTTCTTTGTCGTGATGCCTCATTGGGCTTTCATTTGGTTTTTTCAAGGTTGATCGTGCGTGTGTTGCTATTTGTGTCCCCCTGCAGGGTAAAACTTTTTGAAAGCCGTGTCCACGGATATGGATGATTTGGAGCACAGTATCTCGATCATAGACAACTATAACTAAAGTAGTGCTATAAATTTGACTTTATAATGACTAGTAATCAGCTTCACTACAACGGAATGGCTAAATAAAAGTACCAACAACTGCAAGTTTTGGGATGCCTCATGCTATATGTATCTGACTAGTAAGTATTGCAACTACAACAGAATGGTTAACTAAAACTGCCCACTGTTTATAATATCAGGATGACTCATGCTATCTATATCTGACAAGTAATTGCCGCAACTATAACGGAATGAATAAAACTACCAACTGTGTGAGTTCCTCGGTTGACTTCCTCGTTTGGTCTCGAAGGGGAAATGCCAGGATGGGTATGTTTGGTGTTAGTATCAAGTTGGATCCGAATAGGTCTTTCTTATCCCTCTTCGATAGCCGACAGTTGTATCGAGTCTCTATAGGTTATTTAATGTATGCTGCGCGGCCGCTTCAGTCCACCATACCTATGTAGGAGAGGACCGCCGAATTCTAGGACTCGTTGTGTACTGGCCTCAGTACTGACTGCTCTCTTTTTCCTTTGCCCTTTGTCGGCACCGCTTTTGTTTAAGCAGGTTTGAGATAGACGTCGTTAGTAGGGTTACCCTTCCGGCTTGGCCTGGGTAGGGTTATGGACACCATTGGTTATTCTTCAGGGATCTTATCTCAATTTGCATCTTATCTGTACTCAGATGTTGTATTGTTTTCGAGGTGATTTGGATCTCTGTATTATATATCTGTATTCTTGACTCAGGGAGTCGTTGTTGTATATATTTGTTCTATGGGTTCCATCGTGGACTATTGTGTAATGATATTACTTCGTTTTCCACCCACAAGAAAGTGCCTGGTGGGTGCCTTTGAATCGTTTCTATACGAGTTTGGCGGGAATCGCTAAGACTTGTAGAGGGCCGATTTGAGAGTGTTACAAAGTGCAAGCAGGAGCAAATCAAGTAAAAGTGCAAACAGGCAAAGAAGGGACATTCCCCAGCTTGAAGAACATGCCAAACAATCGATCCCACCCCTCAAGGTGTTATCCAAACACGTTCCCCAACTGTTGCTGGATATGGAAGAAGCTGCGAAGTGGGCGGCCGGTATGAATGTGAGTCTTGCTGAATTGCTAGGTTCCCAGGACGACAAGTTTCCCAAGGTTGATCTAGTCCCTAGATATGTGATACCTTCGATTTGGATTACAAATGTAGTATAGTTCTTTTTTCCTAGTAGACCTAGGTTTATCGAATCCTCGGGAAGCAGAAAGCAAAGTGAAGTTACTTAAACGGACCTTCGAGAGTTTTAGAATTCCTTTTGTGTTTTCACCGGACCAAGAGCTTGTGATCTTTTTGTTGCTGTTGACGATGGAGAGAGAGGTCCTAGAGCTTTAGGTTTCACCAGTAGATGTGCAAAACATCTTATAGGAATAAAAGATAATAATAAAGTATGCATGTAATTGTTAGAGCAAGATAATTATATGTGGGAAGTTCATCCATAATTGCTATTTCCTCCACAACCGCTTATAGAAATAACCTACTAGTCTCATCCATAGAATAAAGAGAACTAAGGATATGCATAGTGATGTCACCGTTAATCCCAAGTAAATCCCTCACATACAGTCGTACTACCCCTTCTGTCACTTGGGTTCCCAACATGCAGATCAGTCATCACTCACACTCCCTATACCTGTATCAATACATGGGGTCTTGGGTACCTGGCAACTCCTTAGATTGAGGAAAGAGAGGGTACAATAATCATCATGTCATACAAACTAATACATGATCCCATCTATGATAAATAACATGCACAAAAAGATACATGGCTAGGCCCAAGCCCTTAGCCCAAGGGGAATTACTTACACATAGAGATGAAATCAACAATCATAAACATTGTAATAGAGATCATAAGATTGATAGCAGATAGTCTTAGAATGTCGCCAATTGGAGAAGAGATATACTATTACAAGTGGTGGAATATGGCTATGGTGGTGGAGAAGGGTTTGGAGATTATATCTAGATCTATTCCTCAGGCGTGGTGGCTTCTGGTGGCAGGGAGAGTTGATGTTGAAAAGAGACAGAGTTTTCTCGTCGCCCGAAGCCTTTTTCTGTAGGGCTCCCTTCACTAAAGTTGTTCTGTTTGGCCTAATGGAATCGATGGCAACTATATGGCTGGAATTTTATTCCCACCGTATAGTTGGTCGTTAAGCCTTCTAGATCCACTTCATGGCTCTTGGTTCCTTTGACGTGTTGGAAATCTCGTATCTTTGACTTTAATGTTGTGATTCCCAGCATTATACGTCATTATCTATGAAGGTAAAAATAGTAAGAAAGGATTGCATACCCCTTTGATCATTAGGCATTAGTGGCAGGGTTAAGAGAGATATTTCATCAAATATATGAATAATATCCATTTTAAATGTGAGTGTGGACGTCTATATTTCACAGCCATCAACCTCCCCAAGCTTAAACTTGATCGTCTTCGAGCAAGAAAACCAAAATCAAAAAGGAAATCAACATTTTAACTGAAATAACAAGATGATGATCTTACTCATGATTGGTAGTTTCATGTTTTCTCCACTTTATTAATCTGAAAAACTTCAGCATAGATAGAGTAATGGGAAGCATATCATACGGGTTCCATGAATCCTTATAGCGCAGGAAAATTATTGTAAGCATGGATGATTCAAATGAGTAAACTTTATTCCGTGTCATGTAAGCAACTCGTAAGCTTGCCTTTGAAAAATAAAGTATAATTATGTAAAATTGAGAGTGTGAGAGTTCTTCATGAAAAGCATATACACTAAAGTATCTCAATTATCCCACATCAATAGATCAAGACTTTTCAAGCACTACTTTTATATTCATTGTCCTTCAAGAATTTCAGTTCTTAAGTCATTGAGAGCATGCCAAAAAAATCATTAGTTTATCGGGCTGTGATGAACCCCTGCAGTGGCATCACTAAGGTTTTTGATCCTTTTGCATAATGATTACTCATATTATCCAGAGGAGTGATTCCATCATGAACACAACTACCTGGGAGTGCCAAGAATCTTACCCATTATAGCATTACTGCTACAAATGTTTAATCAACTCATAGCCAAAATCTAGGAGATTCCTCCATGAAGATCGTTTGTAGGCTAGCGGAGTCGTTGGCATCCCATGAAGTTTGACATGCATAAAGCTATATCATTATTATTATTCACAAGTCAAACTTTGGCATGCTCACAAAAACTATTAATCATTAATTCAATTGAACAAATCTTTTCAAAGAGAGTTATCAAGTCAATCATTATTTTCTGGGGTGTTGAGTGTCTTTAGGAATAAGATTTCAAGACTAAACACTACAACACCAAAGTCTTTAATTGTAAGACTTTTTCTTATTATAATTTTTTAGCAATGTTTTAGGCAAGACTTGGTAAACTACAAGAGCTGGAACAAAACATACTCAACTAAATACCCATGCAAACAAAATTTTACTACAATATAGAGACTCACTCCACCGATATAACATCTTAACATTTACTACTAACTAGCATGGGTTTCTCAAACTTCAAAAGTGGGGAGTCAAAAGGCATACCTCTTATGTTTGGTTCCACTTCTCTATTCCCTTTTGATTTGTTTCTTGGAAACTCGAAGTCGGTCACTCTCCTGCAAATACATGAGAACCTCGAGGCGAAAAGAAAAGAAAGATGGAAAATAAAGATAAATGGATAAATCCTTTTGTGGTTTTTGAGAAGGGGAATTTAAAAAATAGAAAATTGGCGGCAAAGCTCGGCTTGAATATCTCAAAAACAAAATAGCTAAAGATAAAGTGTTTGGGAAACCAACACGAGTGCTTATAAACTCAAATAAAAAGCATAACCTCGAAAATAAAATAAAGCAAATGAACGCCAAATAAAAATAAATAGAAAACCTCCCTAAGAATAGGCTTTTGCAATCCCTTCAAATCACTGAGGTGGCAGGAAAAGTTGTAACTCTAGTCCACAAATTGATTTGATAAGTTACTTGTTTCTCGAAGGTTCAGGGCGAGATTATGCATCCCCTCCACAGTTCCTCCAACTTCTTGAAAATCTTGATATGTAGCAAACTGGTTTGGTGGTTTCTCCTCTTGATAAGGAATTTCTTGGTCCTCATCCTCATCTGGAATCTCCTCCTCGGGTTGGTGTTGCTCAACCTGCAAGTCATAAAGCACGCATCCTTCCTCGATAGAGAAAAGACCATTAGGCAAAGGAGCGGGGTAGAGACTGTTGGAAAAATGAGCAATTTGCCAAGTGATTTATGTGAAATAAACATTAGGTAAAACATGACTAGAATGATCAAAAATAAACTAGTCAAGTAATCTAACAGAAAGTGTGCAGAGAGTTGAAGAGAGATCGAAGTAATCTGAACAAGATGAAGAAAGAAAGCATACAACAGTGCACCGGCGTTGGCGTTGGAGTTGTCACCCATGTCGTCGAGGAAGAGGTTATCGATGGCGGGGAAGAAGTCATCGTTGGGGAAGATGTCATAGGCGTCGGTGAAGGAGTCCGTCATGAAGCCAGTAGTCATGCCGATAGCACTCCCCAAAACCCTTATTTCCCTTCTCCCGTACAAGACATGAAGAGGCGGGGTTCCGGGGGCCTACTGTCCTAGATCGCGGTGCACGCCGCAAGATGGGATGGGGAAGAACTGGTGGCAGCTCAGTGCTTTGGAACTTGGAGGTGGTGGTTCTGATAGTATATCTAAGGAGAGGAGCGACCTTCCTCTCTTATAGGCACGGGTAGACAGGCGAACAGGCGGCGTCGGACGAGGAAACGAACAGGCAACGACTGAAGCCAAACAGACTCTACTAAGTTCGAATTAAACCTCCATTGAGTTCGTATTTAAATACCCATTAGCGCAGATTGTTCAAATTCTGCACACCCGTTCATATACCAGTCATGTGTGGCAAAAAGAACTCGGCTCGGCGAGATTCCCGCAACCCGCGACGCGCACACGTCGTGATGAGGCAAGGTGTGGCATGGCGAGGCGAGGTAGGCGGCGGAGGAGGAGAGCACGTGTGGGACTCTCTCCTTATCCTTCTCATCCTTTTACCAAGTGGTAGGCGAGCCTCCCTTATAAGCTGGTGGAAACCTCGTTCAACTAGCAATGTGGGATTAAATATTTGTCTCACCTCTTGCCATGCATGAATGGGCCACATGGGCCTCTAGGATTTTCATGAATTATTGGAATGGAAAATGGGTTGGTCTATTTAGCCCAAAATTCCAACAGAGACTCCCAGCTCCAGCAATATGCAGGTAATAAACACCACCTCTCCTAGTGAGCAATTCCACATGCCTTTAAAGTAGAGAAACCAACACGTCGCTCACCTAGCACTGGTTGCAACTCACCTAGGTCGATGCCTAGGGCATTAGCAAGAACGGTGATGACACCTCCACATGTGATTGATCCTTGGCTTTGGGAGGATTGGTACTCCGAGTAGCGCACAAGAATTGCGCCCAAGTGGAGTGACAAGTTGTTGTTGAAAGCAGCTTTTTCAAGGACTAAGATGCCCTTCTCATTGAGTCTTGTAAACTCAATACGCGCCTGCAAGGTGTTAGGAATAACATAGAACAAATATCGAATAGTAGGATGTTGAATATTTTTCCCTTTGCTGACTCTAGAAGTGAAGCTCATTCTATTATATTTGAGTTATGGGGAAGGTTTTATGCCAGTAAAAGATACGTGTAGAGCATTAGGATCATTGTTGGGTAAACCAAAACAATTGCACTGTTCATCGAGGTATAATGAATAATTTTTGTTCAGAAGTAGGAAAGAAATCCTATCCTCTCCATGCCATGTTTTAATGGTGCTCTTTAAAGATCTAAAAATTCAATAGTTAACCGGCAATAGGCAGGTGCATCATGAAATATAAAGTTTTGCAGGTCAACCCTATTACAAAGTAAATTGACGTCATTACAAATACCGAGTTGGTTCAATATGACGGGACAAGCCCACTTGGTTGCCTTCACTTCTCGGTTCTTTGTCGTGTTGAAGCGATCACGTTGGAGCTTATTCCTGAACCGTATCCCCATGTGGTCCTGAGCTACAGCAGTAGCCTGAGAAGAACTCGCATCGGCACGAGCACGCATTTGGCTCCTTGTGTTCATCTTCTAAAAATAAATAAGAAGACAAGAATAAAACTGTTTGATCCAACAATAATAAGCATACCATATTCCTCATCATAGCACACTAAAGAATCTCCTAAACATAATAATCTAGGCAAGAGAATCATGGAAACTAGTTCAAATTAAGTCTCACCCTAGATTGATAATGACAATAGATTAGAGATGAATTCGCGTAAAGTAATTGGAGGATCGGAGGAGAAACATACCGTAGATCACTTGTGTGCGAGGAAATCGAACAAAATTGAGTAGAGGTGAAGATCCCTTGAGGTTTTGAGAGAGTTTGGAGGTAGAAGAGAGAAAAAGGATTGAAGTTTTGGTGTTTTGGGTACCTTCCCGTGCGTTTAAGTGGTAGGACGCAACTATACGGTTGCAACTATATGGACGGAACAATTTGTTCACGCCGTATAGTTGGTCTGATGGCAAAAAATTAGGGTTTCTAGGGTTTCTTTCCTGGCGGCTGTAACTATACGGCCGGACCAAAATGGTCTCGCCATATAGTGGTCGTTAAACCTTCTGTATCCAGAGAAGAAAAATTATCGATAGCTCAAATAACTATACGGACGGAACTATACGGCTGGAATATTTATTCCCGCCGAATAGTTGGTCATTAAAGGTATTGTATACATCAAAAAAATCTATTTCTTCAAGAATTAATTTTAGACTGAAACTTAGCGAAACACCATGTTTTGATAAAAAATGACAGACTAAATTGTCGACCAACATTAGCATGTATAAAAAAGGAATTTTTAGTACCACTAAATATCTCCTTCTCACTAAAGTTTTCTAGCACTCTTTATTCAACATAAAACTTAAACTAAAACTTAAAAACTTTACTCAAACCTTTATTTCACATGTTTGCCTCCCATGCAGCGCTCTTTTATGGTCAATAGATTGAAATTGATGTTGCTCACTTAGGGCAGATGAGTGGAACACCCACTCCAAAATAGTTGGCCTTCAAAGTCATGGCCTCCTTCTCATCTTGCTTGGCTCTACTTTTCCTCAGAAAATGAATAACAAAAGTATCCCACGAAGGAAATTAGAGCTTCACGTTCCCTTCATGCAGATTAATCAAAGCCTTAATAGTTCTTAAGAAAGGACGGCCTAATATGATAGGAGCAGTAGCATCTTCAGGCATGTTAACAATAACAAAATCAGTAAGAGTAGGACAGCCTTTAATGTATACTAAGGTATTCTATTTAATTCCTACTGCTTGTTTGTAGGTACAATCTGCTAGATGCAATTTTAATTTGGTGATTTCAAAATAGCCAAGATTTAACTTATTGAAAAGACTCTTTGGAATTGATGAAACACTTGGACCTAGATCACAAAGTGCATCTATTTCATTACTCCCAATTTTAATCTTAATAGTAGGCTCAAATATATCATCAAGCTTAACAGGTAATTTTTCAGCAATTTTCTTATATTCTTCCTCAAGCTCACGTACCTTTATTGCTATCTGATTAACGAAGTGTTGATACATGGCTTCCTCATTTCCTTCACTTACCGGAATCTTGATATTGATCCTTTTTACTAGATCTTCAACTGTGTAATTTGGTGAAGGAGCATTGTTATAATCAAGTTGTTCAGGCTCCTCCCTTTGGATTCTTATCATCTTGAGGTCTTGTACTGGCTTGGGCTCAGCTTTACCTGCAAATTTAGCTAGAATGAGAGTTTAACTCTCGGTTATATTACCTAGTTGTGCCTCAACAATCCCTATTCTTTCTTGGAGGGCCTTCAAATCATTCCTCAAACTTACAGCTTGGTTAGATAATTTACCAAGCATAGCATCATGGTTCTCCATTATTTTAACTAGGATATTATTTTGCTCATTTTGTGAATCCATAAAAGATTTATGAGTTTCTTGGAGACTACCATTACTTGATTACATATTATTATTAGAGTTACCTGCAGGACTAGAATAGTGTTTCTGAAAATTTGGATTATAATTCTTCTTCCAAGTAGGGTTGTAATCATTACGAGCTATTAAGTATATGTATTCAATATTCGGTTTGGGAGTATCTCTTACCAGGGTTTCCTTACCTTTGACGCCTAATATGAGCTCATCCAGCTTAGCATTGAGTTCTTCATATTCTTGAGGTGTGACAGAGTTCACCTTCTTCATGTTTGATCTTTCCACATGCCATTGGGCATGGTTGTCTTGCATATTTTCTAACAGCTGCTTTACTTCGGTAATTTGTTTACCCATAAATGTTCCTCCAGCTGCAGTAGCAAGCATAGACTTAGACACAGGGTTAAGATCATTATAAAATAAATGGAGAATTAACCAATCTTCCATCACATGACTGGGACAGTTTCTCATGCATTCTTTCATTCTCTCTCATTCGAGCGCTAGTGGCTCATACTCTTCCTGTCTAAAACTAGTAATATTAGATATTAGTTGCATAGTCTTTGCAAGTGGAAAGAATTTAGTCATAAATAAAGAAGTACATTCCACCCATGATGCAATAGTATTTCTAGGCAAAGATAGCAACAATTTTTTTGCTCTTCCTCTAAGAGAGAAAGTAAATAAGTGCAACTTGACCGTGTCAGGGTCAACATCTTTAATGCACATCATATCACAAATTGTAGTGAAAGTATTTACGTGCATACCCACATCTTCAATAGCAGAGCGTCCAAATTGATTCTGTTGAACCAAACTTAAATAGTGGGGCTTAATTTTATAATCTTCAGCAGTAATTGTTGGCTGAGTAATAGGAGTACAAAAATAATCATTGTTTGGATTTGCAAACTCCCCAAGATTTTTTTAGCCATATTTCCTATGTTTTTGGATTTTATTAAACAAATACTAATGATGGCAACAACAAGAATTAAAATACTAACTAATTTTTTGGTTTTTTCAAATAAAGACTGAAAGCAAACTAACAAAATTAAAAACAGGAAGTAAAACTAGCAAGATTCCTACTAACCTCACTAGGGTAGGTATTGCTTCCCCAGCAACGGTGCCAGAAAAAGGGTCGCTTCGATCTAGATTACGGATGTAGTATAGTTATTTTCCCCTAGTATAACAAGGTTTATCGAATCCTCGGGAAGCAGAAAGCAAAGTGATATTACTTAAACGGACCTTCAGGAGTTTTAGAATTCCTTTTGTGTCTTCACCGGACCAAGAGTTTGTGATCTTTTTGTTGTTGTTGACGATGGAGAGAGAGGGCCTAGGGTTTTCGGTTTCACCGATAGCTGTGCAAAATATCTGATGGAAGTAAAAGATAATAATAAAGTATGCATGTAATTGTTAGAGCAAGATAATTATATGTGGGCAGTGCGTCCATAATTGATATTGCCTTCGCAACCGCTTATATCAATAACCTACTAGTCTCATCCATATAAGAAAGAGAACTAACGATATGCATAGTGATGTCACTTTTAATCCCAAGTAAATCTCTCACATACAGCTGTACTACCCCTTCTTTCACTGGGGTTCCCAACCTGCAGATCAGTCATCACTCACACTCCCTATACCTAGATCAATCCTTGGAGTCTTGGGTACCTGACAAGTCCTTAGATTGAGTCAAGCGAGGGTACTACAATCATCATGTCAGAGAAACTAATACATGATCCCATCTATGATAAATAACATGCACAAAAAGCTACATGGATTTTTCCCCGCCATCGCTATTAGCAAGGGTACACAAACATGGTATGATCCCATGAAGAGCCCTCCATGTGAAAATCCTCACCTTGGCTGGAACTTTTTGATGGGGATATGTCTAACGGGGTATACCCAGCAGGACGATTCCGACTGGCCCAGGCACCTGCGAGTGGGCCTGCAGTAACGGCGACTGGATCACGACCTGGCGTGGGCTCAAGCGACTGGAAGCTGAAGGCCCCGAAGCATAGATAGGCCCAGTCGGAATAGGTTAAACGATTGCTGAAACCTTAACTGATTCGTTTGAGATCTGTAAACCCTAAGGGAGGTGAGTCTATATAAACCTCCCTAAAGGGCGAGTAGAGGACACGTTCCATCATCCACCCAAGCGACTCGCCGCCTAGCCGTCGAGCTCGCCCCATTGTACTTCAACCATAATACAATCTAGCAGGAGTAGGTCTTTACCCTCCGGGGGCTGAACCTTGGTAAATCCTTGTGTCTCCGCCCTCATCTCGCACCGCAGATGGCTGGCCGCTCTTGCCCCATGTTCTACTACTCGCTGCCGATTGCAGCATCTGTCGTGGTAATTCCCACGACAGTGGTGCCCACCGTGGGACCTGGCCGGTGTTCTGCGGCGAGATCCAATCTGCCCATCAACGAGTCGGTCGCCACCGGACGCATGATAGCGATCGGCGAGATAATCCAAATCTTGCCGAGCAGCTACGTCCTGGCGGCGCGACCCGTCACACACAGCATGATCCTGCCGGTTGGCACGATCAGTATCTTCGTCGGCCTCACCGACGTCATCGTCTCGGAGGACTCGGCTCTCATCCGCGAGTCGCCGCCACGCGACCGGCTCTCTGAGAGTCAGGTCCGCACGATCCACTGCCTCGCCTCCGAGTACGACTCAGCCCACAGCGACGTGGCTGAAACTACCACGGCCGCGGAAGACGCGGCCCTCAACGACAACGCCGACTCGGTGACCCCGGCGTCACTCGCCGAATCCATCGTCGCCGCGTCGCCCGCGGGCTCCATCACCCAGGTCTCCAACATCGGAGACTTCGAGGATCCCTCCATCCTTGGGATCTTAGACTTTAACTCCGGGTCAGAGAACTCCGCCGATCTTCGCGACGGGACCGGTCGCCATGCCGCGACCTACATGGCGACTAGCGCCGACCCACCGGAGGATCCATTCTCCACCCCGATCCCTCCCAACACAACGGCAATGGAGGTCAAGGAACTCCGCCTGAAGCTGGCCGAAGCAGTCCACAAGGAGCAAGCCGAGCGGGAAAAATTTCTCCTCGAGCAGGTGACGGCGCAGGAGCTATCGCGCTACCACCAGCAATGAATCAGGTCGCGCCTGAACCCCACCGTCCAGGGGCGCGCCCTGAACTTCGACGACGAGAGCGACCCGTCTCGCGCGGCCGAGCGCGCGATCTGCGAGAACGCGCCACCAGGAGGAAGCGCCTGGCCCCCACCAAGGTCGACGGCGAATGGCGCCCCACCTCCACCCAACCGTGCACCCCCCAGGGACAAGCCGCGGATCATGGTCTCCTCACGGGAGCGAGATGTGAATGGCCTACCACTGTTCTCCACCCCAATGGACAACCTCGTGGCGGACCGAGCAGCGGCCGACAACATCACGGCCACCATTGACGGCGCCCTACAGATCCAGTACATCAAGGCCTTGCTCGCAAAGGCGGTCGAGCAACAAAAAGCAGGCGTCAACTCACAAGGTCGGATGTACTCGCGTTCATCGGGCAGCAGAGCAGCCTCAAGCGGCCGCCCCTTGGCGGCAAACACCCTCAACTGCCCGCCACCCGAACCACTGCAGCTCCAACACCGACCCGCGAACGCGGCACTCTCCACCAACGACCCCCGGCCGGCAACCAACTTCGTCACCGCCAACGGTCAGCCCGTCGACGCCCGCACCCACATCATCAACAACCAGAGCTGGCGCACACGCCAGCCCGACGACCTGCGGCATACCTTAACCAACCGCCGCGACGGCGAGCCGAGGGGATCACTAAGCCAACTCGGGCCCTGGTGCTTCGGACCGATGATCCGAGGCGAAAGATACCCGGCGAACTTCAATGCGCCGAAGGAAATAGAGAAGTATGAACCCACGTACGATCCCTCCGTGTGGCTGGACACTTACCTCATGGCAATGGGGATCGCCGGCCACACCGATCTACTCGCCGCCCGCTACCTCCCCCTGATGATGGAGGGGGCGTGCAGGCAGTGGATCAACACTCTCCCCGCGGATAGCATCGACTCCTGGGAAGAGATGCGCGACGCCTTCGTCAGGCACTTCGAGGGTTCATACACCCGCGCCACCACCATCGAGGACCTGGAATGATGCGTCCAGGGACCTCGCGAGTCGACCCGCAGCTGGGTCCAATGATGGCAAGAACTGTGGTACAACGTGGTCGGTATCCACCCAGACACTGCAATCCACTGCTTCAAGACCTCGTTCCGTTATGAGCCCCTGGTCGCCAAGCTCAAACGAGCATACCGCACACTCGACAACATACCGGACCTCCTCGAGATCGCCAAAAGATACGCGGAGGAAGACCCAAACCAGGAAACCGACGACGAGTCGGGAGGACAATGCCGCATCAGCGGCAACGACAATAGACGACAATCCGATCTACGCTACAGCAACACTCACCTCACCGGCAAGCGCCGCAGTGACGGGTGAGTCGACTTCGTCGCCAACACTGGGCACGCGCAGCGCGAGCCCAAGAGCTTCCGCCGTGACGGGGGGCAACTGCGCGACGGCGACAACTACAAGGCGAAACCAAGGTTCGACCCCGCGGCCCTCCTTAACCAACCTTGTGCATTTCACAGCAGGGAAGGAAAGCCCTCCACGCACACGACCACCGACCGCCACTCTCTCAAGGATATCGAGAAGGCACGGAGAGCGCGGGAAGACCCCGACAACAACCCGCCAAATGGCGGAAAATTCTGCAGCGTGGCCGGCTCGCTCCACACCTTCACAGGCTTCAACACGAAGCGCGAGAAGAAGGTCATCGCCCACGCCGTCGCCGTCAACGCGTTGGCCCAGGTGGACGTTCCCCAGTTCCTCAACTGGTCGGAGCAACCAATCACCTGGAGCCGCCAGGACCACTTGCCGCGCATTGAGTACCCAGGCCGAGTCGCCCTGGTAGTCAAGCCGAAGGTGGGAGACTATTGGCTCCCCAAGACATTGATGGACGGCGGCAGCTCCATCAACATCCTGTACCTGGACACCTTCAGGCGACTGCGGCTCCATCAGTCGATGGTCAAGACGACCTACACCACGTTCCACGGCATCGTCCCCGGTCGGAAGGCGTACCTGATCGGCAAGGTCACACTGCCAGTCACCTTTGGCACACCGGCAAACTTCCGCACCAAGCGAATCGTCTTCGAGATGGTGCCCTTCGACAGCCCCTACCACTGCGTCCTGGGGCGCCAGGCGTTCACCAAGTTCATGGCGGAGCCCCACTACGCGTACAACGCGATGAAGCTCCCCAGACCGCGTGGTGTCATCACCATCCATGGCGACCCCGACATGGCCGCCGAGTGCGAGGCCAAAGGAGCCAAACTCGCTGACGCCGTCATTGTGGCAGAGGCCAACCACGCCGATGAGCTCGCCAAATACGCAAGTGGGGTCAACAACGACGACCCCACTATACTCAAGAAGCCCAATTCGGAGGGCGGCAACACCTCGGCCTTCGAGGCAACGACGCATACCCGCACCATCGAGCTGGTCCCAGGCGACTCCAGCATGACGGTGACGATCGGGACGGGCATGTTCCTAGCATAGGAAGGCGCGCTCATCGAGTTCCTTCGTGAGAACAGGGACATCTTCGCATGGAAGCCCTCTGACATGCCCGATGTCCCTAGGGAACTCGCTGAGCAAAAACTCAACGCCGACCCCAGAGTGCGACCTGTGAAGCAGTCGCTGTGGCCCTTCAATGAAGAACGCCGCCGAGCAATCACCGAGGAGGTGCAGTGTCTACTCGCTGCAGGGTTCATCCGGCCAATAAAATACTCCAAGTGGCTGGCTAACCCAGTCCTGGTCGAGAAGAAAAACGGGACTTGGAGGATGTGTATCGATTACACAAACCTAAACAGCGCCTGCCTGAAGGAGCAATTCGTCCTCCCGCGGATCGACCAAATAATCGATTCCACCGCGGGCTCGGAGTCGCTATGCTTCCTCGACGCCTATCCTGGGTACAACCAGATCAAAATGGCCGTTGAGGACGAAGAGAATACGGCGTTCATCACGCCATTAGGATCCTTCTTCTACACCGCCATGACCTTCAGCCTCAAGAACGCCGGGGCGACCTACTAGACGTGTATGTAGGAGTGCCTTGCGAGCCAAATTGGCCACAATATCCACGTCTACATCGACGACGTGGTAGTGAAGTCCGCCCGCCAGGGCGACCTACTTGCCGACCTAGCAGAAACATTCGCCAACCTGCGGAAATACAAGATAAAGCTCAACCCAGGCAAATGCACCTTCGGTGTACCAGCATGGCAGCTACTGGGATACGTCGTCTCCAAGCGCGGGATCGAGGCGAATCCCACCAAGATCAACACGATCGCCCAACTCGGCAAACCCGAGTGCTTGCGCGATGTCCAGAAGCTGGCCGGGCGAGTCGCGGCTCTCAATCGCTTCATCCCCCGATTGGGAGAAAAGGCGATGCCCCTATACCGCCTGATGCGCAAGAATCCCACCTTCAAGTGGGACAAGGAGGCGGACGACGCGCTCCGCGACCTCAAGAAGGTGCTACTCGCAGCACCACTACTCGCCGCCCCCGTCGACAAGGAACCCATGCTGGTCTACGTCGCGGCTTTCGAGCGCGTCGTCAGCGCCGTCATGGTCGTCGAGCGACCAGAGGAAGGAAAGGAATGCCCAGTACAGCGACCCATGTACTATATCAGCGAGGTCCTCACCGAGTCGCGCCAGCGATACCCGCAATACCAGAAACTGGTATACGCGGTCTTCAAAGCGCAGCGGCGACTGCCGCACTACTTTCAGGAGGACCCGATAACGGTCGTCTCCTCAGCACCGTTGCAGGACATCACCCGCAACCGTGAGGCGACCGGGCGAGTCGCCAAGTGGGCCGTCGAAATCGGCGTCCACAACATCAAATATGAGCCGCGCAAAGCGATCAAGTCGCAGGCTCTCGCGGACTTCATCGCCGACTGGGAGGAGGCCCAGCAGCCAGAAAAGCTGCCATACCTCAACTACTGGAGTTTACACTTCGACGGCTCCAAGAATACGGACGGTGCAGGAGTAGGGATCGTGCTAACCTCTCCGAAGGGCGACAAGCTACGCTACGTCCTCTGCCTCGATTTCACCCCCTGCACCAACAATATGGCTGAGTACGAGGCACTACTCCACGGCATGCGAGCCGCCAAGGAGATGAATGTCAACCGCCTACGCTGCTATGGAGACTCCGACTTCGTCGCTAGGTAAGTCGCTGGCACCTGCGACGCCGTTTCCCCCACCATGGCGGCATACTGCCAAGCAGTGGACAAGCTGGGCAGACACTTCGCAGGCTATTCCGTCAAGTGGATCGACAGGCGGAAGAACGAGGAGGCCGACGCACTCTCTCGTATCGGCTCGGCTCGACTCGCACCACCCGCCAGCGTCTTCCTCGACACCATCACCAAGCCTCCCGTCTCCCCCCCAAGGGAGATCGACATCGGAGTCCTGCTGCAACCAGAGGCAGCCCTGGCCGCACTCATCGTCGAGCCAGCGGACTGGACTATGCAGTACATCGCCTACCAGGAGGGAGGCACCTTTCCAGCAGACGAAACAGATGCCCGGATGATAGCACGGCGCTGCAAATCCTTCATCATCATCGATGGCGAGCTCCACAAGCGCAGCGTGACCGGCATGTTCCAACGCTACGTCCAACCAACTGAAGGACGCAAAATCCTCCACGACATCCACTCCGGTGACTGCGGCCACCACGTCGGCGCCCACTCTCTGGTCGCAAAGGCCATGCGACATGGTTTCTACTGGCCAACCGCACACGCAGACGTTGTCGACATTGTCCAGCGGTGCGCCGGGTGCCAGAAGTACGCCAACCAGACCCACGTACCGAGCTCGACGCTCAAGACAATCCCCATCACCTGGCCGTTCGCCGTGTGGGGTATGGACATGGTAGGCCCTTTCAAAAAGGCCCCCTCCGTCTTCACCCACCTCCTGGTCGCAGTCGAAAAATTCACAAAATGGGTGGAGGCCAAGCCAGTCCGGAAATGCGACGGGAATACAGCCACCAAGTTCCTACGCAAGCTCATCTATCGCTACGGGTTCCCAAACAGCATCATCACGGACAACGGCACCAACTTCGCCAAAGGAGCCATGGACGAGTTCTGCGAGGAACATCACATCCGACTCGACCTCGCCTCAGTCGCTCACCCGGAGTCCAACGGCCAGGCGGAGCGAGCCAACCAGAGCATCCTCCACGGCCTGAAGCCACGGCTCCAAGTACCACTGGAGCGCACCGCCGGGTGCTAGGTCGAGGAGCTACCCTCCGTCATCTGGGGCATCCGCACCTCCGTCAACAGGTCGACAGGCTTCACCCCCTTCTTCATGGTGTATGGGGCCGAGGCAGTCATGCCCACCGACCTAGAACACGACTCGCCCAGGGTTGTCCACTACACGGAGGCCGCAAACGAACTCGCACGCTAGGATGGAGTCGACCAACTTGACGAGGCACGCGACCTCGCCCGCTCCCGCACCGCCATCTACCACCAATGGCTCCACCGCTACCATAGCCGGCGAGTAAGGACTCGCACGTTCCAGGAAGGCGATCTGGTGCTACGCCTCATCCAGGACAAGAAGGGCATGCACAAGCTATCCCCCCCGTGGGAGATACCATTCGCCATCGGGCGAGTCCTCGGCAACGACGCCTACTACCTCATTGACGTCCGAGGAGACAGGAAACTCGACATCAAGCGACCGTGGAATGTAAACCTACTACAGAAATTCTACTCCTAGAATTCCATACATATACTCCCCACTTACTATGAAATAAAATAAATCGATTACCGCAAATTGCGTCTACTCTCCGTGCCTTGTGCCACTCGCACTCGTAATAACAGCGTCAAGCTAACCGCAGAAGTCAACCTCTGGTACAGCGACCGACACGGCCAAGTAGTGCGTTCCGAGTGCATTGGGTTACCCTAGGACTCGTAACGTCCACGAAAAACGCCAACCCTGAGCCCCATTGGAGTCGCCTAGCCCGACTGGCTCAACGAGTCGAGACAACTGCCCTCGTTCCTCACAACGACCAAGGTCCTCTCCATCCTCGGCACCGCGACTCGAACGGCCAAGTACCACGCTTGAGGACTGACAACCAGTCGAGTACGAGCGACTAGGGAAAAACGCTAAGTATGAGAGCGTGCCCAAGACTCGCCATGCGACTGACCCTACGGGTCAGGCAGGAGTGACGCAACTCCTCTAACGCGCTCAGTCCTCACCCACCCTGGAGCTGCGACTAGAACCACCAAGTACCACGCTCGAGGACTCGGCCACCCGACCTCGTTCGCGCAAGGGAAAACAGTCAAGTAAAGAGCACTCACGGGAGTCACCCTGCGACTGGCTCTCTGAGCTCGGGCGAGTCGACCTCAATAACAAAACAACTGACAAAACATTCAAAACCACAAACACATAACAAACAAGGTAAACCCCATAAAAAGGGCGGACGCGCTCGGGGACTCGTCTAATAAGCAATCAGAGTTACGAAACAATTCACAAAACAATACGAAGTTTCATTACAACAGAAGAGCGTCGTTCCAAAATACAAGTTGAGTTCAATGGCCAATCGCTACTAACACGCCAGGGCACAGTGTTTCTACTCCGCAGGTTTCGACGGCGACTCGCCGCCACCCCTGCGGTTGCGAATAAAGGGCGTGTACTGGTTCGACGGATACGTCGTCAAATCACCCGCCATCGCTGCACGGAAGGGCTCCTCAACCCTGAAGTCCTGATGCGGCAGCTCAGGATCGTTGGGGGCGACAGTCGTCTCCTGATAGGGGAGGAGATCGCCCATCGCCCAGACGCGATCGGAGTACACCGCGGCCCGGTCCGTCAGCTTCAACACCTCGGCAATCTCCACTGAGCCTGTCGAC